>JBAIAA010000146.1:0-2400000 GCA_037893245.1 Crossaster papposus
TACTGAATATTCAAAACTCGCCGATCAAGACAATTATGTAGTTTTACATCGTAAAGTCAAAGATTTTCTACAGAGTCGATCGATCGCGCAAGTGTTTTTGCATTTCCAGCCTTGCTCGCTGCCGACAGACATTTCCGGCCTTGCTCGTGGTGTGTTTATGCGTCATCCGTTTTGAATCTGGGGAAAAATTTGCTTGTATGTAAAAATTGGTTAAGGTGGATAATGGCGCTTTATAAATTGCCTATTGTATATAATTATTTCATGTAATAATAATAATCTTCTTTTTTCAGTTCTTTTTTACTATTTTTGTTTTACTATTTCTTTTTACTATTTCTTTTTACTATTTCTTTTTACTATTTCTTTTTACTATTTCTTTTTACTATTTCTTTTTACTATTTCTTTTTACTATTTCTTTTTACTATTTCTTTTGTACCCATTTCATCTAGCCTTTCTTTTTTGTGTACATTGTAGCCATTAGTTTCATCAATCTTGTTTCCATAGCCCCAACCATATGGTAATAAACCCCCTAGCGATAAGAGCGAGCCATGTACATTATTCCCCGATCGACGTGATTGCATCACGTCCGTTTTATTCCCGCTTCTTCACTGGGCAAACATAATACAGGGATGCAGGGTTGCCTAGCAACTGAACGGGAGTTTTTTTCTGGTTGTTGGTGACGTCAATGGGCTATGTACATTGTACTTGTACACGTACTGGTATTACAAAACTATACCGTAGCCATTTGGCAATGATGGGAGTTTGAAGTACATACATGTACCGGTACGTACATGTTTTGTACATGTTGTACACATAGATACATTGTACAGTACCAGTATATCATTCTACCAAGTTAAATACATTTTAAAGTGAACAAAAAATTGGCAAGGCGGGACTTGAACCTGTGACCTTCGGAATACCGGAACGAAACTCAACCAACTGAGCTATCTTGCCCTAGGACACAACATGTACATGTTGGCGGTCTCCCAAATTGTCAGTATCACCAAAAAATACTCCTAAAAGCCTACACAAATACAAATTTTGTCCTTCCAATTTTTTTGTTTCCTACCTTTTTGAAAATGTTTGATACTACTTTTCTTTTTCTTTTTTATATCTGGATATGCTTGAAAGCCTAGGAGTAGGAAAAATGTACCGGTACATGTCCCACTGTAAGAATCCCAGGCTAGAGTTGATCAAGAAGTCCAGCAGACATGTCAAACTTCGGCTGATCAATCCTTATGTAATTAGGGAAATGCTGTTTCTCTGCTGCGAAGGATTTGCAAAGCAAATGGGGTAAACTTCCATTCCAACCCAGTTTCCACATGCATATTGTAATTTATAATTTACTGGCTCGATGCGCTGGGGTGATTTGGGGGGGGGGGGGGGGGGGGGGGGGTTAGGGGAGGTGGACCTCCAATTATTGGCAGGTGGGGAAACAAAAGTTATACACATCTCAAGGAAAAGTGCAAATTGTGTAAAAGTGCAACGGTTTTTTTCCGGAATTCAAAACGGATGTGACAGATGAACATGTCACGAGCAATGCCGTAAAATATATGTCACCGACCAGCTCGCAGCAGCATGTGAAATTTCTGGCACTCAACTCAGCTGATAGCTTCAAAGCATCTTATCATTCCGTGGACAAATTGAACATTTTTGTTTTGTAACACAGGCACAGCTCTTGATAGCAAGGACCAATTTTAATAACTTTTTGTTTAGATGTTCGGAAGAACCTGCTCTATCAGCACATGTACCGTACATGTACATGTACCGTACATGTACATGTACCGTACATGTACATGTACCTTACTGGTAAATGAAATATATCAAAAAAATACGGGTTAATATAAATACTCTCGGTCACTTTCTATTTGACTCGCACTTTATTGCATTAGAAGTACATGTACATTATTAGTGTTCAGTTTGCATTTCGCGAGCATCTTATTATATTCATCCATGGTTTATTCATTGTAACCCTATCGTGTTCACGTACCATTTTACTCTTCAGGAATTTGTTCAACGGCACCGAAATGAAGTCGAGCAGCTAAAAAATGTAGCATCGGAAATCACTGTTTGAATTCCGTGAGTATACAAATCATCGCTTCTTCGGATTGCAAATTTGTGTAACCATGACAACATTCTAAAAGAATCTGACGACTTTACAACGTGCAGAGGTTGTGGCTCTTTATCATTTTCTGGGGGTGGGGAGGGGGGAGGGGGGGGGGGGGGGGGGGGTAATTAATTCAATTCTTGTAGCCATTTCCAATTTCCAACAAATTTGATTCCAGTTTGCAAGGTAAGAACATCAATCCTCAAATTTGTATCCTTGTGAAGACATGTCTCTTTGTTCTCGTGTACAAAATGGTTAGAAAGTCGAGCATGTTTCAACCACAAATATTTTTCTGGGTTGAAATTTCCACCCAAATACATGTACCGGTATACCATGTAATACCCTAACCCAAACACTAACCCTAACCAAACATTAACACACATCCTAACACTACCGGTACATGTACGTGTAGTTTTCAATATAGTTATCTATACCGGTACATGTATATCATAAAACTAACCTGTACAAATTTCACTTCAAAAGGTGGTAGCGATTTTGAGATATTGCCAAAAATCTGGAGCGGTTATGTGACCTGTCATCACAAAATGAGCGTAAAGTCGCACAGAGTGATTTCCCAGTACAGCCAGTCAAAGTCAACATTTGAAAGGGTGGTCGATTTTGAGATTATATGGTTTTTTTTTAAGACTAAATCCCCAACAATCAATTCCCAATTTTTCAGGACGATCAGATAAAAACAAAATTAGATTTTGAGACAATTTTGACTATGCCTTTCTATGCCTTTCACACAATTTCTCGCAGGAAATGCCCGTTTTCTCATAATCTCTGTATTAAGACTCCAGACTAAAAAAGAAAAAGAAAAAAAATATTGAGTATCAAACCTCCAAGTGTTATACGGTACCATTGGAAAGCTCTGTTTCCACAGAATTTATAAATACCCATACTTGTATCTCAATTTTAGATTTTGCCAACTTTACGCTCATTTTGTGATGACAGGTCACATTTGTCCACGTAAGAAGAATAATCTGCATTGGAATACACAATCTGAGAAACGTCACTGCAGTACGGTAACGCTTCTCAGATTCAAATTTTGGGGGATAAAAAGTGATATCTTTTTCCATAACCGCAGTACTTCGAAGTGAAAAGTTTCAAAAAATGCATTATACTATCCAAAGCTGATGTACCTGTACTTCTTACCAAGTAAGTTTTTATTGCCATTAAATTTTTGGAGTAATTACCAAACGTATACGATCCCTTTAAGTAAAATCCACAAATCTATTTCGTGAAATTTCTTGTGGAGACCTATTCATCTATAGAAATTACCCTGTGGAGACTATGTATTTGACTCTCATTGTTCCCATTGTGATTATGTCTCTCAAGGGTACCAAAATAAGAAACACGCTTTCATTAAAAATTGAAATACAATGTGTACTGTATGTCTGATGGGTTGTTTGAGATGAGCATATTAGTGTGCATAACAAATGGCAGGCCATTAGTAAATTGTCGCGAGGCTTTCGTGTTATTTCCATTAGCGATCTATTACTTTTTTTCTTTCTACCGCGCGGTTGATGAAGAGGGAGATGAATAATTTAAAGGAGCTCAGCTGTGTGTTTGAATTGCCGGGGGGTTGTATTTTATAGTAAATATTGTTTAACTGATCTGTTCAAAGTTTTACAATCATTGATGCCGAGGAAAGCAAGAAAAACCGCGTTCGTTTTCAACCGGCGTCGGGCAGTGGTTCTTAATGTTGTTCTTGTTTTTAAAACAAAAATAAAATTCAATTATTCAGAGCAAATATCTAGTGCAATCATTTTGCTGGATGCCTACAATCATTATTCACTTTCGAATAAGTAAGATATTTCCTAATAATTCGGTAGTAACAATTTTTGATATAGATCTGCAATGGTGTACCCCACTGGATATACCTTTAATTTATAGGGCTGTTCATTTTCTATTAATTTAGGATTCAAATATTCAAAACTCGAACAATTTTGTCCAGCCCAATGTAATTTCCCTCTCTGTACTGGGGCCAATTTTATAAAACATGTACTGTAAGGCGTAAGCACACAAATTCGCTTAGCATTCTAAAATTCTTCCTTTAGCAAAAACAGGCTAGGGTTACAAACCAAATTTTCAGGTGATGTTTATTGTTTGTGACTGGTATTCAGCTGGTTTTTGCTTAGCATGAAAAGTACATGAAGTAAAGACTTGTTTGTGCTAAGCACGTTTGTGCTAAGCACATTTTTGTGCTTACATGTTTTATGAAATTGGCCCCTGTACATTTGGTGCAGTGTTGTTGTACACAATACGGTACATGTACACGTACAGTACATATTGTACAGGTTTATCTACATACAGTATACTGTACATGTATTTCCCACTACATTCTATGTGTGTGTATGTACAATTCATTTGTACGTGTACACACAGTACCCATACTGTACCAGTAGCTGCCCAGACACATTTAGTTATGTTAGCGCATAAATTCATGGGGAATCGATAGTTGACGAGTGAACGGTTCCGGTCGCTGGGAATTTGCAGGCAAATGCCATTCTCCTACTCAGTCACCCTCCAGTCTCCTTTCAGACACTGCAGATGCACACTGCTATCTAGTAGCACAGGTGTGTCCACACATTCGTATTTTTGTATCACTGTGGAGAAATGGCTTTGTTCTCGTGTACAAAATGGTTAGAAAGTCAAGCACGTTTTTCAAAATGCTCCCATTTTGACCCTAATTTTTTTCCTGGGTTGAAATTTCGACCCAATATACCCTATATTATACCCTAACCCAAACACTAACCCTAACCCACATCCTAATCCTAGTTTTTGAGTAATTTAAGTAAAATCCAAAAATCTAATTCGTGAAATTCCCAGTGGAGATCTATTTATCTATAGAAATTTACCCTCCGGAGACATTTTGTCTCCATTGTACACATTGTGTTCATGTCTCCAGAGGGTACCGTATTTCGCACCTCTAGATCTCCAAATCAAACCAAGCCTTACGGAATTTTTTCTTTTTTTTCTCTCTCTTTCTCATTTGTGACCGGCTCTACAAAAAGGTGTATTATGTCGCAAAAAAAGAAAGAAATCGAGTTATATACATGGTTAAAAAGCTCACACTGTAAGCTTTCATTTATATAATAGAGCTCCATAGCCCCTCTCATGTTGGAGATATGACTTGTTTACATATTGATTACATGTACTTCCTTGGAGTTCAAATTACACAACTGAGAAAACGGGCTTTGAAAAAAACAGAACGAAGCACACAAAATGGTAGATTTGTCCACTTTATTCATCAATTTTTTAATCAACAATTCTTTAAATGAAACCTGTAACTGCTAAGATATGTCATTCATGACAAAAAATTAAAATCCTATTTTGATGAAATGTTTACCCTCCAAACGTTGAGCGGGGCCATTACATGTACATGATAGTGCACAGCGCGGCTTAATACACCTTTTTGTAGAGCCGTTCACATTTGGTCTTACATTTTTCCTGGGGGCCTTTGTTTTCTTTTACGTTTGCCAAATTACAAATGTACATAGCACGTACATGTACGGTCGATGGTTGTAATGCGTGGAGAAATATGTTCATCGGGATCCACAGTCCCGCGTCTTAATTTGAGATACGGTCAATATATTTGACAACCTGGAGCAAATTTCATTAAACGTGTAAGCACACAAATTTGCTTAGCACAAAAAAGTCTTGCTCAGTAGAAACAAAACTCATATGCTTTTAACACTAAGCAAAAACCAGCTTGAACACCAGTCATAAACAATAAACATCACCTGAACATTTGGTTTGTATTTACCCTGCTTTTGCCCAGGAAGATCGACTTTTCATGCTAAGCCAATTTTTATGCTGGTAACACGTTTTATGAACTTGGCCCCTGAGCAGTTGCCAAGCTACATTTAGGCGATTGTGTTATTACACATACACGTACCTGTATGTGAAATGGTGCAACAGTTCTTCTTATTTGAAAATCATAGGCGTGTGGAAAAGCACACTTGGATTTTTCTAGGCGTGTAATATTTCTAGGCGTGTAATATTTCTAGGCGTGTAATATTTCTAGGCGTGTAATGAATATTCACTGTCAGTAAAAATAAATGGCTTTAAATGCCATTGTTACATGTACATGAAGTCCCAGATTGGACTACAGAATCACACACCTATCTAATTCAAGGTGTGCCTATTTCCACACGCCTGTGATTTTCAAATCAGAAAAAATGTATTTTTTACATTTTGTAATAGATACCCCAACCAATTCATTTTCGAAAATGACAGGAAATTGCAAGTGGCAGAAACTACACATCTTTTTCAATAGGCCAGGTGCATTTTGAGAAACATGTAACAATTAAGTTGCTAGGCAACAGTGAAGAAAAGGGAGACAAAAAAAAGGAGGGGGGGGGGGGGGAGGGGGGAGGGGAAGAAAGTGATCCGGCAAAAGAAAATTAGCAGATTGTTTGAACAGTATACAGGCCTGCTGAGGCCTAATGGCAGAAAATGTATTAATTTGTTCCGGTTCGGGGGGAAAGATTTCGTAAGAGGCTTTCATGATTTGTGGCAGGAATGACATAAAGAAGTGGATAGTAAAAGGGCCAGGGGAATTGAAGCCTTTCTAGGAAGGGGCCGAAGCTCCAAATTCTGAGCCATCACGTGCGAGCTGTGCAAACAAGCGCTGCACGCATGCATGGTCGCCTGAGTACGAATGCAAACAACGTACGCGCCGCGCCGCGCCGCGCCCGCAATTGGCGGTGCAGTCATTCGCAAATGTTGCTGTGTATTATGAGTGGCATGCTGTACATGTACTGTACCGGTACACCGTGTTTGAAAGAGCAACAAGAATGTTTACGAACGATTTTCTATCGTTTGCTAGACCCGGACCGACTCCTTGATACAAGATTTACAAAAAGTGATCTAGTCGTGTACCGGTATAGAAGGCAAGTCTACATTGCATACATACCCGTACCGGTACATACACTGTACACTGTATTATTATGTGGCCAAGGGCAAATTTCATAAAACGTGTAAGCACAAAAATGTGCTTAGCATGAACATTCTTCCTTGGCAAAAACAGGGTTACAAACCAAATTTTTAGGTGGGTATTTAGCTTGTTTTTGCTTGAAAAGCACATGGAGTTTCGGCTAGTAATCTGTTTCTTTTGAGCAAGATTTGTTGTTGTGCTAAGCAAATTTGTGTGCTTACACGTTTTATGAAAATGAAAATTTGAAAATCAAGATGGTGGTATTTCCTGAAAGCACAAGTTGCTAACTTTGATAAGATACATTGTGTGTTGGGTGTATCATTCATATAGCCCCCGATATACAGTCACAGTTTTGACATCTTGTTTTAGAAAATGAATATACAAGTTTTTGATCTACTTGTATGCAAAAGATCGTGTACTCTTTTTAATACGAGTTCAAAAAGAGTACCCACCTGTTATCTTTCTGGCATGTGACCGAAAACATTTTTTAACAACAAATTGAGAGCACACGATGGTACATGTAAGTTTGTACAGTGTACAAAGTATATAATGTTCTGCAAATCACAAAAGATCAAAAATAAATAAAATGTGGGCCTTTTTTATTCATATTTTGTTTTACTACGGGGCTAATTGCACGAGTCGTGCACAGGCAATCGAGTGGGTACACAAAATTAAAGCCATTCGTGACTTGCATGGAAACGCAGGGAAGGATGTAAACACGTTCTAAGTCTATTATTGCAGCTTTGCAGTACAATGACATAAAAAAACGAAAGAATTGGTAAGGTACACCATGTACAAAGTCCATCTACCGGTAGACACATGTCCATACATGTACCGTACTGTAACATAAAAAAAACCATACATTTACAGTACATGTACTATACATGAGTATCCAACACCCCAACAAACAAAAGACTGAAAAGAGCCAAAGTATACACATGTAGTTTTCATCCCATTATAACCATGTCAGCCTAACACCAATATTACATTTACACGTACCTTTTGTTATGTAAATCTCATTTTGTTATCATCGATCTTTTTTCTTTAAAGGTAGGATGTACACCAATTACACATGTATTTCGAGGGGAAAAAAATACTACCGAATTATTGGAAAATATCTTACTTATTTGAAAGTAACTAATGATTCTAGGCATCCAGCAAAATGATTACGCTAGATATCCTGTATAATCCTGTATAAAAGTTGAAACTAAATTAAAGATCGCCGGACGGCAAATCGCAAAAACAAACAAGAACTTCCCGACGCATTTTTCTCGACATCCATGGTTTTAAAACTAAAACGGACATGTCAGTTACACGATATTTACTATAAACCCCCAAATCCACACATTCCTAATAATTCAAGCAATTACACATTGATTTTTCTAAAAATAATTAACTGGGTTAAAAAAAAAAAAACATACAAATCTGTATTCATAAAAACACCAGATGGTGATTTACCGGTACATGTACACGTACTATACATGTACAACCTTGGCACTATTGTTTTAACCAGTTCGCTGGGTTTATTTTCAAGTTACCGAGCCCACTGGCAGGATTATTTTTCATCGAAAACAAAATGGGTTTTTTATTTGGTAAAATATTCCTGTTTTGATAATACAACAACTACAAGATGCCAACACTTAGTTTATTTTTTAGCACCGTTATTTACATGTTTTTGCCAACATTCTGTCGCCTAGGGCATTTTTTCTCTCTGCAGTCAGAGTCAAAATTGTGCGTGTATACATACATGTACGTCATCCGGCGCGAACTGTAGTTAAGCCCCTTTTCACACTTACACAAAAAAACTCTCACAGTTCGAGAGATTTTTTTAAAGTTTGAGAAATTTTGCAAATGCCCCTTGTGTAAAAGGTGAAAGTCACCGAAGTCCCTTGAGAAATTCTCTTAAACATTAAGAAATTGTGTAGGTAATTAAGAAGACCTATGACAAAATGTTCCGCTAGTGGAAGATTTCTTAAGGATGCTAGCGAAACAATTTAAGGGAAAGCACTTAATGAGAACAACCAAATTGACAACCGTAACCATAGTCCTATTGGGGCCACACTAGTGGGGCTATTGTACCCCTAACTCTAACACTAACCAAAGCCGCCGGACAAGGTCGCAACCAAAGCCGCATGATTAATGTCATTTTGGTTGTGCCTCCGAATAAAAGCGCAGGCACTTTTTTACTACATTCAGTGATATTCATGAGCCTTGTTGGCTGGATGCACATGGCTATTAACCAGTTCGCGCCGGAGGACGTATGTCACGCAAAGTTTTCTTCAGATTCAAAACGGATGACGCATAAACACGTCACAAGCAAGGCCGGAAATGTCTGTCAGCAGTTAGCAAGGCCAAAAATGCGTGGGTCCGGGTGTGCTTCCCGGTACCATTGGCCTAAACCCGCCTCCGATCGAGTTTCGTTAACAAAATCTTGCGCCTCAGCTCAGTGATGTTAAAATAATTCCAACGCGAACTGGTTAAGTGAAGTCTGCTTTACAGTAGGTTGAAAACATAATTTTGTACACGGCCCTTGCACACAATCGCCATATTGTTGTCGCATGAAGATTCAAAGTGGTGGATATTTATTACTCTCAACAACCAGCAAAATTCTATTTGCTGATAATGTGAGAGGGTCAGCTAATTCTAGCACAGTGATTACCCCAAACCCATCAAACTCCAACTGCAGCTTTTGGCAGGTTTTGGCAGGTTTGGTACCAAACCGTAACAGCTTGTTGTTAGACTTTGTTTGACTCAGTACCAAAGGCCCAGGGAGACCCTGTTGAATTCTGTGAGGTTCAGGACAGTAAGGCATGAGACTTGTCAAAATGTTAGAAATTTGGAGAATGCACAGGCATTTATATGTGAGTGACCCACATGGTCACGGCACAGTTCGGGGTCAACTACCTTGTATACATGTGTCCCCACTAAAATACATAATGCCACTGGCCAGTTATCACTGTTTCAAGTCAATAAAACTTCAACTGTTGGAGTTTGGCAGGTTCAGTACTGTTAGGTTCAGTACAGTTTACCAAAAATTACTGAACATGTGTGAGCTGTTGAAGTTTGTTAGGTTTGGTATGCTTCCTAGTGCGAGAGCCTAGGGGGTTAGGGTTAAGCTAAAGTCTGAAGTTCTCCGTGATACGGAAAACAGACTGAATTTCACGGAAAATGAGGACAACACGGCTCTTCCATATTTTAACTGCAAAAAAAATGCATGAAAACTTGAAAAAGGAACCTAATAAACAGTTTCCGTAGTGACGTCGTCGTTTCTTTCTAGTACCAAAATGCACACTGGTACTGAACTGAAGCGATCACTGGTAACACGGCAGTACTGCAGGAATTCGTATTTTATTGGGAACCAGCTGAGCCCGGTCAAAATGCAAAATGAAGTCTTTGTTTCAAGACGCCTTTCGCAGTGCGATCCGTGCAGCGCGCGCACAAGGTATCATGCGATCATAGATATATAATAAAAAGACTAGTCTTACATGGAGAGTCACATGCTGGATGAAAGATACAAAATACGCGCACCAAGCTCGACATACGTGACGAACGCAACGCCGTTTACGCCAACCGTAATGTGCATCCATCCAATATTACATTGGCATTTTGTGTCGTACAGAAGTTAAATTATTATTATTATTATTATTATTTTCTGGTAATGAAACCAAGGATCCTTCAAAAGTGCTCAAGGCACTGTAGCTCGTAAGCCAGAAGAAACCAGTAGAAAGAGGCTGTGTCAGCCAGGAACACCGGGGCAAACCCCTTCTCTTAGTGATAAGTGTTCTGGGTTCTTTTTACGTGCATTATACAATTTTATAATGATATAATGGCAGGCCTTCATTTTTAGAAATTCGTGGAGCTCAGTTAATCGCTCTCCTGGAAAATCTGAGGAGCTCAATTTGAGCACCCAAAATTGCTCTCCTGGGAAGTCCGAGGAGCTCGATTTGCATGTTTTGTGCTCAAAGTAAAAAATGAATCTAAATCATTTCCTGAAGCCTTTCATATCATGCACACACGTACACTGAGAAAGAACTGAGAAACAGATGCGACTGTTCACTACAAATCGAGTGCTTAATCCATGTCAATTTAAGTTTTACTTGTTTGTGAATCATCCTGGTGTGGAAATAAAAATGAAAAACAAATTGGAGTTGACTTGTGGTTCTTTAGTGTTTCTTGATCAGTTTGGTACATGTAGGTATCAACCTCTGAATTTCCAGACCAATGGAACGAGCCTTTAATTGGACATATAGAATCAAAATAATTAAGTTACGTAAACAGCAAAGCAGGTTAAATAACACGTATTGAAGGTTTAGAAACCATGAAGTGAAATATTTTCCCATTCCCCTGGCCTCTGAAGCGAAGGTTTGTTTTGTTTTTCTTTCAAATAAACTTTATAATAATATTTGTATTTTACTTTTATTCATTTCTGTTATTTTATTTCATCTTACTTTATTATTTTGTTCCATTTTATTTCTGTTATTTTATTTCAACTTACTTTATTATTTTGTTCTGTTTTACTTCGTTTTTATTCATCATCACTTTATTTTATTTTTATTTTATTTTGTTTTATTTACTGTTTATTTCAGTTTTTATTCATTTAATTGTTTTGGTTTACTAACTTTACTAAAAACCTGTTTTTGTTAAAATTTGCATATGTATCATGTGGTGTAACCGTGTTTTTGAGGGGTTCTAAATTTATATCCAAATTGATGAATAGAGCCCCCCCCCCAAAAAAAAAAACCCCACAAAAATCAAATTAATTGAAGTCCGGTCATACATGATCCGTCAAAGAAATACTTTGTTTTGTCACATAAATCCTCAAAATTAGTAAAAAAGTAAAGGAAAATAATTATACGAATATTTGGTTTTGGGCACAAAAAATAAAAGGATCGAAAGTAAGGTCACAGAAATGTACAAGTAACGCCATTACAAAATGTCGAATGGTACTACGCACAAACAATGTCACCGCGTGCACGGGTGGCCAGTTGACCGGCCGCCGCGGCGCTTGCGGGCATAGCCCGGTAGCCGACACACAGAAAATCGCTCTGCACTCTATCGTTGTGGGACAAATGAGCTCAACCTTTCGTAAGGTATTTCCAACCCAAACTTGTCAAAAATGAACGCTAGTTTCTTGTAGATGTACCGGAGATCATTCAAAATGCCGTTCAAATACTCTGGCTCCCTTTGGAATATCACAACTTCCAGAAAAACGGTGTAATTTCACATGCCTACCCACTGTTGTCTGGCTGCACAGTACATGTACATGTACATGTATTAGATCGCGCACAACACTGGCTGCACAGTATTAGATCGCGCACAACACAAATATTATGTACTGGATCGGGAACGGTCGCCCACACACCACACTCAACACGTACGTACGTGTGCTTGGGCCGCCCATTTGGAAGCGCGTCCATTTTATCGAAAATAGGGGGGTTGGTATTACAAAGTAGGTGGTTTTAATTGCTCAGCCCATCCAACAAAATCGTTCAAACATCGGGATGACAAGTTAAGAAATCAAGTATATAAAATTCGGATTGACAAGATTTTACTGTTGGCTTTTATGTAGACAAAAACTGAGCTTACAAATTTACCCAGGAGCGCTATTATTCGCGCGCCAGAAACCGTGTTGAGGAGCGCGAAGGAGCGCGATCGCGCTCGCGCTCTTTAAAAATGAAGGCCTGAATGGGAAAGATATATACACACATTATAAATTATACAACACACGGGACCTACAACTTTACGTCCCATCCGAAGGACGAAGCCATAGTGGTTTAATTGCCTTGCTTAAGGACACACGTGTCCCGGCCGGGATTCGAACTCACGCTCTGTGGAACAGAAAACACACGCTCTTAACTACTCGGCCACGACACTCCACTAATAAACGTCTTCGCAAGAGATGAAAACCTCCTTTTGTTAATATTGTTTATTTTCAAGTTGGGATATAATTAACAATGTGATAATAGATTTCAGAAAGATTTACAACAGCCCAATTTCCCGAAATACAATGTAATATGATGGAGGATTGATGTTTTCACGTGCAAGTGATCTTTGAATAATACCAGTACTTCGAAACTGATCTCCAAAAAAGGTTATTTATTTGACATACATGTATTTGCAGTTTATTATTTTGTTTTCATTTCTACAGGCAGCCAAGTGCACACCCTGCTTTGATGTATGATCCCTGTGACCTCCATTGACCTCTGACCCCAGGTGTCAGTCATCCACGCCCCAGCAGCCATGCCCTCTGTTCTGACACCACTTCCTACTGGGGAATACGGGGACTTTCTCAACCTACATGCACAATCAACTGGGGCGACAGGAACAGACAAAACTGATGTAACTGTAAGTATATGTACATAGTAACTTGCTACTTTAAAGGGTAACTGAAATTCAAAACTTTAATATGGCGAAATATACGCTTTAATAACGCTGTATACTTAACAACTGCAAAAACTTCTTATTTGTTTAGGTTTGCTCATTAATCGTGACCCTAAAATGAAAAGCAATATGCGCCGTGCCCCGCCCACAAAAGATGACGTCACGGTAAGAATATAGCGTGGCTATGCCAGGCTAAGCCTAGCCTTGAATACAAGGCTGCACTGTATCCGCAACGTGGGATCATCATTTGTCATAACACCAAACGTGTACATAGCCCGCAATGCATTATTATAGAGAACCAGCTGAGTATGTATAATAATGCATTGCGGGCTATGTACACGTTTAGTGTTGTGGCAAACGATGATCCCACGTTGCGTTATTAAAACGTATATTTCGCCATATTAAAGTTTTGAATTTCAAGTACCCTTAAAACTACTGTACATGTACATGTAGAAGACTATATGTACATTGTACATGTACATAAATTTATACGTGTACAATGTACCGGTACATTGTACATGTACAATGTACATTATGTCCAGTGACGATCAAACTCACATTAAATACATTGTATATTGTTCTGGTTTAACTTTTGATCCCTGCTAAGAATATAGGCAACCAACGTTTGTTAATTTTTTTTTTCTATTCTCCCTTTTTTCTATACAGCTCAAAAGGGATGAAGTTGTTCCTGAAGCGTTCAATTTTTGGGAGCATGCCAATGCGCCCTACCTTATAGCCATTGCAGGTGCAATAGCCATTGTTATTCTTGTCATTGTAAGTACTGTATGCAGCATTTACATGTACATGTAATGTGTGTGATTTCTTGTACTAGGGCTGTGCATTGAAACTGATTACCCAGATACCTGACATTTGATATCAGGAACCAATTCCAGATTAGGGATTCAAGTACTTTTTGTACCTGTAACCAAGGTTTTAAGGTAATATGATACCCCACTGGTAATTGCTTGAATTATCAGGAATGGGTGGATTTGGGTTGGGGGTTGTATTTTAACCCTAACCCCCTAGGCCTTACTTTGGGCTAAAGAACTGGTACTACAGAATACTACTTAGTATTTTGTAGCATTGGGTCTCTCCATGACTGATGATTGGGTGTGTACTGACAGAGTACAGATACTGCCAACTACAAAATACTAATAGTGGCAATACAGTTCAGTAATACTTACCTGGCAAAAAATGCAGTACCGGTAGTCCAGCCTTGACCCATTGTGTCCCAAGTGACAATTTTTGCTGTAGAGTTTAGTACACTCACACAGCATACATGGGCCATGCACACTTGGCAAGCAGAGGGACCCAATGCTAAAAAGTACTACGAGTGCAATAAGGGGTGAAGTACCAAATACTAAAAATTACTACAGGCATTGCACACAAGTCAGTGAGATTACTGCATACTACTTTTTACTACTAGTAGTAAAAAGTAGCATTAGGTAGGGTTAGGGATAAATTATAGTAAATATTGTTTAACAGACCTGTCCGAAGTTTTACAATCAGAGATGCCGAGAAAAAAAGCAAGAAAAACGGCGCTGGTTTTTTTAACCGGCATCGGGCAGTTGTTCCTGTTCCTGTTCTTGGTGTTTTTTTTCACGATTGCTGGACGGCGATCCTTATTTTTTGTTATAAAATTCAATTTTCCGGAACAATTAAAGGATATCTATGGGATTCTCATGGGATAAACGCAGCAAATATAAATGCAAACAAGGCTATGGGGGACGTGGTAAAGAAATCTGCACTCTGTGCACTATTTCGTGCAATCCAATAGTTAGAAACTTTTGTCTAAACAAAAGTTTGGACACACAAGACACCTGAAAACATTTCGATGTCCAAAATCTTTTTTAATTTTTTTTTTTTAATGTTAGGCATAAAAAAAGGAAGGTTATGTTGGCGTAACGGGCCCAAACAAATAGGGTAGGTAGGGATTTTTTTATTTTTTTATTTTTTTTTTTTTCTCCCAGCAATGAAAATGATATGTTTTCTAATTGTTTAAGCCGGTAGTGATACAAGATAGCGTGTCCAGGTTCAATATATACACAATCCACACACACAACAATGAGAAACGGTCAGAAATGGTTTCAAACGTATTTATAACTAGATTTATATAGATTTTAATCATTAAATTTCGTCCCTTGAAAAAAATAAATATCCAGGGTCGGCCGTATTTTTAGGGTCGGTCGTGTTACGCCAACATAACATTTTTTTTTTTATGCCTTACTTCAGAACATGACAATCTTTGTAAATTTGCTGGTACCCGCTATGCTTTTGTAGCATACAAATTAATGTTTCTCTCAAAGAAAAAAATTGTCAAATCTTATTGTGCCCACGCGCAGTTGGAATACAGGACTGGCTCATTCAGATCGCGAGTCTTTCACAATGACACATTTCGTTCACATGCATACTTATGTATACATTTCTTTTGCAGGTAATATTATGTATATGCAGGGCTTGGCGCAGAGCCAAGCAACTTAGGGAAGAAAATACAAGAATATGCGTACAATCGACAATCAAGCCGTTGATACGGGACGGCCAGCCCGTGCAGCCCGACGCCGGATATACGTATTCTTCCTGCGCTACCAGTCAGCCAATCAAAATCAAGTCCAAAGGCCTGCATGAAAGGTCAGTGTTGATTGGTTGATTGTGCATATGTGACCCACCACCCCAAAACCAGGCTAAAGTCAATTTTTTTCATATGAGAGATTTGTATACCATTGGATTGCTAGCGTTTTAAGCTTTAAAATGATACATCACATGCACCAGTACCGCTATGGAATGAAAAGTAACGACGCTTCAAAAAGTGACATTTTGTTGCCGTTCGCGGCAACAAGTGTGCTCAATTTGAGTAATAGCAACGACAACAAAAATCAGGAGAAGGCCGATATTATCACTTTTGGGGATTTTGAACCCTAACCCCCTAGGCTCTCGCACTAGGAAGCATACCAAACCTAACAAACTTCAACAGCTCACACAGGTTCAGTAATTTTTGGTACACTGTACTGAACCTAACAGTACTAAACCTGCCAAACTCCAACAGTTGAAGTTTTATTGACTTGGAACAGTGATAACTGGCCAGTGGTATTATGTGTTTTAGTGGGGACACACATACAAGGTGTAAGTGTACACACACTTACAGTTGACCAGGAACTGTGCCGTGACCATGTGGGTCACTTGCAAATGCCTGTGCATTCTCCAAATTTTTAACATTTTGACAAGTCTTATGCCTTTCTGTCCTGAACCTCACAGAATTCAACAGTGTCTCCCTGGGCCTTTTGGTACTGAGTCAAACAAAGTCTAACAACAAGTTGTTACGGTTTGGTACCAAACCTGCCAAAACCTAGCAAAAGCTGCAGTTGGAGTTTGATGGGTTTGGGGTAGTTAGGGTTAAAAAGGTTTAAACATGAACAGCCTATAAATTAGAGTTTTAACTAACGATTTATGAGAAAAAAAACCAATCGACCGGCAACACATTTTTGTGTGTACAATGCCATATCTCGAAATGGCATTTGCCGACTTCCGTCTGGTTTTGGCCAGATCTTGTAGATCTTGGGCTGCAATAATAGGCAAAGGCCTGCATGAAAGGTCATTGCCGATTGGTTAGTTGTATGATGGTAAGATGTAAGGCTCCAATGAATTATCAGAGACTTGCATAAAGGGTTAGTTTTTATTGGTCATTTAAATTGAAGATGGTCTGACATTTCTGATTGGCTAGTTGTATGGTGGCAAGTTGTAAGGGTTTGTACAAGTATAAAAGCCCATTCACACACACGAGTGGTAACGAAAAGTGGTTACAGAAAGCGGCATGCCGCACGACATTTGACAATTACACCCGAGCGGAAAACCGTTCGGTATTTACGTTATAATGACATCGACATTCCACAAAAACAAGGGCGCCCTACGGTAAGAATCAAAGACACCACGAGGAAGCTCATCTGCTTACCGAACTCCCCCGTGGCTTTACACGTAATGTTTCAGAAATGTGCCGCTGATATCGTGACGTCATACCCATACGAGAACGATGATTGGTCAGAACACGCAGTCGCAGCGCGGTATATTTGTGACCCGCTCTGTGAAAATGAGTCAGATGTCGCACAGTGCGCTTACGAGATTTGGGTGGTTGAACGCGGAGAGGGGGTTTTCGTACGAACATTCGATATTCCTATTTCATGATTTTCACCTTGGTTAGGATCTATATTTTCAATTTCTACATTAAAACATGCTAAATTAAATCAGATTTAGTGAGAAAAACCGGTTTTGTATTCTATTGCACACATCTCCTAAAGGGAAATAATTTTGTTAACGCATGATTTCTCATGAATGGGGTTTTTAGATTTCGCAAAATTTAAATCGGTGTATCACAAGAACGCAACATGCTACAGACCTCCAACATATATCAAATTAAAGAGTACAGTACACTCTTTCTAATGGTATACATAACTCTGTTTGTCAAATTTTCGACATCTGACTCATTTTCACAGAGCAGGTCGCATTTGGAAAATCTCTCTGGTTTCTAAACTCAGCGGTTTATATCGCCCGACCCCATAGAAAAAACACGTATTCTATATTTGTTTTAACTGCGAGGTATTCCGTTACCGCGCGCGTGTGTAAATGGGCCTTTAAGCAGGATTTAGTGTTTGATTTTGTGTGTGTTTCTTTAACAGGAGAAGTTCGGGAGTGTCTCTGACGATAGACCTCAACCAGCCAGTGGCCACAGTAAGATGGACAGCATCACCTCCAAGGGAAAGGTAAGCGTTGAATCAAACTAAATTAAATTAAATTAAATTAAATTAAATTAAAAATATATTCAATTCAATTCAGTTCAGTTCAATTCAATTCAATTTAAGTTAACATTTATTTCCATACTTCCAAAGTATAAATAAATTTAAATAAATAAATTTAAACATAATAAGGGAATAAATATGTGCTGGCTAGTCTTAACTCTAACCCCCGAGGCTCTCGCACTAGAAAGCATACCAGTGCGCATGGGTGGCTTGTGCGTAAAGTGCTCGCCTCTCACCAATGTGGCCTAGGTTTCGATTCGCGGCCCGGACCATATGTGACCGGCTCTACAAAAAAGTGCATTAAGTCGCGCTGTGCACTATCATGTAATGGCCTGCTCAACGTTGAAAGGGTAAACATTTCATCAAAATGTGATTTTTATTTTTTGTCATAAATGACATCTTCAATACCTACAGTTTTAGGTTTCATTAAAACAAATGTTGATTTTAATGAATAAAGTGGAAAAGAATACAATTTTGTTTGCATCGTTCTGTTGTAGTACAACAGAGCCGGCTATTTCAAAGCCCGTTTTCTCAGTTGTGTAATTTGAACTCCAAGGACGTAATGTGAACACGTCATATCTCCAAAATGAGAGGGGCTATGGGGCTGTATTATATACCAAATGAAAGCTTACATTATGATCTTTCCAACCATGTACCGGTATATAACTCAATTTGTTTTGGCGACATAATACACCTTTTTGTAGAGCCAGTCACATATGTAAGTAGGGTTGTGCGTTGGTTCTCTACTGTGCCAAGAGGGTTTTTCTCCAGGTCCTTTCGTTTTGCTCCCTCTGGAAAAATCAAACACTTTCGATCTCAGGCTGTGCTCCGTAGTCATATATATGAGTCGATGTGGCCGGCTGCCATAGGCGCCTTTACGTGCCAGCGGCTCGACCACGTTGTAGCAGCGTCCTTTGCAATTTAGCACCCCAGCTGCGAGTAAGGACAATTAGCCTCAGGTTCAGTAATTATCGGCACTGATGAACCTAACAGTACTGTTTCCTGCCAAACTGTGTTAAAGTTTGATTGACTTTATAATTGGTGTTTGGGATCAGGGCAGTGATGATGATTGGACATTGGTTCTGTGCTCTTACACGGTATTACGACCGAGGATTAAAACACAAAATAGGACAAAAGGAATCAAAGAATCCTTAGACGATGTTTTTTTTGGGGGTACAAATTTGGTCTTTGCTCGTTTTAGTAGTGTAAGGTTAATAGGGTTAGGCTATAGTACAGGAATAAAGGAAAACACAATAGGGGATCCTCAGTCGATGTGTGGTTCACGACTGTGTGCTTTTGTACATGTATCATATTACGATCGAGGATCGAAACACAAAAGAGAACAAAGGAAACAAAGAATCCTCGAAGGACGGTTTCCTTGTCCGAATTCGGTCCTCGATCGTTCGGGTAAGCGCTAGGTAATGGGGTTAGGTTATAGTACAGGAATAAAGGAAAACACAATAGGGGATCCTCGGTCGTTATGTGGTTCCGGCCAAGTGTGTTGGACTGTGTTTGAGTGGGGACACCCAGGATGTACATGTACGTGTACAATACACACGTACACTATACTTACAGTTGACCAGGATAACTGTGTCATGACCAGCCTGAGCTCACCCACGAATAAATGCCTGGGATTCCCCCCAAGCTCCAACATTTTCACAAGTCTCAAACCTTTCTGCCCTGAACTTTACAGAATTCAACAGAGTCTCTTCGCGCCTTTTGTGCCGAGTCAAACAAAGTCCAACAACAAGTTGCTAATTAATGTTAGGTACCAAACCTGCCAAAACCTAAAGTTGGAATTTAATGGGCTTGGGGGTAGTAAAGGTTATAAAGAAGTACATGTATGTTTAAAACAGTGGGCGCGATAATGACCCGAGGCTGGGTGTTGGCCGTTTAAAACTAGTCACGTGACCAGCTTTGCACCAATAGGAATAGTTAAACTGTCAGAGGTATTTATTATTTTATTTTTGTTATCCTGCAGCTCTGTAGCTGAGTACTTAGAATCGGCAGGCAACAGAATGACGAGAAAACAGCTACGCAATTCAGTCAAAAACATCCGGGCATTGCACGAGGAATTCTGGGTACGGTTAAGACAAGTTGAAAATGCAATTCACTTTGGGCACGGTTACAGTTACAAATCTTTTTTTTTTTTAACCCTAACCCCTTGATTAGTACTCTAACTAGAAAGTGTCTTGAATCTGCCAAAATCCACAAAGTTTGTCATATGCCCAAACTTCTGGTGTTCTGATGAGCCCATAAAAAATCAAATCAAAAGTATGATGGATTCCGACAGATTCAGGATACCATGTTGGTATACAACTATTTTGTAGTGTGTTTCTCAATAGTCTTCAAAATCCATCACCTCAACAAACATTTTGAAGTCCTGCAAAATTCTGAACTATTGCTAGGCTTAAAACTCTGAATCCATCAAAGGGTTAGAATTTAAGGTAGAATACATGTACACCATTTGCGGATATCGAAAAAATTTACTACCAAATTATAAATAACTATCTTACTTATTTGAAAGTAAATAATGAATCTAGGCATCCAGCAAATCGATTGCGCTAGATATCCTATAATTGTTCCAAAAAATCAATTTGTATAAAACAAAATCACGGTCGACGGACGGTGATCGCCGGTTGAAAACGAACCCTGTTTTTCTTTCTTTCCTCGGCATCCATGATTGTAAGACTTCGAACAGGTCATTTAAACGATATTTACTATAAAATACAACCCCAAAAATCCACCCATTCATGATAATTCAAGCAATTACGAATGGTGTTATCCTACTTTTAATTGCCTGTTAATTTGAGGGTTGTGTATTGGACCTGGGTACCCGATTGAGTACCCACTTCGTCTTCTGATTCGTCTGCTGATGCCTCGATAGTAAAAATGACTTTTCCAATGTTCTTTTTCACTTGCAGGACATTCCAGACAACCACGCAGTCAACATCGAGGTGCCCGGTTCGGCCACCAAAAACCGCTACCCAAAAATTTTGCCAAATCCCGCGACCCGGGTCGTGCTCCCGTCGATAGCAGGGGATACGCTTGCTGACTACATCAATGCTAACTACATTAGGGTGAGCAATTCATTGAGGTCAGCGCAACCAGGGGCTGATTTCACGAAACGCTAAGACGCGTCTTAGGAAGAGTAACTCGTCCGAACTCGCGACTCGTCCTAGGATCACTTTCACCAAAGTTAAGACGCGTTCAACACGTCCTAACTTCCATAGCAATGTGGCTGAACTCGTCTTAACTTAAAATAGGTCCGGGGGTCGTCTTATCTCATTAATACGTACGTTAATCTGTATATTGTCTGAAAACATTGTATTTTCTTCTCGTTAAAGACAAAAAGTCGGCCTAGAGTTTTAGTTTCGAAGAAGAAACAGATTTGATTTTGTTTGTTGATACGCGTGTATAGTTTTAAAAACTAATTATCTACATTTGTATACGTCAACTAGTCGACTCGTTATATAGAACATGCAGAACTACCGTAACTGATTTTACTTCGCAAACTAGTTTTCTGGTAAAAGTTTGTGTTCTAGCGCGCGCACGCTGGACGTTGGTTTGCGTGTTTCTTTTCAACGACCGTTTCCTCTAGCGGTAAAAAAAACATGAAACAGCCATCAAATTGGTAGTTGCGATGCGTCTTTCATAAGATGGGTTTAGTGAACTCGATCTTACATGTAGGACACGTCTTAGCCAAGATCGATCTTTGAGCTAGGACTCGTCCTAAGTCCTAAGATGAGTCGTAAAATAAGACGAGTTTTATAGTGAAATCAACCCCAGGATTTCATCAAGGAATTTCAAAATACTTCACTGAAAATGGAGAAAATAGAACTTATAATTCGGTAGTCAGGTTTTGAATCGAGTACATGTAGCTGGGGCCAATTTCACGAAATGCTAAGACGTGTCTTAGATTTTTTTAGGGGAACAAATGATAAAAGCAAAATCGTGAAAGCATCGAGCAGAATGTGGCGATTTTATCTGGCCATCCTGATGGTTTTTAGGCCTACAGACTGTACAGTATAAACATTACTTGCAGAAATATTTTGACATCAAAAAATGCTTGACTCTACTTTGAGCAAGCTAAACAGATGTCTACAGAGGCTGATTTCACCAATGCTGATGAGATCAATCTTAGGAAGAGTAACTTCATCCTAACTCGCAATAGATCCAATATGCAAGTGATAGGATGGGTTACTCTTTCTGACATTAATCTTAGGAAGAGTACGTAACTCATCCCAGAGTTGTATTCGAGTCCCTGCGAGTCCCTGCAAGCCAATCACAAGTCCTTCAGATCAGTCTCAAGTCAAGTCACTAGCTATTCAGATGAACTGTTAACAAAAGCATTCCTTTGTCATTGTTCAACCAGTTACTTGCGAATGGCTTTATGAAAGGACTTGTGACTGGACTTGTGAACGGACTTGCAGGGACTCGAATACAACACTGACTCATCCTAACTCGCAATAGATCCAATATGCAAGTTATAGGATGGGTTACTCTTCCCGTTTAAATTCGGCCCCATGTCTATAATTACGAAATTGCCATAAGTGTTCATACTGCATTCTGTATAGTTGACTGTACTTTATTATTATTATTATTATTTATTTTACTCCACTTCATTTAGTTAAAAGGATGACATATAAAAATATACAAATTACAAAAAGTTAAATTAAGAATTGATAAAACTATCAAGAAGCGGACAAGGCAATGCTGAGGCAATGCTAAAATATTTTTACATTAAGAAATGCTTGATTCTACTTTTGAGCAAGCCAAACGCATGTCTGAGGCTGATTTTTATCAATGTTGAGATAAAGTTTTTTTACAAACTTGTTTTTTTATATAAATTGGTCGGCAGGGCTATGACAGGGAAGCCAACGCCTTCATAGCAACGCAAGGCCCCATGGTCCACACGTTCACCGACTTCTGGCGGATGGCCTGGTTTGCAAAGGCGCCCATCATCGTCATGGTGACCAAACTCAAAGAACGAAACAAGGTTTGTAATCTGGGCAGTTCCAGCTACGTAAACAAAATATGTGATGTCAATGACAGAGCCGGTTCACCGTGATATCTCATTAATGATTCAGAAATGATCTGAAACTGGAAGGGGGTTTGCAAAACTTTGGCTTCGTCTTCCGCTTCGCCTCCGAATTCTAAAACACTAAGGAGCAAATGGAAATATTCTTACTTTTGGGTTCATATCAACCAATTGAATGTTTCTAAGGCTCAACGAACACCCAAATATATATATATATATATACGTGTTTGTAAACCGATTCAACTTCGGAGAGTGCTCTACTTTATAAAAGGAGCGATATAAAATCAATCACAAAAACTAGGATAGGTTTTTGTTCACCATTTTTTTATTCCGACAAATTTGTTTCGTGGATATACCTCCACTCGTCAGGGAATATTATTTTAATGGCATTCTCGAAACGTTCTACCTGTGCATCAAGTTATAGGGGGGCGCGCGAACGCAATAACGCGCGCTTGGATTGCGGGCGTATGTGGGCAACTTGACGCGGGCGTGGGAAAATTATATGGCCGCGCCCGAACTACCCGGCCACGGCTTGACATCGCACACGAGTCCATGGGAAGTGGCTGCAGTAACTACCATAGGCCCGCGTGTAACTTGAAGCCGCAGCCAAACAATTCGGACACGGCCTAACGTTACACTCTGGGCGTGGTTTTGGCGTGCTTTATCAGTTTGAATTTAGCCGCGTGCCGGCATGCGCTAGTTAGCTCAGATCTTTTGTTTAGAGTAGCCTTTTCTGGGTGGCAGATGATATAGAATTTCTCCATAGTGCACAAGTTGCATTGTTTACTGATGTTAGAGTACGGTTGAGCATTGCTCAAGATTTTCCACTTGGTTGTGAATTCAGTGTTTTTGTCTTTTAGCGTCCATACATGTTTTGATAGTTCTGTCTGGTTCCTGTGCGCTTCTTTCTTGAATGATTGTCGGTGGTTTCCGAGTCTTTGCTTAAACTCGGTGCTGGTTAGGCCTACATACGTCTCTTCACTCGTGTTGGTTTTTACAGTGGCTTGGTAGACGATGTTTGGTGTTCTGCATCTTCCATCCAGGGGGCATTCATTCTTTACCCTGCAGTTGCAAGGTTTGGTTTCTGGTTCTGGTGCCTGCTTCTTTATTATATTTTTGTTGTGAGCGTCCAAGGTTGACTTCATGTTAGGCATACAACTGTATGACAGCTTCAGTGTGTTCTTGTTGAAGATTTGTTGCAGTGCGTGTGCTTTGGGGAAACTTTCGTTAACGATCTTCAAGAATTGGCGTCCAACGTTGGTTTTTACTCTTAAGTCAAACGGCGGGTTGTACCAAGTGACGTTTCTTTTTCTGGATCGCTTCTTTCGTGTATTATGTCCATTTGGTACGCTTGTTTTGAATTCAAGCTTGTGGTCGTAGCCGCTTTCCTTTAATGCCTCCTGGTATACGCTGGTTGCCTTCTTGAATTCGTCTTCGTTTGATGAAATGTCCGAGAGTCTGCGATTGATGCCTTGTGGAATTGCTCGAATGACGTTCTGCGGGTGATTGCTCTTTGCGTTCACGTATATTGGGGTGTTTCCTGGTTTTAGGTATGGCCTATGCACTCCGCGATTGAGGTCGAGCGTGACATCAAGATAGTTGACAATTTTTTTGTTTGCTTCAATAGCTATGCGAAGTCCGTTTCTTTTGAATGTTTCGCATATCTCCTTCTTGATGCGCTCTACTACGTTCGGTGGCTCGTGGAAGATGGCCAACCCGTCGTCCCTGTAGAGGCCAATCGCATTGCCGTAGTGGGGTTTAAGTTGGGACAGCAGGTAGACGACGACTAGTTCACAGCATTCTGCGCCGTCATACGATCCCATGGTGACGTCAAATAGATTACTGCTTTTCTTTACCCATGGTTCGTTATGTCTGAAGAGCAATGTTTGCTTGGCATGAAGGATAGTTTTCTTGTCCAATGGGGCGATCTCTGCGTATTGTGATGCGTAGTCTAGTGCGTCATTTAAGAGTTTCTCGGTGATTGACGGGTAGAATTCAACAATGTCAAAGCATATAAACACACCTTCAGTCTTGTTCGGGATGTCGTTGAACCATTCAAGTACGGCATTAGTGTTTCGCCACAAGTTTACTTTACTTGCTTCCGCTACCTTTGTAACGATCTTCTCCGTGATCTGTTTGCTAGCTCTGCCTAATTCCGACTTGCAGGGGTTGATTAGGCGGCAAGTGGGAACGTTGGTAAAATTTGGCTTGTGGTCCTTTAGCGTGATAAATGGTTCGCGCTGGGCAATCACATCAATTCGGTCATCCAGTTGGAGCTCCCCTGCGATCTTTTTCGCTTCGTCGTTGATTTTGTTAACTTGTCTGTTTGTGCTTTTTTTGTACGTTTTGCAGATGTTTTTATCAACCAGTTCGTCGTAGTCGTTCGGTGTCATTTTGTAAAAGTTCGTGGTTTTATCCGCTTTTACTATCAGCTTTGGTTCTTCATTGATCTGCTTGATGTCATTCTTTAATTGGCATTGGAAGTCGTTGGTGTTCTTGTCAAACTCAATGTTTTGGATTAAGTCCGTCATTCTATTTTCAAAAACAGGCATTTCTTCTATGACAGGAGGTGTTTTGCTGGAGCTGAATCCGTAATTATCTTTCTTACTCACTTGTAGTTCTGGGTGGAGGAAGAAGAAGGCTCTCCAGCGCATGTTTCGTATCAGTTTTTCTGTTTGCTGAATTAGTCTTCTTAGGTAGCTTCCTTGGTTTGCACAGGGAATGTTCTTCATCGAGTAGTTGAACGATGTTCTATCCATGTTGAAGAATCTTCGGAAGAGTGCTCGACGTCAATACAGATGGAGCATTTAATACGTGTTTGTAAACCGATTCAACTTCGGAGAGTGCTCTACTTTATAAAAGGAGCGATATAAAATCAATCACAAAAACTAGGATAGGTTTTTGTTCACCATTTTTTTATTCCGACAAATTTGTTTCGTGGATATACCTCCACTCGTCAGGGAATATTATTTTAATGGCATTCTCGAAACGTTCTACCTGTGCATCAAGTTATAGGGGGGCGCGCGAACGCAATAACGCGCGCTTGGATTGCGGGCGTATGTGGGCAACTTGACGCGGGCGTGGGAAAATTATATGGCCGCGCCCGAACTACCCGGCCACGGCTTGACATCGCACACGAGTCCATGGGAAGTGGCTGCAGTAACTACCATAGGCCCGCGTGTAACTTGAAGCCGCAGCCAAACAATTCGGACACGGCCTAACGTTACACTCTGGGCGTGGTTTTGGCGTGCTTTATCAGTTTGAATTTAGCCGCGTGCCGGCATGCGCTAGTTAGCTCAGATCTTTTGTTTAAAGTAGCCTTTTCTGGGTGGCAGATGATATAGAATTTCTCCATAGTGCACAAGTTGCATTGTTTACTGATGTTAGAGTACGGTTGAGCATTGCTCAATATTTTCCACTTGGTTGTGAATTCAGTGTTTTTGTCTTTTAGCGTCCATACATGTTTTGATAGTTCTGTCTGGTTCCTGTGCGCTTCTTTCTTGAATGATTGTCGGTGGTTGGCCATCTTCCACGAGCCAACTTAAACCCCACTACGGCAATGCGATTGGCCTCTACAGGGACGACGGGTTGGCCATCTTCCACGAGCCACCGAACGTAGTAGAGCGCATCAAGAAGGAGATATGCGAAACATTCAAAAGAAACGGACTTCGCATAGCTATTGAAGCAAACAAAAAAATTGTCAACTATCTTGATGTCACGCTCGACCTCAATCGCGGAGTGCATAGGCCATACCTAAAACCAGGAAACACCCCAATATACGTGAACGCAAAGAGCAATCACCCGCAGAACGTCATTCGAGCAATTCCACAAGGCATCAATCGCAGACTCTCGGACATTTCATCAAACGAAGACGAATTCAAGAAGGCAACCAGCGTATACCAGGAGGCATTAAAGGAAAGCGGCTACGACCACAAGCTTGAATTCAAAACAAGCGTACCAAATGGACATAATACACGAAAGAAGCGATCCAGAAAAAGAAACGTCACTTGGTACAACCCGCCGTTTGACTTAAGAGTAAAAACCAACGTTGGACGCCAATTCTTGAAGATCGTTAACGAAAGTTTCCCCAAAGCACACGCACTGCAACAAATCTTCAACAAGAACACACTGAAGCTGTCATACAGTTGTATGCCTAACATGAAGTCAACCTTGGACGCTCACAACAAAAATATAATAAAGAAGCAGGCACCAGAACCAGAAACCAAACCTTGCAACTGCAGGGTAAAGAATGAATGCCCCCTGGATGGAAGATGCAGAACACCAAACATCGTCTACCAAGCCACTGTAAAAACCAACACGAGTGAAGAGACGTATGTAGGCCTAACCAGCACCGAGTTTAAGCAAAGACTCGGAAACCACCGACAATCATTCAAGAAAGAAGCGCACAGGAACCAGACAGAACTATCAAAACATGTATGGACGCTAAAAGACAAAAACACTGAATTCACAACCAAGTGGAAAATCTTGAGCAATGCTCAACCGTACTCTAACATCAGTAAACAATGCAACTTGTGCACTATGGAGAAATTCTATATCATCTGCCACCCAGAAAAGGCTACTCTAAACAAAAGATCTGAGCTAACTAGCGCATGCCGGCACGCGGCTAAATTCAAACTGATAAAGCACGCCAAAACCACGCCCAGAGTGTAACGTTAGGCCGTGTCCGAATTGTTTGGCTGCGGCTTCAAGTTACACGCGGGCCTATGGTAGTTACTGCAGCCACTTCCCATGGACTCGTGTGCGATGTCAAGCCGTGGCCGGGTAGTTCGGGCGCGGCCATATAATTTTCCCACGCCCGCGTCAAGTTGCCCACATACGCCCGCAATCCAAGCGCGCGTTATTGCGTTCGCGCGCCCCCCTATAACTTGATGCACAGGTAGAACGTTTCGAGAATGCCATTAAAATAATATTCCCTGACGAGTGGAGGTATATCCACGAAACAAATTTGTCGGAATAAAAAAATGGTGAACAAAAACCTATCCTAGTTTTTGTGATTGATTTTATATATATATATATATATGGGGACCAAACCAGGGATTCGAAAACACCCAAAGTTTGAAATCTCCTTGACATGATTACCTTGAGACTGACATGTGATTGACATGTGATTGATATGCGATTGACATGCGATTGACATGCGAATGGGATTGGCATGGGACTCGCAATGGGACTCGCAATGGGACTCGCAATGGGACTCGCAATGGGACTCGCAATGGGACTCGCAATGGGACTCGCAATGGGACTCGCAATGGGACTCGCAATGGGACTCGCAATGGGACTCGCAATGGGACTCGCAATGGGACTCGCAATGGGACTCGCAATGGGACTCGCAATGGGACTCGCAATGGGACTCGCAATGGGACTCGCAATGGGACTCGCAATGGGACTCGCAATGGGACTCGCAATGGGACTCGCAATGGGACTCGCAATGGGACTCGCAATGGGACTCGCAATGGGACTCGCAATGGGACTCGCAATGGGAGTACTAGAAATTGACTTGTATTGGACTTGACACATCGCTGCTAAAAATCATAATGATGTTGCATTTTGTGTTATTATTGCATTTTGTTTTATCGTTCAACTTTCAGAACAAGTGTGACAAGTATTGGCCGCCCCAGCAAGGTATCTATGGCGACATTGAGGTCAACGTGCTTCAAGTAGATCGCAAGGACGATTATATACTTAGGATATTAAACTTAAAGGTGCGTAAACGAATACAACGCAGTTGTGCAATTATCTTCAAGCAAACCTGAATCGTTCCTGATTTATAGTCAGTTCATACGGCAACTTCGGTTGAAGACTATCCCATATATACCACAGCAGAGTTGTAGTCGAGGGGGCCAATTTCATAAAACCTGTAAGCACAAAAATGTGCTTAGCACGAAAAAAGTCTTGCTCAGTAAAAACAGGTTATTGGCCAAAACACAACGTGCTTTTCATTCAAAGCAAAAAAACAGCTGAATACCAGTCGAAAACAATAAACATCAACTGAAATGTTGGTTTGAAACCCTGTTTTTTCAAAGGAGGAATTTTCATGCTAAGCAAATGTTGGTGCTTACATGTTTTTAAAATTGGCCCCTGATGGTTTGGTATGGATAAAGCTGAATAATACAGACACTGCACAGTTAATACTTTGCCGAACAAATTAAACTTTGGACAATCAGTATCTCAATCATTCCGCGAGTACTCAACCGTATACTTTCCGAGTACAGTCCCAAAACTGTTATTCAAAAGTATCTTTATTTATTACTAAATAAGATTAAAACTGCTTACTGGCAGGAATGACCTGAAATATACAAATCAAATAAGTTAAGAGGGCCTAATATTTCGATCTTAACAAGATCTTCTTCTGAGACAAAATGGCTGTGTACATGAAACAAACATATAAAGGGGAACATATACCAGCATGATGCACAACATGGTTGGAAGAAGAAACACAAAAGAGAAATAAGGGAGTGAAGTGGAATAACCAACAACAGGGGGATAATTAGGCCAAGGGAATGAAAGATGAGGTCAAAGTGGGTAGAATCAAAGACAGACCAAGGGGGTAAAGTTCAAAGGGAAGAACTAACAAAAAAGTATAACTTAGGGTGATTAGGAGGTGGGGGGGGGGGGGGGGGGGGTGAGGGTTGCGAGGATAAGGAGTGGGTAATAGTATTACAAGAAAGGGTTGTAAAAGGGACATTGACAAGAGAAACCAGAAAAGTGAGAAGAAAAAAAGAAAAACAAAATCCTGGCAAGAGATAAATCTGAATCAGACGACAATAGGAGAACACAAATGAAGTTAATCATTTCCTAGTTTGATGTTGAGTTCCTCATAAGTCGAGACATAATAATTGACTCAACTTGACTTCTTGACCTCATGACTAAACTCGATTTGAGTCATGGAGTCACCTTCTTAAAATGACTCGACTCGAGTCACACAAATCATCGGTGACTCGTTACTTTTCCTTGCAGTACTTAGAGGAGAGTCGACAGATGCTGCATTACTGGTACACATCCTGGCCAGACAACAAGGCACCTGAGAACCCACTGACGCTACTGGAAATGATCAAAGAAGTGGAGATATCCCGAATGGACACCGGTCTACCACGGGGACCGGTGGTAGTACACTGTAGGTGAGTCTAGCATTGGGTTTAGGCATGGGCACCGGTCTACGGTACCACAGGAACCGGTGGGAGACTGGTAGTACACTGTAGGTGAGTCCAGCATTGGGTTTAGGCAGGGGCACCGGTCTATCACGGGGACCGGTGGTAGTACACTGTAGGTGAGTATTGCATAGGGGTTTTAAGGCAGAGGAACCAGCTTAAAGCAGGGGACCTGGTTACTGTTGGGGGCTGTTGATTACCTGGGCTTGCATAAGGAAATATATATATTGTTTGCAAGTTTTAAAAACTTTGTCTGGGTTTCGTTGGAGCAGGTCACATTTGTATTCCTATTCACACATGTAATTACCTTTCGATAAAAAAATTAACAATTAAATTTTTTTTCTCCAAGATTTTGTTCAATTTTACCTCGTGTTTTGCTTCACGTACGTGTTTTTGTATGGATATTTTGTTCCACCTGCTGCTCGATGTGGCGTGATTTGTGTTGCAGAGCGATATAGGACTATTAATATAATACTTTAAAAAAATTTTTTTCGTGTTGTTTGAGCAGTGCCGGGCTCGGCAGAACGGGCTGCTACATTGCCATCAGCATCGGCATGAGGAACCTGGAAGAGGAAAAGATGGTGGATGTGCTTGGCATCGTCTGCCAGATGAGACAAGACAGGTGAGCAAATTTTTTTAGTGGGAGGTCTGTTTCGAGTTGTTAACGTTTTTACTTACAAAAAAAACTTCTTTATCATATCCTAAAATGTTATAGCTCAATTAAAACTCTAAAGTGTGTTTTTTTGTGGCTGAATTGCACTGATTGGTAGTATAGTTGGCACGGTTCATGGACTTTGAACTCCGTTTTCTTAAAACAAGGGAGCATGACTTCAGCTATTTCAAAAGAGTATAGCGGCGGCTAGGAATAAGCTACAGCAACACACATTACATCATTTGAAAGCTTAAGACTTCTTCTTTCTAGAAATGTAGTACATGTAATGTAAATTTTGTTATTTTGCGACTTTCCACCTATTTCGTGGTGCCAGGTCACATATGTGTGTGCACAATTTTTCATTGCAGGGGTGGAATGATTCAAACAAACGAACAGTACGAATTTGTGCACCAGGCTCTCTGCATGTACGAGAGGAGGCTTCCCGAAAATGGAACGTCGACGGACTGAGCACGTGGCAACCGTCACATTTCCACCCAGCACCCTTAGCAACATAGGCATGTTAGTTAGTGGATTTGTTAAAACTCCAGTAACAACAGCAATCAGCAACATCATTTTATTGAACAAACGGGGTGTACAATTGAATCCACTGCATGTTATTAGTAGTTGTCAAATATGTAATCTGTTGGTGAACGAATTTGTGTAGTGGTGGACTTGCTATCACCCGATTGGATCATGTTATACATTGTATCCATAGAGCTATAATAAATTACTAGAGCGCTGGCTCGATGTACACATTGATGCCTGCTGGGCGCATCCATGTTTGTGCACAAATCTTTGGAAACCTCAACATTTTGTACGGCTTTTGTACGTCTATTTGCATATCTGCACTGTATTCTATACAGTGCGTTACCGAAGCCGATAAGGCCTAAACCGAAACGCATGATCAGCAATTGAGCGCAAACATCGCATATGTGCGTGCTGCAGTTGATTTTGCGTGCCTTTTTTTTTTTTACTGACATGACGCGCGTAAAGTTGTTCGCTTCTGTTCTACTTGCACGCGCCTTGCATTTAGAGTACTCTTTTAAAATTAAATCCATCTTATTTTATTATGTTCCACAACACGCACATGAATTTAAAATGTCTGCGCGCAGATTGGATTTAAAGTATCTCCGCTCATAAGAATGAAGCGCTCTTGTAATTTAATATAGCTCTACGATTGTATCACATTGTAGTTATTCCTTGAAAACTCCATTAAACTAGAGTGTTCAGGGCAGATCAAGGAAACGGGCAGGGTTTCTTTTGGCGCAGTGCAGGAAGTGAATAGTTGTGAAGGGTTCTGGCAAAATAGGACAGAACTGCATGGGCAGAGGTCAAAACGAGGATTCGGTTGAATTTATAGAAAGAAAATGAAACCTTTCCTTCAAATACTAACTTTTGCACCTAAGTTAGTCATTCCATTGACAAGTTATGGTTGTTTAAAATTGGCTTTTCTCTACTTGTCAAAAAATCTAAAATACTAAAGAAAAGCACTTTAAAGGTCGTATACATCATTGGTAAGTTCATGAATTATCAGGAATGGGAGGATTCGGGGGGGTTGTATTTTATAGTAAATATTGATTAACTGACCTGTCAGAAATGTTTTTCAATCATGGATGCCGAGAAAGAAAAAGCAAGAAAAACGACATTCTTTTTATATTTATTTAATTTTTCGTGATTGTCGCCCGGCTGTTCCGAAAATTCAAATGTTTGGAACAATGACAGGATACCTAGCGCAATCATTTTGCTGGATGCCTGGAATCATTATTTACTTTCAAATAAGTAAGATATTTCTGAATAATTTGGTAGTAAAATCATTCGATGTCTGCAAATGGTGTTTACGACTTTTAAATTTCTCAGCATCCATGATTGTAAAACTTTGGACAGGTCAGTTAAACGATATTTACAATAAAATACAAACCCTCCCCTCCCCCCCATTTTTCCCATTAAAACTCTTTTATTCCACCATTTTTATACAATTTCTTTGAAGATGACAAATCTCCAATATTATTTGTGGTTTTTTTTCGCATTTTTTTTTAGCCTCTGCACAGTTTCGTCGCATTTTTGCCAAAACGCCTTTTACATTCAAGCTGTGAATTTTAAAAGCTGAAACAAGGTTCTGAGCCATGTGTTTTTAACAATAGTGTGCTATTGGGCAAACATAAATCTGGAGGTTTTTTTTGCTGTGAGTGCAAAAACGAGAAGTTGTCTCAAAATTGTAAAAAAAAATATCAAATTAGGAAAAAAATGATTTAAAATCCTCAACGTTGATTGGTCGTATACCATAACTATGAAATACCAATGAGTGCAATGAATATGTAGATAAAATATAAAATGTTGACTTGAAATTCGATCATGCAATGCTCATAATGGGCGCTGAGAAACGCTGATGAGCTTGGCGCTCTGATTGGATAGGTCTTGTTTGACCTGTGACCTGCGGAGGTTACCAGTCTTGCATCAGCACAATCATGGCAGTTCCGTGTTGTGAAAACATTCCCCGTTCCGCACTAAAACAGTTATTGCTCAGTAACAAAGCAAGATGGTGGACAACAAAGTTGACTGAACTCATTAATGAACAGCTGATCGTAATCGTGGACCAATCACAGGGCTTCTGTCAATTGCCAACACTAGGGCCGTTTTTCAAACCCCAGTTTAGTTTCTGTTTCCTGCTCCATCACCATTGCCAAACTGTATAAACAAATCCAAAGACGGAGATGAAGCGAGGGTTTGGAAACTGGCCCCAGCTAGTACAACAGATGCCATTTGCAAAGGTCATAATACGCTAACCAGAGTGCTTTGCGTTTCCTTCAGAGGATTCTGTGAAGCTCATCAGCGTTTCCCAGCGGCCAAGTATGGGCGGTGGGCACTAGCGAAGACTTGAAACTTGGTGGGTTGAAAGAACTGTCATGGCTGGTCATCCACATTTTTCTTTTTCTTTCATGTTTCCTTTCTATTTTGTTGTCTTTGAAACATTAATTTGTTTGTACCATGTACACAATGCAGCTGATTGGTCTTGTGTGGTGGGTGTACAAAGTGTATGTTGTTGATGTCAGCTCGTAATTGATGTCAGCTCGTAATTAATGTCAACTTGTAGTTGATGTTAGCGATAGAAATTTCCGAAATGGTATGATCGTAGATATAAACATTTACGATATATGTGGTAGAGTCATGGTTGCCAATAAGTTTGGCAATTTTTCTGTTATACCAAAAATAGATTTTCAACTTTCAACTTTTTTAGGATGACTGCGTCAAGAAAAATGACATACTGGGTAATTGCTCTTACCAGTCACAACGTGTCGCTTCACTTTAATAAAGATTTTCAAAATGAGTCTACTAATTCCATAAAACAAAGCAAATTGATTGCATTTTTCTAAAGCTGAACACTCGACTGTTGAACAACTGTAAAAAGGATAGATTGATGAACTAAATAACAGTCAATATCTGTTAAACAGATAATGAATATTCATTAGGGAATTAAAAACAAACAAAGTAAATGTGGGATATGATGAAACAGGGCCATTTTGGCTCAAATTTCTGATTCCCGTATCGTTTAGGTAAAAAAAAAAAAAAAGAGATTCTGGATAGATTTTAAACATGTAGATGCTTAAAAGATGTTAACACTTCATGTGTTTTCCCCTGATTAGCAGGCATTCTTTGAACCATTTTCTCCACTAAGAGCAAAAAAAAACACAGTAGTGTGCTTCAATTTCCTCCACAATTTTTGTTCATGAAAGGTTTTAACAAATTAGCATCTTCCTATAAAACGCAGAAGTATTATCTGTTTTCTCAAACCAAAACACCAAATTGTGGAACGTCAATCAACTGGGCCAATTTCACAAAGCACTAACTTATTGCTGGGTACGACCTACTGTAGCTCCGACCCATTGCATCCTCTAGAAATTAACCAGGACTTTTTGCCATTGATCCTCAATCCTCTGGAGAAAAAAACAACCTGGAGGATTTTGGAGGAATAAGGAGGGTTAGGTTTATGAATCAGTCAATTGAAAAACTAACCCCACACCCTGTATTCTCTTTCCCAAGTGTGCTACAGGTACATGTACATGTACTGCTTACTGTCAACGTTTGTTTTCCGAGAACCAGACTAATTGACATAATTTCGTGTGCTCTTGCTGCATTTGTCACGTTGTATTTTTTATGGTTTTTAGTTTTTATTTATTAAATTTGGTTTATATATTTATTTATTTATTATTATTATTGATATTATTGTTATATTATATATATTTTTTGGGGGGAGGGGGGGGGGGGGGAGGGAAGTGGGAAGTGGGAAGTAACATTCAATTTACATTCCAAAATAACCTGAAATGATTTTACTGTAAATTTGATTTTAATAACCACTGTGATCTGTAATACATGGCACACTTGCTTGGGACTTGCAATGTCTTGTAATGTCATATACAACTCGATCATGTCGATCATAAGCCGTCACAACGCCATCACAACTCCATCATATACAATCGTAAATCGTCACAAGTCATCTGTACTCACCAAAAGTAAACACAAGTCGCCACACATCACTGCAGTCCACCGCAGCCATCCACTTTATTAAAATTCAAGTCACAATCCACTCGTAAGAAATACCGAACTGGCACATTTCAAAAGTAGGTTGTTTGCGTGACCTAAAGTGGGTATCAAACATAAAAAAACATGGCGTCCTCCATAGCAAAGTGCCACTGTTGCAAAGTACATGATGATTGTTGCATTTGATTCTTCGATCGAGGCTTTTCTTTCTCGAAATCGCTAGTGCTAGTGCCGGTCCCAGCGTTCCGTACCACATCGTGAACATAACGTTCCTTGTAGAATTTCCAAGACTTGCTGGAACTGCCCTTACTGGCTTTATTCAGCCATTCCGGTAAGTTCTCGGGTACAAACCCCGGAATAATTCTTCAGAGATTTCGAAAAAAAAAGCCTTGATCGAAGAAACATTAAATGCAACAATCATCATGTACTTTGCAACAGCGGCACTTTGCTATGGAGGACGCCATGTTTGTTGATTTTTTTTAAACCCACTATAGGTCACGTGACTTAGAGGGCGTAATCGGTCTATTTGAAGAACTGAAAATATAGACATCACAGGAGTTTGTATATTAATATCATCTCCCTCATGTTGTTCCCCTTTTAAACTTATGAACACAGAAATCACTTCCAAGATCGTAAGTGTAGATGCAGCTTGTCTTGTGCACGACCTTTATTTATTATATTAAACAGCAGACAAAATTTAAAGTATATGTTGTAATTTTTATCAGTTGAAAATCCTATAAGAAATGTGCATGTACAGTATTAAAGATGAACCAATATATAAATATATTTAAATGTATATAAAAATATATATACGACACAGAAAGTAGAATATTTTAAAGTTATATATTTATTGTTTTAGTGTAAATTACGTCCACATTTCAATTCAATTTTTGTTCTGCTTTTAAGAGACTTGATTATTATTAAACTTATTGTACTGAATGTTACCAAAGTAGAGAGACTACGCGCTGGGCCTTTAATGGAAAAAAAAATGTGACCTCATTTGCATGTGACCTCAAATTTTATAAAACGGCACCATGGACGTCTGTTAGTATCTGCTACTGTATTAGGCAGGTTTAATAAACTTTTGTTTATTCCTAACATCATTTGGGGTAAAGAAAACCATTTTACATTCTTACAATTTTTATTCCTCCACTATTCCACAAAAGTAGGGCAGGATTCAAATCTTTTTGTTTTCCCTTCTTTTAATTCAGCTTTTTAAAATACCTCAAATCAGTCATATTCCAATTTCATACATGTACTATATTTCTTTTCGACATTAAATCATGTATTATTTTGTTTGCGTTACTTTATTACAGGTGTGAGTAAATGTTTGTGGGACCAACGTATATATACATATATATAAATATAAAGATAGTTTATTTTTGTTTTGGAGTTTCAAACAGTAAAGCATTTAACAACAAATAATCCTCTATTGTTGACATTTTTTGGGTTGAAGCTTGTCGTGTATACTTTAATAGAAGATAAGTTTCCTCGTACTATTTAAGTACAAATCGGGGATAAACTAAGGTTGCTGACCAGTAAAATCAGTCGAAAATTGCCTACGCGGGCCAAATCACTCGTTTATCAATACCAACCAAAACAAAATACATGTACATGTAGCGTGACAAACAAGACCAATGAAAAAGTATCATGTGCATATTAATCCAACCATGGAGGAATACTCTGCTCTTATTCCTCCATGATCCAACTTACTATAGCTACCACGAGGCAGTTATATCATTCGGTTGTAGTTTTACTTGTATGAAATTAATACATGTACTTGTACAACCCAATTTATCAAAAAATTAGCCCACTAAGATGACCACTATGCATAAGGTCTTTGGGGTGATTGTTTGGGTCAAAGTGAATCCCGAACATTATCAGACATTGTTCTGTAGTACATACGTACCCGGTTATTAGCTTCACATACATTTGCTGGGTTATTAGTTTGCTTATGCCCATGTACATGTTCACGTTGTTGACTTATATGCCCTTGTACAGAGTGTTGTTAACTTATGCCCATGTACATGTTCTTGACTTATGTACATGTGCATGTTCATGTTGTTGACTTATGCCCTTGTACATGTGCATGTTTATGTTGTATAACTTTATGCCCATGTGCATGTTCATAACTTAATTGCCAATGTGCATGTTCATGTGGTTGACTAATGCCCATGTGCATGTTTAAATGTTGTTAACTTATGTACAAGTACATGTTCTTGACTTATGTACATTTGTATGTTTATGTTATTAACTTTTGCCCATGTTCATGCTGTTGACTTTACACTGCAGTTTGGATGTGTTGAACAAGTAAATGATTCATTTGAAACTAATGATATAATTATAAACCGTGATTCACACAAGATATACCCATCACGATATGAGACCGAGGGACTCCTCCGTACCTATACACTCTCTAGACTATTGTTAGCAAACGCACCCTCCCCCCAGAACAAAAAATTTGATTCCCGAGAAACCACAATATTCGGCAAGCGCAATGCATCAACACCACAAAGTAGGGAATTCCCTCCGTCTCATATCTTGCTTCATATGCACCAAGAATGTAAACCAATGAAATCATCACAAAAAAATGCAGTTTAAACTTTTTTTATTAAAATCCATGTAAATGTTACATACATTTATCTAGTGATAAATCTTATTCAGTCCTGCCACTATTAGTTCAATGCAAAGAAGATTTTCTTTCCAAATTACTACTTTTTACAAGAACAGTACAATTTGTTTGTACAGGTAAACCTAGCCCAGAGAATATAGTCATTTATACACTGTGTACTCTAAAGAGAAGTAGCCAATTAGCTTTCAGAGTTGAATGTTGTCATGAATATGTATGGTCGTCCAGCCAATCAGGAGAGTACTTTGTCTCATTACAAATGTATGTATTCTGTGAGTAGGAGTGGTTTGAGAACAGTGGATAATGTCACCAGTAGTGATCTTGGAGAAATTATTAAATAAGAGGTGTGTACCTCAGAAACCCATTGATCAATGCACTTTTTGTTTGGTTATTCAGGAACAAATATCTGCTTGGTGAGTTTTTAAAGAGTATATTTACATAAGGTGAGGGTCCATATGTGTGGTCACCGGTTTTAAAACGTACTTGTAGTTTAAAATAAGCCAGCATTTAAAAAAACCAAAAAAAACCCAAAACAAACGGACTAAATGCCTAATATCACTATTTAACCAGTTCGCGCCGGGATTATTTTTATCAAAACTCGATCCAAAGCGGGTTCAGGCCGATAGTACTGGGAAGCACACCCACGCATTTTCGGCCTTGCTCGCGGTTAAAAGAACTGGTTAAAAGAACAGTAGAATTTTGAAACCATTCAAACCAAACTATTGTTCAAAGGTTTACTTGATGTAAAGATATTAATGAATCTAAACTCCCTGTGAAATTTATTCCTTCTGGTATGCAGTCATTTTGAAGAAAAGATAATAAAATAAGTCTAAAAATCATCTCAGAGATGCACCTTTGCAAATTTCGATGAGTAAGTACATGTAGTTGGTTCAAATCAAAATCTTTGACTTTTATTGTCTCAGAATTTACAGCATTCACAGAGCTAAAACTTCAGTTGTCAAGGCTTAGTTGTCAATCACCATTTTTTTTATTTAGAACTTTTGCTGTTTTAAATTATAAAAATGCACTACTGAGAAAGGGTAAAAGCCATTATATTTGAAATGTTGCATCTAAAAATAGGTGTAGTGCATTATGATCTATTTGGGTCAATTTATACATCAGGGGCCAATTTCATAGAGCTGCTAAGCACAAAAATGTGCTTAGCATGACAATTTGTCCTTGGCAAAAACAAGGTTACAGACCAAATTTTCACCTGATCTTTATTGTTCTGGATTGATAATCAGCTGTTTTTTGCTTAGCATGAAAAACAGGTATAATTTTGGCTGGTAACCTATTTTTTAATGAGCAAGACTTTTTGTGCTAAGCAATTTTGTTTGCTTAGCAGCTCTATGAAATTGGGCCCAGGTGCTCGTTTTTATGAAGCTGCTAAGCACAAAATGTGTTTAGCACAAAACGGTCTTGCTCAATAAAAAACAGGTTACAAGCCAAAACTTCATGTGCTTTCCATGCTAAAGCAAAAAGCAGCTGAATACCAGTCACAATCAATATACGTCAACTGAACATTTTCATGCTCAGCAATTGTTTGTGCTTTAGCTGCTCTATGAAATAAGCCTGATGTAATGACGTCGCACTTTATTTACATGTGCACTTTCCTAAACAAATCAAATCTTGCTCATTAAAAACAGGTTACCAGCCAAAATTCTATGGGCTTTTCATGCTAAGCCAAAAACCAGCTGATTATCAATCAAAAACAATAAAGATCACGTGAAAATTTGGTCTGTAACCCTGTTTTTGTCAAGGACAAATTTTCATGCTAAGCAAATTGTTGTGCCAATTTCAATAAAACATGTAAGCACACAAATTTGCTTAGTACAAAAATGTCTTGCTCAGTAAAAACAGGTTATCGGCCAAAACTCCACATGCTTTTCATTCGAAGCCAAAAAACAGCTGAATACCATTCACAAACAATAAACTACGAAAATTTTGGTTTATAACAGTTTTTTTCCCAAGGAAGAATTGTCATGCTAAGCAAATTTTGGTGCTTACACGTTTCATGAAATTGGCCCCAGGACTATTGGCCCCTTAGCATTAAATTGTCACACGAGCTGGGGCTGTGGCTTTGGCTGTGGCTGTGACTAGCTACTGTCACCTAAACAGCGGCTGGCGTTTCTTGGATGGCACTTTCTGGTTGGATTTCAGTCTTCTCATGGACTCTCTGATGTGCTTCGGCTGCAGCGGTCCTGTGTCCCCCCACTGCTCAAGGACGTCCAAGGCTGAAAACAAAGAGTCAAGACAAAATTAAGACAGTCGTATAGAGCTATATTAAATTATTACGAGAGCGCTAAACTTATGCGCAGAGACATTTTGAATACATGTGCGTGTTTGTAGAACATAATGAAATTAGATGGATTGAATTTTGAAAGTGTACTCTAAATGCAATGCGCAAGTAGAACATACGCGAACAACTACTATGATGAAGCGTTCTGGCAAAATGAGACGGAACTGGGCACAGGCAACAGTGGAAACAATGCAAAATACTTAAATTTTTTTTAAATTTTTTTTTTAGATTAATGGATATTTGTAATCTTCGTTACATCTACTAAAACATACATTGTATTTGTAAAGGAATAAGAAAGTAGTGGAATAAAATTGTTTTGAGGCAAAACAATTGGCCTTTTTTGTTATTATCACACGTAAAACTCAAAACTTTAGGGCCTTTTTTACTTTTTTACTTTGGCGACAGGTCGATAAATGCAAATTGCAAACAGGCACGACTCATTAACAAAATGCTTGTTTGAAGCAAAACAAACGGTATTGCAAGGAGAATTTTATTTTCCTTCCTGAAAATCTCCATTTCAACCTCTGCCCACTTCTGCCCCATTTTGCCAGCACCTTCCATATGTGATGAAGAGAACCGAAGACTGGCTTCATTTGAAAACGTAATACAATGTATACCTTCTTCCACTATTTCTCCCACGTAGACTTTGGCGATGCCAGACATGGCTATGACAACGTTATGTGAAGCGCTGCACCCTGTGATGGTCTGCATGTACTAAAAGAAAGACAAATAAGATCAAATGTATGTTTTTAGTGGTCTCAGAGATCCAGCCTCAAGTTCTATTTGCGCCAGGATTATTTTAACATCACCGAGCCGAGTCGCGGGATTATTTTTAACGAAACTCAATCCGAGGCGGGTGTAGGCAGATAGTACCGGGAAGCACACCCATGCATTTCCGGCCTTGCTCGCTGCTGACAGACATTTCCGGCCTTGCTCGTGGCGTGTTTATGCGTCATCCGTTTTGAATCTGGGGAAAACTTTGCATGTATATACGTCCTCCGGCGCGAACTGGTTAATTTGTTTCATGCAGATCTGGATTGCGATCAGTGATCAAGCCCCTAGTTCGCTCCATCAATTAGGCAGGATTTGATTGTTATATATGTAGACCTCTTTGAGCAGATATACTTCTTTTAGATTTAGATTTATTTTTTAAGCTAATGATTAATAACATTCGCAGAAATGTGTAAAATAAAATGACTAGTAACACATGTAATTAGGAATACCCTAGCTCCCTACCCAATTTTTCTTACACATAACCTGAATCCTGCAAAATCCTCCAATATTTATTACTGGTGACCACTGCCTGAATCCTGCACAAATCCTGCAGTGGGTTTACCACTGAGCTATAAAGCAGCCAAACATAGAACAAACGGCTGCTAAGTGCCATTTTTAACAAGGGTCTGCACAATCACACATGACCCTTGATGTGCAAACGTTTTCTATCCTTTGCAAAAGCAAATGATGCATATTCCCTTTAAAAGATGTCCACCGACTTTTGAAACCTTCCGACTTGTGGCTCCTATCAGCCTCCATGCAAAGGAGTATTTTAGCAATGCATGCTTGTAAAAAAAGAAGTAAAGCCTTGCTTGTTTTTTTTATTTAGGCATTTCAGCATTTCTTTTTGGTTCAGGCCAAATTTTTTTTCAATTCGTGTTGCTTACCCTTTTGACGGCTGCCTTGGGAAATGAGGCCCTCCTGTACATTTCGTATCGGTTCAGCTGTCCTTCTGATAGAGAGTCCACTAAGATCCTGGATACAAATATAAATTGTCAGGGAATGTTGAGTTGTTGGCAATGACCCGAGCCGAAGGCAAGGATCATTATCAGCATCCAGACTCCAAACCGGCCAACCGCACTTTTATTCCCATTCAACAATACCTTTTTCAGTAAACCATAAAATCTAAACCTTTCGGTCGAAAAGTCAAAACAAGTCAACAATTGTAATATTCCAACGATTTTGTTTAACAATTTCACTTTTCGAAACACCCTCTACTAGCTATAAACTGGAGTGTCCAAGCTCGCGAGTAAAGGCCGATTCATACTTCACGCGAAAGCGATTGCGAAGCGCATTTAATGACGGCAACAATTGAAGTTTAATCGTGACGTTCTTCGTTATACCTTAACGAATTCGCTTCGCACTCGCAGTGACATTCGCGTGAACTATGATGAACCGGCCTTAACCCTAACCCTGCCAGATCCAGCACAGTCCATCTGTGGTGACTGCTTGACCTTGCTGGACTCTGCACACAAGTCAATGTGACAAAGTATGCAATCTGTTGCGTCTGGCAGGGTTTCTAGCCAAAATACCCTGGAGGGTTAGGGTTAAGATGTAAACAACTCCTTTTACGGAGATTGGCGCACAGGTCAGGCGTACTGTGAGAGTTTGGCTCTCGCGCCGCGTGTACTGCGCGATGTTTGCACAGATGCTGCCGTTTGTCAATGCGATGTGAATTTACAACCATGAAATACCGACTCACTGGTAGTATTGAGCATGCCTATATGTACAGTACGCGAGGATTGTGAACATTTAACTAATGAAACGATAAAAGGCACTGAATTTCAAAGGAGTCCAAATTTAATGTGACAATGGAAAAGTGTTAAAAAAAACGGCCAGCCGTGTCTTTATCATGTGTTTAATACCGGCCACGTGACCGACTCTCGACCAATAGGAATTTTCTAAGGTATTTATGAATAAGGCTTAATTTTTAACCCTTCCTTTATGAGACTTCTTTATGGTAAGTCAGTGGCACATGCCAAATCACTCCAGCTGCAGTGCGTTGAACGATTCTTTCCATGTACAACTAGTGAATTGCTCTTCTGTTGTTGGTGATGAATGGACATGTGGCTTTGCTTGTCAGCATGACCTATATAGATGACCTGCGGTTTTCTATGGCATTCCTTGGAGTGATTTGGAGTGCCATGTAAAAGATATAGTGGTTTTTATTTTTTGGGGGGAGCCACTGTTGAAGTGCTTTAGAGTGTAAACAAGAGCAAGGTTTTAAGATATCTTCAAAGATTGAAACTCAACTGTTTCTTCTGCCGCATTTCCTCTTCAATCTGTTCCCTCAGTTTGTGTTCCTCGACGGCGCTCAGCAAACGCTCCAGCTTCGGCCCGGCTGGCTTCTCCCCTTCTTTCTCCCCTCCCGCGTCCCCTTCCTGGTTCCCTTCCTTGTCTGCCCCTTCCTTGGACCCTCCTGGATCCGACGTCTCAGGCTGTCCGTCCGTTCTAGCCTCTGTTTCTGCCGTTTCCTCTTGCTGGGGAGGTTCGATCAATGCCGGCCGCTCGGCTTCGTCTACCACTGACTCTCGGCTCTCAGACTCCAGACGGTTTGTCTCTTTGTTTCGGCCCTCGCTGCTGAAGTCCCCCAGGGCAGACAGGCGACCATGAGGCTCTGGCGGGCTTCCTGTGCGTGTCAAAGGTCAGACAGATTTTCCTGGCATATCACCAACAATTGTATAAAACACCAATATTAATAGCAGGTTTGTAGTTCAGACAATGCATGGACATGTTCAGGACGAGTGGCAAGACATCTTGCAATATGTTGTGTACAAATATTACCATCGTGATGAACTGTATGATATTGATACGCAAGTGAACGGGACAGTCTTCGTGGAATGGGTAAGAAATTAGACTGAAAATACACTTTGCTGTGGAATTCAGTTAGATGTATTCGAGTCCCTGCAAGTCCTTTCACAAGTCCTTTCATAAAGCCAGTCGCAAGTAACTGGTTAAACAATAACAAAGGACTGCTTTTGTTAACAGTTCATCTGAACAGCTGGTGACTTGACTTGAGACTGAAGGACTTGTGATGATGGACTTGCCATGATTTGGGGGGACTCGAATACAACTCTGTTGTTATTATTATTAGAACGGCTTGTAATCTGATGGTCCACCTTACCGACTTCGTCAAGGTTCATTCTTTTCTGCGATGTTGTTTTTGGGCTGCCGAACTCATCCGCAGAGTCATCATCGCTAGCGCTGGTGCTCATGGCATCCAGGGGTCGTTTCAATCCTCGGTCATCAGGCTGGTTAGAGTCCACATCCGCAATGTCATGGTGATGGGGATCGGCCATAATTAGTCAGGTTCCTCGTTTCAGTTGTACACGTATGGACTATAAGACTGTGATGACATAAGGTGGGTTTTGCTTTATCCCACAATCTGCATCTTTATATCCGTTATATCTGTAATAATAATAATAAAAGTGGGTATTTATAAAGTGTGCATTAATGCTGGCGCTCGGCTCGATCGAGGTGCTACAGTATTATTACCCCTGCTCATTGGGCCAATGAAACATTCCAAATACCATCTCAACTCCCCGGGGAGTATAAATGATGCTGCCATTTGGGAGCAAAATGACTCTACATTCATAGATTAGTTCTAGTCCGAGTTATCGCTTTTTTAACATTTCCTCGGCGGACTCTAGTAGCGCGAGATGATGTCCAAATGTTAAAAAAGCGATATTAAACTAGAGTCCAGTAACTCAGACTAGGTTAGTTCATAAATAATTGGGTCCAACAGTGCAACTTTTAAAAGTTTGGTGTTCCGGGCTATTAAACCTGACCTATCCAATTTCCCATGCAAGTATCACTGAAATTGACTTTAAACTGTTTTATATTTGTTGTTCTTTGCTACATGTAATCACACTTTAGCACCAAAGAATGTGGGCTAATATAAAAACAAAAAATTGTTGGATTTTGGCAGATTTGGGAAGGTTAGGGTTTTAGTTTGGACTATATCAACTGACCAGAAATTAAATGTGCACGTATACATGTGCGAGTTTGTATCCACATTCGGTACTACATGTAGGATCCACAATTGACAGAAATGGTCCACGATTGAAATTTGTGTGCAAAACCTATGGGAGGCCTTCCCAAAAAGTAAAAAGTACAAAAAAAAGAGGGACAATAGGGGGGTCGGTCCACGATATGGAAGGTGTTCACACACATGGTCATGGTCATATAGTAGATCCTGTAGGGAATCTCACACTGTACGTACTTTCCTCAAACTAAAAACAACCATGAGCAATGACGAGTCTCGTCGCCTACTTTTACGATTACCTTAATATTTTTACAACTTGTCCTCGAATAACCTTTGACCTCAATATGTGACCTTGAATATCACCAACACATACTGCATCTGCATTTTCATTTCCAGCCTCTTTTACAACTCAAATGACATACGTACGTGACTAAACAACAAAATAGTGAAATTGCAAGCTTCACTTATTGCAGACACCGTCATCATGCATGGCTACTGAGGAAATGATGCAATATACATGTACAATGACGTCTTGCATGCATCTCTAGGGCCTATTGAGTGAAGCTTGTAAACACATGTACAGTATGTATTGGCTCGTGGTGGTGCAATATTCTTCATGTATGCTATATAAAATGCTCGTTTACTGACTGATACAAAAATATGGATTGTAAGAGACTCGCACAGCAGCCATGGCATAGGCAGTGTTTTCACACAATTTTGATTATGTGAGAGAAAACAATCTGGAGCGACATGAGGATGTTCTAGTATGGTAGTACTAGTAGAAGATGAACCTGGCTACAATTTTGGAAACCGAGTATTCCGCTAAATAATCAACTTAGCTGAGTCTAATGAGGAACAAAATATTCCCAAAGATAAAACTTCAAACATCATTTACAGAAGATTTTTCTTGAAGTACAAAAGTGCCGTAGTTGTAATGGCTATCGAGGGAACGGGGAAAGGCCAGGCTTGCCGAAGCCTGGCCAAGGACTTCCACCGTCTGATGAAGAACATCGCCAGCATGTCGGGCGGGCAGGCCCGCTTGGTCGGATGGGACGACACAGATCTAGAGAAAGAAATCACCGTGTCCGTCATCCCGGACAGCGGGCTGTACAAGGATGGAGAGTTCATCTTCTCGGTAAGAAAACAAAAATTAAAAATGTAATATCAAGACTGTCTTTAACTAAGTTTTAAAGGCTTCGGGTTCGGGGATACCGCCCTCTGGTTTGTCGCATGTAATCTCAGTGATTTTATTGAAAAAGAAAAAGAAAAAGAAAGAGCCCTGTATGTTTTTTCTTAAAACAGCAGGTTTATCAAGATAGCGGATGGATCAGAGATGGATTCTTTGTTTTCTTGCCGCCTCTTACATGTATATTGGGAGAACATTTCATGCGGTAGTACATGTACCTCACATCACTTTTTGTTAGCATGATTGTTAGCCTGATAAGAAATTCTAGTTAAATCAAAAATAATTAATTGTTTTGGTTTTAATTTTTTTTTTTTAATAACTGGATTTTAAAATCTCAGATTTCTTACACCACAAGTTAAAATTCATAATTGATTTGTCATTTTACAGCAGGTTTTTACTTTTCTTTTCTTTTCATTATCTGTAGATTCACTGCGACAGCAGCGAGTATCCAGATCAGCCACCGGAAGTGTTCAGCAAGACACCTATCTTCCACCCTAACATCCAAACCGTGATGGGCTATACCGGCTATGGGCCCGTTTGTCTCAACATGTTCCAAGGCGAATACTGGTCTGGCTCCATGACGTTGGAGGACGTGGTCCAGGGAATCCTGTTCCTGATGCACAACCCAAACCTGGAGGATTCCCTCAATTCCCTCGTCGGCTACACCATGGGCGAGGAGGAGTTTGAGGAGTATGTGAGGTGCTCCTTGGATGGCGGAATGGTGAAGGGTTTTGACTTTGAGAGGAACAGGGTCGAGAGAGAGGAGGAAGGTGGGGCTATCACAGCAGATGAGGGCAGTGTTAAGGAGGATGCAGCTGTTGTCACAGACGGAGGTGGGGATGTTGGCACAGACAGTAATGCTGGGGCTATCAATGCCATTACAGATGGGGGCAGGACTAAGGAAATTATAGACGAGGACTTGGTAAAGGACAGTAGTGATGTCATTACAGGCGAGGGCGGGGATAAGGAGGGCGAGGTTGTCATTGGAAGTGAGGGCGAGGCTAAAGAGGGCGAGGTTGTGGTTACAGGTGAAGGTAGAACTAAAGTGGGTGAGGTTGTCATTGGAAGTGAGGGCGAGGCTAAGGAGGGTGAGGTTGTGATTACAGGTGAAGGTAGAACTAAAGTGGGCGAGGTTGTTTGGAAGTGAGGGCGAGGCTAAGGAGGGTGAGGTTGTGATTACAGGTGAAGGTAGAACTAAAGTGGGCGAGGTTGTTTGGAAGTGAGGGCGAGGCTAAGGAGGGTGAGGTTGTGGTTACAGGTGAAGGTAGAACTAAAGTGGGCGAGGTTGTCATTGGAAGTGAGGGCGAGGCTAAGGAGGGCGAGGTTGTAATTACAGGTGAAGATAGAACTAAAGTGGGCGAGGTTGTAATTGGAAGTGAGGGCGAGGCTAAGGAGGGCGAGGTTGTAATTACAGGTGAAGATAGAACTAAAGTGGGCGAGGTTGTCATTGGAAGTGAGGGCGAGGCTAAGGAGGGTGAGGTTGTAATTACAGGCGAGGACAGGGCGCAGTTGTCATGACAGATGATTATAGATTATTAGCTGTTCTCATCTTGGGGAGTGGGGACCCATCCTTTTAGAGGGACCAGGGGCCGATTTCACCAATGCTAAGATCAATATTGGTAAGATTTTGAGTTAGGATCTTTCTAAGATTGATCTTGGTATTGGTGAAATTGGCCCCTGAGAACAATAAATCGCCCAAAGATGCACCTTGGACTTTGTGTAAGAGACGGTGGACAACTGGTGATGATAGTACCAGTACACAGAGGCTGGGTTAGGGGATGGGGCATGGTTGAGATAACATGAACGGCATGTACAGATTATAAGAGTGCTATTAAAATATGTACATAGTACACAAATGTATGTAGTTGCAGTAGAGAAAGCAGGAAAGATTAGCGTAGACAAATGGGCAATACAGATCTGGTTCTGTGAAAATAATTTTCTATCAGTTAATTGTGTCTTTATTGATTGCATGATGGGTCGACTAAACGAACCCAATGTTAATGAAAATCCCCAACTGAACTATATGATAAATGTATCGGTGTCAAGCTTTATAATACTGCCTTGGGTTAATAAAAAGTAATTAAAAATAAAAATAAAGCTTTTTAATTAGAATTAACTAGTTCGCGCGAAGGACGTATACACGCACAGTTTTCCCCAGCCAGATTCAAAACGAATGACGCATAAACACGTCACGAGCAAGGCCGGAAATGTCTCTCAGCAGCGAGTGAGGTTGGAAGTGCGTGGGTGTGCTTTCCGTTACCATCGGCCTGAACCCGCCTCGGAATCTCGGATCGAGTTTCGTTAAAAATAATCCCGCGCCTCGGCTCGGTGATGTTAAAATAATCCCGGCGCGAACTGGTAGAAAGATCACGAAAATCCTTTTTAGAGACCAGGCTGCCAACAATGCGAACATTTGTCATTACCTCCATGATTAGAATGAAAAATAGCGAACGCTGCCGAATGTTTGCGTTGTTCGCGACGTGAGTGGAATTTCATTTAGTCATGAATATCATGATGATGCTATATATTGACCAATCAGAATTAGACTCGGAGATTCAAGCTCACGCCTCCATCATACACTGACCAATCACAACTGACCTGGTGAGCACGTCACGCACGGGGTATCATGAAAATGAAATTATTAAAATAATTGCTAGATTGGCTCTTATTTTTAAAAACGTTTTAAAAAATGTGTTTACAAATTATATTCCTTAAATTATATGTATTTATATGTGAATCAATGATGACCTAATCTTGGAAAGATATTGAATAAAAGAATGTTTCAGGGCTTGACTGGTCCCGTACGTACCCCCTTAAAATAAATACTGTTTGTGTAAAACTTCAATAACGTTTATTTGTCATCCAATCCCATGATGAGATTTGTATGGTTCTTTATCTTATTCTTACGACTCAGTTCTTAACCAGTTCGCGCCGGGATTATTTTAACATCGCCGAGCCGACGGGCGGGATTATTTTTAACGAAACTCGATCCGAAGCGTGTTCAGGCCGATAGTGCTGGGTAGCACACCCACGCATTTCCGGCCTTGCGCGCTGCTGACATACATTTCCGAACTTGAACTTGGCGTGTTTATTCGTCATCCGTTTTGAATTTGGGGAAATTTTTGCGTTTATATACGTCATCCGGCGCGAACTGGTTAATGCCAAAATAATGGGTGTTGGTAAAAGTCGGAGGTGGTCGGAGCTAGCCGGAGGTAACCCTAACCACCCTGAGTCCATCAAAATCCATTTCCTGTTTTGGAGGATTTTAGCGGATTCAGGATACCTCCATATTGAACCAACTGGAGGAGTGTGATGGATTGAGGATTTTAAGCCTAGCGTTACTGCATGAGTGTGATGGATTCAGGATACAGACATTCAGGTGATGGACTGTGATGGACTCTATGGAGAAACGCACTGCAATTTTTTGTATGCCACCTAGGTATCCTGAATCCGTCACAGTCCATCAAACTTTTGCTGGTGGAGAATGATGGACTCAGGATCTCTCCAGAATGTATACTGCCGGTGGAGTCTGATGGACTCAGGACACCAGCAGTTTTTGCAAACCAAAATTGGTGGACTGTGGCGGATTCAGGATACTTTCTAATAAAAGGGGTGAGGGAGTTAGGGTTAAATTAAATTAAGTACTGTTGTATACGCTTTGTATATATTTTCCCATACATACAGATTACTGACTGAATCTTATTCCTCCATGACCTGACTGATGAGGCTCTGGCCTGGTTTCCACAGACCATCAAAATTACATTTTGTCTGTATTTTAAAATAATATTGTTCATTCCAAGATCCTCTCTCCTGGTTCGCGTCAGGTTTTCATTGTAAGTAATGTAACGTTTGCGCGCGCCCTCGAGAGATTGGTTTTTACTATACTACGGTGAATATATTAATACTGGACTACAACACAACACGTCAACAGCATTATATTAAGCTACCTCCGGCTAGCTCCGACCACCTCCGACTTTTACCAACACTGGTTCTTAATTCTTTTTCTACTTACTCTTGATCATCAAGATGTGAAATATTTATTCTTCTCGTTGAAAAAGTCTAGACCACTAATATATGATATTATGGGGATATTTGTGAGACCAAAAGTATGACAAAAGTGGACGAAACCGGCGCGGTAGATTTAGATCGTCGTATAGTGCGCGTATGCGGGGGTCAGAGAAGTCGACCGTTGAGGCAACTCCACTCGGGACAAGTCGACCGTTGGGACAACTCGACCGCTGATGAGACAGCTCGACCGTACATGTATGTCTGATAGATGGAAAGACAAGTCGCCGTTGAGACAAGTCGACTCGCATGTGTTGGGGAAAGTACGGGGATTTTGACGGCGGCTGATTGCCGTTTGGCTGATCGCCGTTTGGGAGTTATATGAATGAGTTGTTGTTTTTGTTCGGACTGGGTTGATATGCGGCTGGCCGGGGTTGCCGCTGGGCGGCGATGATAGGTTTTATAGCTGCTTTTTAGTTTAGAAAATGATGGTGCTATGAGTATTATTATTATTATTATTACTATTTATTCGGCCTTGAAATTCTAAATACAAACATGTAGATTCAAAGTAAGAAAAGGCACACATCAAAAACAATCAAGATGAAAGATAAATGGTATAACAAATTCCAATCAAAAATAATAAATGTATAAAGGTACGGTGGGGGCCGGGGAGAGATAGGGGTGGGGATGAGGAAGGTATAGAAGGGGAGCAGAATGGAGAAGGGGGAGTGGGAGGGAGTTCACAGCAGAATAAAGACGATCCAATCTAAGATGGCCAGGATGAGCAAAATTAAGTAAACACTGTGACTCGGAAGAAGCCTGTCCATCCAATCTTAGGTTGGTAATATACACAAAATAAACTATTAAATACAAGTAATATGAGAGGTTAAAAATAAATCTGGAAAATAAGAAAATGTATATTTTTTATGCTATAATTCAGGGCAATATATGAATAATTAAATAAGTAAATAAATATCTGCTAAAAACAGTAAAAGAATTTAAATGAAAATTTAAAAGTAGCATTACAAAAATAAATCAATATGAAACACACAAACATACAAACAAGCTGAAAAAGCATTAAAACAAAGACAACACACAAAAAACATACATAAAAATCATAACAGATACCATAAACATGCAAACAGACAAGCAAAGTTACAGTTATACGAACAGCCAGAACTGCATGCCAGATACAAACAGAACACAATATAAACGATCAAGCGACAAACATTCAGACAACCATTGTAATTGTAAACATATCAAAAATCCCTAACAAACTATTACATACATGTACATGTACATGTACATGTGTATATGCAACAGAAAACAGCCAACCATATTATTAACAGACAGACTGGTATAAACACTCACACAAACAAACCAAAGCTAAACCAAAAAGACACTCGAACACCCAACTATGAACGTTTAAAGGACCGGCCTTTTTGGAGGCCGGCCCGAATCGGCCAAATCTCCTTGCTCAACCAATAATTTAAAACAAAATTTTGATCAAAAACAACTTTAGACAAAAGTACAGGCATTTAACTTTCTAGTATGATGCTATCCCATTCAAACTAAGTACAAATGTAATTGAAAACTGGGTTAAATACCTTGTAAACTAAGAGGTATATTGGGCATTACATATCTGCCTTGTAAACAGAGCCGAAATAGCGCAGTACATCCGTGTACATCGTTCGTTTTTGCCGGGCCTATATGAGCCAACTTATACCATTCCCGGTCGAGTTGTCTCAACGGTCGACTTGTCCCGAGTCGAGTTGTCTCAACGGTCGAGTGTCTCAACGGTCGACTTGTCCCGAGTCGAGTTGTCTCAACGGTCGACTTGTCCCGAGTCGAGTTGTCTCAACGGTCGACTTGTCTGACATCGCGATTCTACGAAGGTGAAATGTTAGGAAAGCCCCGATTATATCCTTTGTCAATCATTTTTACAAAGATGTTATTTTAACGTTAGAATTTTGCTTGTAAAAATATTATATTGCATGCACAAAAATAAAGAAAATAAAAACACATATAATAAGCAAGCAATAGCAAACTTTTTACTTTTAAATATTATAAACTATGATCACAAAACAACGGAATTATGTCTATTCGGCACCTTATTTTAGTCGGAATGATGTAATACAATGACATCATGCGTGTCTCCCCAAAATAAACTGAAACTTGTAAACACATGTATTGGCTCCGGGTGGTGCAATATATTCTCGTCTATATAAACGCTAGTTTAGTCGTTACTGCTCAGTGATCATCTGATGCAAGAACATGTAAGAGAAAAGCACGGCAGCCATGGCATAGACGGTGTCTTCACGAAAACATTATGTGAGAAGAAAATTCCGAAGAGGAGCGGCGGCATGAGGGAGATTTTGCTAGACGAGCCTGGCTGAAATTTTGAAAACCGAGAATTTCGCTGACCCTAAACTAAGCGGAGTTCAACTGAGGAATAAAATAGTCGCAAAGAAAAAATTGCAAGCATCGCAAGTGCCGTAGTCACCATGGCTATCGAGGGAACCGGGAAGGGCCAGGCTTGTCGGAGCCTGGCTAAGGACTTCCACCGTCTGTCGAAGAACATCGCCGGCATGTCGGGCGGACAGGCCCGCTTGGTCGGATGGGACGAGGCGAATCTTAATAAGTACATTGCTGTGTCGATCGTCCCAGATAGTGGGCTGTACAAGGATGGAGAGTTCATCTTCTCGGTAAGAAAAGGAAATTTTAAATAGAAAAAAAGCTACTAGTACTACTATAAAAATACAGTCAACAGTGTGATAACAAAAACCTATAAACATTTAAAATTGGTCATAGTTTTATTCTGTATTAATTTATTCTGTACCAATATAAAGATATATTTTATGTACTTTTAGTTTTAGAGTCAATCTTCCTGCTCCTTTTGCCGTTTTGGTGACAAATTTCACTAGATTGTTTTTTGCATTACTGCACATGCATTGAATTGTCTAACAAAGAGCTAAAAAAAGTTGTGTTTATTTAAAACATTTAAATTATTATAAAAAAGGCATTAGTAATAGTATTTAGTCCTCAACATGGCCACAATCTCATTCAATGCACAGCTTGGCTCGGCGCATTTTTCCTTCAACAGCATGGCGAATCATCTCCCAGTCTTGTCTAAGAATGTCAATTTTACAAGACCATCTCCTACTGTCAATTATGTCATCCTTGTTGTTGCACTTATGGTGCGCTAGCATATGGTTCAGTCTTTTGTCACTGGACGACTTGTTCGCCAATACCTTTGCTCACAATTTAATTAATGGCCAGCCAACTTGCAAACATAGCCACAATTTGGCCTGAAACATCATTTATAGACAAAATATATTGCAAATATAGGGGCCAGAACAAGAAACTGGTTTATTATCACCAGTCGGTTTAGCTCAGTTGGTAGAACATATGACTATGATCACAAGGTTTGTGGTTCGAGTAGGCTAATTCCGATCATGCATCTTTGAAAGTGAACTGGGAGTTGAAGACAGGTGTGGCTTAAGAATTGATCTCCCTGGTCTAGCACTTTAAACTGAAAAGAGGATATGTCTCTTTAATAATTGTATGGCTGATACATGTACAGGCATATACCTCCTTGACTTACTTATTTTTTATGTGTACAGGCTGTCAAAATGTGTAATTAATTTATCATGTTTGGGGTTTTTTTCTGTTTTTTTTATACCATTTGTAGATTCAGTGCGGCAGCCGATACCCAGAGCGGGCACCTGAAGTGAGCTGCAAGACATTTGTGTACCACCCAAACATCGACACCGTGGAGAGCTCTGGAGACATTTGTCTCAACATGCTGGACGACGAATACTGGTCTGGCTCCATGACGTTGGAGGACGTCGTCCAGGGAATCCTGTTCCTGATGCACAACCCAAACCTGGAGGATCCCCTGTGTGTGCTCTTCAGCCCCAACATGGATGAGGAGGAGTTTGCGGACAACGTGTGCTGCTCCCTGGATGGCGGGACAGTGGAGGGTTATGACTTTAAGAGGAACAGGGTGGTGAGAGAGGAAGGTGGGGTTATCGCGGCTAGGGTTAAGGAGGGTGAGGCTGTTGTCATAGATGGAGGTGGGGCTGTTGTCATATATGAAGGTGGGGTCGTTTGCACAGAGGGAGGTGGGGATGCCAATGTCATCACGGATGGGGGCAAGACAAAGGAAGGCGTGGTTTCAATCATCGATGAGGACTTGGTTAAAGAAAGCGGGGATGTCACTACATGATAGTGGGGCTTGGGAGGGCGAGGTTGTCTTGAGGTGAGGGTGGGTCTGAGAAGGGGGAGGTGGTTATCAAAGTTGAGAATGGGACTCGGGGAGTTGAGGTTGTCAATGTCATTAAAGTGAGGGCAGGGCTAAGAGATTGAGTGAGGCTGTCATCTGATGGAAGATAGGCTATGTGGTTCAGAGTTGTAATCACAGATCAGGATGTGGCTAGTGCGGCCCGGGTGGGCTGATGCCACAGTTGAAAGGGGGGGAGGGGGGCTGAGAAGGGTGTGATTGCCATCAGATGAGGATTGTGCTGTGGAGGTCAGAATTGTAATCACCAATTAGTATTTGGCTAAAGAGGTGTAGTAGTCATCTCATATAAAAGTAGGTGTGCTATAACAATGAGGGCGGGGCTGTGGAGACTCTTGCAACCTTGGAAGACCATTCTGTTAATATTAAAGGTCCAGAGACGACCAGATTGACTTTAGAAGACAGATAGACATGCATATGCTTGGTGTACCAGTGGAGTGGTTGAGATAAAGGTGAACTACATGTAAAGTTGTCAGAGATACATGTAGTTTGTAGCTCTTTTTTCTTGTTTGTGTGGGCGGAGGCGGTAAATTTTAAAAAGGCAATATAAACACAAAAGCCAAGTCATTTATCAATTGGTTGAAAAAAATTAAGCTTGGATCACATGAAACAGGGGTCGGCAAAATATAAATTACAAAATAATAAATTATTGCAAATTCCTGTCATTTTTTTCTCCTGCTATTTATGATATTTCCTGCTATTTGCCCCTAGCAATTTAAGCAATAAATATAAAAGAAGCAAAGTTTCAAATATTATTTCACTTTTATGTAAGAGGAAGTGCAAGCAAACAGTGGTACAATTTTTGAGGATTCATTATGATTAAATTAAATTAGATGTCAGAGATTGACTGTCCATTCTTTTAATCACATGTAGCTCACAAATGGGACAGTTGAGGATGGATTAAAGTAAAAACGTTGAAAGATTTAAGGAAATAAACATAAGCCGAAAATGTGTAAATTTGATGTAATATTTAAATTGTATGTAAACTTCAGTTGTCAAAATAAACTTGTAGCAATTTGAAATACGCGTACAGGTGTACATTTTTATTATAAACTTTTAATATACTGATTTCAGAAAATAAATGACTCAAAATTGAGAAATTACTCTTTCTATATAGACGATGTGCCCTCTGTTTACATGTGTATTCAAATGTGCCCGGCAGTACTATGTGCACGCATCATGTTTTACATAAATTTGGTTAAAAGATGGCATCAGAGGTCACATAATTCAAAGTCGATCTGACCTGCGACGTCACTCTTTAGGCAAATTTTATGTAAAACACGATGTGTGCGCATACTGCTGCCTGGCATATTTGAATACAGATGTAAACACGTGACGTTAGGGTTGTAGTCGAGTCCCTGCAAGTCCTTTCACAAGTCCTTTCGTGAAGCCAGTCACAAGTCCTTTCATAAAGGCAGTCACAAGTAACTAGATGAACAATGACAAAGGAATGCTTTTGTCAAAGCTGATTTGAATAGTTTAAGATTTGAATTGGAACTGTACGTAAACACAGCCTTGGTCAAGGCGCGTTCGTCGTTATCCGTCTGTCATCCGTCTAGACTTGGTGCCAAGTCGGTAATAGCGGTCCACTCGGTATACAGGGGGGAGGTTGCGGTTGCCTCGTTCCCAATTTCGAAGTTAATTTACCGACTTGGACATATCGTTTTCAGTTTTGTACACAACCTATGGCAATCGCTAGCAAATTCTATGCGAGCACTCTGATTGGTTCAGATTCCAGAGGGGATAAATATTTATGAGCAGCTTTATACAGCATGTATTCTACGCTGCTTCGCGTATTGTACTGGTACGCGGTACCACTGATCTCTACAAACTGGATAATTCGAGCGTACATTATGCACTTGTCAATTGTAGTCCCGGCCCTGGGGGACCCGGGACTAGCGGGGACGTAGCCGGGGATGTACAATTGGCCCAGCGTGATTGTCCCGGCCAGTCCCCGCTACCGCCCGGCAGTGCGGGGCACTCGGTTTTTGTACATTCCCGGCTATACCCCGGCCCCGGCATGCGGGGCATTTTGCACAACCCCGGCACGATCCCGGCCCCGGCATGTGGGGCAATATTCGACAACCCCCGCACGATCCCGGCCCCAGAATGCGGGGCATTTGTCACAACCCCCGCACGATCCCGGCCCTGGCATGCACAATCCAGGTTTAAACGGTCTCACCTATCCAGTGTGCTGACTTTTCTGGCGGGGAAATTTCGCTTCAGCACGCATGCACGAAGTTGCGCAGTCGTAAGAGTTGTACTGGTACCCGTTAGATCACCAGAAATAAATGTATATGTTACAGGGTACCAGTAGCCTCGTGGGGCGCGTGCTGACGGCATAGCTAGCTAAATACACGTTAGTCCAGGTTGTACTCCTCCGTTGTGTACAACGCAACGCGATGGAGTCCAAGGTATATTTTGTATCAATTTCTCCTGCCATATGCTTCTCATGGTTGGAGGCTGTTCCACCTATTGCACACGCTGCCGGGCAAAGGGCAAACCCTCCATTCAATTTGTACAGGGATACGTGTTTTCTTAATTTTTTTACAGCAATAAAAAATGATTTTTTTTTCTCGGTGTATTGTGAGAGATTTTGTTACTTTATAAAACAATGACATTTGGAAATATTTCGGTGTAATGTTAGACAATAATTAATTATTTAGATTTTGTTTACATAGACCACAACACTATTCATTGCTACTCATTCCCCTTTTAGACCAGAGGGGGTGATAACTAACAGCCACTAGAGGCCAGCTCATCAGTCATACTAGGCCAGCGCGGCTGCCGAGTACGCGCGCACGCACGTAGAAAGTTCGTACACGATGTTCACGTCGAAAAGCGTGGATTTGCAATTTATTTTCTGTAAATAAGTAGCCTAAAGACACATTTGCTTTTTGTAACTCATGACGATCTGTGATTCCAGACACAAGAAAGATGTTAACGAAATTACAGCTTCTTTCATCAGGTAAAAATATGAAAAAAATTGGTTGTAAATTGTTTCGCGATGGCAGGATAAATTGATACCCTGGACGTCAGTCGTAAATGCAATGAAGAACGTCGTTCGATCCAACCTGGTCAAACGTGTGCGAATGAGTTTGTGCATGCAGTGTGCACATTTCGTACATCCCGGCAAAGTCCCCGCTATTGTCCCGGTAGGGCCGGGCAACAAGATTGTACAACCCCGGCAAAGTCCCCGCTAATGTCCCGGTACGGCGGGGCAACAAGATTGTACAACTCTGGCCAAGTCCCCACTATTGTCCCGGTACAGCGGGGCAATAAACTGTACAACCCCGGCCAAGTCCCCGCTATTGTCCCGGCTAGCGGGGCACGTTTTTTTGGACATCCCCCGCTATGTCCCCGCTACTTTGTCCAAAGCCCCGGGTCCCCCAGGGCCGGGACTACAATTGACAAGTGCATTAATAGGATAGAGTGAGCCGTGCGTGAAACTTGTGTTGCCTTCGCAAGTTCGTACATGCGTACCGTAGACCGTCGAGAGTGACACAGTGGCAGCAGCGATGGTGGGTAAAATTGCATTAAAATCCTTTGTAAATAATTAAATTTATTATATAAACTCGCAGACTGTACGATCAGTGAACTATCCGTGTAGAAAATGTCAGAACTACGGTTTTAAGTGAGATTTAGGAGAACATTGCTCTAGGCGAAAATGTTATTTTTGTTTTCAGCGGGATTTGTTCATTATTATTGTGGTCCTTTCTGAGAGAAAAACTTGAATATTTCGAAAGAACAGTAGAATCAGTTGGTCTAGGGTACCCTTTACAAAGGATTGAATTCCACAATACAGGTATTTTCAGATCAATGTTGTACACATTCCACGAAGACTGTCCCGTTGACTTTGGTTCATGGTGGTAATTTGTGTACACAACATATTGTGTCATGAACTATTTGACGTGCATAAATGTAATGTACTGTAGAATTTTCCTAAAATCGCAATGGTCAGTTTTTTCTCTCACAATTCTGGAAGTGTAGAGCTACCTAATGTTGCAACATTATTCCCTTGGCATTTAATTTATACCTGTATATTTTCTTTCTTTGTACACTACAGCTAATCATCCAAGTCCACTTCTTGCTACTGAGATGTCAGGCTGTACAGCTTATTAATACGGCTGCACAAGTCACAGGACGACGGAACTGCTCCCATGACAGAGGGATAACAGATGACAGCGAATGTCAAAACTTATTTTGTTTAACCATCAGTAAACTACGGAAGCTTAACCCTAACTCCCTACACAACAAAGGAAGTTGGAGGATTTTGGAGGAATTGTATTGTTCAATAACAATGGTGAGGGAGTTAGGGTTAATTGACCAACTAAATTTTCCAAGATAAGCTATCTCGGTGTTCCACATTTTTTAGATGTGCTGTAAAAATATCGCAGAACTCTGCATCTTGGCATTTCATGTTTCAACAATATAAGTACAGATAATAAAACAGTCGCAACAGTCACAAAATTATCTTGGAAACATGGAAGTATACATAATATTCTTTTGAGCTTTCGTATAGTGAATATGTGTTTCATGAAAACCGACAAGTCTGGTTAAAATTGTATTGTTAATATTCAAAGCAAATTATACAGATGTTAAAATGACATAGATTTACCCAGTCAGTGTTCTCCACAATCTATTTTAGCAGGGTAGCCTGCCCTGTGTAAATGTTACGCTGTTCTGCCATATTTGTATGCCGCCCTGTTGAAATGTTATGCCGGCCTGTCAAATGTTATGCCGGCCTGTCAAATTTTGCTTTTCAATCACGGTTTTATACAAAACAGAAATTGTGTTGTACAAATCTGTAATATCGTGTTCATATTGCACAAATATCCAGAAACACTCACAATTCAAAGTTAAAGCCGTACAGGGTGTCCTATCAAAATTTGGCCTGTGAAGAACGCTGCCAAATGTATCTTTGCATAGTATGAACAATTATTATTCTAAAATGACATCGCAAGTTTTTATTTTGGTTTTAAATTCATAGAAAGTCGGGGGCTAATTTTGTTTTCGTTTTATTATTTTGGTTTTATAACATCAGTAAACAATACATAATAAGAATATTAATACTATGGCAGTAGTTATTACATGTTATCTGCAGTGTATCAATGCCAAATAAAAGCAAGCAAAATTTAATCCATTGTGTGACTTGTATGTCATTAGTTACATGTGTGATTGGTATTTTTAATTGTGATTTATTTCAAGTTTCTCAAGTTCATAGTTTAAGCCATAGAGCTGTATCTTTATTATACAGCTCTATGGTTTAAGCTCAAACCACATAATTTATTTTTTCTGTCCACTTGTCCAGCAAGAATTGTTGGGACCCTGGTTAAACATTAGGTTGATTCCAAATCTGGACACTGTCCCCACGAACAAACCAATTAATGTGCCAAATACATTTTCCTAAAACACAGACATTTTCCCTTTTTAATTTTATCATAAAACTTTTTATTGTCTGGATATAAAATTAAATCAACATTTTCAAAAATGTTCTTAATTAACAAAATCTCGTTTTTCTAAGGTTTGTGCATAAGATTATGATGTGGAATTCTTTCCCCCAAAAAAAACTTTTCTATTTTTTTTTAGAACATCTTGTAAATACGTGCACTGCATTGCATCGTCTCACACGAATGTCTCGTATCTTTTCCCGAAAATAGGTCTACCTAACATTCAAACTTGGCGTATACATGTCATTCTTGGGTGTTTTTATGTTTAACTTAATTTTCCTGATCAAACTGGATTGTTTTTGTGATATTAAATTCGTTTTCTCGGTCGTGCGCTATACGAACATGTGTACGCCTGCAGTGTTTTTAAACCACCTTTACAGATCTCGTACAACACATGCGGTTAAAAGAGGTGTTCAGCTCCTATTCTTTTTTCTACGTAGATCATTCTCATTACTTCAAGGGTTCGTACTTTGTATTGTGTAACATTACAAAAGTAATAATAGAGCATACACAACTCAAATAAATCAAGTGTATCACAATGATATATTTTATTGCAACACGCAATTGACCTAGCTAAGTGTGTTGGTCGTTAAACGTCACCAGATATAGAAACATGTCCCCAAAGTATTGAGTAGAACTCCCCATGTAACGGAATGGATGAGTCTTCATTTGCATACCAGTGCGCCATTGGATCTTACCGCAGAAATACATTGCATATGTATTGCGCTGCACGCATATATGAATAACGGTCGAGAACGTATTGATCAAGTCGTTAGATCTGTCGCAACTCGGCACGTTACTAGTCTTAAACCAGCCGTGCCGATGAATTTCGACTGAAATTCACGGATAAAACCCGACTATCTAACGACTTGTCTTCAAGTCTATCATCCGTCCAGAAAATACACGCCACGCGCGCCCCGTATAATTATGCTGCTAGCTCGCGCTCCCCGTGCAAAGATACAGCGCGAACAGCGACCTCATACGGCCACTATTTATGCAAATCAACTGAAGCTACTTTTTTGCCTTGGATCAAGCGTTTTTGAAATCTTATGTTTTTCCTATATTTTGCGCCACATTTCTAGCGCATGACCTCGTATGCAAATACAGATAAGAAAAGGCGGGGCTAAGATGTGGATTGTCCAATCACAACGCGGTTAAATCCCGACGTGCAGTTACTTATTTGCTTTGCAGCATGACATTTAAGACAAAATGGCGGATATTCAGCGTCGTCTGTCGTCCGAAGATCTGTCGTGTTGTTTGAATTCTGCAGCGAAAATATTATCCCTCGAAGATTTTAGACCCGAGCAGCGAAAGGCAATTAGAATCCTTTCTTCGTGGTCACGATGTTTTTGTGAATTTGCCGACAGGTTATGGGCAGGCCCGCTGGAACACATTTTGTCCAGGGGGTGCGGACTTTCTTCAACGACATTTTGTGCGAGCGCGAAGCGCGAAGCCATTACGGCGTGTGGTCCGGGGCCCGCTTAAGGGCCCCGAGAGCTTTGAGTTTATAGATGCTCTGTGGTGCAATCTGAGCGTTTAATTGACACTTTTACTGCATTTGTAAATTGTAAAAGATATTTTTAAATTTCGTTTTTTGGACACTTTTGAACAATTTTGTAGGCTAATCATTTTTTATGTGAAACTTCTTAAAAGATGACGGATTCGAAAATATCGCTGAATACCTATAAATAATCCACGACTCAACCCAACTGTTAAGTAATTAGTATTTTATGTATTTTATGGTGACCTTTCTGGTGTGTACAAGTGTTATTCACATCAAACAAGGCTTCATTTTGATGTATTGAAGTTCAAAACATTCATACCCCAGAGCTATTTTGTCATAAATTATGTAAGGTCTCAATAAAGCACTCTTCAGCTGAAATGTACTCTGTAGTGATCTCACAATTTAGTTTAACTGAACCCTGGATTTGGGTGAGACCCTGAGATTCCCTCCCCTCCCCCCACAATATAGGTTGGGTGCGTACATTTTACTTTTTAGAAGCTTACATTTTACTTTTCAAAACGCACCTCGATAGAAAAATGCTTTTGGAGACCAATTCAAACAAAACTTAGGTTTTTATCTTAAGCTATCCGCAACTAGGAAATATCCGGCACTAGGAAAATGACGGGGTTGACTCGAGAGGCATGGAATAATTAGTTATTAATTATTAGCCCCCACCTCTCCCTAAATCCGCTACTGAAAGAAAATGCCAAAACAGGCAGAAACGTGGTGAGACTGCAAGGAAAAATTAACTAGTTCACAATTACACACGAGCGTGCATAATCGCTGGTATCATAGGGTGTATAAATTTATTGTACATGTACATGTACTTCATGTGCACTACGTTGCCGGTTCATGCATTTGGGCCACAGTGCGCGATGCATTTTCTCTTTTATTTTCTCCTTTATACGTAACTTAATATAACCCAAAGCACATATTTATGTTAGGAAATTATCGGATTGAAACTTACATCAATTAAAATTATAACTTCGCTGACTATTTGTTATGAAAAATGCCTCGAAATATCGGAGCTAACATTTCTCGATTATGTTCGCCATGTTGGATGTCAAGACGCGAATAGCGCCGCTATCGTCGAAAGATGCACAGGCGCAGCAGACTCTGTATGATACGGTCGAAGGCGTGACAATGGGAGTCGATCGTTGCTTCCTATCTCTTTAGGTATTTTAGTCTCAGTCAAAACTAAGCAGCTAAACACGACTAGTTTTGACCATAACATTGTCAACATTCAAGAAAATACCCAGCAAAACGAGCGAAAATAACTGCGACCCTAACCAATCATGCAAGACAGTTCAAATCTTCATGTGTAATTCATACAAGCCTTCGTAAAAATCACTCAAGTTTCTCCGATAAATTATGTCAACGATTAGACACATGTCTTGCGAGCTAGCTATGACCTTTCACCGCTAGCTCAAATTATGCAGTTTCTATGCAACGATAGACCAATAAGAAAACGACTATAAAGGTCAGCTTAACTATTAGCATAATAAGCACCGCCCCAAAAACCTCAACTTAACCATTGACCCAAGGCGTTCAAGTATCTTCGGTTAATTTGCATATAATAGTGGCCGCGTGAGGTCGTTGTTTGAGCTTCGATTACCGCTGCGCTGTCACGGGTACGTACGAACGGGTAACGATGAACGCCTTGACCAAGGCTAACGTAAACACCATAAACTGCTAGCTGCCTACAACATGGCGGTGCGCGTCACTGGCGCGTGTTGCTTTGCAAACAATGGGGTATTCGATACGGTCTATATAGCGTGTATTATATATGATGAAAAAACATGGTAACGAGGTTTATCAGGGTTTGCAAGTTTAGAACAAGTTAAGGACGGTTCATCTACTAGGTGCGAAAGCAATACGCGAATTTGTGACGTCAGGGGCGGTTTTTGCGATGCGAAATCTCAAAAGTTGAACACATTTCAACTTGGGCGAATGTTCGCACAAATGCTTCGTGACGTGAAATTCGTGAATCGGCCTTTAAAGAACAGACCGCGCGAACCATACGTACCCAACTACATTGATTTTTGGTCTAAGCAGTGTTATGTCGCAATCGATGCAGTTGCTGGATTTCCCCGACTATTTATAGATTCAAAACAACTGCGTTTATATTCCGTACAGCTATAGCTAGCTGGATATAGCGCTGCCGATGACGTGTACTTAAGCCATTCAGTGTGGCACCAGGTTCCTAAATTCAACAACAACTAATAGATTCCTGCATAAACTTCAACTTGCACTTGAAAACAAATTCATCATCTTCTGAGCAAAGCGTGTGTAGCCTTTAGGTGAGTACAGTAACTGCGTATAGTATTGTTCAATAGCAGATTTATTTAATGACAGGAATTTAGTTATATACTGCATTTATTGTAGTTCAGATCATTGACTGACAGTGGTGACACGGTGCAGGGAGGTTGCACTGACGTAATTTCCCCCAGCGGCATTAATTTTGAGCGTCGTAAAAAAGACGTTTTACGGTTGAGAATTTGTTTGCCGTCCCGTGGCATTATCCAACCCAGTGAACATCAAGACCATACTTAAAGGTAGTATACACCATTGGTCATTGCTTGAATTATCATGAATGGGTGGATTTGGGGGGTTGTATTTTAAATATTGTTTAACTGAGCTGTCCGAAGTTTTAGAATCATGGATGCCGAGAAAAGCACGAAAAACAGCGGGTTTTTTCAACCGGTGTGGAGCAGTTATTCTTAAGTTAATCTTTGTTTTTTTGCGCGATCGCCGTCCGGCGATCGCGAATTTTTCATTATAAAATTCTATTTTTCGGAATAATTACAGGATATCTAGCGCAATCAATTTGCTGGATGCCCAGAATCAACATTTACATTCAGATGAGTAGGATATTTCTTAATAATTCGGTAGTAAATATTTTCGATATCTTCAAATGGTGTATACTACCTTTAACTAAGACCTTGGTTGACAAAAATGGATGGAATTAAAACTACTAAACCGAATGGGGAAAGTTCTTGGTATCATTCTTCTAATAAAAAAAATGTCTCAGACATTTAATAGGTTTCTGGATATTGAAAGTATGAAGTTTTGTATATACATATACAAAAAACAACCTCTAATAAAACGGACAACGTAGAATTGTATGTGTGATATTGTTATATAGGACACTCAAAAATCGAAATCCACAGCCGATAGAATAATCGAACTTTAGGCCGCCAAAAAAAACGGCGCTCATTCAACATGCACAGGAAGTCACACGCGCAATTACGCATTTTCTATGACATTTATAATTCGTCATATAGTTCAACGCAAGTGCTTCAATTTGTTAATTCATAGAGTTCTATTTCAGTACAGACTCCACTGTGAACACGCTCAGATGTGTATAGAGGTAGGGCCAAGTAACAAAACAAATAACATGGTGATCGTCTGGACTTTTTAAAAAGTTGGTGAGGGAGGCCCTTATTATTTGTTATTTTCCAATATTTATTTAAAGATGGCCGCCAGGTCTAAGATGGCCGCCATAACATATTTGAAGATGGTTTTATGGTGCCGTTTAAGTTATTAAGGTACAATGTAGACCAACAAATGATTTTATATCATACTGTCCACTTGTCAAGCAAGTTGCCAATATTACAAACAGTATTTTGCAGCTTGAATGACAAGTGAATAGCGAGTGGCGTTTATTTTTTAAATAACAAAGAAAAAAAACTCGGTGCGGCGTTCAAAATCGGAGCGGGCGGGGACGATCAACATGTTATTTGTTTTTACTTGGCCTAATTCTTCCAAATAGGCACTTTGGGAGACAAATTAGCGATAGTTTTGATTCACTTGGGAGACAGTGGCACTTAGGGAGACATTTCAGTGTCTCCCTAAGTGTCTAGCTACCCCACAAAACGATATTTGGGAGTTATTTTTGCTCGGAGAAGACAGATTTGGGTCTAAATAGCATAAATATGAAATTTCGTGGAAAAAGCTCCAGGTAAAAACGGGTTAGGTTACAATAAAGATTGTGCACGACTCTATGGGATTGTCTCCCAAAGTGCCCATTTGGAGGTATTATAAATACATTATTATATGCGGAGCGCCTTCGCTGTAGCGAGTAAAATTAAGAAAATCTGATTTTCGATCCTCACAGGATCTTCTTTAGAGACAAAACGGCTGTGCATGAAACAAAAATAAACACAGGAAACACAAAGGAGGGAGAAAATGGATTCAAAAACAAAGCACGGTTAAAGGTAGGATACACCATTGGTAATTGCTTGAATTATAATGAATAGGTAGATTTGGGGGGTTGTATTTTCTAGTAAATATCGTTTAACTGACCTGTTCGAAGTTTTACAATCATGGATGCCGAGAAAAGTACGAAAAACAGCGTTTGTTTTTAACCGGCGTCGAGCAGTTATTATTTTGTTATTTGTGGGGTTTTTCGCGATAGTCGTCCGGCGATCGCGAATTTGTCTTTATAAAAATTTTTTTTTTATATTAATTACAGGATATATAGCGCAATCATTTTGCTGGATGCCCAGAATCATTATTTACTTCAGATGAGTAAGATCTTTCTTAGTAATTTGGTAGTAATTGTTTTTGATATATTTGCAAATGGTGTATTCTACCTTTAAGTTTAATCGATTTTTTTTCTTGGGGGGGGGGGGGGGGGGGGTTTGACTAGAAAACAATCGAACTTGCACCCAGCTGACAACAGCATGGGTGGACTGGGTGTGAGTTATTTAACTATATGAGAAACAAATAGAAATTCAAGCAAATTGAAATAGTCTAACTTTTGGGTTCATATTAGTCGATTTAATTTGTCTGAAAAAACAGGCATCAAAATATGGCAGGGGATCTCGCAGTTGGGAATCTAAAATCGCCTGAAGCCAAATACGAAGCCAGCGATTTGAAAAGGTTCTACAAGCTGGGGTCTGCAACCTTTATTGGGTTTATCATGTTGGGCCTCCACAGCACTCGATCAATTTTTTTTAGAAACTTGTTCCAGCTCGTACAGAATTACACAGCATGGATCGACGTGAGCACATCACTAATCAGTTACTGGAAGCTTGCATGGACCTGCTTCAAGATACGGACGAGCCAACAGTGCACGTGGCTTCAACTGAACAAGAAACACCAGGTTAATAAGTTATGCATTTATAATGAAAAGAGATGCGAGGCAAGGCACTGACCACAAATACTAATATTTGAGAGACTTTAATTAATTACTTCATTAGAACGGGCCGGGTCTTAAATATTTATAGGTGTAGACGTTTTATCTGGTTTATAATCTTACCTAGGCCTACTTCACTCACGACAGAATGGAGCCTAAGGCCTGGTCACAACGAACCCACGACGCATTTTGTGCCACGACACGACAGAAAATTTGGGCAAATCGTGGGTCATCGGGGGTCGTCGCAAGACAGTCGTACGAAATGTTGAGCATCGTGGCATCGACTTGCCGTTGTGAGGCAAAATTGGACATCCACATTTTATTCGACGATTTTGTGTAGAACATGTATCTATGTCCTGTGGGTGTGAGTATGTCCGACGACAGTCTGGCGACAGTAGTGCGACTGTCGTGCACATCAGCCACTGTTACCCTCTGTTTTCTCTCTTTTTTCCCTTTCTACTTGGGAGGCATCCTGGATAGAAACTTGGATTAAATTCGGGCAAAACTGTTTCCACTAAAAAATCTCGAGAGCAAATGGCAGGCAACAGACCAGGGGCCGTATTCACAAAACGACTTAAGTACAAAATAATAAGCATCCCACCTAAAATATGCGACTTAGACGACTCTTAATACTGAAGCAGTATTCACGAAACATTTTCACTAAGCGTCCCTCTTATTTCCGCGACTTAAATCTTAGTGTGGTCGGACCTGTCTTAAGTCAAGTTAATTGTGGGGCACTTGGGTGTCATGGCGGCTTTTTTCTGTCCTTCGGTTTGTAAATTTTGGGCACAAAATGTTATAGGCCTATTCTATATAGGTGCTATGGGAAAGCTCGTCAGTATCGAATTGTTGTAAAAGGAATTCGAAGCCAATTGAGTTCGTTGACATTCTAACGGATGTTTTTGATCGATTTGTTAACTTTAGTTTTAGGCGGGCGGCATGATTGCGATTGCTGACGAATGTACATGTACAACCTATCCGCAACCCTAGGCCCCCCCCCCCCCCCCCCCCCCCCAACCCCTTCCTTGCCATTGTTGATTTTTTTGTTTTTAATAATCATTAGTATCCCTTCAAAAATTGTTCCTTTCCTCTCAACTTGTTTCAAATGTTTATTTTGCCCTAGTGTAATTACTTTCTTTTACCGTATCGCCCTGTTCAGTATGTTTTTGTATGTTTTTTTGTACACTGTCTTTGTAGTTGTGGTTTCATGGCCGAATAAATAATAAATACTAAAAATGTACGTGTAATAAATTATAATAATATCGCGCGTCTTGCGCCCTCAGCGCTGCAACTAGTGCCAGCCTACTAAACGTATTCGTAGTCTTGTTACAAGGCCGTAATATAGAGTGAACCCTTCGCTGCGTTGTAAACAAAAATACGCCCCCCGACAATACCCGACAACTCACGATGGCCCCACGACTGTCGCACGACTGACTTGCGACACATCCACGACATAACCACGACATGTCGTCTTTTTCTGACACGTCCCCCTCGCCAAACCATCCTTAATGTGTCTTAGCCCTTGTGACCACTCGAAATAGATTTCGGGAAAGCTGCAATACCTGGCCAAGGCACGACAAATAATGTATGGGTATACCACGACAAAATTTCGTACGATCCGTTGTGACCGGGGCTAATTATGGTTTCGGACCAAACGCTAAAATTACTACATGTACCAGTAGCACACAAGATGCAGCAAGACTTTTATGCAACTTCACTAGTATAATGCATATCTTTTAATGTAGAGCGTACGGGACAGTGCTTACAAAAGTAACGTATGTGCACTAGTTTATCCCATTTCGGGGAGATGTTACAGGATTCCCAATGTTGTTACTAGCAATTTGTGGGCGACTAGCGGTTCCTCGTGATAACGCCCTCTCGCGCGGCCACCGCGTGTGTCATTCACCTACAGATCAGGCACAAATACAGCTGAAATCACACGACACATACGAAGACGAAGCCAGTCCCTTGGAGGCCCAAGACAAACCCACATTCAGTGCAGAGGTCACAGAAACACAGAAAAGTGTCAACGTCAACATTACTGTCAATATCTCCGTTCATGCAACCAATAGTTCCGTCACCATTGGGTCTAGTTGTGGGAACAAATACAGCATGTGGGGGAAAGGTACGTATAATGCTGAATATTATACCCCCAGATGACGATAAAATATTAATACATGTATTGGAAAATTAGTAGCGGTTGTACAAAAACACCAGCCGGCTGCATGAATGCTTTTTGTATGTTGGCTGGCTAGTTGGCTGGCTGGCTTGCTGGTTTGTTGGCTGGCTGGCTAGTTAGTTGGCTGGCTGGATAGTTAGTTGGCTGGTTAGACGGCTGGCTTGCTTGTGGGCTAGCTGATTAATATTCGGTGTTGATTCAATTTTTAGACACGGAGTTAATGCTTCGATTAAATGAAGACCTAGAGGCTTTGGAAGATGCAGCAATGAAGTACGTCCAGAACCGACAAATCCAACTGAAGATTATGCACCGATTTGTCCGCTGGTTTAAAATATTGGACAAGTACTATGGCTCTATATTTGTAAGTGAAATAATTATCTTATTAAAGGTAGGATACACCATTTGCAGATATCAAAAATGTGTATACTTCCGAATTATTAAGAAATATTTTACTTATTTGAAAGTAAATAATGATTCTAGGCATCCAGCAAAATGATCGCGCTAAATATCTTGTAATTGTTCCCCAAAATATAATTTTGTAAACAAAATCGCGATCGTCGGACGGCGATGACAACAAGCCGGTTGAAAACGAACGCCGTTTGTTTTGCTTTTCTCAGCATCCACGATTATGAAACTTTGGACAGGTCAGTTAAACGATATTTACTATAAAATACCCCCCAAATCCACCCATTCGTGATCATTCAAGCAATAACCAATGGTGTATCCTACCTTTAATAAGAGCAAGTTATTGCGTTTCCTCCAGCAACAGTTACTGTTTTCATGTTTAATAACTATTTTTGTAAAAGATATTACACATTTTCCTCCGCTTTTATTTAACATGTTTATTATTAAGAACGACCATGTGACACATGGGGCAATGTTTATCGGTGGCGTTATGTGTCGTGTTGATAAATAGGGGAGGGGGTTATGATGGAATTAACATGTCGTACGTGATTGTCAAAGTTAACGGTGTTAAATCCTCCGCTAGAAGCTTGGGCCTGTAGATCTTACGGTTGCGGAGGGTAAAATAGACAATTTGACAATATTACCCTCTGTCCGCATTGGATTTAATTTGGTTAAAGTTGACAACAGTCTCCGTAGGTTTTACCAAAAAAGTCAAATGCGAACGCGGCTATAGCCACCCCCAAATATAATTGGGTTTTGTAGGATCCGTGCATTCTTCTCCGATGAAATTCACTGGCGCAGGTATTATCGTCATGTATTATATTAATACCCCTGTCACACCGGAGCTACGCTGTCGTTGCGCTCCCACGGCGACTAAAAAAGTTGAAAAATGCAGTAGAAGCGCAGTAGGGTTGCCAAGAGCGTATTGGGAACGCAGTGGAGTCTACCTAGTTCTACCTCGGCGATTGTTTTGAGCCTGCTCAAAACAATCGCGGAGGGTCGGCGACCTGGTCGAAAACGCAATGAGAGCGTAGTGGGATCTCAAAGAACGTACTACGGACGTAGTGAAGTCTACCTAACATAATAATTGTACAACAGATAGCAAATATCCAGCAACACCGAGCTCGCTGTATTTATAGTCGCCGCGCGAACGCGGTACAAACACACAGAACGTAGTGGGGACGTAGTGAGTGCGTAGTAAGGTCGTAGCGAAGTCGTAGCGAGGTCGTCTTGGTCGCAGCGAGATCGCGTAGAGCGTAGTGGGAGCGCAGTGAGAGCGCGGTGATGATCAAACTGGGAACGCATAGGTCGCAGTGAGAGTGTAGTGAGAGTGTAGTGAGAGCGCAGTGAGCGCGCAGTGAGCGAGTCAAGAGCGTACTGTGAGCTCATAGATTTCAGGTTTTTTTTGCCAGTTTTCGGCGACCCCACCGCGTTTTTGATGAAAACTGCATCGCAGTAAGGTTGCCGTGAGATCGCACTCCGGTGTGACAGGGGTAAAAGGTATTAAAACCGAAACACGTATGCCTTAATAAGCAGCACATATCGGGTCACAATCTTTTCCCCGGGTTTTGGTCTGCCGGCGGCGCTCGATCTGCTGTTCAAAATTATAGTGAGGGTCGATTGTTCAAAAGCCGTGGGACTTTGGATGATCCTAATTGTTGAATAGTAAATCCCATTCACCATGGGCGAAGGGCCCAAGCGTGAATGGGAAGGATCTGTATGTCAGTTGTATAAAAACAAAATATCCCGTTTCTTTCGAAACAAAATATATGCTTTGAATAAGCGTTCCTTCACTGTTGTGAAACTAGTTTTTTCATAATCAAACACTGGTGTTGGTAAATGGTCTTTGCGATTGATGTTCAAATACCTTATTCATTTAAGCGTTTTACACTGATAAATATATGGGGTTTTTTTCCTCAGATACTCCAACAAGTATTATTGATATGCTTTATCGCATCAATATTTGTCTACGATGTCGCTGCTGTGATGATTGCTGCTGTGATGATTGCTGCTGTGTTGATTGTTGCTTTATACGTGAACGCGATACGGAATACGAGAAAGCTGCATGCGATGGAACGACGCTTGAGTGATAATCTGAAAGCTGCACTTGAAAAGGTGAATTTAACTTGGGTAAGCCTTGGTAAAACAGAAGAAATAACATTACAAGTTCTCTTCGGCAGTGACCAAATATTTGACGCAGGAGAATTATTCAATATTTTGGTCAGCAATATGTGGAAGAGTGGCGACGACTGGAATTCGCTGATTAGCGATTGCCATAACACCGCCGAGAAGCTAAACTGCCCTTCAAGAGAAGATGCAAAAGTTTGCATTTCTCGTGTGAGAAACAAGTTGGCAGATTAGAATTGTGAACAGTCGTTGTTCACAAACAAATTTCACATTAAGAGACTCTTAATTAAGTTCTCAGCGTATTTAACACAATGAGTTAATTAAAAAAGAAACATGCCAGTGCGGCTGCCCCAAGCTCACTGCCCAGAGGAGTTTTGGTGACTCAAACTATTTAGCACTAGGCCTATAGTACTTTGAAGGACAAAACTTTGACATCAGACTCCTGAGATCAGTTCAACTTTAATTTAACGTGTCCCTGAAACCCAACTTGTCGATATTCACACTTGTCTTGGCTTAGCTGAATGAGCTGATATATAACACTGTGCTAGATAATCAAACTGAGATGATTGTGATAGCTATTTTCGACATTTACATAAAATGATCAAAACTAAGTGAAAACAAATTGATGAAAACACAAGATGAAAGCTTATAACTGTTACAAACATATAACAAATTCTTGACTAAAACAGAGCTCAAAATGTCACTTTTCTTAAACAAATACTGATTATTAGACAATAGACAGAAACACTTACATGTATTTGCTCACCAAATTTGTCTCTCTAAGGTTTAGTCAGTGACGTTGATCCATGGAGAATTCATGGATCGCCTCACAGGAGGCTAGTTTAACTACACCATTCAAAGCAGTCAATATTTTGTATTATATTCCCATTTATAAATAACTTTCAGTGATGAAAAGGTCAAAACTATTTTTAAAAATACCTAAAAATGATACTTCATGTTTTGTGAAACCCCTTACTAGCTATGTATGTTCCTTAAATCAATCTTGCATGTAACTACTGGACCAAATCGGGACTTTTTTGGTATAGTTTTTTCTTCTAGAATGATTCTCCATACATTGGTATAGATAGTTTTGGCTTTGGGTGGTGGAGGTGTGCTTGTCCGTTTGGGGGCCACCCTGTATAGACAAATTGTAAAAACTCCTTGGCAGGAACGTGTCGTACTGTGATTTGACACAAATAATACCAATTGAACCAAAATGCGGCAATTGTTTTTGCGTGCCGCCCAGTACAGTATGAATAGAGACTTAATGACGTACAGTGCAGGCGCGGTTCTACCGGGGTGGGGGATGCTAAGGGGCGGGGGCTTTACCCCCCCCCCCCCCCCCTTCCAATTTTTGTCTATCCCCCCAAAAGGATGCAATAAAAAGTACATTCTGGAAACTACGTATACTGGATCTGCGAAAGTTAGAAGTTGACGTCACGTGCGAAGGGTCTACCCCCCAAAAAAACAAAAAAAACTAAAAAAATAAAAAAAATATTGGCTCTAGAACCGCGCCTGGTATAGTGGCTTTGTTAACATAATTTGCTATGGGAGCGAAGTCGGGACGCCAGATGAAGTAGGGACGCTGGCGCTCATAGGAAAGCGCATATGTAAGCAAAGCGTGACGGCATTCGGTCTTAGGTGATGGCGAGACTTAAACGGTCTATATAGCAATTGAAAAAGAAAATGTCAAAGCCAAACACGAAATAGCATTTGAAATACTGATGTTCTCTTTTATTGCTTGAGTGCCAACAGACAAAGCGCTGTTAGTAAAAATGTATTTAAATAAGTAAAATAGTGCATGTTAAATGAAAAGGGGCTAATTGTTTTTCAATTTTATTTGTGTATATTTTAAAAGTGTCTTTGACACACACAAAATGTACAACTTTTTTATGAAAGTTTCCATAATTACATAAGAAACTTTTCTCGACTATTGGTTTAACAATTGTACAGTTGTATTTATTTGAAGGCTGATGTAAACATATTATTGAATTACTTATTATTTTAAGAACTTTTGCTGCTTCAAACGATACAAAAATACCAAATATGAGCCGGGCCGGGAAATGATTGGGCCCAAGAAAAGAAGTTTTTAAAGGGTAATATTTTTGGGCAAAAATGAAAAATGCACTTTATTGAATATAGCCATTTTGTGGATGGGGCATTTTAATTTTAATTAAAAAAAAAGGCAATATAAACACAAAAGCAGAGTCATTTATCAACTGACTTTTTGCAATTAGTTGAACAATTTTAACCATAACTTTTGAACAAACTCACTCTTTTTGGGCGGGGACACTATTTAGAATAAGAGGTGGGTAAAATATAAATTACGAAATAATACAATCTTAATCCAAACTAATGTCATTTTCCCCGGATATTTTAGCCTTAGCAGCAATAAATTAATTTTACAAAAGTTCCAAATTGTATTTCACTTTTATGTAAGAGGAAGTGCAGTTTTCAGCCAATTTTGTCCAATTGGTGTTTTTCTTTTGTTTTGTGTGTGTGTGACGGTGTGTTGTTGTTGTTGTTGTTATAGGTTTTGGGGGGTTTTGAGGTTGTTTTTTTAGGGGGGGGGGGGCTAAACATTCTTTATTTGCAGCTGAGAAGCTGAGTTGCAAGGATGCGGCTACAACATGGTCGAGTCGATGGCATGTAGACAGCCGCCATACGGCCCTATATTTGACCACAGAGCACAACCAGAGATCCAACGACTTTTGCTTACAATTATTATTCATGTTCATCAGGAACGTGACAATTTCTGCAGCAGCTCGAGATCAGCGCAATTTGGTATCCACCTTCACAGGCACACATTTCCTGGGTGGAGAGAAGCAATTGCAGTAAAGTGTCTAAGAACACAAGCACCATGTTCCGGTTAGGATGCGTTACAAATAAACTGAAATTATCAACATTGGTTTGTACACATGCAGCCCCCCCCCCCCCCCTCCCCACTTGTTTAATGTCATGGTTTCGCCCATAAAAGGGTCGGGGGAAATGGCATCGGGTGGTTTTGAACTTGTCAATGTGTCCATGTGTGATCCTGAAAGTTTCAGAGTGTACCCAAAAATACATTGTAAGCCCACTGACAATTTATCATAATCATTGTTTGTAAACCATGGTGTTCTGGGAAGTTCATTATTATCATGGTTTACAAACCATTAAAATGGGTATCGATTTATTTTATAAACAATGACAATCGTGATTCTAAAATAAAATATATAGGCAAGTGTAAATCATGGTTTACACACAGTTATACAATTGCACAAAATGTTACTTTACTGGTATGTAAACCATAACCCCAAAAATTGGCAACATGTTGTATGGTTCACATTGCTATCATAATCCATGGTAAAAACATGTCCAAAATGCGCTAAACAATTAATTGACAAACGGCGCCCCATAGCATGCGAGGTGTATAGATTTCTAAGGATTTCTGGGGTAAATTTATCCTATTGTCCTATTGTGTTACCTTCCCCATAGGGCTGCGTGTATACGAGTACATCAATGTGCACTAGGCGTAAGCAGCATATGTCGCAATCAATGTAGGTGCTGGATTTCCCCGACTATTTATAGATTCAAAACAACAGCGTTCCTATTTCGCAGACGGAGCTAGCTAGCTAGCTGGAGATATATAGCGCTGACGGGTACATACTCCATAGCCATTCAGTGAGGCCCCAGGTTCCTAAATTCAACAACAACTTTGATTCCTGCAAAAAAACTTCAACTTGCACTGCACATTTTCTGTCTTTAAAACAAATTCATCATCTTCCGACCGTATAGTGTGTAACAGCAACCTATAGGTGAGTACATAAATGCGTATGAAGCAGAATCAGTGTCAAAAAGATCGGACGTGTTTTTACAACTCGGATGCTTTTCCAATTCGGATGCATTCCTAATTCGGATGCTTTTTTTCAAACTCGGATGCTTTTCTAATTCGGATGAATTCTTAATTCGGATGCTTTTTGTAAACTCGGATGCTTTTTTAATTCGGATGCTTTTCTAGTTCGGATGCTTTTTTATAATCTCGAATGCTTTTTTAAGTCGAATGCTTTTCTAGTTCGGATGCTTTTCAAAAACTCGGATGCTTTTTTAATTTGGATGCTTTTCTAGTTTGAATGCTTTTGTAAACTCGGATGCTTTTTGCAAACCGAACATATTCGCAAATCGGATGCTTTCCCAATCTGGCACTAGGGTGGCCCTGAAAAGACATCACACATTACAGATTCTGCGATATCGCGCATTTTGCGCGAATTTGAACGACGACAAACATTTATGTGATGGCGAATATTTTCTGCAAAGATTTTTGAAAAGTCGCATTTTTTTTTTTAGATTTTAAGTTCTGCGCAGATTTCTCAGTACGCAAATTTGTGCGATGTCGCACGGATGGGCAGCTACATGTACATTTTCATTCCCAATTCTGCGCAGCTAGCTATGTCGCACTCACGTACAGCAGATTTATATGCACATTTCTGTGCAATGAAAATACAAATTCATAACTATATGCAGCATTTCAATTTACTTTATTATCCACAAACAAATGGGAAATTCATTTCGGCCTTTACATCAATAAGTTAAATTTACAAAAATTACAATATGTAAATTTACCATTTCAGTACAAAAATACAACAACAATATTTATATAGTTAACAGCTGAAAGTATTTTTAGTCGACATCAGCTGCGTTTTCAACCGAAATTACCGATTTGTATCCGTCCTCCCGAAGTCTTTTCATAGAGTCATGCACATTATTTTGTCAACCACTTCCGCCCACGATTTCATACTTAGTCAGGCGCCATCGAAATTACGGTTCCGGACGTTGATTTTCATAGGCGCTGTCCGTCTATAGGTTATTTATGTCTGTGGGTGGTTAAGACCGCGCGAACCCAACCATGGATTTTAGGCCTAAGCAGCGTTATGTTGCAATCGATGCAGTTGCTGGATTTCCCCGACTATTTATGTTATAGATAATGCCCGAGTTACGCGCCATTCGTGGGTAATATTTCGCCCGAGGGCCATTATGTCAAGGAGAATGGACGAGGAACTGTAGATTCGTGCAAATAATGGACGAGGCGAAGCCGAGTCCATTGTTGCACGAATCTACAGTTCCGAGTCTATTCTCCGACTTAATCTATTTTTTGTTAACAACAAAGGTTTGTTCAAAAAGATTCCTGGCTTACTGCAATCCCCATGTTTGTTAATAAGCGTGGATTGGTAAAGTTACCCATGCGTACACTCTAAAAACTGAAGTGTTATAAATAAATCCCTAAGTGTTAGATTTAGCACTATCCAGGTGCTTCCTGAGGGACTGCACCTCAAGTGCCATTTCAGCACTTGATGAAGTGTCAGCATTGCAGCACTATCTAAGTGCTGTGAAAGTGCTACCAATACAGCACTAATATAGTGTTGATTTAAGTCCTTTGTAGCACCATCTTGGTGTACATCCAGCACCCCAAGGTGCAATCCATACAGCACTTGATGAAGTGTCAGCATCCCAGCTAACCAAAAAACGTTCCATGAACGTTCTTACAACGTTACGGTAATGTTTCCGGAACGTTTGGAAAAAACGTTGCGGGAACGTAAATGTGTGAAGTTCTCTTGACGTCCTTTGAACGTTACAAAGAAACGTTGTGAAATAACATTCGTACAACATTCAATGCACATTGGCAAGATACACAAATCTACTGTTGAACACTCTAATTATGTACATGTACATATTCACTGCGTGTACAGATTACGTAATACTACATTAACTTATTACACATTGCAATTACACATACATACATACAATAATAACCTATTCCTATTAGATATTACCTACTGAACACTTACTACAAACTTAGCTATTGCCGTTGTTAGTTTTATAGTTCGCTTTTTTGTCCACGAAAAAGTCACAGCAAATTTTTATGAATAATGTCAACATTTGAATACGAATAAAATGTAATGCGATTTTTGTCTCACTATTTGCCCAAAAATCAAAATTCAATCGAGGAATCGTTTGAATAATTACATATCATGGTCAAAAAAGTGAATTGTTGTACTAAATACCACAATTTAACATCGACTATTGTGAACACACATTTCCTCCCTTCTGATTGGTCAGTTGCTGTAGGTAAATTTCCTAATCGATACAGCACCAATGAAGTGCTAATATAAGTCCTTCCTAGGCGTTACTTTTAAATGGGCGGGGCAGTGGGGGCAGGGCGGGGTGGTTGGGGGCAGTGATTTTTCATGAAGTTAGTTGACACAAGGACCAATTTTTGGACAAATTTAAGATAGTTAGGTCCTTGTGCAGACTTACTTTATTGAACAGAGAAATGACAAATTCAAAAGGATGTCTCTTCAAATTAGCCTTTATTTTTTACTTGATCCCTCGAAGCAACAACCATGTCAAAAGTTTAGACAAAACAATACGTTTATCGAGGTAAAACCAAACAAATATCCTATGTTTTAGATGTTTTAGATGTTTTAGATGTTTGTGTATTAAAGCACTTTGAAGTGCTAGAATAGCACCAATTATGGTGTTGGAAATGAACGCCTCCAAGTGTTATTATAGCACTATAAATAGCACCAATTATGGTGTTGGAAATGAACGCCTCCAAGTGTTATTATAGCACTATCTTAAAACTTAAAGTGCTGAATTTATGTAGCACTTGGATAGTGCTAGGTTTTAACACTTCAGTTTTTAGAGTGTACAGTCATGTATATTTAGTCGATGTACATGTACATGTACATGTCACGTATTTGTTATATCATTTATCTTTCATCTTGATTGTCCTTGATGTGTGCCTTTTCTTACTTCGAATGTATACATGTTTGTATTTGGAATGTCATGGCCGAATAAATAAATAATAATAAATAATAATAATAATAAAATGGAAGGTATCAATAGTTCGGTTCGTGTCTCCCTGAGGTGGCACCTCACTCACAACAAAAACTGTCGATTCGTTACGAATCCACAGATAGGTGTCGATTCGTAACGAATCGGCAGTTTGCTGTAGATTCGTCACGAATCGACAGTTTGCTGTAGATTCGTAAAAATAATCTACACTTTTAACAATAGATGACGTCACAGAAATAGATTAATACCCACGAATGGCGCGTTAACGAGGGCATTATCTGACTTAAATTCTACCCGTAATGGAGCGTCTTTGTTCAGAAGACACCTAATACTAACCGGTGTAGCGGTTCGTAATATTTTTTTCAGGAGCTGGGTGGTTCGTGAATGTATATTCATGAGAAAGAGCAATGGCAACTCATATACGTTAAATAACTATAAAGAATTATAAAGAACGGCTTCTTCCACCAATTCGTCAATGGCATAGTTGGTAGAGATGAGAGCTATGGATCGAAAGGTCTGTGGTTCGAATCCGACTATCGTTAACGTTTGTCTTTTTCTTCGACACATTTTCGTAATAGAACAAGGTTGAAGGAAAAACCGGGTTAGATTACATAGGTTTCTAAAAACAAATACAACAAGAACCGCTACACTGGTTAGTTGTTGCATGGTTGTTGGTGACTTCCTCTTTGTTCACTTGCGTTATACCTTCTAAAAAGAATGGAGAGATATCGCCTCCAACGCTCCATTCGTGCAAAATAATGGAGCGCTGGGACAATAGGGTGACGTCACGGGTGGTTAAAGATTCAAAACAACTGCGTTCCTATTCCGCAGAGCTAGCTTGAGATAGCGCTGACGTACAAATAGCCATTCAGTGTGGCACCAGGTTCCTAACTTGAACAACAACTTAGATTCCTTCAAAAACTTCAACTTGCACTGCACTTGAAAACAAATTCATCATCTTCTGACCAGAGCGTAAAGTCTGTAGCCTTTAGGTGAGTACAGTATTGAGTATAGTATTGTTCAATAGCTGATTTGTTTAATGATAGGAATTTAGTTATAATACTGCATTTATTGTAGTTCATATCATTGACTGCATGATACGATGCAGGGGAGCTAGGTAGCAACGTAATTTCCCCCGGCGGCATTTGAGGCGTCGTAAAAAAAGACGTTTTACGGTTGAGAAGTTGTTTGCCCTCCCGTGGCACAAATGCGGGGTTCTAACTACGATTATTGCACCCAGTGAACACCATCAAGACCATCAGATTACCCCTGATTGACCTTGGTTCACAAAAATGGGTGGAATCAAAACTACTACATGTATTACTAAACCGAATGGGAGGTTATTGGTATCATTTTCCTAATAAACAAAGTCCCAGACATATTAATGGTTTAGGTTTCTGGATATTGAAAGTATGAAGTTGCGTTTTGTTTACCATATACATATACAAAAGACAACCTCTAATAAAACGGACAACGTGTATGTGTCACATTATTATTATATAGGACACTCAAAAATCAAAATCCACAGCCGATAGAATAATCTAACTTTAGGCCGCAAAAAAACGGCGCTTATTCGCCATACATTGTGCCAAAGCCAAACACAATGACGCATTTTCTGTGACATTTATAGTTCGTCACAGTTCAGCGCAAGTGCCTTAAAAGGTTGTTATTTCATATAGTCCTACATTTCTTGTCAGTAGTCAGTACAGACTCCACTGTGAACACGCTCAGATGTATAGAGGTAGGGCCAAATAAAACAAAATAACATTTTCATTGTTGATCGTCCGGACTTTTAAAACATTTGGTGAGGGAGGCCCTTTAATATTATTTGTTATTTTCCAATGTTTTGTTGTTTTTTCCAAGATGGCCGCCATGTCTAAGATGGCCGCCATAACATATTTGAAGGTGGTTTTATGGTGCCGTTTAAGTTATCAAGGTGCAATGTAGATCAACAAATGATATAATATCATACTGTCCACTAACCAGTTGCCAATAATATCACAAACAGTATTTTGCAGCTTGAATGACAAGTGAATAGCAAGTGACGCAAATAGAGCGTGGTCCCTTTTTTTTATTAGGGAGGGGATTTTTATTATAGGGAGGGGATTAAAGGGATTGTGAATGGAAGAACAAGCAAGAGTCAATTCCTGACTCAGTGTCCACTCGTGAGGGCGCTCTGAGCACGTTTTCTGATTAACCAAAGACCTATACTCTGACGACACCCTATAGTTAAATGTGTCTAAAACAATCAAACTTGCACCCAGCTGACAACAGCATGGGTGGGCTTGGTGTGAGTTATAGTTTCTAGTCAAATTTAACTATGACCGAGAAGCAAATAGAAATTAAAAACTGTTGGGTTCTTATCAATCGATTGAATGTTTCTGAAACACAACAGGCATCAAAATATGGCAAGGGATCTCGCAGTTACAGGAATCTAAAATCGCCCGAAGCCAAATACGAAGACGAAGCCAGGATTCGAAAAGGTTCTTTAAAGGTGGGGTCTGCAACCTTCATTAGGTTTAACATGTTGGGCCTCCACAGCGCCCTCAAACTTTTTGGGAAACTTTTAGTCGTTCCAGCTCGTACATAATTACACAACATGGATCGACGTGAGCACACTAAGCAGTTACTGGAAGCTTGCATGGGCCTGCTTCAAGATACAGACAAGCCAGCAGTGCACGTGACGTTAACTGGACAAGAAACAGGTTAATAAGTTATGCATTACAATGAGAAGAGATGCGAGGCAAGGCACCGACCACGAATAAAATATTAACAAATGAGAGAATATAATAAATTACTTATCCCTAGAACGGGTCTTATATATTTACAGGTATAGACTTTTTGTCTGGTTTATAATCGTACCTAGGCCGACTTCACTCACGACAGAATGTCATTCTGAGAATGGAGCATATTATTCAATTTGGTTCCGGACCAAACACTGAAAATACTACCAGTAGCACACAAGATGCAGCAAGATTTTTATGCATCTCTTTTAATGTATGGCGTGTGGGACAGTGCTTGAAGTAACGTATGCGCACTATAGTTTATCCCATTTCGGGGAGATGTTACAAGATTCCTAAGATGTTGTTAATGGCAATTTGTGGGCGATAGCGGTTTCTCGTGATAACGCCCTCTCGCCAACGCATGTGTCATTTACCTGCAGATCAGGCACAAATGCCGCCAAAATTACACGACACATACGAAGACGAGGCCAGTCCCTTGGAGGCCCAGGACAAACCAACATTCAGTGCAGAGGTTACAGAAACACAGAAAAGTGTCAACGTCAACATTACTATCAACATCTCCGCAACCAATAGTTCCGTAACCTTTGGGTCTAGTTGTGGGAACATATACCGTTTTGGCGGGAAAGGTGCGTATGCTAAGATGACCTCAGATGGCGATAAAACGGGGGCGATAAATATTGGAAAATTGTTATACTTTTGTTTGAAGAACAGCTACCTTCGTGTTTTTGCAAAGAGCATTTCATAGACTTCAACTTTAACTTTACTTTACTTTATTGTCCACCTAGTAAGAACAACGACCAAAGGGCAATGCATACAAAATATGTGTTTTTTACCTCAAATGTTACCTCAAATATAGATTCTAGGCCTCTCAGCTGTTCCTCTTACCTTTTCTATATATAACCTCAACTCGTCTGTCTTCTAAAGCTTTTTTTTAGAGAGGGCAAAACACACTGTGGACCTGTCCAAGTCCACAAAACTGTAACATCTTCCCGCATCCAGTGGACGTTTTATTGTTCGGATGTCCACTTTACTTTATTGTCCACCTAGTAAGAACAACGACCAAAGGGCAATGCATACAAAATATGTGTTTTTTACCTCAAATGTTACCTCAAATATAGATTCTAGGCCTCTCAGCTGTTCCTCTTACCTTTTCTATTTAACTATGACCGAGAAGCAAATAGAAATTAAAAACTGTTGGGTTCTTATCAATCGATTGAATGTTTCTGAAACACAACAGGCATCAAAATATGGCAAGGGATCTCGCAGTTACAGGAATCTAAAATCGCCCGAAGCCAAATACGAAGACGAAGCCAGGATTCGAAAAGGTTCTTTAAAGGTGGGGTCTGCAACCTTCATTAGGTTTAACATGTTGGGCCTCCACAGCGCCCTCAAACTTTTTGGGAAACTTTTAGTCGTTCCAGCTCGTACATAATTACACAACATGGATCGACGTGAGCACACTAAGCAGTTACTGGAAGCTTGCATGGGCCTGCTTCAAGATACAGACAAGCCAGCAGTGCACGTGACGTTAACTGGACAAGAAACAGGTTAATAAGTTATGCATTACAATGAGAAGAGATGCGAGGCAAGGCACCGACCACGAATAAAATATTAACAAATGAGAGAATATAATAAATTACTTATCCCTAGAACGGGTCTTATATATTTACAGGTATAGACTTTTTGTCTGGTTTATAATCGTACCTAGGCCGACTTCACTCACGACAGAATGTCATTCTGAGAATGGAGCATATTATTCAATTTGGTTCCGGACCAAACACTGAAAATACTACCAGTAGCACACAAGATGCAGCAAGATTTTTATGCATCTCTTTTAATGTATGGCGTGTGGGACAGTGCTTACAGAAGTAACGTATGCGCACTATAGTTTATCCCATTTCGGGGAGATGTTACAAGATTCCTAAGATGTTGTTAATGGCAATTTGTGGGCGATAGCGGTTTCTCGTGATAACGCCCTCTCGCCAACGCATGTGTCATTTACCTGCAGATCAGGCACAAATGCCGCCAAAATTACACGACACATACGAAGACGAGGCCAGTCCCTTGGAGGCCCAGGACAAACCAACATTCAGTGCAGAGGTTACAGAAACACAGAAAAGTGTCAACGTCAACATTACTATCAACATCTCCGCAACCAATAGTTCCGTAACCTTTGGGTCTAGTTGTGGGAACATATACCGTTTTGGCGGGAAAGGTGCGTATGCTAAGATGACCTCAGATGGCGATAAAACGGGGGCGATAAATATTGGAAAATTGTTATACTTTTGTTTGAAGAACAGCTACCTTCGTGTTTTTGCAAAGAGCATTTCATAGACTTCAACTTTAACTTTACTTTACTTTATTGTCCACCTAGTAAGAACAACGACCAAAGGGCAATGCATACAAAATATGTGTTTTTTACCTCAAATGTTACCTCAAATATAGATTCTAGGCCTCTCAGCTGTTCCTCTTACCTTTTCTATATATAACCTCAACTCGTCTGTCTTCTAAAGCTTTTTTTTAGAGAGGGCAAAACACACTGTGGACCTGTCCAAGTCCACAAAACTGTAACATCTTCCCGCATCCAGTGGACGTTTTATTGTTCGGATGTCCACTTTACTTTATTGTCCACCTAGTAAGAACAACGACCAAAGGGCAATGCATACAAAATATGTGTTTTTTACCTCAAATGTTACCTCAAATATAGATTCTAGGCCTCTCAGCTGTTCCTCTTACCTTTTCTATATATAACCTCAACTCGTCTGTCTTCTAAAGCTTTTTTTTAGAGAGGGCAAAACACACTGTGGACCTGTCCAAGTCCACAAAACTGTAACATCTTCCCGCATCCAGTGGACGTTTTATTGTTCGGATGTCCACAGTGCGTATAATACTAAACCATAACACCGGACAATAAATAAGGGAATCACATAACTAAGAAACCATCAGTAGCCTATACTGCAGCTGTAAACGTTTAAGCTTCATCTGTCGATGTTCTTGTGTAGGGATTTAAGAGGCAATCAAAAAATTAATAATATTCACACGTGCACATAAACAAGTATATATATTTTTTAATCCATTCGATTTTATTTAATTTTTAGACACACAATTGATGCTTCGACTCAATGAAGATTTGGAGGCTTTGGAAGATGCAGCAATAGCGTTCTTCCAAAACCGACAAAATCAAATGAAGATTCTGCACCAAATAATCAATCTGTCGAGATTTGTTAATACAGGCATATACTTCTACGTAAGTGAATTAATAATCTTTTTACCTCAGTAAACAGTAATAGCTATAGGCAATGTGCTCCATCCCAAACATATTGTTTTCATATTAACAAAACAACTACTTATATTTTCATCAAATATATTAATATTATACATGTACACGATCAGTTTTGTGGCACAAAGGTTTGATCTTCAAGTTGTTGAAGTGCTAATTATGAGTAAATGCATGTAGTTTGTGTATAGGCCTGTTACCAGTTTTATCGCTTTTGCGTACCTGCGTTTTGCCAGTAAAACTCGACGCAGTAAAATGTTTACGGTTTCCAGGCAAAAGTCTAACCTTATTTCGGGTGGAAAAAACGTGCCATTTTGATGAATTTGTAAGTAGTTTAAATGTATGTTCTTTGCCAGTTCTCGTCTAGGAAGTACGATGAAATTGAAACACAATTATTGTCCCACTGGTGCGAGACCGCGTTGTCGGATTGGAGAAAGGTAGTTGTAATGGAACGAGGACTGAGAGCAAATCTGGAAGCTGCCGTTGAACGAGTGAATTCAACACGTGTGAGCTCAGGTAAACCGGAGAAAATAACATCGCAGGTTGTCTTCGGGAGTGAGCAAACATTTGCCTCCCTAGTTTCACTTTTTGATTTTGTGTCGGAAATCGCGAACAACGGCCAAACTAGTTATTTGAGAGAGTTCCAAAACATTGCCAAGAAACCAAAATGCCCTTCCAAAAAGGATGTAAAAGTGTGCATTTCTCGCTTGAGAAAAAAGTTGGCAGTGTAAATTGTGTAGTCGTATACACAAACACTAAGCATGTACATTTTGGGTGTAGGGGTATTTGGGTTGATACAGTTTTTAGCTGTTTGTTATGGAGGATACTTTTTTTCGATGATATTTTTGTATATAAACAAATACTGTTACAGTCAAGCAGATTCGTGCAAATTAAGATAGATTTATTCATTTGGTGACTTTTGACACACACAGAGTATGTCATGAGAAACATAATTATTTGGCTATAGGCCTTCGCAAATTTGTCCTTTGAAAAGAATATTATAGAATAACAAGCAATGACAGCCTTTATTGAAAGTTGATGGTTAGGCCGTGTCCGAAACGGGCGTCTAAAGCTATACAACTACGGCTATTTTCTGCGGCAGCCATTTTGTAGCGCTGTCCGAAATGCCGTCTAAAGAGTTTAGCCGTAGGCCTATTTGTTTTCCTATAGGCTCAGGCAAAACAAAATGGCGGCAGCACTAACGTTAATTTTGAGCAAATTTTCGATTATTTTGTTACGATGGTGCATTGAATTCGGCAACTAACAAACCAATAAAGACGTCAATACCATCAGGTATTTTGACCGGCTCAGGGCTGTAAACAAACATTGCGTAATATCGAGCAGATGATAATTGTTGTAATTCTTAAATCGTAACTTTGCAAACACAAATTCAAGCATTGCTTGAGGGCGCAATAACTAGCCGTATGCTCTCCCGTAGCCGCGTCCGATTTTCATTAATTGTCTTAGCGCCTACATGTTGCTATAGCTGCATACGTATATAAGTCCTGCAGCTCGAGACACTCGTTGAGAAATGGAGAAAATCATGTTTTTACATAATTTTTTTATATTCTTTCCTCACTTCAACTAATTTTCCTAAAGTGTACAAATGTAAACATGCATTTAATGTTTTTGTTTTTGTTTTTAATTTCATTACTGAAACGAAAGGACACAAAAAACCACGTTTCCATTTCCACAAAACCTTTATGCTTAAAACAAATTGTTTTGCTTGGGTGACTCTAATATACTTCGTAAATTTAGAAAATTAAAAACAAAAACAAAAACATTAAATGCAAGTTTACATTTGTACACTTTAGGAAAATTAATTGAAGTGAGGAAAGAATATAACAAAAATCTGTAAAAACATAATTTTCTCCATTTGTTCAATCCCTATGCAAGAAAGTGTCATTTTTTATTGGTCATCACATTTAATAAATGGCAGCATTTCAAGGCGAAGGTTAACTGTTGGGTGAAACTTTATTGAACAATAAATGTGTAACATTTCAGACTACATTTTACATTAATGTAACAGGTTAAGGAGCCTAACTGTCTTCCAGAAAAATGCACATTTCCCAGGGTGGACTTATTTCTTTTGACCTGTTTATATTGTTTTCAAAGAACAAATCTGTGATAGCCCTGTAGCCATGTATCTTTGACATGACGTACTCTGACTTATTTGCCAAATTTCATGCTTTTATCATTGATTGAACATCAATCTAGCTTACACCAATAATAATAAAAAACAGCGACACCTAGGGAGACAATCCTATAGGGATGTACACAAAATTAAAACAGTTTACCCTAACCCCTTTCTCTAAGATCTTCGATATTTATGCTATTTAGACCCTCTGTCGTTCTAGAGCAAAAATAACTCCCAGATATCGTTTTTAGGGTATACACTTAATGCCTCCATAAGTCATTAAGTGTCACTGTTTCCTTATTACCTAAAAACTTACGCTAATTTGTTTTCCTAAGTAAGTGCTCATTTTGTGGTAATCTGCCTGACTATTATTGATAGTAATAGAAACAAATAATTAGGCCTATATATGTTTTCTTTGTTTATTGTGCATACCTACCCAATGGTGTGTGTACAGATTCTCTATACTATTCATTATTATGTATAACAAAAATAGAGAAAACATTTCAAAAGTGCCTTTTAATAATTATAGGTTGTATATCATAAATGTATACAACAATTCTTATAACAATGCCACAATGTCACAATGCGAGCTTTTCTTGACTGTAGATTAAACGATGTACAAACGTATACAGTTGAATTTACCGCAAGGCTATATAAAAACCATTGTTTCTATCGCCAGTAAATTATAATGGCTTTATAAACTGAGATAAGTGTTATTTTTGGAAAGGTATTAATTTTTATTTTACAGACAACCCAATTTAGGGGCCCATATCTAAATTAAATCATACAGGTAATAACAATGCGAAGACCCGGTTATTACTGCGTGATAATGACCGGGTTGGGGGGTGACCGCTGGTAATGGATCGAGCCGGTGTTTCGCTGTCTGGCGTTGGCGTTGGTGCCGGTGTGGGAGCGGCCGGTGGGCTGACAACGTTGGGAGGTTTTCTCACGGAAATCATCTCTTCAAAGTTAACCAGCGACGTCGCAAAGAGTATAATCAAGGACGACCACCACGCGTGCGAGGAACTCAGGGCAGCCTTGGACCGTGCCAACTCGACCTTGAAGCGTCTTCAGAACGTGTGCAGGGTGTTGGGCCGGGGGCATTGGGTCAGGGGGAAAGCAAATATTCAACGTTGTGGATACCATTTACGATTTACCATTTACATTTACGCGGCGGCCTTTCAGGCCGGGAAAGTGGCCGGCCCGTCGGCCTTTAGAGCAGCGAGCGCTGTGGGGCAGGGCATGGCCATCACAGGCGTGGTGTTCAGCGTGATTACGATTCCGCTATGAGATATCCATAAGGAAACCGTGCCGGAGATAGCGCGAGTTATCCGCAATATTGCCGACGACCTGGACTGTCCCTCTTCCCAGGAAATGTGGCGCTTCACACACCAAGGATATAAAACACTGAGATAACTTATAGCGTTGTGCGTTTATCAGTTGCGTTTTATATATGTGATGCGTACTGTGAAAATTCCACGCGTACCGGCGCGGTACGTATTTTTCTGCACATTTTGACAGACGTGTACAAGCTCAAATATAGAGCAGGAAGTAGTATTGCGAGTAGAAAAATCAAGTATCCACTGAATTTTAATGAGCTTTTACGATTTACAAAAATGATTGACACAGGGAGTGAATGTTCAATGCTCTAATAAGATAAATTACTGTTTCTGTCGAGACACATTTGCTATAACTTAGGTTGAAAGAGTGTTCACAGTTCGAGAAAAAAATGCTTTTGTCTCCGTTAGGAATTTCCACAGTAGGATTAAAGGGATCGTATACGTTTGGTAATTGGAACCCACTGTTTGTTTCAATCCTATATAGTTAATAGATATACACCATAAAACTAACCTGTACAAATTTCATTTCAAAAGGTGGTAGCGATTTTGAGATATTGCCGAAAATATGGAGCGGTTATGTCCACGCAGGAAGAATAATCTGCATTGGAATACACAATCTGGGAAACGTCACTGCAGTAACGCTTCTCAGATTCAATTTTTTTTCGTGATAAAAAGTGTTATCTTTTTCCATAACCGCAGTACTTCGAAGGGAAAAGTTTCTAAAAATGCATTATACTATCCAAAGCTGCTGTACTTCTTACCAAGTAAGTTTGTATTGCCATTATTGGAGTAATTACCAAACGTATGAGATCCCTTTAAGGCAAGACTGCATTTATCAAGGGGTTGCACGACTGTGTGTATGTTCCATCCGTCTCATATATTGCTTCATATGCCAAATTGCTCATACAGACAATATTTTAGAAATGTTGGGGGTGAATGAGGGGTTTAAAAGCAAAGTGCTTGTCTTAATGCCAGCCGTGCACTTCTTGTCAATCGTAGTGAAAATTGCAATGCTTCCCGTTAGGCCTATGTGTATAAATGCTAAATGTTTGTTGTAATTCGCTTCATGATTCACGATTCGTCATCATTACTTGTAACATTATCGTTAAACAGCACAAGATTCTAAAATTCCCAAAAATCTAAAAATCTAACGTCATCAATGATTTTGTATATTCCAGTGTACTTTATGTATTCCTTATTTTGTAGTTAATTTTGGTTAGGTTAAAGTTATTCTACCATTTGTCAGTTGTGCATTTTTATCGTTTGAAGAAGCAAAAGTTCTCAAGATCTAAAAAATGGTGCCTAACCGGAAACAGTTTTTGCTCTGTTTATGATGTATAGTCTGAGAAAATAATATTATAAGAATTTGATTTTGAACCAACATCTATATAATATGACAATTTGGAATTCTTCTATAATTTTCTTCAAAATGACAATAATTATTTCACAGGGAGCTTATAGTAGTTTCTTTTGAATAATAATTTGGTTGGTTATACTTTTTGGATAGTTGCTTCAGATGAATTAAAACATTTTGACGTAATCTAGGGGTCAAATGGTTCATTATTGGTGTTGGTTAGTTAAATAAATTGTTTAGTGCTGTCATTAAGCTGTCCGCACTGGACTTAAAATGGGAAAAGTACCCATCGTCCCGGTACGTTTTATCAAAAAAGTCCGGTGCGAACAGGGCTTTAGTCAGACTTCAATCTCAACTAATGGTGACAATTATCTGTGTTCAGGAGGACCCAGTTTGACTGAGATCAAAGGTCATCTTGGGATGAAATAAGGGCTTTGTACTAACTGTCTGTAAATATACCGTGTCTTACCTAAGAACACAAGCAAAGTGTTCCCGTCAGGATTCGTTACAAGAAAACTAAACTAAACTATAAAAATTGGTTTGCGTAAATGAAGCCCCCCACTTGTTTAATGTCATGGTTCCGCCCGTAAAAAGGTCGGGGAAAAATAGGATCGAGTGGTTTTGAACTTCAATGTATCCATACATAATATTATGTGATCCTGAAAGATTCAGAGTGTACACAAAAGTACATAATAATGGGCCATGTAAGCCCACTGACAATTGATCATAATCATTGTTTGTGAACCACGATGTATTGAGAAGTTCATTATTATGGTTTATACAAACCATTAAAATGGGTATCGATTTATTTTATCGTGAATCATCAACGTACATGTACACAAACGGTAAAGCAGCGTTATGTCGCAATCGATGCAGGTGCTGGATTCCCCCCGACTATTTATAGATTCAAAACAGCTAGCTGGAGATAGCGCTGACGTGTACAAATGTACATGTATACATAGCCATTCAGTGTGGACCCAGGTTCCTAAATTCAACAACTTCCTGCAAACACTTTAACTTGCACTGCACTTGAAAACAAATTCATCACCTTCTTACCAAAGCGTATCCTAGGCCTGTAGGTGAGTACAATATTGTGTATAGTATTGTTCAATAGCCGTTCAATAATGATACTGATAGGATTTTAGTTTTATATAGGCCTACTGCATCTATTGTAGTTCAGATCAGTGACTGGCACGGCGCAGTGTCGATCGTGTTGTGGGGTGGGGGGAGGGGAAAGGGGAAAGGGGGAGGAGTGGTAGCAACATAGTTTCCCACGGCGGCATTTGAGGCCTCGTAACAAAGACGTTTTACGGTTGAGAAGTTGTTTGCCCTCCCGTGGCATAAGTGCGGGGTTCTAATTACGATTATCGCACCAAGTCAACAATAAGACCAAGACAAGACCGTGCCTGGTAACCCCTGATCGACCTTGTTCACAAAAAATGATGGAATCAAAACTACATGTATTACTAAACATAATGGTGATTTTGGGGTATTATGTTCCTACTAAAAAAATGTCCCATCAGACATACATTATGTTCCTGGATATTGGAAGTGCGAGGTTGCGGTGTTTTTAAAAATCATATATACATATACAAAAGACAACCTCTAATAAAACAGACAACGTAGAATTGTATGTGTATTCGCATTTGTAATGAAAAGAGATGCGAGGCAAGGCACTGACCACGAATAAAACAAAACTTTGAGAGAATTTAATGAATTACTTATCCACGGAACGGGTCCTATATATATATATATAGATGTAGACTTTTTGTAGCTAGGCCAGTATTACTCACGACAGAATGGAGCATATTTTTCAATTTGGTTCCGGACCAAACGCTAACAATACTACCAATAGCACACAAGATGCAGCAAGACTGTTATGCAACTTCACTTTAGTGCAATAATGTGGGGCATGTGGGACAGTGCTTGCAGAAGTAACGTATGCGCGCTATAGTTTATCCCATTTCGGGAGAGATGTTACAGGATTCCCAATAAAAATTATGTTGTTACTATAGCAATTTGTGGGCGATAGCGGTTTCTCGTGATAACGCCCTCTCGCCAACGCATGTGTCATTTACCTACAGATCAGGCACAAATGCCGCCGAAATTACACGACACACACGAAGACGAAGCCAGTCCCTTGGAGGCCCAGGACAAACCAACATTCAGTGCAGAGGTTACAGAAACACCGAAAAATGTCAACGTCAACGTTACTATCAACATCTCCGTTCATGCAACCAATAGTCCCGTCACCGTTGGGTCTAGTTGCGGGAACAGAAACCGTTTTTGGGGAAAAGGTACGTACTGCATTGCTAATAATAACCTCAGATGGCGATCAAAATATGGGCGATACACATTGGACAATAGGCTACTTGTTAAACTTTTGTTTAAAGAACAGCTAGCTTCGTTTTTTCTTTTTGTTTGCAAAGAGCATTTCATAAACGTAAAGGAATCGTATACGTTTGGTAATTACTTCAAAAATAATGGCAATAAAAACTTACTTGGTAAGAAGTACAGCAGCTTTGGATAGTATAATGCATTTTTAGAAACTTTTCACTTCGAAGTACTGCGGTTATGGAAAAAGATATCACTTTTTATCCCCCAAAAATTGAATCTGAGAAGCGTTACTGCAGTTACGTTTCTCAGATTGTGTATTCCAATGCAGATTATTCTTCCTGCGTATACATAACGGCTCCAGATTTTCGGCAATATCTCAAAATCGCTACCACCTTTTGAATTGAAATGTTTACAGGTTAGTTTTATGGTATATATCTATAACTATCTATCATCATGGATTGAAACAAACAGAGGGTTTCAATTACCAAACGTATACGACCCCTTTAAACTTCACTTTACTTTATTTTCCACTTAAAAACAACGACCAAAGGGTAATGTATATACAAAATATGTGGATGGGAATCCCCAAAAGCGAAGCTTGTCGAGTTGAGATATCATACAAAATTATACAAGATTAAGAAAGACATACACACAAACAACACATAACACCAGACATTTATAAGGGAATCGAATCAGTAGCCTATACTGCAGCTGTAAACGTTTAAGCTTCATCCGTCGATCATCTTGTGTAAGAATTTAAGAGGTACTCCAAAAACTCCAAAACTAAATATTCACACGTGCACATAAACAAGTAAATAAATTTTTAATACATTCGATTTTATTATATTTTTAGACAAACAATTGATGCTTCTATTCAATGAAGATTTGGAGGCTTTGGAAGATGCAGCAATAAATTACGTCCAATACCGACAAAATCAAATGAAGGAACTGCACCGATTGATCTATTGGTTGGAAATACTTGACAAGTACAAAATGTACTTCGTTCTTAAATTTGTAAGTGAATTACCAATCATTTTAGCTCAGTAAACAGTAATAGCTATAGGTAATGTGCTCCAAAGCCTATTGTTTTTATGTAAAAATATAACTACTGATGATTTCACCAAAGATAACTATGATTCACCTCTCCTCTTATTAAACGTATTAATATTATATATACGATCAGTTTTGTGGCACAAAATTTGTAGTCTTCAAGTTGTTAAGTGCTAATTATGAATCAAGTTACAAGTTTGTGTAGGCCTATGCCTTGATAAACGCAGGTGTGCACTTTCTTTTTTGTGGGACCAGTTTATCGCTTTTGCGTATCTACGTTTTGCAAGTACAAATCGACACAATAAGTGTTCACGATTTTCAGGCAAAAGTCAACTTTATTTCGATCAAGATCACAATGTGCACATCCATTCCCATTTTCCGAACTCACGTAAATATGGGGACGTTGGGAATGTTGTTGCAGAAAACTTACTATTTTGATGAGTTTGTAAGTACATGTAGTTTATACCCCCGTCACACCGGACTGGCGTCCTTACTGCGTTCCTACGGCGACCCAGGACGCGGTAGGGACGCCATGGACGCCGCGGGGTCGTGGTGAGAACGCAGAAGGACGCCGTGGGGACCCCAAGGACGCCGAAGGTCGCAGAGCGACGGCGTTTACTTCGGACATGTTCAAAGTAAACGCCGAGGTTTGGCGTCCTGGCTCAGGACGCGGTGGGATCGCCCTGGGGTCGCCATGGTCGCCGTAGCAACGCAGTAGGAACTCGAAGGACGCCCTAGGGACGCAGTATGGACGTGGTAGGGTCGCCGTGGAGACGCGAATAAATGGATCGTGGACCCCGCGGCGACCTTACTGCGTCCTTACCACGTCTATGGGGTTCTTACCACGACCCTACCACGTCTATGGCGTCCTTACTGCGCCGTGGAGTCGCCGTTGGGACGCCGTGCAAACTCAATAGAAACGCCAAGGACGCGGTAAGGTCGTGGTAGAAACGCCAGAAACGCCGTGAGGTCGCCGATGATCGCCGTGGGGACGCCGTGCAAACTCAATAGAAACGCCAAGCACGCGGTAAGGTCGTGGTGAGAACGCCGTGGGGACGCCGAGTAGACGTACAGATCGCGGAGCACAGGACCCCGGTGTGACGGGTGACCGAAATCTTGATATTTTAAAGAAAAAGGATTGGGGTTCTCACGGCGACCATCGACGTCCTCCATTTTAGGACGCAGTAAGGACGCCAGTCCGGTGTGATGGGGGTATTAAACTGTAACTGTGTGTATGTTCTCTGTCAGATATTCTTGTGTACGTTTGGGATCTTCCTTGCTCTGTCACTATTCCGGTTCAGAGAATTCGTCGATGCGGCTGTGTTTTGGCTCTTGCCTTTCGCAGAAGTGATTAGGAGATACAGAGAGCTAAATGCAATGAAACAAGGACTGAGTGAGAATCTGGAAGCTGCCGTTGAACGAGTGAATTCAAAATGGGTGAGCTTAGGTAAACCGGGGAAAATAACATCGCAGGATGTCTTCGGGGGTGGGCAAGCATTTGACTCCCATGGTTCACTTATTGATTTGGGGTGGAAAGTCTTTAAACACAGCGAAGTTAGTTATATGACTAGAGAGTTCCGAAACATTGCCCAGGAACTAAAACGCCCTTCAAAAGAGGATGTAAAAGTGTGCATTTATCGCTTTAGAAACAAGTTGACAGTGTAAATTGTGTATCGCATACACACGCACCATATAAAGAGGCATGTACATGTACATTTTGGGTAAACTGTAGGGGTACTTGGGCTGTTAAAGTGTTCAGCTGTTTGTTACGGAGGATATCTTTCGATTATATTTTTGTTTATAACAAAATACTGTTATAGTCAAGCAGATTGGTGCAAATTATGATAGAATTATTCACTTGTTGATAAAAGCATAAATTTTGACACACATAGAGTATGTCATGAGAAAGATATTTGGCTATAGGCCTTCGCAAATTTGTCCTTTGAAAAGATTAGTATAGATAACCAGCAATGATGGCCTTTTTGAAAGTTGATTGTTAGGCCGTGTCCAAAACGGGTGTCTAAAGAGCTATACAACTACGGCTATAAGCCAATTCGATATTCCAACTGCGCATGTGCACAACAAGATTCATTTTGTTCTCAAGGGATAAACACGGCAGACAAATGCACACAAGGCTATGGGGGACGTGGTAACCGAATCCGCATTTTGTGCATTTTCTTGTGAAATCGAAAAGACGATGGGAACTTTGTTCGAACAAAAGTTTGGCCACACAAAACACCTGAAAATACCAAAACGTAAAAAACAATATGTTACTTAGTAACTTTAAAACACAACGATCTCTTTAAATTGGCTGGTACCCCGCTATGCTTTTGCACGCATTCGATGAAATGTTTATCCCCCCCAAAAAATCGTCAAATCTTCATGTGCGCATGTGCACTGGGAATGCAAGCGGAATACCGAACTCGCTTATTGTCTGCGGCGGCCATTTTGCAGCGCTGTCCGAAAAGCCGGCTACAACGTCACAACAATTTAGCCGTATAAGACAAGTTGTCTAGCTCAGGCAAAACAAAATGGCGGCAGCACCAACGTTTATTTTGGAGCACATTTTTGTAATCATGTTTTGTATTGATGGTGCATTAAATTGCAACTAACAAACCAATAAAGACGTCAATATCATCAGGTGTTTCGACCGGCAGTAAACAAACATTGTGCAACATCGAGCAGACATCGAGCAGATAATTTATTGTTGTGAATTCTTACATTGTAATTTTTCAAACACCAATTCAAGCATCGCTTGAGGGCGCAATAACTAGCCGTAGGCCGTAGGCTCTGCCGTAGCCGCGTCCGTCCGTAGCCGCGTCCGATTTAATTTGCCTTATCGCCTATGTTGCTGTAGCTGCAGACGTATGGACCGTAGCTCTAGACACTCGTTTTGGACACGGCCTTATTCTACCTATATTTTTTTCCAAATAATCCGTGATGGCCCTATAGCCATGTATCTTTCGCATGACGTACTCCGACTTGTTTGCTAAATGTTATGCTTTTATCATTTGATTGAACACCAATCTTTACACCAATCTGCCCGACTATTATTGATATTAACAGAAAATTATAATTACAAATTTGTTTCTTTGTTTAATGTGCATACATACCCACTGGTGTATGTACAGATTCTCGACTCTTCATAATGTATAACAACAATTTAGAAAACATTAACTCAAGCGATTTTATGTATTATAATTAAAGTGCTTTGACTTGAACTACATTGTACATGATGCGCGTCCCGAAATGTTCAAAGATTTTTGATCCCAACAAAAGTACAATTGTGTGGGTTTTTTTTTAAGACGAAGAACTACTTTTGGCTTTAGCAACACCATTGAAAAAAATCATTGTCGGTATGTAAACTATGTACAAAAAAATCGTTACTTATACTTACGACGTCTTATTCAGAAGATAGCTTTGAAATTGCTTTAGCAAATAAGAGAAAATAGCATTGAAATAGCGTTTTTTATTCAATCTACTGTGTAAGTACATGTAAAATGCTCGATAGCGAACAGACAACGCCGTCAGTTGCAATGAAAAAGCATGTAAATATTAAGTATAACAGTGCATGTTGTGTAAGAGAGGCTAAGGTTTTGTGTACGTTTCAAAAGTGCCTTTTACAGTTTGTATATTATTAATGTTTACATAAATGTACAACATTTGTTATAACAATGCCGCAATGTCACAATGCCAACTGTTCTTGACTGTAGATTAAACGGTGTACAAACCAAAGACCGCCTTGCGGCGCTCTACGATCTTTGGTACAAACGTATACATTTACCGCAAGGCTATACTATACCGTTGTTTCTATCGCCGGTAAAATAAAATGACTTTACACTGTATAAACTGAGATAAGTGTTATTTTTGAAGGGTATTAGTTTTTATTTTACAAACAACCCAATTTAGGGGCCCATATCTAAATTAAACCATAGGCATATAATATCATCATCATCACTATATAATTATTAATTTGTGACCTACTGAGACTAATGAGGAATGTCCTCCAAAACCTTGTTTCGAGTAATTGGCACTTAAGGTTGACCATACGTGAAAAATCGTTTCAAAATCTACCATTGGAAAGATATTATTAAATAAATATCAAAGGGGGGGGGGTTTATTCTCCATTGTGCCATGGCATTAAGTCACATTTCGTCAGTATTAACATCCGCGGATCCAGGGGGGGGGCGCACCCGGCGCGCGCCCCCCCCTAAACAAATCTCGAGAAGATTGAGAAGATCTCGGCGTTGGGGTTTCGCGCCTCCTGCGCTCCCATATCTTCTCCCAATATATTATGTTGACAATTTTTGGCGCCCCCTCTAACCGAAATTCCTGGATCCGCCCCTGATTAATAACAACGACAAGGCACATTCGTTACAGACACTGCCGGCGTAAATTTTAGAAGGCACATTGTGTTTCACCTGTCAACGTTTTGAGAGAAAAAATCTCCTTCGAAAACAACCAAATTGACAGTTTTCTAAATTCAAGTCTTAGTGTATGTGTTTGAATTATTATACTTGATGCTCAACGGCCTACCGTTTGTATTTTTCCTAATGACCCAGTGGGTATACGAGCGGGGGTTTTAGAGCCAAATACAATACAAATGTAATATATGCTACCATCACAATCACCATACCCACCATTATCACGAATGTCACTTACAAACCACCATCCCGTTTTCATTCTTTCACCAGTAGTGACGGACAAAAATATCATCCATAGAGGGGTATATGTGCTTACGCGGAAACTATAGTTCGCGCCCGAACTTGCTCATATTGGCACATTTAAATTAGGGCTGCAGTCGATGCGTTTAACGCGCGACGCAATCAATTTTGTAATTGTTATTTTGCAGAATCAATCCCTTCAAACATGATATTTTGACGTCGCGATATTTAGCAAGGATTTATATTAAATGGGCGTACTTCGGTTGTCCATCTATAACGTTAGAAACGGGTTTTTTTGGGGGAAAACGAGGCTTCCAAAATCCATATTGTACAGGTAAGGCGCAGACTTGAAACAAAAAATCATACATGACGTGCGAACACGCGCGCGCATTACATTCAGGGCGTCCAGTTTACGAAATACGCGCGCAGTACGCACTAAATAGCCTATCAGCGTCGTTTACGCATTCATCACGACCAGGGGTTAGTGAAAGAACGCACACGCGCCCATGGAGTCGAGGCTGGTCAAGAACAGACCCCACGAACCCAACCATTGATTTTTTTGCCTATTCCCAGCGTTATTTCGCAATCGATGCAGTTGCTGGATTTTCCCGACTATTTATAGATTCAAAACAGCAGAGATAGCTGGAGATAGCGCTGACGTATACACATAGCCATTCAGTGTGACATAGTACACCAGGTTCCTAAATTCAGCAAAAACTTAGATTCCTGCAAAAACTTCAACTTGCACTGCTCTTGAAAACAAATTCATCATCTTCTGACCAAAGCATATAGTGTGTAGCCTTCTACTACGGTAATAGGTAAGTACAGTATTGTCCAATAGCAGATTTTTTTAAATGATAGGAATTAGTTATATTGCAGCCACTGCATTAGATCATTGACTGACACGGTGCACATGTGTCGTATTACTAGTATTAGGGGGAGGGGTAAGGGGGGGGGGGAGGTAGAAGTAGCAACATAATCACCAGACCGTCGGGAGGATGGTGGTTACGATTATCGATTATCGACGGCATTTCGTCGTAAAAAAGACGTTTTGTGGTTGAGAAGTTGTTTGCCCTCCCGTGGCACGTACAAGTGCGGGGGTTCTAATTACGATTTACCCAGTGAACACCGAGACCATAAAGACGTTGCCAGATACCCCCTGACTGAACTTGGTTCACACAAATAGATGGAATCAAAACTACTATTACTAAACAGAATTGGGAGTAATTGGTATAATTTTCCTAATAAACAAAATGTCCCAGACATACACATTGTATCGTGGTCTCCCAGGGTTCTTTTACTGCTTGCCGCAAACGCGTAAACAAACATAAGGCATACAAATCTCTGCTTTGCACAACTAAGTTCCGACTTCCACAACTTGTTTTACCCTTCAGCTGTTAGTCTAGCACTTCTAGAGCCCAGATTTACCACACAACTAACTTGTTACATGGTTCTAATACGTACTCGTTTTCTTTGTTAAAGTTCTGTATCCAACAATTGGCTAACTGCCAATTATTTCGCGCGCACTGCTATTGTCTACGCTTACTAAAAATAGACAGGTAATTTCCGGAGCTACCATCTTCGGCCCGCCGGCCTGAAGAGTTCACGAGTTCACAGTCGACATGGGGCTCCGGCGGGGGAATTTTTAGGTGTTCGCTACAATATCAATGGCTTAGGTTCCTTGATAAGTACAGTACGAGGTTGCGTTTTTTTTAAACTATACATATACAAAGGACAACCTCTTGTAAAAGGGACAGCGTAGAATTGTATTTGCCATATTATTATATATGGGACACTCAAAAATCGAAATCCACAGCCGATAGAATAATCGACTTTATTTAGGCCGCAAAAAACGGCGCTCATTCGCCATGCACAGAAAGTGCCAAACACAAATGACGCATTTTCTGTGACATTTATAATTCGTCACAGTTCAACGCAAGTTAGTCCTACATTTCTTGTCAGTAGTCAGTACAGACTCCACTGTGAACACGCTCAGATGTATAGAGGTAGGGCCAAGTAAAAACAAATCACATTGATCGTCTGGACTTTTTTTAAAAGTTTGTGAGGGAGACCCTTATCATTTGTTATTTTCCAATATGTATTTCAAGATGGCCGCCATGTCTAAGATGGCCGCCATAACATATTTGAAGATGGTTTTATGGTGCCGTTTAAGTTATTAAGGTGCAATGTAGATCAACAAATGATTTTATATCATACTGTATACTTGTCAAGCAAGTTGCCAATATCACAAACAGTATTTTTCAGCTTGAATGACAAGTGAATAGCGAGTGACGCAAAACGAGCGTGGTCCCTTGTGTGCGTATACATACAAAAGTGATGCGAATGTGTATGTAGTGCATATAATACAATTATGCAGTGATTGCGATGTATATTTCTGTGTCCATTTTAATACATATTGTTATTTTTTTCAAGAGTTCTTATCTTGCTTTTGCTCCAAAGTCTAGCTGCATAAACGTGGGATAAAACGGTCATCCGATTTATATTCGTAGTTCAACACGATAGTCGCAATGAGGATTTGTTCACGATTGCGTTGTGGAAATGGTAGGCCTACATGCAAGAAAGATGATGAAATTGCTCAAGAAAAATAAAGGATACACTTGAAAATAGGTATTTAGGCCGCAAAAAAACGTGAACGGCGCTCATTCGCCATGCACAGAAATAAGTGCCAAACACAAATTACGCATTTTCTGTGACATTTATAATTCGTCACAGTTCAACGCAAGTTAGTCCTATATTTCTTGTCAGTACAGACTCCACTGTGAACACGCTCAGATGTATAGAGGTAGGGCCAAGTGAAAACAAATCACATTGATCGTCCGGACTTTTTTAAAAAGTTTGTGAGGGAGACCCTTATCATTTGTTAATTTCCAATATGTATTTCAAGATGGCCGCCATGTCTAAGATGGCCGCCATAACATATTTGAAGATGGTTTTATGGTGCCGTTTAAGTTATTAAGGTGCAATGTAGATCAACAAATGATTTTATATCATACTGTATACTTGTCAAGCAAGTTGCCAATATCACAAACAGTATTTTTCAGCTTGAATGACAAGTGAATATCAAGTGACGCAAATAGAGCGTGGTCCCTTGTGTGCATAAACTGAAAATAGAAGACCCGCACCCCCCTTTTTATATTTGTTTTTCGTTTTTTGGCATGGGATCTCGCAGTTAGGAATCTAAAATCGCCTGAAGCCAAATACGAAGATGAAGCCAACGATTCGAAAAGGTTCTGTAATTAAGCTGGGGTCTGCAACCTTCATTGAGTTTAACATGTTGGGCCCTCACTGCACTTCATCAAACTTTTTTGGAAACTCCTTCCAGCTCGTACAGAATTACACAGTATGGATCGACGTGAGCAGCACACTAAGCAATTACTGGAAGCTTACATGGGCCTGCTTCAAGATACGGACGAGCTAACAGTGCACGTGACTTCAACTGGACAAGAAACACCAGGTTAATAAGTTTCGCATTTGTAATGAAAAGAGATGCGAGGCCGGCAAGGCACTGACCACGAATAAAACAAAACTTTGAGAGAATTTAATGAATTACTTATCCACGAAACCGGTCTTATATATTTATATAGGCCTACATGTAGGTGTATACTTTGTGTAGCTAGGCCGACTTCACTCACGACAGAATGGAGCATATTTTTCAATTTGGTTCCGGACCAAACGCTAAAAATACTACCATAGCACACAAGATGCAGCAAGACTTCACTATAATACATTAATGTGGGGCATGTGAGACAGTGCTTGCAGAAGTAACGTATGCGCGCTATAGTTTATCCCATTTCGGAAGAGATGTTACAGGATTCCCAATAATTATGTTGTTGTTAGCAGTTTGTTGGCGATAGCTATTCCTCGTGATTACGCCCTCTCGCCACCGTGTGTGTCATTTACCTATGACAGATCAGGCACAAATGCCGCCGAAATCACACGACACACACGAAGACGAAGCCAGTCCCTTGGAGGCCAAGGACAAACCAACACTCAGTGCAGAGGTTACAGAAACACCGAAAAGTGTCAACGTCAACGTTACTATCAACAACTACGTTCATGCAACCCATAGTTTCATCACCGTTGGGTCTAGTTGTGGGAACATAATACATTTTGGCGGGAAAGGTGCGTATGCTAAAGATGACCTCAGATGGCGATAAAACGGGGGCGATAAATATTGGAAAATTGTTATACTTTTGTTTGAAGAACAGCTACCTTCGTGTGGGTTTTTGCAAAGAGCATTTCATAGACTTCAACTTAAACTTCACTTTACTTTATTGTCCACCTAGTAAGAACAACGACCAAAGGGCAATGCATACAAAATATGTGTTTTTTACCTCAAATGTTACCTCAAATATAGATTCTGGGCCTCTCAGCTGTTCCTCTTACCTTTTCTATATATACCCTCACTCGTTTTTCCTCTAAAGCTCTTTTTCAGAGAGGGCAAAACGGACTGTGGACCTGTCCACAAACTGTAACCTCTTCCCGCATCCTGTGGACGTCTTATTGTTCGGATGTCCACAGTGTGTTTTAAATACTAACTCATAACACCGGACATTAAATAAGGGAATCGCATAATTAGAAATCAGTAGCCTATCCTGCAGTCATCCGTCGACGTTCTTGTGTACGGATTTAAGAGGCAATCCAAAACTAAATAATATTCACACGTGCACATAAACAAGTATATTATTAATTCATTCGATTTTATTTAATTTTTAGACACACAATTGATGCTCCGATTCAATGAAGATTTGGAGGCTTTGGAAGATGCAGCAATAACGTACTTCCAAAACCGACAAAATCAAATGAAGTATCTGGACCGATTGATCAATCTGTGGAAATGTTTTAGGCTAATCGCCGACGTAAGTGATTTAATAATCTTTTTACCTCAGTAAACAGTAATAGCTATAGGCAATGTGCTCCATCCCAAATATATTGTTTTCATATTAACAAAACAACTACTACACGATCAGTTTTGTGGCACAAAGGTTTGATCTTCAAGTTGTTGAAGTGCTAATTATGAGTAAATGCATGTAGTTTGTGTATAGGCCTGTTACCAGTTTTATCGCTTTTGCGTACCTGCGTTTTGCCAGTAAAACTCGACGCAGTAAAATGTTTACGGTTTCCAGGCAAAAGTCTAACCTTATTTCGGGTGGAAAAAACGTGCCATTTTGATGAATTTGTAAGTAGTTTAAATGTATGTTCTTTGCCAGTTCTCGTCTAGGAAGTACGATGAAATTGAAACACAATTATTGTCCCACTGGTGCGAGACCGCGTTGTCGGATTGGAGAAAGCTAGTTGCAATGGAACGAGGACTGAGAGCAAATCTGGAAGCTGCCGTTGAACGAGTGAATTCAACACGTGTGAGCTCGGGTAAACCGGGGGAAATAACACCGCAGGTTGTCTTCGGGAGTGAGCAAACATTTTACTCCCCAGGTTCACTTTTTGATTTTGTGTCGGAAATCGCAAACAACAGCCAAACTAGTTATTTTAGTGAGTTCCGAAACTACGTTGACAATACACCAAAATGCCCTTCCAAAAAGGATGTAAAAGTGTGCATTTCTCGCTTGAGAAAAAAGTTGGCAGTGCAAATTGTGTAGTCGTATAAACAAACACTAGGCATGTACATTTTGGGTGAAAAAATGTAGGGGTATTTGGGTTGATACAGTTTTTAGCTGTTTGTTATGGAGGATACTTTTTTTCGATGATATTTTTGTATATAAACAAATACTGTTACAGTCAAGCAGATTCGTGCAAATTAAGATAGATTTATTTTTTTGACACACACAGAGTATGTCATGAGAAACATAATTATTTGGCTATAGGCCTTCGCAAATTTGTCCTTTGAAAATAATATTATAGAATAACAAGCAATGACAGCCTTTATTGAAAGTTTATCGTTAGGCCGTGTCCGAAACGGGCGTCTAAAGCTATACAGCTATAGCTACGGCTATTTTCTGCGGCAGCCATTTTGTAGCGCTGTCCGAAATGCCGTCTAAAGAGTTTAGGCGTATTTGTTTTCCTAGGCTCAGGCAAAACAAATGGCGGCAGCACTAACGTTAATTTTGAGCAAATTTTCGATTATTTTGTTACGATGGTGCATTGAATTCGGCAACTAACAAACCAATAAAGACGTCAATATCATCAGGTATTTTGACCGGCTCAGGGCTGTAAACAAACATTGCGTAATATCGATCAGATGATAATTGTTGTAATTCTTAAATCGTAACTTTGCAAACACAAATTCAAGCATTGCTTGAGAGCGCAATAACTAGCCGTATGCTCTCCCGTAGCCGCGTCCGATTTGCATTAATTGTCTTAGCGCCTACATGTTGCTATAGCTGCATACGTATATAAGTCCTGCAGCTCGAGACACTCGTTGAGAAATGGAGAAAATCATGTTTTTACATAATTTTGTAATATTCTTTCCTCACTTCAATTAATTTTCCTAAAGTGTACAAATGTAAACATGCATTTAATGTTTTTGTTTTTGTTTTTAATTTCATTACTGAAACCAAAGGACACAAAAAAAACCACGTTTCCATTTCCACAAAACCTTTCTGCTTAAAACAAATTGTTTTGCTTGGGTGACTCTAATATACTTCGTAAATTTAGAAAATTAAAAACAAAAACAAAAACATTAAATGCATGTTTACATTTGTACACTTTAGGAAAATTAATTGAAGTGAGGAAAGAATATAACAAAAATCTGTAAAAACATAATGTTCTCCATTTGTGCAATCCCTATGCAAGAAAGTGTCATTTTTTATTGGTCATCACATTTAATAATTGGCAGCATTTCAAGGCGAAGGCTTGTTGGGTGAAACCTTATGGAACAATAAATGTGTAACATTTCAGACTACATTTTACATTTGTGTAACAGGTTAAGGAGCCTAACTGTCTTCCAGAAAAATGCACATTTCCCAGGGTGGACTTATTTCTTTTGACCTGTTTATATTGCTTTCAAAGAACAAATCTGTGATAGCCCTGTAGCCATGTATCTTTGACATGACGTACTCCGACTTATTTGCCAAATTTCATGCTTTTATCATTTGATTGAACATCAATCTAGCTTACACCAATAATAATAAAAAACAGCGACACTTAGGGAGACAATCCTATAGGGATGTACACAAAATTAAAACAGTTTACCCTAACCCTTTTCTCTAAGATCTTCTGTTTATGATGTATAGTCTGAGAAAATAATATTATAAGAATTTGATTTTGAACCAACATGGTGGAGTGGAGTGTCGTGGCCGAGTGGTTAAGAGCGTGTGTTTTCTGTTCCACAGAGCGTGAGTTCGAATCCCAGCCATCGACACGTGTGTCCTTAAGCAAGGCAATTAAACCACTATTGCTTCGTCCTTCGGATGAGACGTAAAGCCGTTGGTCCCGTGTGTGTGTATTGTGTATATATTGAACCTGGACACGCACGTAAAAGAACCCAGTCACGCTTATCGCCAAGAGCAGGGGTTCGCCCCGGTGTTTCTGGCATTTCGTTCATCCTCCTGCAAGTTTTCTCAGGCTTACGAGCTTACAGTGCCTTGGGCGCTATTTGAGGAATCCTCGGTTTCATTGCCGAAATAAATAAATAAATAAATAAATAAACATCTATATAATATGACAATTTGGAATTCTTCTATAAATTTCTTCAAAATGACAATAATTATTTCACAGGGAGTTTATATTAGTTTCTTTTGAATAATAATTTGGTTGGTTATACTTTTTGGATAGTTGCTTCAGATGAATTAAAACATTTTGACGTAATCTATAGGGCTCAAATGGTTCATTATTGGTGTTGGTTAGTTAAATAAATTGTTTAGTGCTGTCATTAAGCTGTCCGCACTGGACTTAAAATGGGAAAAGTACCCATCGTCCCGGTACGTTTTATCAAAAAAAGTCTAGTGCGAACAGGGATTTAGTCAGACTTCAATCTCAACTAAACTTGGTGACAATTATCTGTGTGCAGGAGGACCCAGTTTGACTGAGATCAAAGGTCATCTTGGGATGAAATAAGGGCTTTGTACTAACTGTCTGTAAATATACCGTGTCTTACCTATAAGAACACAAGCACCGTGTTTCCGTCAGGATTCGTTACAGGAAAACTAAACTAAACTATCAAAATTGGTTTGCGTAAATGAAGCCCACTTGTTTAATGTCATGGTTCCGCCCATAAAAAGGTCGGGGAAAATGGGATCGAGTGGTTTTATAAACTTTAATGTATCCATATAATGTGATCCTGAAAGTTTCAGAGTGTACACAAAAGTACATAATAATGGGCCATGTAAGCCCACTGACAATTGATCATAATCATTGCTTGTGAACCATGATGCATTGAGAAGTTCATTATTATGGTTTACAAACCATTAAAATGGGTATCGATTTATTTCATCGTGAATCATCAACGTACATGTACACAAACGGTAAAGCAGCGTTATGTCGCAATCGATGCAGGTGCTGGATTTCCCCCGACTATTTATATAATCAAAACAGCTAGCTGGAGATAGCGCTGACGTGTACAATTACAAATGTATACATAGCCATTCAGTGTGGCCCAGGTTCCTAAATTCAACAACTTTCTGCAAACACTTCAACTTGCACTGCACTTGAAAACAAATTCATCACCTTCTTACCAAAGCGTATCCTATGCCTGTAGGTGAGTACAATATTGTAGTATTGTTCAATAGCCGATTTTTATTGATAGGATTTTAGTTTTACTAGTCAAAAGTACCCGTGGGTGTAATATATGACCGGAAGAAGGGAAGTTGGGGATGGGGTGACGTACCCGTACCCGTAAGTTTGGGCGAGATCGGACCAAGGACTTGGGAGGAGTAGCGAAAAACGAACATTTGACCTTTGACCCCAGTGACCTTGACTTTTTTGACCTTTGACCCCAGTGACCTTGACATATGACCGGAAGAAGGGAAGTTGGGGATGGGGTGACGTACCCGTACCCGTAAGTTTGGGCGAGATCGGACCAAGGACTTGGGAGGAGTAGCGAAAAACGAACATTTGACCTTTGACCCCAGTGACCTTGACCTTTCCAAAAATGAACCCCTCAAGGGCAATTCTGGGGTGAACTTACATCCACCCACCAAGTTTGGGCGAGATCGGACCAAGGACTTGGGAGGAGTAGCGAAAAACGAACATTTGACCTTTGACCCCAGTGACCTTGACCTTTCCAAAAATGAACCCCTCAAGGGCAATTCTGGGGTGAACTTACATCCACCCACCAAGTTTGGGCGAGATCGGACCAAGGACTTGGGAGGAGTAGCGAAACAAACAGACAGACAAACAGACAGACAAACGTTGCTCGAATTATAGTATGATGATGATGATGATGATGATGATGATATAGGCCTACTGCATTTATTGTAGTTCAGATCAGTGACTGGCAGTGGCACGGCGCAGTGTCGATCGTGTTGCCTGGGGCGGGGGGGTTAAGGGGGGCGTCCTATTAACTTGAAGCACTTGCGTTGAACTATCATGACGGCGGAATTATAAATGTCACATAAAATGCGTCGTTGTGTTTGGCACTTCCTGTGCATGGCGAATGAGCGCCGTTTTTTTTTGGGGGGGGGGGGGCCTAAATAAAGTTCGATTATTCTATCGGCTGTGGTTTCGATTGCTGAGTGTCCTATGAAATGATGAACACTGTGAACACACTCAGGTGTATAGAGGTACATGTACATGTAGATACATTATTGTATGCGGAGTGCCATCGCTGTAGCGAGTAAAATTAAGAGAATCTGATTTTCGATCCTTACACTCCCAGGATCTTTTTTAGAAAGGAAAATAATGACTGTGCATGAAACAAACACGAGGCGTATCATGTTGGGTCTCCGCAACACTCCATCAAACTTTTTTTGAAACTTTTAGTCGTTCCAGCCTGTACAGAATTACACAACATGGATCGACGTGAGCACACTAAACAGTTACTGGAAGCTTGCATGGGCCTGCTTCAAGATACGGACGAGCCAACAGTGCACGTGACTTCAACTGAACAAGAAACACCAGGTTAATAAGTTATGCATTTGTAATGAAAAGAGATGCGAGGCAAGGCACTGACCACGAATAAAACAAATCTTTGAGAGAATTTAATGAATTACTTATCCACGGAACGGGTCTTATATATTTATATACATGTAGGTGTAGACTTTTTGTAGCTAGGCCGACTTCACTCACGACAGAATGGAGCATATGTTTCAATTTGGTTCCGTACCAAACGCTAAAAATACTACCATAGCACACAAGATGCAGCAAGACTTCACTATAATGTATTAATGTGGGGCATGTGGGACAGTGCTTGCAGAAGTAACATATGCGCACTATAGTTTATCGCATTTCGGGGGAGATGTTACAGGATTCCTAATAAATATGTTGTTACTAGCAATTTGTGGGCGATAGCGGTTCCTCGTGATCACGCCCTCTCGCCATCGTGTGTGTCATTTACCTATGACAGATCAGGCACAAATGCCGCCGAAATCACACGACACGCACGAAGACGAAGCCAGTCCCTTGGATGCCCAGGACAAACCCACATTCAGTGCAGAGGTTACAGAAACACCGAAAAGTGTCAACGTCAACATTACTATCAACAACTACGTTCATGCAACCAATAGTTCCATCACCGTTGGGTCTAGTTGCGGGAACAGAAACCGTTTTGGGGGAAAAGGTACGTACTGCATTGCTAATAATAACCTCAGATGGCGATCAAAATATGGGCGATACACATTGGACAATAGGCTACTTGTTATACTTTTGTTTGAAGAACAGCTAGCTTCGTTTTTTCTTTTTGTTTGCAAAGAGCATTTCATAAACGTAAAGGAATCGTATACGTTTGGTAATTACTTCAAAAATAATGGCAATAAAAACTTACTTGGTAAGAAGTACAGCAGCTTTGGATAGTATAATGCATTTTAGAAACTTTTTACTTCGAAGTACTGCGGTTATAGAAAAAGAGATCACTTTTTATCCCCCAAAAATTGAATCTGAGAAGCGTTACTGCAAGGACGTTTCTCAGATTGTGTATTCCAATGCAGATTATTCTTCCTGCGTAGACATAACCGCTCCAGGTTTTCGGCAATATCTCAAAATCGCTACCACATTTTGAATTGAAATTTGTACAGGTTAGTTTTATGGTATATATCTTTAATAAATACCTAGGAGAGTTGAAGGCTTCTGATTGGCCGAGACTCGATCACGTGCCGGTCATTATATGTAGTAACATCATGGGTTTTCCAAGGGCCGTTTTCTAAACCCCGGCTTTGGGCTGCACTCGGCCACATTACAGACGTTTTCCTAGTTCCGGATCGCAAAAAATATTCAGGCTGTTTTCGGCAAGTCTAATCCTCGAAATTTAAACGAAATAGATTTAGTAGTTTACCTTGAGTGATGGAGAAACTACAGTTTTTGTTTCGATATTTATGCTCTTCTTTATTTGAAAATACATACTGTACGACGTCAAATATACCGACATCCCTTTTTCTAGTTGTGGATCAGCCTTAACCAATTCCGAATCGAGTAAAAAACTGCTTCGTACATGAAAAATTATCACGCTAGAACCAACCCGAATCAAGCCTATATTTCTGATAAAGTATTTATTAATTTATATAAATACAGTTTAAAATAAATAAAAACTTCCAATAAAGTTTTAAAAAAGGACTTGCAAGGAAATGCTTTGAAATGTTTTGTCCGTGTACGTGTGTTGCGCGCGGCAACGATCCGATAAACTTTGTCCCACCGACGTGGAGGAATAAACTCCATGGTCCATTAGAACACGTCATATGAAATCGCTTGCGCGCGTGCTGTTGATGCATGTATTTTACGGGCGATCCGGAACTAGGAAAAATGAACGTTCAGTCTTTGGCAGATTTGAGACTTTTACTTCGACTTATTTTTACTTATGTATCAAGAAGCTTGTATGTTTCTTTTCAAAATGCACTTCATCTAAACAAATAGTATTGGAGACCAAGCCATATTAACAAGGTAGGTTTTTATTTGAAGCGATCTGGAACTAGAAAAAATCCGGAACTAGGAAAACAACTGTACCACTGCTAAACTACATGAACGAAGCCAAAATACGAAAACGAAGCTGCGTTTGTAAAACGGCCTAGAAGAAGCCGCGAAGTCGCGAAATTCGGAGTATTTTCACCATTTTTCTCGTTAAAAAGGTCTTTATTAAAGGTAATAACAGTGCGAGAACCCGGTTATTACTGCGTGGTAATGACCGGGTTGGGGGATGACCGCTGGTAATGGACCTCGCCTTCGGCTCGATCCATTACCAGCGGTCATCCCCCAACCCGGTCATTACCACGCAGTAACAACCGGGTTCTCGCACTGTTATTACCTATATAACTATCTATCATCATGGATTGAAACAAACGGAGGGGTCCAATTACCAAACGTATACGATCCCTTCAAACTTTAACTTCACTTTACTTGATTTTCCACCTAAAAACAACGACCAAAGGGTAATGTATATACAAAATATGTGGATGAGAATCCCCAAAAGCGAAGCTTGTCGAGTAGAGATATCATACAAAATTATACAAGAAAGACATACTCACAAACACCAGACATTGATAAGGGAATCAAATCAGTAGCCTATACTGCAGCTGTGAACGTTTAAGCTTCATCCGTCGATGTTCTTGTGTAGGAATTTAAGAGGCAATCCAAAACTAAATAATATTCACACGTGCACATAAACAAGTAAATATATTTTTAATACATTCGATTTTATTATATTTTTAGACAAACAATTGATGCTTCTATTCAATGAAGATTTGGAGGCTTTGGAAGATGCAGCAATAAATTACGTCCAATACCGACAAAATCAAATGAAGGAACTGCACCGATTGATCTATTGGTTGGAAATACCTGACAAGTACTTCGTTCTTAAATCTGTAAGTGAATTAACAATCATTTTAGCTCAGTAAACAGTAATAGCTATAGGTAATGTGCTCCAAAACCTATTGTTTTTATGTAAAAATATAACTACTGATGATTTCACCAAAGATAACTATGATTCACCTCTCCTCTTATTAAACGTATTAATATTATATATACGATCAGTTTTGTGGCACAAAATTTGTAGTCTTCAAGTTGTTGAAGTGCTAATTATGAATCAAGTTACAAGTTTGTGTAGGCCTATGCCTCGATAAACGCAGGTGCGCGCTTTCTTTTTTGTGGGACCAGTTTATCGCTTTTGCGTATCTACGTTTTGCAAGTACAAATCGACGCAATAAGTGTTCACGATTTTCAGGCAAAAGTCAACTTTATTTCGATCACGATCACATGTGCACATCCATTCCCATTTTCCGAACTCACGTAAATATGGGGACGTTGGAAATGTTGTTGCAGAAAACTTACTATTTTGATGAGTTTGTAAGTACAGTGTAGTTTAAACTGTAACTGTACGTGTGTGTTCTCTGTCAGATATTCTTGTGTACGTTTGGGATCTTCCTTGCTCTGTCACTATTCCGGTTCATAGACTTCAACGTTGTGGCTGTGCTTTTCCTCTCCTACGCTTTCCCATACGCGATTAGGAGATATAGAGAGCTAAATGCAATGAAACAAGGACTGAGTGAGAATCTGGAAGCTGCCGTTGAACGAGTGAATTTAACATGGGTGAGCTTAGGTAAACCGGGGAAAATAACATCGCAGGATGTCTTCGGGGGTGGGCAAGCATTTGACTCCCATGGTTCACTTATTGATTTGGGGTGGAAAGTCTTTAAACACAGCGAAGTTAGTTATATGACTAGAGAGTTCCGAAACATTGCCCAGGAACTAAAATGCCCTTCAAAAGAGGATGTAAAAGTGTGCATTTATCGCTTTAGAAACAAGTTGACAGTGTAATTTGTGTATCGCAAACACAAGCACCATGTATAAAGAGGCATGTACATGTACATTTTGGGTGTAAAAACTGTAGGGGTACTTGGGCTGTTAAATTGTTCAGCTGTTTGTTACGGAGGATATCTTTCGATTACATTTTTGTTTATAACAAAATACTGTTATAGTCAAGCAGATTGGTGCAAATTATGATAGAATTATTCACTTGTTGATAAAAGCATGAATTTTGACACACATAGAGTATGTCATGAGAAAGATATTTGGCTATAGGCCTTCGCAAATTTGTCCTTTGAAAAGATTAGTATAGATAACCAGCAATGATGGCCTTTTTGAAAGTTGATTGTTAGGCCGTGTCCAAAACGGGTGTCTAAAGAGCTATACAACTACGGCTATTGTCTGCGGCGGCCATTTTGTAGCGCTGTCCGAAAAGCCGGCTACAACGTCACAACAAACTAGCCGTAAGACAAGTTGTCTAGCTCAGGCAAAACAAAATGGCGGCAGCACTAACGTTAATTTTGGAACACATTTTTGTAATTATTTTGTAATGATGGTGCATTAAATTGCAACTAACAAACCAATAAAGACGTAAATATCATCAGGTGTTTCGACCAGCAGTAAACAAATATTGCGCAACATCGAGCAGACGATAATTTATTGTTGTAATTCTTACATTGTAATTTTTCAAACACCAATTCAAGCATCGCTTGAGGGCGCAATAACTAGCCGTAGGCTCTGCCGTAGCCACGTCCGATTTCATTTGCCTTAGCGCCTACATGTTGCTGTAGCTGCAGACGTATAGACCGTAGCTCTAGACACTCGTTTCGGACACGGCCTTATTCTACCTAGTATATTGTTTTCAAAGAACAAATCTGTGATGGCCCTGTAGCCATGTTTCTTTCGCATGACGTACTCCGACTTGTTTTCCAAATTTCATGTTTTTTTCATTTGATTGAACACCAATCTTTAGGCTACACCAATCTGCCTGTCTATTTTTGATATTAACAGAAAATTATAATTACAAATTTGTTTCTTTGTTTAATGTGCATGGTGTGTGTACAGATCCTTGACTCTTTATAATGTAAACAACAATTTAGAAAACATTAACTCAAGCGATTTTATGTATTATAATTAAAGTGCTTTGACTTGAACTACATTGTACATGATGCGCGTCCCGAAATGTTCAAAGATTTCTGATCCCAACAAAAGTACAATTGTGTGGTTTTTTTTAAGACGAAAAGGCACTTTTGGCGTAAGCAACCTTCTGAAAAAAACCATTAATTTTAAGCACATCAGATAAATCCTGCCTGCAAGAGAGGAATCACTGTCGGTATGTAAACTATAAATGTAAAAAAAAAATTGTTACTTACTTACGACGTCTTATTCAGAAGAATACTTTGAAATTGCTTTAGCAAATGAGAGAAAATAGCATTGAAATAGCGTTTTTTATTTATTCTACTGTATAAGTAAAATGCTCAATAGCAAACAGACACTCACCGCCAGTTGCAAAAAAGCATGTAAATATAAGTATAACAGTGCATGTTGTGTAAAAAAAGGCTAAGGTTTCTATATATTTAAAAAGTGCCTAGTTTTAATACAGTTTAAATATTATTATTGTTTACATAAATGTACAACATTTGTTATAACAATGCCACAATGTCATAATGCGAACTTTTTTTTACTGTAGATTAAACGATGTACAAACGTATACAGTTGAATTTATCGCAAGGCTATACTACCGTTGTTTCTATCGCCGGTAAAATAAAATAGGTTTATAACTGAGATAAGTGTTATTTTTGGAAAGGTATTAGTTTTTATTTTACAAACAACCCAATTTAGGGGCCCATATTTAAATTAAACCATAGGCATATAATATCATCATCACTATATAATTCTTAATTTGTGACCTACTGAGACTATAAATGAGGAATGTCCCCCAAAACCTTGTTTCGAGTAATTTGCACTTAAGGTTGACCATACCTGAAAAATCGTTTCAAAATCTATCATTGGAAAAATATTATTAAATAAATATCAAAGGTGGGGTTTATTCTCCATTGTGCCATGGCATTAAGTCACATTTCGCCAGTAATAATAACAACGGAAAGGCACATTCGTAACAGACACTGCCGGCGTAAATTTTAGAAGGCACATTGTGTTTCACCTGTCAACGTTTTGAGAAAAAAATCTCCTTCCAAAACAACCAAATTGGCAGTTTTCTAAATTCAAGTCTTAGTGTATGTGTTTGAATTATTATACTTGATGCTCAACGGCCTACCGTTTGTATTTTTCCTAATGACCCAGTGGGTATACGACTGGGTGTTTTAGAGCCAAATACAATACAAAATGTACTATATCATATGCCACCATCACAATTACCATACCCACCATCATCACAAATGTCACTTACATACAACCATCCTATATTAAGACATAACGTTTTCATTCTTTCACCAGTAGTGACGGACAAAAATATCATCCATAGAGGGGTATATGTGCTTACGCGGAAACTATAGTTCGCGCCCGAACTTGCTCATATTGGCACATTTAAATTAGGGCATGCAGTCGATGCGTTTAACGCGCGACGCAATCAATTTTGTAATTGTTATTTTGCAGAATCAATCCCTTCAAACATGATATTTTGACGTCGCGATATTTAGCAAGGATTTATATTAAATGGGCGTACTTCGGTTGTCCATCTATAACGTTAGAAACGTTTTTTGGGGGGGAAAAACGAGGCTTCCAAAATCCATATTGTACAGGTAAGGCGCAGACTTGAAACAAAAAATCATACATGACGTGCGTTCAGAAACACGCGCGCGCATTACATTCAGGGCGTGCAGTTTACGAAATACGCGCGCAGTACGCACTAAATAGCCTGTCAGCGTCGTTTACGCATTCATCACGACCAGGGGTTAGTGAAAGAACGCACACGCGCCCATGGAGTCGAGGCTGGTCAAGAACAGACCCCACGAACCTAACCATTGATTTGTTGGCCTATTCCCAGCGTTATTTCGCAATCGATACAGTTGCTGGATTTCCCCGACTATTTATAGATTCAAAACAGCAGAGCTAGCTGGAGATAGCGCTTACGTATACACATAGCCATTCAGTGTGACATACACCAGGTTCCTAAATTCAGCAAAAACTTAGATTCCTGCAAAAACTTCAACTTGCACTGCTCTTGAAAACAAATTCATCATCTTCTGACCAAAGCATATAGTGTGTAGCCTTCTACTACGGTAATAGGTAAGTACAGTATTGTCCAATAGCAGATTTTTTTAAATGATAGGAATTAGTTATATTGCAGCCACTGCATTAGATCATTGACTGACACGGTGCACATGTGTCGTATTACTAGTATTAGGGGGAGGGGTAGGGGGGGGGAGGGAGGTAGAAGTAGCAACATAATCACCAGACCGTCGGGAGGATGGTGGTTACGATTATCGATTATCGACGGCATTTCGTCGTAAAAAAGACGTTTTATGGTTGAGAAGTTGTTTGCCCTCCCGTGGCACGTACAAGTGCGGGGGTTCTAATTACGATTTACCCAGTGAACACCGAGACCATAAAGACGTTGCCAGATACCCCCTGACTGAACTTGGTTCACACAAATGGATGGAATCAAAACTACTATTACTAAACAGAATTGGGAGTAATTGGTATAATTTTCCTAATAAACAAAATGTCCCAGACATACACATTGTATCGTGGTCTCCCAGGGTTCTTTTACTGCTTGCCGCAAACGAGTAAACAAACATAAGGCATACAAATCTCTGCTTTGCACAACTAAGTTCCGACTTCCACAACTTGTTTTACCCTTCAGCTGTTAGTCTAGCACTTCTAGAGCCCAGATTTACCACACAACTAACTTGTTACATGGTTCTAATACGTACTCGTTTTCTTTGTTAAAGTTCTGTATCCAACAATTGGCTAACTGCCAATTATTTCGCGCGCACTGCTATTGTCTACGCTTACTAAAAATAGACAGGTAATTTCCGGAGCTACCGTCCCCGGCCCGGCGCCTGAAGAGTTCACGAGTTCACAGTCGACATGGGGCTCCGGCGGGGGAATTATAGGTGTTCGCTACAATATCAATGGCTTAGGTTCCTTGATAAGTACAGTACGAGGTTGCGTTTTTTTTAAACTATACATATACAAAGGACAACCTCTTGTAAAAGGGACAGCGTAGAATTGTATTTGCCATATTATTATATATGGGACACTCAAAAATCGAAATCCACAGTCGATAGAATAATCGAACTTTATTTAGGCCGCAAAAAACGGCGCTTATTCGCCATGCACAGAAAGTGCCAAACACAAATGACGCATTTTCTGTGACATTTATAATTCGTCACATTTTAACGCAAGTTAGTCATATATTTCTTGTCAGTAGTCAGTACAGACTCCACTGTGAACACGGATCAGATGTATAGAGGTACAGGTAGGGCCAAGTAAAAACAAATCACATTGATCGTCTGGACTTTTTTTTAAAGTTTGTGAGGGAGACCCTTATCATTTGTTATTTTCCAATATGTATTTCAAGATGGCCGCCATGTCTAAGATGGCCGCCATAACATATTTAAAGATGGTTTTATGGTGCCGTTTAAGTTATTAAGGGGCAATGTAGATCAACAAATGATTTTATATCATACTGTACACTGTAAAAAGTCTCCGTATTTTTACGGAGAAATTTCACGGAAATCCTCTGTTAACTTTAAAACACGGGTAAAATACCGTTTTTCACATGGAACAAGGAAGACACCCGTAATTTTACGGGTGCAAGAAAAATGCATGTTATTTTACAGGTCTTTTGGGAAATGTTCGTTATTATACGGGTCCTTGGAGAAAGTCCGTTATTTTACTGGAGGTACTAGATTTGTTCTCCGTAATTTTACTTCGAACGAGGAATTACCCGTAAAAATATTGGAGACACAAACAATAATTATTTATAACTAATTATGTATGATACCACTGCAGTGCATTTTCATATAGGGGGCCAGTATACATGCGCTTTGGTTTTTTAAAAGTTTGTCATGGGTCATTAGGCGATGAGTATAAACAAACGTGCATACTTCCGTTTCTAACGTTTACCGTAAGCAAAGATTGTTTTGCCGATAGTAAGCAGTTAACTGTTAAGCAGTTAACTGCTAATCGTTTGCGAAAAATCTCTGCTTACTGTTGCAGGAACAATTCCGTGTTTACGGTAAGCGTATTTCACGCGTTAGCAGGATATTTTGGCTTCTGCGCATGCGTACATCCCGTAACTAAGAATTCTGCGCTTACAGGGTTAGCACATCTTTTCTGCTAGCGCAGTTAGCGAAAGATGGTGATCGTAAGCACGGAATTATGTGGTTAACAGAGCCTAGAAATTGGGCCCATATCAATTTGCTTAAGCACAAAAACACAGTAAAATCATGTTACAAGCCAAAATTCCACGTGATTGTTATGCTAAGTTAAATACCAATCACAAATAATGTACATCAGCTGTATAAGCTCATTTTACTAAGCAGTTAAAGTTTGTTCTCTATGAAATCGCGCCAGACCACGTCCGTTTACCAAACCCCAGCTTAGGCTCCATCCAATTTGGCTCCAAAACTATTGTCGAACCTTATAAACAAAGCCAAAAAGACGAGGCTAGGGTTTGGAAAACGGTCCTAGTTATGAGTAGACTGCCTTGGCCCAGCTAATGCAGCGCGGCAAGAAGTGGCTGAAAGCGCCAATCTAGACTAGACTAGACTAGACGTACATACATGTACGTATTATTTCCCAGCCGTAGCCATATGATATAGGTATACGCACGAAGCCGGGGCTTTTTTTTTTACCTTTGCCGCATGGGAAGGCAAGTCTGAATTCCGCCGCTCCACCTTTTATGCCGAGTTTATCGTCGTTCAAACGTGCGCGATGCTCAGACTAAATTTCGCAGACAACATTTCTGCATTTGCTCGCGCCATGCCATCGCGCGCGCTGATGAGTAGTAGACCGTACCCTAGAGCAAGGAAACTAGACTGAGCTCTGAAGTGACGTGACTGCACTGCTGATCGGCGAAGGCCCAAACAAGTTGTGATTCTGCCGCTACAAACAAAGGTAAAATTAGGCATAATGTAAGCCCGAATTTCTGGAGTTTCTTGACCACTGTTGACCAAATTTGCATTCACACTGTCACTGTCGCTGGTTTAGACCTAACGTAAACCAGATGAGTAACGTTAAATAATTAATCCTGTCATTGGACATGCATTGGACCAGCAATTACTTAGCCCATGTAGGCCAGGGTAGGGGAGGGGGCCAATTTTATAGAGCTGCATTTATAAGCATAACAATTGCTTTAAAAGCACAAAACATTCTTGCTTTCAACACCAGTTTACCAATACCAGCCACAACTCCATGTTATGTATGTTGTTTGTGATTGGTACTTCTGCTGTTAATTATGTGTCATGGAGTACTTTATAGGTTTCTTGACTTGGCATATAAACAATCGCATGGAATTTTGGCTCTAATAGGCAAGGCCAAGGATTTTTGTGCTTAAGCAAAATGTTGTGCTTAAGCAGCTTTATGAAATTTGGTCCCAGGTTGGACTCCGTTGTAAACATTCTCGCGATCGGCATGACGTCACGAAGGGGCGAGCCGTCCATAACACATGTAACAACATGCATTAAACCTCAAATTTCTCCCTTTGTGCTAATTGCATAAACAATGGGAAGATAAACAAGGTTTCCGGATGTCCGACCGTGAAAATTGCAATTAAGAACGTTGTCCAACCTGGGCTAGCCCCCAATCTGTGTGCTGTAAACCTGTATCATGTCATGCATGTAGTAGGCCATACCGCAATCCGTGCGGCACAAGACTGCAAATAGTTAGAGACTGTTTTTCTTCATAGAAATCATTCGGCCTTAAACTTGGCATGTAGCCTAGGCCCCGGCCCTACATGTAGGCCTAGGTTAACAATTTCTGCTTTGTCTTGTGGTTATGTCTGGCATTGGCAATGTCTGGTCTGCTGCAGTGCTAGAGTGCTGGTGTAGGCCTCAGCTAGGGCAGGCCTATAAATTTAGACCGTGGCTATTCTTACGTGACCGTAATCCTACGTACTTTTTCTATTCTTATGTGAGTTCCGGTAGCGCATGCGCAGTCACTAGTTAATTGTATACAGTCCCTAGTTAATTGTATACAGTCCCTAGTTAATTGTATACAGTCCCTAGTTTTTCGTATACAGTCCCTAGTTTTTTGTATACAGTCCCTAGTTTTTCGTATACACGACTTTTATACCTTTTTCTATAAAACCCTATCTAGATGAGATTATTAACCAATAATTTTGGTTAATAAAAAAAGTTACGTAATGAAATAATACCAAAAAACAATGGAATTAACTTATTACACATTGCAATTACGCATACATACAATAATAACCTATTCCTATTACTAATATAACCTACTATTGGCTCACTTCAACAGTTTGACAGGTATTGACTTGGGTGAGAAACTTAAAGATGAGTTTGTCAGCAAGGGAACCAGGCTTGTCAAATTCTTCAAAACAAAGAAGACCCCAGCAGATTTGGTTGAAGCTGTTGGTGAAGTCCAGAACTCGTCAGCTGTCTTAAGAAGTCTGCCAAAGCTGCTAGCCACGTACTTCAAAGAAGACGAGTCTGTCTTGACCCGTTACTATGATGTAAGTGATGTGGATCTTTTACACCTCGGTCATGTAGCAGGGTTCAGTTTTCAGGTTGTACCATATATGGTAGAGACATGTACATGTAGCTCTACAATTAACACAAACTGCTTTGTATTAGACCAGTGCCAAAACGCATTTAATTTTTAGTTCAAGTCATGTAAAGCAGTAGAAAACTGGGGAAGTGGCACATGTACATGTACCATATTTTTTCTTATTGTTCATCTACATTGTACATGTACATGTACCAGATGGTCTTGATTCCCTGACATTTCCTTAAAAAATATTATTCAGGTTTTTTTCTCCTACAACTAAAACTTAACATTCCTTCAGTGTCTTTTCTTAAAACAAATTTGTTCAGGTTTTGCAAGCTATAAATTGCTAAAGCCCTTTCAATCTGAACTTTTACCTTTTGTCCGGTTATTCCTATTTTAAAGCAGTTTGCAGTTTTCTGCTAAATCCTATTTACTTCTGTTACTTGGTGCACATAGGATATGGCAACAAGGGATGATCTTGAAGCTGATTCCAACCTACCTTCAACTCCTTGCATTGCTGTTCTGGGTAAGATTAATTATTTTCTTTAAAATTAAACAAACAAAAAAGCTCTGCTAGCTTTAATATCCATTATAAACTAAAATAGTCATGAACTAAAATATATCAAACAAAAAAATACCTTAGGTTCGGGTCACCCGACCGACCTTAATTTTTTAAAGCGATAAAATGAGATCCAACAAAATTGTAATGGTTTTTGGAAAAAAGATATTACGATACCAACTTTCCATCAAAATTGTTCAAAATTGCCGACTGCCAATCCATCAGCCAGTGATTTCTTTCTTTCTAAGTTTCTGGTATTATCCAAATGAAAACACAATGTTCGTGTGTGTACTTTGTATGTGTGCTTGTCTGATCATCATGGGGGCATGCACAATACGTTCTTTTGCACGCTGTGCTGAAGTTGTGACCGCGCGCCTGCTCGGGAAAGTACAGTTGCGACCGAAATCCTTGTGGGAATATGTGTCCGATATCACACAAGTCAATGGAACGTTGCTACAGACGCTTCTATAGCCATGTGTTATTTCTAGGCATTGTGAAGTATTACTTTTGACACAGTCTGCCCATTTGCAGACTATGTGAAAAACCACGGGGAAGTTGGCAATTATTTTTCAATTTATATTGTTGCAAGATGCCAACCTGACGGACCACGGAGATGGGTAACTTTGACACAACAGTGGTTGCAATGAACTGTGTTCCTTGCTGAATTACTATACCTCATACATATCCATGATCCAGAGCCCCATTCTCACTGGTCCATCACCATTACGTGCCATCCGCTATTTTTGCTGTTTCCCAAGCGTGCACAAAAGCATTCACGCAGAGGGAAAATATGCACATGCGTAGTTAACTAGCAAACCCAGGTAACCCGCGTGCTAGTTTACTACGCATGCACTTTACGATGCAATTGTGGAACTAGCACACGGGTGTAGTACACACGCACGAATGTAACTGAATATGTATGAGGTATAGTAAAACATATAACATGGTTTATTTTGGGTAGGTAGTGGATAATAGCTTTCCTCTGTATTGAAAGTTGACAAACTAGTTCCCTCGGCTTCATGATCACCTCAGGAACTAATATTGACTATATACCCACCCTCAAAAAATGTTTGAATGTTTGAATTACCTCGGGGAGCTAATATTGACTACTATATACCCACCCTCAAAAAATGTTATACCTGGTATCTGTATACTACTATGTTAAAATTGCCTTCTGAATGCATGTTGTCCTTCCCTATTTGATGATTTATTAGTAAATCATTTTGAGTGTCTTTTGTTTATTTTGCATACATTTTTACAGATGGACATATCTACTTATGCATCGATAAGAAGGTGGTGCATGGTCAATTATCATCTGTCGAAAAGGGCATAGCCATGGTATTTGCGTCCTACTATGTGTTCAACATTGTTTATCTATTGGCTGTGTCCTCGACCATGGACTTCATACAACGGTATGTCAATCCTATATTCTTAAGTGTAGCATCATAGTAATGATTTGGTCAGGATTGTTACTACCGGTACCTCAAAGGGATACGCTACGTCACAGTGATTTCTTTAAAAAAGGGGCAGCAACTGTTTCGCCAACAGAAACTGTTTGCGATTTCTCATTAAAGAATGCTAACAAACTATTTTCTTCCTTGTGCTTATATTATTGTTCAAATTGTCTGGAGCTAAATATTTGACCCGACTCGACACGACTCGACTCGACTCGACTCGACTCGACTCGACTCGACTCGACTCGACTCGACTCGACTCGACTCGACTCGACTCGACTCGACACGACACGACACGACACGACACGACACGACTTGACACGACACGACTCAACACGACTCACTTACTTACTAAAATGACTTGACTTAAATTAAATTAAGTCAGAAAAGTTTGTGACACTGTGGGGAAAACTCCGTTCAAATAGGTTTTGAAGACCTTTTTTTCTTGGGCGTGTATTCTAATGCACATGCTCGGAGTGCATTTTTCATGAATCAGGATATAATTAAATTAGAAATACATGACAGTGATAGTGTAGCAGCAGTTTTACATAATATGTCACATCACGGTAGGGCAAATGGTGCGTTCATTTTCAGATTTCACTTAATTTCTTTTATTACACCTACATGTATATACCACAAGGGAACATTACTAGGTAAATTTGCATACTAAAGTGAGGACCATGATTATCTAGCCCTGTGATGGCTGTCTCCCAAATTGTCAGTATCTTTATTCAAATCACACTCATGCCAGTTTCTTTGTTCACTTTGATATGTATTCAAATAGTCAGTTTCTCTTGTGGTATAGTGGTGTAATTTAAGATAAGAGGTCATATCCTCATTGAGTGATCCCCACAATGCCGCTTCCCAGGTTGTATCGTATAATCCGGCGTGATCCCTGGCCACACGGAATTCTGGTATTTGATTTTTGACTAGCGCCTCTGAACAAAGATACTGACAATTTGGGAGACCGCCAACCTAGTATAGGGCAAGATAGCTCCGGTACGTTATTCCAGAGGTCGCAGGTTCGAATCCTGCTTCTGCCAGTTTTCTTTGTTCACTTTACTTCAATATATAATTTTTTAATTTCAGTTTGCCAAGCTGTATTAGCTCTGTAGGCACTTAAACATAGTGTACAACCTTCCTCACAGACATTTTAAAAAGTAATTAAGGATAAAAGATAAAGGTTAGCTGTACAGCAAAACAGTTGTCACTATTACCAGCAGTTCCTGCAGGAACCCATAAAGAATACTGCAACATTATTTATTACCTTGATAGCACTATTGGTGATGCATGCTTTCAGTACTGAATGGAAACATGAGGGAAATTACAATTTGTTTACAATTTTTTTTTTCAGGGTATTTGTTGGCATCAACAAGGGAGCAAGGCAGTGAGAGGAAAGAAAGTAATCGGGGAGGTGAGCCACAGGGTTCTTGCTATGGCGAATGACCTGACGATTTTTGAGAGTGATTTGATGCAGTGTCCTGAATCATAAAACCATAGCTACACGTACATGTATAGGTCATTCTGTGTCAATTTTCAAATAAAAAACACACTTTATCATTTTTTATCCATAGCATAAGTCTATGGGGGTTGATTTAAAACTCTAGAGAAGGAAGCCCAAACTAAATTTTCTGTCAAAGTGACTCGAGCTATGATGAAATAATCATATAGAATCCCAATTGCTGCAACAAATTTATTTTGTAGCAATTTTAAATTTGTCACACATTCAACTTCATGGAATGACCCAAATGTATATTAGTATTCATTGAGCATTGAGATTTTCTGAACATTTAAACATAAATTTTACAAGCGCGAGCCCAAATTTCAAGTTTACATGTATTTTGGTGCAGTTAAATAAAATAAAAAGTATCCTATATCTCAGAAAATGAAAAAAAGTTGAAAGAAAAAAGGTTAAAGCAGTTTGTTTTTACAAAATTTACTTGTGATAAATCTTTACTAATGATGTAAATCACAACAACTATTAAACATGTTAACAGTAGAAATCCTTATTAATGATAGTAACTTGATGTTAAACGGCCAAAATGTTCAAAACCTTGGAAGTTAATCTTTTAGATTTTCTCTTTATAGATTTATGACATACATGTACGAGTATGGTATCTCCTTGTTTAACTGTTTAACCAGTTTGCGCTGGAGGACGTATATATCTGCAAACAAATTTCCAGATTCTAAACGGATGACGGATAAATACGCCACGAGCAAGGCTGAAAATGTCTGTCAGCAGCGAGCTAGGCCGGATCGAGTTTCCTTAAAATTAATCCTGCTTCTGGCTCGGTCTCCCAAACAATAATCCTGGCGCGAACTGGTTAAAACTAATGGAAATGATCTACATGCACATAACCAACACAGTCATCGTACCTACCCAGGTATACGTACCTAGGTACTAGATCAAATAATCACCAATTTATACCCATATCTTTGATAAAGGGCTGTTAACCAGTTCGCGCCGGGATTATTTTAACATCACCGAGCCAAGGGGCAGGATTATTTTTAACGAAACTCGATCCGAAGCGTGTTCAGGCCAAAAGTGCCGGGAAGCACACCCACGCATTCCCGGCCTTGCTCGCTGCTGACAGACATTTCCGAACTTGAACTTGGCGTGTTTATGCGTCATCCGTTTTGAATTTGGGGAAAACTTTGCGTTTATATACGTCATCCGGCGCGAACGGGTTAACAAGATGGTGTACATACAGTATGTTTGGTTGAAGTTCAAATGGTAAGGAATAAACATCGATGCAGATCCCTATAAAAACGGGCTTAACAAATTATCTTCATAAGACTCGGGTAAAGGATAGCAGGTTAGTATTAATTTTATGTCAAATGTCAAGGTCAAATCAAATTTATAATTTACAACAGAGAAAAATACTGATCTCTATACAGGGTGGCTCATAAATAAAATAAAAAACGGATTGTTATGGTTACTACATTTAGATGTGTTACTGTTTTAACCAGTATTGCCTTTTTATTGGAAGTTAATAAATTAAAGATGTGACTATGACAAAAAGAATAATTGTTCACTTAGTTTTTCTTAGTTTTTGCTTTTGTACTCTATGGAAAACAGCTGTTCTTGACTCAAATCTCTGAATAGGACAATCAAGTTCAAGATAGCATCTCTCTATTTCTTTTTTAAAATCTTTACCTTCACTCAACAGTGAAACTTGTTAGCTTGACTAAAAGTTTTGTACATAAACAAGGTTGTGTTATCTCATTTATTTTCAAACAGTAGTTGCTGTTCTTGCAGACAAATTTGTGGAAATGTAATTATTGTTCTATAATATGGATGCCATTTATTTACAATTGTACATGTACAGTGTATTATAAAAAAGTAGTTGCTAAACCCCCAAATTCAGAACATTAAAGTTTCGGTAGCAAAATTACTGGAAGTTTTCAATTGTTCCGTAAATTTACGAGATTTTTATGGATTTTATTTACGGAAAAATAACGGAACCATAAAAAGAATTCCGGCAGCAAAATTACCGGAACTTTTTTTTATCTTTGTATTTTTACGGAAACATTTCCGTGATGACTTGTTTTCCGTAAAAGCGCTTTCCGTTAATTATTTTCCGTAAAATAACAAGTTTCGTAAAATTTACAGAACCCAAAATCTGTTCCGGTAATTTTGCTGCCGGAACTTTTTCCGTGAAAAAACGGACAAACTTTTTACAGTGTATACTTGTCAAGCAAGTTGCCAATAGGCCTATCACAAACAGTATTTTTCAGCTTGAATGACAAGTGAATAGCGAGTGACGCAAAACGAGCGTGGTCCCTTGTGTGCGTATACATACAAAAGTGATGCGAATGTGTATGTAGTGCATATAATACAATTATGCAGTGATTGCGATGTATATTTCTGTGTCCATTTTAATACATATTGTTATTTTTTTCAAGAGTTCTTATCTTGCTTTTGCTCCAAAGTCTAGCTGCATAAACGTGGGATAAAACGGTCATCCGATTTATATTCGTAGTTCAACACGATAGTCGCAATGAGGATTTGTTCACGATTGCGTTGTGGAAATGGTAGGCCTACATGCAAGAAAGATGATGAAATTGCTCAAGAAAAATAAAGGATACACTTGAAAATAGGTATTTAGGCCGCAAAAAAACGTGAACGGCGCTCATTCGCCATGCACAGAAATAAGTGCCAAACACAAATTACGCATTTTCTGTGACATTTATAATTCGTCACAGTTCAACGCAAGTTAGTCCTATATTTCTTGTCAGTACAGACTCCACTGTGAACACGCTCAGATGTATAGAGGTAGGGCCAAGTGAAAACAAATCACATTGATCGTCCGGACTTTTTTAAAAAGTTTGTGAGGGAGACCCTTATCATTTGTTATTTTCCAATATGTATTTCAAGATGGCCGCCATGTCTAAGATGGCCGCTATAACATATTTGAAGATGGTTTTATGGTGCCGTTTAAGTTATTAAGGTGCAATGTAGATCAACAAATGATTTTATATCATACTGTATACTTGTCAAGCAAGTTGCCAATATCACAAACAGTATTTTTCAGCTTGAATGACAAGTGAATAGCGAGTGACGCAAAACGAGCGTGGTCCCTTGTGTGCGTATACATACAAAAGTGATGCGAATGTGTATGTAGTGCATATAATACAATTATGCAGTGATTGCGATGTATATTTCTGTGTCCATTTTAATACATATTGTTATTTTTTTCAAGAGTTCTTATCTTGCTTTTGCTCCAAAGTCTAGCTGCATAAACGTGGGATAAAACGGTCATCCGATTTATATTCGTAGTTCAACACGATAGTCGCAATGAGGATTTGTTCACGATTGCGTTGTGAAAATGGTAGGCCTACATGCAAGAAAGATGATGAAATTGCTCAAGAAAAATAAAGGATACACTTGAAAATAGGTATTTAGGCCGCAAAAAAACGTGAACGGCGCTCATTCGCCATGCACAGAAATAAGTGCCAAACACAAATTACGCATTTTCTGTGACATTTATAATTCGTCACAGTTCAACGCAAGTTAGTCCTATATTTCTTGTCAGTACAGACTCCACTGTGAACACGCTCAGATGTATAGAGGTAGGGCCAAGTGAAAACAAATCACATTGATCGTCCGGACTTTTTTAAAAAGTTTGTGAGGGAGACCCTTATCATTTGTTATTTTCCAATATGTATTTCAAGATGGCCGCCATGTCTAAGATGGCCGCCATAACATATTTGAAGATGGTTTTATGGTGCCGTTTAAGTTATTAAGGTGCAATGTAGATCAACAAATGATTTTATATCATACTGTATACTTGTCAAGCAAGTTGCCAATATCACAAACAGTATTTTTCAGCTTGAATGACAAGTGAATATCAAGTGACGCAAATAGAGCGTGGTCCCTTGTGTGCATAAACTGAAAATAGAACACCCCCCTCCTCTTTTTATATTTGTTTTTTGTTTTTTGGCATGGGATCTCGCAGTTAGGAATCTAAAATCGCCTGAAGCCAAATACGAAGATGAAGCCAACGATTCGAAAAGGTTCTGTAATTAAGCTGGGGTCTGCAACCTTCATTGAGTTTAACATGTTGGGCCCTCACTGCACTTCATCAAACTTTTTTGGAAACTCCTTCCAGCTCGTACAGAATTACACAGTATGGATCGACGTGAGCAGCACACTAAGCAATTACTGGAAGCTTGCATAGGCCTGCTTCAAGATACGGACGAGCCAACAGTGCACGTGATTTCAACTGGACAAGAAACACTAGGTTAATAAGTTTCGCATTTGTAATGAAAAGAGATGCGAGGCAAGGCACTGACCACGAATAAAACAAAACTTTGAGAGAATTTAATGAATTACTTATCCACGGAACGGCTCTTATATACATATAGGTGTAGACTTGTTGTAGCTATAGCCGACTTCACTCACGACAGAACGGACGTTTTCTGAACGTTTTTTTAACGTTTTAAATTGGGTTTTTAAACGTTCAAAAAAAACGTTTTGTAAACGTTTTTTTGTGGTAGGTTTTGGACGTTTAAAAAACGTTTTTATTGAACGTTTAAAAAACCAACTTAAAACGTTTAAAAAACCAATTTAAAACCTTGTCTCGTATTCGTTTTCCAGACCAGCTCTCCAGAAAACATTTAGACGTTTAGAAAACCTTTTAAGAACGTTTAGAAAACCTTTAAGAACGTCTAGAAAACCTTTTAAGAACGTTTAGAAAACCCTTTAAGAACGTCTACACTGCAAAAACTGTGGTGTTAAATTGTACACCAATGGTGTAAAATTTGATTATTTCCTGGTGTTTATTTTGGGCATATTGTACATATTAACTGCATGGACAAATTACGTAATGAAATATTACAAAGAACTGACTTATTACACATTACACATCCATATACAATAATAATCTATTCCTACTGAATACGTACTACACACATAGCCATTGCCGTTGTTAGTTTTATACTACGCTTTTTTGTCCACGACGAAGTCGCAGCTAGTTTTTATGAATAATGTCAAAATTTGAAAACGAATAAAATGTAACGCGAATTTTTAACTATGTTTGCACAAAATTAAAATTCAATCATGGAATCGTTTAAATAATTACATATTATGGTAAAATAAATGGGTTTTTGGACTAAATACAACAATTTAACATCGACTATTGTTAACATATACCATAATTCCTTATCGACCAATCAGAGGGCTTTATTTCACACACGCATGCGCACTAGGTCAAATTTAACACCAAAAGTACGTAACACCAGTACTTGATTTGAAACTAATACTTCAAGAATCATTTTACTTCATTTTAACACCAATGTTCATTCCAAAAGATTAAAAAAACATTGGTGTTAAAATTGTAACACCACAGTTTTTGCAGTGCCTTTTTAGGACGTCTAGAAAACCTTTAGACGTTTAAAAAACCTTTTAAGAACGTCTAGAAAACCTTTTAAAAACGTTCAAAAAACCTTTTAAGAACGTTCAGAAAACCTTTTAAGAACGTCTAGAAAACCTTTTAAGAACGTTCAGAAAACCTATTCAGAACGTTCAGAAAACCTTTCAAGAACATCCAACATAGCGTTTGAATATAAACGATGGCATGCACGCTGTACGTAGGCGGCCAGCCAGGCCGCGCCGGCGCACCGCATGATATCGATGTCACAAAATATAACAATTACGTACATCAACGACGTCGACGACGACCATATGGGCCACACGATGAGGATGACGATCATGATCATCATCATAATCATAATCATCATCGATCATCATAATCATAATCATCATCATAATCACCATCATTAGGCTACTCAATTTAATCATCAAAATAATAATCATATTAAATCATAATATTAAAAAACAATAATTAATTACAATTAGTTTTTATTTGACTTGGACGTAAAAAAAACGTTTTTTAAACGTCCAGAAAAAAATTCGTCTTTTTCAAACGTTTCGTAAACGTTTTGTAAACGTTTTAAAAAAACCTTTGCTTTGGGGCAAATATTAGGTCAAAATTAGATGTTCTCCAAACGTTTTTTAAACGTTTGTTAAAAATCAAGACGTAGCGGACGTTTAAAAAACGTTTTTTAAACGTTTATTTAGGACGAAGACCTAGCGGGCCTAATTAAACGTTTAAATAACGTTTTTTAAACGTTTATTTAGGACGAAAACCTAGCGGACCTACTTAAACGTTTAAAAAACGTTTTTTAAACGTTTTGTGTTTGCTGGGATACGTATGCGCACTATAGTTTATCCCATTTCGGGAGAGATGTTACAGGATTCCCAATAATTATGCTGTTACTGGCAATTTGTGGGCGATAGCGGTTCCTCGTCCGTGATAACACCCTCTCGCCACCGCGTGTGTCATTTACCTACAGATCAGGCACAAATGCCACTGAAATCACACGACACATACAAAGACGAAGCCAGTCCCTTGGATGCCCAGGACAAACCAGCATTCAGTGCAGAGGTTATAGAAACACCGAAAAGTGTCAACGTCAACGTTACTATCAACATCTCCGTTTATGCAACCAATAGTCCCGTAACCGTTGGGCCTAGTTGCGGGAACAGATACTGTTTTTTGAGGGAAGGTACGTATGATAAAGATGGCCTCAGATGGCGATAAAACATGGGCGATAAATATTGAAAAATTGCTATACTTTTGTTTGAAAAACACGGCTAGCTTCGTATGGTTTTTTTGCAAAGAGCATAGACTTCAACTTAACTTAACTTTACTTTATTTTCCACCTAAAAACAACGACCAAAGGGCAATGTATACAAAATATATGTTTTTTACCTCAACTTTTACCTCAAATTTATTTATTCCATTTCTTTACCCAGGGTGTGCCCAAACAGTTTAAAACTGGTTTTCATTGGGGCCCTGCATACATCATCAAATAAAATAACAGTACATATTATAAATACAAGGATATTACAGGAATTCAAAACATTAATACTAATTCTGATTTACCAGATAGGCAAAAACCCGCAAAAAAAAAATAAAAATTGGGGGAAAAAATAAGAAGGGGAAACTCCTATCTGGCTCCACATTATAGTGGCAACCAAGTTCTAACTCCGTAGATCAGCGCAATTGGCATAATATCTAACAGATGACATGTCGGAGCTCCGATTTAAATGTGCTTAATGAGTCCAATGTTCGCAATTGTTCGGGCAGATTATTCCAAATATTTGCACCACTCACAGCGAAACTTGTGGCGTAGCATTCTTTTTGGGCGAAAGGAACTTTCAGTGCCTGTGGGTTGATTGCCTTGTTTCGCGAATTACTGTAAGTGGTTTGAAAATATTTGTCATGTACAAAGGAGTCATTTTGTTGATACTTTTGAAGACAAGAATAGCCTTTTTTGACTTGACTCTTTTTGAAAAAGGAGCCCAATTAAGACGAGCAAACATATCCTCTGAAGTGGTGAGGAAGGTACATTATTTTAAGGATTATCCGCGCGGCTCTTTTGAGACATTTGTTTAACATATTATCGTGAGATATGTACCTTCCTCCCCACACAGTACAACAATACTCTAATGTTGGCATAACTAGACTTACAAATAGTGTGTGCAAGCTGTGTTGAGGAACACAATCACGGATTCTGCTTAGTATACCTAATTTAGACACCACCTTTTTTCTTACGTATTCGACATGTGGGCCCCAACTTAATGCTTCATCAATAATTACACCCAAACATTTATAAGACTTCACATTTTCAATATACGACTACCAGCAATGCATACATTTAAATTAACATTAGATAATTTCTGCCTAGTATACCAATAAGCATGCATTTGGTTTTGGTGGCATTTAAAGCTAGCTTGTTTCTTCCGCACCAGTTGTGAAAGCTAGTAAGAGCTGTATTTAAGCTACTTTCTATTATAATAATGTTGGAGGAGCTACACGTTAAGGGGGAGTCATCTGCATACATAAATAAGTTGCAGTTTGGGGCAATACAAAATGGAAGATCACTAGTATAAACAATGAATAAAAGTGGACCTAGTATCGACCCCTGCGGAACACCAGTGTTTACGGACAGGACCTTTGACATGGTGCCGCCAATATTTACAGACTCGTTCACTTAGGTACGACTTAAACCAATTAATTACAGAAGATGACATGTTCATCCTTTCTAGTTTCTTTAGTAAGATTTGATTCTGGGCTTCTCAGCTGTTACTCTTGCCTTTTCTATATATAACCTCAACCCGTCTGTCTTCTAAAGCTTTTTTTCAGAGAGGGCAAAACGGACTGTGGACCTGTCCAAGTCTACAAAACTGCATGTAACATATCCCACAGTGCGTATATAACTCATAACACCGGACATTAAATAAGGGAATCACATAATTAAGAAATCAGTAGCCTATGCTGCAGCTGTAAACGTTTAAGCTTCATCCGTCGACGTTCTTGTGTAGGACTTTAAGAGGCAATCCAAAACTAAATAATATTCACTGCACGTGCACATAAACAAGTAAATATATTTTTAATACATTCGATTTTATTATATTTTTAGACAAACAATTGATGCTTCTATTCAATGAAGATTTGGAGGCTTTGGAAGATGCAGCAATAAAGTACGTCCAATACCGACAAAATCAAATGAAGGAACTGCACCGATTGATCTATTGGTTGGAAATACTTTACAAGTACCCCGTTCTTATATTTGTAAGTGAATTAACAATTGTTTTAGCTCAGTAAACATCAATAGCTATATGTAATGTGCTCCAAAACCTATTGTTTTTATGTAAAAATATAACTACTGATGATTTCACCAAAGATAACTATGATTTACCTCTCCTCTTATTAAACGTATTAATATTATATATACGATCAGTTTTGTGGCACAAAATTTGTAGTCTTCAAGTTGTTGAAGTGCTAATTATGAATCAAGTTACAAGTTTGTGTAGGCCTATGCCTCGATAAACGCAGGTGCGCGCTTTCTTTTTTGTGGGACCAGTTTATCGCTTTTGCGTATCTACGTTTTGCAAGTACAAATCGACGCAATAAGTGTTCACGATTTTGTGGCAAAAGTCAACTTTATTTCGATCAAGATCACATGTGCACATCCATTCCCATTTTCCGAACTCACGTAAATATGGGGACGTTGGGAATGTTGTTGCAGAAAACTTACTATTTTGATGAGTTTGTAAGTACAGTGTAGTTTAAACTGTAACTGTATGTGTGTGTTCTCTGTCAGATATTCTTGTGTACGTTTGGGATCTTCCTTGCTCTGTCACTATTCCGGTTCATAGACTTCAACGTTGTGGCTGTGCTTTTCCCCTCCTACGCTTTCCCATACGCGATTAGGAGATACAGAGAGCTAAATGCAATGAAACAAGGACTGAGTGAGAATCTGGAAGCTGCCGTTGAACGAGTGAATTTAACATGGGTGAGCTTAGGTAAACCGGGGAAAATAACATCGCAGGATGTCTTCGGGGGTGGGCAAGCATTTGACTCCCATGGTTCACTTATTGATTTGGGGTGGAAAGTCTTTAAACACAGCGAAGTTAGTTATATGACTAGAGAGTTCCGAAACATTGCCCAGGAACTAAAATGCCCTTCAAAAGAGGATGTAAAAGTGTGCATTTATCGCTTTAGAAACAAGTTGACAGTGTAATTTGTGTATCGCAAACACAAGCACCATGTAAAGAGGCATGTACATATACAATTTGGGTGTAAAAACTGTAGGGGTACTTGGGCTGTTAAATTGTTCAGCTGTTTGTTACGGAGGATATCTTTCGATTACATTTTTGTTTATAACAAAATACTGTTATAGTCAAGCAGATTGGTGCAAATTATGATAGAATTATTCACTTGTTAATAAAAGCATGAATTTTGACACACATAGAGTATGTCATGAGAAAGATATTTGGCTATAGGCCTTCGCAAATTTGTCCTTTGAAAAGATTAGTATAGATAACCAGCAATGATGGCCTTTTTGAAAGTTGATTGTTAGGCCGTGTCCAAAACAGGTGTCTAAAGAGCTATACAACTACGGCTATTGTCTGCGGCGGCCATTTTGTAGCGCTGTCCGAAAAGCCGGCTACAACGTCACAACAATCTAGCCGTAAGACAAGATGTCTAGCTCAGGCAAAACAAAATGGCGGCAGCACTAACGTTAATTTTGGAGCACATTTTTGTAATTATTTTGTAATGATGGTGCATTAAATTGCAACTAACAAACCAATAAAGACGTCAATATCATCAGGTGTTTCGACCAGCAGTAAACAAATATTGCGCAACATCGAGCAGACGATAATTTATTGTTGTAATTCTTACATTGTAATTTTTCAAACACCAATTCAAGCATCGCTTGAGGGCGCAATAACTAGCCGTAGGCTCTGCCGTAGCCACGTCCGATTTCATTTGCCTTAGCGCCTACATGTTGCTGTAGCTGCAGACGTATAGACCGTAGCTCTAGACACTCGTTTCGGACACGGCCTTATTCTACCTAGTATATTGTTTTCAAAGAACAAATCTGTGATGGCCCTGTAGCCATGTTTCTTTCGCATGACGTACTCCGACTTGTTTTCCAAATTTCATGTTTTTTTCATTTGATTGAACACCAATCTTTAGGCTACACCAATCTGCCTGTCTATTTTTGATATTAACAGAACATTATATTTACAAATTTGTTTCTTTGTTTAATGTGCATGGTGTGTGTACAGATCCTTGACTCTTTATAATGTAAACAACAATTTAGAAAACATTAACTCAAGCGATTTTATGTATTATAATTAAAGTGCTTTGACTTGAACTACATTGTAAATGATGCGCGTCCCGAAATGTTCAAAGGTTTCTGATCCCAACAAAAGTACAATTGTGTGGGTTTTTTTAAGACGAAAAACTACTTTTGGCTTCAGCAACACCTATGAAAAATAGGGGAAAAAATCATTTTAAGCACATCAGATAAATCCTGCAAGAGCGGAATCACTGTCGGTATGTAAACTATAGGTAAAAAAAGAAAATTGTTTACTTACTTACGACTCTTATTCAGAAGATGATTTTGAAATTGCTTTAGCAAATGAGAGAAAATAGCATTGAAATAGCGTTTTTCATTTAATCTACTGTATAAGTAAAATGTTCAATAGGGAACAGACAACGCCGCCAGTTGCAAAAAAGCATGTAAATATAAGTATAAAAGTGCATGTTGTGTAAAAAAGGGCTAAGGTTTCTATACATTTAAAAAGTGCCTAGTTTTAATACAGTTTAAATATTATTAATGTTTGCATAAATGTACAACATTTGTTATAACAATGCCACAATGTCATAATGCGAACTTTTCTTTACTGTAGATTAAACGATGTACAAACGTACACAGTTGAATTTATCGTAAGGCTATACTACCGTTGTTTCTATCGCCGGTAAAATAAAATAAGTTTATAACTGAGATAAGTGTTATTTTTGGAAAGGTATTAGTTTTTATTTTACAAACAACCCAATTTAGGGGTCCATATCTAAATTAAACCATAGGCATATAATATCATCATCACTGTATAATTCTTAATTTGTGACCTACTGAGACTAATGAGGAATGTCCCCCAAAACCTCGTTTCGAGTAATTATTGGCACTTAAGGTTGACCATACGTGAAAAATCGTTTCAAAATCTATCATTGGAAAGATATTATTAAATAAATATCAAAGGTGGGATTTATTCCCCATTGTGCCATGGCAGGTCACCTTTCGCCAGTAATAATAACAACGGAAAGGCACATTCGTAACAGACACTGCCGGCGTAAATTTTTGAAGGCACATTGTGTTTCAAAATCTCCTTCGAAAACCAACAGGTTGACAGTTTTTTAAATTTAAGTCTTAGTGTATGTGTTTGAATTATTATACTTGATGCTCAACGGCCTACTGTTTGTATTTTTCCCAAAGACCCAGTGGGTATACGAGCAGGTGTTTTAAGCCAAATACAATACAAAATGTACTGTATCATAATCCATCACAATCACCACACCCACCATCATCACGAATGTCACTTACAGACAACCATCCTATATTCAAACATAACGCTTTCATTCTTTCACCAGTAGTGACGGACAAAAACATCATCGATCCTTGGAAAAATGTGTTTACGCTGAAAAGCCACAATTGTATCGCTCATATAAGAACACTCCTCGGACGTTCGTCCAAGGTATTGAGATGCTTTCGTCTCGGAACTGTCCTGTGCCTTACCATCCGCGCGCTCCATGCGGTCGATAATACGCAGCACGTACCCCTCTGCATTACGGTAGTGACCGTATGTAAGCAGCGTATTACCCATCAAACGGACAGGGTACATCATATTACCAAAAACATATGTTAAGAGTCGTTCCCCATTGAGATTCACAACGTTATACCCATGGCGATATACACCTACAACGAGCAGCCCATCACTTAACATCACCACTTTAACCACTTCGTTATCACTCACTTTGCGGACTTCCCCCATGTGGTTATTAGGGCGTAGGCCTACATGTACATCAAATGTCTTGATGCATTCCCCAGATCTCAGATCCCAAATGTTCACTATGGGATCTTTGGATGTGGCGATGACGACACCATCCCCTAAATGGCAGGAAGTCAGTTCTTTCACGTCACAAACGAATTCTTGCATGCGAAAGCCGTTACATGAATACCACACACGAATTTTGTTGTCGCTGTACGCAGCAGCGACTATCTTGTCCTTGTAGTCGATGTCAATCAGTCGTGTCGCTTCGTGGCCACTCTGTAAAATACAGCGAGAAGCACCACTTGCAGCACTCCAGACTCGTATGTCACTCTCTTCATATTTGTGAAGATGTGGCATAGTCAAATTCCAAAATAGTGGTCGAGCATCACTAACAATTGTGTCTTCATCGAAGAAGATATGAGACACGACCCGACGATGCCCCGACATGACCTGCAGCTGCTCACCGGTCTTGGCGGAGTAGGTACGAATCTTACCGTCCTTGCATCCCACAGCTATGATGCTACCGTTCATCTTCAAAGCGTCGGGATATGAACTGACATCTACTCGGATGACATGTTGGCATTCTCCGCTGGAGAGATCCCAGATCTGCAAAACATCAATGTTGAGACCGGCAGCCAGACAGTCTCCTTCGCCGACGATGTTGACCAGTTTTACACCGTAACTACGAGCGTCGCTTGAACATAATTCTAATGACATTGCGTAGCAGCGCTGGTTTATCATATTCTCTCCAAGGTGCCTCGATTTCATGTAGACCTCCTTCCATTTACATGTATTCACCAGTCCAGGCCAGTCCGGACCGGTTACAACTGCATCGGCAGGGAACGTAGGAGCGCCCCCTACACCCGCCTTTTGCTCTTGTGAGGTAGGTTTAAACGAAGGCTTTATGGAAAGATCGCATGTTGTACCGTAGCGCTCCCAACCTTTCTTTCCACAAAGAGGGCGCCATAGGGCATCTTGATTGGCGGCTTCTCTCAAGATTGGATTACACAATGCCACGTGGCAGAGGTCTGTAGCAGTCAGATGGCGAAATATATGCTCAGCAAGTTCTGGCGGCAGATCAGTCAAGTTTACTTCGGACTGAGAAGTCCTTGTGGCTAACCGAGGGATCCATCCACAGCACTCCATCTACAAACAGCGAAATCAACGAGTGATATTTGATTAGAAAGGTAACCACTAGTCCTTAGTCAGACGGGGACAAAGTAAACAATTTTGTCTCGCCCCAAGTGGGCGAGATAAAATTGTGTACTAGTTATGAATCAAACTGCCTTAACCTGGTGCAACATTTAATAAATAAATAACGAAATAAATGAATACATACTAAAGTTGCGATTCATATTTTCAGAGACCAAAATTACAGTGGTTCATGTGGAGGATGTACTGTTGAGAGGGCAAATGGGATGGAATTCAAGACGAACAAAGGGGTGTGATTGTGACTATGATACAAGGATGGGTGATAATGTAAATCATGTACAAAACCTATAGGGGGACTTTCAGGCCGCCCCGGGCAAAAAGTCACGCTCCGATTTGGTCATCGGCAAATATGGACGGCACCCCAAAGGACACTGTTATTTCCGGAAAGGAACACAGTCATCCGATTGGTGAAACGTTGATCACGTGCTTTGAGATTGTATTCGTGTGCTGTATAAAACGGAATTCAGTTCGAGCAATGGAAAGAATTTCAATCGGTGACAAATAGTCGGCTTCGCCTCGTGGAATGGTACTGTATGTACACTCCATATATTCTTACCATTGCACTCACAAACCTTCATTATTTGTTTAATGTTTCGGCAGTGACGTTTTTGAACGTTAACAGATGACCTGCCTTGAAAACCATGCATAACAAACCAAAGACAATGCTATAAATTAAACTTTGGCAATTCCATTTGTAATGCTTTATTGTGGGTTCAATTCCTCCTGTAAAAAAAAGACATGTCCTGCTGCATACAATTTTGTTAAATATTTGTTTTTGTTTTTGGGTGAAACCTTCGATTCCCCCAAATTCCAAACAATTGAGTACATTTTAGCAGTTTGCGTCCGATCTCAAAATTGGTATAAACATATCACAGGCGCCGCTCTGGAAGGGATTAGTACTTTTTCTCAGCCCTTTTACTCGAGATAGTTTGGTCGTCATCTCGGCGTGAAATTATTGGTAATTCCTCTTTTACTTGTAAACGTTATCATACTCCACGCAATGGTTTCTCAGGAGGATTATTATCAGTTGTTCAAAGATATTTCTTAATCTTTTGACAATTAAGGTTTTTCTGAACGGTTGTAAATCAGGTGACTATTACCTTTAACATCGTATCGTATTAAAATGTTGAAACTAAAATAATTGTGCACCACATTTTACCACCACCCTTTTTACTTAGTCCGCTGTTGCCCTGTCCTGTTCGTTTAGTACCATGTACTGCGTCATCAAACTCGTACACGCATCTACTACGCGCACCACTATGGGCGTGCTTTAGGTTGAAATGACGAATACTCTTCATCACCCGGTCCAACCACGCCATCATCATCATTATGGGTGGCTTTATGATTTCACCAATAATGACGAACAACTATTCTCGGCCTTTCGGGTCCGAAGCCAGACTCCTCGTCGATCCCTTCGAACACCGCTTTGGTGTCATTCATCCAGGCTGGCGAGAAGGCTCCAGCGAATTCCGCGAAAGATTCTCCTCCTAAGTCAATCCTGGAGACGACTTTACGCGAACAGCTTGCGCCCATCGTTGGGCCAACAATCCACAGATCGTACCTCCCGCAGTAAGTAGTCCTGCTCCCTGTGACCAACTTGTTGCCACGAAAACAGTGGGCTGTGGTGAAGATGTACTTGGTTTTAGTAAAAAAAGTTCGTGTGCGATCTTTAGGAGCCTTGTTACGGAAACTTCCAATCAGTTTTCCGTCGAGGTTTATGAATGTCAAGTAGGCGCGGGAAAGTGCGACTAGCAGCTCACCGTTGAACGCATAGGGAGTAGCTCCATTCAGCTTGAAGTCATCAGAGTCTGGATTGAGAGGCACCTTGAATGTCTTGAGGCGTTCCCAAGACTCCAGTTTCCATATCTTAACCACAAAATCTTCGGATGCGCCGATGACGATACCATCCGCTAGATGACAAGACGCAAGTTTCTGCATTCCACAAAAGATTTGCTTCATGCAAGAACCTTTGCGTGCGTCCCACACTCGAATCGTGTTGTCGCTGTACGCACCAGCAATCACTTTGGCTCTATAGTCTACGTGAACAAGACTCGTCTCGTAACCGCCACTCTGAATTACAAAACGAGAGTCGGCCTCTTCAGAGCTCCAGACCCGGATGTCTCTGTCTGCATACTCTTGAGAACCACCAAGAAGTGGTCGGGCAACACTAACGATTGTGTCTCCATCGAAGAAGAGACGAGACACGGCCAGACGATGCCCTGACATGACTTGCAGCTGCTCTCCGGTTTGGGCGGAGTAGGTGCAAATCTTACCGTCCATACACCCGGCAGCTATAATGCCATTCTTTATCTTCAGAGCCCCTGGCTCTTCACTGACATTTATTCGGATGTAATGCCGACGTTTTCCGCTCGAGAGCTCCCAGATTTGCAGAGAGCCGTCGTCGACACCTGCAACAAGACACCCTTCCTCGCAGTCCAGATTTGAGATTTTCGGTTGATCATCATTCTCATCGCCAGTTCGGCCAAATGTAAATGTCATAGCGAAAAAGCGCTGTGTCTTCCAGTTTTCTTCCAGATGCCTCGCTTTCATGTAGACCTCCTTCCATTGACACGTATCTACCAGTCCAGGCCAGTCAGAACCGGTTACAACTGCATCGGCAGGGAATGTAGGCGGGCCACCTTCGCCCATCTCTTGATCTTGTGAGGTAGGTTTAAACGGAGGCTCTTTGGAAAGATCGCAGATTGAACCGTAGCGTTCCCAGCCCTCGATTCGACAAAGAAGGCGCCACAGGGCATCTTGGTTGACCCACTCTCTCCAGACTCGGTTGCATAATGCCACGTGACAGAGATCTGCAGCTGTCAAATGACGAAATATATGCGTCTTAAGCTCCTCTGGTAGACCAGGCAGATCAATCACGTTCAAATCAAAGCCGAAGGTATCCATGGACAATTGCAGAACCCAGGGGGCTACACCCTAGATGCACAGAGAACAAGAAAGATTAACTTTGGAAAGCAAACAGACGACGTTTCTTATTTGTCACAGGGTAAGGTCGCTGGCCAACTTTCAAGATTCCATGCTTACTCTCAGTATAGCAGAAAAGTATGTGCTTACGACAATAATAGTAACGTTTGGCTTATGCGCATGCGTAAATCCGTAGCTAAATGTGCTTAATGCAGATTGTGATACCGGTAACGCATCGTTTCTTTGCTGGTGTTTTTAGCGCAAAATGCCGATTGTAAGCACGTAAGTATTTTTTCTCTCCCGCATTTGGGAGCCGGGTGAACGCATCATGCGTGCTACATCGACCCGGGAACGTGGCGTTGTTACCAATGCCACACACTGCATGAATTTCAAACACAATCTAATTTACGATAACAAACGCCACGTCCTTTGTCACTATTTTTAAAAACCATTTTACTCTTTAGTAAAACACATTACTCTTTTAAACTAAACGCCGCACAAAATAGCACCTCCCGTTCCCAAGAAATTCGATAAAGAAAAGTGAAGTTCAATACAAACGTATCACGATTGACTTTTTTGTTCTCTGGAGATTCCTTCGCATGGTGCCCCGAATCCTTTAGGTGGAAATGGCGGTAGATCATGGCTGGAGAGACGTACTGTTATCTAGCTGGGACCAGACTTTGACGTGGTCACGTGCTTCATTCAGTGCATGCGCACAATAATAATGGTGTTGTTTTCACATGACAACACGAAAGTGAAAAAACGCCGTTGAAATGTGTACGCATGCACTAAATAGAGTAAAAAGTCTGGTCCCGGCTGGATAGTTACGTTTCTCCCCAGCCTCGACTCCATGGGCGCGTGCGCGTTCCTTCACTAACCCCTGGGGCCAATTTCACGGAGCTGCTAAGCACAAAAAAATTGCTTAGCATGAAAATTTGCCCTTGGTAAAAACAAGGTTACAGACCAAATTTTTACGTGATCTTTATTGTTTTTGATTGACAATCAGCTGGTTTTTTGCTTAGCATAAAAAACACGTCGAATTTTGGCTGATAACTTGTTTTTAATGAGCAAGACGTTTTTGTGCTAAGCAAATTTTTGTGCTTAGCAGCTCCGTGAAATTGGCCCCTGGGGCCAATTTCATAGAGCTGCTTAAGCAAAGAAATTGCTTAAGCACAAAACTTTCTTGCTTAGTAAAACCAGCTTACCAGCAACAACTCCATGTATTGTATATTATCTGTGATTGGTATTTAGCTGTTGTTAGCTTAGCATAAAGATCACATGGAATTTTGGCTCCTAACATGATTTACCAAGTAAGAGTTTTTGTGCTTAAGCAAAATTGTGTGCTTAAGCAGCTCTATGAAATTGGCCCCTGGTCGTGAGGGATGCGTAAACGACGCTGACTGGCTAGGCTATTAAGTGCGTACTGCGCGCGTATTTCGTAAACTCCATGCCCTGAATGTAAGGCGCGCGTGTGTTCCTGAACGCACTTCACGTACGTACGAATTTAGTTTTTTCAATTCTGTGCCTTACCTGTAGGCTGTACAATATGGATTTTGGAAGCCTTGTTTTTTGCCCCAAACCTGTATTTAACGTTATAGATGAACGATGGAGGTACGTCATAAACATAAATCCTTGCTAAATAACGCGACTTCAAAATGTTTGAAAGTATTGATTCTACAAAATACCAATAATACAACATTAACATGGCGTCGCGCGTTAAACGTATCGACTGCAGTCCTAATTTAAATGTGCCAATAATGGCATAATTATTTATTCCAGGGGTTAAGATCGCGCAAGGTGTGATGGGAAAACATGGCGCAGCAAGACCATAGCCATGGTAACGGGTTGTATACCCAGCACGATATATTTTGGCAGAGGGGTACCCCCTCTTATCCCTATACTTTATACGCACTCAACACTATTGTAACCTAACCCATCCCCCCTTGAAACCTAAAAGGAATTCTTAATATTCCGGGAACACAATAGTCAACACAAAAGAGGGGGGGGGGGGGGGTTTCTCTGCCACATATCGTGCTTCATTATGACGGGTTGCGTCTCTAGCTCTCCAGCCGTACTACGACGTACAGTACACTACCACGTGAAGGATTCGGGGGCGGGGTACCGCGCCATGCAAAGTCCGGCAAAGTCGTGTGCGAACCAAAAAGGCCACACATTTGTATTTGACTTTTTTTCATAACATTTCTTGGGAACGGAAGGTGCTATTTACTAAAGAGTAAAATGGTAAGAAGTGTTCGTTGCAAAGGCCGTGGCGTTTTTTTCCGTAAAATATATTGTGTTCGACGGGTCTACTTGGTCGGCAAAACGTCACGAAGGGGCGAGCCGTCCAACATGATTAACCTTTACCCTTCGCGTATATCGCGCTATAAAGTATAAACAATGGTGTTACGAGGTTCCCGGATGTCCTTCCGCGATAATCATGATGATGCATGTTTTTTAGTACGACAAAGTACACATTTGTATGCCTGATGCCTGGGTGTAGTGCATTATTTATTATTGCCGCTACTGTTGCCCCTAAAATGCAGAATTATTCACTTAACTCAAAATTCTAGGTAGTCGTCAAGATATAATAAATACCGGTACCTCTTTTATGGCGGCCATTTTGAAGAAAAAAATCAAGATGGTCGCCATGAATGCATTGTGGGAAATGGAAACATTGGTTTTCTGATTGGGTATACTACGCAGTTATAAACATATATATTAATGTATGGTCTTGCAAATCTAAAAAAAAATGTTTTAAAAAGCTAACAAAATGGACCCGACTAACAGACAACACTGGGCTCTTTGAATTTCCCGCCATATAGTTATCGTCTTATCACTTCTCTTGTGTTCCTACGACACAACCGTTTCTATAATAAAAATAGCGCGCGATTGAAGCAAAAGTAAATTAAAATTTCATTGTATCCGTTGATTCTAGATGCTCTGTGGTGCAATCTGAGGTGATTTCTGGCCACTTTTCTCTGAAATTTGAACACCGATAGTACTGATTTTCGAGAGTTTCGTTTTATTTGCAATTTTAATGCTCAGCAGCCCCCCGGCCCTGAATACATTTTTTAAGCGGATGGATACTACACTGAAGTTGCGTGAACATGTTGAACTCTGTTGACCTTAAATTACAGCAATTTGTGCGCATTCTGCTGCTGTATGCGTTAATGTACAATTACTGTTGTGTTGGTGTACATGTACGCCGCGGCCGGCCGGCTGGATCGGACCAAAACGGTAAATTAGTTACCACGCCCAGTAAGTTCTTCCTATGTATGCCTAGCACTAATTCACCCTCATTTTTTCTCCAGACTGATAAAGTTGGCTGAGAGATTACTAACTTAGGCTCCCTATTTTTTCTATTACAAAATCATGCATCGTTTCATTTTGAAGACTCTAAGTTTAAAACTGGACTTGTGCATGTCCGACCATGTCCATGATCTGTTTGACCAGACTGATCTCTAGTAATAAGTGGTCTCTAGTATTAATCTGGTACTAGTTATTGCAAAGACAACAATAATCGATTTTCAATAATCTTTTCACGCAGTGCACCTGCAAACGACACTATTATACCAGCTCCTTAGTCTTACTTGTCTTTTTAGTTGTCTTTGCAAACTTGATAGTTTATCTTTTCCCTTATTTCTCTGCAGGCTTTCCTACTCCTAGGAAGCCAATCACAGAACGGTGGTTGTCAATAAATTCCTTTGTGAGGCAGCGCTATACTAGCAGTAGTAGTAATAAGATGCAATGCAGGCCAGAGCGAGTGCTGATGAATAGGTAGTTGACTGAATGAAGCCGCTGCTTCAGAAAATGTAAGACACATGAAACGGTGCCTTACATTTTTGGAAGTATGAAGCCGTTATGTATACTCGAATGGTCGATTTTGCATGAAAAGGTCATGTCCTAAGTTTGCAAAGACGGCTGTATGAGTTAGGGAGCTGGACTAATCATGTAGTCAGGAGGCGCAATGTGTGAAAAGAATGTGTGAAAAGAATATGTGAAAAGAATATGCGACCCTCACAATAAAAATAAAATATTTCGGTGTAGAGCTGGACAATAATTAATTATTTAGATTTTGTTCACATAGACCACAACACTATTCATTCCCCTTTGAGTCCAGAGGGTGCGATAACTAATTATAACAGCCATCACTGACCAATCGGAGACGAGAAACAAGGCTAGTTGACGTAATGCCGACCGCGAGAATTCAGTCCCAAATTGTTAGACTACCTGTATATAGGCCTACTGTAGCTCTAGCCCAAAACCTCATGGGAAGATTTGCATTTGTCATGACACGTTAACTAAATTAACATTAGGGCTGGAGTTTATACTCATTGGGGTACAACTCGTACCTGGCTTGGACAACTCGTACATTGGACAACTCATACCTTGGACAACTCCACTTTCAATAATTACGGTAAGTACTACTCGACTTACTTATGTTATAACTGAAGGTAGGAGGCCTACGACTTTGCAAATGTGCCAGTTGGTGGAGGAGTTGGCATGTCGAGTTGACTAACTGGTTGAAGGTAACGTTAGGGGTATCTATAGGCCTAATAGTAGTTGTCCAAGGTACAACTAACATTTACGAGTTGCTCCAACTGGGTACAATTGTGTAAGGAACAGGGCACATACATGTATAAACTAGACACAATTGCCAGCTTGTCCAAGGTACGAATTGAATGCAGTGTCCCTTAGGTGGCACAATTCGTCATTGGATAATAATAATAATAATCGTGCTTATATAGCGCTTTCCATCTTATCAATCAATGATCTCAAAGCGCTTTAATAACTTGTTTAACAGGCCCTCGACCCTGTGGCAGCCGTGTTATAGGCGCTCAATCGGCCTCGATCCTTACAGGTACCCAGACCTGGGTAGAGTCTAGAGAGAGGCAATTGTAGTGAAGTGTTTTGCCCAAGGGCACAAACACCATGTTCCTGGCAGGGTTTGAACCCGCTCCTGAAACGAACACAGTAACCACTGGGCCGTGACATTACAAGGTCACAGGTCATGTAGAAGCCATTAGACGTCATTGTTCATACATGTATGTTCAAGTTTCAGGTTAAGATCTTGAACGGAAAAAATTACTTCCACATGCTTTTATGGAATTTGATGCAACTTGGATGACCCACGTGGAAAGACACAAATTTTTCATGGATCATTGAGGTCAAAAGTTATGTAGGGTCATTTGAGTTCGTCGTTTACACATACACAACATTTGAATTTTTTAAGATTTAACAAAACCTAAAATTTGGACAGTGGGTGTAAAGCGACATTCACGATCCGAGGATCACTTGTTTATAGTTCCTCTCCTTAGAAATTGTTCTTTCTTAATCGTGTTAAAAATATTTATTGTAATATATTTCTTCCCGATCTATTGGTCTCCGTACAACAATGACAGACATTGCAGAGTGTTCAAACCGTACAGTTTCCAAGATTCGTTGATATACATGTACTTCGGATTTGCAATTGAAATACCAAGAGCCAACAACTGGCATAAACCCAGGACGCAAGAATGCCGCGAGCCTCCGCAGGGGTAAAGAAAGCTACCCCTACAGCCTCGACTCAGAAAGACAAGTCGAAACAGCCCCTGGACAAGTTTGAATTCTACGACGAAAACCAGGAAGAGGCATCAGGTAGCAATAGAGGTAATAAACAACCCCTAGTATTTCTTTTGCTCTTCAATTTTCATACAGTTTACCCCCCCCCCCCACCCCCCCCCCCCCCAAACAAAAAAAAGCAACATTTTGTGTTAAAGGTAGGAGACACCATTTGCAGATATCTCAAAATTTTACTTCCGAATTATTAAGAAATCTCTTACTTATTTAAAAGTAAATAATGATTGTAGGCATCCAGCAAAATGATTGAACTACAGTAGAAAAAATGAATTGATAAAAAGGAATTCACGATCGCCGGACGGCGATTGCAAATAAACAAGAACAACATAAGAACCACTGCCTGACGCCAGTTGAAAACGAACCCCATTTTTCTTGCTTTTCGTGGCATTCATAATTGTAAAACTTCAAACAAGTCAGTTAAACTATAAATTACAACCCCCCAAATCCACCCATTCATGATAATTCAAGCAATTACCAATGGTGTATCCTACCTTTAAGAAATGTCTCGTCTATAGCATGGTAAACATTTAGCAAAATCGGAAAGAAGTTAAATAGGCCTACAAAATCATTGATTGAATCGCTCAACTTGAAAACCAAATTTACAACATTCGTTCTTCACCATGTACATGGAAAGTTGACAATCCTGTTGGTAGATGTTTGGTACAGACTGTTCGTCAATAATAGCTTGTGAAATGTAATTATCAAGGTTTTTCAAATTTATTTTATTTTTAAGACGAACATTGTTGTTATAGATCTGTTTCCTTCTTACTGTTTTGTGATGATACGATTCATCCTGATGGGGCAAATGTTATAACAGTATAATTCAGTCGGTGATTTGGTGTTTGAAGATAGATGTGAAGACATTATTTTTCATCCAACACATTGAAACTATGTAGAGGATGAAGCGCCAACAGCTCCGAAGGCCAGCAAGAAACGATTCTATGAAGAAGTGGAGGAGGATGAAGAGCCACGCAGCCTTCCACAAACGAACACCAACTTTGAGTAAGTAAACTACTGTAGTAGGACACTTAACCGGTGTAGTGATTTTTTTTCAGGAGCTGGGTGGTGTGTGAATGTACATGTACATGAGAAAGAGCAATGGCAACTAACCACCCTGAGTCCATCAAAATCCATTTCCTGTTTTGGAGGATTTTAGCGGATTCAGGATACCTCCATATTGAACAAGCTGGAGGAGTGTGATGGATTGAGGATTTTAAGCCTAGCGTTACTGCAGGAGTTTGATGCATTCAGGATACAGAAATTTAGGTGATGGACTGTGATGGACTCTATAGAGAAACACACTGCAATTTTTTGTATGCCACCTTGGTATCCTGAATCCGCCAGAGTCCATCAACTTTTGCTGGTGGATTATTGATGGACTCGGGATCTCTCCAGTATGCATACTGGTGGAGTCTGATGGACTCAGGACACCAGCAGTTTTTGCAAACCAAAATTGGTGGACTGTGGTGGATTCAGGATACTTTCTAGTAAAAGGGGTGAGGGAGTTAGGGTTAAAGAACTATAAAGAATTATAAAGAACGGCTTCCTCAACCAACTCGCCAATAGCACCTAGTTGGTAGCAAGGAGAGCTATGGATCGAAAGGTTCGTGGTTTGAATCCGACTATCGTTAACATTTGTCTTTTTCTTCGACAAATTTTAACCATAAAACATGGTTGAAGGGAAAATCGGGTTAGGTTACATAAGTGCCTTGAAAAATACAACAAGAACCGCTACACCGGTTAGTTTTGAGTGACTTCCAAACTGGTATGTTCAAGAAATGAGAGTGCACGAGTTGGCCAAACTAACACAAGGCACCAGACCACTTCAGGTGAAAGCTATGATGTAATTAACCCCTTATGACACCCGTATTAATCCCTCACTACACCGGATTATACGCATGACTGCACAGCGGCCTTTGTCCAGCAGCTTTGTCCTGGCACGAACTTGTTAACCAGTATCCATTTGCTTAGAAGAAGATATATAAAAAAGAATTCTGACTTTGATCCTAGTCTTAATAACTAAATCGCATTATTTTCATTTACAGTGGAGAGATGCAATCAATGCTGGAAAGCTTTGGAGGTGAGTTACAGTTTTAGCACTCGGGCATTTTGGCATTTTGCAGCCTAACTTTTGTGAACTACTTCGGAACTCTTAAATGGTGCCAATTGATTTAAGGAATTGAGTCATTGGTGCCAAATCACCTAAATTTCTGAAAAGTTGTCGGGAGGGGTCTGACTCGGATTTGGTTGAAACTGTTTCTTTTTCTTGTGTATTTTCCTAATTTATTGAGATCACACAGATGTGACGAGGCCACCTGTTATAATTAAATGCGTAGAAAGTACATGTATATTCTTTTTATCTCTTGTGTGTAATAAGCCGATGTCAAGAAATCCCTGGTGTCAAAGAAAAAGAGATTAGAAAACTTTACTCAGCAGAGCTTGAAATCGGCCAACACCAAGGTGGACAAAATCTGGAAGATGCAGCAAACAGAACGGCAAGTTTCTAAAATTTCTAGTCTGTCAGAATCTTTGTTGCTTTTCCTTGATTAACAATGTTTCCAACTTGAATCAGGGCAAGATTTGAACGATTTCCAATGCCACATTAAATTTGGACGCCCGTGAAATCTGGTCGCCTTATTACACTTACATCGGTTGAAACAAGGCATGCGCAATACCACAAACAAGTCCGTATTTTAGAGTCCTTAATTCACAATGTACCGGCAGCTTGCATTCCGTGTAACAACACGCAGTAGACTTGACGCGCGATAATGTCCATAATAGGAGTTGGTTTACCTCCCGGATCAATCACGAGAGCGCGGATATTCAAGGAAAATACTTTGTAGCTAGAGGGGTGTTTCAAAAATATGAAGTTATGAAGTTTAATTGTTTAACAAAATTGTTGGAAACTTGTTTTTTACCCGAAAGGACAATTTATGAATGTGGTTGGCCGCTATATTAAACGTACGTTTAAAACCGGCTCATGGGCCTGGGCATTAACGCGTCCGGGGCTCCGGGCCCATGAACCGGTTTAAAACCGGCCAACTACATATTTATTCGCTCATCAATATGTTGAAAATATTGTTTTGATGTTCAGTAACCGTTTGCAAGATGAATACTCCAAGCAGCTGAGTGGCGTTTTGGATCAGTGGGAGACTGACGTCAATAAAGTCAAAGATCAAGAAGAAAAAATACAGGTAACAATTGTTCAAGGGTGGCCACCTGATGTCTGTTTTCAACCCAACCTTTAACGGAAGGATACACCATTGATAATTGCTTGAATTATCGGGAATTGGTTGATGTAAAAGGTGGGATACACCATTGGTTATTGCTGGATTTATCAGGAATGGGTGAATGTAAAGGTGGGATACACCATTGGTACTTGCTTGAATTATCAGGAATGGGTGAATTTGGAGGTTTATAGTTAATATCGTTTTACAATCATGGATGCCGAGAAAAAGCAAGAAAAACGGCATTCGTTTTCAACCGGTGTGGGGCAGTTGTTCATGTTTTTCTTGTTTTTTGGGTTTTTTCGCCGTCTGGTGGTATAAAAAAGTTTTATGCAGATTTTTCAATCACAAATTTAATTTAATTGACTTCATTCTTCCATTTGCCAGACACTATTCCGACAGCAGCAGAAGTTGTTTCAGCAATCCCGTATCACTATGTCGCAGCGACTGAAGACGATTAGACAACTCTTTGATAAATACTCAAAGGTGACAACTAAATTTTGTTTCCCCAAAGTTACGGTACTTTCAATTAAATATTGGTTTTCAAGGGCGGATCTAGCTTTTCATTTGGGGGGTGGGTATTTATCTACCAAGCTTGACTGCAGCGAGTGCGGTGCGCAGCGCAGCGCAAAGCTAATTACGGCATAGGGTTCCGTGGTGCAATCTAATGTGATTTCTGGCCACTTTCCTCCGGAGTTGTATTTGAGTCCCCGGAAGTCCCCACAAGTTCCTGCAAGTCCATCACAAGTCCTTCAGTCTCAAGTCAAGTCACTAGCAATTTAGATGAACTGTTAACAAAAGCATTCTTTTGTCATTGTTCAACTAGTTACTTGCGACTGGCTTTATGAAAGGACTTGTGACTGGACTTGTGACTGGACTTGTGAAAGGACTTGTGAAAGGACTTGTGAAAGGACTTGTGAAAGGACTTGTGAAAGGACTTGTGAAAGGACTTGTGAAAGGACTTGTGAAAGGACTTGTGAAAGGACTTGTGAAAGGACTTGTGAAAGGACTTGTGAAAGGACTTGTGAAAGGACTTGTGAAAGGACTTGTGAAAGGACTTGTGAAAGGACTTGTGAAAGGACTTGTGAAAGGACTTGTGAAAGGACTTGTGAAAGGACTTGTGAAAGGACTTGTGAAAGGACATGTGAAAGGACATGTGAAAGGACATGTGAAAGGACATGTGAAAGGACATGTGAAAGGACATGTGAAAGGACTTGTGAAAGGACTTGTGAAAGGACTTGTGAAAGGACATGTGAAAGGACATGTGAAAGGACATGTGAAAGGACATGTGAAAGGACATGTGAAAGGACATGTGAAAGGACATGTGAAAGGACATGTGAAAGGACATGTGAAAGGACATGTGAAAGGACATGTGAAAGGACATGTGAAAGGACATGTGAAAGGACATGTGAAAGGACATGTGAAAGGACATGTGAAAGGACATGTGAAAGGACATGTGAAAGGACATGTGAAAGGACATGTGAAAGGACATGTGAAAGGACATGTGAAAGGACATGTGAAAGGACATGTGAAAGGACATGTGAAAGGACATGTGAAAGGACATGGACTTGAATACAACACTGCTTTCCTATGAAATTACGTAATACATGTGCATCGATACTAACTATTTTTTTGGAAATTTTCGTTTTTCGGAAGTTCCAGGAGTGTGGACCATGGTTTATTTGAGGCTCTACTAGCTAGGTTTTAGCTAAAATCTGCAACCGTAGGCCAACCTACTTTGGCAATGTTCAGACCGGTGCACCAGTGTGAAAATGATGCCTTATTTGCCATGTTCAATGTTACATGGTTGGTCGGTGTTGGTTTAAACATGTACAAGCAAGAAGAAGGCTGAAAATAAAGGCGTCATCAAAATCGGACTCATCACGCACTAGATGAGTCAAAACAGTAATTATCGCTTACATGTACGTACACCAGGGATGTAGTAGAGTCCATCACAAGTCCCTGCAAGTCCCTGCAAGTCCCTGCAAGTCCCTGCAAGTCCCTGCAAGTCCCTGCAAGTCCCTGCAAGTCCATCACAAGTCGTTCAGTTCCAGTTCATATCACAAGCTATTCAAATCAGCTTTGACAAAAGCATTCCTTTGTCATTGTTCATCCAGTTACTTGTGACTGCCTTTATGAAAGAACTTGTGACTGGCTTCACGAAAGGACTTGTGAACGGACTTGCAGGGACTCGACTACAACCCTGACGTACACTACTAACACTACAGATTCACAGAAAGTATTTATAAGTACTTATTGTATTTTGCTTTTGATTTTGCTTTTTAGACGATGACCGATTTGGAACAGTCTCACACTGACCAGCAGATTAACGTCCAAGGAGAACTGCGCAAGGAGATGGCAATGCTGCAGAAGAAGATACTCATGGATACGGTAAGATGAGAAAGAGTTATCTTGGTATATTCTGAACATCCAAGTAATTAGGATCCTAAAATAATATTGTCTGGCCTACCGTACTCGTTTCACAGGTCCACTTTAGGTAAGTAGGATACACCACTTGCAGATATCGAAAAAGAAATACTACTGAATTATTAAGAAAAATCTTACTTATTTGAAAGTGAATATTGATTCTAGGCATTCAGCAAAATGATTGCACTAGATATCCTGTAATTGTTATGAAAAATTGAATTATATTTAAAAACATTTTAAAAAAACTTAAAAAAACCCAAGAACAACATAAAAACAACTGCCCGACTGGATGCGGTTGAAAACGAATGCCGATTTTCTTGCTTTTCTCGGCATCTATGATTCTAAAACTGTGGACAGGTCAGTTAAACAATATTTACTATAAAATACAACCCCCCAAATCCACAAATTCATGATAATTCAAGCAATTACCAATGGTGTATCCTACCTTTAAACAATAAACAGTTCGTGCCGGAAGACGTATATAAGGAAACAATATAAGGAAACGTTCAGGAAACAAGCTTTGACAGCCTTGGTCATGAAGGCTACTCTAGGTGTAGTCATCAGTGTTGTATTTGAGTTCCTGCAATTCAAGTCCTTTTACAAGTTCTTTCATAAAGCCAGTCGCAAGTAACTGGTTGAACAATGACAAAGGAATGCTTTTGTTAACAGTTCAACATCTGAATAGCTGACATGGCTTGAGACTGAAGGACTTGAGATGAACTTGCAGGGGCTTTTGGGGACTTGTGGGGACATATGAAGCACGATATGTGGCAGAGAAAACCCCCCCTCTTTTGTGTTGACACTCTACATTCATGGGTTATAACACTACAGTAATATGGCGGGGAGTGTTGTTGATTATACACGACACTTAGCTAAAAAGTCTACGAAAACGATATCCGTTTTTTACCTACGTGTATGGCGGCCGGTATCAGTTCGTAGCGTGTATGGAAACGTCTTCAAAACGGTTACAGGTCACGTGAGCGCACAAAGTGATGACGTATTCGTATGCGGACCGGTATCAGCGACGGTGCGAAACCTCTCTAATGCACATGTAACCGTAGCATATGCTGTAGACCTGTAGTCCTGGATCTATGTGCAACTTTATGACTTGCCTATTCCTGTACATGTAGAAACTACCTAGAAGACACATTAATTGTGTCAATCATTTTTAGCTGCAATTAGCAGCTCACTGATCTGTGAGTACCTCACTCTGTGACTCCCGCCAGCCTTAAATGCAAATTTCCAAAGCTAGCTATACCACCAGTGCCATAAAACTGCTAAACAGTAACATTAATACAATGTAGTGAATTTGTAATTTCCAAAGAGAAAACCCACCGTATTTCAAACTGCTTCCTGATTCCACGGATCTAGCGATGATCGACCTTCAAAATTCAATGCATTTGCTAGTGCTACTGAAAGACCATGAAATTCCACCTGTAACAGGAAGTACGATGGTACATGTGGACCCATGCAAAAGTGACACAGCGCCCTCTCTCAGATGCAGTGCTGAACAGTGATCTGATAACATTTTGCATACCATGTGTAACTGAAATACTGCCCTCTTGTGGGCTGAAACAATTTGATAAAAACTGACTGCTGAAAAGCACTTTTATGACTTTTTTCAGTTTAATTCATTCATGCTTTTGATTCAATGGCAGAACTACCACTGAAAGGTATACTTCTCGTCAAGCCCCCCCCCCTCCTCCTCCCCCCCCCCCCCCCCTAAAAAATACTATTACTGCCCACTTTTGTCTAAAACAACTGATATTATAAACTTAGATTCATATAGCATGCATATAGATAAGACTCTTGGTTGAGAGCCCGACACGTGATATGTTTAAACGTGATATGTTTAATATTGACCAATAAGGTTGTTTCACGTTCCGCGGCCATCTTGGATTCAGCGCAAAAAGGGGTACGCAACTTACCCGGATGATAGCGTGTTTATATGGGTGTTCCCCTCTCCTACATGTAGTAGGCCTACAGAGGGCGCTCTACTGAGCATGCGCAACTGAAACGTGAAACAACCTTATCAATGACCAAAAGCAGAATGGTTATGATAATGGCCAAAAGTTTGTGGCCAAAAGTTTGTAATCGATAGCCAACTGTTAAATTTTAATGATGGCCAAACGTTTGTGATGATGGCCAACTTTTTGTGATGATGGCCAACTGTTTGTGATGATGGCCAACGTACTGTTTGCGATGATGGCCAAACGTTAGCGATGATGGCCAAACGTTAGCGATGATGGCCAAACGTTTGTCATGATGGCCAAAAGTTTGTGATAATGACCAAACATTTGTGATGATGGCCAAACGTTTGAAATGGCCAAAACGTTTTTGATGATTGCCAAATGTTTGTGATAATGATTAATAATGGCCAAACGTTTGTGATGATGGCCAAAAGTTTGTTATGATGGCCAAAAGTTTGTGATCATGATAATGACCAATAATGGCCAAACGTTTGTGAAACTTTTGGCCAACCAAATGTTTGTGAATTGTTATGATGATGGCCAAACATGTGTGATGATGATGATGGCCAAACATGTGTGATGATGATGACGGCCAAACATGTGTGATGATGATGATGGCCAAACATTTGTGATGGTGGCCTAAATCAGACTGGGACAAATGAATTAGATCAAGATTCTTTGCTTGACATTACAATCTCCTTACTCATTTGAGCTTGGTTGGAAATCCTGTGATTATTGTTGCTTTCGTTTGGTTACCGTCAGTTGTCTTTAATGTTTTTCATTCTTTTTGCAGCAAACTCAAGAAATGGCCAATGTCCGAAAGTCACTGCAGTCGATGTTCTTCTAGAAGATACTTTAAATAGAATTTGGTAAGTACTCAATGCCATTTTTTTTTTCTGTATTCTGTCATTGCAATACACTAGTACTGTAGGTTATTATTTAGTTGTAATGAGATTGTATAGTTTGGTGATACTAGGCCTAGATAGTTTTAAAACAGAACAATAGCTGTGTCATTATCACCCCCACCTTCTTACATCCTTCATAATTAGCTAATTATTCTACCTAATGGGCCTCTTTTTTGTTTGTGGGATCCTTCCCAAAAACCAATGATGTAATTTTGTCTGTATTCTGTCATTGCGATACACTGTAGGTTATATTTAGTTGTATTGAGATTGCATAGTTTCGTGATGCTAGGCCTAGATAGTTTCAAAACGTAACAATCCAAAATCTATCTGTGTTATTATCACTTCACCTTCTCACATCCTTCATAACCAAATGATGTAATTCTTTCTGTATTCTGTCATTGCGATACACTGTAGGTTATATGTGACCCGCTCCATCGAAATCGGGAATAAGTCTCGAAAATTTGAAATATTTCATAAGCTTTCTAATGATACCCATTACAAGTGTGTATCTTCTTAGGTTAACGAGTTATGGTCTGATAAAGATGACAGGTGTATATTTATTTGCCGAATCCACATTCCGAGAAAAACGGCTTTCAGTTGAAATAAACAAAATTGACCCAAATCATACGGACAGCGCACACAAATCCTCTTCATTTTTATCTTTATTGATCGTTTTTACATACAAGATATTAATAACAATAATCTGTGATAACTACACTTACTAAAAATACAATGTTCAGAAAAACGACTTGGTCACGATTTTAACCCATGCGTTCACTTCAACGGCCAATTGCGTAAAACGGCCCCAGCGACTTATTCCTGATTACGATGGAGCGGGTCACATATTTAGTTGTATTGAGATTGTATAGTTTTGTGATGCTAGGCCTAGATAGTTTTTAAAAAAAAACAATCCATCATCTATCACCCCACCTTCTCACATCCTTCATAATTAGCTAATTATTTTACCCAAATATGGGCCTCTTTTTGTGTGTGTGCTCCCCTCATCAAGGGATCCTTCCCAAAATTGATGATGTAATTCTGTCCCACTACTTCTTGTCCGACTCTAACTGCAAATTGCTTTGAGTTCCTTTTCATATTTCCTCTCAAAACCGTAAGTGAGTTCAGGTTTTCAAACCACTTCCTATTTCCTTTCTGTTCGGGAAACTACCGCAAAATGAACCTCTACAACTCATGGTGTCATCGGGGCTAAGAAAGCCTGAATGAGTCTGCATGACAATTTGACTACGTCGTGTTCATGTTTAAAAAAGTTGTACAGTCAGTGTATTTGTTTTTATGGGCTCATGTAGGATACACCGTATGCAGATATCAAAGAAAAAAAATCTACAAAATTATTAGGAAATACCTTACTTATTTGAAAGTAAATAATATGATTGTAGGCATCCAGCAAAATGATTGCCCTAGATATTTTAAAATTGTTCCTAAAAATTTAATTGTATTTATAAACCAAAATTCATGATCGCCGGACGGCGATCGCGAAAAAACAAGAACAACATAAGAACCACTGCCCGACGCCGGTTAAAAACAAACGCCTTTTTTCTCTCTTTTCTTAGCATCCATGATTGTAAAACTTCGGACAGGTCAGTTAAATGATATTTACTATAAAATACAAACCCCCAAATCCACCCATTCATGATAATTACCAATGGTGTATCCAACCTTGATCCTTCTTTTAGCTTTGAAAGGTTTGAATTGTTTTTGAAAACTATCTAATTCTGTTTTGATTCAAAATAATGAAATGGATCAATCCTTTTGTGAGACAGCTACAGTAGCGGCAATGACTTCCTTCCTGGGCTAACCTCCTGGTGCTTTCCCTTCTGAAAATGGTTTCCTCTTGATGAGAGTTAATTGCTGGACATGACCTGATTCTGTTGATTTTAGTGTTTGTTTTGGTGTTGATAACAACTTTCTGTTAAATACCATGCAGTTGTGTTTGTTTGTTTAAGAGATCCAATTACACTGTGGGGGTTGGTAAACACTGAGTGATCTGCTTAATGAAGTTCCATCAATCATGACAGTTTTTGTAGCTTTGAATGAATATATTGTCTGACCAGGTTAACCAGTTACTAAATATGACAGAAGGATATAATAATAAAAATAATAATATTAATCATGCTTATATAGCGCTTTATACCGTATCAACGATCTCAAAGCGCTTTACAATTATTACCCCGTTCATCAGGCCCTGGACCACGCGGAAGCCTTTATAGGCGCTCAATCGGCCTCGACCCTCACAGGTGACCAATTATACTCCTGGGTGGAGAGAGGCAATTGTAGTTCAGTGTCTTGCCCAAGGGCACAAACACTATGTTCCTAGTAGGCTTCAAACCCAGGCACCATTGTACATGAGTCGAACATCGTACCCACTGGGCTATGGCGTCTTTTAGAGATTTTAGACTTTCAGACATTTGTTCCTTCATTGACAATTTCATCCCTGGTACTAGTCTATTTCACAATGGGCAAGATTTAACTCACAGGGTAATCCCACATGGTAGCACTGCTAAACTTACATGATAGACAAATGTGACCCGCTCTGCAAAAATGAGTCTGATGTCGTTAAATACATTTTTACGTAAAAGGGCTGTTTAATGTCTCTGAGGTGATTTTTTTCTTTCAACAAATAATATTTTTGTTTTAAGGCATTTTAGTTTCTCCAACACCTATATTTTCAAATCTGATCGATTGAAAATATGGTTTTGATCCCTAAATTAAATTTAATACAGGTTTTGTCATTCTCTTACTATAGGATCTGATGAAGCACTACAATTGTAAATCTTCATTTCTTTTCAAAGACATTTTGAATATAACTGAGAAATTGTCAAAGACCAATGCATTACACTACAGAGTTGTGCCTTATGTGACCCAGCACGAGTAAATGAGACGCTTTGAGACAAAAATAAGTGGGCCGTTTTAAATCGTCTTACAAAAAGGCGCTTCTGTCACAATGAGTAACGTAGCTTTCCTCCTTAGCTACTCTGCTGCATTGTGTTAATGTGATATCTCCATCACAATACTTATCTTCATTTGAGGTTTCTCCTTGTCTCAGTCTCCACTGTTTCATCCATTTTGTTTTGTTTTTGTCTTTTCTGTTCTCTGTCCCTTGTCTGTTCATTCTTGTGTTCATTCCTATCGTCTGTATACAGCCTGTACTTTTTTGTCTGTGTCGGGCTGTTCTTTAGAAGAAAACCTTTATCTGAAAACCTAACTTGACTTGCTTGTGAACTAAGTTTGGAAATAAATGGTTTTTGTATGATTGATTGATAAACTAGATACTGCTGCTTGGGCCTAAAAGAATTGACATAACAAACTTTAAAGTTTATTTTTTTAAACTCTTATATAATTTTCTAGTCAGCATCCGAACACAGAACTTTGAACAGGTCGGTGCAACAATATTTTCTATACTAACACCAAAATCCATCTATTTCTAAACTTGAATTACAGCAAAAGCAGATGAAATTTTGTGGTCATAATTATACCTTTAAACTTGATTGATATGACACCATACCGCCAAATCCTGTCTTTGTTAAACCTCACAAGCATGATGACGAGAGGGAAAATCCCTGCCTGTGTTGTGCCCTATCCTCCAGGATGTTTTGTGTTATTGAACCCGTACTGAACCCATGGTTTACATGCATCATCAAATATTCTAACGTGAATTAGTCATGACTGATGAGGTCACATATAATTACTTGCCTGACTAAGCCATGTACTCCCCATTAGTGTCCCACCATGCTTCTCATCACTCGAATTTAGTTTTTGATGTGAATTTTATTGCATGCCTATTAATAAACAGTTGAGACACGATCAGGGCGAATATCATGAAGCTGTTTTAGCACACAAATATTGCTTAGCAAGACTTTTTTGTGCTAAGCGATTTTTGTGTGCTTATCAGCCAGTTTTAATAAATAGATTCAATGACTCGACTTGAGTCAGACTCAAGTCACATTATTTTAGCAACTCAACTCAACTCAACTCAACTCAAGTCTTGATGGGTAAATGGCCCGACTCGATTGAGTCATTGTTGTAGGCAAATGACTCGACTCGAGTCCCTTATTAGAAAACTTGACTCGAGTCTCTCATTAGAAGACTTGACTCGAGTCTCTCATTAGAAGACTAGACTCGAGTCTCTCATTAGAATTAAGACTCGACTCGAGTCCCTCATTAGAATTAAGACTCGACTCGAGTCCCTCATTAGAAGACTCGACTCGAGTCCCTCATTAGAAGACTCGACTCGAGTCCCTCATCAGAAGACTCGACTCGAGTCCCTCATCAGAAGACTCGACTCGAGTCCCTCATCAGAAGACTCGAGTCCCTCATTAGAAGACTCGACTCGAGTCCCTCATTAGAAGACTTGACTCGAGTCCCTCATTAGAAGACTCGACTCGAGTCCCTCATTAGAAGACTCGACTCGAGTCCCTCATTAGAAGACTCGACTCGAGTCCCTCATTAGAAGACTCGACTCGAGTCCCTCATCAGAAGACTCGACTCGAGTCCCTCATCAGAAGACTCGACTCGAGTCCCTCATCAGAAGACTCGAGTCCCTCATTAGAAGACTCGACTCGAGTCCCTCATTAGAAGACTCGACTCGAGTCCCTCATTAGAAGACTCGACTCGAGTCCCTCATTAGAAGACTCTACTCGAGTCCCTCATTAGAAGACTCTACTCGAGTCCCTCATTAGAAGACTCTACTCGAGTCCCTTATTAGAAGACTCGACTCGAGTCCCTCATTAGAAGACTCGAGTCGAGTCCCTCATCAGAAGACTCGAGTCGAGTCCCTCATCAGAAGACTCGAGTCGAGTCCCTCATCAGAAGACTCGACTCGAGTCCCTCATCAGAAGACTCGACTCGAGTCCCTCATCAGAAGACTCGACTCGAGTCCCTCATCAGAAGACTCGACTCGAGTCCCTCATTAGAAGACTCGACTCGAGTCCCTCATTAGAAGACTCGACTCGACTCGAGTCCCTCATGAGAAGACTCGACTCGAGTCCCTCATGAGAAGACTCGACTCGAGTCCCTCATGAGAAGACTCGACTCGAGTCCCTCATTAGAAGACTCGACTCGAGTCCCTCATCAGAAGACTCGACTCGAGTCCCTCATCAGAAGACTCGACTCGAGTCCCTCATCAGAAGACTCGACTCGAGTCCCTCATCAGAAGACTCTACTCGAGTCCCTCATCAGAAGACTCGACTCGAGTCCCTCATCAGAAGACTCGACTCGAGTCCCTCATCAGAAGACTCGACTCGAGTCCCTCATCAGAAGACTCGACTCGAGTCCCTCATCAGAAGACTCGACTCGAGTCCCTCATCAGAAGACTCGACTCGAGTCCCTCATCAGAAGACTCGACTCGAGTCCCTCATCAGAAGACTCGACTCGAGTCCCTCATCAGAAGACTTGACTCGAGTCCCTCATCAGAAGACTCGACTCGAGTCCCTCATCAGAAGACTCGACTCGAGTCCCTCATCAGAAGACTCGACTCGAGTCCCTCATCAGAAGACTCGACTCGAGTCCCTCATCAGAAGACTCGACTCGAGTCCCTCATCAGAAGACTCGACTCGAGTCCCTCATCAGAAGACTCGACTCGAGTCCCTCATCAGAAGACTCGACTCGAGTCCCTCATCAGAAGACTCGACTCGAGTCCCTCATCAGAAGACTCGACTCGAGTCCCTCATCAGAAGACTCGACTCGAGTCCCTCATCAGAAGACTCGACTCGAGTCCCTCATCAGAAGACTCGACTCGAGTCCCTCATCAGAAGACTCGACTCGAGTCCCTCATCAGAAGACTCGACTCGAGTCCCTCATCAGAAGACTCGACTCGAGTCCCTCATCAGAAGACTCGACTCGAGTCCCTCATCAGAAGACTCGACCCAAAAATAAAAAAATAAAACTTTGCAGGAAATATTTGTCATCAATTACGGTGCAAAATGTAGGTTTACGTCACTTTGCGAATACAGTACAGCAGCTGTTTGTGTGCAAACACACCGTGCAAGTCTCACGCACAAAGGTCACGATTGAACCTTCTGGCACAACATTAACCGAGCCACTGTACATGTATGTCTATAGGACTTTTCTTGATAAAACCGTGTTGAATAAATTACCTTGCATTAAACCTAGATACCAATTTAGGACATTAATACAAATGCATCTTTCTTGTATGATTTGTACACAAAGCCAAATAACAGTCCCTCTTATCTGATAGTACGGTAATAGGTTTGCCTCCAGAATTAGAGGTTGATCTGTGGCTGTATATAACATGTACAGTACTTCAAAAAACAAACATTGTTATCCCAGCCCCTCATGTTTAAATGTAAGATACACCATTGGTAATTGTTTGAATTATCATGAATGGGTGGATTTATTTTATAGTAAATATCGTGCAACTGACCCGTCCAAAGTTTTTACAACTCGTCCGGCGATTGTGAAATTTAGTTTTTCAATTTGAATTTTTGGAGCAATTACTAGATACTATCATGGAGGAATATCTAGCGCAATCATTTTGCTGGATGCCTAGAATCATTATTTACTTTCAAACAAGTAAGATATATTTAATTCGGTAGTAAAAGTTATTGATCTGCAAATGGTGTATCCTACCTTTAATTTCCACAGTCTGTTCTGTGTGTATAATTGCATATTCTCCAACCTGCAAAATCCCTTTTTTTATTCATGCTCGTACGTAGTCTATTTATTGCAAAACTCTGATCCCCCTAAAAAATGCCTTTGCACAGTAAATAGTCTGTTGAAACCTGTGAAATATTTTGTTTGTCAGATCAAGTTGTGAGTCTCCTTGTTTATTAAAGGAATTGCAATACAAAAATATCCCCTTGTAATAAAATCTCTTCTCCTTCACTCACAAACATATATTTGCATTTTTGTATCACTGGAGACATGGCTTTGTTCTCGTGTACAAAATGGTTAGAAAGTGGAGCACGTTTTTTTTTTAAATGCTCCCATTTTAACCACAATTATTATTTTCCTGGGTTGAAATTTCGACTTAATATACCCTATATTATACCCTAACCCAAACACTAACCCTAACTCACATCCTAACCCTAGTTTTTGAGTAATTTAAGTAAAATTCAAAAATCTAATTGGTGAAATTCTTACTTTTCATCTATAGACCTTTTCACTCCCATTGTCCCCACTGTGTTCACGTCTCCAGAGGGTACCGTATTTCATATTTCGCACCACAGCTTTAGCCTAATTTTATCTTAAAGTGTTCACTGGGATTTTCCCTGGTGCTTCAGCTAGTGTGTTAACCAGTTCGCGCCGGATGACGTATATAAACGCAAACATTTTCCAAAATTCAAAACGGATGACGCATAAACACGCCAAGTTCAAGTTCGGAATGTCAGCAGCGCGCAAGCCTGGAAATGCGTGGGTGTGCTTCCCGGCACTATCAGCCTGAACACGCTTCGGATCGAGTTTCGTTAAAAATAATCCCGCCCGTCGGCTCGGCGTTGTTAAAATAATCCCGGCGCGAACTGGTTAACATCCACAATTCCACATACAGTCACTGATGACACTGTCATGTGTAAAGTGAAGTTGCTATATCACCATCTTGGTGTGAATCATCAAAATTGTTTTATTATTTTGTTTACCCCAAACAAGTTGATGCCCCCCCCCCCCCCCCCCCCTCTCTATTATCCATTGAATGACGAGGCAAACATGATGATGCACTTCATTCCAGATTCAAAGGGAGCCATGGTGCAGTGTTGTTGTGGTTAGGGGTGAATTGGCACTCTGTGGAGATCAAGGCCAGCTTTGGAGAATAACTCAATAGAGTGTGATAAACAAAAACAATTTACCTAACTACCAAAGTTTAAGGTTTGTCCACCTCCTACGATTCCAGAAAATTTGTGTGTACGTAGTGTTTATGAGTAGGATATAAATAACCCTTTAAAGGTAGGATACACTATTGGTAGTTGCTTGAATGATCACGAATGGGTGGATTTAGGGGGTTGTATTTTAGAGTAAGTATAGTTTAAAGGTAGTATACACCATTGGTAATTGCTTGAATTATTACTAATGGGTGGAATTGGGTGGGGGGGTTGTATTTTATAGTAAATAACGTTTAACTGACCTGTCTGAAGTTTTACAATCATGGATGCCGAGAAAACACGAAAAACAGCGTTTGTTTTCAACCGGCGTCGAGTAGTTTTCCTTATGTTATTTGTGTTCTTTCGCGATCGCCGGACGGCGATCGCAATTTTCTTTCCATAAAGTTCCATTTTTCAGAATAATTTTGTGGGATGCCTAGAATCATTATTTATTTTCAGATGAGTAAGATATTTCTTAATAATTCGGTAGTAAATATTATTGACATCTGCAAATGGTGTATCCTACCTTTAACTATTAAACCGTTTTTTTGCGATCGCCGTCCAGCGATCGTGATTTTATTTAATAAAATTCAATTTTGTTGAACAATTACAGGATATGTAGCGCAATCATTTTGCTGGATGCCTACAATCAATATTTACTTTTAAATAAGTAAGATATTTCTTAATAAATCGGTAGTAAAAGGTTTTTGATATCTGCAAATGGTGTATCCTACCTTTAATTGGATCTCAAGACATGGCCCATTATAATTACTGATGCCTTGTACAAAACTAGTTTGTCCAAAGGAGCTTCATTGTAAATAGGCACGTTGAAGACGGAAACTAAATGCAAGACGGTCCCGTGGACAAGCCAGTTTTCTGTATTATGGGTCATATAACTTGAGATTCATATAAAGGTAGGATACACCATTACAGATATCAACACTTGCTATCAAATTATTAAGAAATATTTTACCTAATTGAAAGCAAAATAATAATGATTGTAGGCATCCAGCAAAATGATTGCGCTAGAATTGTTCCGAAAAATTGAATTAAAAAAATAAAAATCACGATCGCCGTAAGAATTACAACATAAGAATTACTGCTCGAAGCCGGTTGAAAACGAACGCTGTTTTTGTTGCTTTTCTTGGCATCCATGATTGTAAAACTCAGAACAGGTCAGTTAAACGATATTTACTATAAAATACAACCCCCCCCCCCCTAAATCCACCCATTCATGATAATTAAAGAAATTGCCAATGGTGTATCCTACCTTTAATTATCAATAAAGTCAGTTACTAGCTAATCGTTTGCTGTTTGTATTTTTTTTTTTACCCCAAAATTTACTCATACATGTAATTATATCTACCCTTAAATTGGTTGGAAAAACTATCAAATATTGGTTACGGTAACCACTTTGTTTTTACATGAACTGGAACCCTAACAGTCCTCAATCCTTAAATCAATAGGATTTTGCACACATCTTGAAGAGTTAAATTGGACAAACAGTCCAAAAGACAGGAAGATTAACAAGAACACAGCAATCAAGAAGCATTTCTTTCCATTTCATAAATAAGCAAAACATATTTTATTGGTCTTTAGTAAAAAAAAAAAAAAAATGCAAGTAATTATATGGTAAAAAGCAATACAAAATTATTAATATTCAACACTATAACATTATTATTACACCTCAAAAAATCATCAACTTCATAAAAGTCTACTTTTCATACAAATGCACAATTCCAAAAAATCTCAAATCAAGCCTTATAAAAATTTGCAAATAGTAAAAAATTGCAGATAAATAAAACCTAAATTAAAACATTAAAATCTTGAAGGGGTTTATTTTAGGTACCACAACTGACTGTGTATCGTAGGCTGTCCAAAAGTCAAATTCATTATTTATTTTATACTGGGTAGCCCTTTCAGTGTAATTCACTGTTCACCCACAGGGGCCCAGTGAGAGAAGACAGTGGGAGAAAATCCCCAGAATAACATCCTGGGGGTTTTGGTATCAGGCAGGGACTGAAAACCCAATCAATATTGGCCCAGGCGGTGTTTGAACCCGGGTCATAGAGGTGGAAGGCGAGGAAAGAACCGCTACGCCAACCTGCCTAGTTTTGTCTATTTAAAAAAAAAATATTACTTAAAAAATATTACTTGTCAGTCTTCTTTGCTTTTGAATACCACCACTGTCAGTGTAATGATCTGCCCCTTCTCGACTTTAATTTACAAATATGAAGTTGTTCACAGAACATACCTCAACGCAACGTACTGCTGCAACATTGTGAAACAACTTGCTTCAAGTTTCTTACAAATATCTTAAAAACTGATAAATATGTGTTGCCCCATGGCCATACTATATACATAACAACTAGCAAGAAAACTAACTAATTGGGATAACTTAAACTCGGGATTCTGTTGTCTTTCCGGTCGTCAAAATCTCTTGTTAGTTTGAAAAGTCATTTCACATCTCGTGCTCTGAAAGTTACTTCAACCTGCGTGAGAATTTGACTATTGCCGCAACACGAGAGTGTTTCTCTAGAGGGAATTTGTTAGGTAACAATACTGTGGAGTGTTTAAACTTTTCATAACCAGGCTACATGAATTATGGTAGTTGATTTTGACGAATTTTTTGCCGAATTTGAATAGTTCAGAGACGGATAGGTTTCTCAGTAAATGCTACTTCCTAAGCTTTAAAAATGTTGGTCTGTTTGGAATATTTAAATATACTATCTTTATAATTAAAGTACTGCTTTCAATTTAGCGTAGCAAAGTCGTATAAAATAACCTCTGTTAAATTAGAGAAATATAAAACAGTCGACATGGCAGCATGGTTTTGAAACCATTCATCTTGTAAAACTATTTACAGAGAATAATTTAAATTTAATTTAAATTGGAAAAAAATAAATAGCTCTATGTACAATTTCTTTTATGATATCATTAAGTCACACGGAATCCCTCGACGTATTATTTGAACAATCCAATTGTTTTAACAAGGGCCAGGATTGTTCACACAAAGGATTCTAACATGGGTGCACAAACTGGTAGACAAGACGCTGTGCCACCTCGGTCTTCTTCATGATGCCCTTTCGGTAGTACTGTCGGATTGAGCGGCTAAGCTTGTCGTAGTTCATGGCCGGTCGGTTCTTGCGCAGACCCCACAGCCGAGCCACTTCAACCGAGTCTTCAATCTTGAAGATACCTGCGAGAAACACACAATGAGAAGCAAACAAACAAACCAACCAATTAGTCCAAATTTTAATGTTCTTTTCTTTTCTGCATGTATTTCTGCTTCATAGTTTCATTGATCACTTCGATTGGTACCATTGCTTACTGCTTGAAATTAATCCCTGTCAACAAGAACAACCTTTGTTCTGCACTATGCCCTGTGCCCAGTTCCGTCTCGATCATTTTGCCAGAACCCCTCAGATATATTATTGATGTTTCAGAACCAGAACCTGTAGATTTGTATATTTCAGTGGTCGGAAGCCTCATAATTGCCTGAGTTAAGGAAGCCGAGATTTGGAAAGCACCTCTAGCTTAATTATAACTGGTTACAAGACCCACCTTGTGTTCGGTCCAACCACCGGATGCAGTAGCCGTAAGAATCTGGCTGCAAGAGCAAATCCTTGAGGAACTGCCACAAGTGGATGCCGCCGGTGTGGTTAGGAGTCATGAAGGTGTTTGGTCCAGTAGGGGTGGGAGATGGAATAGAAGCCTCGTCTATAAAAAAAAAGGAAGGAAGAAAAAAAGTTATGTAATTGGTTTTAAGACCTAAAAGATGACCTCGTATTAACCAGGGCAGAGTTATCATGGAGTTGCTTAATACACGAAAATACTGCATTGCCTGCTGTCAATTGCCTGCAAACTTGGTGGGTAATTGGGTTTTGTAAAGCTTTGAGAGGTAAAGAAAGTTCCTGGAGGTTGTGTCCTTGAGCATGACACTGTACAACAATAACTTAACTCATTTTAGCACTAGGCAGGTATCTGCTATAGTCGCAAGGGAATTCAAAATCCAGGGATCATAAGATGACTAGGTATTTGCAGTGGCTCAATCCAACTATGAATACTGAGCTCTATACCCTTCCTGGAGTAATAATGTAAGCATGAGTATCGGGGGTAATTCTTTGATTGACCGTCACTTTGACTTACCGTCACTGTTTGAGATGGTGCTGGATGTCTCGTATCCACCAAGGAAACTTGGGTCCAAGTAGTTGCAGCTCTTGTCTAACGGAACTTGCGGCACAGAGATGCACGGGGCTAAGATCTCATCGGCAAGCTTCATTCTTACAGCTGCTATTGAGAAATGATAGGGATTTAAAGATTCATTATTATGAGTTTGAATATCTACAAGTACGTAAAACACGACAATTGATACTATCCTATGGATTGTAATCAAGACATCTTTTGTTGACAACGGATACTTGGTCAATTATCCTTCAATTTTATTTTTTTTTAAGAATCGCACATCACAAGGAAGAAGGTCACTCGAGGTGTTGGCTACAGAGAAAATTATGGAAGAACTAGCCCCTCACACTGAAACAAGGCAATCTGATCGCTTCACAGTATGAATAGGGTTGGGATGGATAGCTAATAATGCTTCTAGCCATATTAGGCATACAAGTGCCATAGCCTATTCTGGGCTCGAACCACAACTTGCAAAACTACTCGCAGAAAACAAATTCAATACTCCAGACCACCAGGCCACGGCATTTCCACAGTGTTGTTAACAAGATTTGCCTCAAATAAGTACCAAGAAAAATGTATATCAACTTTTGGTTTTGTTCTCACCATTCTTCCAGATGTCCAAGTGCGCAAACAGGATGTCTCCCGACTTGGGCAGTATCTGTCTGAATTGTTCATCTGTCAGGTTGCAAAGCCTCATCCCGTCCATGGCAAAGAACCCAATATCGATCTCGGGCAATCTGTACTGGTGCCTCGTCCACTCAACCCACTTCTGAACCTGCTCCGAGTTCCACCTGTATGGGTCTACGCATTAAAAAAACCAAAGGAAATACACCAATAAAATACTATTTCAAGACATTTCATCATAAAAAGACATTTCATCATGGCGATGCAGAGCTTAGAAAAGAATATTACTGAGCCATATCAAATTTCCAGCCAATGATCAAACGATACCAATTGCTTTTAATAGTTTTCCTGCAAAATTTTTCGTAGAATGCGAGTTAGGAACACATTTTTTGCTTAATTATTAAACTCTAGTTAATTGTTTTCATATTAATTAAAGAGATTTAAAAGTTCTAGAACCTTTGGCCAAAAGGCTAAATTACAATATGCAGCAGATGTGCGTAATAATAGTTTAATGTATTTTTAATGTATTAATTAAATTTCAGTCAGTATTGTACATATTTCATTGAGACAATTACCTAATTGATCTTTCATTATGTTGAAAAGCATTTGTGCAATGCAGTCAATGCAATGTTTTCTGTCAATAGCTTTGTGTTAAGAAGTTATAATGTTGACTTTATTCTGGGCGCTATTATTTGATTTTAAGTGTCAGAATGTTAAACTAGCATCATTTTGGACTGAAAGTTGTAACGATACTGTTCATTGAAATGTTTGTTCAAAATTTACTTCCATGGAACCTTCAAACGGAGTCTGGGGCATCCACCTGTTCGCCTCATTTACATAATTGATTGACACACAAAAAGCCTCCGATAAGAATGTCATGAGTTTTCACCCACTGATCCTATCTGGAACTATCTGGTTCCCAACTTCCGAGCAGCAGGAAATCCGCTCTGTTTTGTCACTTCCTTTCCTGTTTCTAGTGAAATTGAGGTCGGTGGCCCCATTCTCTTCTGACCTTGACGGTAAACTTTCTCTAACGACCACTTTTGACATTTGCTGAATTGTCATGCATAAATTGTATTAAGCAAGCAACACTTTCCCCCTACAATTGTTTACAAAACGTTTTCCAGTTGGATAATTTATACATTATTGATCAAATAAAATTAAGCACTTGTAAACCTCTTCTCTTTTCTTTTCTCTTTAATTGTTTCGCATCATGATTACTTGTTTGTTTAATTGAATGGTATTAACCTTTTGATGTTTTAAGTTTACTGGCAAAACTAAGATGAAACTTTTTTCTTTGAGTTTATGTATTCATGTACACTGGCGTGCAAAAGTATTTACGCACCTGTTTACAAATTAGATTTCTTGTTTTTTGTCATATAAACCAATCAATTGTTTGAATAACATTTATACCTGTGTATTGAGTGGTTTATTCGGTCCAAATAATTGAAGTTGTATTAATTCAATTAGCGTTCATGAGTCCACAGTGGCGATTAATCTGACGTCACTTTTTTTTCCGTGCACAAAGTCTATGGGAATGTCGGTACAATCCAAGATGGCGGCGCCCATGGCCCAACACTGTAATGTTAAGGAGTTGATGCCGAGTAAAAGCCTGACGGGCATCGATTACAGCTTGGCACCGCCGGCCCATTGACCCCAACAGATGGCAAGGATCTGACGATCCAGGCTATACCAAATCCACTAAAGAGTTTGGAACAATTCATTATGGTTTTGAGGACTAATTTCGCGGTGCAGTTGCCTTTCCAAATCGTTCCACAAATTCTATAGCGGTTTCAGGTCAGGGCTCTTGGCCGGCCATACCCTCAACTCGACGTCCCAACTGTATGCCCCCCATTTCTCGAATAAAGTCTGGGATTGGATCGCCCAGATATTCCTGTGTTATCCTTGCAGGATGCGGCGGTGCATTATCCTATTTTACGGTTGGAAATTCCCTCCCCCATGCCAAGCATGGATCATTCCTTTTTGCTTGTTGTTTCGCTGATTTATGAAGCGGCATTGTGTCGTCACAGAAATTTCTGGAAACCACTCACATGCAAATTAGGCCACGCCTTGTAAGGTCTAGGGGTTCTAGTTTCCAAACTGTGATTGGGGGGCTATGTTTGACCTCGTAAATATTCATTAAAAGGCCCGAAAGACAGCGCGCACTTTTTCGCCATTGGTTTAAATGCCCACGTAATGATATTCATGAGCTCATGAATACGTAATGAGGCAATTCAAGATGGCGGTTTAACGTTGTCGCGAAACGATGTCGCAAAGCAGCGTTGTTTTGCCAGGAAGGAGAGGCTGTTTAGCGATGCAAACATGAATATTACTGATTAAAAGAAAGACACAATACACTAGGTTTGGAAATTTATTTAACAATTAAGATATTTATGAGTGAAATCTCAAAACGAAAATCCCACTGCTGGTGCGTAAATACTTTTGCACGCCAGTGTATGTTGGTATTCAATGTAACGCAACCCATGACATAAACCTCTACACACCTGTTGGGATATCGATCAGTTGGCAAGCGGTCACAATGTCTCCCATGACCTCCCTCACAATCAGTTGTTGCACCTGGTCCATGTCTTCGTCGTACTGGCTCTGGGGGAACGGTGCCATCATCAACTCGCTCAATAACTCCGTTGGCTCGGGTGCCTCCACCTTAATCGTTCGCTCCTGGGTCGGCATCGCTTCTTCATTGAAGACGCACTCCATCTCGGAGTCGTCGGCCACGGCGGGGGCCAGGCTGAAGCCGAAGAAGTCGTTGAACTGGGGTGGAGCCAAGTCGAAATTGACAAAGTCGCCCGACGTGTTGAATTCCAGTGGTTTTATTTCCTGGATAGCCAAAATAAAAATAATAAAAAAATTAATTGTACTAAAATATTAAAGTTTGCCTCTGCTTCATCTATAATTCAATCACTATCCTTCAGATTAACCCCAACTTAAGTGTACCTATCCTTGCAAATTCCAAGACCATGTGGTAAACCATGTGGTAAACCGTACCCACAAACTGTTCAGGACTCTGATTCTGGTGGTATATGCCAAACCCAGTGTAAAAGACTATCAGTACTAGTTTACCCATCCTAACAACTTCTAACAAAGATGGCTGTTGGGTTTTGATGGGTGGAGTGTATGGTTAGGGTTAATCATAAGTCAGTTTTGTTTTGACTCACAGAAACGGGAAGTACATAGTTGATACTCTCAACTAATCGAATCATTTTGTTTTATAAGTCATTTCTGTAAATATTGGGCCAATAGATTCAACAGTTGCGCCATAATGATAAGCTAGTATAATTATGGTATAACTTGGTAAGCAGTTTTTTTTAATAAACAAACCAACAACTATTTGCTTAGTGTTGTTGAGTTTCAAGCGCCACTTCATATGAGTAATATCAATGTAAGTGATGTCATTTATAAATAAGAAACGCGTGACTGATTGGGTTTTGAACCAATAGCCGTTTTGTTGTTGGGCTTCTCGAAATGCAAAGCACTCGAAGGCGCTACCATTTTACGCGTGTCCCCTCTTTACTCGAGTTTTATAGCTTGCTATTTGTACTGGTGTTTGTTTTCTTGTTTCTTGTTTGAACCGAATAATAATGTGTCACGAATGTTGGATTGAAGCCAGACAGTGAATACACCTTTTGGAGTGTAAATCTAGATTATTAAATCGTTGTTGGGCTGGACTGGTATTAACTGGTTACGTCCGGTTTCGTCTCGCTTACTTCGTCAAAATTGGATCGTATTGATACAGTGTACATACGGTGCATGCGTGCGGCTGCAAAACTTGCTCGGGTAGCATTATTCTTGTACCATGCACGGCCGGCCGTACTGAGGTCGGGGCACCTTGAAAGGTTTCTTGGAACTCGTCAACAGTGACGTCTTAATACACGGAACTCGTTATTGGCGCACGTGCTGATGTAGTGGTTATAAGAATGGAATAACCACTGCCTATAGTGATCTCGAAACCTACTGAATTATTGTAGTGTATCAACATTATTTATTTTGTACTTGGGTATTGTCGTTTTCGTTCATAAAATTGTAACTTAAATTTGACTTGTTGCGTATTTTATCTTTGCGGAATGAATAGTTTAAATGTTTTTAGGACAAGGAGACCACCAGTTTTTATATCACTGTTTATCTTAATTAGCTTTTAGGGAGTCAATTGTTCCGACAGTTTACCAGGTATTTGAGATCTGAATGATGTATTCTTTTATTTATAAACATTACATCACAAGTCGCAGCACGGGCGACTTGTGGTCTGTGGTTTTTGTATGTTGGGCTGTGTGAATCGATACAGATTAACCAGTGAATCGTCATTTTTGGTGAACCTCGCAAAACCTCAGTATCTTCAGATGACGTCAAGACTTCTGAGAGCCAATCACAATCGCGTACCGTAACCTACACTTGGCAACGCCAATCGCAATCGTTGCCTACGCCGAGTACGTCACGCCATTGACGGGATCCATCAATCACAGTCCCAGGGGGCTGGGCCTTGGTAGTACGGCTGGCGCCAATCACAGCGCGCGCGCCCTGCGGTGGAAGTGTTTATCATTGACCCTGAGTGCTTATCTGCCCTTTGTGATCGCACCACCAGCTGTGTGGTGGAACTTAACCGCACGCGGGGAAGCGAAGGGAAAACCCCTCGTCCCCGACGCGGACCGTGTTTCCACGAAGCCACGGGCTGTGCCGCGCTATCCATTACGATGACACAACACACCACACAATCCGTTACTGACCTTGGCAACAACAGAATTGTTCCCTTCTTTACTAGATAAAGTGGGATTGTGAACGTTCTGTGACCGAATTTTACACCGTTCTTTCAATTTCAATTGGACGCACGATACAAAAGCATTGTTGGTACGGAACTTTGCACCTACAATACGTTCGTTTCGTCTTGACGATTGTTGGTTTTTTTGGTTTTTTTCGTAAAAAAATATATATATTTTGTATTCGGTGCTGTTTTTATGTGTTTTATAAGTCAGATTTTTAACATTTGGTTGTTTTCCCGACACCTTAAAATACAAATTAAAACCAGTCAGGTTTTTCGTGTAAAAAAAACACCACGAAAGAAATGCACGTTGTCGGCGAATTTTGCAATTGTCTTTAAACAAAATTAATAAAATAACGGGAGGATAACAATGGGATAACAATTAAGGCAACCTTCACCCTTAGCCTAAAAACGAATTGGGATGAAATAATACTATGATAATAGACACTCAGGCAAATTATTATCGTGACTTGGAGCACATTTTATTTTTTTTCCTTGCGAAAACTATCGGCATATTGCTGAATCGTGACGCCCCGGAAGCCCCTATTAATACCCCGTGACTTGTCTGGGCCAGGCCACGGGGCAAGCGACCGCGTTCTACCCGCTGGGGCTTTACTAACCATCCCCTCAAGGCGTTCTACCTAATAATGGAGGGATTTTAGATCCCAGACTTCTTTTTAATTGCTGTCGTGTACTTCCGTTTCAAAACGCCATCCCATTTCCCCCCTGATAGTGATAATACAGAATCGGCCTGTTATGGACTTGGCCATTGACAATGACTCAATTAATTATTGAAAGCGACGAGTTGCGTTTCAAGGTCTATCATTAATCAAAATGAATTACTTAGACGCCGGTATATTAGGTAACGAGCGGTGTGTTTGTTTTTTTTAGATTGAATTAAATGCCGTGTTTTAATTAATTACTTCATCCGTGGAGTCTGTATAGTTGGTTAAATAGAGACTTGTTAAATGTTCACATTAAGTTATGATGCATAATAAGTCGTCGCGAATAACAACTATAGGTAATACATGTACTATCATAGTCTGTTTTCAGAATTTTAAAATCTTTAATTGCAGCGTATCCACTATCACAATACCATTTTCATTCATACCATTTTTCTATTACTATAAAACCAGTTTTTCCATTCATACATTCGCACAAAAGGAAGACTCTAGCATGTACTTCCCCGATATACCAGACGCGGTGTGCTGTTAATGCGCAACAAAGAACGGCTGATCTAGATAGGGGAAATATCCTAAGTCCCTATTTATTTGTGGAGATAGGGACGATTGCGAAATAGCTTTACTGTGGTTTCGTAATGGTGAAACACGTGGTTCCCATGATAAGTAAGTCTGAGACCGGCGTAGCGATAATTTCAGACTCTATGACTGAATACGGACTCTGTGGTAGTATTGCGCATGCTTGATTTACCAGTTCGCGTCGGAGGATGTGTATGCACGCAACAGTTCTCTTTAATTCAAAACGGATGACTGATAAACACGTCAGAGCATCTCAAAGCGAGGCCGGACATATCTGTCAGCCACCGGCTCGCAGTGCAAGCGAGGCTGGGAATGATATCAGGGTGTGCTACCCATCAGACAGCCGCCTGATCCTGCCTGGGATCGATGTTCATGAAAAACAACCCCGCGCCTGGGTCCAGTCAATGCCAAAATAATCCCGCCTCGCCTGGTTAAGTGTTGATCATGATAGTTAGGAAAGTGGCAGGTCACGTGAGAGGGTTTAACCAATAAAAATGGGTCAAATTTACACAGGAGTGTGATTATCATATCACACCGTGTATTTCATCAAAAAAAGACCAAAAACAAACAAACAAACAACAAAAACACTTAACTCTTCTAGAGCCTCGGCTTGTGAGATTGTGTTTGCTCCAAATAGGCTATTAGCATATTATTAACGGCACCAAAAAAACATCTCGAAATATTTTGCAGAAATAATTTTTTCTCTGCAAGCCAAGATTTTAGTCGAATGCCAACTGTTTTTCTTCTATTCGTTGCAGCTGTGCTTACAATCAATAAAATAAAATGTCTGTGTACAACAAGATTATGGTCTTACCTGACTAAATCCACCGACGTGCAGTGGGTTGAGTGTGCACGTTTCTCCCGCACTGTACATGTTGCTGGCGGCGTTGGTGTCCGTACTGGTGGAAGTCTTAGTATCTACAGAAAAAAAATCGTCCAATATTACTTCACCAAGATCAATAAAAACCAACATCTTTTAAAACCACGCAGTTACTTTTCTAACAAACACTTTCTCATCAATAATTTGTGTTTCACTTAATAATTGTTGTTGATTTTATACCAATCTTTAAAACCGGACATACCGTATTAGTTCTAAATTTGGAGTTGTTTTCCCCCTTTAATTTATTGGTATTTACCCTAGTTTGTTTTAGAAGCTACCTATCTGGGATTTAGACTTATTTTACACGCGGTATTAAATTCACAAGTAGTTCCCTTTTAAATTGGAATATTTGCCGATTACTTCCCGAAATCCAGAAATCGGGTCTTTTTAAATGTCATTTCACGGAAAGAGACGCATATAAGCTACAGGTACATAAATCTGGTCCTATTTTGCTGTACACGCGTACACTTGCAGTTCATTCGCAAAGCAAAACATGAATGCACCCGAAAGTGAAACAGTTTGTGTTAATTGTCTTTCTTATTGTACTCGGAAACAATTAAATATCGCTGCTAGACAACTGGTTTTGATGTTGGACGCGGCTTCCGTGCGGTCACAACTTGAACCAACTTGCAAAAAAAAAACCAGAACAATTTGACACTCGGCATTGCAGAGAATACTGGGTTCTTTGCAACCATTTTGCCGCCTGTTACTGTTGGAGAAAACCAGAACCTACATGTACTTCTATACACGCTAAAATATCGATTACGTGAACTGTAAAACACTTCCAAAAGCCATTAGAACAAAATAATACTTGCCTGTCATCATTAAAACAACATGATAAATATTACAAGACGAGTAAAAACATTAAATACATTGAAAGTACATGCTTTTACATTTAAATATAATTATAGAAAATTAAAAAAAAAAACATTATACCTGCAATCATTCTGCACAGTTAAGAATTTTCATAAAATCAGCGGCAACAAAATAAGTTCAAATTCAATTGAGGTTTATGGAAACTTACATTTTATAGTTGCAATATCGCTGAAGCGATAACTACAATAGGGTAGTTGCACGTGTCGCTGGAGTTTTTGACATTCACGAGTCGCCTTTTAGCTTACTGCACCAATTGATTTCTGAGGTGTATTGTTTCCAATTTTAGCTTTTATACTAGAAACCCGCTGTTTATACCACGCGTTTACACACGTATGCCAATGTACAGTACAGTATAGGCCATAATGTGTGCAGTCCATGAACTCCGCCTATTATGAATGATATTCATCATCTATGCGTTTTGATTGGTGAAGGACCGAACGGCCACGGATGACTTCACTTCTGAGTGTTTTGATTGGTTTAACTCTTGCAGTGGGCGTGTTTTCTCTGCGGTCACGTACAACACGGCGTAATGTGTGCCCATAAGCGCAGCGTGGCCTCGGGATCGGGTCAACCACTACTACAACTAGTTTCATGGCTTCGAATTTAATGACTGCTGGTGAACTTGTGTACGTTACATGTACATGTACATGTACTGTGCGTGGTGCAAAGTTTCACACGTACGCCACATTTATTGTTTAAAGTCAAAGATTAGGCAGTGAATTAACATCGTTCTATTCGGCTAATGGTCATCAACATTAACACGTATTTCACAATCCTTTTAAGGATTGGGAAATATAAGTTGTAAAATAAGTACGCAATCGTGTCGGGTATTTTTGTGTGTGTATACATGTACATTGTACATGTACATGTACATGTCCATATATATGCACAATTATGCCTAAAATCCCTACATTTGTTCGTCCTTGACCATATTAATTCCAGTGCAGTTCAATTTCAGTTCAGTTTTACAGAGTGAAAGCAACAGACTCCAAAAAGAATGAAAATTACCACTACAAAAAAGTACTTGAAATTGTCACTCTTTCAATCGAGCATTTACAAGGACAACATGGATAGATTTGTTTTCGGTCGATATCTCATTCAATGTGAGTGACACCCTTTTTTAATTGATTAAAAATAGCAGCTTAGCTTAGAAAAGGAATCTATTCCTCGGAACGACAATCGAAATTAAATAACCTCTTTTCAGTTCTTCTTGCCTTGCTTCCCCCCTTTTAATTTCGAAATTTTCGGATCGAGTAGAACTCGAGTAGACTAATCAAGTGGTGACATGCAAGGAAGTCCGGCCTAACTTTAGTCTTATAACGGCTGCTGCCTTGTGGTGGAAATGTGTATTGGGTGAACGCCCCAGGTTGCATAACTACAGCAAACTTTAATATTACGATTCATGCGTACACAGATTCAGTTCGTAGCATGGTGGAAGGAAACCTCCATGGTACTAGTACAATGTGGTATAGCCAGATTTTGCAAACCGACTTTTCTGACCTCCAATATTCACTGCAGCCGGCTGTGGCTACACATCCGATTGCCTGTAATTTCAAGGGCATGTTGTGGGTCGTGTGACGGTCAGCCGGACGATATAGGCCAAGAGGGACTATTTTTTGAGGTCAATTATTTCTTCATTGAATCTTACAACTTTCCATAAACCTCATCATAATACAAAATTTTGCAAGAAAAACTAAACTACCTATAAATTATTATAAAATACCTTACTAGACTGTTTTTAGTATAGTCCGCATTTGCAAATATCGAACAATTTTACTACCGAATTATTAAGAAATATCTTACTTATTTGAAAGTAAATAATAGTTGTACTCGGCTGTAGGCATCCAGCAAAAGGACGGCGCTAGATAACCTGTAGTTGTTCCGAAAAATTGAATTATATTTTTAAAAATTCACGAACGCTGTTTTTCTTGCTTTTCTCAGCATCCATGATTGTAAAACTTCGGAGAGGTCAGTTAAAATGATATTAGTATAAAATACAACCCTCCAAATCCACCCATTCATGATAATTTAAGCAATTGGTGCATCCTATACCTTCAAAGCATTTGATATAAACAGGTACAATCCGGACTAGTTCCTGATGACCGTACAATCACCCAACGTATCAAAATCTCCATTGCCCATGAGCGTAATGCTCTGTTTACCCATATATGTAGTCTCTAAGCGTGTTCACTCCTCACTAGAAACAAAATGCTTCTTGGAAGAGTAGAGGTGGGCATCGGAACCGGTTACCCGAGTACCCGTCCGCTAATGTACCGGTTTCAGCTTATAGGATCGGGTACCCGTAACCTACAAACGAAATGTTTCGAATGCCATTTGTGGGGACATTTTCAAAATGAAAACCAGCATTCGGCCTATATAGACGTGTAAAACTGATTCTGCACGTGCATTATTTTGACGCATGCAATTAGTTGTAGTTTACGCAGTAAAGCTATGGGAATAATTATATCTTGCTGGCTTGGTGCACTGGTGACTAGTTTTGTGCACCTTGATTTGAATTGTTGATTTTTTTTTATTTTTTTTACAGGTACCCGGCCCAGAGTACCCGTTTTTCTCCTACCGTGTTTGAATTCTTACGGCGTATTGTTTTTCCGTTGCTAATTATCATGGTTTCGTTTGTGAAAAAATAAGCGACAGATGGATCACCAGGGTTGTAGTCGAGTCGGAGTCCCTGCAAGTCCGTTCACAAGTCCTTTCGTGAAGCCAGTCACAAGTCCCTTCATAAAGGCAGTCACAAGTAACTGGATAAACAATGACAAAGGAATGCTTTTGTCAAAGCTGATTTGAATAGCTTGTGATTTGAATTGGAACTGAAGGACTTGTGATGGACTTGCAGGGACTTACAGGGACTTGCAGGGACTTGTGATGGACTCGACTACATCCCTGCCGTATGCCCTATAACCGTCTGAACGAATTGAACTGAAATGAGTCGAAGTACTAGAAACAAGAAGAAGCATTCCGCGCATGCCAGGAGACCGTGGCACAAAGGGACACAAACTTTCACTACTCTGACTGGAAAAAACTTCCATGCGTGGAATTGACAGAAAGAACAAGCAACAACAACCGCGGCTTCCACGAAAGTACAGCGGCGCTTGAAACCGGGCCAATTTGGCATAGCTTGGAAGCCAACCGCTTTACGATCAGTGCGACCGTAAACATGCACGTACATTGGCGTTGTGGAGTCACAGCTCACGTATGGCTGCCACGCTAAGCTCGTCAAGCGGGTACAAGTAAGGGATTTCCCCTTACGGTATATCTTCAAGGACAAACAAGTTTGTTTTTTTCTTGGAAAAGTTTAATGGTGGCTTTCGGGATAATTACGTACCCCCTCCCCACAATGACATACAGTTTTGTTGGTTCTAGACTATTCATTCAACTGATTTTTTTTTTTACAAATCCCAGATTTTGAACTTCATATTGTTTATGGCCTGTGTAATACATGCAGTGTTGCCATTTCCCCCTGAAACTCGTCATACAAATAATACACAAAGAAAACGAGCAAAACATGGACATCGCGCCCAACTTAAAGGGGTCCCGACTAACTCATAATTTCCTTCAAGAAAGTAATGAAACCCCCAGTACGTATCATTTTACACTCTAAGAAATAAAGGTTCAGTTTTCAGCCTTTAGTAAGTTGATACATTAGCTCCACCCCTAAGGGTGCACAATTGAGCATATTGGGTGTCAACTCTAACGCATTGCACCCTCAAAGGTGAAAATGTGCACCACTTGAAACTGTTATGGTTCAAATATGTACATTGTACTTTTTTGTGTATAATTGTATCAATTAGGGTGCAAAATTGAACCTATATTTCTTATATAGAGTCGTATGCTTATCGCATAATTAATCGGCAAATTCCTTATTTTTAGCTGTAGTGTTACTACTAGTCTTGCACCATCATTCACATACTAGGCGGTCACCCGGGGTTTGTCGGTTCTCGGGTTTGTAGCTACTTCCCTGGATGGATGGGGATTGTGGATACATGTTGACTCTATCATGGAGGTGCCAAATACAACTCTCGTCTGATTGCTTCATCTGACAGACTAATAATTGATTTACAAAATATTTTGCTGACCTTGCATAAACTTAATTGGCTGCAATGATACAGATACACAGGCCTACATTTCTTATAATATTTCCCACCTTTTGAGCATTATTTTGTAACAGTTATAAGAATGTATTGAATTATTGATACACCATTTTCCCTTGATTAAAGTTATTTAAATTCAACTTAGATATAAAAACCAATGCATTACCTTATATGAGCGAAATCAGCACTGCTTGTAGACTTCTTCCCGTGACAATGTTGGGGGTAATGAACTGTGTTTGGGGGTACAAATCTTTTTCTCACGGTCTCAACAGATGGATATAAGGACCCCGGACACACATATCAAAGATTTAAACATTCTGGCTATTTTATGTATTTTTTTAAGGACATCCATTGCAAGCATGTAAACATTGAAATCAGTATTGCGCAATACAGACATGAAACAGCCATATGATACAAATAAAAAACGACCAACAGCTCTAACTACCCCCCAGGGGATATCTGGGTGGCGATTGATAACAGCTGTGTTTGTTCTCTACCAAGGCCGCTGAAAGAGATGTCAGCGACTTTTTTTGACAGCGGCTAAACACAAAGGGATCAGATTTCGATTTGTCTGCACAACTCTATGGCTTTTGGCCCAAACCATTATTTTGAAGGGATGTTTCACCCCCTGAATGACCTCCTGGGTTAGAATTTTTTTCCCAGTCCATTAGCCCGATAGGACAAACTTTGAAAATTCGACCCTTAGACGACCTTTGACCCCGGAAGACCCGAAAAACGCTAACCCGTTTTATTTTTGCCACGCTCACCTCGCATCGAGCATTGCGATCACCGAGTTTAAGCACGATCCGACCAACTTCAAAAAGGTGACCCCTAGATGACCTTTGACCTCGCACGCCCTAGCGAATGCAAACTGGTTCTTGCGGGGACCGAGCCGGACCCACCCACCGAGTTTGAACGCCGCACGACCCCGGGAAGGGGACGAAAAAGCGCGCACAGACAGACACACAGACAGACAGAGAGTAGCGTATTATTATATAGGATGCTCCGGTTTCTCGTAATTGTAATACATTGCTATAATGTGTTCCGGCAGAACCATTTTGAATATTTGGTTTTCGTTTGAAATATTGCTCAATAATCTTAAGTAGGATACATACACACAAAAAGTACCCGTTGAGGTTTGAGTTGTCTTGAGTGGATGTGGAAATCTTCAGCAAACGGGGAAACTTTTGCCCATTTTTTTATTTTTTTTTATTTTTTTTATATTTATAGTTACTAGCGTTTTTCAATTCAAAAGACGGTCACATTTTCAGTTATTCGGGGGGTAATTAGGCCTATGGCACGCCAAAGCAGAATGTATTCAACACAGTGTCAATTGTCATAATTTTAAAATAAACCACAACAGTAACATTTACCGTTTAACATTAAACAAAAACATGATCAAAACATGTATGTCAACATAAACAAAAATGGGTTAGAATATGTCATAATATGACAGTAAAATAATATTTTATGAATGCACGTGTGTAATTTCTGGGGCTCCTTCAGCTGAAGAGCTTCAAACTCAAAGCATATCATCATTCAATGAACATTACAGGGGCCTTTGCCCTTTTAGTAAAAAGAGGCACAGCTCTTGACAGCAATGACCAATTTCAATTTGTTTTGTTTTTCAGATGTTGAGAAGAACACGCTCTATCAACACATACCTTACTGGTGGATCAAATACAATTGTTTTGTTTTACACTCTCAAAACATGTATTAAAATGTTGTTGGTTATAAAAGTTGGTTACAATGTTACCCAACGTTTGGGCAATTTTTTTAACAATCTTTTTTGTTTGTTGGTTATGTTTAACTAATTTTAACCAACGTTGGGTAGATGTGCTCATTTTTTACCAACTGTTGGTTACCAGGTGAACAACACAACAGCTAGTTAAACAATTGGTTTAAAAATGTGCCCAACGTTAGGTAAAATATACCCAACATTGGTCAAATTGGAAAAATGTACACATTGTTGGTAACACTAACAGGTTTAACCAACTGTTTTAACCAACAAAATGTTAATACATTTTTTGAGAGTGAACGGGAACAAATACATACTCTTGGTCACTTTCGTTTTGACTCGCACTCTTTTTCTTCGAAGGACAAATCTGCAATGGCATACTCTGACCGTGTGCCAAATTTCATGCTTGCATCGTCAAAGACACAATACCCCCGAATATTTCCCTATCTGCCCCACTATTATGTGACGTTGAGATGCAAGTGGATAAGTAGTTTTTCATAGGGGGTTTAGTCACTGTGTTAATAATTTGCGGTGCTTATATTGCTTTATCACCACCGGTATCAAAGCGCTTTCACATTATTACCCCGGTCATTGGGCCCATATAAACATCCCAAATACCATCTCAGCTCCCTTGGGAGTATATAGCTCGATGCTGTCATTTCGGCGCAAAGCAGCTAAATCCACAACAATAACCATCTATGCCCACATAGGTATCCATTTACTCCTGGGTGGAGAGAAGCAATGAGTGACAAAGTGCCTTGCCCAAGGGCACACGCACCATAGTCCCAAGCCGGTGTGGCGGTCTCACTTCTCCGGCGTGCTAGCTTCTCCGGGCGGATTGAGCGGATAAGTCAGCACGTTACAATCACATACTCATTTATCCGCTGTGCTTACTTCTCCTGATGCCGGGCTACTAACAGAGGGCGCTATCACCATATTTTTCATCGCATTTATTATTATTATTATTATTATTTCTTTTCGGCAATGAAACCGAGGATTCCTCAAAAGCGCCCAAGGCACTGTAGCTAGTAAGCCTGAAGAAACCCGAGTAGGAGGATGAACGGAATGCCAGAAACACCGGGGCGAACCCCTTCTCTTAGCGATAAGCGTAACTGGGTTCTTTTACGTGCGTGTCCTGGCTCAATATATACACAATACACACACGGGACCAACGGCTTTACGTCCCATCCGAAGGACGAAGCAATAGTGGTTTAATTGCCTTGCTTAAGGACACACGTGTCGATGACAAAGTGTGGCTGATTTCAGGACCAATTTTCGTTAACTGATCACTCAGATAACTATATAGGGAAAAGACAACCAAATTGGGCAACAGGATCAACACAAATTGGAAAATAATTTAATTTGAAGATTGTAGCAAGTTGTTTTCATCAGGGAATGATTGACCGAACTGAGGGAGCTTTAATGAGGCGGACTATGTATAAATCTTGTTTATGGATACCACCGCATTACAAATATTCGTTATTATTATTTTTATAAATAAATGCAACAGTCATGATCAGATAGATAGAAGACAATACGATCGCTCTTTTTCTTGTCAGAAGCGAGTCTGGCCGTCATGTCTCCCCACGCCGCCGTGTCGAAGCAAAAGACCGACTAGTACTAGTCTAGTACAGCACAATTTTGCCGCACGCGCCCTGGATTATACTGGTACCCTGTAACGTAGACACATCCTACAATCTTACGTTCACCAGTACATCACCAAAGAACTCAGCACACAGAATAAAGTCGGCAAAAATGTAAATCACTGCGCAATTTTGCGCATGCGTGTTGAAGCGTTATTTCCCTTTCGGAGAAGCTAGCACGCCGGAAAAGTGAGACCGCCACACCGGGCTTGAACCATGCTCGAACCCACAGCTTACCTACAAATTACAAATGCAACGCTCCGGACCACGAGGCCACGGCACTCCACACTTTGTTAGTATAGGCCTAAGCTTTTCAACATTAATTTGGTTGGTTACTAATTTGGCTAGCTGCAGCACATAGACTGGAGAATTATGACCATATTAACCGGGTGCTTTCGGCTTTGGAATCAAGACAACATACATAAATGCATAGGTCTGAATATTTCTAATAGAATGTTATCTGTTTTCTTTGCCTAAAAACCCAATCACAGCCTCGATACGAACTTGAAAGGGGTTAAACACCATGTACAAGTACATGTACGTGGTATATTGCAATCCTAGCAACAAGTCTGTTGATCCCTACACTACAGCAACAACCCATCAACATCTGCAGCAACACATAAGCAAAACCCAATTAATGATCTCCCCCTACTCCCAGTGGCAAATGATGTGTATTGGAATCATAGCAACTGCGTGTACTGATGTTTATCTATAACATAACAACAACCCTCCAATATATTTGGGCCTCCAGACCTTACACTTAACCAGTTCGCGCCGGATGACGTATATAAACGCAAAAAAATTCCCAAATTCAAAACGGATGACGCATAAACACGCCAAGTTCAAGTTCGGAAATGTATGTCAGCAGCGCGCAAGGCCGGAAATGCGTGGGTGTGCTTCCCGGCACTATCAGCCTGAACCCGCTTCGGATCGAGTTTCGTAAAAAATTATCCCGCCCGTCGGCTCGGCGATGTTAAAATAATCCCGGCGCGAACTGGAAACTGTTTGTCTATTGTAGTAAAAAAAGCTAGGGTGTTTACAATCAGCCAAAACGGGGAAACACTCAACCAACGATCGATGTAGGAATCAATTATCTGTTATCGCTAATTTACAGTACACACAGATTCATCTTTTGTGCAGACATTCTGTTGTCTCCGTATAAAATAGGAGCTATTTCTGTTGTTATGTTCGTGGAAGTGTTATCTCCGCGTCCAGGGTGTAAATGATCCGGGTTATTCTCCCCCACAGTCAAAGCTGCAACTGCAGTATTGTTACCGACTGATTGAAAAAGTCGAACCAGGGAATCTTTCACTTCTAGTAAAAACAGCATGGTTTGTATAAGAGGTAATTTTTAGTCTTTGTTGGGATGTTGTCTCAGTTCTTAAAGGGATCGTATACGTTTGGTAATTACTCCAAAAATTAATGGCAATAAAAACTTACTTGGTAAGAAGTACAGCAGCTTTGGATAGTATAATGCATTTTTTTGAAACTTTTCACTTCGAAGTACTGCGGTTATGGAAAAAGATATCACTTTTTATCCCCCAAAAAGCGTTACTACAGTGACGTTTCTCAGAATGTGTATTCCAATGCAGATTATTCTTCCTGCGTTTACATAACCGCTCTAGATTTTCGGCAATATCTCAAAAACGCTACCACCTTTTGAACTGAAATTGTTACAGGTTAGTTTTATGGTATATATCTATAACTATATAGGATTGAAACAAACAGTGGGTTCCAATTACCCAACGTATACGATCCCTTTAAGGTTAGTATCAGCGGCGCAATTAAGTGCCAAATTTCGACCTAGAGTGGACCTTGGATGCAATGTAAGGGGGCACTGACTAACAGTAAATGAATGGTATCATTTCAACTGTGTTAATTGTATCTTCGTTTTTATTTAACTCCCTAGGGTGTGTGCCAAATCATATTGATTTTTGAGGATTTGGGAGGGGTAGTGTAGTTTCTTAAGCAAAGACTATAGTTTACAATGTGTACATGTACTTTCACGACCCTAAAAAAAATCATCACGTGATACTTGCATGAATGGAACTTGAATGGAACCGAGCAATAAACAAGCAAGACAACGGACTCGTAAAAGTTGGCTTGTTAAAGTGTTTTATTGGAGTCATATCCTAGGTATAACACCAGTTAGTGTAAAAAAAAAAATTAAAAAAAAAAAAAGGCTAATGGGATGGAATTTGTTTCTCCAGGATTTTGATATAGAAATCCGTTCTGTGAAAGTTAAAGACAACGTAGTTGCAGACTGTCTGTCTAGAAACCTGTACAGGAGAGAAATCCTACCAATTGTGCAAAGATTATAATTATCTTGATTATAACTGTTTGAATGTTGACCATCAAACTGTTTGTATTGTATTAATAATTAATATTTTTGATACAATTAAAAACCCACTCAACAGTTTTTAATCGAAACGTTTGTTAAGGAGTAGCTGTTGCGGCCTAAGGACTGTTGCGGTCAGATATTTACATGTATTTAATAAGCTTCAGATTATGCACAGCTTGAGCCTGTAGTCCACCTGAGATTAAGCATATCTTGGATATTTAGTACACAATTGGCTTAACATATTTTTGATGTACTCAGTGGTCTTAATCCCTGTATAATGTATTGTATTTTGGAGTCTGACGAGCATACAAGGCCGGGTTCGACTCCCTTCTAGTCACACACGCTAAACTACCACCACGGGGTTAGCCGGAGGCTTCGTCCACTTCTCCTTCGTTGCTGTTGGATGTGTAGCCCCGCCGCCAAATACGTTTTGGACGTAAAATCCTAAACGTGTCGCCAGTCAAGTCGAGACGATGCCAAGTCAGTGAGGCTGCCCTCGCTAGCCTTGCCCGGTGGTCTCCTTCGGTGGCCTGGGTTGCTCCGACCATGCTACGACCCAGTGCTCTCCGTAGATGGCTTTGGGTCAGATCGGCTCACTGCACTCCGTAGATGGCTTAGGCCAGACTAGCTCATTGAACTCCGTAGATGGCTTAGGCCAGACCGGCTCATTGCACTCCGTAGGTGGCTTTGGGCCAGACCAGCTCACTGCACTCCATAGATGGCTTAGGCCAGACTACTCACTACACTCCATAGATGGCTTAGGCCAGACTAGCTCATTGAACTATGTACATAGGATGGGAGGGGTGGGAGATGTTAACCTCCACGCAGTCCACCCTGTTTTCACTAATGTCATCAAACCGATGTATGCAACAACAAGTTAAGCTGCTCATCATACGAGAAAAAAAAAATAGGATGAGAGACCTCCGCGTCTATAGTCGTCTTTGGATTTCTGGCCACGCCCACACAAATCCCGACCCCGCTCGTCATGAAACTGGTATTAAATTTTAGAATTGTATTAAATCATTTAATTGTAATCACCTGGGATGATTTCTACTGTAAATATTAAATTAATTGTTCAAATTTAATTGCTGGTTTTTACTTGTGTTGTTTATTACTTTGTTTCTGCCGTGCCCTAGTTCAGTTTGTTTTAATTGATTTTAGTGCACGTAACACTAACACAATATATTTTTTAAGTCGCATTTTAGCTAATTTTAGGTTAAAATATAATTTTGCCACAAAACGTCTCAAATCCACCCAAAATTTATTTGTAAGGGGTCAGCCCTGCATTGTTATGCAAATTAGGTCAAAATATGTTTTTGCCCCAAAACGTCTCAAATCCACCCTTGACCAAACTCTAGTTCCGTCAAAGCCTTGCAAACTGTCCAGCGGTGATAAATTATTTGAAGCTTTTAATGGCCTCAAACGTATTAAAATATGATTTTAATCAAAATCGTCTCAAATCCACCCAAAATTAGTTAGCAAGGGGTTAGCCTTGCATTGTTATGCAAATTAGGTCAAAATATGATTTTGCCCCAAAACGTCTTAAATCCACCCAAAATAAATTTGTAAAGGGTTAGCCTTGCATTTTATGCAAATTAGTTCAAAATATGATTTTACTCAAAATCGTCTCAAATCCACCCAAAATTAGTTAGCAAGGGGTTAGCCCTGCATTTGTATGCAAATTAGCTCCAAATATTATTTTTACCTAAAACGTCTCAAATTCACCCAAAATTAATTTGTAAGGGGTTAGCCCTGCATTGTTATGCAAATTAGGTCAAAATATAATTTTGACCTAAAACGTCTCAAATCACCCAAAAATTAATTTGTAGCCTTGCATTTGTATGCAAATTAGTTTAAAATATGATTTTACACAAAATCGTTTCAAATCCACCCAAAATTAATTTGTAAGGGTTAGCCTTGCATTTTATGCAAATTAGTTCAAAATATGATTTTACTCAAAATCGTCTCAAATCCACCCAAAATTAGTTAGCAAGGGGTTAGCCCTGCATTTGTATGCAAATTAGCTCCAAATATTATTTTTACCTAAAACGTCTCAAATCCACCCAAAATTAATTTGTAAGGGGTCAGCCCTGCATTGTTATGCAAATTAGGTCAAAATATGTTTTTGCCCCAAAACTTCTTAAATCCACCTAAAATTAATGTGTAAGGGGTTAGCTCTGCATTGTTATGCAAATTAGCTCAAAATATGAATTTTTCCTAAAACGTCTTAAATCCACCCAAAATCAGTTAGCCTTGCATTTGTATGCAAATTAGCTCCAAAAATATACATATTTTGACCTCATTTGCATAACAATGCAGGGCTAACCCCTTATCAATTAATTGTGGGTGGATTTGAGAATTTGTTTGGCGAAATCATATTTTGATCAAATTTGCATAAAAATGCAAGGCTAACCCCTTACAAATTAATTGTGGATGGATTTGAGACGTTTTTTGGCGAAATCATATTTTGACCTCATTTGCATAACAATGCAGGGCTCTTCCTTATTAATTGATTTTGTTGTGGATTTGAGACGTTTGGGGCAAAATCATATTTTGACCTAATTTGCATAAAAATGCAAGGCTAACCCCTTACAAATTAATTGTGGGTGGATTTGAGACGTTTTTTTGCGAAATCATATTCTGACCTCATTTGCATAACAATGCAGGGCTAACCCCTTACAAATTAATTGTGGGTGGATTTGAGACGTTTTTTGGCGAAATCATATTTTGACCTCATTTGCATAACAATGCAGTGCTAACCCCTTATCAATTAATTGTGGGTGGATTTGAGACGTTTATGGGCGAAATCATATTTTGACCTCATTTGCATAACAATGCAGTGCTAACCCCTTATCAATTAATTGTGGGGGGATTTGAGACGTTTATGGGCACAATCATATTTTCGACCTAATTTGCATACAAATGCAAGGCTAACCCCTGGCAATATATATTTTGGGTGGATTCAAGACGTTTTTTAGCGAAATCATATTTTGACCTCATTTGCATAAAAATGCAAGGCTTGGGTGGATTTGAGAGGATTTGGGGAAAAATTATATTTTGACCTAATTTGCATAACAATGCAAGGCTAACCCCTTACAAATTAATTGTGGGTGGATTTGAGACTTTTTTGGGCAAAATCATATTTTGATCTAATTTGCATAAAAATGCAAAGATAACCCTTACAAATTAATTGTGGGTGGATTTGAGACGTTTTTTGGCGAAATCATATTTTGACCTCATTTGCATAACAATGCAAGGCTAACCCCTTACAAATACATTTTGGGTGGATTTGGGAAGATTTGGGGCAAAAATTATATTTTGACCTAATTTGCATAACAATGCAAGGCTAACCCATTACAAATTAATTGTGGGTGGATTTGAGACGTTTTTTGGCGAAATCATATTTTGACCTCATTTGCATAACAATGCAGGGCTAAACCCCTTATCAATAAATCTTGGGTGGATTAGAGACGTTTTGGGGCGAAATCATATTTTGACCCATTTGCTTAACAATGCAGGGCTAACCCATTACAAATTAATTGTGGGTGGATTTGAGACGTTTTTTGGCGAAATCATATTTTGACCTCATTTGCATAACAATGCAGGGCTAACCCCTTATTAATTAGTTTTGGGTGGATTTGTATCGTTTTGGGGCAAAATCATATTTTCGACCTAATTTGCATACAAATGCAAGACTAACCCGTGGCAAATTTATTTTGGGTGGATTTAAGACGATTTGGGGCAAAATCATATTTTGACCTAATTTGCATAAAAATGCAAGGCTAACCCCTTACAAATACATTTTGGGGGGATTTGAGAGGATTTGGGGCAAAATTATATTTTGACCTAATTTCCATAACAATGCAGGGCTAATCCCTTATCAATTAATTTTGGGTGGATTTTAGACGTTTTCGGGCAAAATCATATTTTCGACCAGATTTGCATACAAATGCAAGGCGCAAATAAATTGTGGGTGAATTTGAGGCGTTTTTGGTGAAATCATATTTTGACCTCATTTGTATAACAGTGCAGGGCTAACCCCTTATCAATTAGTTTTGGGTGCTTTTGAGACGTTTTGGGGCGAAATCATATTTTGACCTCGTTTGCATAACAAATCAGGGCTAACCCCTTACAAATTGATTGTGGGTGGATTTGAGACGTTTTGGAGCAAAATCATATTTTCGACCTAATTTGCATACAAATGCAAGACTAACCCCTGGAAAATATATTTTGGGTAGATTTGAGACGTTTTTTGGCGAAATCATATATTGACCTCATTTGCATAACAATGCAGGGCTAACCCCTTATCAATTAGTTTTGGGTGGATTTGTATCGTTTTGGGGCAAAATCATATTTTCGACCTAATTTGCATACAAATATATAACCCCTGGCAAATTTATTTTGGGTGGATTGAAGACGATTTGGGGCAAAATCATATTTTGAACTAATTTTCATAAAAATGCAAGGCTAACCCCTTATCAATTAGTTTTGGGTGCTTTTGAGACGTTTTGGGGCGAAATCATATTTTGACCTCGTTTGCATAACAAATCAGGGCTAACCCCTTACAAATTGATTGTGGGTGGATTTGAGACGTTTTGGGGCAAAATCATATTTTCGACCTAATTTGCAATACAAATGCAAGACCCCTGGAAAATATATTTTGGGTGGATTTGAGACGTTTTCGGGCAAAATCATATTTTCGACCAGATTTGCATACAAATGCAAGGCGCAAATAAATTGTGGGTGAATTTGAGGCGTTTTTGGTGAAATCATATTTTGACCTCATTTGTATAACAGTGCAGGGCTAACCCCTTATCAATTAGTTTTGGGTGCTTTTGAGACGTTTTGGGGCGAAATCATATTTTGACCTCGTTTGCATAACAAATCAGGGCTAACCCCTTACAAATTGATTGTGGGTGGATTTGAGACGTTTTGGGGCAAAATCATATTTTCGACCTAATTTGCATACAAATGCAAGACTAACAACCCGTGGAAAATATATTTTGGGTGGATTTGAGACGTTTTTTGGCGAAATCATATATTGACCTCATTTGCATAACAATGCAGGGCTAAACCCCTTATCAATAAATGTTGGGTGGATTAGAGACGTTTTGGGGCGAAATCATATTTTGACCTCATTTGCTTAACAATGCAGGGCTAACCCATTACAAATTAATTGTGGGTGGATTTGAGACGTTTTTTGGCGAAATCATATTTTGACCTCGTTTGCATAACAAATCAGGGCTAACCCCTTACAAATTGATTGTGGGTGAATTTGAGACGTTTGGGGGCAAAATCATATTTTGAACTAATTTTCATAAAAATGCAAGGCTAACCCCTTACAAATACATTTTGGGTGGATTTGAGAGGATTTGGGGCAAAATTATATTTTGACCTAATTTGCATAACAATGCAAATACATTTTGGGTGGATTTGAGGCGTTTTGGGGCAAAAATATTTTCCACCTAATTTGCATACAAATGCAAGGCTAACCCTTTACAAATTAATTGTGGGTGGATTTGAGACGTTTTTTTGCGAAATCATATTTTCGACCGAATTTGCATACAAATGCAAGGCGCAAATAAATTGTGGGTTGATTTGAGACGTTTTTGGCGAAATCATATTTTGACCTCATTTGTATAACAATGCAGGGCTAACCCCTTACAAAAATAATTTGTGGTGGATTTAAGACGATTTGGGGCAAAATCATATTTTAATTTGCATAAAAATCCAAGGCTAACCCCTTACAACGTGTTATTGTTCAGCAAACTCGTTTTGCGCCAATTTTTAGATAAAAATTCAAGGCTAACCCCTTACAATTGTTACATTTTCACAAAACTCAATTTTTGATAATTTTGTATAAAAATATAATTGTAAAATTGTAAAATACAATTGTAAAATGTTCAGAAAAAATCACATTTTAGCAAATTTTAATAACAATGCAAACCTTATCAATTAGTTTTGGGTGCTTTTGAGACGTTTTGGGGCGAAATCATATTTTGACCTCGTTTGCATAACAAATCAGGGCTAACCCCTTACAAATTGATTGTGGGTGGATTTGAGACGTTTTGGAGCAAAATCATATTTTCGACCTAATTTGCATACAAATGCAAGACTAACCCCTGGAAAATATATTTTGGGTGGATTTGAGACGTTTTTTGGCGAAATCATATATTGACCTCATTTGCATAACAATGCAGGGCTAAACCCCTTATCAATAAATGTTGGGTGGATTAGAGACGTTTTGGGGCGAAATCATATTTTGACCTCATTTGCTTAACAATGCAGGGCTAACCCATTACAAATTAATTGTGGGTGGATTTGAGACGTTTTTTGGCGAAATCATATTTTGACCTCGTTTGCATAACAAATCAGGGTTAACCCCTTACAAATTGATTGTGGGTGGATTTGAGACGTTTTGGGGCAAAATCATATTTTCGACCTAATTTGCATACAAATGCAAGACTAACCCCTGGAAAATATATTTTGGGTGAATTTGAGACGTTTTTTGGCGAAATCATATTTTGACCTCATTTGCATAACAATGCAGGGCTAAACCCCTTATCAATAAATGTTGGGTGGATTAGAGACGTTTTGGGGCGAAATCATATTTTGACCCATTTGCTTAACAATGCAGGGCTAACCCATTACAAATTAATTGTGGGTGGATTTGAGAGGTTTTTTGGCGAAATCATATTTTGACCTCATTTGCATAACAATGCAGGGCTAACTTCTTATCAATTAGTTTTGGGTGGATTTGTATCGTTTTGGGGCAAAATCATATTTTCGACCTAATTTTCATACAAATGCAAGACTAACCCCTGGCAAATTTATTTTGGGTGGATTGAAGACGATTTGGGGCAAAATCATATTTTGAACTAATTTTCATAAAAATCCAAGGCTAACCCCTTACAAATACATTTTGGGTGGATTTGAGAGGATTTGGGGCAAAATTATATTTTGACCTAATTTGCATAACAATGCAGGGCTAATCCCTTATCAATTAATTTTGGGTGGATTTTAGACGTTTTGGGGCAAAATCATATTTTCGACCAGATTTGCATACAAATGCAAGGCGCAAATAAATTGTGGGTGAATTTGAGGCGTTTTTGGTGAAATCATATTTTGACCTCATTTGTATAACAGTGCAGGGCTAACCCCTTATCAATTAGTTTTGGGTGCTTTTGAGACGTTTTGGGGCGAAATCATATTTTGACCTCGTTTGCATAACAAATCAGGGCTAACCCCTTACAAATTGATTGTGGGTGGATTTGAGACGTTTTGGGGCAAAATCATATTTTCGACCTAATTTGCATACAAATGCAAGACTAACCCCTGCAAAATATATTTTGGGTGGATTTGAGACGTTTTTTGGCGAAATCATATATTGACCTCATTTGCATAACAATGCAGGGCTAAACCCCTTATCAATAAATGTTGGGTGGATTAGAGACGTTTTGGGGCGAAATCATATTTTGACCTCATTTGCTTAACAATGCAGGGCTAACCCATTACAAATTAATTGTGGGTGGATTTGAGACGTTTTTTGGCGAAATCATATTTTGACCTCATTTGCATAACAATGCAGGGCTAACCCCTTATCAATTAGTTTTGGGTGGATTTGTATCGTTTTGGGGCAAAATCATATTTTCGACCTAATTTGCATACAAATGCAAGACTAACCCCTGGCAAATTTATTTTGGGTGGATTGAAGACGATTTGGGGCAAAATCATATTTTGAACTAATTTTCATAAAAATGCAAGGCTAACCCCTTATCAATTAGTTTTGGGTGCTTTTGAGACGTTTTGGGGCGAAATCATATTTTCGACCTAATTTGCATACAAATGCAAGACTAACAACCCGTGGAAAATATATAACTGGACAGGAAAGGAGGTGTGGTGGGCCGGGAGAGACTTTTTTGAACGTACCACGTACGAGCTATTACATATAGAATTATGCTAGAGGGCACTTACTTATTTTAACATACTACTAACGAGCTACTACATATAAAATGATGCTATAAAGGGCGTGTTATACGCAACGATATAATTGTTAAAACCACGCAACTGATTGAGACATTTCTGTACTGTAGTGGGTACTGCACAGGATTATTAATCCGGTGGCGCGAGATCGAATCCCGTCAATTTTCTTCTTTTTATCTTTTCTTATTTTTAATTTTTTTTTATTTTTACAAAATGCAAGACCAACCCCTTACGATCTTTTTTTCTTTTCAAAAAGTCACATTTTAGCCAATTTTCTTACAATGCAAGGCTAACCCCTTATAAAATCATATTTTGACCCCATTTTTATCAAAATGCAAGGCCTCTGGATAAATAATCATGTGTAGTATAACAGTACAGAGGTATCTCAATCAGTTGCGTGGTTTTAATTATTATAATGATATCGTTGCATATAAAGCGCCCTTCAACATCATTATAAATGTAGTATCTCGTTAGTAGTATGTTTTTAAAAATGGCGCTTCCCGGTCAATTACACCTCTTTCCCTGTCCAGTTCATATTACCTGTCAGGGTCTTGCGTTTTGTAACAAAAATGGGCGCAAATTGAGATTAATGACAAATAAAACACTGTAAGGGGTTAGCCTTGCATTTTAAACAAAATGGGCACAAATTGAGATTCGTGAATTATAAGGGGTTAGCCTTGCAATTGAGCAAAACTTGTTATTAAAGTTTGCTAAAATGTGACTTTTTTAACAAATATAAAATCGTAAGGGGTTGGCCTTGCATTTTTATTAATAAAAAGCCAGACAAAAAGAAGAGGGACGCATTTAATTCAAGACATTTAATCTGCAGTTGTCAAAAATACCAACCGAATTTAACTTAAATTCTAAATTTACCAGTTGGGACTGTCCCCGAAGTTCACTTTAAAAAAGTCTAACCCAGGTTAGCATCTTCCCTTTATGGTATACTTGGCCCTTCGGGTTATATGAACTGGACAGGGAAAGAGGTGTGGCGGGCCGGGTAACCCTAGAACCCGGAAGAGTCCTACAGGGGAGTCGGTAATGAGCTCATTGCTCAACACCGCATAACTTTTTTTGCTTTTTTCCCCATTATTTTTCCCTCACCATCAATACACAGTGGCTTTTTAGCAAATTAAAATTTTAGCATAAATTATTTTTTTAAATGCCACATTAACACCTGACAATTGTATTTGTTTCCCAAAAAGTCACACTTTATCCAGTTGATTGGCGAGATAGATAGTGAAAGAACTGCAAGCCAATCCTCTTGGGCCAGCAATTAAGTCAAAGTTTTGGTAGACATGGGTGCCAACAAACTCTTGAAAATAATTACGGTCACCGTATGGCGGCAAGGCGATTGACATGGTGAAAAACACAAAGACAGTAGATGCACTTTCTGATAACATGTTTTCCCGGCTGTTTTAAAACATTTCTAATTCAAATTCACCAACTTTCACATTCAATTTCGTCCGAGAAAATAATTCACACGCTTTAGTTTTACCAAACCATTAGTCATTTATCATTCAATTTCAAAATTGTGGTTACTCTATTAAACAAATTCTGGGGGAATATTCCTCATTAGTCGTCCATAAGCTGTTGCCGAAAGGCAGTAGTTAGAGATCGAATTTGCCTTTATATTAATCAATTTCAACTCTTACGCTGGGGTGGGAGATGACAACCTTCACGCGGTCCACCCTGTTTCCACTACTGTCACCAAACCGATGTATGCATTTAACACGTTAAGCTGCTCATCATCATAATACGAAAGAAGAAGAAGTCTTACGCTACGTAAATTAGTCTCGTTTGTGATTGAGTTAAGCCCACATTTACTGGAATTTGTTGGCACCTGTAACTGCCAGGTAATTTCCCGTAAAATTTACGGGATTTTGTTTACAGTGTACAAATTTGTAATTCAAAAAAGGGACAGTGCAAATCAGTTAACGGGATGTGCACAAAGGCGCCTGCACAGGTCTGGCCCTCGGGAGCAAAAACTTCAAAACCTTCGTGTAGACTTTGACAATTCCAGGAAGGTGTCAAAGGGTAATAGTACGAGGAGGGTATACACATTTCGCAATTTCTAAACTTTCAGGCGACATTTTATTTACCCTTTGAATTAATTAACATTCTCAGACTGTTTGATTTCATGATATCACCTTGGTCTATTTAATGTTGAAATCGTATCAGTAATTGATAAGCTTATTCCGAATATGAAGCATTTCGACTGACAAAAAATATATAGTTAAAGATTCCCGTTTCGTTTTAACCCCCTGGCATGATGAATATAGCAAGACGGTCATCTTGTGTAAACATTTATTTTGTTTTGTTTTATGACTCGAAGGTCTTATTGGAACTTCGAAACGATGAATCATAATTTTGTAAACAGCTGTTGGAGAAAGAAAAATAGTTCAGACATGCATCGTGGGTGGTCCAGAGCGCACAGAATCATATTCAACTGGTTTTAATAATATAACCTATACTTGTACTAGTGTGATGGTAATTAACGTAGAGCAGATCATTTTGCAATTTGCCTGAGACAAATCTTTGACCCTTTTTTGGTTTTTTTCACGTGACCCTAAAACAGATTCAAAAAACCAACTGATTGGTAGATATGTGTCAAACCAATGAAAGTGGTCGATTTTAACCAAAATAGTGGTCGAATTGATAACCAATGATATTGGTCATTTTAACAAAAATATTTGTCAAAATAACAAATATTTTGGTTAAAATTGACCAATATATATTGTTGGACACATATCTACCAATCAATTGGTTATTTTCAACCAATATGTTTTATTTGCACGACAGCATTTTACTATAGAAGGGATAATAATTTAACTCTGTTGAGTGTTGGAGTTGTTTTCACTTTATAAAAAATATATTTTACTCTTTTTAGAGTGTTTTTATAAGAGTGAGCTTTTCACTCGTTTACATTTAGAGAGTATGCTGTTTTCTACTCATTAGACGTCAAAAGCATCTCGTTAAAACATTGTGGGTCGCTGTGGTACAATGGTTACGGTGTTCGATTCGTGTGCGATGGTACATACACTGGTTCGAATCCTGACGGGAACATGATGCATGTGTTCTTGAGCAGGACACTTTACTGCAATTGCCTCTCTCCACCCAGGAGTATAAATGGGTACTTGTGAAGTTAGAAGACCTCATCTCGTTCTCGAGATCTCTGCATAATTCTCTGCAGGGATGTAGTCAAGTCCATCACAAGTCCATCACAAGTCCTCCAGTTCTAATTCAAATCACAAGCTATTCAAATGAGCTTTGACAAAAGCATTCTTTTGTCATTGTTCAATCAGTTACTAATAACTGGACTTGTGCAAGGACTTGCAGGGACTCGAATACAACTCTGAATCTCTGGCTGTGCTCCGTGGTCAGAGAAAAAGTCGTATGGCGGCTGTCGCCGACCCGACTACGTTGTCGGTAGCCGCATCGTGCGCTTGCCAGCGGGCCAGTAAGAATGATTAGCTTCCTCAGTTATTAATACAAATTATTATATTATTATAGTAAAATTGTATACGGAATCGCCCTGGTGCATAGTCCGTAGTATATGAGTCACGCGATAAACCCTCGATCAGCACCAAACAAAATGATGTAGTTATCAACGTGTGTGGATTCGTCTCTACTTGAGTTGATAAGGCATTCCAAAGTTCTCAAATATACACACAGGGTAACAATAGAACAGAAAAAAGGGGCTCTCCCAATTGAACAAATCTTGGAATCGCTATACAGCTAGAATCAGGTGCAGACGATCGAACAGAAATAGAAGTCTGTAACTATAGGGATAATACAAATGCAAAACAATAAGTAAAATACCACACATGAAGCCATGGTACGACTGCAGCTAAAATATGGGGGTTCAAAGTTTCTCATCTAAATGGATGAAAAAAAAAAAATATGCCCTTCGGCATTTTTGATTGTTTTTCTTCAACCAACTTTTCAGTTCGTATATTTTATGTATAAGCAATTACTTTTTCTATTTGGGATGTTTCCAACCCTCTGAAATTGTTATGCTTTTTATTTTATTTTAAGTTGTATTTTGTGTGTGCCCGGAACGTTGTATTCGAGAACCTGCACAATTCCACTACAATTCCCTGCTAGTCCATCACAAGTCATTCAGTCTCAATTCAAGTCACTATAGCTATTCAAATGAGCTTTGACAAAAGCATTCCTTTGTGATTGTTCGACCAGTTACTTGCGACTGGCTTTATGAAAGGACTTGCGACTGGACTTGTGAAAGGACTTGAAGGGACTTGCGACTGGACTTGTGAAAGGACTTGAAGGGACTCAATACAATTCGTCAAAAGTGTCATATGAAGATATGTGGCAGAGAACCCCCCCCCCCCCCCCCCCCCCCCCCCTTTTTGTGTTGACCATTGTGTTCCCGGTATCTTAGGAATTCCTTTTAGGTTTCCAGGGGGGATGTGTTAGTGACTTTTAGGTAACAATAATGTGGACTGTGTATAGGGTATAGAGATAAAAGGGGGTACCCCTCTGCCACAGATCGTGCTGGGTATAAAACGTGTGCGTGGTGTTGCGAGTAGGACGCCGGGCCGAGTAAACTGTCCACGTATACCCATCCACCTACCCACCCACCAACAGACCAAGTACGAGCCCACGGCGCGTTAGTACTAGGCCCGACCGCCGTGGGGAAAATGTACAAAAATGGTCTTCTCTATACTTCAAATATATCTCTCGACAGGTGATAAATACTGAGATGGTGCACAATAACCACTCCATTAAAATGTTCGTATAGAGGTCACTGTGGTATTCAGTTGCTATCAATATTTACTCTGGCTTGTGGTAAGGGGGAGCCCCCACAGGTGCCTTGTATTTGTCAAAAAAAGGTACCTAGTACTTGTCAAAAGGGTCGAAAGCATAATCCAATCCGAAACCATAACCAGCTCAAGTGCGTGGTACACGTATTACAAAAGTTACCCTGGAGGCACATCCGGAGGCGAGGTATGTTTAAAGGTAGAATATACCATTGGTAATTGCTTGAATTATCATGAATGGGTGGATTTGGGGGTTGTATTTTATAGTAAAGATCGATTAAACTGACCTTTCCGAAGTTTTACAATCACGGATACTGAGAAAAGCAAGAAAAACATCAGCATTTGTTTTTAACCGGCGTCGAGCAGTTATTCTTATGCTATGTTTGGGGTTTTTTCGCGATCGCCGTCCGGCGTGATGTAGAAGGCATGGATTGTCGCAGATCTTCTGGTGGGATTTACTCCCCTTAAAAAAAACCAAACTGGGTTCTTTGCCTGAGGTGACCCATAATAACCCCTAATTGTGTGCACAAGGCTCGGTAGGTACTTGTTGCCGCAAATCACCCAGGTGTGACATATACTCCGCCCAAAAGCTAAATAAACTGGGGTCTATAGGTGACCCAAATGACCCTTTCGGGTGCATAAGCTTCTTGCTCTAAATCTCTCGGAGTATCCCACTCCAAACCAAAAGTGAGTTATTTAAGTTTTTTTTTTTTTTTTTTTTTTTTTTTTTTGGGGGGGGGGGGGGTGTATTCAACCTTTAAGTATGATTCACTCAACCCAAAAGCAAAGACAACATTTTTTTTTGCTTGGAGTGAGCCCCTTTGTCTCTTATTGTCTTTGTTCACTAATAATAGGCTCAGGGACTAGCTAAGCTGACTGCTGCTCATTTCCCAGTGTAATTCACTCCACCCGAAAGTTAAAGAACTGGGTTATGTGCCTGGGATATTTCTTGTAGGGCCTACACTGTCCCTGTGTATAGATGCAACGAGTCCATCAGCTGACTGCAGTGCACACATTTTCGTTGGATTCACACGACCAAAAAGAATAGTTCCGTGCTAAAAGTAACATCAGGAACTGGGTTCTTTGCCTGAAGTTACACAGGCTTATTTCACACTGTCCATACGACATGCATACAGTTCAGAAGCAGTCCAGACAATAATACCTAACAATTTCACCTTAACACATCCTTCCAGATATCTAAAGAGATTTGCCTGAGATTCCGGGGGAAAAATGACCAACACAAAAAATGAAGTTACTGTGCATTATTATCTTGCTTCATAATTATGACGATTGGAATTGATCACCAAGGTTCGATTATTGCACCGGTGAGAACGCATGATTAATAATTTAACGACCCAAAATAACCCCCCCTCCCCCGAGGGAAACAAAATTGTTTGTTCTGTTTCGTAGATTGTTCATTGTAGTGAACTCTGCTGTTATCAGGGAAGTTGAACGGGACTGTCCCCTGCGCAAGACACTTTATCTAAAGTATTTGCTTACCCTCCCAAAAACGAATAAACTTCACCTCAGACGCACGCAAAACCAGTTACTTCTAAATTTGAAGTGTTTTTAGTCGCACTGTAAACACTAGTGCATGCTGCTATTTTGGTGTAATCATGCATGTCACAATAGCCGAGGGTTTAATAGTTTGTCACCATATATTTACTGGAGTGGCGGGCTTCAACATTTCACGGTGAAGGACCGTTTTTAGTTTTGAGTGATTTGTTTTCTGTTTTACTGCTGTGACGTTTTGAAAATGTCGAGGATTTGTTGGGTCATTAAATGGCTGTATAAGGAATACGGGGTGAGAATTGGGGGTAATGAGTAATCCAATTAATCGACAAAATGTTTTGTGGGTTGCCGTCAACCCCACAGGGTTTATGGTACGGGTATATAATTTATGTTTGTATTGGCATAAATACATGAACCTCTTACAAATTGCCTATCCATTTCTTTCGTTCTGCAGGTAATAAAACAATGATGATTTTTTTTAAACGGCAATAAATGTGATAAACCGATGAAGTTTGTCTTTAGTAGAAGAATTCTAATCATCTAATCTTAAAAAAGGAATTACTTAAATTGATCCAGGCTGTCAGAAAATATGCATGTTTTTCTTTAAATAAACACCTGGTAAAGCTATCCATGAAATTTCATTAGAAGCTATCGATTCGAGTGAGAATTACAGATTTCTTACAGATTTGCCATAACAAATGAGATTTTAACCATTTAATTGGTTGGATAAACCAATGGCAATTGCTTGAATTATCACATACGGGTAGATTTGGGGGGGTTGTATTTTATAGTAATTGACCTATCCGAAGTTTTACAATCATGCATGGCGAGAAAAGCACGAAAAACAGCGTTTGTTTTAAACCGGCGTCGGGCAGTTATTCTTATGTTATTATTGTGTTTTCGCGATCGCTATATGGAATGATTACAGGATATCTAGCGCAATCATTTTGCTGGATGCCTAGAATCATTATTAACTTTCAAATAAGTACGATACTTCTTAATAATTCGGTAGTAAATATTTTCGATATCTGCAAAATGGTGTAACCTACCTTTAAGTCAAGAAAGAATTATTATTTTCTTACTTAATTTTGATCTAACAAAATTAGTAACAGCTAAATATTTTGTCTAAAATATTAGTTGCAACCTAACTAAATTCTAGCAACGTACTAAATTTTGTATGACAAACTATTAGTTAGTCAAATAAGATAGCTGGCATGGCTTTTTGTTTTCAGCTAATTGACTAAATAAAATATTCATTGTATAAGGCTACTGCATCCTATGTATATTTGTGTGTTTGTGGGTGTGTGTGTGGGGGGGGGGGGGGGGTTGGGGGGGGGGGGGGGGGTACACATCACAACAAAACTCCCCCCCCCCCAAAAAAAAAAAAAAAAAAAATAAATAAATAAATAAATAAATAAATAAATAAATAAATAAATAAATAAATAAATAAATAAATAAATAAATAAATAAATAAATAAATAAAAAAAAAAATAAAAAAAAATAATAATAATAATAATAAAAAAAAAGAAATAATAATAATAATAATAATAAATGAATAAATTAACAAAAATAGTACAAATCGTAATAATACAAACATTTACAGCAACAACAACTGTTTACCCACACATTTTAAATTTGATTTCATTTAAATTCATAAACGGTTAACGTCAATTTCGTCTCAAATTCATGCATGACCTTGCATATCCCATTTTCAATTTCGTCTTTGGTCGCTCATGTTCGTACTTGTCCAAATAAGTTCATACATTGCCAAAACATAACACAATTTATTTTGTTTTATTTACGTCGGTAACTCTAACATTGAACCTATTTAAACTTTTCCTGGAAACGATAGACATTTTAGTCCTGTTTGACAAACTATACAAACACAATTTCCTGAACAATTAATTTCACTGGAGACTAAAAACATTTACATTCAAACCTGATTGAAATCTACAGAAGAAAAAAAAACACCTTTAGGATACAGGAATAAATAAAAATTTATTATTATAAAACTCGTTTCCTCCTCACTTTTTTGTTATAGAAAGAACACGCTGATAGTTCCAAGAATTGGGAAATACATTCTTTGCTACGCGTGCGTTTTAAACCTTTTATAGAATAGAATAGAATAGAATAGAATAGAATAAAACCGAACGGACAGCAACGGTTGAGATACGGTCGACTGATTTGTAAAAAAAGATTATATTTTTTATTTATTTATGCTGAACAAGCATAAAAGCGATAAGTGAATGGGGACCAGGGACTGGGGAAAACCCCCGTTGACGCACACAAGGGCGTTTTCCAGAAATTTCGGGGACGATATCTGAGGCGCCTAAATCCAAATTTAGGTTTTCCAGGCTATTTTTCTAATATTTAGGGATTCAAATTCACCAACTCTCACATTCAATTTAGTCCGAGGAAAAAAATTTACACGCTTTTACCAAACCAATTTATAGTCAATTTTATCATTTAATTTTAACGTTTGGTCACCGTTTTTTAACACCAGGTCGAAAATATTATCAATTTTTTTTCTAAAGGTGTGAAAGTTTTTTAAGGAACAGAAGTTGAATATGAGAGTTGGTGAATTTGAATAAAAATATTTAAAATAGCCAGAAGAAAAACCTATATAAATTTTACGAGAAACTTCGCTATAAGGATGCATATTATTCGGCAATTGTATTTTCTTCCTACGTTCCTACGTCAGAAAATGTATTTCTTTTCTATATCTCCCTCATGTAATAGAGTTCATAAATCGAAAAAGAAAAGAAAAAGACAATAGTGATTTGGTGAACTATTGGGATGATAGAGCACTTGAACTCGCTCGTTTTATTTATATAGAAGTACCCTGAAATCTGGGTACATTTGTACATCCATTTTATACACAACTACGTGTGTTACCACAGAGTTACAATCTCTTACAGTATATGAATATAATTAAATCAGTTGGACACACATGACCTAAATGCCGAGAGGTTTGGAAGGAATGATGGGCACAAATCTATGCACAATACAACGTCAAAAAGCAGGAAATTGTCTCGATATAGAAAGTGAATGAGGCAGGGGCGATCGGTGCCACAGTCCTGCATTTCTGCTGGCACTCGGAGGCCACAAAAAAAACTTATTTTAAGAGGAAACGTGGTTGCTTCATAGGACACCGATCGAGGGTGCACTCCCTGTTCCCCGCAGTTAGCAATGTACATGTACACGCAGTCGTGAATTACCACATAACGATCGAGGCTCGATATTGTGTTTTCCTTTATTCCTACGTTATACCCAATCCCCATTGCTTTGCGCTTGCACCGTCGATCGAGGACCGAATATTTCCATTCATACCGCCGACCGAGGGGCTTTTGTTTCCTTTGTTCTCCTTTGTGTCTCGCCCCTCGGTCGTTATGTGGTGCCGGAACATAATGTACATGTATATGCGCCCAAGACGACCATCATGATAGAGCGGTCATGTAAATCGCTAGAGGGCGCCATAATCGTCAATGGCGGTCACCTTTGTTTGGTTAACTCTTTTCGCAGATGTCACAGCCGCGAAAGGAGATTGGTCGTTCAAAGACACCTGACTTTCTGTTTCGAAGAAGAGCGGATGCCAAGTTAAGATTGGTTACCTTATTAGCATCCGTCCAACGGAAAGCGACATCCGCTGCATTAAACTCAAAGTCAATTGAGGACAATTTTACCACTTGTTGGCAATCTTCCATAATCGACAAAGAAAACCAAGAAAACTTTCTCATTATTCTCCTTTCGTATTCGTAAGCACGGACTTAGTGGTATTTCATATAATTGAAATATCCTGGCAAATTGTTGGCAATTTCGAGAGAGTACGTGAAAGATTTACTAATTTAACAATTATATACCATGAAAGAAATTGGTAGGCATAATTGTAAGGGGCTGCATTTATTTATGTCAATACAAAGATATAGTCAATTTTCTTATATGTAAGATTGGCGTAGCGGTTCTTTCCTTGCCTTCCACCACTATGACCCGGGTTCGAACCCCGCCTTGGCCAATATGTGGATTGGGGTTTTTTAGTTTTGGATACAGGTTTCTTCAGGCTTACGAGCTAAAGTGCCTAGAGTGCTTTTGAGGGATCATTGGTTTCATTACCAGAAAGAAATATTTATAATAATAACAATAATAGTAATTACCGTTGGCCCTTCGTTGCATGCTGTGGCGTCGACGGCAACCAACGACATTTTGTCAATAATAGGATTATTCCCGTCATTCTCCCCAATTCTCACCCCGTATTCCTTACACAGCCATTTAATGGCCCACCAAATTCCTTAACATTTTCTAAAACGTCACAACAGTAAAAAAACAATACAACCACTCTCAAAACTCAAAAGACCGGAAATTTTGAAGCCCACCACTCCAGTACATAAAAGGTGGCACAATATTAAACAATCAGCTAGTATTATGCCATGCATGATTACACCTAAATAGCAGCACTAAGTGTTTACAGCGCGACTAAAACGCTTCAAATTCGCCCGAGCAGTACTTAACGTTTTGCGTGCGTATCGGGTGAAGTTTGTTTGTTTTGGGGGTGGTAAGCAAATACATGTACTTTAGATAAAGTGTCTTGTGCAGGGGACAGTCCCGTTCAACTTCGCCGATAACACTAACAGACTAACCCATTGAAGTTCCTATACTTTGATGCCCAAACCGCCCTGCTTGTTACACCTTGTACTATAACAAACATGACCTACACTGGTTGCAGACCGCTAAATGTACGCAGCCCCCCCCCCCCCCCCTCCCCCACCTCCCTTTAGTGATAAATAAGCCCACTTCCAAATTTCAGCCTCCTAGAGCCCTATGTATTGATGACATTCACCCAATGTTTACCACATGACATTGCAGTTTTTCACTGGGGGTCACCATTCGACGCTTGCTATACTTTTACATGCAGAACTGAGCCGACCTAGGGATGATTTTTTTTACCAAAAGACGGTGATTTGGCGAGTATTGTGTATACGGATTATCGCAACTGTGGGCACTATAGATATATTGTTATTCCCATGAAGTGAAGAGGTTGTTGTTGTATAGCTAGCTATAAGGGCACCGTGACAGCTTAATTGTGCCATTCAATGATGGGTCAATTCCCGCGAATAATAATGGTCCATCGCTGACGCAGGTACTCGGCGCACTACTGACGGAGTGGCCACTTGCCCTTGGCCCGTCCAGTCCACTCAATTCATAACAATAGCCGGCCCAACAATGGCCGAAATACCTTAATTTCGTCCGACCGTATAAGCGCATGCGCATAACAAAAGAAAGTACCCGAGTGCAGAACGTCAACTTTTTCACGAAAACAAATTTCTATTGTGAATATAAAAAGCAGAAATTAAACCAATTTAGTGTACAATCATTCCAAGGGGGATTGCAGCTGAACGGCTGAACACGATTTCCATCAGGATTTTACACTGATACATAGTTGAAATGAATCTTTCAAATATCACACTTACAAGAAAAAGACAGTGAGGAAATTCGTGTAGCGTGTAAGGACGTGCTCAAACTAATTTGACATACTTTAGGAAAAATACAAAATCAGAACAAAACAAGCAAGAAATATACTCATACTAATAGATACTACTACTAATAATGCTTATTTATAAAGTGCGCATCCACCGAGACAGGTGTTCAAGGCACCTCACATTATTACCCCGGTCATTGGGCCTATTAAACATTCCAAATACCATCTCAGGAGTATCCAGCTAGCTTAATGCTGCCATTTCGGCGCATCTCTACCCTCACATGTACCTATTTAGTCCTGGGTGGAGATCAGCAATGAGGGACAAAATTAATTGCCCAATGCACTTGGGCACACGCACCATCACCCAACCTTTTTGTTGGGGGGGGGGGGGGACACTTCGGGTTCCTTCGACATCTCGTCATCTTTAAAGAGGTATCATCCCTGAACAGTTCAGGTTATGGATTGTTTCTTATCATATTTCATACATCTCGTTGAAAGGAAACCAACCTATGTCTTACCGTTCCCGAGAAAAGACGGGCAAAAACAAACCAGTCGTTAATAATATTGGACACGACAGAGTAGTATGCAAACAGTTCTTACTGTCGCCCTCTTTAAATATAATTAGGTACGATGTGTGTGTCAAATAAATTTAACACAGAACTAATGCACAAAATGTCGTTTCTTACACGTCCGCAGAAGGCAAACAATATCTACTGCTGGAATCACAAGCAAGCACTAAACAGCTCGACTTTTGAGGTCAAACATTTTTTGCAGTGTTCTTCGACACGGTCTTCGAGATAAAAAATAACGCTCGGTTCAGACAGGAGTTCCACAGTTGCGCCGAACCAAATTTAAATCAAGTCGCTCCTGAGTTGCTCTAATAACTCCAGCATTCGATCGTTCGCCGTCTGGCGCGTCTTGTTGCCCTTATTCGTTTCAGACGTCGGACTCAATTCACTCATTTAGTTCGAACGCCTGTCTGAACCGAGCGTAAATTACCGTCAAAAAGCTCACAGAGATCGAGATTCGAAACAGAGTTTGAAACGCAGAAAACCGACAATTCTGACAATACATTTTTCATGACCTGGTTTCAGTAAGAAGCGCCTCTGAATCTAATCGTTAAAAAAAAGTTGAGATGTAATGGGGTTACCAGATGAACTTTTCATAAATAAGATGTTAATCTAAAACTAGTTTTTAGGTATTTAGTCTTGTCGGTACGCGGCACCACATAGCGGACGCGCATGCAAACTAGCTTCTAAAGTGGGCCGAGTTAAAAACCAATCCAGGCGGTCATGCTGAACATGAGAGCCCGTTGCCGTTTATGGATATTGTACACGCACGCCTCAAAACACAGTATGAAAAGCCCAAACACAACAACTGCATATAAATACACGTACCAGCTATATTATTAGACTCTCCAAAGTGTAAAGTCATGCATTTTGTAGTACGGCATTCAACCTTTTGTTATTTTCGTCTGCGTAAAATAACAATTGTATATACCCTATTTTGCAAATGTGCGGTACGCGTGAGAAAATACAATAGACACAAACCGCACCATTGCTTTGACGTCACGTTGACGTCTTTCCCGCGCGGAGTTAAATACCAAAGTAATTACTCATGTTATACTAATTGCTTTGATGCCTGTGATTTGAAGTTGGATCTAAGAATAGAAACCGGCTTGGTTCGGCTAATAGTACTAACTAATAGCCGGCGTTTTGGTGTGTTTTTTACATCGGGGTCGAAAATGTTTTTGAAGATGTCATAAGAACCGTTCCGGTGTCTCAAATTCTACGGGCGTCATTCAGAGTTACAATGTTATACATTGTACTCAACAAGTTGCTCAAAAAGAATGGAGTTTGTTGTTTTATCCAACGTTAACTGTTTCTTAACTTTTCTGAGATTTCAACCGTTCAGTTTTGAACTTTTGCGCATGATTATATAAGTTTTCTCGATCAAATTTGTAAGAAAAGCATTTTTCTTTTGAATGTACGTATTTAGGCGATTTTGGTCATGGTGCCAATTCGGTGCTTTTATATTCACTTTCAGGGTGTGCAGTTTCGTTCAGAGACATGTTTTAAATTCGTTTGCAAATTTGAATACTGTTTGAGTGCATGGATTGTTAATTGGATGGTTATATTGTTTAAATCGAAAGACACAAAAGTATGTGTATACACAGGCATGTGAAATTTCTGCTTTTAGGCTGATTTCCTTTGTTTTGATTTAGATTTTCCTCCTTTTTTATCACTTATTTCTGTGTACAAAAGTACAGGAAATCTTTTTCTTCTTTTTTTCTTACCAGAAAATAATTTGCAATTTGGACCTAGGCATTTGATGCCACGAATGCAGATCCCGGGGTCGATGGCCGGGGTGGTAAGTTAACCATACCACCTCCCTTCCTCGACTGAATAAATGTTAACTATGACGTAATTGGGGAATTCCCCGAGGTTCCTTTATGTCCCTGAATAACGTTACATTATTACTCAACAATAACAATCAGAAAATTGCAAATTTTGATTACACACAGAGGAAGTTGAAAATAGCACTGTCTTCTGTATGTCAGCATATAGATTTACATTATAAATAATGTGCGGGTAACAATTGGTTCGACATATAGAGGGCGTCGTCGTTTTTATCTGCCACGGCTGTATCGACTTCCTTGCCAACGCAGTTTTTATCCATCCAAACAAAAGAGGACTTCACCAAACAGAGGGCGCTGTTCAACTGTACTGGAATAACCTCGTGTACCAGTTTCTTTGTGCAATAAAACTATTTATTTATATCTGGTGCGCGAACTAGTGACGACAATTCTTCGAAATGATGGCAAGATAACACAAAGATCCGGGACTTCATTGTTAAAAAGGGGCTTTTGGGGGACAAAAATTGTCAAAGCAAGGTCGCAACAGTTGGCGGTAGCTGGAAAGCGCTGGAAAGCTAAAAAGCGCAAAATATCGGTGAAAAAAATGTCACTGACTTAACTAGCAAGCGCACTATATCCAATTCAACTCTTTTTTTTTATAAAAAAAAAAGTTACTGAGCAGGATCCAAACGTTAGACAGTCTAACATTTCTTGACCTGGGGTCAATCTGATCTGTGAGCACATTAATGTATAGCACTTTTATGTTTTAAATGTATTATTTTGTTTGTACAATAGTACATTTTATTGTTATTAATGTCTAATAGATTGCTGATTTGAGTTTTGACATACATATAGGCATCCAAAATGTTACACAAATTACATTACAGAAACTCTATATTAGCACAATTAATTGTTCGGCTTTACTGGCGTCCGGAAAACCTGACTTTGCAATCATGTGGTTGAATATAAAAAAACCAGGAACAAGTCATATTTTGGTGAAATTAAGTTTTTGGTAACAGATGGAAAGAAGACGCTTTAATTTGACACCAGAATTATATTGTTGTTCAATTGCAAACTAATGTATGGTATAATATTGGGCTATACTCGTTTTAAAACTGAGCATTTAAAAAAATGTTTTTTGTGGTTTAGGCCTAAAAGATTTTTGTATTTACAACCATCTTTAATTAATGAGGGTAACCCATCCAGCAGAAGCTGATCACTTGGGGCCCTCAGTAGAGAGAAGACAATGAGAAGAAGGTACAGTTTTAGAGGTGGGAGAAAAAACCCAGAAGAATATCCTGGGGAAAAGAGAGAATGAACATTCGAAAAACCACTAATTTGTCACCTCAATTTATTATTTTGACCAGTCATAGTACACAATGGCATGTTTTCAGTTTTGTCGGAACAGCTAGGTCACTATAATGTGGTATGGAAAGAAATAATCGACACCATGCCAGCATCAAAATGAAATGACTTAAAAATAAAAATGAAATGACTTACGAGACGTCGTGGGGGGATGGTGAAGACTGCTAGTGCTCTGTGAACGGTGCCGGGCGCCGCCATGTTGTCTGATGTCACGTGACGCTGACGCCATCCGCGGGGACGTCATTGGATAGGTCATCATGGCCAGGTCTGATGCCCGCCCCATTGTTTGCTGGGGCAGAGCTGGCCGTAGTCTGGAGGGCGGAGCCGCGAAGCTTGAAGGAGCCAATTCTGAAATGCCACACACGTTTGAAATAACATGTAAAACAGTTTTAAAAAGGTGCCAAATAAACCCATTGAGTCATATTATAATATAATAATTAATATATGCAAATTTGTTATTCGACGCGGCTATAAATAATGGTGGCCTAAAAATGGGCAAAGAAAAGAAGTTTGCACTCAGAACTTGATAGAAGTTAAAGCGAGTATAAATTAAACTGCGAAAGACAGCTTTGGCGTTCCATACTCTGCGCCCCAACATTATACCCAGCAAGACGTGGGACCGAGCGACTCCCCCCTTAGCCCCCAATACCTATACACTCCCTAGACTATTGTTACCTAACGCACCCACCCCCCTAAAAACCTCAAAAGAAACCACAACATTCCGCAAGCACAATGACCACCACAAAGGATGGGGGGGGGGGGGGGTATTTCCGTCCCATATAGCTTCATATGCCAACACAAGCCATCTTTATTCTACCATAATTATTACAATACCTTATACCATCTGCAAAACGAACCCACAAGGAAAACAAAGCGGTCCGGATTTAATAGAATACCATAACATCTCGTGTGTGTTGATATAAGACAAACATGATTAGAAAACCGGTCCTTGGCACATTTTGTACAGTCTCATGAAAAATAAACAAACAGAAGACGTGAACATTCATTTCCCGCATTCAAGCTGTTTCCGTTTCTAATTCAGTTAAATAAATGACAGCAGAATGTTCCGTGTGGGTTGAAACACTTTGGCATTTCCGAGTTGCTCCGTTCAGGGGGAATCCAGGGCATTCCAGGGGAATCCCCTGCTCGGAGGGATAGTGCGTGGGCGTCGTGACTCTACGTCAAACTCGTGCTCGGATTATTATTATTATGTGCTCGGATTATTTTTATCCCGCCACATGGCGGAAACCCAGGCCATGTTTTACAAACTTGGGATTCATCACCACTTCGACGTTCGGGGCTCCAGCTTGATCATTTTAGTTTTTTGTTGTTGACATAACTGGCCCCACATAGTCAGAGTTTAGTGTGCTTTCATTCCATCTTATACAACGTACGTTTATTTTGTTTATATACGGACTAAATGTGCGTCCTTTCCGAAAGAAGAGGTAAAGATTAAGCCGTGATGAGAACGTGGTTTGATAAACCGCATTTGTAGTCCAAATCGTGTGGTTCAAGACTCCGTTCATGCCCACCGCCTATATTGGGCGCTGGGAAGGAAACGCAAGGCATTATGGGTACCATGACATTTCGAATTGCACGCATGCAGCCACTGATCTCTATAACTGGATAGGTCGAGCGTACATTGATGGGATAGCGAGCCGTGAAGTCACCGGCGGCCATGATGGGATATTCAAAACATTGCCTTCGTGCATGCAAAAGACGCGTAGACACGTCGAGAGTGAGACAGTGGCAGCAGCGATGGTGGGTAAAAATGCATTAAAATCCTTTGTAAATAAGTAAATTTATTAAATAAACTTGCAGACTGTGCGATCAGTATCTATCTTTGTAAAAAATGTCAGGACTACGGTTTTAAGAGAGATTTAGGAGAACATTGTTGGGCGAAAACGATATTTTCGTTTCCACATGAATTCCAGCGGGATTTTTTCATATTGTGGTCCTATCCATCATTTTATCTGAAAGAAAAACTGGGATATTTCGAAAGAACAGTAGATTTATAGAATCAGTTGGTCTAGGATACCCTTACAATATGATTGAATTCCACAATACAGGTATTTTCAGACCAATTTTGTACCCATTCTATGAAGACTGTCCCGTTGACTTGCACGTCAAACAGTTCATGGTGGTAATTTGTGTACACATTCGTACACAACATATTGTGTCATGAACTATTTGACGTGCATAAATTTAATGTTCTGTAGAATTATCCCAATATCGCAATGATCACAGTTTTTTCTCTCACAATTCTGGAAGTGTAGAGCCACCTATTAATAATAATAATAGTATTATTAAATGCATGGTGTAGGCCAAGGCTATCATGGTGGAACTTAGGATGTAGACACGTATTTCCAATACTTCAGAACAATTTCATTTTCGCCCACAAATCTCTCTTAAAAACGTAGTCCTGATGACATTCCTTGCAGTGCTCAAATTAAATTTCACTCTCTGAAGAAATGGGTATGCCAAATAAATTGAGATTTTTGTGTTTTTAAAATAGCGCCATGTTACAACATTCTTTCCTTGGCATTTAATTTATACCTGTATATTTTTTTTCTTTGTACACTACAGCTAATTGGTTTACCCAAGTCCACTTCTTGCTACTAAGATGTCAGGCTGTACAGCTTATTACGGCTGGACAAGTCATAGGACGAACTGCTCCCATTATGACAGAGGGACAACAGATGACAGCGAATGTCAAAACTTATTTTGTTTAACCATCAGTAAATACGGTAGCTTAATTGACCAACTACGTTTTCCAAGATAAGCTATCTCGGTGTTCCACATTTCTTAGATGTGCTGCAAATATATTGCAGAACTCTGCGCATCTTGGCATTTCATTTTTTAACAATATAAGTACAGATAATAAAACAGTCACAACAGTCACAAACCTAAATTTGTAACATGGAAATATATTGAACATGTGTTTTATGAAAACTGACAAATCTGGTTAAAATTGTATTGTTAATCAAAGCAAATTATACAGATGTTAAAATGACATGGATTTACCCAGTCAGTGTTCTCCACAATCACTGGGTAGCGGCCGCCCTGTGTACATGTTACGCTGTTCTGTCATATTTGTATGCTGCCCTGTTAAAATGTTATGCCGCCCTGTCAAATTTTGCTTTTCAATCATGGTTTTATTTTGCTTTCTTACAAAACAACAATTGTGGTGTACAAATCTTTAATATTGTGTTCATATCGCACAAATATCTAGAAACACTCACAATTCAAAGTTAAAGCCGTACAAGGGTGTCCTATTAAAATTTGGCCTGTGAAGAATGCTGCCAAATGTATCTTTGCATAGTATCAACAATTATTATTCTAAAATGACATCGCAAGTTTTGTTTTGGTTTTAAATTCATAAACAGTCCGGGGTTAATTGTTTTTCATTTGGTTTTATAACATCAGTAAACAATACATAATAAGCATATTGTTACTATGGCAGTAGTTATTACATGTTATATGTAGTGTATCAATGTAAAATAAAAGCATAAAGCAAAATTGAATCCACTGTGTGACTTATGTCATTATTTACACATGTGATTGATATTTTTAATTGTGATTTATTTCAAGTTTCTCAAGTTCATAGTTTAAGCCATAGAGGTGTATCTTTATTATACAGCTCTATGGTTTAAGCTCAAAACCACATAATTAATTTTTTCTGTCCACTTGTCCAGCAAGAATTTTTGGGACCCTTTCTAAACAATTTACTAAACATTAGGTTGATTCCAAATCTGGACACTGCCTTAAAACCCCACGAACAAACCGTGATGTGCCAATTAAATTTTCCTGAAACACACTGACATTTGTTCAATTTTTTCAACATTTTTTTATTTTATTATAAAATGCACTTTTTAGTGTCTGGATATAAAATTAAACCAACAATTTCAAGAATTTCCTTAATCCAAAAAAACTCGTTTTGCCTTTTCCTTGTTCTGGTTTGTGCATAAGGTTATGATGTGGATTTCTTCCCCCCACCTCCCCCAAAAAAAAACAACAACAAAAAATAATTTAGAAGTTGGAAATTCTTGAAAATACTTGTCCGACATATCCCATAGACTTTGCACTGCATTGCATCGTCTCACACGAATGTCTCGTATCTTTTCCAAAAAATAGGCCTATTTAACATTGAAACTTGGCGTATACAGGTAATTCTTGGGCGTTATTATGTTTAACTTGATTTTCCTGATCAAACTGGATCGTTTTGGCGACGTTAACTTCGTTTCCTGTGATATTAAATGAGTTTTCTCGGTCGTGCGCTATACAAACGTGTGTACGCCTGCAATGTTTTGAATATCCCAATATGGCCGCTGATGGCTTCACGTGCAGAGCCGCTCGACCTATCCAGTTATAGAGATCAGTGCATGCAGCGCAGCTGAGCCGCAGAACTGGTGACCTCCAGTTCACAGTTCAAACACAATCTATCCAATCATAGCTCAAACCGCATCAGAGTTTACCAGCGCGGAAGCCGAGCAGAATCCAAGACTTCATCAGCGCGCGTGCAGTAGGCCTATGCTGAATATTTTCTAGGTATCTCCGTTGCCGACATTTTCATAAGTTAAAGGGATCGTATACGTTTGGTAATTGGAACCCACTGTTTGTTTCAACTTTCAATCCTATATAGTTATAGATATATACCATAAAACTAACCTGTAAAAATTTCATTTTAAAATGTGGTAGCGATTTTGAGATATTGCCGAAAATCTGGAGCGGTTTAGTCCACGCAGGAAGAATAATCTGCATTGGAATACACAATCTGAGAAACGTCACTGCAGTAACGCTTCTCAGATTCATTTTTTTGGGGGTATAAAAAGTGATATATTTTTCCATAACCGCAGTACTTCGAAGTGAAAAGTTTCTAAAAATGCATTATACTATCCAAAGCTGCTGTACTTCTTACCAAGTAAGTTTTTATTGCCATTAATTTTTGGAGTAATTACCAAACGTATACGATCCCTTTAAGTCATTTAGTTGCTATTAGTGCGCAGCGGCGGCTCAGCACCACGCTTTCAACAAGTTTCAAATCCAAATCCTATATCTATAAGACCAAGACTAAGACGATTCTTTCAGGAGCCGCTATCAACATCTTCGAAAATTACAACTGCTTGAGTATAGAACCATGTGCCCTCTGTTTACATCTATATTTAAATTTGCCCGTCAATATGCGCACGCATTGTGTTTTACATACATTTGGTTGAGAGGCGACATCAGAGGTCACATAATTCAAAAGTAGTCTGACCTGTGGCGTCACCCTCAACTAAATGTTATGCAAAACAGATGTAAACACATGACGTAATATCGTCTATACGTAGGTTGGTATTATTATCCTATCGCGGTAGAATCGTGTCAACGCAAATCTCAGGGGGCGTGGCTATACGTGCAAGCGTGCGATAGGTTAATAGTCGTAGCCGTACCTCCGTCTGGAAGTCAATAAGCGCGGGCAGAGCTTTCCCCTACACTTTACGAAACGGGGTACCCAATGTTTACACCAGCTTGTGTAGTTTGTGGGGGAGGTGCGGCATAATAGAAATAAGAGGGGGTACCCCTCTGCCACACTATCGTGCTGAGTATAAGGTGCGGGGTTTTCGGGGGGCTCTGGCAGCGTGACAGGCAGGGGGCCAACTGCCAAGGCACAAAAAGGTTAAGGGTCATTGCTCATTGCCCCAGTCATTCGGGGCGCGTGCGCATCCCACCCCGCGTGTTAACGGATGGGAGTTTGTCCCGAGGCGCTTGAACGGTAGGAGTATACACGCTTAAAACTAAAGTGTTGAATCAACATTACAAGTGCGTTTGTATTGACCGGCAATCGTGGTCGTCGGACAAAAGAATTGGGAGTCAAACAATGGGTCCACGATTGACACAACGTCCACGATCTTTTCCCATGTACAAATCCTATGGCGATCATCCGAAAACGTTAGAGTATAAACAAAAGAGGGAAGACGGTCGGACAATGCCCCGTCCACGATTGCCGGTCAAAACATAGCTGGGTGTGTGGTCGGTGACTATACTCTTTAAAAGTTGGAATTCCCTACCTTTGACCCTTCTAAAGGGCCGTGTGCAACATAAGTGTTAAAACTAACAACGGAATCGCCAATTATTGTATGAAATAATTTGCGTGGTTGTAGGCAACTGTGTTAGTATTAAGCATCCTGTGAAATTGTACATGTAGCGCCTGAGATGTTGAAGTTTTCCAGGCATTTTTGTTTTATTTTCAAACGATCGTTGAAATCGTTGGAAGAAACCCCTTTTTTAAATATAGTTTTTTTCGGATATAACATTTTTAAATAAAAATGCATTCAAATTCACCAACCCTTACATTAAATTTCGTGCAAGAAAACTATTCACACGCTTTTTACAAATCAATTTTAGTCATTTGCGATTTAATTTCAAATGTTTTGGTCACTTTATATTTTAAACATTTCTGAGGGAGTATTCGTTATTACAAATTAAATTCGTCTACGCTGAATGTTGCTGAAAGGCAAGCATTCGGAGATCGAATTCGTCCTATAAAATCAATTTCAAACTTATGTTAAAAGAATTAGTCTGACGTGTGCTTGACTCAATCACACACCAGACTAGTTTACTTAGCATAAGTTTAAAATTGACTGATATCAGACGAATTCAATCTCTGAATGCTGCTTTTCGGCAACAGCTTCAGACGAATTTTATTTGTAATGACGAATATTCCCATGACAATGTTTTAAAAGAGTGACCAAAATTTAAAATTGAATGGTAAATGACTAAATTGGTTTAGGAAAAATAAACTTTGAGATTTTGATTTCATCATTTAAAGCTAAACAAGCTTTAAATGATGAAATCAAAATCTCAATTTTTATTTTTGCCGCAAAGTGTCTCATTTACTCGTGCTGGGTCACATATGATTATTTTTGTCTAACAAAAGTGAATGCAAGAACTGGTAATTCCGAATGAAAAAAAAAATGTTTTAAAATAGACGGGGTAACCTACATTTTGTACAACCACTTTCAGTTCTATTCTGTCTAACAATAGCTTAACCCAAACCCGGAAAGCATATTGTGAGATTCCCAGAAACAACTTTGAATAAAAAATAATGTATACATATTCTCATCTTTTTAGTTTGGGTTCTTTCCCCTTCGGTATTTTGTCCCCTTTAAAATTGTGCTCAATTGTTCTAGCTTTACTGGAGCTTCCTAGAACTAAGGTATAACTGCCGGCCACAACAGTGTGGCTGCATAACGCAGGTTTAAAGTTGATGGCGCTGACCGCTTGTGTAGTAAACAGTTCAACACAAGGTTATACCACAAAAACCTGTAAGCTTTCATGCGTGTCTTATCGGCATTGTGCTTGGCATGCGGACCGACGCACGTGTACGTCGCCAATCATATAATTATGTTTTTAAACTTTGTGCAGGGAACAAAATATGACTTCTGAACAATAATGTTTGGGATTCTAAAGGAGTAAAGCACAGAGTATGAAAAGAATTGTTGACAAACTAAGTTAAAAGCCCCCTATTTACGTATTGAAAGTCACGAATTAGAGAGTCTAAAACGGATTTTACCAAAGTTGTAAATACTTTTATAAAAAAAAATCTTAATTCTATTATTTATCATTCAGGATTACCATGGTTTAGGAGGTGATAATCCATTGGCTACCACACCATACAAAGTTATATACGTCATATACAAAATTATAGGCCTACAACACCTGAATAAATCCCTGTCATCCGATTGGTGGATCGTCGATCACGTGCATTAAATTATTCGACCCATCACACGACGCGAACCCGCACTGCCTAAAACGTTCTATCATAATTCTATCAAATTGTGCTCGCGCATTGATAGAATCAAAAACACTTTTGAATTAGCTATAAGTGTTACTACATGTGTTTTATATTTTTAGAATTTATAAAGGCGTTGTATAAAACAAATAATGAATTTTTCACATTCGTGCGATGGAAAGAACAATTTCATTCGGCGACAGATGGCATGTTCTATTTCACTCGGCTTCGCCTCGTGGAATAGAACATGCCATCCGTCACCTCGTGAAATCATTCTTACCATTGCACGAATGTGAAACATTCATTATTTGTATAATATATAGGGGAGAGCGGGGCTAGTCCGCCCTAAGGGCGAGTCCGCCCACCACGTGATTTTCCACCACTACAGCCGTGGAGGAAGATTTGATGATGTAATTAGATTACACAGGACATGACGAGCAGGCTCAACAGGCTCATAAAGTTATCATCAAAACACTGTTTACATATCATGTAAGTAAACATTTATTGCATCAATAATATTGTATAAACCCTAAGACATAAAAACTAGTTCACTAAATAACAACAATGCTGTGACGTCATGTTTTATTCTGATGAATAAACATAACTTCTCATCCAAACTACTAAATAATTCATGAAATCTGCCCGAAAGGTTCAGGGGGGGAAATGGCCTCTACATTGTTTGGTGAGCACTCAATAAAAAAATTTTTAATTAAAAAATAAATAAATATATATTTGGGTCACTTCTCCTTTAAAATTTAATTTATTTTGACGAAATGTCTCGGACAAAATAACACCCATTTACCAACACTAATCTTCAACTTATGATCCAACTCCAATCTCGGACCTCCTCATGCATAACTGAAATATCAGAGAGAAATTGTCTTTTGTATTTCACTTCCTGGGGAAGAAAACCGATTGACCAATGCTCCTCGTCAAATCAAGGAACTGTATACGTTTTCAAAAGGGCAGATTTAAGCGCAGTCGTTTCACGATTTGGAAAAAAAGTATAAAACAACCAAAAGGTCCATAACTGTACAAACGAAAAACCAATTTGATTCAACTAAGAATGACTGTCAGATGAGATCTAAGTAGCTTTCTACACTTAGAATGATCGACAGTGCTTTACATTTTTATCTGGCCACCCCGAAGAGACTAAATGTATTGGCGGTCTTGCTGTTAAAAGGTAAAAAAGAAAACTCACAGATGTTCTTAAAAATTGATTTGGCTGCCGGAACTGACCCAATTTCAACTTCGAATTTAGCCCATTGCCCTGACCATTCAATCATCATTTGTATACTAGACATCCGTCACACTTACAGCGTAACTAGACCATTGATAAGATGTCAAAACACCTCATTGTCAACCTCATTCGATATAGGCCTAAACAACATTTTTAGATTTTTAGTGAAACCATGGTGGTTAAACCAATCAACATGCAGAATCGGCCTGTCATAATCATCATGTAATACAACTGCAGTCCACTGCTTCACGCCTTTTATTTGCTCTCTGCGTCAAACACTTCGTGACTTCATCAGCCATGAGCAATCTCCTTAAAAATCCTGAATCCGCCATTGACTTAGGGGGGAAATAGGGATAAGATTTCTATCCGCAAGTTCCAAAAATGAAGACTTTACCTCACTTTCAATTTAATATGGACGACTCGTGATTTACAGCCCATGCCGATCTAGGCCATTTTTCAAACCCCAGCTTATAGGCTTCAGCACCGGCTTCGCTCTAATGCCAAACTGCGCTGCATGAACGAAGCCAAAGATGGAGACGAAGCTGGGGTTTGAAAAAACACCCCTATAGCCGGCCATTCGCGGGCATCTCATGACGCAAAAGTAGGGCGTCGACCCTGATTGGTGCAAATACTGCGGGCGGGCCCTTATACTCCCCTTCGATCAGGACATTAAAGGGATCGTATACGTTTGGTAATTGGAACCCACTGTTTGTTTCAATCCTCTATAGTTATAGATATATACCATAAAACTAACCTGTAAAAAAATCATTTCAAAAGGTGGTAGCGATTTTGAGATATTGCCACATATGTCAACGCAGGAAGAATAATATGCATTTGAATACACAATCTGAGAAACGTCACTGCAGTAACGCTTCTTAGATTTAATTTTTGTTGGGATAAAAAGTGTTTTTTTTTCAATAACCGCAGTACTTCGAAATGAAAAGTTTCAAAAAATACATTATACAATCCAAGGCTGCTGTACTTCTTACCAAGTAAATTTGTATTGCCATTAATTTGTGGAGTAATTTCCAAACGTTTACGATCCCTTTAAGTTTTAGCCCGTGTGGCAGCTGCTGACCTCAACAAAGTGGTTTTTTTTTATTAACCGATTGAAAGCGAGCCCATAATGAAGTTACAGCTCTTTGGAATAAATGCTTTTCTATTATATTACCATGCTTATACACCAACTTTTGGACAAATTTAGGCCTACATCCCGGAAAAACCCAAGCCAAACACCAGGTGAGACATGGACAAGGCTGATCTGGGAGGGGCAAAGTGGGCAGGTGGGCAGGTGGCCCAACCAAACATTTTCCTGTTCTAGGAAGACCCTTCTGCAACTACTGAGCATGGGGTCTTAATTCCTCGTTCGTCAAATCAACAAATGAAATGTCAAAGAATCAATGGGACATTTTCAAGAGTCGTATAAATTAACTATTTCAATTCTGACTTGCCTGGCTAGTTGCAATTTGTGTGTTTTTCTGTTATCGTACGGCCACCTGCAGAAACTCGTTCCATCTAAAGCTTCTTTTTTTTAATTAATTTTAATACAAAAACATACAAAATACAAAAGGTCACTAAGCCATGAGAATCGAAATGCTTCTCTCCGTCAGCAGCTTTTGAGCCCAGGCACTGCATAATATTAATAAAAAACAACAAGAAATATGTTTTGGGACAAACACTAGCTGTTTCTACTGTCTACAACGACTTTCATTAAATGGGTTCTGGTCTAAGTGTGTGCCAAGTCTGAAGTCAATTGGAATTACCAAAGTGCCAAAGATATAATTGGTTGAAAAAAGTGTACAAAATCTATTGGGGAAACTTACCTTTAATGTGACTCACATGACCCACGATGACGTCATTATGACGTCATCTTAATTGTTGTCTATAGTCACAATGGCATCTTAAAGCGCCAAATTACAATACAATTGAGTACTTATACAGAACAATACTAAAGAAAGCCAAAATGGTAATACCGAGCGATAATAGCGAGGAAATAATTATTAACATTTCAAAGAAGTATTAACATTTTAAAAACTATCAGCAGAGCGGAATGTTGCAGGTAATCTATTCTATATTTGTGGAGCAAATACTACGGTAACGGAACAATCACCCATAATAATTGTAATAATGTGCGGTGCTTATATAGCGCGTTATCGCCGAAGTATCCAAGCGCTTAACATTATTACCCCGGTCGTTGGGCCCATGAAACATTCCAAATGCCATCTCAGCTCCCTGGGGAGTATACAGCTCGATGCTGCCATTTCGGCGCAAAGTAGCTAAATTAACCACAATAACCATCTATGCCCTCACAAGTACCCATTTACTCCTGGGTGGAGAGAAGCAATGAGTGACAAAGTGCCTTGCCCAAGGACACACGAACCGTAGTCCCAGGCCGGACTCGAACCCACAATCTGTAGCTTTACCTACAGATTACAAATTCAATGCTCCAGACCACGAGGCCACGGCACTCCCAAAGTAACCGATGGCTGCCGTAGACATACCCAAAAACTATTGTTGATCGCAAACGGCGTGTAGTTGGTTTAAAGGTAGGATACACCATTGGTAATTGCTTGAATTATCATGAATGAGTAGATTTGGGGGTTGTATTTTATAGTAAATATCGTTTAACTGAGTTGTCCAAAGTTTTACAATCATGGATGCCGAGAAAAGCACGAAAAACGGCGTTTTTTTCAACCGGCGTCGAGCAGCTATTCTTATGTTATCTTTGTTTAATACAGTTTTAAAATAATTAATTAATTCGCGATCGCCAGACGGCGATCGCGAATTTTTCATTATAAAAGTATATTTTTCGGAATAATTACAGGATATCTAGCGCAATCGTTTTGCTGGATGCCTAGAATCAACATTTACTTTCAAATGAGTAAGATATTTCTTAATAATTCGGTAGTAAATATTTTATGTATCTGCAAATGGTGTAGGTCTACATTTACAATTTTAAAAACACTTTGTATACACTATTTGCAAACACCAAACAAATCTAAACTACTTGACTGTACAAGTGAATAACAGTCTGAAGCATCCTGTGAAATCACAGCACCTGGTGTGCTGTGGCTTTTAAGAAAAGTATACATTTGTATCAATTTCCAACAATTACCGGCTGCCAATCGTTGGAAACACCCGACTATTTGTTTACACACTACCCCTAATTTATTTCATGTTAGTTAGTCCACATTTTGTTTGCAATATACGGTTACACATCCGCGAATGGGGACCAGTTGATCTGGTTTTCCTAACCTGATAAATTCTATAAATTGCTCTGTTTCGTTTGAAGGAAGTCAAGGAAATACATTTTCTCGGTTTTTCCAAGCATCTGTGAAAACAAAACTGTTAAAAACAAACTGGTCAGCGTCACAATATTTACTATAAATATGAACTCCCTAACCCACCTATTTTTGAAAATTACAGAAAAAGCACATGGTGTGTACTACCTTTACATTCCAAACGTTTCTTTACCGGTAGCCAACTTCAACTTTTAAACACATGGGTGATAATGTTCCGATTCCCAACCCCAATGCTTGCAACATGTTATTACCAATCTAACCTAATCTAACAAACAGGCTGTTTAATACGGAAGCGTATTTAGGACATTTAGAAAAAAAAGTTTTCCGGAACACTGTTTTACCAGGCGGGTTACTATTTCGCCCGAGCGGATTATTATATCGCCTGGGCGGATTACTATTTCGCCCGGGCGATATAGCAATCCGCCCGGGCAAAATAGTAATCCGCCTGGGCGATATAGTAATCCGTCCGTATGAATTAGTGGTCCGGAAAACTTGTTTTGGTCATGTCCTAAAGACGCTTCCGTAGTTTAAGGACAGTGACATGTGGCGATTGTAATTCCCGGAAAGACATTTTACCCATCAATAAAGAAAAACGTATGTCCAAAAAAACATGACAATTTCCCTGTTTGCGTTGTCCTTCAGTTGCACTTTTCCCGTTTACTTAATTCATTTCTATAACGAGCTCTAACAGCGGTTCCTGTAGTCCAAAACAAACTCTTCCTTTATTTAGAATGAATAACTGAAAAATAGTGATTTTATTCTTCGAAATACATTGTCATCAAAAACATGCGCTGTGCGTTTCCAGCCTCGTTGAGATTTCCATGCATTGATCTTGCCTTCGATTGTCATACACAAACTTCTTTGTTTTGTATAGGTCGTTCGACGGATCGTTTTCTCTTAGAAGATTGTGTCATTGTTGATTTAAAAAAAAATAGGCCTATAGGCTTCATTTCCAAGTCGGCCATATTAAATTGAAAGTGAGGTAAACTCTTGGAGATAGAAATTAAAGCAATGACCTAAAGTTAATTACAAATTAATTCTAGTCTGCTCTGATGAATAATTTAAATGATTAAACATACCCTAATGTTTTGAGCCACATTTGAAGAAAAAAATATGGAAACTGAGGCCGTGTCCGAAACGGGCTTCTGGAGCTACGGCTACGTCTATTGTCAGCCTGTTCATCACGTGTATTTGTAATGGGTGAACACCTACACAATAGCCACAGACAAAAGATTCGGACGCGGCCTGAGGCTAGAATGCAAAAATAGTCTGGCACCATCCCATTCAACAGTTCACAATTGAAATAAAACATTCGGGGAACAATTCCAACTTCTCAACCAAATTTTATGCAAAACAATGCGTTCGTAAACCGCCAGGCATATTTTAAATATAACAGAGGGGATTATCGTCTACAGATGGGCAACACTATGTTTGTAATACCTACACAATACTAGATCAGCAGATAAGCTCCACATTGGGAAGACAAAAACTACTTTATTTATTAAAACAGTTAGACATCAAGGCCCACTGCTCTGGAATAAAATCACCCCAGTACCTTACTTTAGAAATATAAACGGTTATTTAAAGTTCCTTAAGAATATTCTTATTTCCTGTGAAATATAATTTATTTATCCCGTAGCACGTAGTACATTATATTTCATGTCTATTATATTTGTTCGTATTGCATTGAGTTTTAAACATTCTTGTTTTTCAAATCTGGACTTCAGCTGTACTTTCAGACAGTTATTTTTATCATATATTTTTTCTTTCTTGTATTAACAATAGTTGTACATGTATATTAATGCGTTAACTAAGGAACCAGGCCACGTACAAGCATTTGCTTTTTGCCCGGTTTCCCCCATTCATCACCCTCTGTGCATTGTATAAATAACTGTGTGACATTATTTATTGTGATGTATGGAAATAAAACAATACCAATACCAATATGCATGTGAAGCCAATATTTGGACTTGCGAACCACTGCGATCCATTTAATGCCATCCATTAGATATTTATGCAAATTGCGCTGATCTACGGTTTTATAACTTGGGTGTCACTGTAATGTGGAGCCGAATGGGAATGTGGGTTTTGTTTGGTTTTGTTTTTACTATGCAGGGCCCTAATAAAAACAATTTTTTTTAACACTGTTTGGGCACACCCTGTGCAAAGAAATGTAGTAAATAAAACATAAACAAATGTAGTATGCAGAATAGAAGCGATAATTCAAAGGCAACAGTCGTTTTCACTGTAATGATTGATATACTCTGCCCCTCCATAGGAGGTGCCTAATTAAACAGGATAATTGTTTGAAAATAACGTTCGGGGGTGTGTTTCGTATACCATGTGAATTCCATATCAGTAACTTACATTTGCACCATTTTGTTTGTATCGTGTTGGGTGTACAACGCTCGAAAAGTTGACATTTGACACAATCATGAGGTGTCCCAAGACTTCTACTAATTAATAGGCCGACTATTCTGCAGTATGCTATGGCACCAGCCTACTGCGGTATCATGTATACGGACGCTATACCTAGCACGGTGTGTGGCATAGGGATACCCCCCTCTTATCATCACTATACCCTGTACACACTCCACACTATTGTTACCTAACACGTCCCCCCCCCCCCCCCCCTTGAAACCTAAACAAGAATTCCTGAGATTCCGGGAACGCATTGGCCAACACAAAAGAGGGTTTTTTTCTCTGCCACATGTGCTTCATATGACGGACGCTATAGTGAGCCACGCCACGCCCTACAAAGTACTTTTCCCGAGTCAAAATTTCAATAGAGGCAATATTTAAAAATTATTATTCAGTGCTCAAATGTTATACCCTGTATTTAACTTTTAAAAAATGACTGAAGTTCCCAATTGGATATTTTGTTATGACAGTTTATAATTATTATAAATTTGCGTTTATGAACACGATGTATGTTCTTGAAACTTCCAAAACAAATTCCCAAAAATCGTCCACACATAAAACACCATTTTTCGCAATCGTTGCTTTCGCAGGCAGACCCGTGTATTAAAGCAGGGTACATTAACCAGGCACCGAGGACACACGAAAGTCAAGCTTTGTCTTGTCATATCGAATATCGTACGTCCCTCGCAATCGGTGCTGCCAAGTGGTAACTTTGCCAAATTACAGACACCAAATCTACGCCATTATTTAGTCGCATGGTCGGCATGGATTCAACATAATTATCCGGTTTTTTTCTGGGGGAAATCAATATTCACACAGCACTGTACAACAAACTAAGGATTGTGATGACAACAATGAGTAGCAACTATTATTTTAAGGAAAGGAATAGTAAACATACCTCGCACGTTGACAGTTTCTTGTACCGAGCAGCCCGCGTAGTGCTGACCGGGTAGATCGCAGCGATTGCCCCGTGTAGCAAGCTGCTCCAGCCCCGGTCCAAAGTTCCCAGACGACGGGCCTGTAGTCGTTCTCTCAGTAATACTCCACGGTGGGTCTCGGGGAATGGGCCACCTTTTCTGGTCACCAGTCTGTCTCTCCATCTCGTGCAGTTTCTGTCCCTGTTGAAGCGGTTTGTTTCGGCAATGAGGCTGCTTCGACTGTGGCGAACGCGGAAATGACTTCGCTTGTGAGCTCTGTTGGGGCTTGATAAACGCAGCGCCACACGTCAGTGATACAGGCAGGTCTGCTGACATCATGATGCAGTCTTGTCGAGGGGATGTCCCCACTGCGGGACCGCTCCTGTGTCCGGGGTTGTGGCGTGGGTTCTGCGCTGGGGTCTGGAGCTGTGTGTGGGAGGCTGATCTGGGAATGTTCCAAATTTCAGTTGACGTGACGGTAGATGGCGGCTTGGATTTGAATTCGGAAAACATGCAGTCGTGACGAGGGGGTTCAGTACAGGCTCTGACGTCGCAAGATGACATGCCTTCTTGTAGACTCGGGCAGTCGTCCCGGCTGCCCGTCTGACACCATGTGCGCCCTGGGTTGTGTTGCGGAAAGTTAGTCTTGTCATCAGGAACCGCTTGGAGAGGCTGAACCCATGCGTTCACTGAGAATTCAAATCGCTGTTGCAGCTGCTGTTGTTGATGAGAATGAGGATGATAATGGCGGTCTTGTTGCTGTTGCTGAACTCGAGGTGGCAACTGCAGATGTTGATAATTCTGTGGGTAGTACTGTCGTTGAGGTTGTTCCTGATGTTTTTGCTGCGGCTGTTTTTGTTGCTGTTGCTGAAATAGAGGTTGTTGATGCTGTAACTGAAGATGATGACAATTATGTTGGTAGTGCTGTTGTTGAGGTTGTTCTTGATGTTGCTGTTGTTGTTCTTGTTCCTGCTGCTGCTGCTGTTGCTGTTGCTGCTGTTGCTGTTGTTGCTGATATCGAGGTTGTTGATGCTGCAACTGAAGATGTTGACAATTTTGTTGAGGTTGTTGATGTTGCTGCTGCTCTTGTTGTTGCTGCTGATTATTGTGTTTATATTCACAACTAGGCAGGGATGGCAAAAAACGGTTGGGTCTTTGATAACTAGGCGGATTAACTGGATATTGGAGAAGTTGTGGATTACCAAAAGGATTATGCGCAGATACATTCTGGGAAATCAGATCAGAACTAAGGGTTAATGGATGTGATTGGGTTCCGTTTGAAGTTTGATTCCGATTTGGATGCGGCAGTCCATGGTTGGTACTGTGGCAGTGTTCAGGGCTTGGTGCGTGGGTCTCTGACGAATTGACAACGAAGTTAAAATTCATACTTGGGAAAGAATTTGGATGCAGGTTGAAACCCGGATTATCTTGAAGCTTTGGTGCGGGATCAATGCCCTGATTCGGATCAACATTGCCTGGTTGATTATCCATTTGGTCTGAGTTTCTATTGACATATTGTTTGCCAGCACACTGACCAAGTGGCGTTGACAAATGTTCGTCTAAATTCATTGGTAGCAAAACATCAAACATAGTTCCCTTTTTCAGGCAGCGGTATTATGATCTCCAAGCTTTCTGTGTTCTATGCAGTAACTAGTTTCACCAGCAAGAACAATTGGCCGAGAACTGTACAGGCAGACACAAGCACAACTTACGAGATGAGGGCTTGCAATTGTACGCTGGCACTCGCGAGGAACCGTCACATTCGTGCGAGGCATACGCCACTTCTTTTGCGTGAAGCAAAATCCCACAACACGATATACAAAATTCAACATGCGTAATACAAATGTAAACTCACGTGAGGTAAAACCGGATTACGTGAGGCACAATCCCATTATAACGTGAGGCACAGTTCCACTTGCAGGAGGTGCAGTTTCTACTTACGTGAGGCACACTCTTAACTTGCGTGAGGCAAACTCCAACCAGTACGATGTTCAATGCCACGAGTGTGAGACACAATCACACTAGTAGTAGTAGACAATAATGTTACCACGCTATATAGCCTTGATAGACGCATTCACATTACGTGAGGCACAATCCACTTGCGTGAGGCACGGTTCCACTTGCGTGAGGCTCGGTTCCACTTGCGTGATGCACGGTTCCACTTGCGTGAGGCTCGGTTCCACTTGCGTGAAGCACGGTCCCACTTGCGTACGGCCAAATTCTTACTTGGAAAACCTACTTACGTGAGGCACAATATTTGTTTTCAAAATGCACGTGAAAAGTTGACAGCTCTACCTGTATAAAGTTCACTTTTGAAGACTCTTACCGTTTGCAAGAAGTATATTCCGAGAACTTCCACATTGATGAAGTTCCGACTGCTCTTTATAGGGGCTGATGATGATGATGATGATGAACTGTGGTCTTAAACATTACACTTTTGAAGAAAAAAGGGCTGTTTCGCAAGAAATATTGACTATTAATGACTGACTATTAATAATTATTGCACAGGTGTCTTCGACCTCAACACGGTTATCCTGACACATAATCTTGCAGAGACGTCTCCTAGAAAGAACAGTACATGTACTGACCGACAGAAGGCAGCTCTGATAGTTTTGCACGAATACTATGCAAAGATTTACACAAAAGAATACTATGCAAAGATTTACACAAAACTAAATATCAAATCAAACTGTTCAGCGAGCCATGGGAGTTGAACCATGAACCTAAAAGTAATATATAGACTCCCACGTGACGAGGGATTTTCCCTGTTCAACGAGTACTTCTCGCGCAAAACAAGTATCAATTCTACGAAGCGGATCGAGTCGACTACCTCAACATAATCACAGACCACGCGTGTAGTAGCTTACCGCTGATCAGACAAACAAATACAATTGTGTTTCTTTCTACGCAGACCAAGGCGTACTATTTCCTCCATCACACGATAGACTAACTTTTTGGAAGTCGCATTAAACATCAGATCCGGCTCGGACACAAAGTCAAAAGCGATGCACGGCCAAAACAGACGATCGTTTTGGATGCTTTAGCGACTGCCAAGTTTGTTTTCAGCCAATCACGTTAATGGGATTGGTTCCACAATACAATCACGGATTTCGGAACGCGCGCAGTTCACAACACTATATTTATTTGTCAAATGTCGATGTCACAAACATCCTGCCTCCTGTTCAGCAAGTTCTTTGTGATTTTTATTGCATGGAAAAAAACCAAGGCTGAACAATTTCTAGATCAGGAACTAATTTTTGTTTTATTCTCGGAGGCAAAAAGTCTAACTTATTAAGTTGCCTTTTAGAAGCTGCCTTATAATAAGCAAACTTATATTTTCGGGTGGCTGGCTTCGCCAATAATAGGTATCAATAATATACGAACTTTTCACGCTACGATTTGATTCAGTGCGAAAACCATTGCAACTTCCTTACAAAGGTCATTTTAAAAGTCCTGGAACGCAAGGGGAAATATTTTGTTGTTGATTCTCGCGGTCGGACATCCGGGAACCTCCATTTTGAAGTTAACGCATGTTGCTATATTGACGGCTCGCCCCTTCTTGACGTCATCCCGACCGCGAAAATATCAATGGCAAACAAGATTTAGTAAGCATCGACCGACTTAAAGTTAGCATGTCTCTAACAAGACTTCACCAATCATGAAAAAGCAAGGCGAGAGATAAAATAAGCCTAACACTGTCAAAAAGTCAAATAAGTTAAGAGGGCCTAATATTTCGATCTTAACAAGATCTTCTTCAGAGACTAAATGGCTGTGTACAAGAAACAAACATATAGTCGCAGCATATTCAAAATCCAGCTTCAAGTCAGAAAGCAGTGCATACAACTCGTTCAGGCCGGAAAGTTCCGATTGGCCCAAACGTTATATACACCCAGCACGATATGTGGCAGAGGCTCTTACGCCTTTACCCTATACACACTCCACACTATTGTTACCTAACACATCCCCCCTTGAAACATAAACAGAATTCCTGAGATTCTGAGAACACAATAGCTAGCACAAAAGAGGGGAGAGGTGGGGTTCCCTCTGTTACATATCGCGCTTCATAGGGGGAAGCTGATGTACAACATAATGTAGTACCCAAGAAAAGCTTTCATTGTTTACACCTGCACATTCCGCATCGAGTGAATTGGTGGCTACTACAGTTTTTGTACCCAAATGCTTGTTTGTCTTTTGCGGACGTGTAAGAAACCACATTTGTGCATTGGTACTGTGCGTAATTTAAGGGACACGCACAACGCGTATCGTACAGTGAATGAAAATGACAGGAAAAATTACGCGCACTTGTACTTCGCCGTGTCCGATGTATGTTCGTCTTTTCTCGGGAACGGTAAGACATTAGGTTGGTTTCCTTTTCACCCAGATGTTTAAAATAGGATGAGTGAGCAATCCAAAGCGTAACATTTTGGGGGATTTCGGGGGATGTAGTACCCCTTTAAAGATACAAACATAAAAAAAGAAGTTGCAAAATAAACATCATTTTTCCACCTATACCTACCGACCTGTGTAACCTTAAACTTGTTGTAGTCCTTATATAGGACTCCCCCTATTTTGTTTACTTTTTAGGGCGACGCCCCTTTTAGAAATAACGGAAACCAAAACATTCGCGCGCCCGTGTTACTCAAGCAACGGTCAATAATGTTGGATTTGGGTTTTTTTCTACGTTGGTGCAATCACAGGTGCGCAGTTAAATCTAGGTTAAGTCGTGATTCGAGCCTACAACTACGACTAGATGCTTGCTATAGATGATGTGCCCTCTGACGTCACGTGTTTACATCTGTATTCAAATGTGCCCGGCAGTATGCGCACACATCGTGTATTACATAACATTTGCTTAAAGAGTGACGTCGCAGGTTGGATCGCCTTTGAATTTATGTGACCTCTGATGTCGTCTCTTAAACAAATGTATAGGCCGTCGTAGAATTGACCTTTGAAGAAATATAGGTAGAATAACAAGCAATGGCAGCCATTTTGGAAAATTTGCGATGGGCCTATAGCCAAATAATAATGGCCGTGTCCGAATCTTTTGTCTAGGGCTATTGTCGAGGTGTTCGAACACTAGACGTAGCCGTAACTCTGACTGTGTGCCAAAGTTCATAATTTTATCATCAAATTAGCAATTCTACGTATATCTTGCAACATTCTGCCTGATTAGGCCGAGATACAACTTATTCCATGCGTTCAACAAAAACATAGTTAACTTTTCTCGGAACATTGTTGACAATTCGCCACGTATTTGTTGACAGGGATACAAATGGGACAGTCCCTTTTACATATTGTGTTTGTCTTACGCTTAATTGGGTGCCGCATCATAACATTCCTTGTTACCCACATAATAATCGCAACATGTTACATACATGCACTCTTTCTCTCTAGAGATCACCGATACGCCCACCTTATTAATGTCCTGTCTCTGTAAAGGACACCTAGATCTGGGTTTTTGGTGGGAATATCCCCACGATTGTATCTGCTGAACTTTAATAATAATGTCAGATTGTAGGATTGCCTCGCATGTGTCTTCCATATTCAGTTTTTTGCACACGGATCGAAATACAATAAAATAACGTGGTGGAAGGGACATGTCCCCAATACTTGTTTGTGGCGGGAGGGGGGGGCGGATATGGCAGTGCCCCTCGGCCCTCCCCCCCACCCAAAAAAAAAAAAAAAAAAAAAAAAAATGTATATATTTTGCCTTTTACATGCACTAATGTGCACCAAAATACACAAAGCAGCAGCAAGATTTTCAGCAAAGAAAAATTCTCAAGGAACACAAAAGACACCAAATTTTAGGACGCTTCTAATTCAAGAGTTGAAATTAATTAATAAATTACTCATCGTGGGCCGATTCGTTTCGTTCGATGGGTTATTGGAAAGCTCATAACAAATACAATGCTAAAAAATATCAACTCAATTTTAAAATCTTAAGCTATCTGCTTGATATAACTTGTCAATCAAATACTGAGCTAAAAAAAAAATTGGAATGTTTAAAACAACTAGACCACCGGGTTAAGTTCACCATAATTGTTATCTAAGTCCGTTTGAGGTCGTATACAATGTTAGCACATGTCGCGCGCATGTGCGTATGTATCGACCGCCAATCGTGGTCGTCAGACAAAAGAATTGGGTTCCAAATCGTGTACAAATCCTATGGAGGTCATCTGAAAACGTTAGAGTACAAACAAAAGAAGGGAAGACGGTCGGACAATGCCCCGTCCACGATTGGCGGTGTTTACCCACTTACATTCGCCTGACCTGTAACATAACACAGTTCATTCCTCATCAACAGCCGTGCGTTGTTGACATTTACGCGAGAGATCAGCGCATCATTTGTGGCTGATTTCGGGGAAAGTGCAAACGCAGGTTCAATAATATTTAACCGAGAACATACAATTTTAAGGATCGCGCTCCATCTGTGTATGTACAACTGCATGTTGTATGCATGTTGTATTTTGTTGCGGGCGTGATATGAATTTGATTGGCAAACACATCGTCTTTTTTTTCTTTTTTGTTGTTGTATATTTACCTTTTTTTTATTATGCGAACATTATTTTGTGAGAATTTAACAGGGGCCAATTTCATAAAACATGTAAGCACACAAATTTGCTTAGCATGGAAATTCTTCCCTAAAAAAACCCAAGGTTACAAATATAATATTTATTTTATGTTTATCGTTTGTGACTGATATTCAGCTGGTTTTTGCTTAGCATGAAAAAGCACATGGAGTTTTGGCTGGTAACCTGTTTTTACTGAGCAAAACTTGTTGTTGTGCTAAGCACATTTTTGTGTTTACATGTTTTATGAAATTCGCCCCTGATCATTACATGGGACGGTTATTTTGTGGCTCGCTTTATTTAATTAATAAAACAAAATATTGGAATAAAGTACATGTACATTTGGATTAGTAACTGTGAACATTTTCACGCAATTTGCATACTCCAATAAAGCTATCTCTATTTTAATAGAAACAACACAAAATGTGGCTGCCCACAATTTCACCGTAGTCAATACCGATACGCACAGATGACTGTGTTTAAATTTGTTTAACAATGGGGGGTTTCCTACCTCAATGCTTGAACGAAACAGATCATTGTCATTATTTCAGAAAAGGAAAAAACACTTGTTTTTCACATACAATACACATCTATGACATAACAGAAATTGTTTAAGTCTTAACTACACAATTATTAAAACATTGTTAAAAATAAGTGTGACCGCTTCCACACAAAAAAAGGTATTATGTCGCGCTGTGCATCATCATGTAATGGCCCACTCAACGTTGTGAGGGTGAACATTATTTTCATCAAAAAGTGATTTTCATTTGTTGTCACGAATGACATCTTTAATACCTACAGTTTCAGGTTTCATTCACAGAAATGTTGATTTTAATGAACACCTCGAAACTAAGGATTATGTTTTTACCTGGGCCCAGTTTCTTAAGGCTCTGCTTACCATTAGAAAAAATCCCTGCTTACTGTAGCAGAAAATTCCGTGCTTACGGTAAGCGTATTTCACACGTTAGCGAGGAATTTTGGCTTCTGCGCATGAGAACATATATCCCATAACTAAGGATTCTGTGCTTACAGGGTTAGCAGTAGCACAGCAGTTTGCGGTCAGCACAAAATGGTGATTGTAGGGGCTGAATTCTGTGGTTAGCAGAGCCAAGAAATTGGGCCGGGTTAGCGCAGAATTTTTCTGCTAGCGCGCGCTGTTAGTGTTAATGATGGTTATCGTAAGCGCGGAATTCTAAGCGCGCACGCGCACGTACGTACGCGGGTGGCGCAGACGCGCAAACGCGAATTAAATGGAATGTTTTTGTTTCTCACGTTTCTATCGATCACGTGGTAACCAAACGAAGTTGTAATTGGCTAAAGCCGTGTCGTACCGTATGTCAAGGACAAACTCTCACATTTTTTCATCCGAAAAATTACTTTTGATCTGCTGAAGAGCAAAATTAAACTCCGATCATTGACTAAGATGTAGGACGCAGATTTGGAGAATGGCCGAGGAGCGGGTGGAAGAGTCTTTTTGGGATATCGGCGAGCCGAGGAAAGTCTTGAGAAGAATTGAAAATGGACCTAGGTGAGAGAGGGTATTTTGTATCCGAGAAATCAAATTATCAAGATTAGTTTGCAACCGTTTCGAACGGATGTGGGATGAACAAAATATGTAGGCCTACATTTCGGCTTTACATTATTTTGAGCAGTGTTGAACTTTGAACTTTAGGCCTATTTCATCTCTAGTAATTACAAGTATACACACACACAACAAGCAGATAATAATTACAATTTGTAGAGATGCGGAATCCATAAAAAAAAGCTTAGTTGTGTAGGGTGTGAATCCTGTAATTAACAATATGTATGTACCTAATTATTCGCTAACATAAACGTGGCGTGAGCATAAACTGGCACTGGCGTAAGTCATTGCAAATATTGTTCGCTCTAATATGTTTAGCTCTTATTTGGGGAACTCGGGCCTTGTTAGCCATCACTCAAGTCGAGTCATTATAATGAGAGATTCGAGTCGAGTCATTTGCCTGCAGTGACTCGAGTCGAGTCATTTACCCATCGGGAATTGAGTCGAGTCGAGTCGAGTCGCCAACAATTGTGACTCAAGTCCGAGTCAAGTCGACTCATTACAACTCTGGTACTCGTACTCATGGTAAAGCAACTCGTACTCGTGAAAATGTACTTGACTATTGAGTACAACACTGTTTTGGAGTAGGCCCTATCAGACTATACCAGATCCGTATACGTACAATTCGCTATGGTACTGAATTTGTTCCCGCTAATTTTTTATTTTTTTTTATGCAAATCGCCCATCACAAGGCCAAAGGCCACTCGAGGTGTGGGCTACTAGAAGAAAGTGTGAAAGAACCAGCCCCTCACATTGAAACAAGACCTTCTGATCTCTTCACAGCACGAATAGGGTTGGGATGGGTAACTCGTTCACAGCAAGGCATTAATAATGCCTCTTATACCAAGTTTATGCAGTTTCTCTGTGATTGTTTTACCCTAGGTCATGTGACGATCTGATGAGCATGATTCAGGAACGCGCCGACGTGGAGTTAAGATACGCCAAGAGTCTAAGGCAGTGGGCTTCCAAATGGGATGATTCTCTAAGGAAAGGTACGATGAGAGACAATACAACGAGCTGTCAACTATTACTTAAGACGAGTGCGGTAAACAAAATAAAGCACGGTCTATACTATAGCACTATAGCAGTAACAAAAGACTGCAACATCATAAAAGACACTATCGCTGCTGACGAATGCAAGTCCTACTTAAATGTGACACGATCAAGCGGAATGAGTCAGATGTAGGCCCCAGTAAAAAAATGAGTTTTCATGTAGTTTTAAAGAGGGCATCTGTACGTTTTAAACTGAAAACTCCATGTTGATACGATGTTTTGTTGTTGAGTTATGTAAATTTGTTTAAATACCAACAAAGAACACAGTTCTGATTAAAACATTTTTGGGATTCCCCGACATCCGACTCATTCCGCTTGATCGTGTCACAAATACGTACAGGTATACCAAAATAGACCCCCCATCCCCTTCCCCTCCCTTTAGTTTTTTTTTATTGAAGTCAAAATAATATTACGTACGTTTTCTTGAAAAGGAATTGTGGGGTGTGTGTGTTTTGTTTGTTTGTTTCTTTCTTTCGAGCAACTGCCGTGCTAGTTTTCTCATACTGTACAAACATTATTCAATGCCAAAATGCAATGTTTTTATTAATTTCTTACCTTGGGGCTGGCGGATAATCCATTTTCCCAACAAAATAACAACAAGGACAAATCGCGCCTGCAGCCAGTTTTTGTTTTGTTTTAATAAGATCAACAAAACATACAGCTGCTGTGTTTTGTTTCTGTCTATTTAATATCATATCGAATTTAAATTAAATTAAATAATAAAAAAAACCTGCTTAAAATGAGGGCGCTCTCTACATGAGCTCTCTATGTTCTCTCAATTTTTTTTGTTCAGGTCCAGAGTACGGCACCATACTAACGGCCTGGCAAACCGTGCTGCAGGAAGCCTCGGCAGTGGCGAAGATTCACGAAGATTGCCGAATAAGGCTGACTGGAGACGAGGGACCGTACTACAGCGTGTACAAGTAAACAAACTATATACGGTGCCTTCCAAAAAACACCTGAACAAAAAAACAACAACCGTGTGAGCAAGGGGACGTTATGTCCCTCCAGGGCCACCATACTTTATTGTGCACTGGACGGAACAGGGGTGTGATAGGATGTTCGATTTAGCCATACTTAAAGGGGTCGTATACGTTTGGTAATTGGAACCCATTGTTTGTTTCAATCCTATATAGTTATAGATATATACCATAAAACTAACCTGTAAAAATGTAATTTCAAAAATAGTAGCGATTTTGAGATATCGGCAAAAATCTGGAGCGGTTATGTCCACGCACGAAGAATAATCTGCATTGGAATACAGTCTGAGAAATGTCACTGCAGTAACGCTTCTCAGATTCAAATTTTTGGGGATAAAAAGTGATATATTTTTCCATAACCGCAGTACTTCGAAATGAAAAGTTTCAAAAAATGCATTATACTATCCAAAGCTGCTGTACTTCTTACCAAGTACGTTTTTATTGCCATTAATTTTTGGAGTAATTACCAAACGTATAAGCAATAGTGTAGATATTAGGGGGGTGTTTGCAAATGGCGTATAGGCCTACTATATAGACCTTTAAAACTGTGACACATTAAATGATTTACAAGGTTAATTTTTGTAATTCACGCACCCAGATGGAAGAACGACCATTTTCACGGCAGTGGGCAAGGCGGGCTCCACGAGGCCCAGCAAGCGAAAGAGGCATTTGCGGCTGCGCAGAGAGATTACGCCAAACTTCTGACAAAACTGCACCGGGCCAAAAAGGTCAGAAAGTTCAGAATCAATAAATTCCTAATCCTATGCAAATGTTTTTAATAAGTCACCATTCAGACGTCGCCGCTAGGGTCTACACTATATACATTTGCAAAAAAAAATATTAAAAAAAATATCAAATTATTATGAAACACCTTACTGGACTGTTGGTTAATGGCAGTCTAAAGCATTCTCAAAAATTATGGCGCCTGGTGTAATTTTCAAGGAAAGTAATATTTTATATCACTTTCCAAAAACACTTGTGTTCTAATACTGCTCCCAATTTACCATATTTTAGTCAGTCCGAATTTTAATTGTAATCGATATGAATGGGTATAAAGCCAGCTAGATTAATTCCCTAACCGTACAATTTTTTGAGGTTTCTAAGTTGCTTCAAGTTTTATATTAATAAAGAGGGGTTTAGACTACAAGAACACGATCGTTAGTTTTGTCCAGCATCTACGAATACAAACATTCAAACAAGTCAATGAAACAATATTTGCTATACAATGACCCCTCCCAAACCCCCTAAAAAAATCCATCCATTTCTGAAAATTACAAAAAAAGCAAATGATGTTTATTATCTTTAACGCTTGCTCTACCCTTGTCCGGGTCTGTTAAAAATGTCACCCCCCCCCCCCCCCCCCCCACTCCCTCCCCGAGTCAAAAAATGACAAACGTGACATTTGTTTAACCTAATGAGCAAACAAATACAGAATCAGTGCCAATCTGAGCCACCCGCAGTGTAGTTTCCTAGCACTGTACAACTACAAAGCACACAAAATTAACAGGTCAACCAAATTTGTTTATACCATTTTGTTTGACCTTGACAAGCAAGAAACATTCTTTAAAAAGATGTTACCAAGCAAACACGACTTGTTTGTCATCAATGTATTTGCTTGGCACCAAAAGAAATTGGCAAGTATAATGCGCCTATCAATTGTTTACCCCACCCATCCCCCACCCAAGCTGCCCCACCCAAGCTGCCCCACCCAAGCTGCCCCACCCAAGCTGCCCCACCCAAGCTGCCCCACCCAAGCTGCCCCACCCAAGCTGCCCCACCCAAGCTGCCCCACCCAAGCTGCCCCACCCAAGCTGCCCCACCCAAGCTGCCCCACCCAAGCTGCCCCACCCAAGCTGCCCCACCCAAGCTGCCCCACCCAAGCTGCCCCACCCAAGCTGCCCCACCCAAGATGCGAGTATTGTTAATTTTGAAGTGACCAAATCACCACCCCTGGGGCAAATTTTTAGTGACATCCCCCGACATACATGGGTGGGGTCCACCTCACCTCATGGATTAAACTTCTGATGATGGGGAAACAAAGTAAAAATGATTAACCAAAACCCCAAACCCTGGGGCTTTAAAAACGTGACCAAATACCTCTAAGTATTAATACACGGGGCAGCCAACCCCCCACCCACCAGGGGGTGGGGGAGGGGGCGGGGAGGCGAGATGTGCGCATAACTGAGGCATGCAAAACTAGTACTACTTACGGTTTCTTGGTTGAGCTCAGAACTACACTTGAAAAATGTTGGTCATTCATCTTGTTGCTGAAACGAGTAGTCGCATCAGCCAAACTTTGCCTTCGGAAGTTGGGCAAAATATTTCCATCCCTTAAAGACCACTGACGTCAATCGTGGTTCCACAGTAATACGTTCTAGTTCCTCACACTCTAAGCAAGTTCATGGAGAGTTTGATGTGGATTTTCCACTGCAACGTGCGGTCACTCACCACGTGCATTAATGTCTGATGTTAATGTTGTCACTGCAAGTAGCACTGCACTACACATGAAGATAATGCGCGCGCTCGTTTTATGCGATGATATGGCGGATCGATCATTTGTCTTTTGTGTTTCGCGAGCGATCACTTTGTCACGGCAAAGTTCCAAAATAATTTTTTTTGTTTTATCATAATCTGGATGATTACCGCTTTTAAAGTGTGAACATTTTAAGATATTTGAGAAAATTTGCCTTCATTTACTTTGCCATGAAAATCAGGTAATGTGCATAAAACATTGGTGGCGCTGTTTAGAATATTCATCAACATTTTATAACTTTTTTCTTTATGACGAAGAAATATTTAAAAGCAACGATTTAAAAGTGAAATAAAACTGTTTCTCAATGAACAACAATATTTTGTTTCAAAAACATTAAAGTATAATCAAGAAACCAAATTCGTGTTCATGGTAAGATTGTATTTTTTAGAAAAACCCTTCATTACAACATTGAATAGACTGGAACCGTTTGACAAACGATAAAGTAATGTACATTATGTGGGCGCGGCCTGGGTACTAACCATGTATAAACACGTGTTTATCGTACGCGTAGCAGACGACAATCTTATATGTAATACACTGCAAAAACTGCGGTGTTACATTTAACACCCTAAGTGTCTATATTGGGCAAATGGTTCAATACATTATACCAAAAGTGCTAAATTTAACACCTCAGTTTGTGCAGTGTATAAATTGTTTGAACACTGTTAAATGTTAAGATAAAGTAATGCAAAAAATCATAATGATATTTTTGATCTTGTAGTAAACGGCTATATTTCCAGCAGTTATTTTTGTGAGGCCTGTAAATATAAGGGTGTGAAAAAATGTCACGTTTTGCCCAGTTATCGTGGTACATGTATATTTAACACTCCACGACTGTACACAATGTTTTATCTTGTCTTCCCAGTACACAAATTTGTTTAAAATGCCAAGTTTGAGAAGTCTTTGGTGAAAATAAACACAATAAATTAAAACAAATTTCCAAACAAATTAAAATAAATAAACATTTTAAAGGGAATTACTCCAAAAATTGATGGCAATAACAAATTACTTGGAAAAAGTACAGCAGCTTTGGATAGTATAATGCATTTTAAGAAACTTTTCACTTCGAAGTACTGCGGTTATGGAAAAAGATATCACTTTTTATTCACCAAAATTTGAATATGAGAAGCGTTACTGCAGTGACGTTTCTCAGTTTGTGTATTCCTATGCAGATTATTCTTCCTGCGTGGACATAACCGCTCCAGATTTTTTCGGCAATATCTCAAAATCGCTACAACCATTGAAACAAACAGTGGGTTCCAATTACCAAACGTATACGATCCCGTAGATTCTTGTGGGGTCCCCGACATTATCTAGGGTAGGTGCAGGTAATATGGGCCCATTAAGCTCATTTGCATAATTTGCATAAAGATAGATAAAATCATTCTAAAGAAACATTGGAATCAGTAACAACTACCCTTTCTTTTGATGATATAATTTAAACCATGTTGTATCCATTTATGACAGTTACATTCAAATTATGACGTCATCACCAAAGGTCCCATATTACATGCAGTGCAGGTAATATGGGACGTATGGTAATTTGTATATGATAATATAATTTTCAAATTCAATTTCATTTCGCTCTATCACATCTATCGCGTCCCATATTACCTGCACCTTGTTGCGCTCCCGGATCTCCCATTAAATGCATAATAAATCCTAAAACAATTATACACAGGACCCCACACCTTCAATACAATCAAAACACTTCATAAGCATCCTAAATATGTCAATAATTCAGCTCACCCTCTGGTCAGTATTTAATATCAGTACATTCCATGAAATATCTATTTTTAGATCAGAGCAAAAAAATACTGTCAACTTAACATACATTGTCAAATTTTAATTATTTCTTCACCGAGATCTCCGTTCCCGAACAAATCAGCCATGTTGGCAGCGATGGCAATGAGTTATCGCAACTATTGAGAGCGCTATTTCTTGTCTCTGAAGCTTTATAGTTAAATAGGCGCCGAATTTAATTCATGCGTCCCATATTACCTGCAGTCCCATATTACCTGCACGTACCCTATGTGTTTTAAATTGGGGGAAGCAATGTGAAAGATAAATGTCCTTATATAATGCACAAAACGACGGAAGCCAATATTTTCAAGCAAGGGATACAACATTATAAAACCTTAACAGGTGACTGAAACAAAAATTGTCGTCGGCATAACAACGGCAACTCCAAAATGTACAATTGCTTTATTATTGGTGTTCATTAATACGTTCTGAATACAAAATTAATGTCAGAAGTATGAAAATACGAAGCTTGCCAGTAAGCACATTTTGCTGAACAATATACGATTTCTGTCGAGCTTCTACACGAAGTTTGGATATTTTCTTCCAACAGGCTTATTATAACGCCTGCGTAGCGGCGCATCGGGCTAGGCGCTACGCCGACGAGGAGGCATCCAACCCGGCCGTCACCGCGGAAGCACGCTGGAAACTCCGCCAAAGGGCTGACGCTTTTGGTCTGGATAGAGAACGGCTGAAACAGGTGTATCTCCGTAGGGTGATGGTCTGCAATGTAACCGCCAAGCAGAGATACATCGAGGTGTGCAAGCAAAAGTCGCTCAAATTTACAAGCGCACGACCGGGCCAATTTCATGAAGCTGCTCAAGCACAACTACATTGCTTATTAGCATGAAAATCCTTCCTTGGCAAAAACAGGGTTACAAACCAAATCTTCTGGGGCCAATGCCACGGCGCTGCTTAACAGTTATGAGGAAAGGTTGTGCTAACTACAGCATGAACAAAATGGGCTATTCACGTCGTTGTTGTGCTAACGTTTGCGCGCGCATGGTTGTTACGTCATTGATTTAGGCAATTTTTCCCGCTAGGTTAAGCGTGCCTTTTGCCGTGCTTACTGCTTACGGTCTTCGTAAAATAGACGGAAATTCGTGTGCTTAGCAGCGCCGTGAAATTGGCCCTAGGGGATAAACGTCGTTTGCGAGTTTGTTTTTACTTAGAATGAAAAACACATGGAGTTTTGGCTGGTAACTTGTTTTTATTGAGTAAGACTTGTTTGTTTTGTGCAAAGCAATCGTTTGGGCTTATACTAGCAACTCCATGAAATTGGCCCTGGGCTGCTGGATGGTGTAAGCTTACACATTCCCAAATAATGTTGCCTACAATGAGTTGGAAAGCTCGTGGTAGAGACGTTCGTGAGTTGTTCGGGGTTTTTTTCTTCGGCAAAACGAATCTACCGATGAGACCCTATACTTGTCATTTCTATTTCTAGAGTATGACGTCAGTGTTTGACCGTTGGCAAGGGTTCGAGAGGGAACGATTGGATCACATCCAATCGCAGTTGCAGCTCTTTGTCAGAAATCTCAACACTCACTCCGGCACAGGGTAAATATATGTAACATGTACATGTACTTTGCTCGTACCCATCGCCACGCTGGGCAACACCGATGCGCTGAGCTCTGATTGGATAGATGTTGTGTGAACTATGAACTGGAGAAATCGGCGAAGCGTATCAGCGTTTCCCAGCGCCCAGTCAGTACAAATCGGACAACGCTGTGGAGGTGGTAGGACCTGCTGCCACACCACGTTTACGCAATAGCGCAAGCGTCCAATAGTCAGAGACGAGAAATTCTGTGCACGGACGTCAGACGTTAATTACGGCTGTGATTGGTCAAAGTTCTACACGGCCGGGGCGGAGCTTATTAATTGGAAACCCTATTGGTCGAAGGTCGAGTAGTCCGAGTATGTCAAAAGAAACAAGAGTAAAAAATAACAAGCAATGGCAAATAATTCGAATTATTTTTAAAAATTTGCTTGTTATAGCCTACCTAAATATATATATATTTTTCAAATCTCAAATCTGAATCTGCGATGACCCTATAATCAAATATATTTCTCATGGTACACTACTTGCAAGTTCATAGCACAATCCCATCACCTGCCGTACTAATTTTAGCTGTTTCAGACTAATTTTCAGACATATTTCTCCTCCATAAAATTAAAATGTAAATTTGTTTTCCCCGGCTACATTTCTAAGGATGGCCCAAGTGTACCAGGGAATCCTTGACAGAGTTCAGCGGGCGGAGCCGGCAGCAGACGTGGAGGAATGGGGCCACAAGTACGGCACGGGAAGCAATGCTAATTGGCCTAAGTACGAGGTCAGTTTACAGGAGAAATGTTTTTAAAAAAAACAGAGTTTGGCGTAAATATAGCCCGCTTGTTGAGAGGTAACCGTGCATAATTATTGAAAGGCATCGCACAGCATTGGTTTTTGGCCATTAAAGTAATCCATATTTTCTGTGAATAAAGATATATGTAGTAAAATTCCCCTGTGAAAGTTTCAGCCTCATTGGTCATTTCATGTCCAAGATAATTTTTCTGAACGATTTCTCACCGGCATAAGCGGATTAATTCTCGTCTCATCAGACCAAAACTAATTCTTTTAATCATTTCTCAACGACTATAGCATTTCAGGCAAAACTATTACATGGAAAGTTTTCTAACATCATCATGTTTATACCGTGTAAGTTAGTTGTAAATCTGTAAACATTTATGGTTTTCGAGATTCCCCAAAGTGAGCGAAGCCAAATCTAATTTAAAAATGCATTAAGGTTTTTCGAAAATCTCCTCTCGTTGTTTATACAAATTCTGGTTATAGCAAACAAAAAGCCAGGGTTGCATTGTGCTTTTACTTTCTGATAGAACAAAATAATTTTCAGGCCTCAATCCACTCTATAACTCGAAATTGACAGGAAAAACCCACTGCTAGGATTTTGTTGGGTGGAGGACGCAATAAATTGTTAGGGGGTTTCCAGAGACAATTAGATTACACATTCAAATTATAATCATCAATGTTTCTTTAAAATGCATAGGAGATAGACCCTAGGAGGCATTCAACAGATGTCCAGCCCTCCTATCGTCAACTCACCACCCAGCAGGCCACGGCGATAGAAACAACGGATGAAATGACTGACGAGTAAGAACATTCCCGACCCCTACCCCCATCAGGAAATTAGGCAATTAAGGGCGATGTTTATAGGTCTTTCTGTCCAGAAAAAAACCCTGTCCTGGCTTCACCTTCAGTTCTCAAAGGAGAATTGTTCGTTTTCATAATATCCCCTGTGTTACAACTGATAATGTATCACCAACCACACAAACCAATAATGTAAACAAAAATGACTTATAGTTATATACTACACGGTTAATTGCTACATGTATTTACCCTATCGGTCCTAACCAATAATGTAATATAAATTGACTAAGTAGTCAAAGTTACTACACTACAGGAATTTTGGTAACAGCAATACACATATTAAGTTCATACTTATTTAATACCCGTTGATAGCTTCACCACCGATGACTTTGATTCCGAAGTGGATACCACCCATCACCACGCCCACCACCACGCCCAACTTCACACCCACCAACAAAGGCCTGCTAAGCCTGACCCTGCCCACCTGCAAGCCAACAGGCCTTACCGCTCTCATCAACACGAAGTACGGCACTTCAACAGGCAATGGGATCCCCAAGACCAGTGGGGTCGCGAGGATCGCCAGCAGCGCCCTCCAGAGCCTCGCTACTCGCAGAACGAGGACCTGAGCGAGAGATGGTTGGAGGAGCAACTCGGGGGGCATGGCAGGAGAGACGATGCAAGGAGGCGGGATCAGAGGAGGACGAGCCAAGAAGAGGAGTATCCATCACATCACCATGACAAAAAGCATCACACAAAAGTGCCAAGACACTGGCTTCCCCAAGACCACCACGATGACCTAAGAGGTCATCATCATAAAGGTCAGAAGTCAAGAGAGCATTTTCACGGGCACACAGAACCCCACCACGATCACCATCACACATCAGAAAGGTCGCCAGGTTACCACCAGGACCAAGGTCCATCAAGAAGTTTCTATGACACACTTGGAACACCTCAGAGTCGGGAGTCTTATACCCACGACAACCGCCCATCGTCGATAATGGTAGAGCAGCCTGCTAGTGATAGTTACAATGAGAACTATGAAGACCAAGAAAATACCGAGAGTGAAGACGTATCATCTTCAGAAGGTAAAGCGGCATCAAACTTTTAATTCGAATATAAAATTCTTCCTATGAACATTGGAAACCGTTCATAAATAGTATTTTCACCTCACTAGAAAATCCATCCAGAGAATCATGAAGCAACTAAATTGTCACACACTTAATTCCTCCACAGAAGCTTATTTCAAAAAGCACACACAGGACCAAACAAGCCACTCAAGATTAGTTTTAGCTCATACAGCGAGTCGGACCCCCGAACAAACACCAACCAAGACGCACACGCAGACAGTCCAGCAAATGCCAACACAGACAGTCCAGCAAATGCCATCGCAGACCTCGAGTCAGGTCCCAGTGCATCAGACTCCCGCTGCAGCCTATCAGGAGCAAGTACCCGCCCAGACGACAACCCCGATGCCGACCCAGCCGCAACAACAAACCCCAGGGCAGATGCCAGCAAATAAACCTGCCCAGACCTACATTGAGAGGTGGAACGGAGCATCGGAGAAGGCCGCGTTGTTGGAGCAGGCACGACAGGCGCTTCAGCCCAAGGATGGGGAGCGACTAGTGAGGGCACTCTACGATTTCAAGCCGTCGACACGGGATGAGATGGCTCTCAAGCAGAGTAAGTGACGGGGATCTGGAAGAGATGCGACTTCTTCATAATATGAAAGCCTTCTTTTAAAGGTGGATACAGTTTCCGTAGGGATAGTGGCAGACACAGTATCCGTCTTTGCTGTCGTTTAACTCCAACATCTTTGGCAAATTTACTGGCGACATTCCTGAATCCTTCAAATGTTATCAATGTGCAGATACATCGCGTGGCAACACATTTGTTTAGAGACCATAAATTGAATGAATTAGGATTTGGAACCGCATCCCGCGAGATAAAATACATCAACACTCGACGAATAAAGCAATCCACCTCTGTCTGCCAAATTTCTTTTTTTACAAGTCTTTGTTTCATTGGGAAATTGTTTTTCTTCCCTATTTAGGCGAGTATGTGGTACAGACTGGTGACCATCTGGGCAATGGCTGGGCCTACGGTAGGAAGGCCGGTGGCATGGGCCACTTCCCTGCCAGCTACGTCCAGGTCCAGTGAGAGTCGCACAAGCCTTTGAGATTGGTGTGGTTTAAATAAGATCGCCAAGCTAGGGACAAGTCAAGTTTTTTTCCTGGTCGTGGGTATCACAGTGAGAAGTTACTGGGAACAAATGGTACCTGTATACATTTTTGTACATTGGGTAGAAAAGGGCAAATGTCAGAGTGGTAATCGAGTCCTTGGAAGTCCATTGCAAGTCCTTCAGTCTCAAGTCAAGTCACTAGGTATTCCAATGAACTGTTAACAAAAGCATTCCTTTGTCATTGTTCAACCAGTTACTTGCTACTGGCTTTGTGAAAGGACTTGCAGGGACTCAAATAAAACTCTGGCAAAGGCTTAGGGCAGACATAAAGACTCGGGGAGGGGTGGGGTTGAGGATCTGAGAATGTTGGGTTGATCCAGCAATAAAGTGTAACGCGCCATCTTAAAGGTAGGATACACTATTTGCAGATTTGCAAATTTTGACGAAATATCTTACTTATTTGAAAGTAAATAATGATTCCAGGCATCCAGAAACATGATTGCGCTGCCTATCCTGTAATTGTTCTAAAAAATTGAATACAAAAACAAAAAACGAATCACAATCGCCGGACGGTGTTCGGGAACAAATAACACAAATACAACATAAGAACCACTGCCTGGACGCCGATAAAAAACGAACGCCGTTTTTCTTCCTTTTTTTTTTGGCATCCATGATTGTAAAACTTTTGAGAGGTCAGTTAAACGATATTTACTGTAAAATACAACCCCCCAAATCCACGAGAATTCAAGCAATTACCAATGGCGAATCCTACCTTTAAGCTAGAAGATACACAGATTTTGTGGTATAGACTAGTAAGAGGCAACAAGGATTGGAGTTTTCCTGAAAAAAATAATAAACAAAATTGGAAAAAGGTAAAGGATTCAGTACACAACAGTATTTTCAAACAAAATCGTTATCAAGTCCATCCAAAATTAATGCTGGTTCATTCTTTTTGCGACTTGTGCAAAGCGAGCGTCACAATGAAACTTCAGTTGTTGACATGAAATTCACTTCGCTTTTTCTTTGGCGCACAATATGAACCAGCCTTAAACTTGACTCGAGAGAGCACTTGGAAATTTGTATTTTCTAGTTGGTGGCAAATTGATTTCCACTTTCATGTCAACCCAACGGCACAATATGCAAAAACAGACAAGCACAATAAACTCCTTATTTTCGTAGTCAAGATTCATCATTTATTGTCCATTTCATATCTCAATGCGAGATTATGATGATTTTTGAAACCTTTGCTTCGTCTTTGCCTCCGACTTCCAAATCACTAAGAAGCAAACAGAAATGGAAGCTAATAAAAAAATTCTGAATTTAGATCAATCAATTGAATGTTTCTGAAGCACAACAGGCACCAGAGTGTGGCTGGCGTTCCCACAGTTGGGAGCCTAAAACCGTTCCTTAAGCCAGCGACGAAAACGAAGCCAGGGATTCAATAAGGCCCTAAGAGTGTTGTGACATACTTTTCATGAGTGATATATACTTTTTATGAGTGATATATACTTTCCATGAGTGATGAGTGATATAAAGTTTGAACTGGGGGAAAAAAGTGCCAGCTCAGAGTTTTTATATTGATTGATAGGCTCATTGTCATAGTCGTGCTTCATAGTTAGCAGAAACATTGTGCTTACCGTAGCAGAATACCATGCTGCTGCTTAAGCACGTGGTGATTTCTATTGTTAAGTCCATGATTTAAGCAACTTTTCCTTTGTGGTAATAATAAGCAAGCTTTTTCTGTTTGCTGCTTAACAGTCTCCATCAAACAGACAGAGGCTGTTGGTCCAAAAACCAGCCGTCATACAGCGCTATGAAATAGGCCCAAGACGTAATGGCTTTGTTTACAATTTGTGACCTGTCATCACAAAATGAGAGTAACGTCGCACGGAGTGATTTCCCAGTACGGCCAGTCAAAGTCAAAATTTGAAGGGGTGGTCGATTTTGAGATTATATGGTTTTTTTAAAGACTAAATCCCCAACAATCAATTCCCAATTTTTCAGGACGATCAGATAAAAACAAAATTAGTTTTTGAGACAATTTTGACTATGCCCTTCACACAATTTCTCGCAAGAAATGCTCGTTTTCTCATAATCTCTGTATTAAGACTCCAGACAAAAAAAATAAATAAATAAATAAAATATTGAGTATCAAACCTCCAAGTGTTATATACTACTGGAAAGCTCCGTTTCCACAGAATTTAGAAATACCCATATCTCAATTTTTGATTTTGCCGACTTTACGCTAATTTTGTGATGACAGGTCATGTGTTTTCCTATAAGGGCGAAGTCAGGACACCAGACAAAGTAGGGATGCTGCACTTTAAAAAGAAAAGCACTTATAGGAAAGCACACATGTAAACTAAGCGTGATGTCATTACGTCTCGGGTCTATTGGACCCTGCTGAACAAGCCTTTGACAATTTGTCTATACTGCTGAGTTTCTAATTCAAAGCCTTTTCCCCCCCGTTACGGTAAAATAATAAATCATAATGTGCTGCAGTTAATATACAAAAACTGCAAGGTAAACGCAACAGAATTTTGTCACTGAAGTGTCAATGTCTTGCCTTTTAAAAAGACACAGCGAGGACCAAAGACGTAAAAACCTTTTGTTGGAACGAAAAACGTGAAAGGTAAACAATACATGTAGGTCTCCTTTTATCACGTATTAACAAACGTGATCTGTCAAAGTATGCTTTATAGAATGACTGTATAAACAAGTATTCTCTCTAATAAAACAGTTCATATTTTAACCAATTTGTGTGGATGCCGTGTACACACACACACAAGGTTTTTTCCGGAATTCAAAACGGATGACAGCTCAACACGTCACCAGCAAGGCCGGTACTATCTGTCAGCGACCGGTTTCGCAACGAGCGAGGCCGGAAATATCGGCTTGAATCTTAGAGTCATCATCAACGTACAGCTCACTCTACAATGAAACACAAATACTTTGTCTTCTTTTTACAAGTGGCCAAAACAATTACATAAAAAAAAAAAGAAGGAAACAATTTACAAAATATAATAACACAATATTAAGTAATGTTTTACAAATTAAGTAGTTTGACTTTATTTCTTCTTGAGTCGTTCTCTCCAGTCACCCTGGATCATCTGAAAGTTGGCGTTCTTCGTCGAAAGACCACTGCAACAAAAGAGGGGGAGGGCAACACACGTCAGATGCAAGACTGAACTCTAACATTACAAATATTGCGAGGCGTTCTAGCCAAATGAGACGGAACTGCTCACAGGGCAACGTGGAGAAAACTAGAAAATAATGAATAATGATTTTTTTTTTTTTTTTTTAGATTTATTGATATTTGTAATTGTTGGCATGCCTTCTAACTATATTTTGTTAACCAGTTCGCGCCGGAGGACGTATATACACGCAAAGTTGTCCCCATATTCAAAATAGATGACGCATAAACACGTCACGAGCAATGCCGGAAATGTCTGTCAGCGGCGAGCAAGGCCAGAAATGCGTGGGTGTGCTTCCCGGCACTATCGGCCAGAACCCACCCTCGGCTCGGTTAAAATAATCCCGGCGCGAACTGGTTAAACCCATCACCTGCCCCTGCAAATATACATTTCCAGATCGTGTTTACATATCTTCCTGAGTTATCCGGCTAATCCACTTACGCAGCCAGCTGCTCTTTCTTCCACACATCAATCCTCTTCCGAGAAGCCATGATGGGGTCGTCTTCCTCCTCATCCTCGTCCTCCTGGTTGGCAATCTCCTCTCTCTCCACTTCCTCCTTGATCTGCTGCCACTTCTGAACCAGCGACATCGGCAACTTGTTCTTCTTACTCGTCGACTTGGTCTTGGTCTGCCGGAGACGACGACAACAACAAGACAGCAAAGTTGATTGTTTGTTTAGACGAGCGGGCGTAATACAACATCGTCAAGCATCAACATTAAATGAGAGGGTCTAGCGCTTCCATACGCTGTAAAAATGGTGCTGGTGCATAGGGTTAAGTGGGGCCTACGGAAACTGGTGCCTTAAGGCTACGGAACACTTAACCCTAACCCTCCTCAATCCTCCACGATTGAAAATCGTGTACAAAACATATGGGAGGCCTTTAAAACACGTTAGAGTACAAACAGAAGAGGGACAACAGGGGGGCCATGATGGGAGGTGAGTTTGTATCCGCATTCAAATAGTGGACAATAGGGTCCACGATTGACAGAAAGTCCACGATTGAAAATCCTATGGGAGGCCTTCCAAAAACGTACAAACAAAAGAGAGACAATAGGGGGTTATGAGCACATACATATCCCAAACACATTCCAGTGTGTGAGTGTATTGGAGGCCACACACAAGTTTGCCTTAACAATGGTAGAGTAACAAAAATGTAAGCCACAAATATAAGTGTGTAAAATAGTGAAACAAACATGAAAACATTATGGGCAAACCCAGTATAATATTGTAGTCATTCTATGTAACGATTAGAGTATGTGTGCAGCAATACATCTGCTACTGAGTTAGTGGAACACTACCAACTTTTGCCTAGGAAGGTTAATATGGCTATTTTATTTATATAAAATGGACACAAATGTTGTTTACAAATCAAGACAAATAACCATTTTTGGGGCGTTTATATTTTGTGGGCGTTTATATTTTTGTTCAGTGTATATATATTTTTTTTAAGGGGGGAGGGGGGAGGGCAGAAGTGTACCTTTTCCTTTTTCTTTTTTGTCTTCGCTGCTGGCGTTACACTTGTTGTGGACGTTCCCGGTAATGGGGGAGCTGCTACGACGGACGGGGTACTGTACAAGACTGGAGCCGTATAACCAGTGTCAACCCCGATGCTAGGACCACTACTGATGGTTAAGGCTGGGGCAGAGTATAGCATCTGCGGTTTGCCGATGATCGCCGAGCCTGCAGAGGAGACTGTGGTCGAGGTCGGGAGGTCACCGGGCATGCCTGTTAGCATCTCCGAAGTGGCGAGGTGGGGCAAGGGTAGTGGAGGGGGCGTCATGGCGCGGGTGCTGTCGCAAGCCCGGTCTCCGTCATCCTCGGGAGGCGGGGGAGGCGGAGGCGGGCATAACGGAAGGGGTGGCAACTCGGGGCCCGAACCCATGGGGAGAGGTGGGGGAGGGGAGTCCGGTAGGGGAGGGAATAGCTCGGTGCCCGGGGGTGGGGGAGGGGGTTTAACCTTGGTGAACGGAAGCGGTGGGTTGGGTTTGGAGGACAGGGAGGGTGGAGGGGTAGGTTCAGGGAGGGGCGGGGCTGGAGCCACAGGGAGGGGCAGGGCAGGAGCCACAGGGAGGGGCAGGGAAGGAACTACAGGGAGGGGTAGGGCTGAAGCTAGATGGAGGGGCGGGGCTGGAGCTACTGAGAGGAGCGGGGCTGGAGCCACAGGGAGGGACGGGGTTGGAGCTACTGGGAGGGACGGGGCTGGAGCTACTGAGAGTGGCGGGGCTGGAACCACAGGGAGAGGGGGCAGGACAGGAACCACAGGGAGGGACAAGGCGGGAGCCACAGGGAGGGGCGGGGCTGGAGCCACTTGGAGGGGCAGGGCTGGAGCCAGTGGGAGGGGCGGGGCTGGAGCCACTTGGAGGGGCAGGGCTGGAGCTACTGGCCGGGGTGGGACTGGAGGTACTTGGAGAGGCGGGCAAGGGGCTCCATACTGAGCTTGGTACTTTGTGTAGTCCACAACTGCCGTTTCTGTGGTGGAGGTAGATGTCATTAGTGTGTTGTATGCTGCGGAAAGAAGGAAACAATATCAAATGGAGTTGAATACGTTCAAGGAATGCTTTTGCCAAAGCTGATTTGAATAGCTTGCGATTTGAATTTGAACTGAAGGACTTGTGATGGACTTGTAATGGACTTGCAGGGACTTGTAATGGACTTGCAGGGACTTGCGATGGACTCGACTACATCTCTGTAGCAAGCTCACCTGGACTCTGACCTGGGACCGCCGATGCCGACGGCTCAGTGTACTTCCCGTGCTCCATTCCCTCCGTCAGCGAGGCCTGATTGAAGAGCGACCTGGATTCCGTCTCGGCCACCGTGGGTTCGCTAGCCTCCTCCTTGTCGTCATCCTCCTGTAGCTCCGCCTCCACGGGGAAGTCCCACTGCGACACGCCGGTCTGGTTGTTGGTGTAGTAGTACTGCTTGTGTTCCCTGTGATCGGAAAACATGGGGGAAAGAATGCCAAAACGTGTCAAAAAAGAAAAAACACAATTTTGTGTCTCGAAGCTTATTTTAATTTGGGAGAAACCTGATAAGGGGAAAAGAAAAGAACAACATGTGAAAACATTTTTCCAAAGTGCTGACGTAATGTATTGCCTGCTTAGCAGAATTTAGCCGAGTACCAGCCAAAACATACATGTATAACTATCTCCACCAGTTTTATGAGCACAATTCACACGTATTAAGCAAATTAGTTGCTTCAGTGCCAAATCTGCTTACTATGGACTCCGTTCAGGCACAACAGCCATGACATCTAATAAAAACTAGACACGACGTTAGCTTAACAACTTTCATCATTACGTAAATAACGTGACGCTCACTCTGGGCGCGTGTTGCGTGAACGTTGGGGAGGACATTCGTATATACGCGTGTACATGCATTTGTACATGCATTTCATAACATTGTGATACAGGCCGAGTAACACGGACTGTTTTACCAACATAAACGCCAACATAATACAAGCAAGTATATAATTGTCGTGTCTAGGTTCTATTAGATGTCTATGCCTCTAGTGGGAGGAGCACACAGCACAGGAAAGGGGAGAACTGGCTAGCAGGCTTGGGCAAATCCAGCAATTATTTGTAATCGATTCCGATCCTATCTGGGAATCACGATTCCACTCGGAATCGATTCTGAACATAAACAAACAAACAAAAACCACATAAAAGAATCCTAATTTTAACTTTATTAATCACAAGCTCAAATCAGACCTCACCTTTCAGACACTTTTGTCCTTCGAGTAATAATTTGTGTAATAACTTCTGACGAAATTCAACTTATTGAAAACACTGCATTTCCTCGTCTAAGGACAACATTGAAATAATTGTACTATTCATTCATTCATTCATTCATTATTTTTTTTTACTACCCATGTTGCCTAGTTTGTTTTTTTGATGATATTCAAAATCTTTCTTTTTCATCGTCTGAGAAGTTACTGTGTAATTTGTAAAGTTGGTTACGAATACTTGATTCCATAATTCATTATGATTCTTTTTATGTATACGAGTTGCCATTGCTCTCATGAATATACATTAACGTACCACCCAGCTCCTGAAAAAGAAAATATTGCGAACCGCTAAACCGGTTAGTATTAAGTATCTTTCCACAAATAAGGCGTATGCTCAGAGAACCAAAATTTGCTAAATCAATTTTAGAATCGATTCTGGCGTAGAAATGCCCAAGCCTACTCTTAGTATGCGTACAGAAGACATGAAAAACTTTCAGTACGAACGCATATTGAAAAAACTTACACAACAATTTGCAGATTTCAATTTTTCTGGAATTACATCCAGCAACGACTACAATTTCAAAGTAAGATCACAGGTCAAAATATTGAATTACATAAATTTGTGAACGCACTTAAGCTCTCAGTTACAATTAAGAACATCAATGCATTTTTCTGGCATACGACCCGACCGCAAAAAAATGTTCAGAACAAAAATTCTAATCAAAATGTTTCACAAATTATTCACAAAATGTTCAGATACAGTTGTGTGCATAAAACCAACACCACTTAATATTATTCACCAAACTAATTGAACCAAAAAAATAAATAATTACCAAATGGTAAGGAATTAAAATTGGAAAGATTGTGTCACTGACCGTTACCGAATCCACTTGTGTGTGCCACGGGGGACGTAGCTGCCTTGTAGTTTCAATACGATTCTCGTTCCAATAGCGTCGACTGTAATTAGTTGCTCCATGGACGTTTCTCGCACCAGATGATGGGGATGGCTTTAATTTTTTGTTTTGTTTTTACAATTTTGGTCCATTGAAGTTCTCTTTCCTTATTATTTGTGTGTTATCTTGGCACAAGGACTATAGCCAACCCTAACCCTTTTTTTAAATTTTCTTCATTGTTTTTTTATTCTATAAAGTAGGTTTTACGTGGTTTAACACAAAACAGGAGATACATGTACAGAACATACATAAACAGCAATAGTGGTATCCCTGACACAAAAACAAACTGGATTCGCAAAAAACCTCACAAACATTTGAAGATTATTTTGTTTTAATTCCGGAAAGGCAAGGACAGTTTGCAAACTTGCAAGATTTGAAAGTGTGAACATTAGGGCTGTCCATTTTCGGATAATTTCGTATTCAATTACTCAAAACTGCCTTCCGACCGAATATTCGGATATTCGGATCTGCCAGGTGCAACTGTGTTGCATTGCCAATAAAAAGTGGCTCGACGAGTGCGCCAGTTGAAATTTTTGTGCGGTGGTTGTAATGGAGTGTTGGTGTGTTTTGCAGTATTTTACACCTTTAAAGGGCTTTTTGCAACAATAAACCACCGTCGGAAAAAAAAATTACCGTTGACCAAATAGTGGCACCTGACAATTCAGCGCAACGACCATAGAAGAGCATCACAGTCGTGTACGTATGTGCATAGATTATTTGTTTTGTTTCCCAATATTCAAACCAGTAAAAGGTTTTCAAATATTCGGTTGATCATCGAATGTTCAAATATTCGAGACAGCCCCAGTGAATTGTCAACAATTGCTGTTGTAACCCTAATCCTCAAAGGTTCATTTGAATTATGCATAATTATGAATTATGCAAAGGGTTCATGTGAATTAGGCATAAATTGAGCATGTATCACATCTGGGATACCACTGAAGAGAAATAGTAACAGAGAGAAAAAACAAATGGCCCGACAGACAAACAGACAGAGGCACTGCAACGCAAACACACACAGCCAGAAATGAAACAGTCAACAGACAAGGATACGAAAAGTCATTCAGCGTAGGGTCCATTGATGTAGCTATATTACCCAATTATTTGATGATCATTTGACAGTGATATCGACGATATCAACATTTCAAAGTTAAAACTTTTTCACATGGGTATAATCGTTATAATTATATCAAATATGAGCGATGATGGTTTTCTGATATAAAGATTCTTGCAAATTTGGTTATCGACGGATGCTAATTTAGCAAGAGAACAAAGAATGAGCAACACGAACTCAAGATACACGTGCAGTGGAAAAACAGAAGGGAAAAATGTGCAAGTCGGAGAGGTGTGGGTAGACAACAGAAGTGTTTTCCCCTAATAAAACCACAAAAGGGAAAACACAAACTCCTTGCAAGAGAGATGCACAGAATGAGAAAAAGAGGAACAAAAACCAACAACACAAAGATGAAGACACAAGCCTGATTAGAGAATGCAGAGGAAAAACAGAAAACAGAAAATGCGCTTTCAGATGAGGACAAACAACGACAAACACTTTTTCCTCCCAATAAGTATTCTCTGAAAGATCCCCATTCTGAAATGCTCCATCAAACAATTGCTGAAAATGCTTTTTAACCAGTTCGTGCCGACGGACATATATACACGCAAAGTTTCCCCCAGATTCAGAACAGACGACGCATAAACACGTCACGAGCAAGGCCGGAAATGTCTGTCAGCAGCGAGCAAGGCCAGAAATGCGTGGGTGTGCTTCCCTGTGTCGTCGGCTTGAACCCCCCTCGGATAGAGTTTCGTTAAAAATAATCTTGTGCCTCGGCTCAGTGATGTTAAAATAATCTCGGCGCGAACTGGTTAATAGTTGACAAGTATTTTTGATTTTATTTGTAGGAGTGTTGATTACATTAGTACATGTAAGTGACTGCTCTCGTCACCAGAACCTCCTAGTTATTTTCCATCATGAAAATGATTGTGGAAGAATACAACCTAGTACCAAGTAAGTTGTGTCTAAAGTAGAGGGGCTCTCCTTTGTTTTTTTAGAGGGGGGTCTGCCTTTTTTAGATGGGGTCTGCCTTTTTTAGAGGAGCTTTGCTTTTTTAGAGGGGCTGTGCCTTTTTTAGAGGGGCTGTGCCTTTTATTAAAGGAGCTCTGCTGGCCGATTTATAGCTCAGATCTGGTCTCCTGTTATCACGCGAGTCACGCAGAATGTGGCTCATCGCCGGGGTTCACGATTCCTTCCCAGCATGTCTCTGTTGGTAAGACTCATCATCGTTCACGAAACACACAAAACATCCAACATACTTCCAAAACCAAATCCAGTTTGTGAGAAGGGGGGGTCAACCTCATGCAGAGACCCCCCAGGCCAAGTCCAGAAGGCTGGACGCAAGGTTCTTTTGGTTGGGTTTTTTTTTAGGATAAAGTTTTTTTGCAGTTTTTTTTTTGGTGGAAAAGTAGAAGTAGTTTTTGGCATCGTACCTGTCCCAATTACAAGACCAGCCGGGAGGCGCGGCTTCGAGTTCGTAGCGCTGGAACTCCCAGTCGGCCAATTTCAGATGGCGGAGGAGGTGTTTGGACTCCAGGAAGCCTTCTCTCCAGTCCTGGACTCGCACCTGTTGCAGAAGTTAAAGGAGGTAATGAACCAATCAATTAATAGGTCAGGAACGGGCGTACACATAGTCTATTAGTGGTGCGATCTTTTCAAAGCAGTAATACTGACCTCTTTCTCAATCAGCATGACGTGGAACTTTGTCAGATCCTTCCTGGAGATGCCCAGGAAGCCCAGCTTGCTGTTCAGCGTCAATGCCATCTCGGCTATATTCATCTGAAAGGCGAAACCACAAGAAACTTGACGCAGGTTCAGGCATGGACTAAAATTAACCGTAGTCCAACTAGACTTCGCTGAATGCCAATGCCAATGTACAGGTAGTTTAAACTAAATCTACAGTCCCACTAGGAGATACGACAACTTACGACCAGGCTGCAACTGAAAATTGCAGGCAATCTCAGTTAAGTCATGCCACAAGTCTTGGGTGTTCGTGGGTAGTCCCAGAGAGATTTTTATCTTGTTCAAAATCTTGGGTGTGACCGAAGTAGTCGCCTCTTGTAAGCAACAAGTCTTCTACAGTTCGCAAGACTGGTCTTACAATGCGACTGCTTGGCTCAAATGGCAGACAAACTACCCAAGACCAGCCCTAGTAGCACGACTGAACTGGTTGCGGGAAATCGGAGGTCCTAGTGGGACTAGGGGTAAATGAACAACAGTATTTAGCAGAAGTAAACGTGAAATACATGCTGTATTTAAAAACCCGAGGGCCGACACGTAGACATACATAAAAAAGAGCTTATCTGTCAGGGCCAGTGAGGGGATTGTCAAGTCGTCACACAGTTTGTGTCTAATTTCGTCTAAGCATTAAAAAGTCCAACAAGCCACAGCCTTCCTGCGGCCTGGCCCGGCTTTACCAAGGCTTTCATGTGTCGCTGATCTCGCAGGCCTCTCTTATTAACCTTCATGTCCGCCTCCTCCCTGGTTTTCTTCTTTTTGATGAGGTCCTGAAGCTCCTCATCACACTGGGTGCCCCTGTCAACCGTTTCCGCAGAGGACTTCCTGCCGCTACCTAGGTTCTCCATCCGCTTCTTCTTGAAGGCAAGAAGGTTGACTTCTCCGTTATCGTCTGTGGATGGTGATGAAAGGAAGACGACAGGGGAGGATCAAGGAATGATTAAAGATTATCCTGGTGATGGTGGTGGCAATGAGTGACATTTTCAGTACAGTGACTTTTTAGTACAATGAGTAACCTTCTAGTACATGTACATGCTAAAGTCATGCTCCCTTGTTTTAAGAAAACAGAGTTAAAAGTCCATGAACCGTGCCAACTATACTACCAATCAGTGCAATTCAGCCACAAAAAACACACTTTAGAGTTTTAATTGAGCTATAACATTTTGAGATATGATAAAAAAGTTGTTTTGGTATGTAAAAACGTTAACAACTCCAAAACGACCTCCCACTTTAAAAAATTGATGTTTCGGCCAATAACTCGTTTTGGCAATGTGCGACTTTTCGTTCATTTTGTGGTGCCAGGTCACATACATGTATAACCGTCACGTTTGGTTTTCTTATTTACCATAGACATCCACCGGTTCTGATGCTTTACGTTTCTTCTCTGAAATCTGCGGGCTCGATGTTCCCTCAGATTCCAACTGCCGTAACTCAGCCTGACACGATAAAAAAAATTAAAAATAGAAGACAACAATTTTAACAGGAACAATTGGAAAATTATAATAATAATTGGGGAGGCTAATCATCCTTACTCGCAGCTTGGGCGCTGAATTGCGAAGGATGCAGCTACAACGTGGTCGAAGCCGCTGGCACGTAAAGGCACCTATATGGCAGCCGGCCACATCGACTCGTATATGACTACGGAGCACATTCTGAGATCGAAAGTGTTTGAATTGTCCAGAAGAAGGAAAACCGGAGGACCCGGAGAGAAACCCTCGTGGCACAGGAGAGAACCAACGCACAACTCTACTCATATATGGTCCGGGTCTGTAATCGAACCCGGGCCACATTGGTGAGAGGCGAGCGCTTTATACACAAGCCGCCCATGCCACCCGAAGGACTCGGAAACTCTGAAAATAATTTAAGATTTTCAAAACACGGTCTCGGAACCAATAGATTCATAACTTTAACCCTCTTCAATCCCAAAAAATCAATCGGGCACTTTTTCAATAGGATTTTGAAGGATTGAATCGAGTGCCAAGGAAGTATAAGTCGATTATGTAGGATACATAAAAGATCTTTATAATGCAAACGCAAAACCTTGCATTGTATTATGTTCTGCCATATACAAATGAAGGCCTACATTAAAATACTTGATTAAACACAGGAAACAATGGAATATTTTGGAGGATTAAGGCTGAATTCAATTTTAAAGGGGTCATTTTCGCAGCTATCAAAAAAGTAACCAACCAAAACATTGTTGAAAAGCTTAAGTAAAATATTTTTGATTAAAAACTGTCTCTGTGAAATTATTTTGCCTGGCATGCTGTCATTTAGAAGAAAATGACAAAAGAATGTCCTATCCAAATATGCGTCTCAGTGAATCTCTTTCTAAACTTTGTTCAGACGCGACAACAAATGTTTTATGAGAGTCCATTACAAACCTTTCGTCTCTCGAGAGCAATTTCAAGCTGCTCATCAATATCCATGTCCTCGTCAAGCCCTTCAAAACTAGTCACTCCTTCCCCATTGGTCGATTCCTCCCCCTCCTCCTCCATAGGCACTGGTTTCACCTGACCAATCGCGGGGCTGCTCTCACCCGACCCGCCTTCCACACCATTCTCGGATCCCGGCAGGGTGTCTCCTTTCACAAACATGGAGTACGTCGGTTTCTTCGCTTCCGGTTTCTGCAGCTCGAATTCTTCCTCTTCGATCTCGGGCTCCGGAGAGAGGTCGTACTCGACTTTACCCGCTCCGTAGATGGGCAGCTTCCTCGCCTCTACCCCTTCGTCGCGGGAGTTGCTCTCGGGAAAGTCCTCCCTACTGTCCTCTTCCTCATCCACCTCTTCTTGTTGCTTGGCAACAGCAGCATCTGCAGATGCCTCTGCGACGCCGACCGCCTCGTAATCTGTGATGCTACCGGCTGCCTGGTGGCCAAATGACTGGCCGGCTAGTTGCTGATTGGCTAGTCGGAGGACTTCGGGCATTTCCCAAGTGACTTCGCTTGTGACTGTGTTCCAGTAGTAGACGCAGTTTGTGGCTTCATCCAATAGTTCTTGCCATTCTCCTACTTCCACTAATGCAATAAGCATAATAACAATAATAGGCAGTATTATTTACTTATGTACACCAACCCTATCTCCCTAATTATGAGATAAACAGCTTTTAAGTTCAGAAAAGCGTATTATTTCTATACCCAATTGTTTCACAAAAATCGACAAACAAAAACACTTCTGGGTGACGGAGTATGTTCAAATTTTGAGAGATTGTAGATTAACAGTTTATGATTCAGAAAAACCCCAAAACTCAAAATGGTAAGATCCACCTCTAAATGACTTCCCGAGTAGATTGTAATATAACACATTGTGCGACCTTGTTCGGATTTTGTTGGAACAGGTCACTTGTTTAAAAAAAACTACACTGAACAAAAATATAAATGCCCCCAAATTGGTTATTCCAACACAGATGCGAGTGGAATCACTGCATCACTGAGCAATTCCTCACTGGCAGGGATGGACACAAATATTGTTTACAAATCAAGACAAATAACCATTTTTGGGGCGTTTATATTTTTGTGGGCGTTTATATTTTTGTGGGCGTTTATATTTTTGTGGGCGTTTATATTTTTGTGGGCGTTTATATTTTTGTGGGCGTTTATATTTTTGTGGGCGTTTATACTTTTGTTTAGTGTATTTCATGAGCTACTATTTGTTCCAACATCAACTAATCCACTGGGTGTTACAGAACATCTTAGATATTTTCAGAATGTTCTACAGAAAGAAGCTACCAAATAAAAAACCTGAATATATTACCTGCTTCACCATTGGTTGAATCAGCGACCATGCGCTGCTCGCCGTCCACAAATCCACCAGGTGTTGATGTCACATCGCTGGTGGATTCCACAGCTTGGTTCAGCCCGGCGTCTTGTTGAGCGTAACTCTGGGAGGAGGCGTCGTCTGCCGTTTGTTTGGACACAGATTCCGACGCCTCGCCCGATGGGACCGGCGAGTCGATTCCGTCCAGCGCGTCTATTTCCTGAAACAATGAAGGAAAGAAATCCATGTGTCCGTCATCATGCATTAACCCTAACCCTACCTAATGCTACTTTTTACTACTAGTAGTAAAAAGTAGTATGCAGTACTCTTACTGACTTGTGTGCAATGCCTGTAGTAATTTTTAGTATTTGGTACTTCACCCATACATGTAATTGCACTCATAGTACTTTTTAGCATTGGGTCCTTCTGCTTGCCGAGTGTGCATTGCCCATGTATGCTGTGTAGGGTGTTCTAAACTCTACAGCAAAAATTGATCGGTCCCCAAAATATGCCAACTGTGCATGTGCCAAAAGATTGAACTACTTTTCTCTTGGGATATATACACAGCAAACAAGGCTGGGGGGGGGGGGGGGGGGGGGGTAAACGAATCGGCATCTGGTGCAATTTTTGTTCATGCAATTGAAAGGACGATGGAAACTATTGTTTGAACAAAACTAAAGTTAGGACACACAAGACACCTGAAAAATGTTACTTCAGAACACGACAATCTTGCAATCGTCTTATGCTTCATTCATACAGTTTAGCAATAGGCTGTAGCCGGAGACTGATCCAAAGCCAGGGTTTGGGAAAAGAATTTGTAATGTAATGTACCCAACAAATATGTTCAGCGCCAACCTCGTTACCATGGCTACGATCTTGCTGTGCCATGTTTTCCCACCATGCCTTGCGCGATCTTAACCCCTGGAATTGTCTAATTCAAATGTACCATATACTGGCACATTTAAATTAGGGCTGCAGTCAATGCGTTTAACACGCGACGAAATCTTTAACATTTTGTAATTGTTATTTTGCAGAATCAATCCGTTCAAACATGATATTTTGACGTCGCGATTATTAGCAAGGATTTATACTAAATGCACGTACATGTGTACCTCTGTTGTCAATTTATAACGTCAGTAACGGCTTTTGGGCAAAAAATACGAGGCTTCCAAAATCCATATTGTACAGGTAAGGCGCAGACTTGAAAAAAACCATTTCATACGTGGCGTGCGTTCGGGAACACGCGCGCGCATTACATTCAGGGCGTGCAGTTTACGAAACACACGCGCAGTACGCACTGAATAGCCACTCAGCGTCGTTTACTCATTCCTCACGGCCAGGGGTTAGTGAAGGAACGCGCACATGGAGTCGAGGCTGGTTCAGCGCCCCATGCCGTGTAAAACGAATCGTTGTGTGTGTGTTCTTGACACGTACATTGCCGCATGGAAGTAAGAAAGCGCTCGCTCTGTATGTTTGGTCTTGCAGTTGTATTTCGCTTTTGCACGGTTCCGGCCCACAAAAAAAAAATAAGGCCGGATGTTTTTTTTCAAGCAATATAAAAAAAAACCAGAATTCCGGCTATTGCCGGAAGTCTGGTATCCGTGACAATTAACAGGTTCCTAGCAACAACAAAAAAGGCCAAGAAATGAATGAACTTTAGCCTGATGATCATGAAGATGATGATGATCTAAAAATGATCGAACTAGTTTATACTCACAGCCAGGAAATCTGCAACTTTAGCATCGATCTCATTCTTGGGTTTTTCTGGCTCTCCTAGATAACAAACAAAAAGTTATTTTAACTGGGATAGCACAGATTTTTAAATATTTTGTTTGCTAGTGCTATTAATTACAGAATGGTTACTGTAAGCACAGAATTTTGTGAACAAGAGCCAAAATGTTGGGGCATAAACAACATCAACAATGACGACAAAATGCAGTACGACAAAATGCAGTCAAGGCGGGCGTGGCTACCGGGCGTGGCGCGACCCAGAAATATTATACCGAGCACGATACGAGACTGACGGACTCTGCCATACCTATACACTCTCTAGACTGTTGTTACCAACGCACGCACACCCACCTTCCCCCCTAAAAATCTAAAAAGAATTCCTGAGACACCAAAACACAATGACCACCACATCTCACATCTTGCTCCATATGCAAAATGCTGGTGCAAATGCGCAGGGTCACGCATTCGTGCTAGCATTTTGGAGTCGCTCATCCGGGTGTGTCGCTCGTCCGAGTACCCACGGCCGCCTTCACTAGAGGCTATGACGTTCACCGTGAACACGCAAAACCGCGTTGATTCACAAGACGGCAACCAAAAAAAACTTGTAAGGAACTTCAAAATTACAAAATATGGTGTTATTATAATTGAGAGAAATGTACATTAGCTAACCCTAACAGATCCAGCACAGTGCATCTGTGGTGACTGCTTGACCTTGCTGGAGTCTGCACACAAGTCAATGTGACAAAGTATGCAATCTGTTGCGTCTGGCAGGGGTTTCTATCCAAAATACCCCGGAGGGTTAGGGTTAGCTTGATAAAGTCATTTTGGAATGATAACAAAAACAATCAATGTAATTTGATCAAAACTTGAGCGGGGCCTGTAGATATACTATCGCCAGAATGTCTGCTTACCTTCTGCTTTCTGTTGATTGTCTTGGCTCTCCTCCTCATCACTGTCGCCATACTGACCAAGGAGACCACTCAAGGGGTTAAGAACTAAGACCGATATGCCACAAATGAAAAGGAAAAAAAGTGTATCAATTATGCAATAGTTCTATACTTCTCTGTATTTTGACCAAACTTTAAAGGTATTTTGTTTAACCAGTTCGCGCCGGGATTATTTTAACATCACCGAGCCGAGGGGCGGGATTATTTTTAACGAAACTCGATCCGAAGCGTGTTCAGGCCGATAGTGGCTCCCAGCACACCCACGCATTTCCGGCCTTGCTCGCTGCTGACAGAGATTTCCGAACTTGAACTTGGCGTGTTTATGCGTCATCTGTTTTAAATTTGGGGAAAACTTTGCGTTTATATATGTCATCCGGCGCGAACTGGTTAAAAGTAGGATACACCATTTGCAGATATCAAAATATATATCAAGATTAGTACGTACCACTCTGCGGCTTGGAAGCTTCTTGAAATGTTGACCCGAAGGCACCTGGTAAAAAAAATAAAAAATTATCATAAATTTATTGTTAATTTTGCTTTTCTCTGATACACCATTTGTGGTTGGCTCTACATAAAAAGTTATTCATAAATACCTGGGACAGTTTAGGCATTCTTATTGGTCGAGAGCCCGTCACGTGGCCGGTATTAAACGGACGATAAAGACATGGCTGGAAGTGTTTAAAACCAGCTTGTCATAAATGACTCCTTTATTCCCTAACCCCCTCACTGCTTTTTCTAGAAAGTATCCTGAATCCGCTACAATCCACCAATTTTGGTTTGCAAAAACTGCTGGTGTCCTGAGTCCATCAGACTCCACCAGTATGCATTCTGGAGAGATCCTGAGTCCATCAATAATCCACCAGCAAAAGTTGATGGACTCTGGCATATTCAGGATACCATGTCGCATACAAAAAAATGCAGTGTGTTTCTCCATAGAGTCCATCACAGTCCATCACCTAAATTTGTGTATCCTGAATCCATCAAACTCCTGCAGTAACGCTAGGCTTAAAATCCTCAATCCATCACACTCCTCCAGTTTGTTCAATATGGAGGTATCCTGAATCTGCTAAAATCCTCAAAAACAGGAAATGGATTTTGATGGACTCAGGGTGGTTAGGGTTAATACCTACAGTTTCAGGTTTCAATCAAAGAAATGTTGATTTTTACCACAGGTCGTGTGCATTTTCTAGCAAAATAGAAAAATATTTCTCAATCCCAGATTCATGTCTTTTTAACATTTTTGCAATGACTGACAATCTGTATAATACATGATGAAAAAATTATGAAGACTGGCGCCGGCAAATAATCTACTGCCTTTCACCCTGACCCCTAGGTGTGAGATAATGTTCATTGAAATTGTTGGAGTCAGCACTGTAAGGTTAACCCTAACTCCCTATCCTATTTTTCTTACACATAACCTGAATCCTGCAAAATCCTGCAAAATCCTGCAATTCCAAAGTGTTAAAACTCCATGTAACCTGAACCCTGCACAACCCTCCAATATTTATTACTGGTGACCACTGCCTGAATCCTGCAAAATTCTGCGGTGGGTTTACCATTGAGCTATAAAGCAGCCAAGCATGGAACAAACAGCTGCTAAGTGTCCTATTACAACAAGGGTCTGCACACATGAACAATGGTATACAAAGGTTTTCTATCCTTGACACATAAACATACACCTTGACTGAAGCTCTATGGAGAATGTGCATTGAACACGAGCAGTGTGAAAGTACAAAGTAACAAATAACCTCATTTTTCTCAAATCCTCATTTGGATAAATACCCAAGTAACCTCAATCCTGCAAAATCATCCAGCATTAGTTTAGGCCTTATGACCTGGATCCTGCATTATCCTCTGGTGGCAAAAACCTCAAATGCCCTCTAATCCTGCAAAATCCTCCGATGCATCAACTTCCAAGTGACCCAAATTCTGCAAATTCTTACAATTTGTAAAAAGGATTCTGGAGGATATGGAATGGTTAGGCTCAGGGTTCTAGCTAGGACCTTTTTAGTGCCAGGGTAAATTATCTTAGTGCCAGGGTAAATTATCAGATTGCGAAGCGTTGCGAGCGGAGCGCGAGCGCCTCACGGCCGGGGGTCCAGTTCATTTTTGCATGTTTCTGTGAAAGTCTAGCTAAGTTAATAAATTAAATTACTACATGAACATGATTAACGTGACTTTGTATCTCCTCTCTTTCTTTTGTGCCCATAATTTGATTTTAAAAAAATTAACAAAAAAATAAATTAACAAAAAATATTAAATTAAAAAAAATGGTGCCGGGCGGCACAGCCAATTTGAACCCGAGTGCCGGGCGGAAATTTGCAGTGCCGGGGGGTACTGCCCGGCGCTGCCCACCGTGACTAGAACCCTGGTTAGGCTTAATTCTACTTACCGACGCCATCTTTTTTGGTTGAGGTTGCAGAGCCGATTTGCAGCTTTGTACGTCGTTTGGGCGCACTCTCGAAAGGTCTCTCCCGCTTCTTGCCCATGGCTGTCAAAATGCCGATAAACAGTTCAGGTTGCTGGTGACGTCAGTCATGAAAAACACTAAATGTTGAACTACCAACAGAAAGCAGTCGCCTGAATATAAACAAGCTGAAAAAATATATAAAGAAAACCAATTAGGCCAAGTAACAAAAATAACATGTTGATCGTCCAGACTTTTAAAAAAGTTAGTGAGGGAGGCCCTTATTAATTGTTATTTTACAATTTTCTGTAATTTTTTCAAGATGGCCGCCTTGTCCAAGATGGCCGCCATAACATATTAAAGATGGTTTTATGGTGCCGTTTAAGTTATTATAAGGTGCAATGTAGATCTACAAATGATTTTATATCCTGCTGTCCACTTGTCAAGCAAGTTGCCAATATCACAAACAGTATTTCGCAGCTTGAATGACAAGTGAATAGCCAGTGAAGCAAATAAAGCGTGGTCCCTTGTGTGCATATACACATACAAAAGTGATGCGAATGTGTATGTAGTGCATATAATAAAATTATGCAGTGATTGCGATGTGTATTTCTGTGTCCATTTTAATACATATTGTAATTTTTTAGAAGAGTTCTTATCTTGCTTTTGCTCCAAAGTTATTTTAATGGAGTCTAGCTGCATAAACGTGGGATAAAACGGCCATCTGATTTATATTTTTAGTTCAACACGAGTCGCAATGTGGATTTTTTTCACGATTGCGTTGTGGAAATTAGTAGGCCTACATCATACATGCAAGAAAGATGATGAAATTGCTCAATAAAAATGAAGGATACACTTGAAAATAGGTATAAGAGTTAGGGCTCCTTTTTTGTTTCTTTTTTTCCCTTTATTTTTTCCCTTTTTTCCCTTTTTTTCCATTTAAAAAAAAAATAAAAATAAAAAAATCGGTGCGGCGTCCAAAATCGGAGCGGCCGGGCGGGGACGATCAACATGTAATTTTTTTACTTGGCCTTATGTTCATGTTGTCTGGTTCCCTCACCCCACTTGAGATGAAACAGAGCAATGTGTATAGACATTGGGGAATTGTAGGGCTGGTTGGCTTGCACCATTACACAGGTGGGTAATCAATTGCAAAAATATGCGGAATAATTAAATATGAAAAAATTCAAGCAATTCAATGCTGGTTCACGGACTAGCATTGGAAAATGACAGCACATCTTGAGCCATGATTTTACAGGATGCTTTAGACTGCCATTCCTTAACAGTCCAGTTAAAAAGGTAGGCTACACCATTGGTAATTGCTTGAATTATCATAAATGGGTGAATTTCGGTGGTTGTATTTAATAAATATCGTTTAATTGACCTGTCCCAAGTTTTACAATCATGGATGCTGAGAAAAGTAAGAAAAACGACGGTCATTTTCAACCGGCAATTGAATATGTTGTTCTTGTTTTTGTGACAATCGAGATTATTTTTTATAAAATTTAATTTTTCGGAACAATTACAGAATATCTAGCACTATCATTAACATTTTGCGGAGTAACTACCGGTATATAATGCAGGGCCACGCGAGAACCATGTTGTTTTTTTAGATGGATGCACATCCACGCAGCCTGATGCGCGTGCGGGGAGAATATAGAGTGGCCGGGCCAGTTTATAAAAAGCGGTTGATTCGACTGCACATCCACGCAGCCATACTCCCCCTAGTATGATTTAATGAACGTAAAAACAAAACAACAAAATTATTTATAAAAATTGCACACACAAAAATGATCAATAACCATGATAACGTCACGGACATTAAACAATCAATTCTAGAACACCCCCCCCCCCCCCTTACTACCCCACCCCCTTTAATACTACCCCCCCCCCCCCCCTTCCCCCTTATCACCCCCCCCCCCTTCCCCCTTATCACCCCCCCCCCCCCCTCCCCCTTATCACCCCCCCTCCCCCTTATCACCCCCCTCCCCCTTATCACCCCCCCCTCCCCCTTATCACCCCCCCTCCCCCTTATCACCCCCCCCCCCCCCCCCTCCCCCTTATCACCCCACCCCTTCCTAGCCAAGGCTAACGTCGTTACGTTACGAATACGATTTGGCACCGTCCTGTTCCCGCTTGCTCTATGCTCTATATGGTGACACTGACAGACACCGAGACAAAAACGACCCAAGACAAATAACAACGTTAGAGGCCTCGTTTACATATTCAGAGCTTCAATGTTTTAAGTGAAGACGCTCAAAATACCCACTAGACTTACCCTAACAATTACTTTCTGATAATGAACAACAATTCCCTAAAATCGGGCAAACATCCAAGACAAAATGTACAGAGCCCGTTCCTCTTTTCTCACCTCAATCATGCATCCGCACAATCACATTCGGTGCTTGCACGCCAATGTCTACTTCTTACATATATCGGGTCGTTTGATTGGTCTAGTGTGCAATACGTCGAATATATTGTCCAATTGAAAATGCTGTGATTGTTTTTTGGGCAGTACGGTTCTGGTAAAGAAATACACAGCGATTGGCTTAATTTTCTGACTTATGGGTATTTTGTCCAATTACTCGAAGCGTATTATTCAATTGCCATACCTAACTTAAACCGAACGCAAGAGGGCAGCATTATCTTTAGCAGATCAGTACATTAATTTATGCGGAGTCTAGTTCGGAGATATTTATTTATTTGGATAAATCATTAAATGATAGAAACAAAATCTCTCTGTACGTATGATTAGGCCTACTGATGTGCAGGTGAGCTAGGTAGTCCTACATTGTTCGACTGGAAATTTGGTTTTGCGTGAGTAATTCTAGTAGAATCGTTTAAACGCTGATTTATTGTGTGATCATCATCATGGACGATGATCATGATTAGCCCTAGTCTATGGTAGTCTATGGTATGCCATAGCACAGAGGTAGTCTAGTGGCAGTGCGGGGCCATAGACTAGGGCTAGATCATGATGATCATCATGACGAGAGACTGGCCCCCCCATGTCGCCGGGTAGCGAGAATTTTTTTCTGCAGGTAGGTTGGTACATTAGCCAATCAGAACACAGATGGTGTTGACGTCATCGATGATGTTAGAGTCATCTGGGACAACCCTCCTAACCCTAAAACCTAACTCTAACCCCTAATGACTAATTGTGGAGTGTCGTGGCCGAGTGGTTGCGTGCGTTTTCTGTTCCACAGAGCGTGAGTTCGAATCCCGGCCGTCGACACGTGTGTCCTTAAGCAAGGCAATTAAACCACTATTGCTTCGTCCTTCGGATGGGACGTAAAGCCGTTGGTCCCGTGTGTGTGTATATACATGTATTAAACAGGACACGCACGTAAAAGAACCCAGTTACGCTTATCGCTAAGAGAAGGGGGTTCGCCCCGGTGTTTCTGGCATTCCGTTCATCCTCCTACTCGGGTTTCTTCAGGCTTACGAGCTACAGTGCCTTGGGCGCTTTTGAGGAATCCTTGGTTTGATTGCCGAAAAGAAATAATAATAATAATAATAACCCTAACCCAAACCCCTAACCCCTAACCCCTAACCCCTTACCCCTTACCCCTGTCAGAGCCCAGACAACTTGAGCATTATCGATGACGTCAACACCATCTGTGTTCTGATTGGCTAATAAATGTACACTATGTTAGTATGTACCAACCTACCTGCAGAAACAATTATTATCGCCGCCAGGTAGGTTTGTTGTATTCGGGTACATGTCAACTCGTCCCCAGTCAACTCGGCCCCTTAAGCCAAGACAACTCGACCGTCAAGACAACTCGACCGTCAAGACAACTGTCGCTGCATTACCAATGATTAATACCTGAAAGTCACAGAATCCGCACGCCTGAATCCCACTCTACTCTACTACAGTAGTAGCGCAAGATAATGCCCAAATGTTAAAAAAGCGATAACTACTACATGTTCTAGAGGCCAGTAACTCGGTCTACGCCCTCGGCATAATTATTATTCTACATACATCATTTGTGAAAAAAGCATGTCATTTAATATTAAATAACTGAGAACATGGCTTTACTGTAAACTAACCAAGATAAATATTATTTAAAAAATGCCAAGTATTGTTTAGTCTCAGGTTGGACCACAGAATCACACGCCTAGAAAAATCCAGGGGAGTCGTTTTCAACACGCCTGTGATTTTCAAATCAGAAGGACTGACAATGTATGACGTAAATCATTCAATAGAATATTTGTCAATGAATGGGACAAATGATTTAACCCTAACCCCATAGGCCTTACTTTGGGCTAAAGAACTGCATACTACAGAATACTACTTAGTATTTTGTAGCACTGGGTCTCTCAGTGACTGATGATTGGGTGTGTACTGACAGAGTACAGATACTGCCAACTACAAAATACTAATAGTGGCAATACAGGTCAGTAATACTTACCTGGCAAAAAAAATGCAGTAGTCCAGCCTTGACCCATGTGTCCCAAGTGACAATTTTTGCTGTAGAGTTGAGAACACCCTACACAGCATACATGGGCCATGCACACACAGCAAGCAGAGGAACCCAATGCTAAAAAGTATTACGAGTGCAACTAGGGGTGAAGTACCCAATACTAAAAATTACTACAGGCATTGCACATAAGTCAGTGAGAGTACTGCATACTACTTTTTACTACTACAGTCAAACCTGCCATTGCGGCCACCTTGATACAGCGGCCACCTGGTTTAACTGGCCACCTTTGCTTGGTCCCAGTTTAATTCTTGCATAAACATACCATAACCATTCCTTGCTAATGCGGCCACTGCGTAACGTGGCCAGTGGCCAACCCATAATAGCCCACTGCAAATAAAATATGTACAATTACATTGCCGTGAAACCTGTGTACTCCGGCCGCAGAAATGAAGTGCGCCCTCTGTTGACTTTGAAATCTCCCCTGTTGTTTGGTTCCTGGACTTCATACTTGTGTTTTATACAAACGGTACCGAGCGCACAGACTAAAATAGTTCTTGTCGTCGCGACACATGTACTTGCTATAGTGGCCACTTGCGTATAGTGGCCAAGGAAACCGGCACCGTCGATGGCCACTATATCAAGGCTTGACTGTAGTAGTAAAAAGTAGCATTAGGTAGGGTTAGGGTTAATGTCATGTGACTAAATTCCACCAATCAAATGAGGTCCAGGTCTTATGTTAAAGAGGGGCTATGACAATGTTAAAGGTAGGATACACCATTTGCAGATATCGAAAATATTTACTACCGAATTATTAACAAATATCTCTTACTCATTTGAAAGTAAAAAATGATTGCGCTAGATATCCTGTAAATTTTATTTAAAAAAAATCGCGATCGTCGAACGGCAATCGACAAAAAACAAAGATAACATAAGAATAACTGCTCGACGCCGGTTGAAAACAAACGCTGTTTTTCCTGCTTTTCTCGGCATCCATTATTGTAAAACTTCGGACAGGTCAGTTAAACGATATTTACTATATAATAAAATAGAACCCCCCCCCCCAAATCTACCCATTCATGATAATTCAAGCAATTATCATTGGTGTATCCAACCTTTAAGTGCTGCTTTATATTTCAGGTAAGCTCCTTGGTTTCGACGTGCAGAATTCGGAAGTGTGCCAAAAGTCAAGTCTGTTAAGCTCTGTGCGACTCGACTGTCCCTCAGTTTAGCATTATGGAAGCTCTGGTCACCTCCATGATACCGGCGTTTGAGGCCGGCAGCGAGGCAGACATCTGTAACAAGTTGCAAGAATTCAACAAAGAGGTGTGTTTCACATTTTTGAGCTTTCTCTATCTACATGTACAATGTATAATTGCCTAAAATGTATTCAAAACAATATTATTCTACATGTATCTAGGGAACTTCTTTTTTGACTTCCCCGGCTGTATTGCATATTTTTTGTGCGCACATGAGGTACATGCATATTCCTTACTTGTTATATTCCCTCTCATAAATACACTTTTCTTATCTCTAAATCAAATAAGTTAAGAGGGCCTAATATTTTGATCTTAACAAGATCTTCTTCCGAGACTAAATGGCTGTGTACAAAAAATAAACATATATAGGGCAACATACAGCATGATGCACATCATGGATGGCGGAAGAAACACACAAAATAAAGTACAGAGTCTAATGGAACAATCAACAAAAGGAGGATCAGGCTGAGGGATTAAAGGGTGAGGTCAGTGTGGGTAGGATCAAAGACAGGGTGGGAACAAAAACAGAAGGGGTAAAACCACAAGGAAGGGGGTCCAGGGGCCAATTTCACGGAGCTGCTAAGCCCAAAAATTTGCTTAGCACAAAAACGTCTTGCTCATTAAAAACAAGTTATCAGCCAAAATTCTACGTGTTTTTTATGCTAAGCAAAAACAAAGCTGATTATCAATCAAAAACAATAAATATCACGTGAAAATTTGGTCTGTAACCTTGTTTTTACCAAGGACAAATTTTCATGCTAAGCAAATTTTTGTGCTTAGCAGCTCCGTGAAATTGGCCCCTGAGTGGAGATCAAAGGGAAGAACTAATAACAAAGAAGTATGAATAGGAGTAATGTGGAGGGGGGGGGGGGGTGGGTTTAGGAAAATAGACAGGGGAAACCAGAGGAGTGAAAACAAATAAAAACAAAATCCTGGCAAGGAATAAATCTGAAACATATGACAAATAGAAGAAAAAAATAGAAGTTAATCATTTCCTAGTTGGATGTTAAGCCCATGTGGTTGAATAGTCCAAAGACGATTCATCCAAACTTTTCTTATTTGTACTACATTTGTACATGCACCACCCTTGATTTCCTAAAATGTTGTCTTTCATTTTCAGAATGCGCAGACGTTTTCATTCCCGGAGCTGGGATCTGAAACCAAAAAGGTCCGTTGTTGTTTTCTTAAAAAATACACCAAAATTTCAAACATTCCTTGTGTGCATTTGGTCTCGTACATGAAGCTTGTTTAGAAAGCATAGTTTGTTTGCGTCATTTGCATCCAAATGCATCGATATGAAAGTTGGTATTGAAAGCACAGGCCAACTTTCACAGACGTCATCAGTCGTAACGAAGGACTTGTTTCTTTTACAGAAATATAAGCTCTTTGTTTCCATGACTTTCTATTTCACTTTTAATTTCAGGTTTTGTTTTAGGCAGTGAAAACTATAAATATTCAAAACAACCACTCTAGCGAATGGTGAACATTTTGATTTTGAGCAAAAAAATGTACATGTACCGGTACAATGTCATGTTTAAAAAAAAAAATTGTTTTTCTATGTAAATAATGCATGTAAATAAAGTATAACCAACACAACTTAACCCTAACCCTGCCAGACCCAGCACAGTGCATCTGTGGTGACTGCTTGACCTTGCTGCACTCTGCGCACGTCAATGTGACAAAGTATGCAATCTGTTGCGTCTGGCAAGGCTTCTAGCCAAAATACCCTAGAGGGTTAGGGTTAATTTAAAAAGCGTTTCCTCGTTTTACAAAATACATCAAAAACCTACAGTACATGTAGCTGGGGAGGCCATACAAATAAGACATTCCATAGTTACTGGCAGAGCAATAGACAAAGTTAATTAGGCAAGACTACGTACGGCAACACACCGTGCAGTACCTCAGGCATGGGAAAAAACAAGGGGCGCAATTACCAAGACAAGTGGTAACATCGAATGTACTCACAAGAACATACAAAACACTGAACCCTGTAGTGAAGGAGGATGGTGCAAGATAATCAACATAGGTTTTCTTATTTAAAGGTAGTATACACCATTGGTAATTGTTTGAATTATCATTAATGGGTAGATTTGGGGGGTTGTATTTTATAAAAATTAAAAAATATATAAAATTTACAATTTAAAAGTACAATTAGGTGGCTCATAAACATCTAATTTTGTTACAAGACCTACTAAAATCTGAGGACATTCCTCAGTGCATTTCCTGCAATTGTCTCTTCACTGTTTAACACATTCTAATATAATGCAATAATTGTATGCATATACGACAAAGGTACTTCATTGTTAGAGACCTAAACACTTGTGCTAAATACTCGTGCTAAATGCTAAATACTAGATCCTTGAATTTCTCAAGGAGCTAGGTCCTTTAAAGGGATTGTATTCGTTTGGTAATTACTCCAAAAATGTAAGGCAATAAAAACTTACTTGGTAAGAAGTACAGCAGCTTTGGATAGTATAATGCATTTTTAGAAACTTTTTACTTCGAAGTACTGCGGTTAAGGAAAAAGATATCACTTTTTATCCCCAAAAATTTGAATCTGAGAAGCGTTACTGCAGTGACGTTTCTCAGATTGTGTATTCCATAGCAGATTATTCTTCCTGCGTGGACATAACCGCATTTTGTTACTGACGTTGTATGGTGTGCCTCCCCAGGGGTCATCTGCCATACCTTCCTACTCATTGTCTGGTAAGCCTCCCATTGTCAGCTGTGCGCCTCCCATTGTACGCCTCACAGCTGCACACTCAGGTCCATTGTGCAGTGCAGCTGCTGGACTAAGGCAGCTACAGTGAGGAATTAATACCGGCATCAAGGGTGTACACGTACGTAAACGCACCTCATCTGTTTCCCGTTGTGGTTTATTTTGACAAAACAGAAGTTTATTGGTGACGTGCTGAGGTCGTTGGAGGCCAAGTACAACACAGAGTGTTACTGTCTGTGTCTGGAAGCCTTGCGGATCTTAAGCCGGGAAAAACACCATCTGTATCAGTTGGCACAGAAGGAAGGCATTCTGCTGCTGATGAAGCTAGCAGGACTACAAGAAAAACCCACCAAATACAGTGACCAAGGTACAAGAGGTTTAATATGTGTACACAATCATGTATGTATGTATACGTGTATGTTTGTATGTATGTGCAGCACTTGAGTAAAGGTCGGTTCATACTTCACGCCAAAGCGAATGGAAAAACGAATTTCATGATGTCAACAATTGAAGTTTCATTGTGATGTTCTCCGTTACCTTAACAAATTCGCTTCACAGTTACTTTCATGTGAAGTATGAACCAACCTTAACCAGTTCGCATCGGGATTATTTTAACATTGCCGAGCCGAGGCGCGGGATTATGTTTAACAAAAGTCGATCCGAGGCGGGTTCAGGCCGATGGTACCGAGAAGCAAGCACACCCACGCATTTCCGGCCTTGCTTGTGACGTGTTTATGCGTCATCCGTTTTGAATCTGAGAGAAAACTTTGCTTGTATATAAGTCCTCCGGCGCGAACTGGTTAAGCCTGTGGCCAAGTTCTATTTGCTACTGCTAGCTATGATACATTGTACGTTTATGGAAGCAGCTGTAATGATGTGCATTGAGGTGGGTTGAGCATGCCAAACTGACCCTACACATTATTAGTCAGGCAGATTGGTGCTTATTGTACAATCAAATGATAAAAGCATGGAATAGCACCCGGTCATAGCACGAAAAACGGCGTTCGTTTTTAACCGGCGTCGGGCAGTTTTTCTTATGTTATTTTTGTTTTTTGACGATCGCGAATTTGTTTTTATAAAATAATTTTTTTCGGAATAATTACAGGATATCTAGCGCAATCATTTTGCTGGATGCCTAGAATCATTATTTACTTTTAAATATTTAGTAAGATATTTCTTAATAATTCGGTAGTAAATATTTTCGTTATGTGCAAATGGTGTATCCTACCTTTAAGTTATATTTCTTTCTAATTGCATCTTCTTCTTTATTTCACTGAAGTTATCATCGAGGCCGAGAAGTGTCTGTCCAATCTAGTCTACAACAGCAGCCAAGTCCAAACTATGTGCCAGTAAGTTTGTCCTATGATACTATCCTGTATTCAATGTAATGATCACCCTTGTGAGGAGTTTACGCTCAGAGCCAATGGAGATATCGAATCATTACTCATGGTGTTCTCTACATCTAAACCAGTTTACCTCAAACTTGTTTTGCTATATGTGACCTGGCACCACAAAATGAGCGGAAAGTCGCACATGGCCAAAACGAGTTTCTTGGCCGAAACGTCCATTTTTCAAGTGGGAGGTCGGTTTCGAGTTGTTAACGTTTAATTATATACAAAAAAAAACTTCTTTATCATATCCCAAAATTGTATAGCTCAATTAAAACTCTAAAGTGTGTTTTTTGGTGGCTGAATTGAGTGATACTATAGTTGGCACGGTTCACAGACTTTGAACTCTGTTTTCTCAAAACAAAGGAGCATGACTTCTTGCTAGAAATGTAATAATGCCAATTTTGTTATTTTGTGACTTTCCACCCATTTTGTGTCGCATATAGCATGTACCGGTACACATGTATGTAGGATACATGTATGTAGGATACACCCTCATTCCTACAAAATCCTCCAACTGCCTCCATGCCAAAAAAATTGAATACAGCCTGAATCCTCAATAATCCTTTGCTATTTTTTTGTTAATTTGTTCACTGGAATGATGGCCAATGCCTCAATCTTGCAAAATCCTTCAGCAGTGTTGAAGGATTTGTTGCGGCAGTGCTAATAATTTCCAGGAGCACAATTTCAAGTATTATCAAGTCCTAAAATTATGCATGGCACATATAAACAACACAAGTTATCACAGCCTAGACACAGTGCATCCTGCAAAATTAAACCAAAACATTTTTGCCAAACAGCATCTGTACAGCTTCAGTCCTACGTCTTCTTCAATTTTTTGGCAAAGAGGATTTTGGCAAAGAGGATTTTGGATCGAGTAGAGATTTGCGTGTCCTGGGCTTACTTCATCTTCCTTCCTCTGATTTACACGTAGGGAGAGCAAGTGTGTCAAATATGTAATGAATCGAGTCCGATCGTATCCTAGCAGCGAGCCACAGATATCAACTGACATTAAGGTGAGGAAGGATTTCTTGGAGTTTAAACGGTTCGCGCCGCGATTTTTTTCAAACATCGCTGAGCCGAGGCACAGGATTGTTTTTAACAAAACTCGATCTGAGGCGGGTTCAAGCCGATGGTACCGGGAAGCACACCAATGCATTTCTGGCCTTGCTCGCTGCTGACAGACATATCCGTCCTTGCTCGTGATGTGTTTATGCGTCACCCGTTTTTATTCTTGGGAAAACGTTGCAAGTATACATGTATACATTTACGTCCTCCGGCGCGAACTGGTTATTCCTTCTGTACACAACCTCTTTTGTACCTAAGAAATATTAATAATAAAACTTAAAGGTGGAATATGCCTTTTACAAATGTGTAATTTATTTTAATTTATTTGAATTGATTTATTTATTTCAGTTCTTTGACATGAGGTTACTGTTTTTAATGACAGCGCTGTGCCCTAAAACCAGGTAAATATGCAAGTTCCAACCAAGTTAAACATGTTCGTTCAAATTCTTCAGGTTTGTAATGGACATGCACAATAACGTCCAGATACATGTGTAGTTTTACTGTGATTTTAACCTTGATTTAAAAAAATTTAATACACAGCATTTTCTCTCGTGTACATGTATGTTACTGCACCGTGTTGTTATATTTTAGTTGTACAAATGTGGCAAAACCTCGAGTGCGATGGCCTTGTGGTCTCGAGCACTGAATTTGTGGTCTGCGGGTGATTCTGCTGGGCGTGGGTTTAAATCCATCCTGGGGTTATGGGGCGTGTACCCTTGAGGAAGGTACATGTACTCTTTGCCTTGTTCCACCCAGGAGTAAATGGGTACTCGTGATGGCAGATTGTGGTTGACAGGGTTGTCACCGCGCCGGGCGGTGCTACCCAGCTCCCAAAATTTCCGCCCGGTACAAATTTCTTACCCTAACTCAGGCCTCAACCTTAACAGCGGCCACCAGCGGCCATTGCCGCGATGCCCCAGCCAATTGCCGTGAAGCCCCTTCAAAAAAACACGTACATGTGTACCTTACGGCCACTTGGCCGTCGTGCCCCTTTCCATTTTAATTATACTATGTATTCGAAAGTGTTAACGTTGTGACCCATTATGAAAGTAAAATTGTACGCGCGCTCCCGCACACTGGTTTTCATAATGCTGCTTGCCATGGGTTGCCACGCATCGCGCACCGAAGTACAGTACATGTACTTACCTTCCTGCAGTGGAGAACCGAACGTGGCATGGCAACCATATCAAAGTAGTTGAGTTGAATACTACTAAAAACACGGCACCAGACTACTCTCATGTATAGACTGGCTACATGTCCCTACACTGAATAGGTCGTATTATTAAACGTTTAGGGCGCTGTGCTCGCGGTATTTGGGGGTATAATTAAAAGTGATTAGGAGATAATTCACGTCAGGCCGTGGATCGAAGGCACAAATTACCCGGCTCTATAAATGGTCTGGTGACAACCCTGGTGGTTGAGTCCTACGGCCAATTTCCAGGGTTGTAGTCGGGTCCTTTCGTGAAGCCAGTCACAAGTCCCTTCATAAAAACAGTCACAAGTAACTGGATGAACAATCAATGACAAAGGAATGCCTTTGTCAAAGCTGATTTGAATAGCTTGTGATTTGAACTGGAGGACTTAGACTAATACAGGGACTTGTGATGGACTCGACTACATCCCAAAAAACATGCAAGCACACAAATTTGCTTGACACAAAAAACATTTTGCTCAGTAAAAACAGGTTAACAGCTAAAACTCCATTTGCTTTTTACGCTAAGCAAAAATCAGCTGAATACCAGTCACAAACAATAAACATCACCTGAAAATTTGATTTGTGACCGTGTTTTTCCCCCCCAAGGAAGAAATGTCATGCTAAGCAAAATGTTTGTGCTTACATGTTTTATGAAATTGGCCCTGGTGCTTTGTGCCAAACTGGCAGCATCGAGCGGTATGCTTCCCAGGGAGCCGAGATGGTATTTAGAATGTATCGATGGCCCAATGACCGGGGTAATAATGATGTAGGGCCTTGAGCACATGTCTGGTGGATACATGCGCTTTATAAATATACATTTATTATATGTGACCGGCTCTACAAAAAGGGGTCTTAAGTCACGCTATGCACTATTATGTAATGGCCCGCTCAACGTTGAGAGGGTAAACATTTCATCAAAATGTGATTTTTATTTGTTGTCATGAATCAAATCTTTAATACCTACAGTTTAAGGTTTCATTAAAAGAAATTTTGATTTTGATGAATAAAGTGGAAAAAACAACATTTTTGTGTGCATCGTTCTGTTGTAGTCCAGCAGAGCCATCTATTTCAAAGCTTGTTTTCTCAGTTTTCGAGAAAGTAATCAATATGTAAACACATCGTGTCTCCAAAATGGGAGGGGCTGTGGATCTCTATTATATACTAAATGAAAGCTTACGTTGTGGGCTTTCTAACCATGTATATAACTTAATTTCATTTTTTTGCAACATTTTTTGTAGAGCCGGTCACATATATTATTAATTTGTATCTATTGGAAAATCTTTTCTGTAGGGGATTTGTGAGGAAGGAATGCAACGGGATCAAGTTACTTACCGAAGTCCTTGAAACCGAAGTGCTAGGTTGCCCTCCGCTGTCAACAGCCCCACCAGCCACTCTTTTACAATCCCCGACAGAGGGCACAACTGCCCTGAGAGACTCTTCTTCAAAACCCACGGCGGGAGAAGCCGCAGCAGGGGGTGGGGAGACTGCGACAGACACGGCGACAGACCCTGCAACAGATGCAGTGCCAAACACGACAACAGGCATGGTATCAGAACCGGCCAAGGAGATGGCGGCAGTTGCCGTGACAGATACGGTGGTGGACACTGTGATGCATAGTGCTGTGGATTCTGTGACGGACCCGGCGGCAGATACTGCGACGCACACTGTGGCAGACACTGTTGTGGAATCGGTGAAGATGACCGCAGAGCAGGCTGATCTGGCATGCGAAGTCTACAAAGCCTTGTTCAACACTGTCATACACACCAAGGCCAAGGAGCTTGAGAAAGTAAGATTTTGTTCCCGTGACCTTTCTTTACCAACTATTGGTCGGCAACTTTTGGGAACCTCAGGTTGGCAAAACTGTAGAAGGCCAATGCTTCCAAAAACATACAATAGACCTAAGGAAATAACGACACTTGCTGTATTGACTTACCAATATGGTATTATCCAGGGATGTAGTCGAGTCCCTGCAAGTCCGTTCACAAGTCCTTTCGTGAAGCCGTTCACAAGTCCTTTCGTGAAGCCGTTCACAAGTCCTTTCGTGAAGCCAGTCACAAGTCCCTTCATAAAGGCAGTCACAAGTAACTGGATGAACAATGACAAAGGAATGCTTTTGTCAAAGCTGATTTGAACAGCTTGTGATTTGAATTTGAACTAAAGGACTTGTGGTGGACTTGTGATGGACTTGCAGGGACTTGTGATGGACTCGACATGTACTCGACTACATCTCTGGTATTATCGTGCAACTTCTGAGATTTATATTTGAATTGGGTTTCTCTAACGGATATCTTAATCGAGTACTGTACCTGGTTCTCAAACTTCCCGTAAAATGCACACCCCTATTGAGCAAATGGTCTATGTTGGTCAAACCTTCAATATCAATTGTTGAAACAATTCAAGCTTTTTACCTTCTTGGGTATTTCTTAGTTGGTTTGGGGTTTTTTTTTCCTTTGGTTTCTTGTTTTTGTCTTGTAGGAGGTGGAGCCCGATGTGTTGAGACGTCTTGGCAGAGCCTGCCGATGCATGCTGCTGAGCGACTCGACATCACCTACAAAGACGGAAGAGTGCCATAGGTGCGTAAACCTAGTTATTTGTACACAGAGATATGCATCTCTTAGACATTACATCAATGTTCAGACTTTTTTTCTGAATTGACAATCCTTTATATCATGCTTTTGTTGTCTTCTGCAGTCAAACCATTAACTTGATGACCTGTGCCCTCCCATTGACCTGTGTTCAAGAGTTGACCCCTGAACCCAGTGGGGGAGCAGCTGGGGGCGACTTACTGTACGAGGGGCACAGCGTGGACGCCGTCGTTAGCATTCTAAAGTTCCTCGAGATGAGAGTGGATCGGGTGAGAAGAATCCTGTTTCAGAAAGGTCCAATAAAAAGGTTCTAGGTTCCTGGTGCCAATTTCGTTAAAAAAATCTAAGCACAAACATTTGGGACCCACCAGGCCAAAACCAGACGGAAGTCGGCAAATGCCATTTCGAGATATGGCATTGTACACACAAAAATGTGTTGCCGGTCGATTGGTTTTTTTTCTTCATAAATCGTTAGTTAAAACTCTAATTTATAGGCTGTTCATGTTTACACCTTTTAAAAAATCCCCGAAAGTGATAATATCGGCCTTCTCCTGATTTTTGTTGTCGTTGCTATTACTCAAATTGAGCAAACTTGTTGCCGCAAACGGCAACAAAATGTCACTTTTTGAAGCGTCGTTACTTTTCATTCCATAGCGGTACTGGTGCATGTGATGTATAATTTTAAAGCTTAACACGCTAGCAATCCAATAGTATAAAAATCTCTCGTATGAAAAATTTCGACTTTAGCCTGGTTTTGGAGTGGTGGGTCACATTTGTTCAGCATTAAAATTCTTTCTTGGGCAAAACAGGGTTCCAAACCAAATTTTCAGGTGATGTTCATGGTTTGTGACTGGTATTCAGCATGAAAAGCACATGGAGTTTTGGCTGGTAATCAATTTTTACAGAGCAAGACTTTTCAACAGTAGGATATACAGTTTGCAGATATCAACATTTTTGATGACAGAATTATTAAGATTAGGCTTATTTATTTGAAAGTAAATAATAATTCTAGGCATCCAGCAAAATGACTGCGCTAGATATCCTGTAATTGTTTTTCAAAAAATTGAATTCGCGATCACGAGACGGCGATTGCAAAAAAAAACGAAGAACAACTGCCCGACGCCAGTTGAAAACAAATGCTGTTTTTCTTGCTTTTTTTTATCGGCATCCATGATTGTAAAACCACGGACAAGTCAGTCAAACGATATTTACTATAAATTACAACCCACCAAATCTACACATTCCTGACAATTCAAGCAATTACCAATGGTGTATTCTACCTTAATGGGATCGTATACGTTTGGTATTTACTCAAAAAATTAATGGAAATAAAAACTTACTTGGTAAGAAGTACAGCAGCTTTGGATAGTATAATGCATTTTTAGAAACTTTTCACTTCGAAGTACTGCGGTTATGGAAAAAGATATAACTTTTTATCCCAAAAAAATTGAATCTGAGAAGCGTTACTGCAGTGATGTTTCTCAGATTGTGTATTCCAATGCAGATCTTTTTTTCTGCGAAGACATAACCGCTCCAGATCTTCGGCAATATCTCAAAATCGTTACCACCTTTTGAAATGAAATTTGTACAGGTCAGTTTTATGGTATCTATAACTATATAGGATTGAAACAAACAGTGGGTTCCAATTACCAAACGTATACGATCCCTTTAAACAGTGATCTAATGTATGCCCTAGCATGTACTTTTAGAAATAATCTTGTTCTCACCTTGCGGTGTTTTGTTCAATTAAGGCTGCCGCTGCGAAGAAGCTACACGTGGTTGAGCAGCTGAACCCTGTGCTTAGCGCCTTGTGTGTCATGAGCCGGACCGACAGACATGTACGCAGATATCTCAAGAACACGGTTCGTAGCCTTTTTTCATCTTATAAACAACAAATGTACATTGAGTTTTAGTAAAATAGACTCGAACCCACCACCAACTCATCATGTTCTAAAATCAAGTCCGGTTTTCTTAAATTGTTTCCATTACTACGACATTTTTTATGGTTCGGGCCATTATCTGGGGAGTCAGGTTGGCGTAGCGGTTCTTTTCTCGCCTTCCACCGCTAATGACCCGGATTCGAACCCCGCCTGGGCCAATTATGTGGATTTGGTTTTTAGTCCCTGCCTGACTCCGTGGTTTTTCCTCAGGATATTCTTGTGGGGTTTTCCTCCCACCTCTAAAACTGTAATTTCTTCAGATTGTCTTCTTTTACGGGGCTCCATGGGAGAACAGTGAATTTCACTGAACGGGCTATCCAGTATAAATAATTTAATGAATGATAATTAATGAATAATCTGTGGGTAGCACACCCTTATATTTCCAGCCTCACTCGCTGCACTCTTTTTTTTGAATTCCGAAAAAAAACTTTGCATGTGTACACGGCATCCGACGCAAACTGGTCAATGCTGGTTAAGCACAAATTATTGTCCCCGTAAACATTTCAAAATGTTACTATTTTATATACAAATATCTGAACAAAAAATTTCTTCATGCAAAACATTTTGAAAAAACCCACTAGGCAAATTCATTAACCAGTTCGCGTACACATGTATCCGACGTCGGTACGTTGAAGTATGATACCTGGGGCCAATTTCATAGAGCTGCTAAGCACAAAAATTTGCTTAGCACAAAAAAGTCTTGCTCTACATTTTTTCATGCCAAGCAAAAACTAGCTGATTATCAATCCAAAACAATAAAGACCACGTGAAAATTTGGTCTGTAACCTTGTTTTTGCCAAGGACAAATTGTCATGCTAAGCAAATTGTTGTGCTCAGCAGCTCTATGAAATTGGCCCCTGGAGGTCCAGTGCTTCACCATTGCACAGTGTTCTCTCATTTGCTACGTTACAGGTTCTACCTCCACTCAACAAGGATCAGGCGTGCCATCTCCCCGAGGAAGGGGCAAGCCTGCGCAATAAGCTAGTACGACTCATGACCAACCACTCCACAGATATCAAGGAAGTAGTGGCTGACTTACTCTTCATCCTCTGCAAAGAATCGGGTAAGTGCAGGGACCGATTTTTATAGTTCTGCCTGACCGTAAGGCCGTCTCTTTTAATTACCTGGATTACGGAATCGCGCCGAAAAAACAACTAACTTGCTTTTCAAGTAGCAATCACGAGCTTTTGATTCACATTTAAACCGCAATATTAGTGTTTTTCAACAAAAAAATGAAGAAAGAAATGCCGTACATTTCCATACGCACGTACCGCGGCTACATTCACGCTTCATTCATGCTCTAACAGATTGCAGAGCGACCGACTGGTTCCTGAATCTTATCGCTATAACGACCGGGTACCAGCTGTACAGTGGGGACATGCGGAGCTGGGACAACTAGACCGCGGGATAACTCGACTGTCTGTCCCGGCACGCGCTCAGACGATCATGCATGTCAATGCTAGTCACAAGTCATAAACACCAGATAAAAAGAAATACAAAGAAATACTTTGGAATACTTGAAAGAAATATATATACTTAGCAAGTGGCTCTTTAACCAGTTCGCCCCGGAAGACGTATATATACGCAAAGTTTTCCCCTGATTCAAAACGGATGACGAATAAACACGTCACGAGCAAGGCCGGAAATGCCTGGGTGTCTTTCCCGGTACCATCTGCCGTAACCTGCCTCGGATCGAGTTTCGTAAAAAAAAAATCCAGGCGCAAACTGGTTAACCTCTTGACGACTGTGAACAGCTATGCTATGCCGTAGAACACGGGTCTGTGACGCAGCTACTGGACAAAAACTGCTGTGCAGTCATGCATATATTGTGGTGCAGGAAGTAATACCAGAATCGCAGGAATTTTTTAAAGTGACCTTTGTTACGTAACCATTTTGTGGGATCCGGCCACAACGATTTCCCAACCCTGCTCATATTTTCTTGATAACACACAAAATGTCGGTTTCTTCTTGTAGTCAACCGATTGATCAAGTACACGGGCTACGGCAATGCGGCGGGGATGCTAGCTAGGCGTGGTCTCCTAGCAGGTGGCCACGGCAACCGGGACTACAGCTCGGATGAAGAGGACAGCGACACCGAGGAATATAAGGATCTTAGGAACGAGTAAGTTGACAACGGGGTAACATTATTTAGACGTCTCTGAATTTGGATTTTTAAAAACCCTACAGACAGCAGTCTCGGTTAGTTCGCACAAGTCATCACAGTTCGTGAGTCAACTGCAAGCCCTCACAACTCGACACACACGTCTCAGTCCTCAGTACCTAACAAGTCATCACACTTTCTCATGAGTCATCACAATTTATCATGAGTCTATCACACAGCCCACACAAGTCCTCAAAAGCCAATTAAACGTTTTCACAAGTCCTCAGTTCCTAACAAGTCATCACAATTTCTCATGAGTCAATCACACAGCCTTCACAAGCCCACACAAGTCCTGAAAAGCCAATTAAAAGTCCTCAGTTCGTAACAAGTCGTTACAATTTCTCATGAGTCAATCACAAGTCCTCACTTCCTAACACAGCCTTCACAAGCCAATCACAAGCCCTCGCACATTATCACTTGTCTATCATGACTCCCAAGTCCTCGAAAGCCAATCGTAAGCTCCCACAAAAATGGCATCCCCTTCAGATCAACGATGACAAAGGCATGCCTTTGTTGCTATTCAACCCCCCGTGCTATGCAGATTTCTGTGCCAAGAATCACTAAGTGAGCACTGAGTCTGCCGTTACTCCTAACGTCCGTGCAGCTCCACTTAAGGATCTCAACCACCAGATAATGGTTCTTGATCTGAAATGTTTATAATCAAAAGGTTATTTGTTCCATCCTAATTTCAGGGTGAATCCGGTGACTGGCCGCGTGGAATCTGAACGGCCCAATCCCATGGAAGGCATGACAGACGAACAAAAAGAAGTGGCAGCCATTGAACTGGCCAACATGATCCACAGAATCACCAGGTACGAACGTCACATATTTAACCAGTTTGCCACGGATGACGTATATAAACGCAAAGTTTTCCCCAGATTCAAAATGGATGACGCATAAACATGCCACGAGCAAGGCTGGAAATTTGTGGGTGTGCTTCCCGGTACCATCGGCCTGAACCCGCCTCGGATCGAATTTCGTTAAAAATAATTCGGTTAAGAGCAAAACTCAACATTAACAAGACTACAATCTTTGTCGTTTAAAACAACTCTATCAGAGATGATCTAGCCTGTATTGGAAGAAGAAAAAAGGGGGGAAAGAACGGGAAAATCAGCAGAAAAAAAGAAATATGTTCAAAATTTGTGCCACGCATAATGTACATGTAAACATAGTGCCCAATTTCCAGACACTGACTCCCATTAAATTTGTTTAGGTCCGAATGAAATTTTATGTGAAACAGTTGTGTTTTGTCAATTAAAAGGTCTGCATTACAGTATCTGACTCAAATAAACAAGTTCACTTCCATTTCTAATTGAGAGAGTTCAGGAAAACTCCATGCATAAGGTGTTGACGTTAACGTAGTCTTGTTTGCAAGACGTCATAATCGCAGTATGTGTGTAGGCCGCCAGCGTACGCTGTATAGACCACGCCATGACCTTCGAATAGGTCGTCTTGGCTAACACACATAAGCGCTCGAAAAATTCCGAACAGAATTGTGTTGCATTTGCATGCGTGTGTGACGTTGCGTGCATAATTACCTTACGTAACAAACATTTTCTCACCAGGGAGGGCGTCATCCAACCCATGTCGGTGTCGGACGATGGCAAACTGGTACCCATGATGGACATTGTGCAGAGAGCGGCCATGGAAGCCAGCCAAAGTCAACCATCCGATGACGATGACGACGACAATGGTAATAATGATGACAACAATAACTGAAAAAAGAAGCACTCGTGAGCACAGATTTTCGCCTCAACTGTAAATCTCTCAATGTTAAAAAATCATTTAAGGAAAGTGATCCAGCTTCTGGCTCTGGATTCAGATCAATCTGAACATTTAATAGAATCATCCATGACCCATCAGCTATCTACATACAAAATGTCGTTAAAATCCCCCAAGTAGTTTTCCTTAACCAGTTCGCACCGGATGACGTATATAAATGCAGATTCAAAACGGATGACGCATAAACACGCCACGAGCAAGGCCGGAAATGCGTGGGTGTGCTTCCCGGTACTATCGGCCTGAACCCACCTCGGATCGAGTTTCGTTAAAAAATAATCCCGATGCGAACTGGTTAATCCTGCTAACAGACAGACAGAGGTGATCACCTCCCTCATCTGAGATGGGCGGAGATAACTAGCATTTCGGATTAGTCATGTTAAACCATCGAAATAAATAATTTTTAGTCAGTGTACTCACAAATTTCAACTTGAATTAAAAAAAGAAATTAAACACATAATTTGTTGGTGTGTAAAGTTTTGCATATCAAAGGCTGGAACTACATGTTTGTGCACTACAGTATTTGGACACCCACAGAGAAAAATCATGTTTCTTGAAGTGTTTACTATGCAACCTCTAATTGTAAGGATGTGAATGGTTGAACATTATGAAAGAAATGTGATCGAGCACGAGTAAATAAGACACTTTGAGACAAAAATGAAAATTGAGATTTTGATTTCATCTTTTAAAGCTTATTTAGCTTCAAATGATGAAATCAAAATCTCAATTTTCATTTTTGCCTCAAAGTGTCTCATTTACTCGTGCTGGGTCACAAATATTAAGGAACCTTTTTTAGACATGTTCTCCTGAGTAAGTCGGTGTCAGCTAAAACAAAACAAAATAAGTGCAAATATCTGTTCAAGTAATAAGTGGTTTGGTGGAATTTAGTGTGTTGGTTATACACTGGTGTATAACATTTTCTTTTGCTGTAATTTTCTGAAATGGATGGATTTGTGGGAATAGTTTTGTATAGCAACTGTTGTGGCACTTGTTTAAAGTTTGGTATTCGTTGGAAACACCAAGACAATGTTTTGTTTAATATGTAGTCTGTTTCCCGAACCTCTACTTAAGACCAGACGGCGGGAATATTGTCAGGTCAGGGAACCAGACTACTGTAGCTGGCATTCAAAATGTCAACTAACTACATTATGGTAAATTTGCAGTTTTTTTAAAGTCACTTTTGTTTTCTTCTAAGAATGATCAGGCAACTATCGTTGCAAATTGATACCAAAATTCCACTTATCTTAAAAGTGACGGCACACCAGGTGCCACGATTTCATGAATTTGTTGGTTTGTATATTACCTTTTTAAAGTATTTTAAATGCTTCATATGTGTACAATTCAAGTGTAAGGCGAGAGAACATTAAAAAAGCTTAAAAACAACTATTAAAAAAAAATGCACAAACCTGTATGGTTACACATGAGCATCAGGGGCCAATTTCATAAAACATGTTAGCACAAAAAAGTCTTGCTCAGTAAAAACAGGGCCCAATTTCATGGCTCCGTTAACCACAGAATTCTTAGTTATGCATGTATGCATGCGCAGAAGCCAACATTCCACGCTGTTCCGTGAAATACGCTTAGCGTAAGCACGGAATTGTCTGCTACAGTATTGAAGCAGGGCTATGAAGTTGGGCCCAGGTTACCAGCCAAAACTTCATGTATTTTTTTCATGCTTAGCAAAAACTAGCTGAATACCATTACAAACAATAAACATCACCTAAAAATTTGGTTTGTAACCTTGTTTTTGCCTAAGGAAGACTCTTCATGCTAAGCACATTTGTATGCTTACATGTTTTATGAAATTGGCCGCTGTAGGCTGTAATGAGTTAGTATTTCATACGCACTTTGGACCTCTGAACAATTGACGTCCACAGGATGCGGGAAGAGGTTACGGTTTGTGGACTTAGACAGGTCCACAGTCCGTTTTGCCATCTCTGAAAAAGAGCTTTAGAGGACAAACGGGTTAGGGTTATATAAAGAAAAGGTAAGACAAACAGCTGAGAGGCCCAGAATCAAAATTTGAGGTTATAACACGCATGTACCACTACAAATTTCCACCGTTCTTTACATACTTGTCACTTTTGTATTTATTATAAAAAAAGTTTCTTTTGTTGTAGTTATTAAAACAAATTTTAAGTCACTGATGCTATTTTAGTATATTACAATCATTATTTATGGTTATAAAGTTACATCTTGCCAATTTTTCCTTTTTTGTTGTGTATAAGACAACTTTCAGAGTGATGCGTTAGGTTCGTAATTTGGGATGAGTATGATTTTTATTAAAGAAATGTGAAATATGAACATTCTGCACTTCTTTGTTTAGCTGTGAGTGCAATTCAATTTTTTTCGCCAAATGGCTAATCATAACACGAAATAGGGTTTCAATCTGCAAGGTTCAGGTGAAAAACTGTTGATTCGGCACGGAATGATTCAGATACAGGCATCGAACGTGGGACACCGCGGTTTCGGACACTGTGTGAAGCGAAATAAAGTTGTTCGTATGATCCAGGTCAAATTAAATGCATGAGTGGTGTCCCGCTCCAGAGGGACTATAAAAAACCCAGAAATTACTGATGAATACCGACATTAGGGGCTTTTCAATTTTCATGAGAATATCCGTGATGTAATCCCCCCCAAAAAATAAAATAAAAAAAGTAATAATAAAAGCAAGTAATACAAAAACTGGGTTTGAATATTTAAGTTTTCCGCCACGTGACTTTGCAATCTAGTATGATACCCGTGTAAATGAGTCTCATATATTGTAAATAGGTCGTGAATACGTAATTCTAGATTTCGGACCCAAGTTATCAAATGTGACCTGTTCCAACGAAACCCGGACAAAGTCGCACAATGTGTTTTGTCACAATGTACTCCTGAAGTCATTTCTGGATGGATTTTACCATTTTGAGGTTTTAGGTTTTCCTAAGTCACTCACTATTAATCTACAATCTCCTCAAATTTGAACAAAATCCGTCTACCAGAAGTGTGTTTTTTTGTCAATTTTGTGAAACATTTGTGTATAGAAATAATACGCTTTTCTGAACTTCAAAGCTGTTTATCTCATAATTAGGTTGTCGGGGTTTTATCACTAAATCCAGACCCCAGGGAAGATAGGGTGGGGGTACATATGTAAATGATACATCATTTTAAAGCTGAGAACCTAGAGAATTTGAAAAAAGCAAAATCTGAAAAACTAAAAAGTCGACTTTGTCCGGGTTTCGTTGGAACAGGTCACAAATGTAATATTTAAAACAGTATTCTTAGTATTTTTAATGTGACGAGTGTGTAAACACGAGTTTTAGTGGAGTATCTGTAATAACTCAAATACAAATTATGAATTTTATATTGTGCACAAGGGCTAGTACATGTATATTGTCATTAAAATGAGTTTGAGGTTTAACATGTAAATGTATGCATATTGAGAGAAAAACAATTAAAAATTCCGGCACCCCCATTTTTGTTGGTTCATTTATGTTAATTCCATTAATATCGACTGAACTAGGATTTGAACCTGCGACCTCCCCCAATAAGAGCTCGTACATGCCATACGTAAGCCAGCGCTCGCACCTAAAGTCATGATGCTAGCGACAGTAGCAATGCTGCTAAAGAGAGCTCGTACATACCATACGTAACCAAAGTCACGTGCTAGCGACAGTAGCAATGCTGCTAATGAGAGCTCGTACATGCCATACGTAAGCCAGCGCTCGCACCTAAAGTCATGATGCTAGCAACAGTAGCAATGCTGCAAATAAGAGCTCGTACATGCCATACTTAAGCCAGCGCTCGCACCCAACGTAAAGATGCTAGCGACAATAGCAATGCTGCTAAAGAGAGCTCGTACATACCATACGAGTCACGTGCTAGCGACAGTAGCAATGCTGCTAATGAGAGCTCGTACATGCCATACGTAAGCCAGCGCTCGCACCCAACGTAAAGATGCTAGCGACAGTAGCAATGCTGCTAATGAGAGCTCGTACATGCCATACGTAAGCCAGCACTCGCACCCAACGTAACGATGCTAGCGACAGTAGCAATGCTGCTAATGAGCTCGTACATGCCATACGTAAGCCAGCGCTCGCACCCAACGTAGCGATACTAGCGACAGTAGCAATGCTGCTAAAATGAGAGCTCGTACATGCCATACGTAATACAGTGCTCACACCCAAAGTCACAATGCTAGCGACAGTCACAATGCTAGCGACAGTAGCAATGCTGCTAAAATGAGAGCTCGTACATGCCATACGTAAGCCAGCGCTCGCACCCAACGTAACGATACTAGCGACAGTAGCAATGCTGCTAAAATGAGAGCTCGTACATGCCATACGTAATACAGTGCTCACACCCAAAGTCACATTGCTAGCGACAGTAGCAATGCTGCTAAAATGAGAGCTCGTACATGCCATACGTAAGCCAGCGCTCGCACCCAACGTAACGATGCTAGCGACAGTAGCAATGCTGCTAAAATGAGAGCTCGTACATGCCATACGTAACCAGTGCTCGCACCCAAAGTCTTTGATATCCATGACACAAACGTATTAAAGAAACACTCCAACACAGATATTACTGCATAATAATAACAAATGCGTAACTTCATGAATTAATAATTATGAACAAATATATTTTTATTCTCAAGCAATCATTGTTAGTCAAGACAATTAAATAAATCTGTGCTTTATATTTATAAATAGTGCGATCTTAAGTTAATCTTTTATACCCAATTATATACATTCACACAAATCTTTTTACACATTTTGGCAACAAATTAATGCTAATAATTCACAGCACCAATTGATATCAAACCACTTAATAACTGCTTGTCGGAAGTGTAAAAGAAAACACCGGAGTAATCCCAAAACAGTCTAAAAACAGTTACTTCTCTTGAATTGCATAATTTAAACAAATAGTAAGCATATTTGTCTTAGGTTGATGTTTTTGTACGTACAGTCCACCTTAGACTGGTTCCCGCACTATGAACATCTAACGAAAGAAATACGGTGCACTATAACAACGAAAATCCATTGTACTTGGCTCTAAATTGTGCCCTAATAATGATACAAATAAGCATGAAATTTGGCATACAGTCAGAGTATGTCATAAGAAGAAAAATTAATTGGCTGTAGGAATATTGCAGATTTGTTATTTAAAGAAATATAGGTAGAACAAGCAATTTTCAAAATGGCTGCTACAAAAGTATATTGCTTGTTAATTATTCCACTTATATTTGTTTTAAAGTCAAATCTGCAATGACCCTATAGCCAAATATCTTTCACATGACATGGGGCTTTTCGAATGACTGGCTTTGTCTTTGTCTTCGGCTTGAACTCCAACCATATTTCTATTGACTTTCTATTGAAGCCAAAGCCGAAGACAAAGCAAAGGTTTAGAAAAATCCATACTCGGACTGATCGCCAAATTCCATTCCATATCTGCTGCACTGTTATTAAAAAAGACACAAACCGCCAGCAACGTCGTCTTGGAATCTTGTAACGGTTGTGTAATGCACGTGCACATGTTTTGCCGAATATGCAGACAGTACTAGTTCACATATATTTCATTATAAGTTCTAAAACCAAACTGTTAAACTTCTTCCAGTAGCACACAAAAGTGCAGAAAGACTTGTTGTGCGACTTCGTGACTTGATGGCTTTTTGTGGTATGAAGTATGTGTGGGACTGATAATGGACCGTAATTGCAAGCAAAAATACGAAGAAAAGTTAAACCCTGTAGATTTTAAACAAAACAAAACAAAATGATAAACACAAAAGGTTTGCAACCCCCAAGTTCAGCCAAAGACTAATGATGCTGATAAAATGGGGACCACAAAAATACATGTGCATGAATTGGTTATCTCATTCAGCTTAAAAGTAGGATACACCATTTGCAGATATCAAAAATATTTACTACCGAATTATTTAGAAGTATCTTAATTATCTAAAAGTCAATAATGATTCTAGGCATCAAGCTAAATAATTGTGCTAGATATTCTGAAATTGTTCAAAAAAAACTATTTTCTTTAAAAATAATTTACGATCGCCGGATGGCGATCGGGAAAAAATAGAACATAAGAATAACTGCCCGACACTGGTTGAAAACGAACGCCGATTTTCTTGCTTTTCTCGGCATCCATGATTGTAAAATCTCGGACAGGTCAGTTAAACGATATTTACTATGAAATGCAACCCTCCAAATCCACCCATTCCTGATAATTCAAGCAATTACCAATGGTGTATCCTACCTTTAACGTATCTGGTCGACCCGGCCTTCGTTCTTGTGTGATGGCACGCGGTTGTCATCAGTAGCGAGATCTAAGAACACTTTCACTGACAAACCCCTTACAATTGCCGGCCCAAAACTTTGGAATGCTTTACCTTCCCACATTAGATCACTGGACACTATTTCGTTATTCAAAAACCACATAAAAACTCACTTGTTCCCAATTTCCCTTTGATATGTCTATTTTCACATTATCTTGTGTTGATTATAGCGCCACGATCTAGAAGGAATGGCGCTTTACAAACCCTGATATTATTTGTATTATCATTATTATTAATGCTGAAGTTCACAAATCTATTTTCAAATTGCCTTAGGCATGTTAGGAGTGCAGCAGAAAGTACAGTGCATTTCAACATTTCCCAGGGGTGGGAAGAGGATCCCCCAGCCCAGGATGATGACCAAATGGAGCTAGATGATCATATTACCTTTCTTTCCCTCAAAAAGATCCTAATCTTTGTGGATTCCTTGGAACACATACAAACAGCTCCTCATCTAAACATTACCGTTCCGTAAATTGGAAAAAATATTGCTTTATAACAAATTAATGAACTAAAACAAAAAACAAACAAACAAAATCGGCCGAGAACCGGTCACACACAATTCACATTTTGGCTGGTAACTACCTTGAGCATCTAAATGCTTCCTTGTTCAATAAAAATGTGTGCTAAGCAGCTCCATGCAACGAGCCCCTATTCAGAATGTACACGGCATTGTCCGCAGAAGACCAGTTTTCAACTTTTTATATCAGCTCTGGAAATCTATCCAGGAAGATAACTGTAGCTAAGTGCAGACAGATCCTGCTTTCTAGGGTCGTACACTCACTCCAAGTGATGACTCACCTAATCCATGGATTTGTCTTGATGAGGGGCTTAAATACAGCTTTTGTGCTAACTGTCACTTGAGTTTGTTTCGGAACTACTTTCAGACGAACAACTGCTGTCCGAGGAACCACTGCTGTCCGAGGAACCACTGCTGTCCGAGGAACCACGACGCAATGGCGATTTACCCCTTCTGCTCAAGGTATCCTTACGCTGCGGCTGTCTGGAGTTGAGTCTTGGCAATGCTACTCTCCGATTGGTAGACCGTACCACTTTCTGAGAGGAGTTTGACTTTGCGTGGGTGTTGTTTAGAGGGGCTGTAGTTTCCGACACAGTGTGGACGTTTCTAGAGGGGGGTTTCAATCCATCTGACTTTGTGGCATGTCCTTTTAGGGCATCCACAGACTGGCAGCTGTTGGCTCTGTAACCACGTAAACCTCCTCTTGGGTTTTGATTAGTCGATTTTCCTGAAGATGCCCGAGATGCAGGCTTCCCATTGGCTGAGCTTTCAGTGTTTCCGTCCAATCCAGGATCACCATCTATACCATTTTCGGGCTTAGACTCTGCAGAATTTCTGGATCCAAACTGTTCATCCTTTAAATCAATTAGGAGTTTCAAAATGTGTTATTATTAAATGGGCAGAAATTATAATCAAGAATTGTTTTAGGATTTGTATGACTTGGAACACTAGCAAAATCCTCTGCACAAGTCCCAATCCCAAGCCCCAACAGAAACTAGTCAAGAATTGCTAATATAGCTTTTTTGTTCTTGATCATCTTCGCATGGGTTTCTTTCAGCATAACAATCCCTCTACAAACTCATGGGTGGCGTGGGTGGCAAGTGTGTAAAAGCACTCATCTCTCACCAATGTGGCCCAGGTTCGATTCCCGGCTCGGACCATATGAGTAGAGTTAGTCGTTGATTCGCTCCTGTACCACAAGGGGTTTTCTCCGGTTCCTTTGGTTTTCCTCCCTCCCCAAAAATCAACATTTACTATCTTTGGCTGTGCTCCGTGGTTACATGAGTCGTATGGCCGGCTGCCAGAGGCATGTTCTTTTCAATTCAGCATCCCAACTTCGACTATTTTTATTATTATTAACAAAGGCTGCAAGCTGGACTAACTGAATGACATACATGTGGACTGACATTAAGCCTTCTTGGACCTTCTTAGATTTTGATCAAGTAGTCATGGCTGTATTCCAACCTAAAGACCCTGGCAGAGCTCTACACAAACCCAAACCACATGTGTCCCCCAACAAAAGTATGGTCTGTACTAACTTGGTGACATGACCTGCTTGTTCCCACATCACAGCTTGTAGGGCCTTCAATATCTTTAGACATGCTCCATCACAATCTTTCCCCTACCAAAAGCTGCAATCTTGACTTACTTAGCGACATAGCCTTCTTGTCTTTTAGGGCATCCCTATAGCTTACGACTATCTACAAACCCTAACAAAAGCTAAAGCCTAGAATTACCAAAGTGCAGCTTTGCATTCATTTATCAAGTTCTTCCAACCACGCCATACTGCAAAAAGTCAAGCTACCTTTTACTTACCTACAAACAAAACATCTTGTTCCAGGATTACCTGTAGGTCCTCATTATAAGAGCCTTCTTCTTCATTAAAACTTAGTAAATATATAAACAAGTCCCCTGAACAAACCATCTGGAATCTCACACAACACAACTTCATGTGTCTTGATCAAGACTACCCACTATTAGAACCCTAGCAAATCTCTTGATAATATTCTTTTAGCAAATAAAATGCCACCTGGACTAACCTAGCAGCACACGTACGTCTTCTTGTTTTTTAATTAAGTGCCTAGGACCTCAACAAATCTCTAGAAAATCCCCCTCCTCTGACCCTATCAATCGCTTCACTTGTTACCAACACAGCTTCGTGTTCCTTGATCAAGTCTTTGAGTGCCTTCTTCCAGCCTAGGACCTCAACAAATCTCTAGAAATTCCCCCTCCTCTGACCCTATAAATCGCTTCACTCGTTAATATCTTACCAACACAGCTTCATGTTCCTTGATCAAGTCTTCTAGTGCCTTCTTCCAGCCTAGGACCCTAGCAAATCTCTGGACGCAGTCCACCAGGTCGCCAGTCACTGTTACGTCATTGAAGCGGCTTGAGCGCGGCCGGGCGAAGGGTCCTACGGCTTCTCGGTTGATGAGCAGCCTGGGAACGTAGCCCCTGGCCGAGTTGATGATGCTTGCAAAAGGCTGGACCTAAAAAGCATTGCATGCAGTGAACCTTCCATTAAAACTCCAGCTGGTTTTGCAAAACTTTAATATCCAGTTCACGTCGATAATGTATATATATACATGCAAATTTTTCCGAGATTCCAAATGGATGACGGATAGACACGTCACGAGCAAGGCCAGAAATATCTGCCAGCGACCGGTTTGCAGCGAGCGAGGCCCGGTGTGATTCCCACTGATATCAGCCTAAACCCGCCTTAGATCGAGTTTTGTGAAAAAGAATTTTGCGCCTGGGCTCGGTAAATGCTACAATAATCCCGGTGCTATACCCCTTTTCCAGCACCCCCTTTGAGTTCTTTCGAAGTTTAACACGGATACTTGACTTTGCAACCACAGCCATAAAGCAATCATCATGTGGTCACATGATAAATCACTGTCAAGAAGCAGCCACACATACAATAATATAGTTCGAACATGGCAGTGACGACCCTGCAGTTTAGCTATTTGCAGACAAGCAGCAGAAACGGGGTAAGGGGGTTTTAATGGAAGGTTCACCTCATTGTTAAACACAACATCCAATCTGAAACATTTTTCCAGTACACCACAATGATAATGAATTAAACTCGCGCGGAGGATCAGGTCGGCGTTGCGGTATATCTTCGCCTTCAACCGCTGTGACCCGGGCTCGATTACTGCCTGGGCCAATAAGTGAATTAGGTTTTCAGTCCCTGCCTGAAGGCCGGTTTATATTTTTTCATGTACTCCTTTCGCGTCCCAACGAAAGATACACGTACATGTACTTGTAAATAACTCAAGGGGCTAGGGTTACTATTAACTGTAGCTATGACTGTCGCTGGAAGACTGACAAATGTCAACCTGTTTTTGTGGAGTGTCTTGGCCTTGTGGTAAGTCTGAAGGTTGTGGGTTCAAGTCCGGTCTGGGACTACGGTGCGTGTGCCTTTGGGCAAGGCACTTTGTCACTCATTGCTTCTCTCCACCCAGTAGTAAAATGGGTACCTGTGAGGGCAGAGATGGTTGTTATTAGCTGCTTTGCGCTGAAAAAAGGCAGCATTGAGCTGTATACTCCCCAGGGAGCTGAGATGGTATTTGGAATGTTTCATGGGCCGAATGATATTGATACAGCGCAGAGCGACTTTATGCGCTTTATTACGGTGATATGCGCTTTATTACGGTGATATGCGCTATATAAGAAAGGTTCATTATTATTATTATTGTTTCATAAGGCTAGGCAGGCACAGAGATTGGGTCTGGGATCAAGGCTATCCTTACCTCTAACGAGGTGCCCATGATTATCACAAGGTCACACTGGGCAAAGTCCTTCAGATAATAGAAGAATCTCTTTGGTAGGTCCTCCCCAAAGAAAACAATGTCTGGCTTGACCATACCCTGAAAAAACAAAACGAGAACAATTGCTAACCATTTTATCCCAATACAATACATTTGTAAAAGCCAGTTGACCGAACGTCAGTATGCAGCTTTTTATCTAAGAGCAAGTTCGGGTGCTGCTGAATTAGTCCCTTTTGTCGATTTCCGATTCAACTTTACGCATGCGTGGTCTATTTTTCACTCGAACGCGTCTAGTCGATCGATGACGTTAAATCTAGTTTGTGAGCAGACGACAGGCTTTCACGTTGGGATTGAATCAAAATGTTGCCACGTAATTTGTAAATGATTTATTTTGAATATTTTCTCCACATAATTCGTGCAAAAACTATTTTTTTTATTGCAAAGAATTATCATAATTGGAGAAATTTATCGTCAACTTTTGCAAAGCTTGCCCCAGTTTACCCTTCTTCAATCTTTAACCAGTTCGCGCTGGATGACGTATATAAACGCAAAGTTTTCCCCAAATTCAAAACGGATGACGCATAAACACGCCAAGTTCAAGTTCGGAAATGTCTGTCAGCAGCAAGCATGGCTGGAAATGCGTGGGTGTGCTTCCCGGCACTATCGGCCTGAACCCGCTTCGGATCAAGTTCCGTTAAAAATAATCCCGCCCCTCGGCTCGGTGATGTTAAAATAATCCCGGCGCGAACTGGTTAAACCGTGACGAGTTACTAGAGAAACCATGGTCTGGGGGTAGGTTTATCCAGTTGGATTAGCTATGCAAACCACACAGCGTTCGAGTGACAACTAAATTGACTAATGGCTAAGTCTAGTCGATCTAGTCGCCCAACCGAACTTGCTCAAGAATGAATATCAGTGAATACAGTATGAACAAGAGATTCCGACAATTATAATGTATATTTTTATCATGCCGGGATTATTTTAACCAGTTCGTGCCGGGAGTATTGTAACATTCCTCGAACCGAGGCGCGGGATAATTCGATAATAAACGGAACTCGATCCGAGGCGGGTTCAGGCCGATGGTAGCGGGAAGCACAGCAATGCATTTCCGGCCTTGCTCGCTGCTGACAGACATTTCCGGCCTTGCTCGTGACGTGTTTGTGCGTCACCGTTTTGAACCTCGGAAAAACTTTCCGTGTATATACGTCCTCTAGCGCGAACTGGTTAAGTGTACCATACATTTGCGTGTTTACACATCTTCCAAACGCAAACTGGTTAATACCAATACAAGTAAAAATAATAATATATAATGTATAATAAATTATATAATAATTAATAAATAAAAATATAAATCTCAAATATCAGTTCTTACCCTACAAGATCGCTGTTTGCACATCGGTGTAACTTCATTCATAATTTCAGCCTGTTGAAGAAAAAAAACAGTGGTTTTAGTCTGAAAATATCGTCTGGCTCCGTGTTTTGTATACGTACCGGGTATATAAAAGCATAAAAAGGTGAAGGACACAGACTCCGCGCGCATTCTGTAGCATTCTGTACAGTCTGGCTGTTTTATGGGCCATTTTACAAACCCCTGGCTTCGGCTCTGTCTCTGGCTCCAGCCCATTGCTAAACTGCATGAATGAAGCACGAAACAAAGACGAGCTGGGATTTGGAAAATGGCCCATCGGCTGGAGTCTAATAGTCTGGTTCCGCATTATTTGTTTGGGCGTGAATGAGTACATGCTGTACATTTGGATACCAACACTATATCTGTGTACACGCTTAGTAGTAGATATATACATTGGAAAAAACATGTTTGAATATCAATGAACGCATCATGTCAAAGACATCATCGAATGAGAAAAGGGACAAGAGCATGTAAAAACTGTTGACAAAGGCCTACAAAATTATAGGAAAATGGAATTAGTCGGAGCGGGAAGTGGCCTGGATGGAGTTCATCTTGAACAATTGTATAACTTGATCAACCAGGCATGGCATATAACGGTATTGCTTGATGTGCAAGGAGATAAATTTATGGTAGACGCGCAACTAATGTTAAAGGGATCGTATACGTTTGGTAATTGGAACCCATTGTTCGTTTCAACCCTATATATTTATAGATATATACCATAAAACTAACCTGTAAACATTTCATTTAAAAAGGTGGTAGCGATTTTGAGATATTGCCAAAAATCTGGAGCGGTTATGTCCACGCAGGAAGAATAATCTGCATTGGAATACACAATCTGAGAAACGTCACTGCAGTAACGCTTCTCAGATTCAAACTTTTGTGGATACAAAGTGATATCTTTTTCCATAACCACAGTAGGGCCTACTTCGAAGTAAAAAGTTTCTAAAAATACATTTTACTATCCAAGCTGCTGTACTTCTTACCGAGTAAGTTTTTATTGCCATTACTTTTTGGAGTAATTACCAAACGCATACGATCCCTTTAACGTTAACCGCCGATCACTGCAGAAAGTAAAACACCGGGAAATATAGTTAAGCTACGATTACGAAATACTAATAACCATCTCCAAAGTGAGTTAAGGAATAATTACTAAAGTTAGGCCGAGATTACATTGCAAAAGTGTACACAAATTGTTGATGTTTTTTAAACAAAATTACGGAGAGGGAGAGAGAAAGGGGAGGGGGAGGGGGGGGGAGGGGGAGGGGGAGGGGGGGGGGGAGGGGGAGGGGGGGGGGGGGGAGGGAGGGGAGGGGCCTTTATAATCTCTGACTCGTAGCCAGGACAAAAAATATATGATGTGATTAGGGTCAACATTTTCAAAAGCTGAATAAATGGTAAAAGAGAAACACATGTTTTGTGAAAAACATACCATAAAATGAGGTTAGAAATTGGTCACTCTGCTTTCAATACAAGTGGACCAAAAATGCTCAGAATGCATCATAAAGCATCAACGTTTTCCGGGCCACATGCCGAAAGAGCTTTAAGCTATCTACGCGCTCGCAGTTTGGTATAAATATTTTCCTCTTTTCTGCAATGCAAGAGTTGGATGCCTGCCATTAGTGTCCAAAACGGGCTTCCCACTACAGATTACCAGCACTTATTGACAAAAAAATAATCAGAATAATGATGATCTTTTGCTAAAAAAAAAAGATGATTGAAGTGGTCAGAAATCGCCTCAGATCGCACCATAGAGCGTCTAGAATCGGAAATTCGCAATTCACACTCGCATGCTTCGTTGCCAATTTCTCACTCTAAGCTCTTACTCAACGTTGGCTCACTCAACATTGGCTGCCCCGACTTTACCCCCAATAAATATCTAGGACACTAGGGTTAAAAAGTAAATGTCAACACTTGTACGCATATAAACTGCAAATCATCCTGAGTGGCTTAAAATTTTTGCTGAATAGATGGATTAATACCTTAGTGTCATCGCCCTCGTATTTCTCTCCGCACCGAGTGCACGTTGATGTTGCAAAGGTTCCGTGAGCCTCTACCAACTTGGCGGCGGGGATTCCTGAAACTGCAAGGGAAAACGTCTTAGGCTGTGTCCCAAATCTCTTGTCTATGGCTATTGTCTAGATGTTCGGTCATTACAACTACGGGTGAGCAGGCTGCCAATAGATTTACGCTCGGTTCAGACAGGCGTTCCACAGTCGCGCCGAACCAAATGAGTGAATTGAGTCCGACGTCTGAAAAGAATAAGGGTGACAAGGCGCGCCGGACGGCGAACGATCGACTGCTGGAGTTGTTAGAGCGACTCAATTTGTTTCGGCGCGACTGTGGAACACCTCTCTGAACCGAACGTTAGTCAGAGCTCTGGAAGCCTGTTTCTGGAAGCCTTAGTCACAAAAGGGTTGACACAGGGGTTGACGCAGGGGTTGACGCAGGGGTTGACGCAGGGGTTGACGCAGGGGTTGACGCAGGGGTTGACGCAGGGGTTGACGCAGGGGTTGACGCAGGGGTTGACGCAGGGGTTGACGCAGGGGTTGACGCAGGGGTTGACGCAGGGGTTGACGCAGGGGTTGACGCAGGGGTTGACGCAGGGGTTGACGCAGGGGTTGACGCAGGGGTTGACGCAGGGGTTGACGCAGGGGTTGACGCAGGGGTTGACGCAGGGGTTGACGCAGGGGTTGACGCAGGGGTTGACGCAGGGGTTGACGCAGGGGTTGACGCAGGGGTTGACGCAGGGGTTGACGCAGGGGTTGACGCAGGGGTTGACGCAGGGGTTGACGCAGGGGTTGACGCAGGGGTTGACGCAGGGGTTGACGCAGGGGTTGACGCAGGGGTTGACGCAGGGGTTGACGCAGGGGTTGACGCAGGGGTTGACGCAGGGGTTGACGCAGGGGTTGACGCAGGGGTTGACGCAGGGGTTGACGCAGGGGTTGACGCAGGGGTTGACGCAGGGGTTGACGCAGGGGTTGACGCAGGGGTTGACGCAGGGGTTGACGCAGGGGTTGACGCAGGGGTTGACGCAGGGGTTGACGCAGGGGTTGACGCAGGGGTTGACGCAGGGGTTGACGCAGGGGTTGACGCAGGGGTTGACGCAGGGGTTGACGCAGGGGTTGACGCAGGGGTTGACGCAGGGGTTGACGCAGGGGTTGACGCAGGGGTTGACGCAGGGGTTGACGCAGGGGTTGACGCAGGGGTTGACGCAGGGGTTGACGCAGGGTTGAACAAATTTCAACCCTGCGGCAATCCTCCGTCAACCACAAGATTGATTTCAACCCGGGTTGAACCCGACCCTGGTCCAGATAGAGAACTTGAGATTTTCAACCCGGGTTTAAACGCTCGCCTTGGATTCAAAATAGTAGTATCTGATCAGTAATAAGCTCAGTTTGCATGAAGCAAATGTGAAACGACACAGGGTTGAACACAGGCTCGACAAATTAAAAAACTGGACCCGGGCAGCAGTGGGTTCCGCCCAGGGTGTTGATGCGATTTGGACGCACTTAACCCTAACCCTCCAAGGTATTTTGGCTAGAAACCCTGCCAGACCCAGCACAGTACATCTGTGGTCACATTGACTTGTGTGTAGAGTGCAGCAAGGTCAAGTAGTCACCACAGATGCACTGTGCTGGGTCTGGCAGGGTTAGGGTTAATTCAATCATTTGCTCGGCGCGACTTCGGATGCCTGTCTGAACCGAGTGTAACTTACTTCTTTCGAGGCCGTCAATATTCTGCGTGTACATCCTCAGCAAGATCCCGTTCTCGTGCAGCATCCTGACAAAATAGTGCACGTAGTTCGGCCGGTAGTTCCCCGGGTAGAGCTCCTTGGCCAGAGTGAAGAAAGGTCGGGGGTCGCGGTTGAAGAAACCGATGTCAAATATGGCCTCGGGGTAGGGGATTTTGTACTGCTGCAGGTTGTCATACAGACCAGATCCCGGAGTTCTGAACACAACGTCCGAAGGTTATAAAATTAGAAATGCTCACAACAACTCGCAAAATATCTACAACAGATGTACAGGTGGTCCAATTTCATGGGCGTTTACCGTTAAAAACCCGAACTCCCTCGTGTAATTTACTACATGTTAGAACCAACCCATCCTTCAGAATTCACATATGGTCCGGGCCGGGAATCGAACCTGGGCCACATTGGTGAGAAACGAGCACTTTACGCACAAGCCACCCATGCCATGTAAATATGGATTATAATTTGCATTGACACCGACCTGAAATCTGGGATTCCACTGGGCGTGCTGATGCCGGCGCCGGCCATGACAATGATACTGTGGCATTTCTTGGTCAGGATCCAGCGAGCCACATCCTCTAGGCTCCTACAGACGTGGCTACTACCGCTGGCCGAGGTGCTACGACGAGACTGGGCACTGCGTTGTTGAAAATATGGGAATAATTTATTTTACATGTTTTTTAACTCGAAGCCTGACTCTAGAGAGTTAGGGTTAATAAACAATGACCGGGCAGCTATGGGAAAGACAGTTGCAGTGAACACATTTATGTGACCCACTCTGCAAAAATGAGTCTGATGTGTTAACAAATGTTTGGTTTTTTTTTTCAATTTTACAGTTTGTCAGAAAAGCAAGAAATAAGCTTTCATTTGATATATGTGACCCAGCACGAGTAAATGAGACACTTTGCGGCAAAAATAAAAATTGAGATTTTGATTTCATCATTTAAAGCTTGTTTAGCTTTAAATAATGAATTCAAAATCTCAATTTTCATTTTTGCCGCAAAGTGTCTCATTTACTCGTGCTGGGTCACATATGGCACAACTCTGTAGTGTAATGCATTGGTCTTTTACAATTTTGGGAAATACTTTTTCTCAGTTATATTCAAAATGTCTTTGAAAAGAAATAGAAGATTTACAATTGTTGTGCATCATCAGATGCTATGGTAAGAGAATGACAAAACCTGTATTAAATTTAATTTAGGGATCAAAACAATCAATTTCAATCGATCAGATCTGAAAATATAGGTGTCGGAGAAACCAAAATGCCTTAAAACAAAAATATTATTTGTTGAACAAAAAATTACCTCCCCGAGACAATAAACAGCCCTTTGTATTTTGCTGCATCAGACTCATTTTTGCAGAGCAGGTCACATAATGCCTTACACCACAGCCAGATATACCGATTCCCTTTGGGAATAATTTGTTAACAACCTCGGTGCTACAGCACAGCCCAGACTTAAGCCGCGTTCGCAACAGACGTTTTTTTTTTCGTTAAACCTAACGGAGACTGTTGTCAATTTAACCAAATCAAATCCAGTGTGGAAAGCCGGTAACCTTGTCAAATTGTCAAGTGTCTATCGTCGGTTGTAGGTTTGACCCTTCGCAGCAGTATAAGTTATACAGGCCCAAGCGTGTGTTTTACGTGGCTGAAAAGTCCAGTGCGGACAGCCACGTAATTGTAAAACCTACATTTCGATCAAGTGCTTTCTGTCTACAGGTAAATGCATGACCTCTACGATTTTGCGCGCTAGCATAACATACGCTATACTGCTGCAGCGCTGCAGTTCGGACTGGTCCGCCTGATGCAGGCCTCAACCTCTACAGCGGCCACCAGCGGCCATTGCCGCGATGCCCCAGCGAATTGCCGTGAAGCCCCTTAAAAAAAACACGTACCTTGCGGCCACTTGGCCGTCGTGCCCCTTTTCATTGATTCCATTACATTATGTATTCGAAAGTGTTATTAAAATATAATGTTAACGTTGTGACCCATTACGAAGATCAAATTGTTTCGACGTATGTAGCGTACATTCTCTCCCGCGCCGCGCACTAGTTTTCATAATGCTGCTTGCGCCATGCATCGCGCAAGTACTTGCAGAGGAGAACGTGGCATGGCAACCTTATCAAACGTAGTTGAGTTTTTTACTACTAAAAACACGGTACCAGACTACTCGTGTATAGACTGGCCAAAAATAATTCGCGAATAACGCAAAATGATATGGCGGAACAAGTCTGCGCAGGCGCGGCGTGCAAAGCTCGTCGCACCAAACAATCTCTATCTACGGCTCTGCCTAGGGCACTAGCAGAGCGCCCTCTGTTGTTCGGTGCGACGAGCTGTGCACGCCTGCGCAGACTTGTCCCGCCATGATGTTTTGCGTTTATCGCGAATATTTTTAATTTTTTTTTACGCAGATTTAGACACAAATTACACCAGACGGAACCACGAAAAAGTCCTAATTATGGCGAAATATCGATGCGCTATAATAAATGAAGCTGCATGCCGAGTTTGAGACCGAATGGTTTCCATGAAATCGGGTTTTTTTGTGGCACTGATGGACGCGGGGCCGGCCGGCCATAGACTAGGGCTAGGCATAAACATGCACGTTTACATAGGCGAATGATATGGCGTTAGGGGGATTCGTTTTCAATTTTCATGATCATATTTACGTTTACATAGGCCAATTATTTGGCTTTTTTTTGGGGGGGGGGGGGGGGGGGGTCATTTAAAATTTTTATAATCATATTTATTTCTAAGAATATTTTTTTTTTTTTAAGAATTTTATATTCATCTTTAAGGTTAAATTTTCTGAAACAGCGGATTTTGTTGAGCCTTGAGGTTTTTGGAAGAGGAGGGGGGGGGGGGGCGTTGACTCGGATCGGAGAGTTGGGGCGGTGATCCGGGGATGAACAAATAACAGTTTGAAAATGGCCTTGGTGCCCTTTAGGTTGGCCTTGGTGCCCCTTTCATTTTTGGAGCCTTTGAGGCCAAGTGGCCTTGACCCTCTGAAGCTTAAGGTTGAGGCCTGCTGATGACATGAAACTTTCGTTAACCCTAACGCTCCTCACTCCTCCAAAATCCTCATTGCAGTTTTGGAGGATTTTTGAGGATTGAGGGTATGGGGTTTTAAAAAAATGAGGATTTTTGAGGATTGAGGCTGAATGGGGTTTTCAAAAAATGAGGATTTTGGAGGAATGAGGCTGAATGGGGTTTTCAAAAAATTAAAATGAGGATTTTGGAGGATTGACTTTTTTCAATCCCCAGAATTCTCATTGCAGTTTTGAAGGATTAACAAAAATGAGGATTTTGGAGAATTGAGGCACATGATGTTGTTTCAAGTGTGGAGGATTTTTGAGGATTGAGGCTAAATGGGGTTTGCAAAAAATGCGTTTTAAAACAAAATGAGGATTTTGGAGGATTGAGGATGGTTGCTAGGAAAAACGGGCCTAGGGGGTTAGGGTTAACTTTAGCGAATGCTGAGCGTATTTTCTGTCGTTTTCTACAAAACCGCATTCGGTGCACACGGTGTCAGAGGTCAGGCGTCGGGCGCCTGACCTCTGGCTTCAAGGCTTAAAGGTAGAATACACCATTGGTAATTGTTTGAATTATCAGGAATGGGTGGATTTTGGGGGTTCTATTTTAAATATCGTTTAACTGACCTGTCCAAAGTTTTACAATCGTGGATGTTGAGAAAAGCAAAACAAACGGCGTTCGTTTTCAATCGGCGCCGGGCAGTTTTTTTAATGTTGATCTTGTTTTTTTTCGCGATCACAGTCAATTTGATTTTTCAGAACAATTACTGGATATCTAGCGCAATTATTTTGCTGGATGTCTAGAAACATTAGTAACTTTCAAATAAGTAAGATATTTCTTATTAATTCGATAGTAACAATTTTCGATATCTGCAAATGGTGTATTCTACCTTTAAGTCGGAGAAAATTAATAGATTTTCCATCTGCAGTGACTGTGTACAGATTACATGGGACAACAACAACAACAACAACAACAACAACAACACCAACACCAACACCAACACCAACACCACCACCAACACCACCACCAACACCACCACCACCACCACCACCACCACCACCAAGCGATTACAGAGCCCTGTTTGCGAGCATCGTACAATCTACCTTGATGCTGATTTCCTCTCTTGAATTGTTAACTTCTGGAATGCCTTTGTGATCCCCGCGGCATCGGATGGAAGATTCCTCGGTTGGCGCTGGCGGACATTACGCTTGGCGTTGACGTTGCCAGCACTGCTGGAAGTGGCAAGTTTTCTATTTGGAGAGGAGGTTCTTTCCGGAAGGCTTGCTGTGGTCGACTTGGGACGAACATCGAACGCCGCCTGCAGTCTCCCTGATAACCAAAGTTTAAGAACATCTATATTTATACATGCACCTTCTGATTAGGTTCGAAGATTTATCTGGATATATTTTTGTAATCTACAGTCAGATCATACGTCAATGTATCGATTTGTTTAAAAAATATAATAAGAGGAAAAGTCTCCAAATCGAATATTAACAAATTTGCTGCAGACTGAACACAATTATGTTTTGTCCGAGTTCCGGATCGCGCATAAAAGTACGTACATTTTACCGTTTCCCCCCTGCCAGGGTGGAGGCTGCGCTCGCGCACGCAGCGCTACAAACAAAAATTCCTAAAACGTTTTCTTACATAAGTCTTTCTTACATAACTTTATTGGAACGATATGTGACCTGTCACTACAAAATGAGAGTAAAGTCGCACGATGTGATTCGGAGATATGGCCATCTAAAGTCAAAATATGAAGGGGTGGTCAATTTGGAAAGCCCAAGTCTTCCTCTACATATTCCCATTCTTTGGGAGAGATCAGATAATCGAAAACCTCTTAAATTACGCGATTTTGCGTAGTTAGTGTTTGGATTAAAGTCCATTAGTGGTCTAATTACCACGGTAATTAAATATGCAAATCAGGTCCTCGTAAGTATCCCACGTTTAATAAATTTTGATGACTTTCTAGAGCGCTGTAAACAGTATTTATCGCAAAACCCCTAAGTGTTATGTACCATTGGAAAGTTCTCTTTCTCAAGAATTTGAAAATACCAATATCTCAATTTTTAATATTTCCGACTTTACTCTCATTATAAATTAGTTAATACTTTATGAGTAAATCTGCCTAATTTGGCCACACCTTTCTTCATGCAGGTTTGGGGGGGGGGGGGGGAGTGGTTCTAGCTAAAAAATGTTGTAGGCCATAATACTCATAAAAAAAAGTCAAATCTGAAATCACCAATTAATTTAATTAAATGAAAATTTACACCACACCCACCCTTTTAAAATTACTTAGTTCATATTTGTTTTATAATTGTTGTATTTTATTTTGGCCAAAATGGGTGTGGCCACCAATATTCAAAGGACATACTAACCTGTTAACCAAATTTGCTGATTTTTGATTTTATTGGAAAGCTACTAAACACAGTAACATCATAAATGATCCAATGTTGACATTATTTTTTATGTCCCAGCAATTTGCTTCAAATAAACTAATCCAAATGACATCGTGGTCAAAATGACCTGCTGAGAATGGTGGACATGGTGGAAGGGGGCATATTGTAAGTCCAACGCCTCATAAGTCTGACGCCTCATAATTAAAGGGATCGTATACGTTTGGTAATTACTCCTAAAATTAATGGCAATCAAAACTTACTTGGTAAGAAGTACAGCAGCTTTGGATAGCATAATGCATTTTCAGAAACTTTTCACTTCGAAGTACTGCGGTTATGGAAAACTATATCACTTTTTATTCACAAAAATTTGAGAAGCGTTACTGCAGTGACGTTTCTCAGACTGTGTATTCCAATGCAGATTATTCTTCCTGCGTGGACATAACCGCTCCAGATTTTCGGCAATATCTCAAAATCGCTACCACCTTTTGAAATGAATTTTTTTACAGGTTAGTTTTATGGTATGTATCTATAACTATATAGGATTGAAACAAACAGTGGTTTCCAGTTACCAAACGTATACGACCCCTTTAAGTTCGAATTTTAGTAATTATGAGGCGTGGGATTTATGAGGCACCAGACTTCTAATATTCGGCTTCATAGCTAGCTCCAACGGCTCATAAGCCCCCGAAGTTGATCTTGGACACATAATGGAAGGCTATTTAGGCAATGTTGAGGTATTTTGTTAAGTATTGTTGTGGTAGTGGTCTGTGGTGGTGGTGGTGGTGGTTTTGAACCGCATTTAAGACATTTGGACTAATATTAATAACGCCGTGGCTATTTTTATTTGACCGTAAACCTAAGTACTTCGGCTATTTTTACGTGATATAACTGGTTCCAGACACAGACAAGGGAAACTCAATACGCCCGGAACGTATGAAGACCAACGACACTTGACAGCCATAATTCACCCAAATAAATGGATACAGTCCCTAGTATTGTATACAGTCCCTAGTTTTTTTTGTATACACGACTTTTATACCTTTTTCTATTAACCAAAATTATTGGTTGATTATGCACCTAATTTGATAAGATATTATTTATCTGCAAAAACTCTGCAGTTCTATTCTGCAGTTCTATATTATGAACAATCTTTTCAAGTATTTTAGAAAAGCTAGGTAATACTGTTAATGTTATCGGTCTATAATTACCAACTTGGTCAGGTTCACCATTTTTAGGAATAACCTTTTAGCTATTTTTAAATCGGAAGGAACAACACCATAACATAAATAATCTCATCTAGATAGGGTCTTATATGAAAAACTAGGGACTGTATACAATAAACGTGAGTTCGAATCTCGGTCTCGACACCGGTGTCCTTAAGCAAGGCACTGAAACCACTATTGCTTCGTCTTTCGGATGAGACGTAAAGCTGGAGGTCCCGTGTATTGTATAATAATAATCATTATAATGCACGTAAAAGATCCCAGTAACACTTATCGCTAAGAGAAGGGGTTTGCCTCGGTGTTCCTGGCAGTGCGTTGATCTTCACATCGTGAAGTTTGCACTTATATGGAAGAAGAAGAACTAGGGACTGTACACAACACTGCACCTGCGCTACCGGAACCTTGCTCTATGCCAGAACTCACGTAAAATAGCCAAAGTACGTAGGTTTACGGTCACGTAAAAATAGCTAGTATAATGGCATGTTATTGGCTCGGGCTTTGTACTAGTACTAGTACTAGTACTAGTCAGAAAATTATTTTAACCGACATGAAAATCCTAAAGTCACACCTTTTGAAACCTGTTCGTCTTTCTTTTTCGTCAGTTTCACGGAACTCGTCTTGCCCCGAGTTGTTCCGGTGGTCACACTGCTGACGGTGACGTTAGGCCTACTGCCGACACGTCCGGCGGCGTTTCGCTTGGACACCAAACTTGCCATATTTGCCGTCAAAAGTCGCATCTCTAGCAGCACATTTCGTCCAAATGAAGACCACATTGTTTCTTATTTTGGGACCACTTAAAGAAAAACATTATCTCGGAACTCCACAACAAACTTAGTTAGACTATAGACTTAGAGATTTAAGTACGTTGCACAAAAAGTAAAAAAGTGACTTTTATTAAAAACAATTATTTGTTGGACACTGGCAACTTCGTAACGATTGGTGGCGCTATGTTAAATACAGAAGGCGCGCCGCGCCCTCAGGCTCGCGCGCGCGCGTGACGAACCAATACTTCGATATGTAGGGTATTAATGTTTTTGCGTTTTTCTTGTTTATCAGGATGCGTTCCACTCAAGCGAACGTTACAAACGTTGGCCAAGGGTGCGTTCCACTCTAGCGAACGTTGCCAACGTTGGCCAACGTTAGCGTTGTTCGCGTGAGTGGAACGCAATGTGCGCCAATTATGTTGGCCAACGTTAGCGAAAACGGCGAACGACATTCCGAGCTGTTCGCTGTTGGCCAGTGACGTATGTTAATGATGGCGAAGCGGTTAGAAGACGGCAGGGTTCGTTTCACGGTTTTTATTTACGTTTTATACTTTTTGTTATAAACGGTGGATTGTTTTGAGCATTCACAGGGATCTTTTAAAGAAAAATAACGAGTTGGACAAAAAGCAGCGAACCAAACGATGTCACTTTCACTGGGCGCCGCCATTTTGAAAACGTAGTTTTTAAAATATCGTTCCACTTCAACTAACCCCAACTCAAAACGTTGGCGAACGTTCGCGCAAACAGTTCGCGTAAGTGGAACGCACCCCAACTGTATCGTTGTTCGCGTGAGTGGAACGCAATGTGTGCCAATTATGTTGGCGAACGTTGGCGAAAACGGCGAACGACATTCCGACTGTTCGCTGTTGGCCAGTGACGTATTTAAAGATGGCGAAGACGGAGGTTAGCAGACGGCAGTATTCTTTTCACGGTTTTGATTTACGTTTCATACTTTGTTATAAATGGTGGATTGTTTTCAGCAGTTACAGTGATCTTTTAAAGAAAAAAGAAAGACAATGAGTTGGACAAAAAGCAGCCAACAAAACCCTGTCACTGCCACCGCCGGGCGCCGCCATTTTGAAAACGTGGTTTTGGCGCCAACTCGAAACCGCGTAGGCAAACGTTCGCGCAAACAGTTCGCGTAAGTGGAACGCACCACATTATACCCTTGTTTATGTAAATCAATATTCCGACGAGTGCCACATTATCATCCTGAGCCACGCAGAGTTTAACGCGCTCTTGAATTTTCGCCCTCAAATTAAGTAGCCTAGCTCGTAAAAGCGCTGCGTGGCATAGGATCACTGACCTCTATACATGGACAGATCATCATTGTTTCATTTTGAAGTCGGCATGCGGAGAAGTGCAACATGGCGGACCCACGACGTGACTCTGTGAGCCAATGAAATGTCCAGGTGTTGGTACGATACGTATTACGTAATGTTTATAAATACAAAATGTACAGAATAAATCCGCTGTCCTCCACACCTAGACATTTCATTGGCTCACAGCAGTGACGTCTCGGGTCCGCCATGTTGCACTTCCAGTTCGCGCCGACTTCAAGTGTTAGCACAGCAGAATATGGACAATGGTCCGTGGCCAGGTGTAGAGGTCAGTGCATAGGATGCACATAAGGTTGTTTCACGTTCCAGTTGCGCATGCTCAGTAGAGTGCCCTCTGTAGGCCTACTACATGTAGGAGAGGGGAACACCCATATAAACACGCTATCATCCGGGTAAGTTGCGTACCCCTTTTTGCGCTGAATCCAAGATGGCCGCGGAACGTGAAACAACCTTACTATAGGCACCCGGCCTTGAGCATTTAACAAATAGTGTAGCGTATGTTTGAGTCAGTTAACAGAGGACGCCAGCACGGACACATGGTGAACTGTAACTTTCGGAAGTCACAAATGCTGCGTTCCAATCGCGTCGTGTTTATCGTGTTCACCGTGAATTTCTCCATATTCACGAGTAGGTTGCATTCCTAACGCTACTCACCAAGACGCACGCGCACAGTCGAGTTAGTCGTGCGGTGAGGACATTCTTTATCGCGCAAGAACTCGTACGTGAACCAACACGCATGCGCGAGTATTTCATTCGTTATGAAGTCGTGAAAATGGAGACAAAAAATCCATCTCGAGTTCACCACTGGTGAACGCGAGTTACCAGGCGATAGAAGGCCATTATACGACTCGTGAACCGTCGTGAACACGATAAACACGACGCGATTGGAACGCAGCATAATGACCTACTCGTGAAGCGGTACGTTCTTGTATTTTTCGAGGCACTTACGTAACTTAAACCGGTTTTCCCTCAGCCTTGCTCTATAGTTAAAATAATCCACAAGAACATTTTGCGAAGAAAAAGATAAACGTACGATAGCCGCATTTGAACCACATACCTGTCGATTTATAGCTCATCTCTCTATAGACTATACCCACTAATTATTGGCGAGTTGGTTGGGGTCTGGAGGAATTCCTCCATGGTTGAGAGCAGCCGTTCTTTGCAGTTCTTTAATGTAATAACTGAGTTGCCGCGCCGCCGTCCACGGCGTGAGGCGGTACCTCGCGAGACCTAGGACTGGGTGTACTGGCACAAACAAATCGTGCGGGTCCCAAGCTGAAGCCCTGCCCCACCGCATCGAGGTGCGACCGGCCGGGTAATGATCCGATTGGAATGGATTATAGGCCGCGCCGCCGTCTACAGCGTGGGACGGTTCCCTGGGAAACATTGTTCCAATGAACTTGCTCAACCCTTAAAATAATTGGGAATTTCCATCAGCGGAATAACCCCACCCCCCCCCCCCCCCCCCCCACCCCCCCCCCCCCCCCCCCCCCCCCACGGTTAACTGAGATCAACTCCGACAGTTTGTCGATAAGTTTTCTATGACCACAGAGTGGCAGTTTTCCCAAGGGTCATTCACCTTAGTGGTGGACCTGTTCACATCCCGACCGGACGGAACACTCGGTTACAGAAACCATGTATTGTTTTCGATAATTATATGGCATGGAAAACAGCAGTGTCCGTATGTTGACTCGGGACAGATATTGAGGTATCCTTTGCTGCCTTACGTTAGTTATAACCACGAGAATGTTTTAGGTTTCACTGTTATGTTAAAGGTTGTTATAGGTACTAGACAACTAAATACATGTAGCACTTTCAAGGATTGTTTTTAAAATGATTCTTGGAGGGAAAGAGCAAGAAAGTATTAATTTCTTTTCCTACCCCAACTTTGTGACAATGGGAACCCAGTCATTTCATTATTTTGAATGGTCAAAATGTTTAGTTACATGCTAAATCATATATTTATTAACATTAGGAATAAGTTGTTTGGTTGCCATGGAAACTACGTTATGGCAATTAAGTAACCAGTAAAACATTGAACATTGTATTAAATATAATGGGAAGCATAAAATAACAAGAACTCGAGACCTATAAACAGGGTTCGGCAATAGCAAAACTATATACATGGTTTACTTTTAGTAATACTAAACGGTGCATAGACCGGGTTTTTTACTTCTCGTAGTACTGTACTAATTAATATTCATACAAATTTGATTACTTTGATTTCTTTGTTATATTTAGAAGTTGTTACAGAAAGTGGGCTTGTAGCAATTATCTCATTTGTTCAAATTCATAACTTAGGTATGTAATTGAACCAATTTGAAGTTCTTCAAAACAAATTAACATCGTGCTGTTTGCGTACAATTCGCCAGAAGTGCATCTACTTCTGCTGATGCAACAACTTCTGCTGATGCAACAGCAGTGTATGTCCCCACTTTTGGGACATCTTTTAAACAACTAGCACACTGGTCTTCCTTTCGGCCAGAACATTTGGTACTTTTATCTCAGTCGGCTTGATACACCATAGTTTGGTCGGGCAGTATTGGCGTCCGGCGTCATCATGCTTTGAAGCCTTCCAAATTAAGTCCATCTGGAATTGGCGAAATACCACTCTAAAAATTGTTGGGTTGAAAATAACCCAACTGATAACCGAATGCTAGGTTAATATTGCACAATCCGAACGATGGGTTATATCAACCCAACCCTGGTGGGTTGTAGGGATGACCCAAGAAATGAGTTGAAAAATAAACCAAATTCTAGGTTGAATCTAACTCGCTGTGTTGGGTCATTATGGATTTACAACCTAACAAATGGTTAATATTACACAATCCCAACGATGGGTTATATCAACCCAACCCTGGTGGGTTGTAGGGATGACCCAAGAAATGGGTTAACAAATAAACCAAATTTTAGGTTGAATCTAACTCGCTGTGTTGGGTCATTATGCCTTTACAACCCAACAAATCTATCTATATAATAATACGCTACTCTCTGTCTGTCTGTCTGTGTGTCTGTCTGTGCGCGCTTTTTCGTCCCCTTCCCGGGGTCGTGCGGCGTTCAAACTCGGTGGGTGGGTCCGGCTCGGTCCCCGCAAGAACCAGTTTGCATTCGCTAGAGCGTACGAGGTCAAAGGTCATCTAGGGGTCACCTTTTTGAAGTTGGTCGGATCGTGCTTAAACTCGGTGATCGCAATGCTCGATGCGAGGTGAGCGTGGCAAAAATAAAACGGGTTAGCGTTTTTCGGGTCTTCCGGGGTCAAAGGTCGTCTAAGGGTCGAATTTTCAAAGTTTGCCCTATCGGGCTAATGGACTGGGAAAAAAATTCTAACCCAGGAGGTCATTCAGGGGGTGAAACATCCCTTCAAAATAATGGTTTGGGCCAAAAGCCATAGAGTTGTGCAGACAAATCGAAATCTGATCCCTTTGTGTTTAGCCGCTGTCAAAAAAAGTCTCTGACATCTCTTTGAGCGGCCTTGGTAGAGAACAAACACAGCTGTTATCAATCGCCACCCAGATATCCCCTGGGGGGTAGTTAGAGCTGTTGGTCGTTGTTATTTGTATCATATGGCTGTTTCATGTCTGTATTGCGCAATACTGATTTCAATGTTTACATGCTTGCAATGGATGTCCTTAAAAAAATACATAAAATAGCCAGAATGTTTAAATCTTTGATATGTGTGTCCAGGGTCCTTATATCCATCTGTTGAGACCGTGAGAAAAAGATTTGTACCCCCAAACACAGTTCATTACCCCCAACATTGTCACGGGAAGAAGTCTACAAGCAGTGCTGATTTCGCTCATATAAGGTAATGCATTGGTTTTTATATCTAAGTTGAATTTAAATAACTTTAATCAAGGGAAAATGGTGTATCAATAATTCAATACATTCTTATAACTGTTACAAAATAATGCTCAAAAGGTGGGAAATATTATAAGAAATGTAGGCCTGTGTATCTGTATCATTGCAGCCAATTAAGTTTATGCAAGGTCAGCAAAATATTTTGTAAATCAATTATTAGTCTGTCAGATGAAGCAATCAGACGAGAGTTGTATTTGGCACCTCCATGATAGAGTCAACATGTATCCACAATCCCCATCCATCCAGGGAAGTAGCTACAAACCCGAGAACCGACAAACCCCGGGTGACCGCCTAGTGGTTAATATTACACAATCCGAACGATGGGTTATATCAACCCAACCCTGGTGGGTTGTAGGGATGACCCAAGAAATGGGTTAACAAATAAACCAAATTCTAGGTTGAATCTAACTCGCTGTGTTGGGTCATTATGGATTTACAACCCAACAAATGGTTAATATTACACAATCCCAACGATGGGTTATATCAACCCAACCCTGGTGGATTGTAGGGATAACCCAAGAAATGGGTTAACAAATAAACCAAATTTTAGGTTGAATCTAACTCGCTGTGTTGGGTCATTATGGCTTTACAACCCAACAAATGGTTAATATTACACAATCCCAACGTTGGGCTATTCAACCCAACCCTGGTGGGTTGTAGGGATAACCCAAGAAATGGGTTGTACACTCGCTGTGTTAGGTCAATATAGTGTTGGGTTGCAAATTTGCGACCCATTATGTTGGGTAATATTATTGTTACTTTAACCCAACCTGGAACCTGAAGAGAGAACAGATTGAAAAACTTCAACGTTAAGACATACATGTATTTACGAACTGTTTATTTATAGCCAAAACAAGGTTGCCAATGGCAACTGGGATAAGAATGCAGCTCTCTGTCCCAACACCCATATCCATGAAATGTACAAAAACTGCATAGCCTACATAAAGCATGTTAAGGAAATGCATATACGCTCATTTGTAGACTTTTTGGCCGATATATCATAACACTAATTTAAGGGAAATTAGGGCCTCTACTGAGTGAATTCAGGAAATTTAGGTAGCCAACCAACTGTTCAAATGCACAATTGTTAACATTTGCCTACACATTTTTGAAACTTCTGAGAATATCTGCCAAAATCTAGTCTCCATACATTTCCTGTGAACAATTTAATGTGGACGAAATTAAGTGGCTTTATTTAAATTCTGAACAGACATCACCCCGGCAATCAAATTAAGTCAGTGGCAAATTTTCAAAAGGTACTTAATTCTTGGTTAATAAACATAGAGATAATCGGTACAAGTTGTAGGCTTAAACCATAAGCTTCCATATGGTACTAATACCGCAATTTTTTTAACAAGAAGTACATTTTGATGCGACGATCACTATAATTGCCCAATTACATTTTGAAACTCCCAAGTCATTTTTCTCTATGGTTTTTAATTGAATACACCCTTTCATAGTTGCATGGCTCAATTGCAATGACAGATTTATAATAATAATCAATAACCACAACAGAACTCCTTTTTTTTCTCTCTGAAAACTGTGAAAAACTTTGGTTAGATATATTTACATAGCAATAGCAATAACAACAAAACTCTTGACTGTAAACATTTAAGATTTTACATTGGTCATTTAGTTACATTGTAAATGTCGAGGGTTTAGAGTTACAATTAGGCCTTATCTGCATTTCGCCCAAAATACAGATACCTGTATAAGGCCTTGTGACTCTAAACCCTCGAAGTACTAAGAAATGACAATCACAACATCTTCACGACTGATTAGAAAAGTTACAGTACAAAGGAGAAACAAACTGTTTTCATATTTGTACTTCCACTTGGCCAGACACACTGAACCTGCTGAAGAGTAACAGCTAATGACTGGTGAAGAAGCTCCGCAGTATTTTAACCTGTGGCGAGATTTTGGTAGAATCCGAACGCTTCATCTCATAGACAATGACTTCAAATAATTCCCAAATGGCCAAGCATGCATCTGGGTATTTCAAATCAAGTACAAAGAATGTCTTGAAACATGCATCAATGGCGTGGATCAACGATGCTTGGGCGAGTGTAATTCCCCAATTACATAAAGGTACTTACATGCAATATAAGTGGAATTATATAAGACAATGAAAGATGCAATCAGGTTCCCTCCCTCTTCTCTTCGTTTGCCGGCAGGTCAATATGTTATTAAGTTACATGTAATCCCGTACCACCCGACAACATCAAGCTTCTAACAGACAACGTCAAATGGACTGCATGCAGCGGGCATCGGGTATTTCTGCTAGCGCGGCTATAGAGCTTTAAAGGTTGAATATCAGACTGGTCACGCGACACACTTCAGAATGAGTCCACCCTTCGTCGTCTTCTATAATTCCAATTATATTGCAATTAAGTACCTAACCTTTATGTAATTGTGGAATTATTAGTCCACACCGCGTAAAGATGTGACCCAGCACGAGTAAATGAGACACTTTGAGGCAAAAATAAAAATTGAGATTTTGATTTCATTATATAAAGCTAAACAAGCTTTAAATGATGAAATCAAAATCTCAATTTTCATTTTTGCCTCAAAGTGTCTCATTTACTCGTGCTGGGTCACATATATTTCTTCACCACATGTTAACGTACGTATAAGAAAGCCCTTGCCAGAGAAAAAAGGGGACTTTATATACAGTACAAAATATAACAACAGTTTCGCGTACTATTAATAACGCAAAACTTTTGTGTACAAATCTCATCCCAGGTGTGAAGTTTAGGCCCTGCCTAAAATAAATGCATTGAAAGTTCACTTTAGTTTAAAAGCCTCTTTAAGTAAGTATATACATGTCCATCATTGTTTTCCTGTTCCTTTGCACGTAGTTTTCTTTTTGGGTGAACGGTTTGTGTACTGGTTTCGGTATTATTTAACGTCGAGAGTGATCTTTTTACAACCACGATTTCAGACAAATGAGCGGCCAAAGGTTAGGACTTCAGATTCCACTGTCTGTCTTTATAAATGCGCGGTGAACTGTTAACAAGATAAGAAATACAAAACTACTCAAAAACTAGCAAAGTTCTAAAACATGAACAATTAATCTTCAGGAGGAAATGGTGAATACAATCTCTGCAAACAATAAATCTGGTAATAAGTCGATTTAAGAAATACAGGAAATTAAATGCAAGTACATGGAAACAATCTACTATGACTATGAGTGAGCAGTCTGTGACCTATATTATTACTTCCGAAGCCAAATAATAAAAAATATATATATTAGCGTTCTGCCCTTAAAAAAAAGAAAAAAAGAGGAGGCCCTATTTTTTTTTTTCAAAATGGCCGCCCGACAGATTTTTCAGGACAACCTGCCGGGCTATTTTTGAAGATGGCCTTCAACAGACGTACGTACTAATGGACTATTTCCACATCCAGTACACAGTGATGCTAAAGTAAAGAAATACGATCTTATTTGTATTAATTTTTTCAAAAAGATAATAAAATGTATCATTTGTTTTACGGGTTTTTTTCAAAAAGAAAAAGAAAGCCGGCGGGAAAGCTAAACATGATTTTTTGTTAAAAACATACATGTATAACAATCGGTTATTGTCATATAAAAGCTGTAAAGAACTGGGATAAAGTGATCAAGATATCAGGAGAGACTAATCACTAACTTAGAACAAAGATTATGGAAGTCTACAATAACATTGAGACCAGAGGGTCGGCAAACATTCAACATGTTTAAAATACTTGAGTGCATAGAGGGAAATTACATGAACATAAGACAAGAGCTCACGTTTTTTAAAGAAAATTACTCAAAAATCACTTACTTGACTGGGGTTAACTCATAACAACATGTCAACTACCCCAAATCATTGTGTGAATGACATAAATCTATTATCGAAAACACTGATTAGAACACTGGTTTTCAGGAACATGTCTCGTCAGATTGAAGTGTCGGGAATACAAGTGGTCTGTTATTTGAGGGAGGCCGGGTTAAAGGAAGGGCGCCACTAAGTGGTAAAATCGTGTGAGGGATCAAAACAAACATTGACCGGATACAGTTTGGTTCAAACAGAAGGTAGTAGTGCTATTTTGTCCAAATATAATCTTTAGAAAACGTTGACATTATAGGATTTGTTTGTGGAAATACGTTTTACGGATTTCCTCATAAACCTACAGACATGGCGTCCACATTCAAGTATATGGGGGTCAACGGGGTTTTGTTCACCCGTTTTTTTAGTTTCAGTCTTGGTGGGGAAAGACATTTGCTTCATACATGCAATATAATATAGGGTCTGGAGCTAAAACTATACTGCCCCAAATCGAGATATCTTGGTACATGTATCATTTTTCTTCTAGGAAGATTCTCCATTCATTGTTATAGGTAGTTTTGGCCTCATCGTACTGGAAGTATGCTTGCCCGTTTTGTGTGGACCAATCCTGTATGCCGATGGTGGCCCACCAAAATAAAACACCACCCGGATAAGCGCACATACACCACCCAAATTTATAGTCTACTGCAATAAGTTCAACTGAGTGCATGTTTGACTGTTTTTAGAATATCGATACAATGAATGAAGAATCACCTAGTCTGCAAGTAGAAATAATACCAACAACTTTGGTCCGGTAGTTTTGACACCAGACCCTTTCTTGGTACATGTATATTTTTTCCCATAAAGACTCCACCCGTTATATCAATTTGATTCAGTGCAGCAAAAGCGCACTTTGATAGGAACTCATATCAATCAATTTCGTGTGCCCGGCAGAAGGTTATATGCGCGTATGCCCTTATGCGCAAACGCGTAATCACCAAAATGTTCCCAGCAAAATGGCATGTGCGAAACAACTGCCTATATTTAATGAATTGTAAACATTCCTCCTTGAACTTAACACAAATTGCTCTCCAAAATTGTGATTCAGATGTGTAACAAATATAAAATGTGTACGGTTTATGACACGTGTGAGAGAACGTTGGATTCACAGTACGTGTGTGGGAACATTGAAGCCTTTTAACGCAATTTTTATGAAAGTGATGTTTGCGTCAGAACGCTTGTATGCCCTTCTGCCGGGCACCCGACGCTTAAATGACCTAGTCTGGTGTGTGCTTAACTGAACCACACACTGGACTAATTTAATTAGCATAAGTTTGATAATTGATTGATATAAGTTCCTATCAAAGCGCGTTTTCGCTGCACTGGGAGGCAACATTGTATAACAGGTGGGAAGTCTTTCTGAAAAAAAAACTATACCAAGTTATAGGGTCTGGAGCCAAAACTATTAAACCAAAGTTTTTGGAACTGCCTTTCGACAACACAGCTATAGAATAATTTTGTCTTCAGTATGACGTATAATTATTTCCGAGAATTGTTTAAGAGTGATACATTTTAAATCGAAGGGTAAAAGACTAAATTGGTTTAGTAAAAGCGTGTGAAAGAGTTTGTGAATTTCAATTAAAATAGCCGGTAAAACCTACAGTAAACTTAAGCTCCATATACAGCACGATAATAAAATATTACACTTATCACTAAAATTCATGGAAGGGTAAATGACTAAATTGGTTTAGTAAAATTGGGAAAAATCCACATAAAAATTCTACATATTTTGATGATTTTCACACCCAAGATCAAGTTTTTGCCGCTCTACAAAAAAGAAAAAAGCGATAAGATACTGTAAAACCGGTGTTTTGGTCCTTTAGATGTTTATGCATTTTTACATCTTATAGATAACCTCCCCCACAACAACAAAAAACACCCAAAACACAAAAACCCAGTGATATGAGGAATTATTTCGATGATTTTTTTTTGTTTCATTGTACAGCAAAATATACTTCGACCCAATGGTTATTTACTCCCCCCCCCCCCCCCCCCCCCCACCCCCACATTTTGGGGATCGCCGATGAATTCTCATTTATCGCTTTCGCACTGTGTACTCCTTCATTCGATGTTTTATCTGAAACGTATACCAAATACAACAAAGTACTAACATTCGAGGGGTTAAGATCGCGCAAGGCATGGTGGTACCAAATGGCGCAGCAAGATCGTAGCCATGGTAACGAGGTTGCTTTCTGGTAGCAACACAAATTTCCTCTGAAACCCGCCTCGTAGACATGTAGTCTGTGGCATATCTTTACAGAACCAGCTTGGTAACGTATTTTCCGTCATTGACTGACGAAGAACTTGAATATCTTGTGCTGAATAAAGATGCAAAATCCACGAAGGCCGTTGTCGACAAGGCATATTTATGAGGTGTAGTAAAAACAAATATAGTAGGTTTATTTCTGGAAAATAGTGGAAATTACTGGTTCCTCGGTGTAAATCAGCTCGACTACCTCCCTTCGCTTCGCGTCCAGCTGACCTACATCTCGGGACCAGTAATTCACACTACACTACTTCCCCTAAAACTATGCTTTATTTGTATAGTACTCTTACTACACTGGCCTATGATAATTGAGTAGTATTTTTTAGTAGTGTGTACTTTGTACCCCAAACAAAATGCTTTTAGTTAATGGATGCTCGTTCCTATTAATGCTAAAAGTAAAAGTATACACTCGACTACGACGTTGCACAACAGGCCCCTAAAGAGCTGTTTCCATTATAACCGGGCGGGTAGCAGGAAATAATTCCTCTGTGTACCGATCCTGGCAGTGGGTCTGTAGCTCATCAGCAACGTCTTCAAGACCCACTTGCTCAAGAGCTTTGACGAGTTCATCGACGGTTGCCGTGCGACCACGGCTCCTTTTCCAGCCCATGAGGGCGCTGTGTATCTGCTCTCCGGGGTCGGTGGGATCTCGCGCCTGGATGTGCTGAATGCCGATGGCGGCACCCTTTCCCATCAGTTCTCGGTAGAGAGGGCGCCATTTTGAGGGCAGCAGTCGCTCGGCGATGAAGTTGACTTGCTCATCACTTATGGTTTCTTTAGTAACAATTATCAAACGTGTCAAAGAAAGTCAATAAGAACATTTTTATAACGACTCTAGCATAAGATCATTATGTACGTAAAAGGGCACACGCCTCATCTATGCTAAACTATAAGGGGTGAAAACCATATCTTCCTAAAAAAGCGCCATCTAAAAGCAAAATGGCGTTCTTCAAGGCGGCGGGATGCGCAATTTTGTTTTACACGCTAGCCTGGCCAGTTTCGCAAGAATACTCATGAGTGCGCTGCGCTGGTGGGAAAGCCTCCCAACGGCATGCACCCGGTACGCGTGCGCGTGGACTTGGCTGCTCACTGATGATTGCCATGCATGATTGATGTATTCCTCCGGCCTCCATGGTAAAATGCACCTCGCATGTACATGTACATGTAGTTTGTATAAAGTGGCATAATAATAATAGTCTGCAATCACAGACTCTAATTTGACAGTTTGACAAAATATATCGAGTCTTGGTGAGTGAAGCCTTGTTCCATGCATGCTCTGACCTTCTCTGACAATGTAGGACTTATTCGAATCTGTTTAGTTTTATGATTCAGACCTAGTCCGAGTTACTGGACTCTAGTTATCGCTTTTTTAACATTTGGATGTCATCTAGCGCCAGATGACATCCAAATGTTAAAAAAACGATAACTAGAGTCCAGTAACTCGGACTAGATTCAGACCCTGTGATTATGTCACAGTAGTCTGCCAGCAAAGATTCTATTTGACAACTGGACACAATATATCGTGGTTGAGTGAAGCCTTGTTGGTCCAGCTTGCCATACATGCACTGACTGCACCTACATCTGTGTAATTTTATGATTCAGACCCAACTTCAATGGCGAGCTTTAGGTCGGGTTCGGGCGGTCTGTTCTTGACACGCGAACCCTGTTCTTACGCTCGAACGGCGGGAACGGCGACCCGTGAACATTGCACTCGGAACAAGAACACACACCACCTACCCACACAGGTTTTGCAAGAACAAGTTACGCGTGTCAAGAATAGACCGCCCGAACTCGGCCTTTAACGTCGTGCATTGTACGCCCCTGTGGATCGCGCGAGGCTTGGCTTAGCCTTGAATGCAAGGCTGTGATGTATCTACAATGTGTTTCCATGCGATCAGTGGGATGCAATATGTACATTGTGCATGTGTACTATACTGGCCACCCATGTGGAGTCTAATCACTAGCAGTTTCATTCACAGCCTTGAAGTTTTAGTATTTTCGGGTAAAGCTTGCATCATGACCAATCACGGATTTCGACTTTGCAGCGCAATAAGGCTGTCAGCTGACCTTATCAGGTGGTCTGTATGCATTGTTGTTCACATGTTTAAGGCGTGCGCGTACACGTCGTGTGCTTTGAAACGTACGTTGTTTCCGCGACACATAATATAAACGAATACGGAAACGAGTGTATTTTCAGACAAAAAAGCTCGAAAATAGCGCGGATTGGACCGTGAAAATCACTCACCTCCGCTGATGCCGGGCATCTGTTAATGGAAACAAAATCAATTGTTATTACAATTTGGTCACCATTTGAACTAGTACGTTCATAACAATGTAAATATCATTAAAGATCACAGCGAACCAAACCCTGATAATAAGAGCACTGTTAATACATCTTGTTTATAACAAGGAAAACATAGGTACTGGTCTTTGATATTCTTTGTTTTCAAGTACTGATAATATACAAGGTACATATTGTAACAAGGTAATTTATAAAGTCCTACGGACCTTGTTATAAACGTCTTTTGATAATTTAAAGACAAAATGTTTTGTATAATTAAGAAGACAATTGCCAAAAGTAGCAGGGGACGCCTAGTAGCTAAGAAATGCGGCCATTGATTTGAATGGGGTGTGAGATGACAACCTTTACGCGGTCCACCCTGTTTCCACTAATCAAACAGCAAATCTTCAAACCGATGTATGCAGTAACACGTTAAGCTGCTCATCTTCATACGAAAGAAGAAGTTGATTTAAATAGAATTTGATTTGACTAAACTGCGTGACTTGTGAGTGACGAACTCGACTATTACAACTCTCTCTTTTTCTTACCTTAGCGAGGGGGACAGTCACAAGAATTGGCATGGGCGATTTCCCCTCTAGTAAGTTCAGCTGCTTGATGCAAATTATCGCTTGGAAAAAACTGAGCCTCTCAGAAAGGTCCTTCGCATTGAAAGAAAACATCTCTTGAGTAGACAGGAGGGACGAACAGCAGCCACGAATGACTGACTCGACTGAGATCACCTAAAGGCAAGAAAGATCAAGTTTTAGAAACAATCTAAAATATACTTTTTGCTGATTCCATACTAGTAGGGCTTGCCCAGTGTCAGTGTATTTTAATGACCGACCGACTCACCGACCGAATTGTTCTCTTAAAAAAGTTATCCTTACTCGCTTAGCAGGGAATAGTCCATTGTGAGGACTTAGACTCCAGTTTTTCTTCGTGCTATCCTCGTCAACGTAGATGGCAAGCGGAGAAGAAGTCTTATCAGACGTGTATTCCAGGCTAAGTGGGGAGTATCTTGTCCTGCCGCTACAGGCGCCTGTTTGTTTGCTTGGCCTTTCGTTGCTTTCGACGCTGGCTTTGCGGGTATCCTAGTCGTAAGAGACATACAAAACAACAGGTAATTAATTACCAAGTCAGTCTTGTGAATGCTATTGGTGAAATTCTTGGTGAACTTGTATACATGTTATGTTTAGTTTGTAAAAATTGTCTTAAATATCCCGCGGTTTTGAATTGAGAAAATGACCACAAACCCCGAGTAAACATCGTTTGTATTATTCGAACCGAATGTTTGTTTACATAACATACCTTTATTGTATCAATGATGTAAACATTGAGATCCATCTGATCGAGACCGTCTGTCTTGTAGTATTGCCAATACACAGCAGCTTCCAGATTCAGTGGGTGAGTTTTACTGCACCCTGAGCATACATACTCAGAGAAGTGACTGGTTGAGATGTTGACGTATTTCTCATCGACCGAAAAGGTTACCCTTGTCACATCTTCTGAAGCATTCCCTGCCTTACCCGGGTACCATTTCTGCTCCACACAGTTCCACTTTGACTTGGTATCGATGCCTTCACCAGAAAGGAATGCGGCAGCCTCGGGATCTTGGTCAACAGTGGACGAAGTGGAATGGACCTGGCAGATGCATTTGGTGTCAGCGGTGGGATCAGTATAATGTACACAGAAAGTCCAACCAGGCTGCACTCGAGCTCGGTGCGGGAGCCTGATCTTGACGTTTTTATCGAATCGGTCCAGACCAGGACATTCCAGTTCGACGAGAGGACTCAGCCACAAAGAGTCAGTATGTTTCAGCTTGGGTCCAATGGAGTCTGGACATAGCGAGATCCTTGCTATAATGAGCTGGTCTCGAAGATTAGGAGGAATAGCACCCGGAGGAATCTCTAAGATGACATCAGAGTCTTCGCAGGACAGGATACCACCTTCTGGGCCAAACTGCCCGATCATAACTAACCAGAATGGATCTTTTCCGCGGAGGACCTGAATGAAACCACTGGAGTCTTCAATTAGAGTGATAGAAACAGTTTGAGCGTCTCGCTCGTAACAGGGCTCATGGAAGACGTTTAAGTTGCTCTGCTTAGCTCGACCGATCTGCACTGATGGAACCCCGAAGCGAGCTGCGCTAGAACTGTAAGATGGGGATAAACGTTCCATCTCAACTCCTCTTGGACTAAGATCCGAGGCTGTGATAGTGGGCCTCCTATCCACTTCATTACTAGTAGAAGGCAGGGACGGTACACTATTCCGGGGATATCTTGCTAACACCGTGCCATCCATCTGGGTTGGTGATGCATTATTTCGTTCACTTATGTGATGCTCTTTTCTAGGCCTGTGCTCCGTTTTCTTTCTTTTATAAGAAAGATATAAATAAAATATACACAAATTAATATCAAATACAGACATCTGAATCTCATAGACTAGTCGCATCATGTTTACAACTTGATGCCACAGGAGAGGATCTAGCTTTAAAAAAGATTCCGTTAACGTACTAAAGTTAACTGCGGCGAGCGCGTAGCGCAAAGCTAATAACGGCGTCGCGGGCCCCGACATTTTTTTGATTATAGATGCTCTGTTGTGCAATCTGATGTGATTTCTGGTCACTTTTCTCTGAAATTACGTAATACATGCACTGTAAAAAATAACCGTAAACAAACAATCGCGATTTCGGGAGTTTCGGGATTTTTTTTTGCAATGAAAATAAACTTTGCTTAGCAGCCCAAGGGGGAGGGGGTCGCTTGCAACCCCCGCAACCCCCCCCCCCCCCCTTTCCCCTGTCCGCCCCTGGCAGTGACTATACGACTATACGACGATAATTTACATACCACAGATTAAGCGATTGTAGTAATTACCTTCTGCCAGTTATGAAGATTAAACACGAGAGAACATTAAGAAGTACAACCCCAACTGTTATGGTTATCGCCATTATCAAAACAGGATGTGAAAGATGCGGCGATGAAGGATGCGGCGATGAAGGATGCGGCGACTCCTCCTCCTTCTCAATAATGCTGGCTGAATCACGAAGTCCCGGCATGGGAGAGTCAAAGTGTAGGCCTACCCCTAGCGTTTGTTGTGTGGTTGCAGCAGTGGGATACTCAACTTCGGTGGTCACAACTGGTTGAGATGAGCTAACTGTCACTTCATATGCAAGAACACGGGGGGGGGGGGGGACAACGTAAAGTGTGTGATTGCAGTTGAAAATTAACATCGTGCCGCGATGATAATTGACAAAAAATTAATATATACAATGGCGCAACTGAAATTACGTATAGAAAGTGTAAAAAAGTACGATTACGGTGTCATGTTGTTTCACCATACATAATGATCGTCACTCGCTAAACGAATAAGTGTACGGGGGTGATTGGTAATTTGATAAGTTCATGGCGTGATGTAAAAGGAAATGAGCTATACAGTTTTCACTGAATTTGCGTGCAGTTCAACTTAAATGATGACACACAAATCAAATGAATTAAGAGGGCCTGGTATTGCGATCTTAACAAGATCTTATTTAGAGGCAAAATGACATTGGTACAATAAACAAACATGAGGGGGATACACAAGCATGCAGTCCAGGGTTGGGAGAGGAGAAACATAAAGAAGGGATTAATGGATTTGGCCTCCGAAATTTGGCCTCTCTTGTTAAGATCAAAGTGTCAGGCCAACTGAACTTAATTTATATGATTTGTATATTTCATGTGATTCCAGTCAGAAAGCACCGAGTTTGCAGCAGTTTTAGTCATTTTAAGAATTACACACAAAGTTTGAACACATTAAACTGTCACATTATGACCTACTACGCTGAAGTCAAAACTAATTGTCCTAGGGAAGCTGAAAAGGGGGTACGTGCTCTTCCACCAGGACAACTGCTCGGGCCCACCCGTCCGAGCGCAGCCATGGCTGCCGCATTCTCCTGATTTCGTATACCCTCTGACTAGCTTCCCGAAGTGGAAAGAGCTCAGTGGTCGCCATTTTGCCTCAGATAAATATCATTAATGCTGCATGTGGACCACTTTAATTTCTGCGGGCCCAAGAAGACGGCTTTTACACAGAAGGGATCCGTATTATTTCGTGTTTGATTTTTTTAAACTAACTCCTTCTACCTTAGGTCACAAACTTATCAATCGCCCCTCCTCAACTTGTTCTAATCCTCCGTTAAAAAGGAATCAACATAAATATACCGCGCCGGTATATGAAGAGGCAGGAAAAACATAAATTTCTGGAAAGACTCGAAATTTTGTACATGAATACTCACCACAGCTTCCCGTGTTGGGATCGAAAACCATGTCGTCGTGCGTGCATGTGACACTCCTTCCAGATTCCACACACAATGTATCGCTTTGACTTAGACAAGGTAGGATTTCGTAAGCTGGGGCACACACTCGACAGGCCTTGCAAATATAGAATCTGTGCCGCAGAGGAAACGCAACGAAGGAAGTAAGTGGCATTAAATAGCCCTGGATTAAGCCGACCCCAAATTGAATCGCAACTACATGTATACAAGTAAAAACATGTCTTGATCAATAATTACACTTATTCCAAATTACAAAAATAACAATAATAATAAATTTAACAAGAAAAACAACAAAAGTAGCGCTAAATTCAAGGAAACTAATAATCTCACCAACCTGTACTCGCCGTGTTGATTGACATAAAAGTTCAATACCCGCATTTGACTCGGATCGAGACGAATTACAGAGCGGACGACAGAGGCATATTCACCAACGCCGCACCTGTGAAATCTGATCCCTGAACTGGAAACATTTGAGTTGTGTTCACGGTAAGTGATGTTGATGAGAAGATCCAGTAGCTCATCTCGATCGTGCCTAAGTAGACGGCGAAATTCCTTACCAAGATTCGCTATTTCATCTGGAGGTTCGTTGTGGTAAACGCTATCCTTGGTGCCTCCTTCACCAACGCGTTCCCTTGTTTCGTCGCTACCACGTGACCGTGTGCCGCTCCAATATTCCCCCATTGTTCCTATGTTAATCACTCGTTTATCTTCTTCAGTCTGATTCATCTTCAGCCTATCTTTGGTGTCTTCTACATCCTCGTGTTCTGCCAGTCGGTATCGACTGCTTGGCCGTATGCCGCTCTGTTGTTCCTCTGATGTCCCTTCGCTGCTCCCTCGTTGAACTACTTTCCCTGCATCCACGCGTTTCCTCTTTCGATTTCGGCTGCGTAAACGTGTGCCATTTCTCTGCTTCCCGATCTTCACCTCGCCCTCTTCTATCATTGGGGCCACATCACCAACATCTTCGATGGCCAAGATTTGATCCTCCGCTTTTCCGTCTCCTTTAGTTAGCAATATTAGAGACAAAATCAGAAGCAGGACCGAGGGTCGGCAAAGGAAATATAACTCACGACGCCCCATCACTCAGCTTTTGTACACTGTGTAGAACGGCCTTCCTGAAGAAAGAAAAAAACTGATTTGCCAAACTGCCAAATTGCTCTCCTAATGTATAAAGAGTGAAAAGCACACTCTCCAAAAGAATGATAAAACAACTCCAAACGAAGTGAAATGGAGATTTTCAGAGTGAAAACCACTCCAGAAATAGTGAAAACCACTCTAAAAGAGCAAAAACCACTTCAAAAGAGTACTCTTTCCTTGAGCCATGAAGAACAACTAAAAGAAAAAGGAAAAAAAAAGAGCTGTCATAATTATGGCTCCTCAAAAGAGTGAAAAGTATTCTTTTGGAGTGGCTTCACTGTTGTTGGATTTGTTTTTACCTTTTAAAGTGGTTCGATAAGAGACACCTTTAAAGTTTAGAGTGAGCTTTACACTCTTTTACATTTAGAGAGTGTTAAACACAATTAGTGATCATTTACAGCAACATCATTGGCTTAATTACTGGAATTACTGCGCCTGAATGTAGGCCAACTGCGTTATCTAAAAATATTTATTAGTCTGATCGATCTAATTCAGTGCATGTTTACAGACCGTACCACCTGTTTGGTCGGCATCTGACATGAGTCAAAGCCAAGCTTCCTTGTTGAATTTCGAATAACAAAAGACCTGCTGTCAATCATAAGCTCCAATTTGCTGGCGCACGCCAAATATCATAATCGTGCAAACAATATGAATCAGTCACACCTGCCGGTTCATTGGACACATTACGTTCCAGATGGAGTCGCGCCGAACAAAATCGATCATGCTCCTTCGCCTCGCTCATAATCATACGCATGAAAAAATTGTTTCATTCTATAATGGACGACATAGTATTGAAACTAACACAGATTCTGCATAATTAAGAACATGGGAAGCGGCCGCCTGTGACCGCTTGAGTTACACAGTATTGATTGTATACAAGAGTTATTATTGTTATTAGTAAAGGTTTAGTATATCATAGAGCTATATTAATACGTGTATAGCTCTATGGTATACAGTTACATGTAGTATTAAAGTTTATTCTGCTGTACTTTAGAGCTTTGCCCTTCAGGCTCATTCGACATTTGTCCACCTGGTACTTCGTGTATACAATAAATTACTTTTACTTAGTTTCTATATATAATATAATAAATGATTTAATTTTACGTTATTTAAAGTTTCTAGACGCACTTAAGAAGGTCAAAATAGATTATCCAAAGAAATATGGACTTCATAGCATGAGGTCAGGAAGGGCCGGGCGGCGAATTTTTTTTCTGCAGGTAGGTTGGTACATAGTGTACATTTATTAGCCAATCAGAACACAGATGATGTTGACGTCATCGATGATGTTAGAGTTGTCTGGGATCTAACTAGGGTTAGGGGTTAGGGGTTAGGGGTTAGGGGTTAGGGGTTAGGGGTTAGGGGTTAGGGGTAAGGGGTAAGGGGTTAGGGGTTAGGGGTTAGGGGTTAGGGGTTAGGGGTTAGGGGTTAGGGGTTAGGGGTTAGGGGTTAGGGGTTAGGGTTATAGGCTAGGGTTAGGGTTTGTCCCAGACAACTCTTACATCATCGATGACGTCAACACCATCTGTGTTCTGATTGGCTAATGTACCAACCTACCTGCATAAATAATTATCGCGGCCGGGCGTCACATTTGGCCAATAAAGGTGTTTCAGAGGAATTACATAGAGGAACATAGTTGTTGGAAGACCCACAATGCAAAAAACAGATATATGTAAAAAGAGAAGTTTAGTCAGTGTTAATTCTCAGTTTATAACATGTCTTCGTCAAATAACGTAAAATTTAAATCGTTTAATTATATTATAATAGAAACTAGGTTGTCTAAGGCAGTTTTACAAGTTTTTTTAAAGACTTTTTTCAATTTGTGCTGTCCCAGAGTGGCCAGCATATTATTACCTTTTTATACCTCTTTTCCTGACTCAATGACTTTTAGACGGGCAGTTCTATTGTATGGGATATACCCCGTTTGACTGCTTCAACCGCTGCTGCCTGTCCAAAATTTTACCACTGTGTGCACTGGCCTGTGCAACAAAGTAATTTGTTCGAAATGAACTCAATTAATGTTCAGATTAAAAATAAAAACCAAACCCAAAATAACATACATACAAATAGTAGTACTTACAAGTTTGTTGCTAAGGAGTTTTTAAGTTGGAATCATCCGAGAACTGACGAAATAATCAAAGCGTCTTACACGTATAGCCTCCAATACAATGTACTCAAAAATAAGGAGCATGGCGGCAATTTCTTAGTATGGTTTATAGATTTCGCAATTTTTAAAGGGGATTTCCCATGAAACTATATGGGTCCCTCCCAAGACCCATATTTTAACGATTAGTCACCGTTTTGTCGCCTGTATACTGTATGGTCAGTCAGTCCGCAGAACTTTATTTGTGCACGGCCGGCGTCGCAAATCGGCCACGAGCCTACGCGAGTAATTGCGAGAGTTTGGCAGCTTTGTTTTTAACGAGCTACACGTTGCAAACGGAGCAGTGATTCTCCAAGATGGCGTGGTAAGTGAAAAGCGAACGTTTTTCTGGATCGAATGATATATAATATAACGAGATCGAGTATGTTTTTGGCAGAATTCTGTTCACTCGAACTTATAGGGTATGAGTTTTAAGGATTTTTTTGTCGTGTGTTTAGTTTCTGCGCCCTGACTGGACTAACAAATATTGCCAAAAATGATCACTACACATCGATAAAGAAAGCAATGATCTTTCGTTTGATATACAATTTAGCCTGTTATGTGGCGACATGTTTCTCATGTATTCTGCGGCGATTCTCGTGCGCGCGATTTTAACTTTTTCGGCCATGTCTATCGGCGTGTACTTAATTACGCAGAGCGTGTATTACTGTATTATGCACGCAAGCCCATGTACATGTTCATGAACATGTAAATTGTTTTGTTTTGTGTAGCTTATTTATATAGGTTTCTGCCTTCATGTCATGCATACAAAATTGATTTGTCTTGCATGTATAAAAACGACTTAGGCCTATGTTTTGTTCAAAGTTATAAAACGTGTTTAATAGTTACTGCTAAACTTTACAGTTCCCTTTTCTGTCTTCCAATATGTTTCTTATTCTATGTAGTAGGTCATGCCGTCCACCAACCACCATGGTCATGCCCACCGCAGCCACTAGCATGTCGCGGCCGCCTCTCTCTATATTATGCTACGCAGTCAGTCCGCAGCGCCCGCGTTAATGAGGTCATATCCCGAACTTTATTTGCAGGGCCGGCGTCGCAAATCGGCCACGAGATTTACGCGAGTAATTGCGAGAGTTCGACCGCTTTGTTTTCACGAGATACACGTTGCAAACGAAGCAGTGATTCTCCAAGATGGCGTGGTAAGTGGAAAGCGAACGATTTTCTGAATCGAATGATATAAAATATGACGAGATTCAGTATGTTTTTGGCAGAAATTTGTTCACTCGAAGTTATGGTATGATTTTAAGGAAATTTGTTGACGTGTGTTTAGTTTCTGCGCCCTGACTGGACTAACAAATATTGCCAAAAATGATTACTACACATCGATAAAGGAAGCAATGATCTTTCGTTTGATATACAATTTAGCCTGTGGCGACATTTTTTTCATGTATTTTGTTACGATTTTCGTGCGCGCGATTTCAACTTTTTCGGCCATGTCTTTCGGCTTGTACATGTACGCAGAGCGTGTGTTATGCACACAGGGGTGCATGTACATGTACATGTACAAATGTAGGCCTACATGTGCTGGATATGCACTAGATGGTGATTGCACAGTAGCCAACAGAAACAAAATTAATTGTTTTGTTTTGTTTTGTGTGGCTTATTTATATGATAAAGTTAGGTTTCTGCCTTTATGTCATGCATAGAAAATTGATTTTTCTTTCATGTATAAAAAAGGCCTATGTTTTTGTTCAAAATTCACAAATTGTTTAATAATAATAGTTACTGCTATTATTGTGCTAAACTTCATAGTTCATATTTCTGTCTTCCAATATGTTTCTTATACTAGGTAGTAGTCATGCCGTCCACCACCCGGCCATGCCCACCGCAGCCATCGCAGCCATTGCCAGCATGTCGGGAACCTCTACAGAAGGCCAAAGGCAAAGCTCTTGTCCTTGGATATTCTCTCACAAAGTATCTCAAAGAGAACATCACTACTAAAGTTGGTTGATTTGCAGGTAGTGACTCGTCGCGGTACTACAATTTCTGGCCTTAGAAAGTATCTGCTTCATCAGCATGACATCAACCTCACAACTGTGCCTGACATATTGTATTTGTAATGATTCATGTTGGGACAAATAATCTAGAGTTGGGTTTCCAAAGAAGTGTTGAAAATAGTTGAAGATTTAAATGTACTGGTGGATATATGCAGCACGTGCTTTGTACATGCAGAATTAAATGTTTTTGTATTTTAGTGTTTTAAATAATATACATGACTTTGTGTCAGTGTTGTGCAAACACAGTGCAGCTGAAACAGATCGAAACCGAGTCTGGTCGAGTCGGGTCAGTTTGTCAAATCATCTAGGACTTAATGCCAAAAACTATGCCAACAAAGTTTTGAGCTACAATGTAAATTTGACACAAACAGCATATTACTTTATGAATGCAGATTGTATTATTTCTATTCAGTGATATAATTTATGTGCATTAACATCTATATTACTAAATTTATGTCTTATTTAAAATCATTTGTTTTTGCAATGTTAGAAGCGGGTATACATTGTAATTTAATATTTACAATAATTTAATGACAAAGAAACTATGCCAAAAACATCAAGCAAAGATAAACAAAACTTTATTTACTTTTATAATAAATCTTAATGGTTTGTACATTGAACATTATGCCAAAGATGATGGTAATTATCATCTTCACTATGTTGTCATTATTTTAATTTGAATGTTGGCCATATTTTTGGTAATGTTTTGCCTAATTGCTAAACATTTATTATCTCATTATCAACCCTAATTTTGGTCATTTCTTCAATCTGTATTTATGTACATGTACATGATGATGTAATTAAAATAAGTTTTTACAATTTCAGGGTTTAATTTAACAATTGTATTCAAGTCGTATAACATCAACAGGGTATATTAATGTAAGCAATAACATGCACGTTTCAAATAAAAAGTGCAGTTTCTTTTATAAACCAACCTCACAATACAGATATAAATTTTAAACAACGACTTCATTTGTTGCTTTTGTGTGTGTATATTTGGCTGTATACATTGTATTACGCAGTCAATATTATTATTTTTTAATCAGTCCACTGTTAAAAAGATTAAACAAAATACTGATTGGCAGAATCCTTTTCGCTTGAGCTTACAATTAAAAAAATACACAAAAAACTGCGTATTGAAATGTGCATGAACTACACGTTACCACGAAGCCTTTTTCAATGACGTCATTTTCGACCAATGAGGGCGCAGGAAGACTATGGACTGTCATGGCGGGATGTTCCGTTTGTTAATTTATTGAGAACGTTATAATTTTCTGCGCCCTGACTGGACTAAGTTAAAATCAACCCCAAATCTACAGTTTTGTGATAGAATATGAAATTATCTTTAACATCAGTGTGAAATTGGGTTGTGGCCGCTGCCAGAAGGTGGACAAAATTCGTCTTTTTTTAAAGGTCAATTTGTTGGTTCGGGAGCTTTTTTTACGTTATAAATTTCACCCTCTAAATGTCATATAATTTCCAATCTGATTCGATAATATAACAAAATGTTTCCTTATCCAAAAGAAAATATACATAATATTGACAGCCAGTGAATAAAACGGATGTTTCGGACCAAATTCCAGGCGTTGTCGCCAGCTCATTAGGTATTCAAAAACGAGGTCACGCACAAAGTGCCATGCATAAATCGCACATAAAAGGAACGGCTTTTCAGTGCGCTGCGGACTGACTGTACGGTATAGTACTATCACCCACTGACCTCTAAACCACCTATCATCACGAAGCCCTTTTCAATGACGTCATTTTCGACCAATGAGGGCGCAGGAAGACTATGGACTGTCATGGCGGGATATTCCGTTCGTTACTTTCTTGTGAACGTTAGAATTTTCTGCGCCCTGACTGGACTAAGTTAAACTCAACCCCAAATCGACAGTTTTTTGATAGAATATGAAATTATCTTTAACATCAGTGTGAAATTGGGTTGTGGCCACCGCCAGAAAATGGGAAAATCTCGTCGTTTTTTGAAGGTCAATTTGTTGTTTCAAAAGCTTTTTTTACGTTATAAATTTCACCCTCTAAATGTCATATAATTTATAATATAATTGTATAACATACAAGAATGTTTTCTTATCCAAAAGAAAATATACATAATATTGACAGTCGGTAAATAAAACGAATGTTTCGGACCAAATTCCAGGCGTCGTCGCCACCTCATTAGGTATTCAAAAACGAGGTCATGCACAAAGTGCCATGCATAAAGCGCACATAAAATGAACGGCTTTTCAGTGCGCTGCGGACTGACTGATGGTCTGCCATGTATACTAATTCCCGAAATGAACTCAATTAATGTTCAGATTAAAAATAAAAACCAAAACCAAAATAACATACATACAGATAATACTTACAAGTTTGTTTCTGAAGAGTTTTTAGGTTGGAATCTTATGAGAACTGAAGAAATAATCACATGCAGTTATATCTCGAATGCGAGTCAAAATAATGTACAGCCCTCCAATACAAGTACATGTACATGTACTTTTTGTGCAACATAATGCGGGACGGTGTTATTTGTTTCGATTTCGCAATGTTTGGAAGGGGATTCCCTCGAAACTATTTTGCCCCGGCTGCCTGGGCCCAAAGGTCAGTGGACCCTTTATATTTCGACGATGCGTCACCGTCTGTCGCCTGAGTGTGGAACACAATGGCCCGTATTGCGTCCTTCTTCGTTTCAGCTAGAGCTAGCGTAGCATACCCACCTGTATAAGCATTGTGGCTTTTGACCTGGAAATTACCCGTGTGTGCACGCCGACTCATGATCATCCAGATTGTATAGAAGTCATGTATATAAGAATGTGGTTGGTGGCGTCATATTAAAAGATACATTTTGTAGTCTTTAAAATTGTATCTCTGTAAAATTTTGGATGAAGTCATACCCGAAATTCGCTCTATTTTTTAATGGAGAAAAGGGCTTATTAAATGTTTAAACTCGCGATGGAATTCAAAAGATCATCATCCGTCCGCAGATGGAAACAAATCCGCCAGAATATAATTCTGTTAACCAATTGATATGACAGAAAGTAAAAAAGGGTAAAGCACATTTAATGCAGATTTATGTCTTGATAACTTAATTAGGACAGTTTTGAGTATTTTGTCCGCCTTTGAGAATAGATTCACCAGTCTGTACATTTCGGGTCTGTTTGTTTCGCCCGAATTCGGGGATCCGGAGCGTCGATAGCTGATCCGGATCATGAAATATAAATGCTCGCGAGCCTGGTTTGCAAGATCCAAGATGGCGACGTGCGCGAAGATTGGAAGCATGAAATCTTCATATTATTTGTACAGTGTAGCATGATTGGCATTCGTCTCGTGTGTGCGGATTCGACGTGCGAGAGTGTTTTGCACGGTGCTGGATCACATTATCTCGTGCATGAAACAAAAGGCCGGTCAATTTCAGCATGCGGCATGCTAAAAAAACAAACTTCGTCCCGTAAACACGATGTAAAGTGAAATTAGCAAGGCTCCTTTCCACACAGTGACCGAAAAATAACTGAGCTAGTCTGGGTACCATCATCCATTCATTTTTGAGCCGATTTGGGACATTTATACGTGTATGCCGATTACGGCAGTTAACCAGTTCGCGCAGGATGACGTATATAAACACAACAATCTCCCCAAATTCAAAACGGATGACGCATAAACACGCCAAGTTCAAGTTCGGAAATGTATGTCAGTAGCGAGCATGGCCCGGAAATGCGTGGGTGTGCTCCCCGGCACTATCAGCCTGAACCCGTTGCGAATCGAGTTTCGTTAAAAATGATCCCGCCCCTCGGCTCGGCGATGTTAAAATAACACACATGTCTTTATTGCAGATGACAATTCATTTATACAGCCAATATTTGTTTTCAATTAAAGTGTATAGCTTAAGCCGTCTTTGGTATATTTCAATACAAATTCGGCGTATAAAAATATAACATGCCCATCTTGCATGGTTTAGATAATATAAATCTTTAACATGTAATGCACAACATACTGTACTGTGAAAAACACATTTTTCTTGTGTTTATTTTGGACGAAAAAGTTATTCCTCCATGATGATACATAGAATAACAGTGGGTATTTATAAAGCGCACGTATTCACCAAGACTGGTGCTCAAGGTATCACTCATTGGGCACATGCAACATCTCAGCTATACATCTCAGTTCTCATGCTAAATTGGGTACCTGTATATGTGAGGGCAGATGTGGTTTTGGGAAAAAGAAATATTCCCAAATATTTTGTCAACTTGTTCTCCAGCCTTAATATTGCACTGATACACAAAGACAAAACTACATTCAGGCCCACATTTTAGCATCACTTTTATATTTCTCAACTCCTATCCTATAAACGGGCTTTAATTGCTAGTCCAATTAATATTGCTATATCTAGTGACTTTTGTACAGTACCATTGGAATTTGAACACGCACATACGCGTTCTCATCACAGTGATCTATCATTTGTGTTATTGGTTTTTTTAGATTGATTCAACAGCTTATTAACACTTGCCCCAGATTGATCATTTTCTAAATACGCGTCTCAATACAAGTCGATGGTTCATCTGATTGAATGATGATTTTACTCTCCATCTCCATCCCCGGCTGCAGAGAATCCACGATGTCCATGTGTCCGACCTCTTTCAGGGCGGCGATCAGGTCGGGCAGCCGCGCCCCGGGGCTGGCGCTAGTCCGCCAGTCCACCAGAGCTTCGTGGATCTGCTCGGCGGTGTTCTGTGGGTATCTGTCTACGATGTGCCCGATCTTGACGTCCGCTCCCTCGCCGGCCAGCTTGCGGTACAGAGCGCGCCAGCTATTGACCGACAGTTTGCCTTCAACCAGCTTGACGTGGGCATCTGTGACCATGGCGCCTGATACAAAGAAATTAAAAAAAAAAAAAAAAAAAAAAACCCCGATTATACCACAAACGTGAGACAATTGGTTCAAGGCCTACATATCTTTTACAAAATGTTTGGGAGACTGTGAAGTGTGAAGGACACTATTGGACTCTAGTAGCGGGTGTACAAAAATAAAGGCAAGGTCTTCAAATTTGCCCCTTCATCACAATTCTGGTCTTTTGAACTTGAGCCTTCCTATAAAACCTTTTTCTCTTCATTTATTTTAAATTTTTATATTTACCCGACATAATTATACAGATACTTGTCATTTGATTGGTGAAGCTCACATCACATGACATTCATTGTTGTTCCCATTCGCACATAGTTAATGGGATTTATTATTCATCAATTTTTTTTTACAGACGGCGCTTAAAATTTTGAACAGCAGAGCACCGCAGACCAAAACCTGGGGATCAAGGTTGTGACCCATTTGTGCTGCTTGACAACCAAACAGAATCATTTTGGCTACGTCAACAAATGAGAAAACGTAGGCGTCCATTTCAGACATTGATTTAAACTGTGGAAAGGGAGGAATATTACTGCCCGGTAAAATCTGGGCTTTTCCTAAAAGTCCAGATTTTACCTTGCGACAATATTTCTTTCAGCACTCTTTTTCAAAAACACATTCGAGAATCTCACCTGTTTGTTGGTAATTCTTCACATCATAAGATTCTTTCGTTTCCTGGAAGAAAACAAGTAGAAACGTACCCAAACGTTAATTATTTGAATATTAGGCTCTCTTATAGTCTTAACTTATTTGATTTGTATTTTTCAGGTAATTCCAGTCAGTAAGCAGTTTGCATAAGTTTTAATCTTATTCATATATGAAGAGTTGGAAAAGGGTCCAAATCCGGCCACCACGTACACTCGTTAAAGGCAATTGCCCTACCGCCACTGACATGGGTGAGCACTTTGGTTATTTCAACTCTTCCTATATTTGTTTTAGGCCATGTTTTGTGTATCCTTCGGATATCTGATGGTGTACGTGTAGGCAGCCATATTAAAGAGTCAAAACAATCTATGCGATGCTAGAATATGGAGCTTTTTTCCGACGAATTTCGGTATTTCAAAAACATTTCTAACCACATGATACATCGTAATATTTTGCTTTAATTCAGCATTTAAGAGTACACTGCCTGATATACATTAACATGACTGGTTCTGTTTAGGTAAAACACAGCCGCTACATTAAGTTCTGAATCTGCAAAATACTGTGCCGACTCCTAGTCCTAACACGATAACATGCACATGTCAATTCCAAACTACTAATGTTTTAGCCAACCCATACACATATTTTTAAGAACGACTAGTGCAACAATGAAGAACACAAATGCACAGCTGAACATAGATTGTGCCCGACACTAGCTTCGAGAGTTCCATCTTTGTACATTGCCAATATGAAACTACACTCCCGGCCAAAATAGTTGTTTGAGACATATGATAATACCCTCGCCCAGTACACCACTCCCAGTCAATGTTATCTGCAGCTGGAGCACATGACCGCACAATGAGAGACAACATTGAGCGGGGGGGGGGGGGGGGGGGGGGGGGTGGGGGGAGGAGAGCGGCCCAGCAAGATTTGGCCGGGGTTGTTGGTAGGTGTAATGGTCCAACACCGGTACCTATTAGATACCTAAACAAGAGATTCGGATGCGGCTTTAGTCTTTAGGACGAAATGAAACGTATTTTCTTTACCTTCCCTGCAAGAGGCACTGTGACAAGAATGTTGGTGGTGTCACCCTCGGGCCAGTTCTTCTGCTGGATGCGAACCATCGCCTGGAAGAAAGACAGTTGCTTGTCCTCGGCAGGGTTCTTGGGGCTGAAGGAGAATGTGTGACGGGAGAACAGGAGGGGTGAGCAGCATCGAATCAACGACTGGGCTGGAATCACCTGCGGAAAAAATACCAAAAAGTCGACTCTCGTTAATTAATACAAACTCTGTTAATACAAATTGTGGTTGGTGAGCAAAATTACGGATTAATGTGCCACTGTGAATGGGACCGACAATCACATTTTGATAGTGTAACCATTATTTTAGCAAGGTCCGGCTAAGTTTGTATGACAGTCAGTATTGACAGTCGGTTGATGAACATCAAAAGAATCCGTTGAGCGTGTTCTCGGTCTCCCCGACAATGAATAGACAGGAAGATTTAATTTGAAGGAGATCATAATATGAAGAAGGGAAGCAAGCTCAGGGGCCAATTTTATAGAGCTGCTAAGCACAACAATTTGCTTAGCATGAAAATTTGTGCTTGGCAAAAACAAGGTTACAGACCAAATTTTCACGTGATCTTTATTGTTTTCGCTTGACAATCAGCTGGTTTTTGGCTTAGCATGAAAAACCCGTAGAATTTTGGCTGGTAACCTGTTTTTAATGAGCAAGACCTTTTTGTGCTAAGCAAATTTGTGTGCATAGCAGCTCTATGAAATTGGCCCTAGGCTGAAGCAACGAGTTCACGTACAACTACAAGTGCGCGGAAAAGTCTAAAAGTCTATTTCCCAGGTGGACTTCTAAGCTGGTACATGTGGTATACTTACTTTCTTAGCCGGCAGGCATCCATTGTAGGTATCTATTTTCCACTTCCAGTCGTCTTCCATGCAGTTTTCGGGAACACTAATCTCGAGTGAAGAAGCTTCCTTGCTCTTTTTTTTGTAGCCCATGATGATTTCGTAGCAACCCGTGTGACAGTCGCTGCCCCGTTCATTTTGATTAACCTGCACTCGGGAATCCTGGTGAAATAAACACAAACGATACCTTTTTATTTAGAACAAGATGCTTTTATTGATATAAACTATAGTTATGGTATCTGATAACTTACTGAACTTCCTTACCTTTATTGGATCAAGGATGTAAACGTTGAGATCCATCTGCTCACGACCTTCGACCTTTGTGTGCTTCCAGTAAACTACAGCCTCCAGATGAAGAGGGTGTTGTTTGTGGCATCCTGTGCAGCAGTATTTGGAGAAGTGTGATGTTGAGACATTAAAGTATTTCTCGTCGACTGTGAAAGTCACATTGTCACTATCGACGGAAGTATTGCGACAGCTTTTCCCTGACTTGGTTAAGATGCATTTCTGTTCCACAGAAAACCAAGTTGACTCTGATTTGGCATCACTGGAGAGCAGAGAGCAGTCGGCCTCTAGGTCTCGGCTGCTGGTGGCAGGATCGTCGCGCCTCTTGCATTTGGTGTCAGCAGCGGGATTAGTGTAGTTCACACAGAAGGTCCAGCCAGGCTTCATGCGTGCACAATGCGGAAGCCTCATCCTGACGTCCTTGTTGAATCTCTCAAGTCCAGGGGACTCAAATTCAACAAGGGGAGTCAACCACATGGCTTCAGGGTCCTTCCGCTTTGGTCCAGCGACTTCTGGATGCAGTGAGACCTTGGCAATTATGGTCTGTTTGTGACAGCCTGCAGGGATAGCACCCGGTGGAATTTCCAAGATGACATCGGAGTCTTCGCAAGAAAGAACACCCCCTTCTGGACCGTACTGCCCGATCATGACAAGCCAGTACGGATCTTTGCCGCGGAATACTTGAATTGGAGCCGGGGAGACCAACTCGTCTGGCGAGACTAAAATTGTTTCTGCACCTTGTTCATAACCTGGTTCTTGGAAGATGTTCAGGTTACTTTCCTTGGCTTGTTCCGTTTGGTTTTGACCCGAGGGGATAATTTCTCTCTGGTTTTCTCTGGAACCACCAGGGGTAGTGTTTGGTCTGCTGTCTACTTGAATGTGGACTGATGATGAAGGCTGTAGAGATGATTGGGTGGTTGGAGCCGATAAGACATTATTGAAGCAACTACTTCGAGATGCTAGGTGCCATTTTTTATACTTGGCTCTATGAATTAAAACACACAATAGACACAAAAGGTGAGGCATACAACAGGATGTTCGCACATAAAATACACACACAAAGGAACGCTGAGATTAATTAATAAACAAGACTCAAGCCCGGCAAATAAATGTATTATATTTTATGTTATTTTGTTTATTATTATTATAATATTATTTTTTAGAGAGGGGGGGGGGGGGGGGGGGAGAGTGGTCTTTCCATGATTATGATAACAATACACATGGAATTGATTTTGCCTCAGCTTTCATTTTTTTGTCTGTAGGGTGTAACAAAAGCAACAGTTAAATATAGGTCATATAATTGAACCCTAATAACAAGAACACTGTTAATACAACATTCTGCTTATAACAAGGACAATTTAGGTCTCGAATCTTTGTTACTTTGTAAAGTCCCAATGACCTTGTTATAAAGGTGTTCGACTGTAACCTACCTTTTATATATGAGGGCAAATCCCGCAATGGCAATCATGTTTAGTGTCACTGTGAAGACTGTTATGACAGTAACTTGTGTTCCAAGTACATTAATGTATGATGGCGGTGGCGTTGTGAATAGATCGACTGTGTCAATAATGCTGGTGTCCCCTGTTCCGTCATCTACGACGAATACTATTTTCTCTACTTTTGTCCTGGCCAAAACATTTACAGTTGAAAGTGATGCCAGAGTAGTTGGTTCTCGTGATGGATTCTGTGGAACTGAATCAAGAGTTGGTGTATACATTTAGTGCACATTATTAAATCAACAAGCGTGCGTTTGTTTATGGTGTAAATTGAGGACACATACCTGGCGACACGAAGGTGAATTGGGGTTAGGGTTAGAATTGAGGACGTCCTTGATTGAGATTCGTGTACAAAACCAATGAGAGCCGTCGGAAAAAGTACAAACAAAGGAAATCATCGAGAGGAACAAAAGAAACTCCTCGATTTACACCATAAACAAACGTGGGTGTGCATACACTGCATGTTTTTATTTATACATTTAATGTTGTTACATTAAATGTACATTGTGTAGGTATACTTTTTTTGCGATAGCCAAACCTGAACGAATGTAGTATCCTGACGCAAGTTCAGCGGTTGTATTTCCTAATAAAATTGGAAAATGTTTCTCAGTCCCAGATTCATGTTTTTCCAACATTTCTGCACTTCTTCATCGATATGATATGAAGAGAAAAAAAAAACCAGCGCCAGGTTGCAACATTTTTTCCCCAAAACCAAAGATAAATGTATTATATCTTTCTGGTAATGAAACAACGACTCCTCAAAATGCTAGGCACTGTAGCTCAAAAGTCTGAAGAAATACGTAAGACGAAAGACAATGAGAACAAGTTTTCGAGGTGGGATAAAAACCCTTAAAGGAATATTCCAGGAAACCCATGGAATCGAGTAGGGACTGGAAACCCGACCCACATTGTGAGCAAGGGCAGGAATCAAACCAGGGACACATCGAGGAAGGTAACCACTGCACCACTGCAACCGAAGACAAGGTAAGATAACAATTTCTAGCTTTACAGGGCAAACTGGCGCACCGGCTTCTCCAATATTTCTTCATGCAGATCCATAAGCATCTGTTCAATTTCAGTCAAACTTGGTTTCACAATTCAGCGACCAGCGTATTTAATGACAAACAAGTCAGCTTAAAACTCGACATGATCGAGGAATGAATCTGGCCAATGTTACTGTGTATACATACATGCACATTATAATTGAGCTATTTACAAAAAAATACGTCGCAGGAAAATTTGTATGTATAATGAGTAGCCCGAGTAATCTTCCGCATTTTGAAATCGCTGTTACGTGTTGGATTTCCCCTATAACGCCCTTGTGTTTCACAACACAATTACTAATAATAACCAAAAGGAAAGAAGAAATTCCCTTTGATCTTCCAGTTTACTTTCATTTTAAGGACGGGTTTCGCAATTACCTATTTTCAATTGCGACCGCTCTTTCGTCCAACCTCCAATTCGATCAGGTTATATTCGTCCTTTTTGAAGAAAAAAAAGTTAAGGAATTACGAGATCTTTTATACTTACTGCAGAGTTGTCGGTCCACGTCGAACGTATAGTTAGGATCGACACAGATGGAGCCACAAACGGTGTCCCTTCTTCGATTACAGGGAGACAGAATTCTAACCCATGGGGGGCATGACCGGCACGGCAGGCAAATGTAGTGCCTAACATGCAAACAAAATAGAGCAAGAGATACACGAAGTTCATATACAATTAAGGTATATACGCTCAAACATGACATGCATAACGTCCTGATTCCTACAAGTTTATGGCATTTTAAAGGTAGGATACACCATTGGTAATTGCTCGTGTAACTGACCCGTTCAGTCATCACACATTTTCCAACTCTAGGTGTGCATACCTTTCCAATATTCACTATGAGCATTACTCATTTCGATCATTTAATACCGGTGGCCCAATTTTTGTATATAGCATTTGGACAGTGTCGATGTAATGCTTTAATCACTTACTATTCATACGCTGCAGCTGCAAAATAAATGTTAGAACAAAATTCGAATTTTGATTAAAAAAAACCGAGGAGCTCCCACACAATTTCCTTGATATTTAACTATTAATAACTGCTTCATTTTGTTTACGCACCTGACTTTGTCATATCGGTTGATATACAATCTTATGCCGGGGTCACTGCTATTGTACCCGTTGATGAGAATCTTCGCGTACTCGTGATATCGAAGGCATTCGGGCTCCGTGTCTGTGGCAACCAGTGTGCTCGTCGTGGTGAGGGGGTATCCGGAAGGCGGCGTTGAGCTTGTGTTGGTGGCTTGGTCAGCTACAAGATGATGCATGCGGTCGCCCGGACTCCGTTTGGTCATGTGCTTCTTTTGCAAGGGCAGAGCATGAGAAACACCTGTCCCGAAAGTCAATATCAGCAAGACGAGGGCGAGGAGAAAGGAGATATAGCGCTTGCGGTCATTCATCGTTAACTGTTCTTTGAGAGTTGATGGTTTTGTTTTTCTACCTAACAAACAAATTAGACAAGGGACACAATTGGTATACTCACTTGATGAATTGGCATTCAATGAGTGTCTTGCTAACGTTTTAGTGGTTTTTTTTTGCTGGGCCCAATAATAACATAACATAATGTTTGAATTTGAAAATACTCAGACGGGAGAGGATACAGTGAAGTATATACCTACAGTATACGAAATACGAGATCTATAGATTAGTATAAGGGCACGTACGCCGTAAGTTCAGTTGCTTAATATACATATTATGAGTGTATACATGTAGATACACTCTACATTATAACATACAATAGACCTAGACTAATTTCCAAAGAATCAACAAGTAATCTACATCACTAGTTCACTCGATCTGTTCAACTAAAACTGGTGCATTGATTTAATCCTAATAGATGGAGTTTTCATCTTGGGTTTCAATAGGTAACTTTTGAACAACCATATCTTCGAGTTGCCTGATGGTGGAACCTTTTTATTTCAAAAACAATTAAGAATAACTTACATAGACGGCCGAGGCTTCGTGTTGCAGTCAAAAGCGAAATATTTTGAATAAAGTTCTACATCGCTTGGGGTTTTATACATTTTTTGTATGCGGCATTTCCTGTTTTGAGAAAATGCCTGCATTTGGGGATTTCCCCTATATAGTGACGCAACACTGCATGTGCACAGCGCGCAACACTGTACACAGCGCGCACAATCGAAACGACGTACAAAGTACAACAGGACTTCCTGCTTGTTCAATCAAGCTCCACGCACGGATAACGGTTTTCTTTCACTTTCACAATAGAACCGGGCAAACTTTTTAAAAGGTGACTTCTAAAAATAAACAACTAAAAACACGAAAATTAGTAAACAAGCTTTGGGAGGTTTACTCTATTAGAGAATTATGACTCATATATCGTTATTTTGAAGTGATCAAGTGTCATTATCTTAGTGATCAATATTGGTTTTCAGCGCAACTACATCGGACGTCAAATTTAGTTTTATAAAAACTAATTTATTATGTCATTGTGATAAGATGTATATATGTATATTGCATTAATGACGGCATTCTATGATTCAAGTTCACGTTTCACAGGTACTTGGTTATCGTGAATATGTCATCAAACTGGAAGGAACAGCAAGAAAGGTTTGGTTCATCAACATTCAGGTATATGGATTGGAGGAATTTGTATTCCTCCATGATTCAACTTTCCAAGCTACTTGGCCTTGGTACACGTATCGGTCCGTTTGTAGCTCGTCGCCGAAGAACGATGTTACCTATTGTGATTGCATTAACATGTTCTTTCTTTCAGGTCGGGCGGGGGATTAGGCGGATTTGCGTGATAGAACATATTTTATTCACGTTTGAGCTGCGAATTGGTGAATAATACCCAGTTTTCCTGTATTGCAAGAGTCATTTCCCAAACATTTTGTGAATAAGCACACAACTTTTAATGAGAGGTGTATTTGATTTGATGTGTTTTTTGACGTTGAGCCAAGAATTATTGCCAGAGTGATGTTGTACACCCCCGTTATAGGTAAAGCCTTCTGATGAAGCTGTCAAAATTAGTGTGGAAGATAAACAAATATAAATAATATACATGCTGAAGTAATTTTTGGATTGATCATCAAAAAGAGTTGTTACTAAAGAATTTGCGACAGTACATGTATTTTTTTTTCATTTATTATTTTGCAGGATTACAAAAAAAGTATATAAATATATGCAATTACAGAGGTTGACACAAAATAAGAACGGACAAAAGCTTAGATTACAAAACACCCTAAAGACATTATAACAAGAAAAACAAAAATGCACGCCTCTGCAGGATTGACAGTGAGCAAACATTACGATCGAGTGGCTCTCCCAAAGTGCGACTTCAGTAATAAAATAAAAATTGAAATTTTATAAAACCATTGTTTAAATTAATAATATTACGAAAATAAAAACCAACGAAAATGTAACTGTCTTTTAAAGAAGCAGACAATTGTTTGAAACAAACATGTTGGACTTGTTTCTATTCAATCCATAAATATATTTTTTATTTTTTTTTATTTTACAAATTTTGCGGCAATGACATTAGCGGAATACTATTCAAGAAAACACACAAAAGAAGTTTGGATGAAATGGATTTGAATAAAATGCAAAATCATGCGCGACAATCTTTTCTTCTCATTTTAGTGGAAGTTTACAGGGGGTCCTGTCGTAAGTCAGATGACTCATCATTCCGACAAACTCCCACCGCCCCTAACCAAATAAGGGCTCATAAGTCTGACGGCTCATAAGTCCGACGCCTCATAGGTCCGACGCCTCATACAGTACGACGCCTTTATATAAGTCCGTCAATTAAATTTACTTTTATTTTTCGTTTATAAGTATAACGCCTCAAAAAGTCTGACGCCTCGTTTGTCCGACTGCCATTAATATTAATGCATATACATACAAACATCGCGTAAAATGTCCCTCCCCCACGGGATTACCGCCACTGATAAAATCTACTGAGTTGGTCGTGAAGTTTGGTCCGTAATGCCCGAGTCGGGGTAAAATGAGTTCAAAACCACTGGAGTTCGAGTAGATTTATCAAGTTCGGGAAAATGGGTGTTTGACTCTAGTGCGGCCCCCGACACTGGGGAAAATTGGCATGCATTTCAAATAGGCGTCGAACTTGTTTGGCGTCAGAGCAATAAGGCCGAATACTACAATCCGACGCCTGATAATTCCGAAATTTCGGACTTATGAGGCGTCGGATTTACGATACGGCCCCGTTTGCAGCGCTAGGCAGCACGCATGACTGGGGTGCAAATTGTTTTTTCTGCAGGTAGGTTGGTACATAGTTTAATTTATTAGCCAATCAGAACAAAGATGGTGTTTACGTCATCGATGATGCTCAAGTTGTCTGGGCTCTGACGTATGACAGGGGTAAGGAGTTAGGGTTGTCCCAGATGACTCTAACATCATCGATGACGTCAACACCATCTATGTTCTTATTAGCTAATGTACCAACCTACCTGCAGAAAAAAATTATCGCGGCCGGGGTGGTTTATGGAGCTATGGTTACAATGTGAACATCTATAACGGCTCACTAAGAACACAAAAGTCCACACTTTGACACTGTTTTGTTGAACGGTTAAGGGTTAACCCGGGATGGACAATGCATTGCAACACAAGGGAATTAAGCAATGGATAACATCATCGGGGATTCCCCTTACGTTAGCACATGAAGCAATATATGGGACTGAGAGAACGCCCCTCCCTTGTGTTGTCATTGTGCTTGCGGAATGTTGTGGTTTCTTTTAAGGTTTTTAGGGGGGGGGGGGGGGGGGGTACGTTAGGTAACAATAATCTATGGAGTCAGGGAGTGTATAGGTATAGGAGACTATAAGGGGGGGGGGGGGGGGGGGGGGAGTCGCTCGTTCCCATATGTGGCTGGGTGTATATACGTTAGACCACTTGATTGCTAAACAACAATACATTTCCTGTTTCCGTGAACCCCATTATCTAAATATAGATAGGATCTAATTTCATCAAAATGTTACAAACATACGTACGTTTCAAAGTGAACAAAGAAATCGGCAAGGCGGGACTTGAACATGCGACTTGACTACCAACTGAGCTATCTTGCCCTAGGTTGGCCACACGGCATTCAGGTGTTTATCATGACTTCTGACTAGCGCCCTCGAACAAAAATACTGACAATTTGGGAAACCACCAACATAGGGCAATTTAGCTCAGTTGGTAGAGCGCCGGTCCGTTATTCCGGAGGTAGCAAGTTCGAGTCCCGCCTTGCCAATGTCTTTGTTCACTTTAAAATTAATGTAAATTTACCTATTATGGTTTATTTGTGTATTAAAATACAATGGGGGTTGTATTTTATAGTAAATATTGTTTTACCTACTTGTCCGAAATTTTACAATCATTGATGCTGATAAAAGCAAGAAAAACGGCGTTCGTTTTCAACCGGCGCCGGGCAGTGGTTCTTATGTTGGTTTTTGTCTATTTCGCAATGGCCGTCCAGCGATCGTGATTTATTTTAAACAAAATTCGATTGTTCAGACCAATTACAGGATATCTAGCGCAATCATTTTGCTGGATTCCTGTAACTATATACTTTCAAATAATCAAGATATTTTTTAATAATTCGGTAGTAACATTTTCCGATATCTGCAAAATGGTGTATCCTACCTTTAAAGGAACTTGACAAACCAGGTCATTATGCTCTACTTTTTACCATTGATTTTACTAGGCATTTGACGGTGTTAGCCACACTATTGTGATGGAAAGAGTTATCAATCTCGGAGTCAGACGGCCAATTGTTCCAATAGCTTTATTTCTGGTCACACTCAAAATACGAGGCTCAAAGGTATATCACTGCGACCCAGCCATTATCATGTAGCGTTCCTCAGGGGACAAAATTAGGTCCAATTCTTTTTCTTGTACTAGTTAATGATGTATCTGAAGACTGCTGCAGACATGGAAATAGCCTATGTGGATAATCTGACGTTGGCAGAAATGGTTAAATATAATGAAGAGTCTAAAATTCAAACTCACCTTGATAACTCATCTATTATGGTGTAAATTAACGATGTTTTGCCTAAACCTTCTAAATGTCAGTCTATGGAAGTAACTAAACTACTAAAGTTTGATTACACTGCATGGGCAATTACAGCCGGAAAACTACTTTCCAATTACATGTACGACAACAGGAGGCCATTTTCAAGACTGAAATGAGAACATACAAGTATGACATTTCAGTAGAGTCGGGTTTATTTTCAAAAGTATCACATAAACGAGAATCGATTTTCCACATTCCCAAAGTCGGTTAACTTTTGCAAACTTTTAATGTTACTTTATTACATAATTCAGTTGAATGATATTAACATGTTTAAAAAAAAAAAAATGTGCATATTTATGTGGGGGTAACACCTTGTGTCGATAGTCTTTGCAAACCTGCTAAAATGGGCGTGATCTTTTTCGTGCAAATTAGACTATAAATTTAGCTTTAAATATAAGCACAGCGGCTTCACACAGTCAACTACCCATTCAGCAGTCGCGCTGGCCTGCATTGCATATCTAATTAGCGCTGCTCCACAAAGGAATTCCGTGCGCCGCATAGTGTGTGATGCTAACCGCCGTTGTGCGATCGCTAATTGGCTCCCTACCTGTGGAGCCTGCAAAATTGCAAAAAACGAGTAGGAGAGCCGGTGGTCTAACCGTGTCCTTTGCGGCAGCACTGCGTGAAAAGATTGCACACGACGTTCATGCTGTCGATTACTTTCGTCTATGGCAAAGACTACCTTGTGCCATGTTCAGTCTGCCCCATAAAACAATTTCCCATTTGGCCCATATTGGTCCCATACAATTTCACATTTGCCAATCTCAACAGGAAGAGGCCTAAAGTTTAAACTCCTTACATATTAGGTACTAATAGCCCATAATGTACAGTGGTTATTTTTTACAATAAATAAAACAAATACATAGTATGTGTAACGTTTCCCTTTGTCCTGAAGAATTTTCATTCTTGAGTCACGTAGGATTTGTACAAAATGACACAATGTACTAACTACTGGAAGTGTTTTACATTATTTACAATATTTTGAAAACGAAACTAACGAAAACCCACAAACTGAGGGTATATAAACATGACCTTTCTCGCTCCACTTAGATTCCCAATGCGCATTTTTTTAGTAATTTGGCACACAAGTGTTAGGTGACAAGACCCAAACAAAGCATGGCAAACAACAACACATTATGCGCAATCATTAGTGATCCATTCAATAGTCAACCTTAAAAGCTCCATGATTAGATAAGATTTGAAAGTTCAGTTCAGTTCAGTTCAGTTCAGTTCAGTTCAGTTCAGTTTGCATGACGTTAAGGCAATGAGATAAGTACTTTGCAATTGCGGTAACAGAGTGTGGTAATTCTATACACGAAGTGAGATGTGTGGTTCTAAAAGAACTAGAGGTAACTCAACAAAAGTTACCTCCGGTTCTTTTTAGAACCACATCTCTCACTATAGAATTGACACATCGTTTTAACACAACGTACTTATCTTATTAGCTCTATGATTAAACACTCATTTAAAAACTTTCACCAAACACGTTTTAAATACATTAGCCGTTAACCCTAACCCCTTAACGGTTCCCAAGGACATAACCCAACGAAGTCCAACTGTGACTCTGACTTTATTGCTCAATCCAACACGAGTCCAGCTCACCATGTTGTTGGGTATACCATGGAGGAATATTCCTCCATGGGTATACTAGGTCATAAGGCCTAACCTAATGCTGGATGATTTTGCAAAATTGAGGTTACTTGGGTATTTATCCAAATGAGGATTTTGGAGAATTGAGATTATTATTATTGAGAAATCGCGCAGGAACTTATCAGAGCGTGGGAGCCTTCACAATCACACTGCTCATGCTATATATGCACATTCTTCATAATCATAGAGCTTCAGTGAAGGTGCAAGTTATATTTCAAGGATACGAAACGTTTGCATATCAAGGGTCATGTGTGCAGACCCTTGTTGTAATAGGGCACTTAGCAGCTGTTTGTTCAATGTTTTGCTGCTTTATAGCTCAATGGTAAACCCACTATAGGATTTTCGCAGAAGTCCAGCAGTGGTCACCAGTAATAAATATTTGAGGATTTTGCAGGATTCAGGTTACATGAGTTTTAACACTTTGAAATTGCATGATTTTGCAGGATTCAAGTTACATGTATGTGTAAGAAAAAATGGGAGTTACTTGACTGTTACTGGACAATGTTTCCTAATTGGTGTAAAATATGATATATTTGTTCGCTTGATGGTAAAAGGCTAAGTTAGTTATAGCATGAAACTGGTCACACAGTCAGACTAGAGTATGTCATGAGAAAGATATTTGGGCTATAGGGCCACCGCAGAATTGACCTTTAAAAAAATATAGGTATATTAACATGCAATAGCAGGTTCTGTGATACAAAGCCCATTAACCAAATATCTTTCTCGTGACATACTATGATAAATGTGTACTAAATTCCATGATATTATCATCAGATTGAACAATTTTGTTCTAGTGCTGGAATTTTGTAATATTCGGTTTTAATTCCACTATTTGGTTTCGATTTAGAAAACCGAAAACCCCAAAAGGTTTAGTCTTCTATTTTTGTGTGACACAGGCTGAAGAAGACAATTGTAACATCTTCCAATTTGCTTCATGGTCTCCGATTGTACTAGTGGTTTCATTAGTAGCCTGCCCATTTGACCTAATTGTGAGTTCCCATTCATTTTCCCCCACATTACAGCTCTGGGGTGTTTTTGTAAAGACCCAGTGGTCACTGAATCCTCCCCGCTATAACCTGTCATTGAGAGGGCATTTCTTGTAACACCTCGCTCATTACTTTTGCTGGTATGATTGTGAGCTGGATGAGAACTTCCAGTTTGAACAAAATTAAGATAACCGGATTTCGAAACCTCCGATTTCTCCCACAACAAATTTGTTCACCAATTTGCCTCACTACCTGTAAAGTATAGTGGCATCTTTGCTCACCAGTAATAAGTCTGCGCAAAACCCAAGTCTGCACAAGTTTTTGTTTGTGGTAAACAAGGAGAGATGAACCTTTGTTCGCTAAACCAAACTTTTTAAACTAAACTATCCCAAACTACAAAGATCTCCAAAACAGACTAAACCATGGGATTCCTTTCTTCAAATCGCATTAGGAGCTGTAAATGCACAAAAGAAAAACAAAAACCACCAACATTTTACACAGTTTGAAAATCTAATAACAACAATACCTTATTTGTTGGTTTTGGGGGTGTTTTATTTTTTTTCTTCGGGGGGGAGTGGGGTACGGTACACAAATTATGCATGAATGTACATAAAATGCAATGTACATAAAATGCATCAAATTTTGATAATTTAGCCAGTGCTGCAGAACTGTACGTGTAAAATGTTCATTTGGATCTAAAATAATCAGAACTTACCCCATTAATGCCAGGTAGTGATAAAATGGTACAAAGGACAGGAACTCTCCGCAAGAAATTGACTACAACTGGGAAAAAACCTCTGTAGGAGATATGAAAGAATGCAATTAATAATAATCTTAAACATATATTGAGCAAAGCTATGTATGTGGAGTGCTGTGGCCTCGTGGTCTGGAGCAGTGTTTTAGCCTCCACCTAGTTGTGGTGACAGGTTCTTTTGTTTGAAAAAAACAGACCGAGTAGTGGGGACATTTTCAAGTCCCTATAGCGCGTTGAGTCTTCAGTAAAGATAGAACAAGGTAAAATTGGGTTTAGGGTATAATGAAAGAAAATGTAAAAGGTGGGGTGATGTTGAAATTTTTTGAATTTTAGAGTGTTCTAAGTTTGAGATTAGAGAGATTTCCCTTAACACACAAACCCTATTATATGGATTGTCCCCATAACACAATGTACGAAAAGAATTGATGACTCCACTGTCTGTGGACGATGGGTAAAGCCCCAGGTTGTGAGTCTAAGGTTCGGCCGGGAACTATGGTGCGTGTGCCCTTGGGCAAGGCACTTTCGCTCATTGCTTCTCCCCACCCAGGAGTAAAATTGGTACTTGTAAGGGTACTTGTTGTTATTATTAGCTGCTTTGCGCTGCAACAATGAGCAGCATTGAGCTGTATACTCCCAAGGAAGCTGGATTTGGAATGTGTCGTGGGCCCAATGAGCAGGGATAATAACGATTGCGCCACGAGTGCCAAATTTGACAGACTTGGCACACTATATATGACCAATATTACTATTACTATTACCGTTATGCCTGCATTTTTGTCGGACACTGGCGGCCTGCTGACAGCATTCATATTTGGCACGGGTACCGGTGGGGATTCAGAGCAGATAGTGACAGGGCCGAACTTAGTGACAGCCTCTGCAACGGTATCAATTGAGGGCGCTGTTCTTTTTCACGCATAGTATTAAACTTGCAAAAGTTCATGAACACTGTAATCCGGCACATTTTCAATAGGCACTGCACTATATTCCTATTGGTGTATGCGTCGACGCTCGACAGACGTCAACAGGGGGAACTCATTGTAATCAATCACTACAACCAGCAATTCTATACGTCTTACGAACCACTAAAAAGATGGGTAGTCGGCCTTGTAGTAATAATAATAATAATAATAATAATGAAATACATATTTATAGAGTCCAACAGATTTGGGGTTCAAGGCAGTACACCTTTATTAGCCCTAATGACGTTCGTTTTTAACCGGCGTTGGGCAGTTTTTTTTTATGTTGTTCTTGTTTGTTTCGCGATTTTATTTTTATAAAATTCTATTTTTCGGAACAATAACTGGATATCTAGCGCAATCATTTTGCTTGATGCCTACAATAATTATTTACTTTTAAATAAGTAAGATATTTCTTAATAATTTAGCAAATGGTGTATCCTATCTTTAAATATAGAGATTACCCTAACTAAGACAATAGAATATCTCCTTATTTGTACTTTACTGACAGAGCTTTGGTGGCTCTGAAGGGATATTGCAAATCGTTAATATTGAGGTCATTTTAATATTCGCAACAAATTTAGCGACTTGCCCCAATTATATGGTCGTCAATATGGACGTCAATATGGGCGTCAATATTTGCAACAAATTTAACGACTTGCCCCAAGTCATAATATTGAGGTACATATTCGCGACAAATTTAACGACTTGCACCAAGTCGTGAATATTGACGTCAACATGAACGTCGAAAATATTCACGACAAATTTCACGACTTGCCCCAAGTCATTTATATTGAGGTCAATATGCGCACTCAATTTCACAACTTTCCCCAAGTCATGAATATTGATGTCAAGATGGACGTCAGTATTTGTGACAAATTTAATGACTTGCACCAAGGCGTGAATATTGACGTCAGCATTCGCAACAAATTTCTCGACTTGCCCCAAGTTGTGAATATTGACGTCAGCATTCGCAACAAATTTCTAAACTTGCTCCAAGTTGTGAATATTGACTTCATTATGGACCAGGCCCATGAGCCAGTTTTAATCATACTTGTTTAATACAGCCAACCACATTTTTTTTATTCCCATTCAAAATTAAAAACAAGTCAAAAATGTTAACTTTCTAACCAAATAGGTTCTTGAATGGTGGCCCTTACGAGAAACAAAAAATCGGTCGTGAATATTTTTGTGACAATGAATTTATGACTGGTTGTAAAGCAAATTCATGACGTCTCGAAAAATATTTACGATGTTGGGAATATCTTCAGGACTAGTCGCGACTTTTGTCGTGAATATTTTTGTTCAGTAGCTTGGAGAGTATTTAACCGAATGAGAGAAAGAGGGCATTATGACATAACGGTTGGATTTGCGCGACATGGTCTTTGCATAGCGTGCTACATGATCGTATGTCAAAAACTTTATACCAATGATGCAGCTCCTACACAAATTCGTGCTTGTTATAAAACGATTATTTGATTTTTATGTAGGTGCTCATCCTCCGGCTCACCTGAATCCTAACTCTCACCTGAATAATAAGAAAAATCCATACATTTCAACAATCATTCCGACTAACGGCCATCCTATCAGCACGACGACCATACCCCCGATGAAAAAACCCGTCGCTTTGAGTTTGTGCTGCTGGAAGAAGAATCTAAAAGTGCGCTCTAAACCGATGACGCACGCTAGGCCGGCTAGGAAGAGGATCTGGTGAACAAAAAGATAGAAGAATAAACAAGGATGGTTTTTGAACCACGAGTGACGAGTGTGACGAGTCCCTCTACTTCCGCGAAATGACCTTTGGCCTTAGAGTATGCGACCTTTAATATCACCATGATCACATAAAAGTTTCCATATTGCATCTACGATCCGAGTTTGACTTGGAGTTTTCAAATAACAACAATTTCTACAATTCCAGCTTTTTTTACAATAGCCTTAAATAACCTTTGACCTCAGTACTGGACCTTTGATACAACCATCAATATTGCATACATGAACCAAGTTTGAATGCAATTGGACTTTGAATGCAATTTTTTAAAATTTTAGGCCAAAATGATACATATAGACTACATGTAAAGTAGAACATACTTGTACATAAATAATTATTGCAGTCTTTTTCTAAATTTCATTCAGACAAGAATGCCATTTATCAAAGCACTTCAGTAACGTTAATTCATTTAAGCTCACAAGGTACATGTACCAGTATGCAAGGCTATGCTAAAAAGTGAGCTTATTCTGTTCTGTTGCTTCCCCTAAATAGCATTGTTACAGTGCCCTCATACGATCCAATTATATAATGTATGAAATTACTCTTACCATTGCACTCAAACGCATTCATCGTACATTAGGTATTCTGTACAGGATCTATGGGTACAGATTCTGCTGTTAACCAGTTCGCGCCGGGATTATTTTAACATCACCGAGCAGAGGCCCGGAATTATTTTTTAACGAAACTCGATCTGAGGCGTGTTTAGGCCGATAGTACCGGGAAGCACACCCATGCATTTCCGGCCTTGCTCGCTGCTGACAGACATTTTCAGCCTTGCTCGTGACGTGCTTATGCGTCATTCAATTTGAATCTGGGGAAAACTTTGCGTGTACATATACGTCCTCCGGCGCGAACTGGTTAAATAAGCTACATCAATATTACTCCATCAACCAAGTTATAACAACATACACTTACATTTCCAATGGCCAGAAGCCCTTTATCAAATAGGAATATGATTCCCAGGAATAAAAAGAAGGCACCGAAGCCAGTCAGACCTATGCCAATTTCTGAAAAAGTAAACAGTTTAAAACCACGTTAGAAATATGATTATTCTTGTTGAGCAAATTTCCTGTATTTTAGTGCTGTGCATGGAAAGAATGTTTCAACCGGACGCTATTTTAGCCTTGTACTTTGGAGCACTGTAAGCAATGTTAGGACTGTTTTTAAGAAAAAAAGTTAGGCGAAAACATTTGTTTCGTTTCCACTTGCGTTTATCACACTGGCTGAGGGCCATCTATATTTCATGGCGGAAAGATGTAGACACGTATATTTTCAATACGTCTTCGGGAACATTTTCGCCTACAAATCTCTTTATACGTTAAACCATGGGGCTATAAAAAGAAACGTGGTGCTCACATGAAACTTTACTTTCTAAAGTATTGGTAAACCCCACCAAGATTGTGATTTTTGTGTTTCTAAAAGGAAGTGGATATTCAGCCGGCGCCGCCTAAACTTCAGTAAATGCTATTGAGCCATCTAGCTTATACAGCGCCCTCTACCTTGTAAAAGGCATTAAATTACCACCATCCTTTGAGCAAGACCTGTGGTCTAGTAGAAAGCACTTGGTCACCCGAGTGAGAAACCCTTAATATAAAGAATGTTATTCTTTTAACCATTAATTACATGTATGCTGCATTGTAGGTCTAGTATTATATTAAATTGTTCAGATAAAAAAAAAAGGGAAATAAAGTCTGAAATCTGATTCCTGTCTCGTTAATATGATGAAGTCACAATGGCAATGTTGACACGAAACCTAGCCCAGGTTGGACGGTGTCTTCACTGCACTACGACTGACGTCCAGGAGGGGAGATCCCGCAAGAATTAGATGCAAATTTTGTACAGAATTTGTTTATGTTTTACTTTGTTATAGAAGCTAATAATGCCCACATATACTGTTTGTGTCCTTATGTATCTATCTTTCTGTGAGGTTCAGGAATTCCATATGCTATGCTGGTCGACGATTTTCAGGAAATTAGACTGAAAACAATGTTACTTGTACTTGTAGACTTTCTTTGTTAGTTTCACATCGAGTTCGTACGATGCGCTTAAATGTGCAAACACACTGCCTTCTGCGAATCCGTGATCGATGCTGCCAGCTGCGATCATTGATATTGATTGTGCACGCAGCATCGCGCATACAACGCACGTCGTATTTGAACTTGACTCGGTATGAAACTGATGAAGAGAATTAATCTACGAGTTTAACATGTTTTAGGTTTTAATATTATCCTGAAAAACGTCGTTTGATTTTTTGTTCCCCCACTTTTAGTGGCTTAATATTTTAGACTCCCTCCAGAACGCAAAGGGAGTCTAGTACTTGTCCGGGCTAGTGCGGAACCATACTAAAAATGTTCATGTTAAAAAAGTAAAACAAATAAACTGCGCATGGATATGTTCAGACTTCAGTACCTAGATGGCAAAATAGCTTTTACTGAAATTTAGCCGGCGTCGGCTAAATATAAACTGCCTCTCTAAAATAGCATCAGTTTGCAAAATTCATTCATTTACTAGTAAATAATAAACTACAATGCAATTATGTTTTTATTTTAAGTAGGGCGCCCTCCTGCGACCTTGGTAAATCAACGTGAGTTGGTGAAGTATTTCAAGACCACAAAAAACAGTCAAAATAACCACTGACGTCTTGATAGTGCAAACCTTAAAAAAAACTACAATTCTACCCCCTAAACATCATAAATACCTACTCTGAAAATCGGTAACTTCCAACATTTCGGCAATTTTTTGATGAATCAAGCCGGCCGTGAGCGTATGTCGTCTGCAAAATAATATTGACGTGTCCGCGGCCTCGTTCACTATTTTTTGCGCATTCGTTTTATTTTTGTTTTCTCTTTATAATTCATAACCTTAAAAAATGAATACAAAAATAATACCCATTAGAATTTCAATAAATAAACATCAATATCAAACTCATCAAGACAGTGCTAAATTATATAGGTCTAGGGGTCTATATAAAGGAAAATCACAAACAGAAGGGTGGGTGCAGGGGGTGCCGGAGGGGGGCCCAAGAAAGTGCGCCACCAACGTTAAAATGTATCTCATTCGTTCTTCCACGCTCATGAGCCACACATCTCACACAGTAAATACGTATAGACCTCGAAGCGCACCATTGAAACACGTACAGATTTGTCCGTGTATCGCTCTCCGCATTTAGTGATTCATACAACGTCCGCAAAGCCAGGTACGCAGGCACGATCTACACGGATTTTGTTTGGGGCGATGTCATTTTCTGCCATTTTCGTTCGAAAACAACACGATAAAACGCAAGGGGGTCACAGGCAGATTTTTTTAAAAATTCAGTATATCACTGCTACATCCTTTTTTAACGTATCCATGGAAAAAAATGAGTGGGGTCAAAGCACGATTTTTCACAATTTATCGATTATTATTGCCCTTTTTAGGGGAGGTATTTGTTAACGTCGTTTGAGTATTTGTGCACAATCTCCACGCGCATCAACGGTACGTCAACGCTTAATTTTTTCGACTGCTTTTTTCATTTTCAATACAATTTTTGTCATTGGATGATAAACATTAAGGTAAATAACAACCTTGTACAACTACAAAAGACAAGATGTTAAGATTGGATGCCAAAAACTCTTTATTTTTCGAGTGAGAAAATTGTTCCCCCCTATTTTGAGAATGGACGGTACCACATCGTTTCGCAATCACAGCCTCGAAGGGCCCCCCCTCCGCCCCCCCCCCCCCCCCCCACGTGGGTGCACCCGGCCCATTGATCTCCCGTGTAAAAAATATAAATGACATAGGGCCTTTTCGAAACCTTTGCTTCGTCTTCGGCTTTGGCTTCGCCTCCGAATTCTGAATTACTGAGAAGCAAATATGAAATTAAAGCAAATATAAATAGTCTAACTTTTGGGTTCATATCAGTAGATTGCATGTTTCTGAAGCACAACGGGCATCAAAATGTGGCAAGATATCTTGCAGTTGGGAATCTAAAATCGCCTTAAGCCAAAGACTAGACGGAGACGAAGCAAGTGATTCGAAAAGGCCCATAGACACCACCAGCAAAGATCGTAGAGCGCCCGCAAGGCGTCGATATACATACGTGGTACGCCGCGCTGCGCGTAGCGCGCGGTGCTCGATCTACGGTCTTTGGACACCAGTGAGAAATGCCCATACTTTAAGAATATCTTTAAAATACTCAGAACTCTCACAGGTGTTCAGGGAGTACAGACAAAAATTATGATCAAAATGTTATCCTTCATTTTGTTTTACATTTTTAGTTGGTTGATGGTTGACCTGACTTTTTGACACATTCTCACCCAAAGTGCAGCCGAAAGCGCAAGGCCAAAATGCTCAGAATTGGAAGCTCCAAGTCCAGGCCAGAGGTTCAGTGCCGCATGTCTTCAATTTCTCTAATTCCATGGCTTACAGAACTCTCTATAGAAGAATTTGAACGAGTTTGCCTATTTACAGGGGTGCATCTATACACGTAAATCTATTCTGTGAAAAAATATTGATGTGGACAATCGCCTTCAGCTAGCTACTTACCGGTTATGTGCACTAGACAACAGAGGGCGCTGTGCACAATGAGTGCATGAAGTTCAAAAATGCAAACATTCATTACACCCCCCCCCCCCCCCCAAAAAAAAAAAATGGTTTACTGAATTACTAATAACCTTTTAAAAAAATCTAGAAATGTCAAACTTACGAGAAGTTGAACATGGTTCCCACAGAAATCTGAAAAAACTAATTCCATTACTTATTGAAAATTTGCTTATTAAAGTCAATGGACTGTACATAACTTAGCAAGGGTTAATTCTATGAAAAACAAATTAATGTGGCTTTTAAAAGGTGTCCATCGTTTCTTTGCCAGATGCTTTGGAATATTATGTAGTTGTGATTATAGTAGGGCCGTTAATTAGGTTCTAACTCAAGATAAACATTAAAACATTAACCTTATCCCATAACGGCCCAACCCATCAAAATACAACATCATGTTTTGTTGGAATCGGTCGGAGTGGGTCCTGCAAGAGTAAAATGATTATACTTTATACCAGGGATGTAGTCAAGTCCATCACAAGTCCCTGTTAGTCCCTGCAAGTCCATCACAAGCTTTTCAAATGAGCTTTGACAGAAGCATTCCTTTGTCATTGTTCAACCAGTTACTTATGACTGGCTTTATGACTGGACTTGTAAAAGGACTTGTGAAATGACTTGTGCAAGGTCTTGCAGGGACTCGAATACAACTCTGCTTTATATTGGGTTAAGCATGCGACAACCAACAGAGTCCAAGAGTTTGGGTGTAGTTCTGGCCAAGTTTTTAGCTGATAAAAGTTATTCTCCAAATGTTTCATGAGGTTAAAAAAGAGGTCCTTAGTATTACACCAGCCAAGTTTGAAGTCCTAAATCAATTTTTAAAGAAGAATTGTTTTCAACATATTGCACCTGAGTGAAATTATTTAAAGCCCATTGGTTTCATTTTGAAGACCAAGACTAGACTTGTGCATGTCCATCTGTTGTTCCAGACTGATTTCTTCAGTGGTCTGATACTGGTTCACATCCCCCTTTGACACGGTTAGGGCTGTTCAATTTTGAATAATTTAGTATTCGATATTCAAAACTGCGTTATAACCAAATATCAACCAAAAAAATTACGAATATTTGAACCGGCAAAATGCTATTCGAATATTCGGTTGTTTTTGGAATATTCGAATATTTCATATAATTTATTGGCAACAGCCCTAGACACGAGTGACTGACCAGCACTAAAGGCGTGTTTGACTGGTTGTTTCATATGCCCTTCTATTTTCTTATGTTGCATGTTTTGGGACTCTCGTACACAGTATTGATACTGATAGTCCCCAATTTTCGAACTAGGTGTAGTTTACCTTGTGGGGTTGCCGGAATTTGTAAGGATGAAGTTATTAGAAAGGGTGTTTACAGGGTAAAGTTGTGGTATCTTGCAGCTAATTAATAATTTACAATAAACAATCACACACACGGGAACAGCCAACATATCAAATAGGTATGCCCAACATGAAAAGGTTTATAAGCCGTAAATGTTAAACAGGAGAGCCGATATAATGTAGATTCATACACTTCATACATCTGAGTTAATAGTCGTTTACACCATACAGTACTTAACAAAATGCCACTAATCCATGACCACAATTAGAAGGTGTTATTGAGTGGTGCACATGTTAGACGCATTCTTTGCCAAATTGGGGCTCCGAACAGCAATGAGGGCCAATAATGTACATGTACATGCACAGAACATGTATGTGGATGCTATCCCACCTCAATATGTCTTCAAATTGCATTAGCAGGATTAGTACGTACAGAGTTGTATAATGTAATTTTAAGTCGTCGTAATAGCCTTTGTTAATTGTTGTTAAATGTCACTGTAACGGTCAAAATACACAAGGAAAACAATCTATCATACATGAATGACAGATGATAGTATTTCTATGTTATAAATACTGAATATATTACTCAGTAATAGTCAACTGTTCAAGTAAATCACATTCGATAGAGGCAAGCAAAAAATACAAACCAGGACTGGATATAAAGTTAAGTTATACCCCAAAATATCAAAGTAAATGAACTTTGCCAAGGAAACATCTTATACAATTTCAGGTTACAAATAATAAAAGAAAAGGGCAAAATGTTTGATTTCTTTGCAGTTCCCAGAATACTTCAAAAACTTAATTCTTGTTACTCTTAAAAAATATACACTTGTTAAAATAATAGTACTATGTAACAAGATGTAAAACTTTGATCTATACAGAATTCTTAAGAAATCATAAATTTACAGAGAGAAATAACTCAATGCTCGAATTACTATACAAATATAAAACCAACCGACACCATAAATAATGAATACAAAATGAGGAAAATTGAGAACCTATTGATAATAATTAAAAGTAATATTGAATTGCAATCGTTATTTCCAACATTGTTCACGTACAATACAAGGTATATATTTTATTTTCTTGTTTAATATTATACAGAGTAGAATGGAAGCTATTTCTACATTATCTCTCAATTTAAGTCCATGGTTATTGTCCAGTAAAATGTATGGCAATGTATAGGCCCTTTTGTTTTAATAATGTTAGAGAAGATATTATTATTCATATTTTGGAATATTTGTTTAAATGCACAACTTTTTTTGAATTGTTCTTTAAAACAATACCACACCACCTTCAAGTCCTTTATATACAATGTATATTTATTTCTGAAGCTCTTGAAAACATTCCAATACAGCATTTTTAACAATCGGTCGGGAAAGTACAGAGAAGTTGTGATGTCGGAAATATACATTTAACTATCACACTATCCCGAAATATTATTGTATAGGTAATACCTCTACTGCCTGGCATTGAATTAATTTTAATAGTACCGATACTTTGTTGTCATTTTCAACATGTTGATAAATGTCCCTTCTCCAGATAAACAAAGGATGTTTGTTGTAATTGTTTGATACTATCTATACAGTCTTCTATAGAAAGTAAATGTTAGGGATTCTGGCAAAATAAGCCAAATTTGGCTGTTTAAATTTTGCATTTATCAACATGTTGCAATAGTAAATTGTTGAGAAAAAGGCCTTTGAAGTTTCGAGTTTTGTACATGAGATTATGAAAAATGGCAATTGTTTTTCTTTAAAAACACTTGGTTTACACTACCTTCATGGTATTTCGTACCAAAATGTAGTTAGGCAAACCAAAGATTTCAAATATCAATAAATCTTCAATTTTTTTCATTATTTTGCAGCTTTCTCCAGTATAACTTGTGCCCAGTTCCGTCTCATTTTGCCAGAACGTAGTTCCCCTTCTTCAGATGTTTAATTAAGATGTTTGTTGCAATTTTTTGATAGAATCTATACAATCTTTTATAGAAAGTAAATTACCATTGTGTGGTGTTTGAAATGCATCTGATGATCAGGAAAATGTACATGTATAACCTGGCTCCAGTGCCGCATGCACACTTCAATCCAACGGACCTATAGACAGCATATTACATAAAAATACATACTCTTATTTTTAAGTATATATGATGCTGCCACATTAGTACATTATCAAGCTTTAACTGAAGCATTGCAGACACACGACATGCGTTGTAGACAAACTCCAAGACCTTAATTACACGGACAGTTTTCACTTTTTCGACAATTTTCTTTTTTGTAATTTTTTGGTATTACTTTTTCTTTTATATTAACTTGATAAGATATTTATTAAAGAGTCTCTAAAAAGATTTGTTCGACTCATTGACACAAAATGCACAATAAGTCAATTTGTTGTTATAAGAAAGGCCAGGGTAATACCTCGCTGTATAAACCTGGACCGGACTTGAGGCAAGTCTATGTTTACTTAGTCAGGTCATCTACATGTACGTCACGATATTGATTATGAAGATCATTCAATAAATTTGTCACAACATTTGACACACCCCACACCTTATACGGACAGAATTATATTTGCTTATTCACAAATAAAATTCCGAAACGCGTACCGTTAATTAACAGGGGCAGTGTACATCACAAAACACAACAAAAATTGATTGCCACTTTCTAATCTTTTTCGAACACAAGAAAAGAAATGATAAGGAAAAACGGTCGAAAACGTCGCAGGTTTGTCTTAAAATATAACTTCATTTAAAAAGCTGTTTAAAATGGACACTGTCATTTGCAGAAGTGAGTAATTTGCTCTTAAGTACACTTGTATGCAACAACAACAAAACACACAACTAACTCCCAAGGAAACACAAATTATGGCTAGGTTGAAATCCATATTTCACTTGCTTATTTTTCACTACAAAAATATGCAAGCGTCAAAAAAAATATTGAGTACACACTGGCCAAAATAATTGTGACATAGCAGTTCTGTCTATTCCAGGCAGCATATGGTAACATTTAATCTATACAGGTACAATAATTGAATGGGAAACTATACATTGGCTTATTATATCAACCTCCTCAGAATGTTATGTAGTTATAGCATGGATATTTGGCAACTTTAATGACATGTCATCATCCTGTTTGGACACAAAAATAACTATGAATATTCAACAACATAACTACATGTACATTCATATGTATACAAATCAACGGAATAAGAAAAACCCGCTTCAGATATTTGTTTTAATAATACATAATTCAGATAGCAAAATGCAAAAACTCTCCGCTGCTCGTGCATGTATATTGCTAAAACAGTTTGTAACGAATATTCAACAGCTAAAATAGGCTACCAAATTCGCATCGGTAACTTTTTTAATTTAAATTTATGTAACAGATTTAATTGCATAGAACTTGCTGATCTTTATATACAAAGTAAGCTTTACAATTAATATACACATGATTCAACCATGAATTAAAAAACCAAACCTAGATTTTACATTTAAACAAATTCAACAAAACCCTGCAATAATACATAAAAAGGTGAACTTATGTATACAATCGAAATCGTGAATAATTTATGAAAACAATAATGAAATGGTCCAGATTGGGTCCATTTTTCTACAAACTTCTGTATAAGCCGTCATAAACAGTAAACTGGTTTTGACGGGGTTAGTATCTTTCTGTTTCAGTTAAGCTAAACAAAAATCCTACTCAGCAAAGTTGTGTCTCAAATTACCAATTAAATGTAAAATTATTTCTTTGGTTTATGCTATTTATGGCCTGCCACACCGTGTGCAATGTTCAGCTTTTGGCTTTTCATCAAAGTAAAGTCCGATTCTTTTACGACAAAGTAATCAATTATAAATGGATGCAGCCTCCTTTATTTTTAAGTGCAGTTTGACCTGCTCTGGTCGAATGAAACATTGTTGACGTTAACAAATTTCATAAATAATCGTAGATTCAGACAATCATATTATGTATTGCTGTTGGATTGAGCTTCTGTTCCTGGATTTTAGACGTCGTGAGAGAGATGCTCCCAATACATGTAATTAACTGACATGCCATTCAATTAGTACTGTATGTTAAACAGCCTGTAAAATTCTCCAGATTATTAAGTTTTTATCTGTTTTTTCCAAAAAAAGAGAAGATGTAGTTGGAGCGTAAAACAAAACATGCTGGGCATGCACTCATGGCTTCAAGAAATCCAACCAAATTGCTGTTTAAATTACCATGCAGGTTAATATTTTAAAATTAAGAAACACAGGCCTTAAAACCATGATTTAATACACTTCTAAGCAATAATTAAAATAACGAAAAGGCCCATTATATATTTTAGTCCAGTAGATTGTGACCGCAAAAATAACCACCGTTTGTAAGCCCCATCATTATATTGATCATTATACCATGCACGGTTGCCATGCCATGCAGTGTCCTCAGTCATGTCATTCTTTATGAAAACAATAATCATCATCAATGACAGGGATTGCTCATTACGATGATTGCCTACAGGGGATGACATCATAGGCAGTACACTCACGCGCACACAGAGCATGCAGTTGCCAGCAATACACCCGTCCAGTAGGCCACGCCCAACATAGAAACTACCTAGCAACAGTGGTGCATGCCTGGCTGACACATGCACATGTACATGTTCACGCATGCGCGTACATCTAAGTGTAATTGCCTTCGAGTTTGCAACGTCTTTCACTCAAAAAATGGCTCCAATCCCCCTTTTGTCAGGATAGCAGGAATCGGATTTACAATGAACAACACTGCTTTGTAGCCATCAATGACACTGATAAAAAAAAACAGTTGACAATGGAATCCGGGCATACAAGTAAAACAAAACTAACAAAAAGTGTGTTGTAAACAATTCTAATGTAAAGAATTTACTTCCGGGTCAAAGAATGGTGACAATTTGTCGGACTTAAAAATCATGCACTGCGATTGGTCAATATTTATTAAAGAGCGTGGCCGCCTATTAGATCAATGTACATGTAATTATCAGTAGTCTCGCAGTCTCGGCTCACAGACGACGACGAGAACTAACGCAACGACGGCAGACTGCCGCAAGTAGGCCAAGAACAATATCCAGAAAATGAATAAATCATGTGGGCGGACGGTCGGTCGGTATTCTACTATCACATCAGTGGAATAGTTAGCTGATCCACTGGAATTACACATCAGTGGAATAGTTAGCTGATCCACTGGAATTGTAACAGGTTCAGTTAGTGCTGAAAACAAACCCAACACATTATCTATGATTATCTTATGATTTTTAATTAAAGTGTTCAATGCGGTTAGGCTGCAAACTTGTTTTTAATTTAGAAAAAGTGTGTACTTCAAAATCCAACCTAAAGACACTTTCTGCTAAATAAAATACACAGGGCATGCTCAACGCAACATTCTCATGTAGTTTTCAAAATGAGGTCATTGTGATTTTAAACACAACACTGACATAAAGTGACCTGTCATATTTAATAAATACTTCCACCAAATTTAGTTTTGGATTGCTCATGGGTGAGGTTCGTGTAATTTGGGGTAAATTTTGTTTTTTTTATTGGTATTTTAGATGACTTTGAATAAGAAAATGGCAATTTGAAAAGAAAACAAATGCTAAACGCAGACAAACACGTGTATATTGTGTGGATATACGTGAGTTTGTAAACACCGGCTATCGTGGACGTCGGACAAAACAATTTGGGGGCAAACAAAGGGTCCACGATTGACAGAAGGTCCACGATTCCAAATCGTGTACAAATTCTATGGAGGTCTTCCGAACAAGTTATAGTACAAACAAAATAGGGATAACGGGAGGGCAATGGAGGGTCCACGATGAAAGGTGTTTACACACATGTGAGTGTAGGAGGGGGGGGGGGGGGGGCAAAGACTTGCCAAACACCCTGATAGGTGCCCCCCCACCCCCCCCCCCCACCCCGAAAAAATGTAAAATACAGGATTTCTCCTTCATTTTAAGGCAACTTAAGAATACATTTAGACACTTCAGCATTTCTTTAATGAATGTTGACCCCATCTTACATGTAGTCTTTTATTGTGTCAGCAGCTAAATGGGGGGGGCAACTATCCCATCTCTACATCTACTTATATTGCCTTGTAATTTTGGGACATAATTGTGACCTTCTAGCCATTGTTGGTCTTCTAGATACATTACATTCAGTTCAATGTTACTTTATTTACTGCATAGCTTATACTGGGCAAGAAAATAAAATGTGAAGAATTTCTAAGCAAAAACAATCGCCCGATTTTGTTTTATGATCATTTTCAAATTACTGTAAAAAAAGAAATACTGCGTGTATTTCTTCACAATTGACTGTTAATTATTAGATCATGCACTTTAAAATATGTTGCAGTACTACTTGTAACTTTAGATGTGAAAGGGAACATTTTAAAATTGCACATTGCCTGACATTTTCTCAAACGGACGACAAGAGGGCACTTCATCAGGAAGTGACATCATAATTACTTGGCAGCCGATGTTTACGTGTAGACTGCAGTGCATTCGGGGAGATCATCGGTTGCTCGCGTGAACAAAAGTCTCTGCGCTCTTGGGGTACACGACCAGTGCACATCACTGCTCATGGTGGCTGCTGGCTGTTGTCGTGGAAACAGGCATCTCATTGTCAGCCGCCCGGCAACCATTGCTGTCCTCCACCTATTAGATTGGAAATTGGGTAAACAGTCACAATCTGGCAATCAGGAGTCGAGTGGGGGCAAGGTTGACGGGACCGGAATATTATATATGGATTAGAAGTGTAACGGGAGGCAGAAAGGTACATGTTCATAGAAGGAGAATATTGAGATAAGGAGATGGAATAAGGTAATGCAATTCTACAGGTGTATTCAGATATAACCAGTTCGTGCCGGGATTATTGTAACATTCACCTAGCCGAGGGGCGAAATTACTTTTAACGAAACTCGATCTGAGGCGGGTTCGGGCCGATGGTACCGGGAAGCACACCCATGCATTTCCGGCTTTGCTCGCTGCTTACAGACATTTTCGGCCTTGCTCGTAAAGTGTTTATGCGACATTCGTTTAAAAATCTCAGAAAAACTTTGCGTGTATACACGTCCTCCGGCACGAACTAGTTAAGAAACTTGCAGGTAGCTGAATTCACTTTGTCAAAATAACCCCGAAATGTTGAACTTCTTGTTTAATAACTACGTTTATTGGGGTCATTTTGACCACGAAAAAAAAAGGGTGAAATCAATTACGCATTATGAATGGTTGAGGCTTGTCATGTTAGCGCGTCATTGCGTACTAATACACGGTTCGGCGAAGCGCCGAGCATGACTTTTTAAAATGAGAATGCTTTAAAAAGTAGGTTCAGTTGCAAGATAGGTTAAAATGTGTAGTTAAAAATAAAATGAGTGTTTCTTTGAGAAAGAAATGTTACTTCACATTTTACAAGCAAACGAATAGTAGACCTACAGTGTGCGCGGATGTACATTTACCTGTACACAGCGTGACATGTCTGCACCGCGCGACTTTTGAAACGAAGCGGCCGACAATGCAATTTTGTTGACAACGCGGCGTTAAAACGAAGGAGAAATTGCTTAAATACTGTGGTTTTCAGACTATATTTAAAAGTTAGAAGGTAGGATGTGGTACAGTAGTGAAGACAGTCTGTGTCACGGTACACAGTGAATTGTGTTTCACTATTCGGCCGGCCGCCGGTTCTGGTACGTATGGTCGGTGTATATAATCCAGTTAAAGTTTGCCGGAGCAGCCGGACTGGGGCGCTGGTTGCGGTACTAAATTTAAGGGGGGCTGCGTGCGTTTGTATTGACCGGCAATCGTGGTCGTCGGACAAAAGAATTGGGAGTCAAACAATGGGTCCACGATTGACAAAACGTCCACGATCTTTTCCCGTGTACAAATCCTATGGCGATCATCAAAAAACGTTAGAGTATAAACAAAAGAGGGAAGACGGTCGGACAATACCCCGTCCACGATCGAAGGCCTTTACACACTTGTGTGTGTTTACGGTTCCAAAAAAATAAACTGGCTATTCGTACGCATACAGAGACTGTCTTTACAAGTGTTTGTAGCGCATCCTACCTATATTACCTTTTTTAATTTAGTTTGATACCACAGCCTTCTAGTAAATTCTTCATAGATTTCTAACCATATCAATATAACGTGGTCAAAATGTTTGACAACGGAAATGGGGTTATTCCGAAATGATAACAAGAAGAAAGGGTTTAATTTGACCACGGGATTGGGGTTATATTTCAACCACGATTGTTGTCAAAATATGACAACAATACGTGGTTGTTTTCGTTGACCACGTCGCACGGGTCATTTTGACCACGTACGTCGTCGGTGCATACCTGACGACGGGAACGTGGTTAAAATTGACCACGATCGACGTAGTTACTTTTTATCACGTAATTTTAAGAGTGTACGCATTTGTTTAACTAGTGCAGTGCCCGTTCGAAATATGGCTCTTCGAAACGGACCAAATACAGTGACCAAAGCACTTTGGTAAGTTTAATACCTTGTGTGAAAAGGACAGCGCCCTCGGATCTGTATAGCGTTGCACGGGCTATCACTAATTAGTCATTTTGTTTGCCAATAAACAAATCTGGCCCCATCGCCATCTGTTCGGGATTCCTACCGGTATCCGTGCCAAACATGAACGCTGTCAGGCCGCCTGACACTGAGGAAAATGCAGTCAATGTACATAAACATTTTCTCATTTATGTGTTAGATAGTGACAGGCAAGAGTTCAATACCCTTTGAACATAAAAGAAATAAATATTATGCTTGGCTAGTTTTAAACAAGTAGGCCTACGTTTGAAACTTTAAACCGTGCTGGTTTAAAATTCATTTAAAGCTATAGTACACCACTCCCCAGCTTGCATTTCTACCATTTGAAGCACCTTCAGCTTGGACTTTTCTTTTGGAAAGACAAATGACTGCTCCTTTAAATAAATCCCCCCTTCCCCACAGCCATGCCCATACAGGGTCTTCTGGTGAATACTTACCCGTAGAGCCACTATTAATGCATATTTCCCAAGAGGGTGCAATAAATCCGCTGAGTTTAAACAATAGCCTACCCACCGTGCCTTGTGGCACCTAGCTTCCTCTTTTCTCAAGTGCCATATAACATGTGAAGTCTGCATCGAGTCCCTCTGTGGGGATGGACGGAGCTGGTCCCTATCGGACCAGCCAAACCACCAAGAACCAAGAGGAGCCAAGAGCCAAGAAAGCCAGCCCAACTGGGGCCTGTCCCAATCGGACCAGCCCGACCGGAGCCAGGCTAAGAGCCAAGAGCCAAGGAAGCCAGCTCATCCGAAGCCAGCCCAAGAGCCAAGGAAGCCAGCCCAACTGGAGCCAGTCCTAATCGGATCAGCCCAACCGAAACCAGCCCAAGAGCCAAGGAAGCCAGCCCCACTGGAGCCAGTCCTAATCGGATCAGCCCAACTGGAGCCAGCCCAAGAGCCAAGGAAGCCAGCCCAACCAGAGCCGGTTCCAAACAGACCAGCCCAACCCGGGAGCCAGGCCAAAGCAGAGAGCAGTCGGAGCGCTGGTCTGTGCAGTTGGAGAGCCGGCCCTTGCAGTTGGAGAGCCAGTCCATGCGGTCGGAGTGCAGTCGAAGCACTAGTCCATGCAGTCGGAGAGCAGTCGGAGAGCAGTCGGAGCAACAGTCCGTGCAGATGGAGAGCAGTCAGAGCACCAGTCTGTGCAGTCGGAGAGCTACATGTAGTCCGTGCAGTCGAAGAGCAGTCAGAGCTAGTCCGTTCATTCGGAGACTTATTAGGGGACGAACAAGAGTCCTCGGAGGGGGCTGTGTAGCATCTGTGCCGGTCGGACACCAGCACGAGCACACGGTGAACTTTAACTTTCGGGCCCCTGCTGGTCAGCCGGGGAAACCCATTGCCTGCAGGGCACCGGCACAGTATGACTTTTCCTGTTAGAACGGTGTGCTTTTCCTGAGTTGTAGTTGTAGTAAAATTATTGTGTAAAGTGTGGAAAAATAAACAGCCTAGATCCTCAAGAAGAGTGTCTCGGGCGTGGGGGAGACACTCCTAATTCAAAAGTTGAAATTAGTTGATTTATTTGTTCGATGTCTCATTGGAAAGCCCATAACTAGTACTACAATGCTAGAAAATAATTGTTCACGACGGTGCAACACCAATAAAGCACCGACATGCTAACTTTATCATTTGTATGCCTGATTAAGATAGAACAGGGCACACAACTATACCATACTTCTCTTTACTAAATACATTCTTGAAATACATTCAAAGACGGATTGCCAGTGGCGGCGAAACGCCGCTGCTGGGAACCTTCTCCAATTGGAGAAAGTCTGCCAGCAATTACAATCCCCATGCAATCGGAGAGGTTTCAAAATGTCAGCCCTGTTATGATGAATGTTTGTTGGTTGCGTGCTGGACTTAAAGGGGCAGTGCACTGTATTTTGTTTTTCATGCAATCCTTGCAAATTGTACCCTTGCCCCATGTAACCTCATTTTCCATTTTAGTTTTGACAATTTTCAAGAGTATTTCGGGGCTTATGTGGGCGTCTCCAGGATTTTCTTCTCGAAGGGATCAAATCACTCACATGGACGTGGAAAATCGAAGGGAGAGGCGGGGGGGGGGGGGGGGGGGGGGGACGACACTTGACTTCACTCGATGCTTTGTTCATGATTCAACTGCCGGCAGTGGCGTAGGAAGGGGGAGGGGGGCTGGCTGGGGGTAGGCATATTGTATACATGTAGCTCCATTTTTTTGTCCTTGTCAGTATGTTTTGAGGGTTAATTCGCCCATAGTGCTCGAGTGAACACAACTACATGATTACGAAAAGAAAACATAGTTGTAGTATTTTTATAATGTTATTGTAGATAAATTACAAGGGATGTTGAAAAATATGTTCCGACAAAACCAGGTGCTTTTCTAAGAGGTCTAAGGGGGCTTTACCCCCCCCCCCCCCCCCCAAACTAAAAACAATACTGGATCTGCGAAAGTTAGAAGTTGACGTCACGTGCCAAGGGTCGAGCCATCCTAAAATATCGGCTCTAGAACCGCGCCTGGACATAACACATGTCACACTGTGGTACACCATGTTAAAGGTAGGATACATCATTTGTAGATATCAAAAACAAATTACTACCGAATTATTAAGAAACATCTTGCTTTTTTGAAAGTAAATAATGATTGTAGGCATCCAGCAAAATTGATGCGCTATATATATGCTGTAATTGATCCGAAAAATAGAGTTTTATTTAAATAAATCACGATTGTCGGACGGGGATCGCGAAAAAGAAAGAAAAAAACCAAACAAACAAAGGAACCACTGCCTTCTCAGCATTCATGATTGTAATCAACTTTGGACAGGTCAGTTAAACGCTATTTATTGTAAAATACAACTCCCCAAAATCACCCATTCATGATAATTCAAGCTTTTACCAATGGTGTATCCTACCTTTTAAATTGTTTATAGCTATACTTTCAGGTAAGAGTAACTTACTTTTAGCTTGTATCGGAGTCCATTCTGTGTGTTGTATAATAACGAACCTGTGTAGTAATATGTAGAAGTACCGGTACTAAAATTGCCTCACCAGCTGGGAATAACGGGGACGCCTTGTTTCAATTTGGTGGAATGACTTATCTTCCTTGCAAGGCAACAGCTACCCATAACGGTACCTATTATTAGTTTTAAAGGGATTTCGTCCTAAAACTCGGAAAATTTCATGTTTTGAATTGTTTACTTATCCCATTTCAAAAGTCTAGTTGAAAAGAAACAACGCAATGCCCACTGTTCAAGAGAAAAGACCAGGTTGATTTTGGTCGGTTTGGGTCATTTTTGTTTTTCTCTCTACTTTTTGTCGGGTCGAGTGGAATTTGAGATTTTAGATTGGTTTCAGTCTGGATTCGGTTAATATTAATAATGTTTTGGGTCGGTAGTTGGCATGGTCAAACCATCTCGATGCACACCATTAGTCCTCACGGTCAATTTGCCAGCTATGAACTGTGACTGAAGCTTTCCTGATGCGATCACCCTTTACTTTAATGTCAAAGGACTTTGGATTTTACTGTGATGCATTAGTGATGGACTAGACTACGATAAAAGGACAAGACTAGAAAATTGCTTCGAAATTTTAAAAATTGAATAGTTCGGGTGCGCTAGTCAGAAGCAATCACGCCCCCAAAGTCACGACACTAATAAATTTGTTAACACAGACAAACAGATCAATGCAAAGATGAAACAAAAATATTCTGAACATATTTTAAACAGTAGTACGGGCAGACATCTTTTACAAAAGGTTCATTCTATAAATGTAAGGGGCCAATTTCGGTGTCCCTGTTAGTGTTACACCTGACATGTATACGATTTGACAATTCAGGACACATTAATACGTCTTCTATATCTCCAAGAAATGCAAAGCCACGGTACATACATACACGTACCTGGCAAACTAATTAACATAGTGGGAAGTCAATTTTAATGATACATGGGAAATAAACACAGGCCAGGTGTAACAGAAACACCGACAAATGTCACTTTTAAAACCCAAATTAATAGAATGGCCCTGAACAGTTCTTACTCATGAATGGCCAATCGTTCAATGGAAGCCATCCCCATTGGCTTCCAAAAGAGACCTCCTTTGTGTATACCCAGCAAGATATGGGACCGAGCGACTACACTCTCTAGACTATTGTTACCTAACGCACCCACGCAACACCCCCCCCCCCCGCATAAAAACCTCAAAAGAAACCACAACATTCAGCAAGCACAATGACAACCACAAAGGAGGTGGGGCTCTCTCAGTCTCATTTATTGCTTCATATGTCCTCGTGTGGTAGGGTAGTAATGCTAGGTTCCCATTGTCGTGCGATCCGTTACGAACGCCACGATTGGCCATTCGTAGCTGATCGTGGATTGTTTTGCCGAAATTTCACGTTTGGATACGAGTTGATGGGAGTCGATACGTTCTTGTACGATTTGGTGCGTTTGGATGCGATATAGTCACGATTGGTCAATTTCAGGTGTCACGATCTGGTCTCCCGTTCAGATACGATCAGATACGTTCCAATAGGATTGTCCCGATTGAGTCCACGATTGGGTCCTGATCTGAGACGATCAGCACGATCGGAGTCCCCGATTTGGGACGATCTGGTACGCGCAGATACGTTCCGATACGTTCCGATACGTTCACACGAACCGATGCGCTTTGTTGCGATCGGATACGATTGTGGTCGCAATGTCTTTCACGATCGGGATCGAGAGTGATCACGATTTGAGCCACGATTGAACCCCGACGGGTATATATATATACAGCTCGACTGACCATGGACTTCATTGTTTCTTGAACTTCTACAGAGTGAAGACTACAACCCACAATCAGATCGCAGCGCATCTCAACAAGGTTGATCCCGATTACCACGATTTGGAAGCACGATTAGATGCGATCTGTCGCGCTTTGTACCGATCCATTACGATCTGATGCGATGATCACGATTGAAAATTAATCGTGTTTATCGTAGAAAATGTTTAAACCATCCAAAAAAAAACCCACAGATGCCGGCCTGAACCTGTCTCAGCTCGGTGTTCATGAAAAATAAACAGTCGCTATAAAATAATTCCTTCTGGCATGCTGTCATTTTGAAGAAAATAATAAAAGATAGGTCTTATAGAGATGCATTTTGGAAATGTTCATAGTTGTCAAGCCCCATTCTTCAGATTTTGATAACCTAATTTTTGTTTCAAATGATAAGATTTGAAAAACTGAAAAATAGTATCCAAATATTGAGCGGCTAAGAGTGGAATGGTAAAAGTTTAATCGCGAGGTAAAATCTGTAATTTCCCATTTCTTGAGGTAAAATTGATAATGCGAGTTCCACCAATCAAAAGAGCAGTATCTGTATATGTCAGTTATACCGGTACCATATTTGCTCCCTGTGAATCACAAACTCGCTGTGCAGCATCATCGGAATCCTTCAAATGCACAAATGTAATTGACGCAGCTGTGTTGTCTGGCGTGGTGAGCAGGTAGAGCTTTATTAAGAATGTTTAACGGAGCATGGATTTACACGATTCACTTGGTACAGCGAAGGCTACCAGAGTTGATTGAGGCTAGCAGAGAATAAGAGAAAGCGAGAGAAAAAGAGAGAAGGAAGGGGGAGGGGGGGGGGGGGAGTTGCTAGGAAAATGTAGGGGAGAGGATCTACAGGTACTGGTACGTCTACAAGGTGGGCACAGACAGAGGGGAATTTCTTAAAGCGTAGGTCACGAGGTCATGTCCTCCCACGACCTAAAAGTTACCGACCACTGCCGACCTGTTTTTAGTCTAGAGAGGACAGGACCGCTCCCGATCTTCTAACGACAATTCCCGTCTTATTCACGGTGCAATGCAGCAGTTTTAAAACCGTCTAGATACGTAACCTATGACGTCTTACCTTTCCCGACTATACTCCCAACCAACAACGGACCTACTAACGTCTATTCCTGCCCTGCCGGCATCCTTTCCCTCTACCTGTTAACGATCTGACGACTAGCCCGTCCTTCTCTGACGTCCGCACAACCTGTATAAGAACGGCTCCTGTATTGCCGTATCGTTTTATCTCCAGACTTCTAGAGGTTTACATCTGCTATTTTAGGTAAATTCTACAAAGATGCCGAGAGCAAAGCCACAGCGTGGCGGCAGGGCCTCGTCAAGCACTCGACCATGTTCATCCACACCTAACGACTTTTAAAGACCTAACAAACATCCATCGCATTCCTGATCACTCCCGATTGATTTGAACAGTCGGCAACACCTCAACCAAGTTCACCGATCCTCAGGACCTTACCACCAGACCCTCAGGATCGGGGAACATAGGGATCGGGGAACATAGGGATCGGGGAACATAGGGATCGGGGAACACAGGGATCGGGGAACACAGGGATCGGGGAACACAGGGATCGGGGAACACAGGGATCGGGGAACACAGGGATCGGGGAACTTGGGGAAAGGGGAACATAGGGATAGGGGAACTTGGGGAAAGGGGAACATAGGAACCGGGTAACATAAAGGGACCGCGTAACATAGGGACCGGGGAACATATAGTGATCGGGAACATATAGTGATCGGGGAACATATAGTGATCGGGGAATATAATAGTGATCGGGGAACATAGGGACCGGGGAACATAGGGACCGGTGAACATATAGGACCGGTGAACATATAGGACCGGTGAACATATAGGACCGGTGAACATATAGGACCGGTGAACATATAGGACCGGTGAACATATGGGACCGGTGAACATATGGGACCGGTGAACATATGGGACCGGTGAACATATGGGACCGGTGAACATATAGGACCGGTGAACATAGGGACCGGGGAACATAGGGACCGGGGAACATAGGAATCGAGGAACATAGGGACCGGGGAACATAGGGGGAACATAGGGGGAACATAGGGAGAACATAGGGCCCGGAAAAACATAAGGCCCGGAAAAACACAGGGCCCGGAAAAACACAGGGCCCGGGAGAACACACGCCCGGGGGGCGAGAACACAGGGATAAGGAAACATCGGGCTGACTCCCAAAAGAGGAGCGGTTTTGGACCCAAATCAAATTGATATTATGACTCTTCAATTTGTGTAGGCCTCAAATTATTTGCCGAATGGTAGTATAGTGCGTAGTACCACTTTAACCATGCCCTATTGCTTTGCATAATCTCCACTATTGTTTACGCATGGCTGGCAGACGGCTTACAGCGCATCAATCAGCTTCCTGTTTTCAAGGCCAGTTGTTCTGTCCAGACAGCAAGGGCGATTTTTTTAAATAATAATCAATGCGGAAAACATTCCTTGCCTGTAAAGGCTGTGATAATGTTAGTTTTGTTAAAACGAAATGTCTGTCGTATAAGATATGCACAAATGCACATTGTGCACGTTATGCAAATGTCGTGCTCAAGGTGTATACATGTATGTGTACCGGTATGTAATTTTCTTTTTCATTTATGTAATTTGAAGCCAGTAAAATTTGAGAACCTGGATTGTAAAAAGCACAATTTTCACCCATAAAGGGAATAATGAAACAATATTTTGGAAAGTGTATACGTTTTCTTTTTGCTTTCGTTTAAAAATAAAGGGGTACAGATAGTGATTTCTTTTAAATGCATTTTTGCATTTTGGGCAAACAGTAATATTACTATGAACAATTTTAGGTATAATGTATGGTACAATAAAATTAATTAAAATAGACGTCTCGGATCAGTGATTGAACACACTATAGCAAGTGTGCATGTAGTCATGTTTCCGTGATTACGTGATGGCTAGTTTTTGACGATTAAATAAATATATATATATATATTTAATTTATTTGTAAAATGAGGGAAGACGATATATCATTTTGCAGATGGCTTTTACATAAAGTGCGCGATATTTACTCATGAATAAAATAACCTAGTGAACTCAAAGTGTAGGCTGTGGTTTAGAAACGAAGGTCATATCGTGGTCAAACGCATGACCAATATTGTCTTACAAACAATATTTTAATATAGACAATGCAATTAAATTAAAATAGAGCTTCTTGAAAAGTAGTATTACACTATTTGCTTTGAATGAAATATTCGAAAATGTATGGGTTTATATAGGGGAATCAGGTTTGAAATTAAATATTTTGACACTATGAGCTGTTTCAAGGTTTGTGTTTATAGATGTTGGAAAAACATGGAAGAAAATGCTTTCTTCAAAAGAAACTAGTGGCAGCACTATTTTTTGTATATGTAATGGATGTCTGGTTGTGTTAATTAATTCCTGTTGTTCTTCTATAATGACCCATATCTCTGGTTGTTTGTTCACTTACCTTGCATTTATGTTGTTTTTATTGAATGTGACTTGAGACAAGACTATACAAAAGTATGGATTAGTTGAGCTGTGATTTTGTACTTGTATTTCGTTAATATTTCTTAGTCCAGAAAAGGAACATTATGTTTAGATTCTGAGGAACAAATTATGTTTATCGTGATTAGGAATGTGTATTATCAAAGTATTTGTCATCATAGGTTTTGCTTTAGATCACTTTTAAGGATTATTCACTTTTAAGGATTATTCACTGACTTGACGTGAACTGCACGTTGAAATTCACAGCTCTCAGACCATGCGGTCGTGGCGAGGCCGGCAGTGCATGCCCGATCTTTATAGGTAAATGTATTGTATTTTTTAGGTCATTTTTGAATGCAATTATTTTTAGAAAATATCCTGATGATTATTGCTTTTGTGCTCTTTATTGTGTCAGCACACTATTATAGATTAATAGGATGGTAGTTTTGAAGAGTATAAAGAAGTTTTTGGAGAGATTTTTGCTATAAGATTTAGGGAGCACTGTGACCAAATGCTCGAGGGTTATGCAACCCATGTTTGCACTGATGGCACACGCACAGGAATGCGGGACGACTCGTACCCGGGACGACTCGTACCCGGGACGACTCGTACCCGGGACGACTCGTACCCGGGACGACTCGTACCCGGGACGACTCGTACCCGGGACGACTCGTACCCGGGACGACTCGTACCCGGGACGACTCGTACCCGGGACGACTCGTACCCGGGACGACTCGTACCCGGGACGACTCGTACCCGGGACGACTCGTACCCGGGACGACTCGTACCCGGGACGACTCGTACACGGCTGGAAAATTAAACACTATGTGCAGCGTACTCGTAAATCAACCCCTTATTGTGCCTACTTGTGCCAAACGTTATCGTACTTATTTTCAACCTATTATTATGCTAACCAATTACTATTTCATAGATAGAAATTGTTAATGGTTTGATTACTAGAAATTTTTGACGATTAAGAATGAAACTTTTTTATTTCAGTTTTAGATTTAAAAGAGAAAAGAAGCTTAGGCCTATCGTTGGCCTGAAGATAATTTTTTTTTTTAAACTTTTTTTTTGTTATTCCGTTTCAGAAACTCTAATGTCATAACAACTGTAGCTTGGTGACATAATTATGTAACATTTTAATAATGAATCGGTACCCAGTCGGGAAAAAATATGTTTCAAACACGGGTTAACAAGTAAGAAAAAACGTGTGTCTTGGCGAGGTACGTAAAATGAAATATCCAAACACGCATTTAATGATGTGTTCTAGACGTAACACAATGTAATATGCGTGTCTGAAACTACTGTTAAACAAAAAGATCAAATAAGTTACGAGCAAACTCCGCCCAGAACTTTAATGTCATAAAAACTGTAGAAGGTGACATATATAACATTTTTATAATTTTAATGAAGCAGTCCAATTATTTTAGAAATACGTTTTCGCAATAAATGAAGATCAAATAAGTTACGAAGCTCATGATTGCTATAGCTCCTTCTGAATTCGGCAAACTCCGCGATCATCGGCCAGCTGCCAGAATCTCTCCAGAACAATCTCCTGCTTGTATGATTGTCACCACTGGCAATTTCCAAAAACTGAACGACTTTAATTTTCCACATCTTCTGATTTGTCAATTACATCTAAATAAAAGAAACAGGAAAGTACATGGTAAGAAAAGTACAAGGTACGAGTCGTCCCGGGTACGAGTTGTCCCGGGTACGAGTTGTCCCGGGTACGAGTTGTCCCGGGTAACAAATTTTGGGTACGAGTTGTCCCGGGTACGAGTTGTCCCGATACCACGCACAGTGACCATGTGCGGTGCGCGTGCATGTATGTTGTGGTTTAATGTAGGCATCATTGGGCACTTGATTGTGTAGAGACAAGTTTATGGAAAAGCTTATATGAGACTCTGTCACTGTCATATATTTTTGGAAAGTTCATGCAGATTGGTGATCGTATTGTACATTTTAGAGATGGATGTGCGTGATTGCGGTGTGTTATGTGTGTGTGCGAGGCCGGCCTGTCTGTTTGTGATTCCATCCTTGTGTGTTCAATGCGGTCGCCATACTTGCATTTAGGTTGTTTACTTGTGGTAATTAACTGGTTAATGTGTGGATATTTTTGTAATACTTTTATTATTTTACGAATGATGTATTTTTAATTGTTATATGTATTTTGAAATGTAACTTATGAGAGCCTGCCCGTCATTACAGGTGGCCCCGCTTGGGCCCAATAAGTGAATAAACAGTCAGATGGAAGTCCAGTTTTCGTGTCAGCACTCACTCGACTATGACCTGCACGCCTCCTCCCCGAAGTGAACATCTTCACACATATATATATATTATATATATATATTTTTTTGGGGGGGGCCTATATTGCTTATTGTCAATGGTCCGGAAATAAGCCACGAGAGCAACAAGCCCCGCGTAATTACATGTACAAAGACGTTGGCTAAACGGCTGTGTGGCTTGTTTTGTCTACCAAAGTACCAATGTCAGTTTACAATGCTTTTATTTACCTAAAATGCGTCTACAGAACTGATGATTCAATCTGTATCTTCTACCTTTATGAATTTAAAATAAACTTAATTTGCAGATGAAGTATTGAGGGAGGGGGGAGGGGAGGGGAAGGGGGGAGGGGGGAGGGGAGGGGAAGGGGGGAGGGGGGAGGGGAGGGGAAGGGGGGAGGGGAAGGGGGGAGGGGAAGGGGGAGGGGGAAGGGGGGAAGGGGGAGGAGGAAGGGGGGAGTGAAACTTCGAACAACTGAAGTTACCGAATATCGTGCGAAAACAAGATGGCGGCCAACAGCCGTGGTGGATGGAGATAATTTTTACAAATGAAATGCAGCCTCAAACTCAGTGACACTCTTTGTTATCGTGTATTCTATACCTCTTTTGTCAATGTAGAATATGTTTTGGATGTCTTGTCGGTGTCTTGTCAGTGCTGTGTGTCTTGTCGGTGATTAGTATGACCAAGTAGCAGCCCCAATGGTATGTTCAGTGAACGAGTGGCTCTCAAAAAGTGACTTTGTACCTTGTAGTTTACAACTCTGGAATTCTTCCTCTTGGGAATATAACGAGAGATGGATGCTATTGGGTGTTTTATCTACATAAGTGAGGGTTATCATAAGCTGTTTTGAGGGATTGCTTTAAGTGTTTTGTCGAGGTAGAATTGGCTATTTGACTGGGCAAGACATTCCATAATTTGACAGTTTCGATAAAAAAGCGGACTGTATGAGGGGTTGATGTGTGGTGAATGATTTCATATTGCTTGTTATGCGAACGTCTATAGTCCTATTTACTTTTAGTTTAATCATGTTCTTTTCTCTATGGTTTAATGTATCGGTCAGGGTCGACATCGATATTGTTGTTGAGCATCTTGTAGAGAGTACCAATATAAGTCGTTGGTTCAGACGTCTTTGTTCCATCGAGTCCCAGTTCAGTAGCATGTCAATCACAGACGATTTTTGGTTTGTAGTCGCTATCTGGCAGCCCTTTGCTGGACTTTCTGGAGAGTTTCTTGATTTGATTTGGTTCCAGGGTTCCAAGCTGGTGAGACGTATTCCAGATGAGGTTGTACGAGTGTTGTGTAAAGGTTTTCGTTGACGTTTTAGAACAGTGGTGACAAGTTCTTTGTATGAAGTTGAAGACTTTAGTAGCCTTTGCTGCTGCATGACGTGTACTTTATATCTGACTATCCCATTTGAGGTTGTTGGAGGTAGAATGACACCAAAGTATTTGTCTTCTTTGACCTCCTCCAGAACTTCCCCGAACATGTTGTAGGTTGCTTTGCCAGGATGCCGTTTTCTTGATATCCTCATAACTTTACATTTAGAGGCATTAAACCGCAGATTTTACAATCTTAAACATAGATGGATTGCCTAAATCCCAGCGAAACATCAATCTGTATCCTACTGTATTCTACATGTAGGTAGTAGTCAATGTCTTGTTGCATTTTGAAGAAGAATCAGAATCGTAGGAAGAAATAAAGCCTAACACCAGTGGCTGAATTGAAGTTTTAGTGACGATATATATTGAACGAGTAAATTAACGTTAACGTTTACGCGGCATTTGATTTTTACTTTTTCATCCGTCATTTTTTTTGCAGCTGAAATTATTCGTTTGGTAGGAAGTAATTTAAGGCTGTGTGTGAATTTTCATTAGCACAGGACCTGCCATTTCCAGAAAATAAAAGGGGAAATTTGAAGCCCGACTGATGCGGTGCGTGTGCGGTAACGGGAAAATATTCTCTTGGTGTATCGTACCCCGACTCGTTTATATAAAACGAATCCTTCGAAGCACCCGTCTAGAGCTGGGGTTGTTTTTTCCCAAAACCAAACCACAACTTCGTTCATGTAGTTCGGCAATGATAATGGAGCCAGATACGGAGCGAAGTTTGGACTTGAATCGAACCCACAACCTGCAGTTAATTTACCAACAGACCGGGAATTCAATGCTCTAGGCCACGAGGCCACGGCACTCCACATTACATACATTTGCAAAAAACATAATTCAATACTGACCTGCTGTTCTGAATCTTCGTTCCAGTTTCCAGAGAAATCCAATTCACAACTTTCCAAGAATTGTCAAATTGTGCCATCAGAACTGTGTACTGGTTGACAACCAACATGGCCAGCAAATATGTAAGCCACAAGTAGACGCAGTTGTGTTCCTGTATGCTAATTGCAAGGTTTTAACACCCAGAGACTTTTCGATGTTGACACATGTAAGTTCAAGTTAAAGTTGTCATGGATGCCAATTGTGGGTACAGCGATGCGAGGTACGATGAATCAGGCAAAAAGTTGTCAGATTGAGCTTCTGAAAGGTTGAGTTATCTTAAATTCTTGTTGGTAACACTTGGGGAACTTCAGCCATAACAAGGGTGTGACAAATGTTAGAAGCTGCATCAGGTTGATTGTATAGTGTCTTATTAAAATCTCATGTAGGTCTTCGGCGCATTTAGGGCGACTTTTCGAGTTCCAAACCCGAGTCTATTTTGCTATAGCAATTTCCAAGTAAAATTTTGCAATGATTTGGAGTGCATGGATATCAGCCCCTCACACCTTTCATCAAAGCTTGGGTCAGAATTATCCCTTCTGCATCAATTATTACCACTACAGCGTGTAGATAACCACTCTCTGATTGCAGAGATGATCCCTTGTTGAATGAGGACTCCTCGGCCTTTTCCAGATGCGATACAGAAGTACGAGTCCACGGTTAGGTGACTGTAAGGTGCCTCTTCGTCGTTTCTTTGTCACAGATGATAGAACGGTATAATGGCACTGAGCTGTGTTGCTTAAGTTACTGCGGATGGTCTGGGATCGTGTTGTACACATTCTGAGAAATAAATTTAAGGTTTCTGTGAGAAATAATGGTACACAGTGTGATTGGGGTGATGATGAAACTAACAAAACAATGCACACATAAATAAAGTTATACATGCTTTAACCAGTTAATTCGCATCAGAATCAGATGCCGTGTATAAACACACAGTTTTCCCGGGATTCAAAACGGATGACAGATAAACCAGTCACGAGCAAGGGTGAAAATATCCGTCATCGAACGGCTCGCAGCAAGCGAGGCCGGAAATATCAGGGTGTGCTTACCTCACACTTGCCAGCTTAAAACTGCTTCAGATTTAATAACCCTAACTCCCTCACCATTGTTATTGAACAATACAATTCCTCCAAAATCCTCCAACTTCCTTTGTTGTGTAGGGAGTTAGGGTTAAGGTTCGTGAAAAACTATCCCGCGACTGGGCCCGGTCAATTAGAACAAAATCCTGGTGCGAACTGGTTAAAAAGCTTTGTATAGTGTAATTTGTTGAACAAAATAAGAAGCCGTGGTACACGACAGCATGCATGATCATTCGGTAACCCTATTGGTCAAAGGTGTCCAGGGTGCGTTCGACACATGCGAACATTGCAGCAGTTTGCCAACTACACGAACAATTCTTTTCCATTGGACGAGCAGAACAAAATTGGGGAATGTTGGCGTACGGTTGCATTGTTCGGGTAAGTGAAACGCGAGATGTCGTCACAATGTCGTGGAAGTCATAACGATGTCGTCACGACGTCGTGGAGGGGTAATGATGTCGTCACGAGTCGTGGAGGGTCATAGCAAAGTCATTGGATGTTGTATCAATGTCGTTTTTCAAAAAGTCTAAAAGAAGAAACTTACTGACCCCATGTATGAACCCATTGTTCTACAATCAGTCAGTTCTTGCAAATGGTCAATGTTGTGTGAAACTCCATGTGTTCGCCTGCACTGAATTATGTGATTCTTGCATTATGGGGAAGATTTTTATTGTTATGAAAATTAGGACCCAGTTATGTAGACTGCCTCCATGTAAATTAGGGATGTGCATTTACGGGTAGTACGTTAACCGGGTACCCCGAATGAACAATAAAATCAAACAAATATACGTCTACCCGTCATAAAAAAACCCCTCAACCTCAAAATATCAATCTTATAAATTGTTGTTCTGCGAGTGAGTGAGTTGGTGCGGACTGGGTTATTTATTTCAAAATCTTATTTGTTCAGTGTGGAATCATTAAAAGAGAGGCGTACCGGTAGGTAGCGATTATGGTAGCGCCGAAAACCTCTTTTGTTTTTTAGCCATGAACTCTTTACAACAAGTATGAAGAAGATAGTGGTTTTTGAGTGATCGTTGCAGAAAAAAACTCTTCTTCAAACTCTTCCATTTTCATACTTTTGGTTTTCATATAAGTACCCCCGGTATATGTAATTACGTGTAGTTGGTTACGGGTACTCGATTCCATATTCTAAAACCGGTTCTTGATAAAAGGTCGGGTAGTCGGGTACTCGGTTTTAATTTCCACCCGTTCCTTTACACCATGTTAGGATATCCGGTCCCTATAATAACTGTTGCCCAAGTTGTGTGGTCTATACTACCAGTACTTGTTCAGATAGAAAAAGGATGCACTTCCCTCAATTCCTCAAGACAGTCTTATAATGGGCAAGTGGACCCACCCCTGCCTCCTACCCCTCCCAATTAGGATCGTATGCACCTGTTCCAGCAATCAATGTATGTATGTATAATGTTTACCTCATAATTGGATCAGATCATATATGTATCAACAGTAAGACTTGTGGTGCATTTAGGAATTGATGGCATTCCTGTCAGCTTGTTAGCTAAATGCCACCAAGGGATGAACCAGGAACATTGGTTTGTTGACCTTTACATTGGGCAACTGATTTGGAGTACAGTACTTGTAATGCTTGATACATAATACTGGCCGGACCCAATGTCATGGCTTTGCTTACCGTTAGTGAAAATTCCGTGCTTACTGTAGCAGAAAAGGTAGGATACACCATTGGTAATTGATTGAATTATCATGAATGGTAGATTTGGGGGGTTGTATTTTATAATAAATCTAATTTAACTGACCTGTCCGCTAAGGAAAGCAAAACAAAAACGGCAAGCGTTTGCAACCGGCGTCGGACAGTTGTTCTTATGTTGTACTTGTTTTTTTCGCAATCGCATCCGGCGATTGTGATTTTTTTAAATTAAATTAAATGTTTCGGAACAATTACATAATATCTAGCGCAATCATTTTGCTGGATGCCTATAATAATTATTTACTTTCAAATAAGTAAGATATATCTTAATAATTCGGTAGTAAAATGCTTGCGATATCTGCAAATGGTGTATCCTACCGGTACCTTTAAGGTGAGCGTATTTCACGGGTTAGCGTGAAATGTTGGCTTCTATACAAAGTACAAGCGTACATGTACATTCCGTAAATAACTAAAGGATTCTGCATGCTTACAGGGTTATTGTTGAAAGTAAGTTCAAATAATTTTCCCTTTTTTTAAATTATAAGGCACTTCCGGTTTGGACTGAAGGGTCAGATCATTTTGCAGGTAATATAAAACAAAATACATGTAACACCAAGGATTATTCTAATAATTCCCATACAAATCAAAATCAGACCCACCACATTGGTACATTTGGTTATTGAGGTTTGATTAATTAGATTAAAGTTCAGTATTTTGACTTTAATATAAACAAAAATTCACAAATAATAACTTTTCTCTATGCTTAGTACGGTATCACTGAATGGGATTAATAGGTTATATTGAATTAATCAATATTACTTACATAAATTGATAAAATCAAGGCTAGGCAGATTTACAAGCCATCCTATTACACATTAATATTACATTACACCTAAACTATTACACATGTAGGCCCGTGATGTAGGGATTTACATTACCTAGGTTTGTGTTGAATTGAAATATTAAAAATATACTTGATTGAGGTTTTTACATACGTATATACCCTTACCCCCTAGCAATTATTACATATTGTCTTATTAGTGTTTTTGGAAACATGCGGGCAGTGGATCGGTGTAAATTGGACAGGGTAATTAAGCAAGCTAATAAGGTAACTGGTACTGATGAATTAACGGTTGACAGTCTCTATAAATCTCTCATGCTGAACAAAGTTGAAATGATTCTGTCAGATGAAACTCACCCATTGTATGAACAATTCAATAGAAGTACAAGGAGTAAACGTCTTTTACAGCTAAGAATTAACACTAAGCGGTATGCCAACTCATTGTTCCCTCGGCTGTCCGGGTTTTTAATGCACAATTGGAACGATGATTCTTTAGGCAATATTACACACAACGACATGGGTTCTATTTTTTTATACTAGAAATGTTTAATATATATTTTTGGAATTGCAATTGTTAGTGCATTTTTAGCTTTTATATTGGTGTCACTCATTATTCTTATATAGAGAGGTATTGTGGTTGTTGTTGTATTTTTGTACTGAAATGGTAAATTTACATATTGTAATTTTTGTAAATTTAACTTAGGCTACATACAAAAAATTGATTGTTTCTCATCAGCGGCCGGGCCAATTTTTCGTGCCGGGTGGATATTTTTTTATATTTTATAAACAAAATATAAATGTACCGGACGCCCGAAAATTCCGAGATTTTTATTTTTTTTATTTTGTATATGCTGTAAAAACACGCTGTTGAAAGCAATAACAGTTAAAACTCACGCAGGCCAAGTGAATGTTTTTAGTGGCCATACATGTTCCAGCAGAAGCAAGCCGGAAAAATCTAAATCGACGGCGGACATGAGATCGGAGAAGCCGAGTATAATAGTAGTGAGAACGGTGTCTGTGTGCCTCTTTTATTAACAAAACCTGGGGTGCTCAAAATTATATGGGAAAATAAATCGACTTAACTGTATTTTTGTGTTTCTACCAACATTATTTGAGTTTTTATTCTAAATGAAATGTGTGCATTGGTCAGTTTTGGAAAGTAAATCAACGAAAACAATTTGTAATTTAGATAAAGAATGCAATGTCCCAACGAAGTTTTTGTCAACTATCGCTTTCACCCCCGCCGCACGCGGTGGCGCCCATACTATAACTGGGCGCTGGAAAACACCTGACGAGCTTCATAGATTTCTGTGTAGAAAAAACGCACGGCATTCTGGGTAGCGTACATGCTCTGCCGCGCAGCTGAGCCACGGAAGTAGTAACCTACGTTCGCAGGTCGCAACAAAAATTATCCAATCAGAGCTAACATCAGCGCTTACCACCAACGCCCGGTTCATCAACATGTACGTACATGTACATTGTATGTATATGCGGTAGGCACGAACGAAACCAGCGCGCCTGTAGTTGTTTAGTCAGATACCGGTTTCAAAGATTCGGCGACATTTTTATTCTATAAAATATAAAATATAAAATGCCCTGACGGACCATTTTTTCAAAAAGGTTCTGATGAGAAACAATTCATTTTTTTTATGTAGCCTTATTGATGTAAAGGCCGAAATGAATTTCCCATTTGTTTGTGGATAATAAAGTAAATTGAATTGAATGTTGCTGACAAACCTCAATCCTTTAAAATCAACCAATTTTTTTTTTTTTAATGAGATAACGCCCCAGTCCACCCGAAATTCATTCAAGTTTTGTGTTTGACAAATGCTCACTGCCTCAATCCTCCAAAATCAACTTGTATTTACTTTGTAATGTGAGGGGTACTAATTGCCTCAATCATCAAAAATATACCAGAATAATTATATAAAAACTATCACAAACCTTGCATTTACAGGTGTACACAGCTGTAGTAACATACACATTATAATTCACATTTTAGGTAAACTGCCTCGTACCAAATTTTTCATTGATTTAGTAGTACATGTATATGTACGGTATACAGAAAAGTTCCTAAGCTTCAGTCCTCCAAAATCAATCTACATTTCATAGGCCATGCTACCTCACTCATCATCGAGAAATAATCAACCAGAAACTCCTTGGGCCACACAACCTCAATCCTTTCGAACCAACCAAAATTCTCTGGGTCATGTAACCTCAATACTTTAAAATCAACCAGAACTCTGAAAATGTTTACTGTGCGTATAACCTCAATCATTCAAGATCATCTAAAACTGCTTGGTTGATTTTGGTCGAGTAAGGAAGGTTAGGGTTAAGCCTAATTAACCAATTGTTTTTTGAAAAGTTGCTTGTACTTAGATAGTCATAAACAAAACTCTTCTCCCTTCCCAGTGAGAGTGATTCTGAAAACTAAAAGAAATGTATTCTGGTGTACTAAACTACATGTAACTATAAGAGAGATGAATACAAATTGCATTAAAAAAAATGTAATTTTGACAGACTACATACATCAATTAGGTCTATACATGCCGACAGTTCAGATTTAATCAGATTAGTCCTCAGTTTCAAATTTTCAACCACCCTCCTCCCCAATCCAAACAATCTAATTAGACAAAAGTAATGACTGAATTAAAATAATAAAAAAACAAAGCAAAAACAAAAAAGCAAGACATTTTGTAACATCTAGTTATAAAAAAAACACCTAACAAACACAGGCTTATTATTAGTTTTACAATTTACATGTAGTATGAAATTCGTTTTTCTTGGGTATTCAAACATATCAGTGATCAGTAGATTCTTACTGGATAATAGGTGTTCTAATTTTAGAATTTCCAATGTTGGCGGGTATTAAAGTGGAATGAGAGATGACAACCTTCACGCGGTCCACCCTGTTTCCACTATAATGTCATCAAACCGACGTATGCAGTAACACGTTAAGCTGCTAATCATCATACGAAAGAAGTACCGGTAGGTATTAAAGGTTGGATACACCATTTGCAGATCTCGAAAGAATTTACTACTATTATTATTACTATGATATTATTAAGAAATATCTTACTCATTTGAAAGTAAATAATTATTGTAGGCATCCATCAAAAATGATTGCGCTAGATATCCTATAATTGTTCCGAAAAATTGAAATTTATGAGAGAAAAAATTCACGATCGCCAGCCTAAGAACAACATAAGAATCACTGCCCAACGCCGGTTGAAAACAAACGCCGTTTTTCTTGCTTTCTTCGGCATCCACAATGGTAAAACTTCGAACAGATAAGTTAAACGATATTTACTATAAAATACAACTATCCAAATCATGATAATTCAAGCAATCACCAATGGTGCATTCTACCTTTAAAGTGGAACTTCATTATAACGAACATCACGTGATCCACAGATTATGTTCGGTATATCGATCATTCGGTATAGCGATTTTCAACTGCCGGTTTATCCGGTGCAAGGACTTTGAACGACTTTGAACAGGCGCCGCCGACCATTGAATCATTTTACATACATAATGTGAGCTTATTCATCACACCAAATTCCAAAGAAACGGTTGGCTTTTTCCTTCTATTCATTATGTTGGGACAAATTTGTTTTAAGTGAGAGCAATGGATGGTGGATTTTGTTAATCTCTTGACATTTTTTCCAACAACAAATTTTGTTCGGTATTTTTGTACACAAAATTTGAAAGCCAAGGATGTTTTTTGGGTATAGCCAAATGTTCGGTATAGTGGTGTTGTCCTGTTCTTTATTTAATTTTATTGTTTTTATAAGTATTTTAATATTTGTTCTTATTGTTTTGCATATAATTGTACTCAAATTCGTATTTTATACAATTCTATTCGCTCTGTGTGTTTCATCATTAATTGTATTTGTTTGCTTAATTTTAAAATGTTTTTGATTTTCCTTTGATTTTTTCTATTCTTTATAAGATTCATATGAAACAGCAGTCTTAATGCTTTTAATTAAGGATTTGTTTGTATTTGTTGGAATAGCCTATGGCTCTAATCTTTCTTTTTCTCTACGGTCCTTTTTGTTTGATCTTAATGTTAATGTTAATGTTAATGTTAATTTTAGATTTTAGATTTTAGATTTTAGATTTTAGATTTTCTTTTCATTTCTGGTCTTTTTTTATTTCAATTTATGTTTTAAATACTATCTAGGTAATATGCAGGGCCCTTTTGGAAAGCAGTTTTTTTAACTGATAAGGCAACCCTGGTTAAATAAAACAACAAATAAAATACATAAATGTACTTGCATACAAGTTTAGTTGTGTGTGGATTATATACATGTACGCTAATGTTTCACTTCCTACACACAAATACTTGTTTCAAATGATTGAGTTTGTAGTTATAATTAGCCAGCTGTGTTTGAAAAGCAGGTCCTATTTATTTTCTAGTGCACAACAGTAAATTCCACTCCTACTTAAGTTACATGTAAACATATTTTCTATGGAAATTATTGGGCCGAGTACATGCCCAGTTCTACTTCTGAATAATCTGCAAAGGTGATGAGTGCCACTTGGACAATGTATATAAAAACATCGATGCATTTATAAAACAAACCCGAGGCATTCTCCATTAAAATGTACACTGACAAACTTGCAAATTCCTTGAATCAGCATGCCAGCATGCATCTTAAAACAGACGGACAGGCCGGGCCCCTCAAATCAATGCAAAATGCCCGCTTCCTACATCCGCACCAGACACACTAACACACACATAGAGTATTGTACGCCGTGGGGTGTTGGATGACAACAGCGGAAATCATGAAATTTAAACAGGCAGCTCCAAACCATGCGGACAGGAGAACAGGGTGCGACTACTAATTGCCCCACCAGCTTTGGCTGGCGGAGCAATCGGGAGGAATTTCTTCTCTATTTTGTTTGGCCAAATGTTAAACTTGAACCCTTTTTGATTTTTCCGTTTCCTGGAAGGCTGTCAATTCCGATCCAACTCGAAGGGTCCTGAGGATCATCTTTATAAAACCTTAAGTTTGCTGTGCTGACGCTTAGTGCAATTCAAAGCACACAGCGTTCCTGGAAAAACGGAGGCTTCTTTATTCATTCGAAATTAAAATGTCTTTGTTCACTTCGAAATTTATGCAAATTTTGATCCTGTAATTGTTCAAAAAGAATTATACTTATACTTTATAATAAAAACATTAAAAAAACCAGAACTGACGCCGGTTGACAACGAGCACCAATTGTCTTGCTTTTTTCTCCACGATTGTAAAACTTTGAACAGGTCAGTTAAACGATATTTACTATAAAATACAACCCCGCAAATCCTGACAATTCAAGCAATTACCAATGGTACATGTACATGTACTACCTTTAAATTTGTTTTTGTGTTGGGTTGGTTTGGAATACTTGATTTCTAAAATCTAAACCGAATAGTTGAATTCAAACCAAATATTGAAAAAATTGTTTTTAAATCCCACCGCTAATCAAAACATGACAGTGACAATGTCATATTCTACATGTGCTCCTGTAGCAAGCTATATGTTAAGCAGAGCTCTATGTGAATTACGCATGCGATGTACAACATATACCAATACATGGCACAAAATGGAATTAGTCTCAACAAGGCCTGCTATAAATACACTCGCTCCTAACCGTGCGAGACGCCTGAGATGATAATATGTAGGAACATCGGTGGCCCATGGGGGATATGATGGTGTCATCATATCATGTAATTCTGATCAACCATCCGTGGACTCAGGGACAGAGACAACTGCGCCCCTGCCAAGCCAAGGCACAAAGCACGTACACGTACATGTACATGTACACGTGTACGGTATGATGCACGGAGTGACACAATCTTTACGGCATGCATACCAATATTTGAACATGCTGAAGAACCATTATACTAGGCCACATTTGTTAAGGGGGTGACATTTTGCTACCTTTCTAGTTGCATACCATATATCAATTGAGATAATTGAATATTTGTCTTGGATGTTGGACAATATTGATTAAATTTTGTACCATTCAAACATTAGTTTCCGGAGAAATTTGACATTTTATGTCACTTCAGTACTCCGATGACTAACAGAAAACGCCGCGTCTCTTTTACATGGTTTATGTCGTGTTGCAAGATTTATTGTACAAATGTTTAAAAAATAGGTTCCAACGTAAATGTCACACTATGGTACACTATGTTAAAGGTAGGATCATGATGCACCATTGAATAATTGCTTGAATTATCATGAATAGGTGAACATGGTGGGGGGGGGGGGGGGTATTTTATATTAAATATCGTTTAACTGACCTGTCCGAAGTTTTACAATCATGGATGCTGACAAAAGCAAGAAAAACGATGTTCTATTTTCAACCGGTGTTGAGCAGTGGTTCTTATGTTGCTCTTGGTTGCTCCTGTTGTTTCGCGATCGCCGGAACAAGTACAGGATATCTAGCACATTAATTTTGCTGGATGCCTACAATCATTATTTACTTTCAAATAAGTAAGACAATTTCTAATAATTCGGAAGTAACATTTTTCGATATCTGCAAATGGTGTATCCTACCTTTAAATTGTTCATACATGTAGCTACTGATTTAAAGAGTAACTAACTTAAAGCTTTAATGGGGTGCATTTTGTGCGTTGTACTTTTACACATAGAAAAACTGTAGTAATGTTCTAAAATATCCTGGCTCCCCAAGTTAACAACAGGTTCTGGACATATTCGGGATGGCACGTCGCGCCGTGTCCCAATTTCATGGAATGTCCCTAGCTATACTGTGGTTATGATATTTTCCAAGTGAGATTACAGAATCTACAATCACATTGCACCTGATGAATAATAGGATTTTCTTTTGGTTTCGGCCCAAAAAAGATGTAGGCATAATTAACCCTAACCCTCCAAATTCAATATGATTTTGCACACACCTATAGGTGCGAGTTCAACAGTTTACTGTCTGATACACACGTCTCAATGAAGATCTCAATAAATATGAGGGACTATAATGAAGCAAGGTATAAGACAAGTCCCCCCCCCCCCCCCCCCTCCTTTATGGTGGTCAATGTGCTTGCAAAATGTTTTGGTTTCTCACGAATTCTTAAGGGGAGTCCCTCGGTCTCATGTCGTGCTGGGTATGAGAGACTATAGTGAGAAATTTAAATTGTACATTGTATAATCGTGTATGTAATATCGCAATAAATATGAGATACATAATGTATGCAGCACTCGGCATACGACACAGTTCTAATTTGTGAAACTACTGAGGCTTAATGAGGAATATTCAGATTCCCAAAAAACCTTGTTTCGAGTAACCGGCACCAGTCATGGCGCAGCGTTACCCATAATGATGTGTACGGTCGAGTTTCATTTGCAGCGAGTTGGCAGTCTCGGCTGTTCAAGAATTTACGAGGTTTTAACGAGAGTGCGGTAGTGCCCCTCGAAAAACCTACATACAATCTCTTGAGTGGTAGTTATAGGATAAAATTTAACAGTGATTGAAACTTCGGTAATTTCTGCGTCGATTCAGTGATGCAAATTTGTAATGATTATTTCAGATTTAAAGTTAATAGTTAGATTCAAAATTATTGCCAGAAAAAAAGAGAGCATTCTTTGTTTGTTAGCGAAAATGATGACAGCCACTTACAGTATACTGCATTCTTGTTGTAATTGGCCTCTTCAATGCAGTGTTTGCAGACAGAAATGTCACGTGATATGGTAGAGAAGGAAGGGCAGCGAAGACGGAGCGGGTAACTTATCCTTCCTGCCCAGACAATTTGGCCTCATCAAGAGGTTGCCGGGATTTTATGATGTGCGAGAACAGAGGATGCGAAGCAGAAGGGTGCAGTATGATGCTAGGAATATAGGGTGGGGTGAGGGAATGTGTGAATGGGGAAGAGATGTGGATACCCGTACACTCTCAAAACATGTATTACATTTGTGTTGGTAAAACAAGTTGGTTAAAATTGTAACCAGCATTGTGTAAATGTTTCCAATTTGACCAAGGTTGGGTATATTTTACCCAACTTTGGGCAAACTGTTTAACCAATTTGTTAACCAACTCTTGCATATGGAGCACGATATGTGGCAGAGAAAACCCCCCCTCTTTTGTGTTGACCATTGTGTTCCCGGAATCTCAGGAATTCCTTTTAGGTTTCAAGGGGGGATGGGTTAGGTTACAATAGTGTTGAGTGCGTATAAAGTATAGGGATAAGAGGGGGGTACCCCTCTGCCACATATCGTGCTGGGTTTACTGTTGTGTTCACAGTGTTGTTCACCTGGTAACCAACAGTTGGTCAAAATGAGTACATCTACCCAACGTTTGTTAAATTTGGTTAAACATAACAAACATTGAGTAAAATGACAAATGTTTACCAACTGTTGGTTACCAGGTGAACAACACAACAGTTGGTTGACAAAAATTGTAAAAAAACATTGCCCAACGTTGGGTAAAATGTACCCAACTAAGTTTTGTTTCAATTGGACTTCAACTTTGCATAAGAATTTTCACAGCTAACCAAAATGGCATTTACCCAGTACACACGATGGACGGACTGCAGACTATAGACTACATAATACGTACAGAGATAGTGATCACATAGTCTCTTTCTGAACTCCATTTAGCTAAGACAAAAACCCAGTTGTTTGCTTTCTTTGGCAGCTTTTTAAGTACTTTGTGATGGCCTTGCCGCATAGTTTAAATTTTACTGTCAAAATTAAGTCCACACATTAACTAGACAACCTGTGAGGCAAGTCCAGCGGCCAAAAGAATGATGCACCGTAAACACTTTAAAGGTAGGATACACCATTTGCAGATATCGACAATTTGGACTACCAAGTTATTAGGAAATATCTTAATTTTTTGAAAGTAAATATCGATGGTAGGCATCTAGCAAAATGATTGCGCTAGATATTCTGTATAATTGTTCCGAAAAATGTAATTTTATAATGCCGGACGACGATCACACAAGAAACCAAGAACAACATAAGAACCACTGCCCGACGCCGTTTGAAAAACGAATGCTGTTTTTTCTGGCTTTTCTCAGCATCCTTGGTTGTAAAACTTCGGACAGGTCAGTTAAACGATATATTCACTACAAACTACAATCTCCCAAATCCACCCATTCATGATAATTCAAGCAATTACCAATGGGGTACACTACCTTTAAATAGTAGATGCTGATGCAAATTCTTAGTATGCTGGCTAACGTGCCAAGCGGATCCATAACGACCGATCCATATGAGTCCCGGCATTGGGAAAACATGGCCAATGGAATAATCAATGTCAGCACTGATCGGCGGAAATGCATTTTGGGAAAGTATGAAGTTTTAAAATGTTGTGGTAGCGTAGCTCACGGACTGTTTTTTTATTATAAGCATTTGACAATGTGGAAGATTATCGGCTTCAGAGCCAGCAGGCTAAAGATGGTAAAAACATATTTAACCATGACTTAATGAAAACAATTGCTGACATATTTAGCCATGACTTAAAGGATGCATGTAGGATAGACCATTTGAAGACATCAACAATCTTTACTACCGAATTATTCAGAAATAATCTTACTTATTTGAAAGTTAATAATGATTGTAAGCATCCAGCCGAATGATTGGGCTGTCCGGCGATCGCCAAAAAAACATGAATAACATAAGAACAACTGCTCGACGCCATTTAAAAACGAACGCCGTTTTTCTTATTTTTCTCAGCATCCATGATTGTAAAACTGAGTGGGTAGTAAAAATCGTGTTTTTTTAATTGAGAGCCTTATTCGCGTGTTCATTCAACACGAAAAAGGGGTTTTGAATAAGCCCTAATTTCTCATGACAACCAGCAGCATTATAGACAAATGATCAATAACGTTATAAAATAATACAATCTAATATCATGTAATAAGTTTGCCCATGCATCAACAGAGCTTATCGCCTCCCTTAACAAACAGAATAAACTCTTCAAAGGAACAAAGGCCAAATTATTACAATTCTCCTCTATTGTGTTTCAGTGCACATGGCTGACAACACTTAGAACCAGGGATGTAGTCGAGTCCATCACAAGTCCCTGCAAGTCCCTGTAAGTCCCTGTAAGTCCCTGTAAGTCCCTGCAAGTCCACCACAAGTCCTTAAGTTCCAATTCAAATCACAAGCTGTTCAAATCAGCTTTGACAAAGGAATTCCTTTGTCATTGTTCATCTACATGTAGTTAATACTTGTGACTGCCTTTATGAAGGGACTTGTGACTGGCTTTACGAAAGGACTTGTGAAAGGACTTGCAGGGACTCGACTACAACCCTGCTTAGAACTACATGTACATAGTCAGGCAGATTGGTGCGAAATATGGAATTGCTCATTTGATGATAAAAGCATGACATTTGGCACACAGTCAGAGTATACACATATATATGTCATGAGAAAGATACCTGTATTATTAGGGCCATCACAGATTTGTCATTAGAAGAAATAAGTAATTTTCAAAATTTTCAAAATAGATGAAATTACTGGTTATTCTGCCTTAATTGTTTTTAAATACAAATATGCGATGGCCCTATAGCCAAAACATTTGTTATGACAAACTCTAGTCTGACAAATTTCATGTTTTTATCATCAAATGGACAATGTTTAAACCAATCTGCCTGCTTATAAAGCAAAAACTGTTGAGACAATTCCACGCGAAAGTGGACAAGGCTGACAAATTATTACAGCAACCAAACAAACTACAGGCCACAACAACAACGTGGTGTTCATTTAAAGGTGACAAAGAGATACCTTTCATTTTTGATTAACCCTAACTACCCCAAACCAATCAAACTCCAACTCCAGGTTTTGCCACGGTTTTGGCAGGTTTGGTAGTACCAAACCATAGCAATTTATTGTGGGACTTTGTTTGACTCGGTACTAAAGGCCCGGAGACCCTGTTGAATTGTGTAAGGTTCAGGGCAGAAAGGCATGAGACTAGTACAAATGTTGGAGTTTGGAGGAATGCACCCAGGAATTTATTCGTGGGTGACCCATGGCTGGCCACAGCACAGTTCCTGGTCAAAGGAATGTCCACAGTACGTACATGTATGTAAGGTAAAGCTGTACGTAAGTGCGAGTGGTGCGAAATACGGTACCCTCTGGAGACATGAACACAATGTGTACAATGGAGACAAAACGTCTCCGGAGGGTAAATTTCTATAGAGGAATAGGTCTACTGGGAATTTCACGAATTAGATTTTTGGATTTTACTTAAATTACTCAAAAACTAGGATTAGGATGTGGGTTAGGGTTAGTGTTTGGGTTAGGGTATAATATAGGGTATATTGGGTCTAAATTTCAACCCAAGAAAAAAATTATGGTTAAAATGGGAGCATTTTGAAAAACGTGCTCGACTTTCTAACCATTTTGTACACGAGTACAAAGCCATGTCTACCCAGTGATACAAAAATGCGAATGTGTGTACACCCTGTGTGTCCCCACTCAAGCACATGTATACATGTACCCAGTACCACTGGCCAGTCATCACTGCACTGATACTAAACAATGCACTGACCCATCTGTACCAAGTCAATCAAACATCAACAAGTTGGAGTTTGGCAGGTTTAGTAGTGTTAGGTTCAGTACCAATAATTACTTATACCTGTGTGCAGTTGTTGAAGTTAGTTATGTTTAGTACCGTATACTTTCTAGTGCGAGAGCCTCGAGGGTATAGGGTCATGATGGAATAGAACAACTTTTTTTTTTTTCTCCCCTTTTTTCGGCTAAAATCCTGTATTTTTGGTAGTAATTTTGACACCTTGATTTAAAGGTGCAGGTGAACCATTGGTAATTGTTTGAATTATTATGAATGGGTGGATTTGGGGTTGTATTTTATAGTAAATATCGTTTAACCGACCTGTTTGAAGTTTTACAATCATGGATGCTGAGAAAAGCAAGAAAAACAGCGTTCGTTTTCAAAAGGCGTCAGGCATTGGTTCTTATGTTGTTCTTGTGTTTTTTCGTGATCGTGATTTTTAAAAATAAAATTACATTTGTCTAAACAATTATTACAATATATCTAGCGCAATCATTTTGCTGGATGCCTACAATCATTATTTACTTTTAAGTAAAACATTTCCTAATAATTAGGTAGTAAATTGTTGAAATCTGCAAATGGTGTATCCACCTTTAAGGAGTTCATGCAGACCTTTCTGGAAGAATTGAGGTTTATAGTTTAAAATGTGCTTTGATGTGTGAGCAACATGACAAGGGGTGATAAAATGGTATAGAATGACATATTGGTAATAATCAGCAAAAATGTAATTATCCCCCTCGTTAACCTGTCCAAACACTGACAAATGGTGGCGCTGTTCGTGACGTAAATTTAGAAACCCCAAAAAAATAGACAGCACGTCTGGGCGGCGTACAAGGCCCCTGTGTCATCACACGCCATTCTCCGTGCGTATATAACTTCGGCTTGTGAAAACATGGAGGCGATTCATACCCTTTTCCTTTCTCGTTTTTTTCTAAAGCTCCTCTTTGTTGCTTGGCAGGTGTCTTGCCTTTTTGAGTACCCAAGAAAATTGTTGGCACAGCAGTTGGTTTTAACAACCTTTTGGTGTTCATGCCAAATGACCTGTACATTTCCAAATTTGCTTCAAAACAGGTTGGCTTGAAGTGGTCGCTGCATATAGCGTGGAGCTTAGTGTCAGTTTCCACTTCGTTCTGGTCGTCCGGACCGCAGAGGTCCAAATCTGCCGATACCTCCGGTCAGTTGGGAATGTGTGCCTCATTATGATTAATGAAGAAAATCCAGAACTAATCGATGATCGAACTGAGTGCGTGCGCAGCAGCACGGCCGATGTAGCTCAGCCTGCCAACGAGTTCCCAAATTTTCTATGCTAATTAGGTAACATTCTAGGGGTGGGGCCATTTCTCCCAAAATACTTTATGATTTTTAGCTGTTTCGGAGTTTCACCGAAACAGCTCTTGTAATCGTTTTTTTTTTTTTTAGACTCCTCTCCATAGGGTTTGTACAGCCTGTACACTTTGACCCTTGGGTACATTCGATCGACTTGAGACTTTGCATACACTTAGACCCCCACCCACGAAATTTATCACGATTACATCATTCATGGTCACGTGACGTCACGTTAACCCTAACCCTGCCAGATCCAGCACAGTGCATCTGTGGTGACTGCTTGACCTTGCTGGACTCTGCACACAAGTCAATGTGACAAAGTATGCAAATCTGTTGCGTCTGGCAGGGTTTCTAGCCAGAATATCCAGCAGCCGATTTCACGAAACTGTGCGTAACTTACGCCTTAACTGGATGTGGCGCAAGACTTACGCCATAACTTTAATGCGTAGCTGCGCCATAAGTTAAAATCGATTTCACGAAACTCTACTTAGCTACGCAACATCCTAGTTTCACTAAAAACTTTTATATTTGTAGGACGAGGGTGACCTCAAGTTCTAACAACGACTGTTTGCAGTTGTTGCACAAATATACATAAAACAGACGTTACAATTATACGTGTTTACGCGGATTTTTGTTGGAGGCCGTCATTTTTTTCGGGGCTGTGTTAATTGTAGCGTGAATACCGATTTTAAAGCCGTTTTTTTCTCAATGAAAAACCCATAGTACGATCGCGCCTTGTCTTGACCTATAATGGGAAATTGAAGCAGCAACTTGAACAAAGATAGGATAGGGATTGTCATCAGTCACGTAAGGTTTTGTCACTTGATCATATTGTCGATCGTTGCGTCGATCGATCGATCGAGCCGAGGATGAGCGGCCGGCGGTGTTCGTCTGCTAACGATGATTTAGCGGGTAATTATAAGTAAATCTGGTAAAAACAGTGAGCACAACATGGCAACTTGAATGTTTGTGATCGATGTTGAGCGTTATACCGAATACAATGATAGAACTAGAAGAAAACAAATGTGGCAGTGGCACTAACTGGAGGGTGGGGGGAGGGCAGAACTAAACATTTTAACTGAATTTGTGAGAGAAAATTTAACACGGTTGTTTGGCAACAATTATAAAACTTAAAAGGGAAAAGGTCATAGATGAATATAGAAAGGTAAAAAAGCTGTGTTGGCAGAGTGCTGTGACAGCGGATGTCAACAAAAGATTGGTTTAAAGCGAGAAAGAGGTGGGGCCTGGGGTAAGGGGGAGCTTGCTGCAAAAGCTAGAAAATAAAAATGGCCGGGATGGAGAAAAGAGTGGTAGTAATTCATTGGTAAGGCATAATAATATTAGGCATGATAATCTGTGCTCTTTTTTTCCTTCCGTGTTGATCGAGCTGAATACAACTAGGAAATAATTCCATAGGGACCTAGGCATTATTAGGCCTAACGTTACAGACATCATCACCCTGATTTGTGCACAAACCAGGCTAGCATGGCTAGGGATGAGACTGGTCTGAAAAAAAGTCTGTAGTGTTTTCTTGTTCCTAGTAGTATAGTACTAGTAGGGTTTTTTGCTTAGATATTTTTTAAGCAACATTTTACGATTGTGTTTATTGCAGCTTTCTTTCAAATTGAGGATTGCAATAAAGATAATGCTGCTGATGATGATGATGACTACAACGCTGATCACGACCCATCAGAAAGATTTACTAACTAAACTGGAAGCCTCCATGCCTCTACATCATCAAGGCCAGACCTGTCAACACAGACTGCAACCCGGAGTGGTGTAGAACATGAACATTTTCGGCCTTGCTCGTGGCTTGTTTATGTGTCATCCGTTTTGAATCTGGGAAAAACTTTGTGTTTGTAAATTGTATATGTCATCCAGCGCGAACTGGTTAAAAGTCAAACTTAAAAACATTGATATTTTGAATGCCCCTTTATACTTGACATTGAAATTAGTCTTGGTTCCAAGATTACGTAAGCGGAGTGATCTTACAAAACCCAGTCAGCCACCCCACTATGAAATTTTGTTTGCAAGACGTCCTAATCGCGGTATGCAGCGTGCGTAGGCTGCCGATGCGGGCGCCCTTTAACATACGGTACAGACCACGCAATGACGTTCAAATAGGATGTCTTGGCTAACTGACAATCGCTCAAAAATTTATGAGCAGAATTGTGATGCATTTCCATGCGCGTGTGACGTTGCGTGCATAATTACGTGACGTAACAGAAACTTGACCAATGAGTATGATTATGCATGTTACGTCAACGCGATTATACACACAATGTCACGTCACACGCGCATGCAAATTCTGCTGGGAATTTTTGTTAAGTGATTATGTCCATTAGCGAAGACGTTCAATTTAAAGGTCATGGCGTTTATTAAGAGGGCGCCCGCATAGGCGGTCTACGCGCACTGCATACTGAGATTAGGACGTCTTGCAACTAAGACTACCCACTGTGTAGCAGAATAATGTAAAAATATACTGTAAAAATGGAGAATGCACCCGAGTTCCTGCATTTAGAGGCCAAAAATCAACTTAAGACGAAGCCAGGGAAAGGCATATTGTTTGTATTCAATGAGAAGTCAAGTTTATAAAATTGCCATGATAATACAAACAAGTCTTGTTTATATTTATTATCTTTCTTTATTATAATTTCTTTCTTGGAACAATTTGTGTATGTGGGTATTTCCATAAATTCAGGTCTCACTGGAAAAATATCATTTTCAGTGACATGAGTGACTTCACCAGATCATAGCTAAGAAAGTCCAAGTCCCATGCTCACTTTTACTTTTAAATATTGTTGTGCAGGGGTGTATCTTCAATAATAAGATAAAAAATATTTTTATTTTACAAACGGACTTGTTAGATCTGCAGCCCTATCGTATGGTAAAATGGATTACAGATGGTCATAAATGATAGATAACAAACCAATTTTGAAAACAATAAGCTGAAACCTAAAACTTAAACATTTTTTTTTAAATTTGAGCGAAATTCTGTAAATGGGTTCCTCGTGTAAGGTTTGGTGTCCCAAAAAATAGCTTACTAAGTGAACCATTACTGTGAGTGTGGAATCCATATCAAGCAGCAGTGGCTCTATTTTTTGGTCATTTCTTGTAGCATTTACATGGTTTTAAAGTTTTAGACAGAATAGGTGGTGAAAATATATCAAATCTGAAAATTATGGCCATTCTTAATTTTTCCAGATGACCTTGGTGTCCCATCAAATATTACGTCGGGACATATTGATGATTCATTTTTTAGATGTTATCACATGTTATTTGCTGTTAATTCTACTTGATTTGTTTCTGAATTGTGGTTTCTTCACATACATGAATAAAAATTGACATCTTTGCATCAAATTTAAACAAATAATAAAAATAAAGATTTGGTGTCCCACTTACACGAGGAACCGCCAGGAATCACTTTCCTGGCCAAAAATGAGGGATTAGTTCAAGTGTGATTAATTAAGTGGATTTTTGACTTGCAACATGATCAATCGTTATGAAAAGAACATAAAATTAGCAAAAAACATGTTTTAGGATGCCCAAATGTAAGATTTTTCATTTCGGTGTCCCACTTACGCGAGGAACCCTATTTTTTCCGCGTAAACCACCCTATTTGGAGCTAATCCACTGTAATTTTAGTTCAGAATAATTGTTTTATCACCATTTATATGGAACTTAGTCAATATGCAATTTTCAAAAAGTAATGTTCAACATAAAGTTGTTTTACTGATTTTAGGATCAAAATACACATGTCACAGACTGTGTTCCTTATTTATGGAAATACCCATATACAATGTACATGTAGAATTTATTTATAAATAAAAAACAGAAGCCTTGTTCCTAGACTTGCATTGGTTTCTCAATTTGTCATGTTTTGTAGTGTTTTATATAACCTATAAGCCTATAAACTGGGTACAAAAACTACAAAAACAATCCTTTGGTTCTGGCTTTGATTTGATTTTAACAGGTGGGTTGCTTATCTAACAATACATTTGGAGAACGCACTCCTTACAAACCACATTCCCTTTCATTCCCGAGTACATTATGTATTTTGTTCGACCAATATAGGCCTACATTCACCTTTTAGGGGTGCATGAGGGCGCTGTTTAACTTTTGAGACAAAAAAGTGCGCCGGAGATTTGTTATGATTTGAGAAAGTGAGATCTCAACGAGGGTCACGGTGGTTTGTTTTGCACGCGACATTTACTAACGTTAACAGAAAAATGAGAAACTATCCTTGTAGGACGCTCCAAACATGTCGTAAATCTTTAACGATTTTGAAAATACCCTTCCGAGAAGAGCGATACCGTCCTCTGATTTCGTCGTCTTCGAGATGATATATAGGGGATTTATTCGGTCACGGAACAATCTTTCACGGTGAAGCGCTCTTCGGTGTTCACGTTGAACGCCATGTTTACGACACATAGCCAAGACTTACGCCACCTAAAGTCATGGCGTAAGTTACGCCACATCTTATGGCGTAACTCGGTAAGTTACGACATATCCCGATAATGCGTAACTTTTGTGAAATCCGTCCTAAAGTTATTGCGCAACTTGCGCAATAAGTTATGGCGTAAGTCCACTTACGCCATAAAGTAAAGTTTCGTGAAATCGGCTGCTGGAGGGTTAGGTTAAAGGTGTACATTTTCCCCATAGGTTTTGTACACGTTTTTATTCAGACTATTGACTTTGACACTTTGGTAAATCCGATTGACTTGAGACTTAACACACACCTCAACCACCATCCTCAGGGGGCCAGATGAAAATCGTCATGATGACGTCATCGTTAAAGGTGTAGTTTTTAGGACCCTCTATCAGTCTGGAAGTACAGGCCCGATTGCGGCAAATTTGGTGTTCAAGTATTTCAGGATGTGTTATAGACGAAAATTAGGATGACATAATGAAGACGTCATCGTGGATCATGTGACGTCACATTAAAGGTTCTGTTTTTAAGACCCTCTATCTCTAGATAGTCCAGGCAAAATACATAATTTTGTTTTGTTGACCTCAAACAAATTGCAACAAATTGTTTTTCACCACAGTGCACTTTTATAAGGTCCCTAGAATTACATACTAAAAATCTACAAAAATCCAAGTAGTGGAAATATGTCTAATTTGCATAAATCGTTTATCCCTGCCGTGTAATATGTTTATATTCCCATATTTGGGTATATATTTTATTTTTATTTTTTGAAAAGTTTATTTTGGCGATTATACTTAAACATCCTTACTTCAATAACATTTTCTAAAGCATGCAAGTGACTAAATAATTATGAAAATATAGTAATGGTCCAAAATGACTACAATTATACCCTATCATTTGCACGCATTTACCTTGTCTCCAGATATCATCAAGTAGTAAGTATTGAAGTGCTTCAAATTCAACAAGTTGCTTACTGGCACAGTTATCCTATTAAAACCTTATGGAAAATCATTTGGACAATGATAACATTGTGATATTTAGCCCAGCAAACAAAAACTTGGAAAAAATGATGTGTCCCTAAATTGAGCTAATAAGTAGGTGAAGGGTTGCCTAAGGTGTGAGACTTTAACAAGTTAAAGGAAACCCCCCAAATTTAAGATTTTTGTTGCTTACAATAATCATATCTACGTTAAAATGTATTTTGGGGATTTCCTTGAACTTGTTCAAGTCTTCCATGTTAGGCAACCCTTTAACTACTTTTTAGCCCAATTTATAGACACACCATTTTCCCCAGTTTTTGTTTTCTGGGCTAAATATCACAGTGTTATTATTGTTCATATGATTTTTCATAAGGTTTTAATATGATAACTGTGCCAGTAAGCAACTTGGTGAATTTGAAGTTCACCAATACTGACTACATGATGATATCTGGAGACAGTGTAATGTGCGAACATTTATAGGGTCAACAAAGTTGTCATTTTGGATAATTACTGTGTTCTCATAATTATTCAGTCACTTATATGCTTTAGCAAATGTTATTGAAGTAAGGATATCTAAGTAGAATCACCAAAATAAACTTTTCAAAAAATAAAAATAAAATATATACCCAAATATGGGAATAAACATATTACACGGCAGGGATTAACGATTTATGCAAATTATACATATTTCCACCACTTGGATTTTTGTAGATTTTTAGTATGTAATTCTAGGAACCTTATAGAAGTGCACTGTGGTGAAAAACAATTTGTTGCAATTTTTTTGAGGTCAAAACTTATTTTTCCTGGACTAAGAAGTACAGGTCCGATTAGGGCCAAACTTGGTATGCAAGTATTCCGGGATGTGTTATTGACAAAAATGAAGATGACGTCACAGGGTGTCATGTGACGTCACAGTTTTTCCCCATAGGATTTGTACACGTTTATTTTAACCAATATATCGTGGGCACTTTGGTAAATCCGATCGACTTCAGACTTGGCACACACTTAGACCACCACACACACATAATGAAAGACAATTAGACACCCGAAACAGCTCTGTGTTTGTCCACAAACACATTTCTAGTTCTTATATTTATTATTCAAATTAATAACTTTTACATACTGGAAATCACTCATTTAAATATAATTTTTCATTTAAGCTAATAAAAAACACATTACATAAACCCTTTAACATGCAAAATGCGAGTGTTATTGTGAGTTCTTGTGTTTAGGTACCTTTTCAAGCTATACAATATGTACACTAAGTACTGTAGAAATTGAGAAGGTACCTAATTAGAAGGGAAAATTAGTATGTATGTTGACGACTATATTATCTTCAACTATTATCTTCAACATTTATCAAATGTTGAAGATAATATAGTCATCAGCATATATACTAATTTTTCATTAGATTTCATGCGTTTTCCAGATGTTACGCTGTTACAATCATGCTGGTAGTGTTACCATGCCATCTTATTTACAATATCATATGCCATCTTATTTATAATCTTGTAACTATGAGAATGATTTAATTTTGTTCGCTCTGATGTGATTTATTACGTTCTGTACATTTACAGGATGTTAGCAATCGATGTCCTATTTTGCGACACGCTGTTACCATGCTTATTATTAGGCCAAAAACAAAAGAGAAATGGTGTTAACGGTAAATCAAATTGGTGGCTAAATTGCCGATCTCAAACTTTCTATTTACATTTTGCTAGTTGACAATTGTACACGGAAACTAGTTTCAATTATTTGCCACGAACATAATCATTTCCCTAACCTAAAACCCTGACTGAAATAAATACAATTATTTCCCTACCTACCTGGATTTTTATTTTCTCAAGCTTTAAAAATGAAAAGGATTTTTGTTTTTATTTAAAAAGGTTGCAATAGAAGTAGACCTGTAACAAAAATGTGTTCAAAACTTCATGCAGTATAAAACACATGCCTTCTACATGGTGGATAGTACTTTTTTTTAATGGGTCATTTGATATTGCGGGCACGTTTCTCTAAACTGTTCCCAACACAAGCAAACACCATGCCATAAAACATTCAACTTGCGTCATCCCCGTCTGGAACACATACACAGTAACGGCAAGTGCTGGCGTCATAAAATAAGTACACGCTCGTGTATCACAGAATGACGTTCATCGGCCAAGAAACTGAACATACGCAGTGTGTATTAGTATGATCGTACTGTAGACTGTGCGGCAATAATATTAACCCCTTTTAAAAAACTAATCCAATATTAATATGTCCCTCGTATAATGCAATTATCATAACCATTGTACGGAGCAGGCAGAATTGGGATACTGGGGCTGCTACTGGTACAGAGACGAATATTGATCGGTATTGATTCTTCACTTGTGTCTATGTAATATTATTAATAATACATTATTAATTTACCGTGTCCTGCTTTTGTGCTGTGTGTGCTTTAATTTATTCACCAAGGTTTGAATCTCGCAGATAGAGAGGGCAAAGGTATTTATTTGGAAATGTATTATTTACATGTATTTATTTTAATAAACTTGGTTATTACCTCCACCCATCTCCGATTCACAGAGGTTATTTTCAGCCCCGTCTGTTTGCTTGTTTGTTTGACTGTTGGGTTTATACGGAGAAAACTACTGGAAGGATTCTAACCAAAGTTGTACATGTAGCTTTCGGATCAAGAAAGATTTTAGTACATTATCAGATTAATCTGGATCCAGATTAGAAATCTGGATCACTTTGAAAGTTTTTTTAACATTGGGAGATAGGGTACCGTAGGGCGTTTCCCCAAAGTGGTAATTTATTTGACACCTTTTCACAAAAGTGGAAAAGCATGTTTACACCTTTGAAAATACATAAACAAAATTCACACCTTTTCACACAAGTGGGAAATATTTTCACACCTTTTCGAACAGGTGGGAATATTTGCGAGGAGCGAAATGGTAAAACGGAATGGGTAATGACATTTTGTTAAACAAATGTTCTATTCTTATTCACAGTGTTAACTTGATTTAAATTGCTATGTATGTACTGTAATGTATGTCATTAAACATTCCCCCATTTTTTTTTATCAAACAGCTCTTGAATACACAAGAACTGTATCCCAAAATACTAATAACACCGAAATGGTTCACACTCAACTTTCTATAAATTAGATTGCAGGTCAATAAATAGGCCAGAACGTTTTTATGTCGGCCAAATCAAGATTTGCATGCCCTTCATTATTTATATTTGTTTAGAAAGATAATTTTATGGGCCATGATGATGAACATTGTGCCTTAAGTAAAGTGCCCTGTTTTGCAATGGATGAATGTTCGCTTGGTCCCACTGTTGCGCGGCTCAGCTGCCCTAGCCCTGCGTGCAATTTAAAAGGTCGACGCCTCGTAAGTCCGACGCCTTGTAAGTTCGACGCCTCTTAAGTTCTGCCACTATTTATGCATAGAAACATCGCGTAGAATGTTAGCTCCTCCAAGTGTTAGAGTACACATTAAAGGTACGGTAGGATACACCATTTGCAGATATCGAAAATATTTATTACCGAATTATTAAGAAATATCTTACTCATCTGAAATTAATTAAATGATTCTAGGTATCCAGCAAAATGATTGCGCTAGATATCCTGTTATTATTCTAAAAAATAGAATTTTATAAAACGCTGTTTTTCGTGCTTTTCTCGGCATCCATGATTGTAAAACTTTGGGCAGGTCAGTTAAACATTATTTACTATGAAATACAACTCCCGAAATATACCTACATGTATTCATGACAATTCAAGTAATTACCAATGGTGTATCCTACCTTTAACTCCCTAGGGTGTGAGCAATATCATATTGTTTTAGAGGATTTGGGAGGGTTAGGGTTAATTAAGAGATGTTCGGACTTATGAGGCGTCAAACTTATGATACAGCCCCCTTTCACCTACTTTGCTGCAAACTTGACCACGTTGACATATTCCTTTTATTTAATTGACTACCTGTGGATGTGTGACCAAATGACATGAGAAAAGCATCATGTTGAGAAATAATCATTATTTTGTGTATAAGATATAGAAGCCAAGCTGTATCAACCCTAACCCCCTAGGCTCTCGCACTAGCAAACTTCAACAACTGCACACATGTTTAGTAATTACTGAACACTACTAAACCTGCCAAACTCCAACTGTTGAAGTTGACTTTGTACAGATGTGTCTTATGCAATATTCAGTGTTCAGGATCAGGGCTGTAATGACTGGCCATTTAGTCATGTGTTGGACTGTGTTTGAATTGGGACACACAGTGTGTACATTTATACACTTATACATGTAGTTGGCCAGGAACTGTGACCAGCTCACCAACAAATAAAGGTTGTGCATTCCCCTAAACTCCAACATTTGTACCAGTCTCAGGCCTTTCTACCCTAAACCTCACAAAATTCAACAGGGTCTCCATGGGCCTTTTGCACTGAATCAAACAATGTTTGGTACCAAACCTGCCAAAACCTACATTTTTGTTTACACACACTGTACTGTACATAGCAGCATGAAGTGAACAAAAATCAAGTGGGATCATACAAATATTCCAACAATTAAAAAATCAGCACTTTGACTTCACGACCAATTTGATGTTTTTTTACTACTTGCCCTAGGAGGAAGAGAATACCTAATAACTGCAAAACAACTCCCGGCATTGCCACCAAACACCCGACACCCCTCCGGCACGACAGCCAATCACACCAGAGCCGAGAACAAAACAGAAACCAAGGCAAATACTGATGTAAATTTTGCCCGGTCTCCGCCAGCGCTGCCCGAATTCCGAGGATGTTTCACACGCTCTCAGATGCAGGCACGTACATTCCGCGGATCGGGGTTCGAGCGGGTGTTGGACTTTCCAGCCTTGCTTCCTTTTTGTATAAAGGAAGAGCTCTAGCCTAGTGGGAACTGTAATGATGGGAGGAGAGGAGATGGGAGGAGGGGAGATGGCAAGGATGCCTTGGGCAATGGATGGGTGGATGGAGGGACCACCTCAAAAAGATAGCATGTCTTCCACTGATTCTCACATACAGTACATGTACCGGTATGTACATGTAGTACAACTGGCTATGGCAAACTAGATGTAACTGCCTGTACTGACAGACTGACCAAATGGATGATACCATAAAATGAGGCAAATTTGGCTCTGCAGGGTTATTTGGCCACTACAAACATATTATTTGATGGTTATTTTTTTAACTTGTTCTTTTAAGGGGTAAGTATCTCAAGAGACGCACGCAAAAACATATTTATCTAAAGGGCGTAAAAGTAATGAGATTTCAACTTTCACGAAGGGACATCTTTGATACATTTCAGACGCACGCGCGCAAATATGCAAGCCCCCTAATGAAAATACGCACGGCACTGTGGATTATAAAAGTAAGTAAATTGAAATGTTTGTTTTCACCATGGAGAAATAAGACTGGTTTTCACGAACAGACGGGGAATCTTTGCTAATAATAATTTTTGCAAAGAAACCACTGGTTTAATTAATACATGTATTGGGTTTACCAGAAAGTTCAGCTCTCTAAAAATCATGTGGGTATTTTACTTAATTCACAGGGTAAATGCATTGCATTGTGGTACAATTTTTCAATTTTTAAAACAAGAAAACCTATCTTGCGATTATCTTAAAATATGCTTTTTGTCTAAATCGACATGCCCATCCCTTCGTAAATCCAGTGACATTTATTGTACATACATAAATCACCCTTTAATGTTTACATTTCAATTCATAATCCGTAGAAATCTAAGCAATGTGGCACAAGTGTCCCGAAGAAAAACAATCCTGAAAGATACTAGTACAATATATGCACCTATAGCCTCTGTGTCTCAGCAGATGAAATCTTGCCAAACCCCTGAAGCATTTTACCATAAAAATTCCAAATCTTCTGGACAGGAGGAAAAAAAGCTCTCTGATTAGCAGTGTGAGGACTGGCCCTTCTCAGTTTGATGACAGTTATCATTCCTTGGAGACTCTATCTTTTGGTCAATCCAGAGAATTACTCCCACCCCTACTTCCCAACATAATAATGCAATATTATAGTCCATATGCATTGTAATGCCTGGCTATTCAGAGAATGCCTAATGGTCAGACAGCTGATCACTGACCATCTGCATGGGGCTAATTTTAATGAAGCTGCTCAGCACAAAAATATGCTTATCACACAAAAGTCTTGCTCAGTAAAATCATGGTAAAATCAAGTTACCAGCCAAAACTCCATATTTTAGCAAAACCAGCCAAATACAATGTACCAGTCACAAACAATAAACATCACGCTACAAGTACAAATGTAATGCTATAGTTCCCACTGTCGTGCGATCCGTTACGAACGCCACGATTGGCCATTCGTAGCTGATCGCGTAATTTTTGTTTCCTTTTCACATTTGGATACGAGTTGATGCGAGTCGATACGTTCTGGTACGATTTGGTACGATTTGGTGCGCTTGGATGCGATCTAGTCACGATTGGTCAATTTCAGGTGACACGATCTGTCACGATCTGGTCTCCCGTTCAGATACGATCAGATACGTTCCGATAGGATTGTCTCGATTAAGTCCACGATCGGGGTCCCCGATTGGGGACGATGTGGTACGAGCAGGTACGTTCCGATACGTTCATCACAAACCGATGCGCTCTGTTTAACGATCGGGATCGAGAGTGATCACAATTTGCGCAACGATTGGACCCCGACGGGTATACAGCCCGACTGATCATGGACTTCATTGTTTCTTGAATCCTACAGAGTGAAGACTACAACCTACAATCAGATCGCAGCACATCTCAACAGAGGTGGTGTTTGTCTTGTCCAAGGTTGATCCCGATCACCACGATTTGGAAGCACGATTAGATGCGATCAGTCGCGCTTTGTTACGATCCATTACGATCTGATGCGATGATCATGATTGAAAATTGATCGTGTTGATCGTAGAAAATGTTTAAACAGTCCAACAATTTTCTACGGTCAACACGATTGCCACGACTGACCTCAAGATAAGATCTGATAGGATCACCACGATTACTCTACGATTAAGACCACGATTTCAATCGTGGCGCAAATCGTGATAGTGGGAACCTAGCATAAGCTACTTTTTGTGCTTAGCAGCTCTGTGAAATTGGCCCCTGGTCAGGTCAATCTGCCCTTTGATCTGAGCAATACATACATTGTAGGTATACAAGCAGTTGTGGTACCCTAATTTATAGAAAGATCCATTTGGTGCGCTACAGAACCACACATGCTTGATTAACGTTGTACATGTATAATCAGTTACATTATGACCTGTCACATGACGATAAAATGGCAGCCGTTAATTTTGAATCAGACGACTTCCTTCACGAATCTGATTGGTTTACATCTGGTGAAACTGGATTGTTATATGTGTCAGCTGACCCTGTTTCTTTAGATTCATCCACCAGAGTTGTAACGAGTCACTGATTTGTGTAACTCGAGTCGAGTCATTAAAAAAAATTGACTCAAGTTGAGTCATTAGGTCAAGAAGTGAAGTCGAGTCGAGTCAAGTATTGAGGTCGAGTCAAGTATTGAGATCGAGTCAAATCGAGTCACACATATTTGAACACTATACAATAAATAAACACATGCTACAGAAACACAAGGTGGGAGTCCACGGCACGGTGTGTGTTTGTACATGTATGTATCATAGAGGAAGGAAAACAAATAGTGGCAGCTGCTGTACCGGGATAAAGACTCGCGAACATAAACATGACGTGAACAGTACATGTACATGTAAGTCATTGCAAATATTTTTCGCAAAGTTTTGTTCTATTTTTGGGGACTCAAGTCTTATTAGCCTTCATTCGAGTTGAGTCATTCCGACGAGGGACTCGAGTCGAGTTGAGTCATTTGCCTGCAGTGAGTCCAGTCGAGTAATTTACCCATCAAGACTCGAGTCAAGTCGAGTCGCAAAAAAAATTGTCATTGACTCGCGTCATCCACTGATCTCTATAATATATCGGAGCATGATAGGAGTCAAACTACATTACTATTTATGCCCGAACAAGCTAACCGCGCTGAGTTGATAGTCTTTCAAGCTTGGCTGGCCAGTTACTAGTAAAATCAACTTTTCATAAATTTACATTGTACTTGTCACACTGATATGGCAAGAGTTGGGAGTCTGTGGATAATATTTATGGGTTTGCAAACACGTTAAAATGTGTCAGCTGATAAGCGGTTTGCCGAAGCCCCCCAAAACCAAGCCTGCTCATTGGTCAAATTCTACAGCCCAAAGCCGCGTTCGCATTGGACTTAATATTGTCAAAAGTTACCGTACGTGATTGTCAAAGTTCACGGTGCTTATTCTTCCGAGCGTCCGCACTTGGATTAAACGGCTCGCGGAAAGTACTAGGCCAGAGTGACATGTCCTCTCATAATCTAATGAGGGCGCCCTACGCCTGACCTCCAACACCGGATGTGGTTTTGTAAAAAGCGCACACTAAATTTACACGAATAGCAGAAAACGGCAAAAATTTGGCTCAGAATTCGCTCGAAAGTGTGCAAAATTCAGTCAAGTCACATGGTGCAGTGCGCATCATATCATGTACACAAGTACAAGTACTGCAAGTGATAAGCGCGCGAAAGCGTAGTGGTCATGCATTGGTGTGACCTCCAGACGGAAATCACGTGACCAAAATGTAGGTACACATGTATTACATTACGTGGCTGTCCGCACTGGACTTTTTAGCGACGTAAAACATACAACTTAACTCCTCCGCTAGAAGCTTGGGCCTGTAGATCTTACTGTTGCGGAGGGTAAAATGGACAATTTGAGAATGTTCCGCCTGTCCGCATTGGATTTAATTTGGTTAATTTGACAATAGTCTCCATAGATTTTACCAAAAAAAAGTCTAATGCGGACACGGCTCAAGAGGCAGACCTTGTCTTGCATAATTAACAACCAGATCTGCACAGCTATCACAGACGCTTGTGCAACAAGCTGGTAAATATTCTAGACTACAATTGTTATGTATTGAAGACCTAAATTCCCTGCAACTGTGCCAAATTCATCAAGTTTAGGTGAGAATTTGCTAATATGATAATGATAAGCAGGTTGCCTGATATTTGCATTTATATGGGATAAAAGAAATGTTATATTTCTTACCTTCTTCAATGACAGATTTTCCTTGGTAAAACTGCTTTGATCTCTGGGCCTCTTCCATTGCAGTTGCGATGCAGCATTACAGGTATCTTCTAACGTGGTTCCTTTAACACAGAAATGACATCTACAGGAAAAGATGAAAGTCCGCAATCCAAGCCACTTTTTGCTCAAAATTGGTCTAATGAGAAGCCAGCTCTTGTCTCAAGTGTCACTTGGCTCTCAAGAGGCTTCCACAAATTTGTGAATTACATTTTCATCATGTTGGAGTACTGAAAACCAAGATTTTCGAATAATTCATGAGATGCTAATGACGCAACTAGTTTTTTTTTAGCAGACAATCTTCTAAGGGACGTTCGTGGGATGAAATCCATGTGGATTCCGTGGTCTGATGCTCCGTGCTCAAGAAGCTGATTCGGGCATAATAAATCCACGTTGCGATGGAGGATACAAAGAGTAGATTTCACAAATTGATGATGATGACTAAGAAGGAAGACGCACTTTGCTCTAGAATTTAGTTTCCATGGCAACCGTGATGTGAGATGGTCGGGGTACACAATGACGGGATAGGCAGAGAAGTCAGGATGGAAACCGATGCAATTTGGAGAGGTTTGGAGAAACGAACGAGGCAAAAAATAGCTCCGTGGAGAAGGGTATCCAACAGACAAATTTCCTACAAGATTTCGGAGACGGGGAAACGCAATCAGCATTCTCTGTTGAAACACATCCTCAATGTGAAATACAACGGCAGTGTAGCGAGGCAGCAGTAAGCACATCCGATAGCTTTGGCAATAAGGCAACACTTAATTGGAGCTTCACCGACAATTTAAGGGATACAAATGACACAGAATGATGTTTGCCAGCATGACTGAAGACGTGATAGCAAGTCCCTAGAACAACAGCAACGCCCCATGTTCTCTCACGAGATACTCACAAAAACTTAATGATGCTTCCAACAGCGAAAAAGGCAACCGATTCAATCTGTTATAACAGATTTTATGAAGAAAGGCAACATTTTGCTGCTGTAAAGGTTAGATAAAGGGGAATGACAGCTAGACTGATGATCTTAAAGTGATTTCAAGTGGGTGCCATAGAGTACAAGTACATGTTCTCTCATTAGTCCCGACAGACAGTAATAACCAAGTACATCAAAATGTTGAATACCGTAGAACAGTAACTTGTGCAGTGTTTTCCCTAGTATTTCACTTGTGAGGTGCGAATTTAGACACGGAACCTCACAGCATAATAAGTTTCACAGGTTTTTCATTGATACATACATGTGTGTACACTACAATGCTAGTGTACATGTACCTCACAGGTTTCCCTGTATCTCGCAGCCTTGGATTTGAAAATACCAAAGCAGATTAAGCATTTACTATTGAGGCTTTATTTCCATACTTCACAACATGCTCTGTTGTTATACCCACAGTAGCTAGAGCCTCTTTGAGGTTCACACAACTACCGGTACCTGCTACATGTAGAAACAGCACCTCACATGCAATTTAACAGAGGAAAACACTGCCTCTTATTGAAATTACGTATGCAGTCTAGCAATTTCTTTTCTGGTTTATAATTTTTTTTAATGAAGGGTCTAATTAATATTCATTTTGGAGTAAAGAAGTTTTTCTTTAATGGAAAGTGGTACTTTGCATTGGATAGATTAACAATGTCAATATATGTGGATCTGGATTAATACCAGGGACAGAAATTGCTAAAATCGCTTAACAACCAAAACTTTCAGTCAAGTTCAATTAATAACATTAACAATAACAGTACAGTTGGCTCTTGTTTATACAAAAGTACAATGTAGCTGTACCAAGCAAAAATGTGTATTACAATGTATGTCAGTGCAGATCTTATTCACTCTGCACATAAATGCAGAGTTGGGACCAAGAATGTTTGCTTTCATCATAATTTGCATTACCAGTTTGTATTAACAAGAGTCGACTGTACGTATACAATTACTACATTGTTGTACATGTATGTGCACTGGGAAATGTGTATGTCATTACATGTATAATATTATACTTTGATTTGTGTACAGCAGAACAGCCGATAGGCAATACCATTAAAATGTGAGAAAAAAACGTAACATACATTTGCACCCAAAATTGGGATTCGTTTAATGTGCTCAGTAGAACACTTGGCTTATGATCCAATGGTCTCGGATTAGAATCCCATAGTACTACGTGAATATTAAATGCATACCTTGGTCAAGGAGGGTCCTATTAAAAAACATGTGTATTTAATAAGTATTATTGTAATGTGCTTATTCAACCTGACCTTTTCCACATAATATGTATGGTTAATCTAGCAGAAAGGGGGCCAATATTATACAAGCACATCTGGGGCTACCGGTACATGTAGTTTACAATATGAATATCTTACACTGGGTGTACCTCAAAAACATACATGTATGGGTATGGTTACGTGCATTAAGACATGCCCCACAGCAGGGCGATTTTTATCAAGTGATGACTGGGCTTGAGTTGACAACACAGAACAGCTGATTTCTGATCCGCTAATTCAATATGACAGTGTTGGTTGGAGATTGATATAAAAATAGCTTTACATTGCCTACATATTGGTTTACTTGCATAACAGACTCTGCAGTACATGTAGCATTTTAAGCTTTGAGGTATTTAATTCCGTTTTCTTAATTTTGCTTTTTGGTGGTTAGGTTTGTACAGGATCATGTTTTTAGTAGATACCGGTACTTGCTGAAGCTTGTTTCCAAGTACATCTTACGTGTGATATACTCGGCCAAAAAGAAACACAACATCATAAAACATACTTATGTAATAATGTGCACTTGCCCTGTATTTAAGTCACAATAACCCTTCTTTATGTGTAAACTTCTCCAAAGCATGACTTCGAAAAGTTTGTTAATGTGTACAAACATTTTGTATGACCTTCTTTTGCATCAATATGCCCCAACTGCATGGGCCTCATTAGCCTCTATAGTACAGGCAATGAACAGGAAGGGCCCTCCATTCTTCATGATTGTTGAAGTTGTGTTCCTTTTTATTTTGGCTGAGTATATAAATCAATACTGAATGGCCAACGCAAATAACCAGATTTACACTCTCTGGATGTCACTGACATTGGTTGATATAAAAACAAACACCATTCGAGCAATTCTGACATCATCAGAAGAAATTGTTTCGCCACCGCTTTGATTTGCATTCTGGCAGCCATCAGTGTGTGCGAGAAAGAGCCAGTCGGGAGGAAGTGATAACGTCACATCAAGTGGAATTTGGTCAATGCCATTACCAGGCTTGAACTAGGAGAAGCCATTTTATTAGTGCAGGAGGTGATGAAATGCACATGGCCAGACTATACTAGTTCTGTTCTCAAAGATACAAACATTTTGTGCTATACATTATTGTCGCCAACACAATGTTAGCAGTTGTGGATTCGGCCCCATTATTTCTCCCTTTTTTTGTTAAAAGAGGTGCAATGTATGTTCGAATGTCTTATTCTTTGTTTCTTGTTTTTTCATCCACTTGATCAGCAAATGCCCTTCTTTATGTTCATGTTTTGCCTTATTTCGAGTTTCGGCTACTCTTCCCCATTCTTTCCGCAAATGCTGGATAAGTTCCTGGTTAGGTCTATGCTGGTATCAGGCCAAATAATGAGCAGGGATACTTGCTCTCAGCTCAAATGTATCACTTGTATTATAACTAGACAGGAGAAGAGGTTATTCTCCAATTCGACACTGTAAATTCCACGTTCCTTCTGTCTTTCCGCAAGACATTTAATCTCAACATGACACGTCTGCTCAGTATATATTGTAACCGGCCAAATGAAAACTTCATGACCGAGATGATGAATTCAACTTAATTTCCTCTCTGTTCCTTTCCTTCAAATATTCTCTTTCAACAAGACCCGAGGAACAACTCAAATTCAGAATGTCCACATGTGTACAGGTACAAGAGTAATCAATGATTGCATCCTACATCAAGACATTATAGCAGACTAAATGGCAGAAGTTGGAATGCCAAGTATCCAGTCTATCCAGGCAATTATCAAAGTTATCTAAACTGACTTGGTGTCCCGCAACAGCGGTCCGTGTAACAAGAGAAGTGACTTTTGTGATGGAGTTATTGAATTCACGTGAAGGATGCTTACATCTTAGAAGATGCACCATTGACGAGGAAATAATTAACTGGTCCCACGGCACCTAATAATTAAATATTACATTCTGTATTTGATCATGATGGCTACCAGATACACAAATCCTGTACAAACGTTCACCGTAGAGATTTACAAATGGGATAGCGTAAACAGTTTCTGCAAACAGCCCTGTTTTTTTAATACAGCATCTGAATTTTTTTCCAATTACTTGCCTAAGTAGTTTATTATTTCGGTCTTTTCAAGATGCAAATGATGCCTTTGTACAAAAACGCTTCAAGCCTAGAGATTCCTGAAAGATATGCACAACATATAAATCAGTTCATGTTACAACAGTCTTTGGCAGATTCAGTTGCTCCACACCAATACATAACTTATATTCCTTCCTTAAGAGAAACCTCCGTCCACCTCTGGGTATGAGGTTACAAACATGGGTATGGCGAATGCGACTCGGGAACATCACCCTGGGAATAAGGCTTTAATGCGGCGACACACACCCGACACCTCGGCGGATATTACAAGTACATTCGCTGTCCCGCGACCTCCCTGCCTGTCTCTCCTCTATTGCTTATATAGCGTGGCCAACTGCATACGAAAAACGCACTTCACGACGCCAGTATACTTCAGTAAAAATGTCTAGGCGGAATACAAATTGTGCATTTCAACTGTGAAGTGCTGGCATTAAGATTGCTTCTAGATGGTGGATCCCAAGGTGCGACATGGACACGTTTACAGGGCTGGGCAAACAATTGCTCCAATCTAACATTTCTTGATGTACATGTAACATCCACAAATCTAGTTCCAAAATTAGAATGCTAACATGAAGATAATTTCTTTAAGGTTCACCGAGGCATCATTAAAGGAAATTTTCTTTCTCAAGTCTATTTTGAGTTAGCATAAGAATGTTTTTAGATGGTTTAAATTCCTGAAAATGATCCTGAATAGTTCCAGTTCTTACCAGTCTTCTTGTCATGAACATATTCAGCAGGTAAATGAAATGTTATCAGATAGAATAAACTTGACGGTGTTGTAGAAAGCAACTTTGTTAGTGAACCAATAATGGTGAGGATCACTAAAGATAAAAGCAGTTGAACACCATCTCTAACACTCCCACTGTCGTGGACACAATAAATTTACGAAGAAACACCCCAGACAACATGAAATGAGCTAAGTTCCATCCAATTTAAGGGGTGGCTGATAAATAATGCACGTGCATCTCGCCAGGGATTATAAATTATATTACAAGTCATTAGTCTTGGCAATCCGGCACATAATACACGGGCATTAATCAAGCTTGTCGGCGATCCAGTGAACAGAGAGGTTTGTGGTGTTTGCGGCATACGTGTACACGTGGATGACAAATGTCAGGATTCTTGAGACTGACGCAACATGGCTTCCTGACGTATGTTTAATGTGATAATTCTTGGTGGCGAATACAACATAGATCGAAGTTCATACATTTTTCATTAGGTCTCTTTTACTTGGTGCTGATTGTGAATTCCTATCGAAATAGTTTTCCTGTGGAAGCTCCTTTGGGTACATAGTAGGTGATTTGTGTTTACACCTGTACAAGGTTTATACATGTAGCCTACATTCTCCTGATGAGGTCTTTCAGAGGTTCTTGTGAAGTTCCTATAAGGTGCTCTTGAGGTTCTGACAAGGTGCTTGTGAAGATTTACTGCATGTCTGGAGGGCTCAAAACGCATTTTTGTCCGAAAGCCATTTTCAGTTGTAACATTTTCTTGATCTTTAGAGAGTTTGTACTATGCATATCTTTCAATTATCTCTTAAATGCATCTTTTCAATATTAGGTTGTCTTCACTCAAGCCAAATCACCAATTAATGCTTACTGACAATTATATACTATTACAATCGTTTTTAACACTTGAGGGGAATACACTGCACTGGGTAAAGCCGGCACATGCACGCGCCTTTATTATTCTGTTACTGGTACATTTGACAGAAATATCATTGCCCTTAAATACCCTGGCAATATGCATACTACATGTATTTTAGGTAATAAAGTACAATAATGGTCTAATGACTTGTTCATATTTTAAGTGGCCATATTGAATATTTCACATGACACTGTCAGTGCAAGTGCCAATGTTTTATGTATTTCTTGCGCCAACTATTGCCTACAATATTATGTTTAACGTGTTGGACAACACTACCGGGTACGGGATCTGTTTCCCAGATATGGAAATTATGTTTATTGTACGTGTACGTAAAATGGTATATCTTTGTCTGTGGGAGACAATCCAAGATGGCCGTCATGAACAAATCACCATGGAAACGGCAGCTAAGACTGGGCTACAACCAGGCTCTTTAATATATTTCTATGTTTCGTAACATCAAAAGAGGCTTCTCGACCTTTGCACTTGGAGGATTCATGTCAGATACCCTTCTGAGACCATCCTTCGTGTTGTCCATAGTACGCGCCATTTTTAGAATACATTAACAATTAACCAAAACTAATTTACTTTTAAACACATTTACATTTACCAAGATATGAGACTAAAATATATTTCAGATGAGTATCTGACATGAAAGATGAAATCACCATTTGAAATATTTTCCAAGCCCACTTTTTATTAGATTTAAGCAGACTTTTGGTCCCACCAAGAGTGCCTGTGTGTGCGTACATGTTTAAAGGTAGGTTTCACCATTTGCAGATCGGACATTTTTACTGCCGAATTATTAAGAAATATCTTTGTTTCTCTCTTTGAAAGTAATAACGATTCAAGGCATCCAGCAAACTGATTGCGCTAGATATCGTGTATTTGTTCCAAAAAAAAATTGTTCTTGGTATCCATGATTGTAAAATTTCGGACAGGTCAGTTTCACGATATTTACTATAAAATACAACTCCCAAAACCACTTATTACTGGTTATGGTGTAATGGTGTAATTTACCTTTACATGTAACCTTAACACAAATGCATTTTGTTACCCTGCCATACATGTACTTCACAGTAATGATCTGTATTCACTTGTTACTCATTGGCTGAATGACTCATTAAATTTGCAAGACACGTCGCCCCCAACTTGCCATTGGCTGACCGGTTCAGCTCATTTGCATAAAATGTTATAAGTCAATATGAATCATGTATACCTTTTCCTTTACTGGAGTACTGTATTGATGTGGTATGGGTTCTTTTGTTACATTTTAATTGTTAAACAAATAAGCACTACAAATTAATTGAAACAGAGTTTGAGCAGTAACTTGTTAATCACTACATGTACCATACATTAGTATTTAGTAATTTGTTAAATGAGTTAATTAGCAAAACAAATTACAAAAGTCATGGCTGGTAATATATATAATTGCATTGTGAAAACTCATTATTGGTACATAAAAAGGGCATTACTTAGGCAAACAATAAACCATTGAACATTTAACAATCAATAAGTTTTTTCAAAAATGTCTTATCATTTGAAGAAAGTGAACATTTATCAAATTTACTAAATTTTGAGGAATAAAAACAACAGAACAGCTGTTTTTAAATTTTATTTGTTCAGTAAAAACAGGTTACCAGCCAAACTCCGATAGGTGCTTTCAGTTAAATGTTAAAAGCTCACAAACAATACACATTTTGTACATCATTGGTTTGTAGGGTCTCCATTTTTGCTAAGGAAGAATTTTCATGCTAAGCAAATGTGTTGTGCTTAGCAGCTCCATGAAATTGGCCCCTGGTACATGTACATGTATGTTCCAATCTATAGATTCAAAGGAATATGCCCAGGTTTATTTGCATTGATGGCTACCTATTCGCGGCACAAAATATCAAAAATGTGCCAATACGCATAATTTTTGCAGTTGTTGACCCAGCTGCTGTCATTTCGTTTAAATATGAAACGCCTCTAACCACACTTTTGCGCAGAATCTCGGCCACTGACACTTGATGCTGCAAAAACTCTAGCACCTTAAACATAAGGTAGCAAAAAAAGATGACGCTATGATGAAGACGAAGGAGGAGGTGCAGTGCGGGATTGGGTTAATCTGTCCCAAATGTTTTACGTGACAAAATACAGTTTTTCGTTCATTAAAAAAATATGGACTTTGGCATTACTGGATTGTGAATTTAAATTTATGTTCACAGTACGTATGTATGTTAGATTTAGTGTGCACAATGTACAATTGTCCAATGTACATGTACATCAAGATTTACATACTTGTATGGTAGTTTGCATGGAGATATGTCTGCTGCATGTGTATGGTTGGCAGACAGGCTATGCTTGCACTGTTTTGCTTTTGGGCTTTCTTTGCTCACTGCTGTCCAGGCTATTTATAGGATGTTTAATTTGCCTGCCAAACTGTGTTGAGCAAGAGAAATTACTGCTGCTCAATGCTCATCTTGCTAATTAGAATACGATGGTGTATAGCCTTGCATGGACATGAATATTCACGATAAAGTGTAAAATGTAAAGCCTAACACATGTAATCATGCATGTAGTGTAAATAAGTTATGTTTTAAAAGGTTGGTAAAAAATGTATTATGCCTCAAATGTTGGAAGAATTTACATGTACTGGGGCCGATTTCATGAAACTCGTCTTAACTTACGACTCATCGTAGAACTTAGGACGAGACGTCGCTATAAAATCGATCTTGGCTAAGGCATGTTCTAAGATTGATTTCACTAAACCCATCTTATGAAAGACACATCATAACTCACAATTTGATGGCCGTTTCATGTTTGTTTTTACTGCTAAAAAACGTTGTTTTTACCGTGGGAAAAGTAACGCGCGAACCAACTTACAGTCCGCGCGCGTGCATATAATACAAACTCTCCCTAGAAAACTACTCTGCGTAGTAGGCCTTATGTTTCAAACGCAGTTGTTGGCGTATAATTGATTTTTGTATTTGTTGCTTGTTTAAACTATACACAAATATCAAAAATTGTTTCAAATCTGTTTATTCTTTGAAACTATAACTGATTTCAACTTTGGTGAAATCGATCCTAGGACGAGTCGCGAGTTAGGATGAGTTACTCTTCCTAAGTCGCATCTTAGCGTTTCGTGAAATCGGCTCAAGGTACATCATGCAATTGGACAGTTGGAAATTAATTTCTTGTAAACCACATGTGCAACGGTTAAATGTACATGTATATTAAACATATTAAATGCATATTTGTCATATATATCCTAACTGCCTCAACTCATCAAAATCCAGTTGTACGTTTTGTTGAAATACTGTAAAAGTAAACTGATTGTGTTAAACTACATGCATATGTACAGTATCTAAAAACACTCTAGTTAAATTTGACTAGAAAACAGTTAAACCTGCACCCAGCTGACTACAGCAAGGATCAGCTGGATGCGTGTTTAACTGTTTTCTAGTCATATTTAACCAGAGTGTTTAAGCTACCACCACAATCAGAGTCCAACAGTTTGGGTGTACGAGTTTACCATATGGCAGTGTCTGATTTTGAAAGAGTAGTGGAAAGGTTTGCAGTAAATCACACAAGGGTGTTAGGGTTAATCAATAAGGGCGTTACTTTCATCTACATGTATTTACACTTTGTAAGCTTGTATTCAATCTCCATTATTTTGTTTCCATTAATTTAGTGGTTTTGTCAGTACCAGTACTTTTAGTAAAACGCATAAAACCCACGCATTTGTTTGCAGAAATGAAATCAATTTTACGGCCATGCAATAAACATTTACAACTCGTTAATTGCACAGCATGTACTTCATAGTAATTTAAAGGTAGGATACACCATTTGCAAATATCGAAAAATATTTACTATCAAATTATTTAGAAGTATCTTACTTATGAAAGTATAAAATGATTCTAGGCATCCAGCGAAATTATTGCGCTAGATATTCTGTTATTGTTCCAAAGAATACACGATTGCCGGACGGCGATCGTGAAAATGAAAAGAACAACATAAAAGTAAGTGACCGACGCCGGTTGAAAACGAACGCCGTTTTTCTTGCTTTTCTCGGCATTCATGATTGTAAAATTTCAGACAAGTCAGTTAAACGATATTTACCATAAAATACAAGCCCCCCCAAAAAAAACAAAAAAAAATCCACCCATTCTGATAATTCAAGCAATTACCGATGGTGTATCCTACCTTTAAATAATTTAATGATTTTTTGTTTAATGATTTAATGAAATTATTTAAAAGGCAGTGTTAGGAAACAAGTTCCAAGCATGAAAGTGGGTTTTTTTTCACAATTTTTTTTCATGTATGAAGACATAGTATAACTTGTAAAAAAAATGAAATGTGTAGAAACCTTTAAAAACAAGAAATTAAAATTAGGAGATTTTTTGGTCATGAATTGTTATTTGCAGTTTACACGTCAAGTGATTAATCATGAAAAAAAAAGCGGATCCTGATTATAAAGTTAAAAAAAGCTTGTATAATTCATTTGCTGCAGCACACGGAAATTATGCAACATGGTTAAAAATGTTCATAATTTATGTACGTCTCTCAACACAATGGATTTCATGTAGTCCAGTGACTTGTACCGGTACATTGTGTACACACATTTATACACACACACAAATTCCTGCAAAGTTAATTTGCAGAAATATACAGTTCGTTCTAAAAGTTCGTGAATAACACTTCAAACCAACACAATTCAGAACATATTCTTGATGAACGTACATGTACATGTACATGTGTAAATTACACAATGATTTCATTATATGCAAATTACATCAAACATGCAAGTTAATAATCAATGCAAACCACAAAATAATATATAATTTAATATACTGATAATATAAACTGCTCAAAAACTGTTAAGAACCCATACCACAATTTTACAACTGTATGGCAGACACTTTACGACTGATCTAGAAGCCTCTTTGTACATGTACAGTATGCCTTAACCATAGTCTTCTTTACATGTACTGTGACGGTAGAGTTCTTCGACACTTTTCTTTCGTACATTTTTCAACTCTTGTTCCAACAGAAAAGAACGTTTTTCTATTACATGCCAACGATCCGAAAGCAGTGGTTGAAAATATGGGCACGCTTATTTTTCCTTCTTGTTTTTTGGTTGTTTGTTGGTGTTTAGTGCAATCCTCAAGTGCGCATATGTGTGGACAGCGTAAAAAAAGACGAACGGCCACGGAAAAAAAAGCCCAGGTGCATATTGAATTCAGACAAATTTATAATTGATCCGGTCACCTGTCCTAAAACAATTTGTCTATCGGTATTATTTTGGGGGCATTTGCTATAATGACGGTTCTACTCAAGCTTCCGATTCCCATCTTACTGCAAACAAATTAATAAAATTCCCGCAAAGGTTTCAGCCCATTTCATGACCAGAAAATAATAACCAGCCGATCTTTTCCCAACCTATGATTTGCCTTGTTAACAGTCTAGTCATGGCGCTTTCGTCCCGCCTCACATTAGGGTACGAACGGAATAGCACATTAACAATGGGCTGCCATCAGAGCAATAGCCATTACGCTTGGCCAGTTTTCCAGAAGGTCGGCATCAGTAAAGGGTCAATAATAATTGACGCGCAGCAATATTCAACATACATGTAGGCATCCCTAGGCCATGGTTGGCCATGCACACCAGGTGAGAGAAATCCTACAATTTCAAGGCTGTTTAGAGTGTTGTTGTTTGGGTGGTTTATTGTTGTTGTTGAGGGGGGGGGGGGGGGGGGGGAGTACAAAAGAAATGTTTGCTGAACAGTATATCCTCAGACGCTGTACTTTTTGTAATTTGGGGTTGGGCCACAAGTGGAATGGACGAGGGGAACATAATAGTTTGTAATTTCACAATTGTTAACTACAACAGTACAGTAATAATGCCTAAATTGCAAACTTAATAATTTTTGGCCAGAATTTTGTACATTTAAGGTTCACATACTGTGCACAAAAATGCTTTTAATATCAAACAGAGAGACCTTTTTAACGACGAAGCCATTTGGATCGTGTTCCCTGAATCTGTTTTATAAATTGTTAACTGCTTAATGTTAATGGTGCCAGACTTGTATAATTGGAGTGTGTACTAATCCTCATATTCAATTGGTTTAATTAGCTTAAAACATTAGGGTATGTTTATTCCATTAGAGCAGACCGGTATTAAATTGTAATTTTTATTTCATTTCCAATCTCTCAAGTTTTAAGCTGTGGGACTGGGGAGCCTATAACTTTAAGCATTATAATTCATCATCGTTTTCACGAACTGAAACGCACGCGCACCTGGGTGTCAGTTTGTGGAAACGAGTACTGAATAAATGTATGTTTCACAAACTGGCACTCTGGCGAGCGCGCGCACATTCGGATACTGGTTCGCAGGAGAAGAATTTTTGTTTTCACATATGGCATAAATACTATTTGGAGAAAAAAAACTTTAAAAGCTCTGATTTTATACTTGTGGAGTTACAAACAAATTAAAACAGAAAATGTTTAAATGTGGGAAATTAAGAAGGGTTTAAGTTTGTGAAAGCGAAAATGTGCCGAGTGTGCACTGCGGTAGTTGGGTGTTAGTTCGTTAAAACAAAACTTACCCGGTTCTGTAAAATATGCGCGTGTGCGCGCACTCACGCGCTAGCATGCCAGTTTGTGGTGTTGGCAAAGAATTTAATCTTGTTTCTTGTGGTTTAGCATCTCGGCATCCTGTTTTGGCAGTACACGTACACAATTTGTACAGTGGTACATGTATGCATGCATCCGATCTATCATCTCACTAGCAGTGGATACTTATAGGTACATGTACCTGTACACAAATGCGTGGCTCTTATTGCCAAAGATTAATTTTGTTTGAAAGAACAATTCTCAACAGCATGCAGCCTCTAGTGTATTACAAACATTGTGGTTTACGTATATTGACATACGTGTAACCTTTAAGAACAGAATTCACTCTACACTTTCAGAAAAACATGGTGTAAAAACATGTGTACACATCAAGCCTTGTTTTACCATAACGACCGAGGATCCCAATTGTGTTTCACTTTGTTCTTGTACTATAACCTAACGCCATAGTGTTGTTGTTTTCAGATTAAAAGTATACATGCGTGTTGAAAACAATAATTGAAAAGCATACGTACATGTAGCATTAATTATTCAAGGCAATCAGTTTTCCAGTCTGTGTTCATGTGTTCACAAAATATAAAACAAATTACACTAACTTTTGTACACAATACCTCACCTTTTCTTAATACATGTAACAGTGCATTTTGTGGATGACAATGCTGGCAAAAAGTCCATTAACCTTGAAGTTGTATAATTTGCAACAATGTAGCAAAATGTACAACAATGTTAAAACTCTACTTCCTGAATCAATTACATTTAATTACACTGAACTATCTTGTTGTTTTGGGGTTGTTTTTTTGGCACTAAAATAAAGGGCAGGATTCAAACACAGGTCATTGATAGGAATTTATTGGAGCCTATAAGTTTTCCTGTGAAAATAGTTTGACAAAATTTGTTGGGGACATGGTTTTGAATTACTATGGTAACAGAACCTGAATTCTTTTGATCTTTTCAGGATAAACAGGAGAAACAATTCAGGCATCATGAACTAGTTTATTTTTGGAAATTGAGGTTAACTGAGTCATCTGTGTCAAGAAATCAGTATTAATGTCCCAAAGCAAGATATTTTACAGCAATTCCTTTAAATCTTGCATACCAGGATCATAATTGTACGTATTGTACACATGTACTGTATTCACATGTGTGTGAGGAGGCAGTACGTTTGTGCAAACATGACTGGTGAGATCATACACGTACAGTATGTACCAGTACATGTAAAATGTTGTTGCCTAATGATTTGCATGCATGCTTTATGAAGGTTTCATGGTAGGGCTTATATTGAGTAATTGATTGAGTAGATGTAATTAATTTAATCATCAGTAAGTTGAAGAGATTCACCCTTGTGGCTGCACAAGGATCGGACAACGGATTTAAAAGTAGGATACACCATTGGTAATTACTTGAATTATCAGGAATGATAGAGATATCTGCAAATGGTTTATCCTACTTTTAACTCACTGACATGGCAGTATGTCATGTAGTGTGGGTCTTTAATGAAAAAGCTGAAATTGAGGTCTAGGATTTTAATTTTTGCGTAGGATTTCGTTAACGGCTACCCGGGTACCCATGTTTTTTTTAATCAGGTACCTGGTTACCCAACTAACCGTAAATACACACCCCTAATATGTAGTATGTACACACGATTATGCTTAATTGCTGTAATTTTGGAAACTGAATAAGTTAGAGGACTCATATTTTTTAGTGAATATTGTGACTCTAACCCGTTTTAAGTTTTGTGTTTATAGAAACTGAAAACTGGAAAAACCAGGGAAAAAAATGTTGCTCTTGTAGTCTGGTTTCTTGACTTCCTTCAGACGAAACAGAGCTTTTTATAGACATCGGGGAATTATCAGGCTAGCAAACCAGACTAGTTGGCTTGCACCCATTCACAGATGTTGCAAATAAAACTACATGTACCGTAATTTCCATAAATTGGGGGTAATGTTTTAAAATAGTCAGATTTGTTCCCCTGATGGCTGGTATAATTCACTTACAGTCAAATACGAACTCATAATGTAGAATGTCACGGCCCAGTGGTTACGGTGTTCGACTCATGTACGATGGTGCTTGGGTTCGAACCCGACCAGGAACATGGTGTTTGTGCCCTTGGGCAAGACACTTAACTACAATTGCCTCTCTCCACCCAGGAGTATAAATGGGTACCTGTGAGGGTCGAGGCCGATTGAGCGCCTATAAACGGCTGCCGTGTGGTCCAGGGCCTGATGAATTGGGTAACAATTGTAAAGCGCTTTGAGATCGTTGATACGATGTAAAGCGCTATATAAGCACGAACATTATTATTATTATAATAAATCAGTAGTTTTGTTTGTTGATGTTTGCAAATATACTATGTTTATTTGTATCCACTATCCACATTAAAAATGTCTTAAATTTCTGAAGGGTTGGAGGCTTTTTTTACAACCCATTCATCATTTTCCTGACTGGCAGCCTGTCTATGATAAAATCAATTGGGCACCAGTGATTAGACCAGTATTATCAACAATGGCACAGCCAATGTGTTTGCTGACAGCAAACATCCTCATGGGGCTGTTTGTTTACTGCTCATAATAAGCATTTTACTAAGCAAACAATAAGGGATTGTAATGTACACCATTTGCTTTTGCTGTAATTTTCAAAAATGAAGGGATTAAGGGGTTCATATTTATATTTATATTTATATTTATATTTATATTATAAATACTGTAATGCTGACCTGTTTTTAAAGTTTTGTGTTACAAAACAATGTAATGCTGTTTTTTGTAGTCTGGTTCCTTGACTTCCTTCAGATGAAACGGAGCAATTTATCATAGATAAGATGTCCAGGGAAATATAAAAGGTTAGGACTTAGGAAACCCTACTACGTAGTACTAGTTAGCTGGCACCCATTCACGAATGTGTAACAGTATTTGCAAATAAAATGTGGAGTGTTTGAAAATACATGTAGTCAGGTTTTTCCAATGATTGCCGGCCGAAAATCGTTGGAAATTGATACGAAATTTCACTTTTCTTGAAAACTACAGCCCACCTAAAGCTGTGATTTCACAGGATGTTTGAAACTGTTAATCCACTTTACAATCAAGGAAGGTCATTGCGACTCGCGTCATGGCGACTCGCGTTGCAATGACTTGAGTCATTGTGACTCGAGTCATTGTGACTCGAGTCGACTCAAGTCACTTCTTTAAAGGACTCGACTTGACTCGAGTCACAAAAATCAGTGACTCTTTACAACTTCAGTAGATTTGTTAATTGATGTTTGCAAATGGTGTATTCTCGTCATAGGCCGCATCCTTTTTTGCTGCCGCATAAAATTTAAATCTCCATTTTCTTTTATACCAACCATATATCTTTTATATATTCGACCTTAAACTACCCTTTTTAAATTCTAAACGCTATTTTGCGAATCCTTATCTCTGAACTCATTCTGAATCAGCACCCATTATAAAATTCACCTTCCATCATTCATATTGTCTTTAAGATCTAAAAGATTGTGGTCAACCGTGTGAAGGCCTGCCTCTGTCCAAATTACAGATGATCGGGCCAATGTTCCTGTCGTGATGCACAACCTAACACGCGCATGCCTAATCTTGTGCATCATAAATGTACATGTTGGGCATCTTTGTGGATCTTACGCATTGCATGGATGATTTTATGCCTGAAACGATTTAGAATTCAGTCATGGTGCATGGCAAACCACTAATAGCCATTATTTCTTTTAATTTTAATGTACACAAAAATTTAGTGTTTTTGTGTGCAGTGGACCCAGGACTAGCAGGACATTGGTGTTTGGCAATGCATTGTACTGTATAAAGCAGAACTAATTAGGAATCACAAAGACTAAACTGTTATCCTTTCACAAAAGATGCACTTAAAAATGTACTCACAAAAGATTGTTTGTGAGTATTTTTGAGTAATTAAGAATGCATAAATTCTGTGCTTGAACATGTATTATTTAAATACTAAAATATTTTTAGGAAAACAAAAAGGAACACACATTTTTTAAATAAGATCTATATTTTTGATTTTCCGACATTTGGATTTTGTTATGGTTCGCACAAAGTCTACTGTACTGTTAAAAGCTATAATGGGTGTGGACAAAGAATGGGCTTTACAATGTGGGGGAATTTAATGGCATTTCTAAAAAGAAAAAAAGAAGAAAGAAACAAACCCGAAGGCCAGGCAGAGACATGTACATGTACTACACTACAGTGTATGTACCGTACATGTCTATACAATTTGTTTTAATACCAATTCAATACATTTATGGTTGGGTTTTCAGCATGATTAAATCCCAAAAATTTGCAGAATGTTGGACCTGAAGTCACAAAGTATAATCCTGAAAATTAATGGTTGACTACTTTATCAAAACAGCAGGTGTGTATTGTTTGTGCAAGAATGCGTTGTATGTGTACATGTACGTGTATGCTTTACTGGTTGAGTTTAAATCTGGTGGCCAACTCATTTCAAGATTTTCCCCGGAAAAAAAAATACTGTACATGTATGTAGGTTATGACCGAGGATTGAGACACAAAAGTGATAAAAAAATATTACAGGGACAAAGAATCCCCGAAAGACAGTTTCTTTGTCAAAATTTGTCCTCGCTCACTTGGGTAGCGAAAGTTGAATCGGGTTAGGTTACAGTACTCGAATAAAGGAAACACAAAGGGATATCCTCGTTATGTGGTTCACGACGGTTTACGACTACATGTACACATGTACCAGTAAATCTGATCTTAACCAGTTCGCACCGGGATTATTTAAACATCACCGAGCCGAGGGGCGGGATTATTTTTAATGAAACTCGATCTGAAGCAGGTTCAGGCCGGTAGTGCCGAGAAGCACACCCACGCATTTCCGGTCTTGCTCGCTGCTGACAGACATTTTCGGCCTTGCTCTTGGCGTGTTTATGCGTCATCCGTTTTGAATCTGGGGAAAGCTTTGCATTTATATACGTCATCCGGCGCAAACTGGTTATTAAAAGAAAGAATGTACAACATTTGGTTTGCTGTATATTTCTAAATGGGTGGATTTGAAGGTTAGTAACGGTACATGTATGTTATAGCAAATACTGTTACACCAACTTGTTTCGCCTTTTGGGTTTGTAGATGCCGGAAAAATCAAGACAAGAAAACCAGTTGGTCATGTTCTTGTATTCTGGTTCCCAGACCCCACTTAAAATACCATACCTGCATCTCAAAGAAAAAATTCTGAATCTGTGGTTTTGATGCTGAAATTTTGTTCAACAGAGCCGTTTAACAAACATTATGCATGATTTTGTCATAGAATGGTCTGAGAAAAAAGACCAAATAAAAATGTCCAAAACAAACAATTCCAGCTTGTTTGTCAATGTATTTTAAAACACTGCTCTATTATAGACATACATGTATGTGTACATATGTCAACTGACAAATGTATACACAATTTTTGACAATGTCAATGTCATAAAACTAGTAAACACAAAAATATGCTCTGTAATTGCAGCTTGGCTGTAGTACATATTCTAAAAGTACTGATCATGTGGATTCAACTTTCAATTTCACATCTTTTATTTAGGCTTCCCCCATCCCTCAAAAAAATGCCCTTCAGAATTCTGTCAAACTTCACTTTGATCCTGCTTAGCCAACAAGAACAAAATCATACTTCCTTGAAAACGGGATGATTGGCACAATTTCAAACAGCTTGTGGTCAACAAAAAGATACAATACAGCTTCGGTTCAAATAAAATGAATATTAACATTAGAGTGACCAGAGTCTGGTAAATGTAATCATACATCTGTTTCAATGCTGACTGCATTCAAGTTAATGCAATTACCCTGGATGTTGTTGGGGCGCCTGTCTATGTTATTGTTATACGGAGACTTGGGGACCCCACCCTGTTGGTTCAACAACCCTTCTTCCATTTCTACTATGTGATTCATTGAGTTTTGACTGCAGCTTCCGCTCTGGCTGCGCTTGGCCGAGGGTGGGGGGAGGTAAGGGCAACTTTGTACATGGGAATACTCGGCCGTGTCTATGTTATCCGAATCGCGGTGATAGAAGTAATTGAAATTGGAAACAATGACAGGAACGGGAAGCGCTATAGTTAACACGCCCGTCACAGCGCAGAGGGAACCAACTATTTTCGCACCCGTGCTCTGCGGTTTCATATCGCCGTACCCTACTGTTGTCATGGTGACAACTGCCCACCAGAATGCGTCGGGGATGCTTTTGAAAATGGGCCGGCCCCTTTCGTCAATGCTGTCGGCGTCTGCGAAATAGACTGCACTTGAAAATAACACTACACCTATACACAGGAAAAATATTAACAGCCCAAGTTCTCTCATGCTTGCCTTTAAAGTTCGACCTAAGATTTGTAGCCCCTTAGAGTGCCGAGACAATTTAAATATTCTAAAGACGCGTACCAAGCGGATAACACGAAGGATGGCCAATGACATTGCTTGGCTGTTGCGATCTGTCGAGGACTGAGCCACTATGGTACCCACTTGTATGAAGTAGGGAAGTATTGCTATCACGTCAATCAGGTTCATGATATTTTTTAGGAAGATCAGCTTGCTGGGACTGGACAAGAAGCGCAGGATAAACTCCGTGGTAAACCAGATGATGCAGACAGTCTCTATTATGAAGAACGGATTTTGGAAGTATGCGGCTAGTTCCTCCTCCCATGTTGTATGTGTCCAATTTTCACTGGGCATTGCCGTTGTGGGTAAAACTGCCAGAATTCCACCGCAGGGCGACAGCGTTGGTTTAGCCTTGTTCATCTCATCATCTCCTTTAAACTCTGGCATCGTCTCCATGCAGAAGGTTACGATAGAAACCACGATCACGGACACCGATATGATGGCAATCACCCGGGCCATCTTGGAGCTCTCTGGATGCTCAAAGAGTGACCAGACCTTCTGGGCAATCGTGTTCATTGGAATTTCCTCCTCTTGCTCTTGTATGAAGCCTTCATCCTCCCTATACTTCAACATCGCATCCTCCCCAAGCTCGTAGAACTTTATTTCCTCAGTAAATACATCCATGGGCACATTGACGGGTCTCCGCAGCCGCCCACCACTCTGGTAATAATACAGGATCGCGTCAAAGCTGGGACGATTGCGGTCAAAGAAGTACTCGTTCCTAAGTGGGTCAAAATATCGGATGCGTTTTTCAGGGTTACCGAGAAGAGTTTCTGGGAACTGGCACAGCGTTTTGGAGTGGGTTTCAAAACGGAGCCCGCTGATGTTTATAACGACTCTCTCCCAACCAGGATCCTGGCCATCATGGCCATCGTCCATGGAATCATCCCCACTATCTTCATCCTCATCAAGGAGCCGAGGAAGCGATCGGCAGTTTGACATTCCAGTTGTTGGGTTAATGCCGCCGATGCTGGCATTTGGGTGGGTTGGGCCTGGCGAGGAAGTATGTGCACGGACGCCATGTCCCTGGTTTACACCCTGTGGGTAATGCCCACTGTGGGCATCAGTGCCGCCATAAGGCTGAGCACCAGCCACCATTGCCGCTTCCATCTTCTTCCACCATGGCCTAGGTCTCTGCCATAATGGATTCAATCCCCAGCGCTCTATGAATTCAATCTTTTGGGTCATATCGTTCTACCATCAAATAGGCTGTTCGAGCAATGCACTGTCAAATGTTGTGGTAGTACAAGCACAAACTTGTGCGTACCTGTACTTGAACTTAAAATAAATTATGCTGTAAAAACAAAAAAGATGATATTAAATGGGGACTTGTCACTCAACTAAAATATTTGAAATTTATCCGAAAACTGCATTGAGGTAAAACTTTTGTTTTTAACCAGTTCGCGCTGGATTTTTTTTTACATTGACCACCGGGCCGAGGCGTGGCATAGTGTTTCACAAACCTCGATCCGAGGCGGGTTCAGGCTGGCATCTGTGGGAAGCACACCTTGATATTTCCAGCTTCACTCACTACGAGCAAGTTGCTGACATATTTCCAGTCTTGCTCATGATGCTTTTACCCATCATCCGTTTTATTTGAATCCTGAAAAACATTTTGCGTGTATACACGGCATGATCCAACGCGAACTGGCAAAAAGTAATTTTGTTTTAGGGTCATTCTATAAAAACACAAGTACACTGAGGGTCAATTGTTGGTGTCTCTGTTACACGTGACATGTATCAGTTTTTGCAATTCAAACAAATACAAATAGGGCCTAGTGTGAAGTCGGACACAGGTCAGGTGTAACAGAAGAAAGAATGTTGCATCCTGCTGCCATTTTGTATAATACTTTCAAAAATGTAAGGCACCGTCCCGTCTGGGACGGTGCCTTACATTTTTGGAAGTATTTGTATACCATCTCAGTTAAGGTCAATCAGTCAAATGCAAATATATTAAAACGACATTTCTTTCTCTTTGGCTAAGTTAGTAAAAACTGCCGATGGGCATCCAGACATGAATTTGGGACTGAGAAACATTTCCAATTTTGCTAGGAAATACTTTTATAGACTTTATGTACAACCGCTGGATTAGCGTCATCAGGATGCTATATTCTTTTTAAAACAAATGTGAGACAGTGAACGGGTAAAATAAACACTTTGTTGTAAACAAACAATAGGCTCCGTGCGCTAAATAAAGAGGGCACTATTTCAAATAGCAACAGCGTCCAATGCCATCACACAAATCCGGTTTGTAAGTGATGTCATAATCACGCACACATGCAGCACTGATTTAGCGCAAATTGGCTAAACGCGCTAGTAATGCGTTTCCATTGTTGCATTTCACTCTGTGTGGAGTGAGCACACACGGTTGTTCAAGTTATAGTGACGTCACACTTACGAACTGCAGGATTGAAGTCGGCAAGATGGCGTCGAGTGCAACCCCGAACTCTCCCTTATGCACGGCTGAAGGGGTACTTGTGCACGAAGCCTATAGGCCTACTACGTCAGACAATTCTAAAAGTCGGCTAGCCCCACTAGTGTGGCCCGAATATAATCAATATATAGATCAAATCCATAATCAAATATAATCAATACATGGCAGTTACTATTGAAAGCTGTACGATGCAGTTCAATATACTGCCAAGATTTTATCTCCGACTACAGTACATGATTGATGCATGTCTTTGATGATTATTACATTATGATGATAATAAAGCCAAATGATAATCATAGGTCAATCATGGATTCACACAACATAAAACTTACTCAAACCATGGAGAAAGGCGGTATGAATAATGAAGATTGTAGACTAAGCGAATACAAATCCCCCTCTGTTTGTTGTGTACGCATTCCACATACTGCATGTACTGTAGCACGTCCACCATACATGTATCGCCGTACACAGTATTAAATCCAGAGGCAGAGCTACCGGTAGCTAAGCCGGCTGCGCCGGTCGACTTGATAACAAACCTCACATCTGCGAACCGACACGACGTAATCCGCGGTGGAAAAAAATCACTTTCACCTGGATTAATTAAACAGCAATCGTTAGCCTACGTTTTTGGGGAAGTTTGAGGTCCATTTTGGGCTTTTTCGCCCTCATTTTGCATCCCACTGTTGGCCGTGCCGATCGCCCAGGGGAAAATCCTGGGATGATACGCCGGTGACAAGCGTACGGGTACTACGCGCGCGCGAAAACAGTAGCCCAAATTGACAGAACTGTTTTTCACCGGTGTGGGCGCGCTGTGAGATCATCGGAGTAGACAAACTGGTGTGAATTAGATGCAACTAAGTATGTGGAAACACTAGACCAAATTTTGTCAGTTTTGATTTGTTCAGTCGTTTGAAGCATGAACAACATCCATCTTCATTTTGGGTATGTTTGTCTTGTTTCTACCTTGTATATTCCATATTGTTGGGTCGAAATGTCGAATAAATAATAATAAAATGTACCGACTTCACTATCGAGAATTTGTCCGGGTTCTGCCTCGGTTTACGTCACTCATTTTTAGTGGCCGCGAAATTTAAAGGGGGGGGGGCAATTTTTGGACGACAAATTACCACACTAAACGTACACTAGAACCAGTTTTATTCACATTTAATACAGATAAATCTATTAATTTAAAACAAAAATTGCGTAATGAAAATGTTACACCGCAAAATACCTCCCCTAAAAAGGGCAATATAATAATCGATAAATTGTGGAAAATTCTGCTTCGAACCCACTAATTTTTGTCCATGGATACATTGAAAAAGGATGTATCAGTGATATACCAAAACCAATACTTTGTAGTCGCTGTCGACTACTGTTTTGTCACAATACAAAAAAGTGTCGCCGTCTATAAGGTGAAACAAACTTGAAAATGTATTAAAATAAAACAATTTTGAGAGAAATACAGAAAGAGAAGGAAACAAAATATTAGAATAACGGACACAAAAATATTTTTGCTTTTTTCAAACAAATTCGAGACACACACATTTTTTTTTTACTTCGCCATCTCTAACCCAATGTACTGTGTTTTCAGTTTAATTATAGCCTGATCTTTTTAAGACCTAAAATTCTTATGAAAGGTTACAGTATGTGAAAGTATGTGATTGTCATGGTGAAGAAAACTTTAATCTGTTGGGCAATCGTTGGGTACTAATCATTGTGAGACTGTATTTCTATAATTCAATACAAAGTAATTATTACTTTATCATTGGGAAGGTGGAATGAGATTGCTAAGTAACACCTGTACATTGCTTTGTTTGTTCTTTATAACCATTTTAAAATGAAACAAAGGGTGTGTTTGGTGAATGTTTTTTCCTAATTAAAACTGTTTTCGTTCTGGTTGTTCCAGGTGCTGTATTCCAAGGCAGAAGACATCGCTATGATAAATACCATGCAAGCACCATACAGGACATTCTTTGGCCAGGTGCCATAATTTCTGAGAAGAAGGTCCTTAAACTGGCTAAACATCAAAAGTTGCTGATGCAGTCCTGCAACGAAACTCCTTGTCATTGGTTTACCTTCAGCTGTATTCTCACTAGCCACCAAGAAACTCCACTTATAATGAAAATAGTGGTCACAGTTGCCAATTGTCAATTGGAGACGAAGGCTACTCCCAAGTATCTATAACATGTTACTATTTGCTGTATACTCTAACCCATCGTATTTCAGGTTGAATGCATATTGAGGGGAGTACTGCCCCTTAAAAATCTTTGAATGCTAGCTTTAATTAAATTAAACCTGAATATAACCAAGGATAAATTGTTTTCCCCTTTAAGTATCTGGTGTAGCTTAACACACTTCTCATGATCAAATAGGCCAACATGTCATTTTTTTGCTGTATAATACATGTATTGTATTATCATGTTCATATTGAATGCATAATGAACAAGTACTACCCCTTTAATTCTCCGACAGCTTTAATGAAACTTAATATAAATACAAATGGTGATGAATAATAAAAAGTGATGTTTTTTGGTGGTAGCATTTATACAATTTGCATACAATCAAGCATAAAACAAAATAGTTGCGGCCACTTAAAGATATACAAGTACCAGCCACCTTAAATTTTCTATTCCCTTCAATTCAATTGAAATATAAAATATAAATAAAGACTGCAAATAAATATTTGTCATGTCTGTGCAAGCCTTTCTGTGTGATTCTCGCTGTTTATCCCTCTTCCATCCCAACCTGTTCAATTTGACTGTGAAGGTCTAAGCACAACTCGAGTTGTGCATCTTTGAGACATCTACAACCAAAACGTGCAAGTGCGCAACCCAGGGACTACCAAATTCGAATTCAGCACCCTCGAATTGTCTTTATAATTAAAACGCTCTTTGCATATACCCAACACAATGAGGCCGAGAAACCCCCCCCCCCCTTTATTCTTCTATATAGGCCTACCTATACACTCCTTAGACTATTGTTATTTAACGCACTAAGTCACCTAACCATTGTTAAATATCACATCTGGTCACAAATCAGAGCAGCGACCGACCGATCAGTAAGTAGCCTGCTCGGTCGCTGCTGGAATTTAGGCATCGCCCAGCGATTTTTGGAGAAGTCGAGCAGGCTGTAGAGCCCCAGCGATGCCTGGGCGGTGACCTGTCGATTTCCCGTCGGTCGCCGGTCGATTTTAGGTCAAAACTGGGCGAAATCGCGGAGCTTTTTCGCGCGGTGTCCCGGCAGTGACCGACCGGTGACCCTCCGATTGCCGGGCGGTCTCCCATCAGCCACCGGCTGATTTTAAAGAAATTTCCCGACGGCCGGCCGGTAATCGACGGGGCTAGACGTCGCGGTGAATGGAGCTGGCGCTGCTGGACGCCGACCGATTTTGAACTCGCCTCCCAGTGACCGATTGATCTCCCAGCGGCGACCGGGCGGCGACCGCTCGGCAGTCTCTGACCTAGCGGCTTCGATTTTTGACTTAAATCGCTCAGCGGCGAACGCTCGATTAGGTCGGTGCCCGGGCAGCGACCGCCCAGGCACCGAGCGTATTTTGGGCGGCGAGTGAAAAGTGAGCAGGCGCCGCCCAAATTTTAACTCCGCGCTAAAACTTCAGCGGCGACCGAGCGATGCCCTAAAAATGGTGCCTGGGCGGCCGCCGCTCGGTGGCCGGGCAGAATTTGTTAAAAACTCGCCGCTCGGCCACCGAGCAGGTTACTTTTGGGTAATGTGACCACTATAGTGCTTGGGCGCCCAACAGGGATTACCAAAATATGTCAATAAAATCTAACCATTGAGTTCACTGTATGTTCAGGTACAATCATGGTCCAGTGCACACATGTACATTGTACATGTACAGGCAAGGGAATGATGATCAAAATGCACATTGGAAATGGAGATAAACAAATAGACATGCTTGGTATGCAAACGTTGCTCAACTTGCTCAACAAATTTATTTCCAAGAACAATATGAAAATGTTCCCAACATTAAATTATGTTTTTTTGTGGCTTAGGAGTTGAGATCTGTGTAGTAATTTGTGTTCTCCCAGAATTCACAGCGATCTGTGTCGACTCGGAATTAAAAGAGCAACTGCTTATTAAAGCCATTCTTAGTGAAAGTCCGTGCTTATTTCTGTTATCATTGCTCAAAAAACAAACTCCATTACAACAACAAATTAAACAAACCAAGAAAATAATGAAAACCATGATCTAGTTTTTAACGTCGGCGTTATGGTTTTATTGACGTCGGCGTTACAGTTTTATTGACGTCGGCGTTACGGTGTTATTGACGTCGGCGTAGTATGGTTTTATTGACGTCGGCGTTTACGGTTTTATTGACGTCGGCGTTGTGGTTTTATCGAGGTCGGCGTTACGGTTTTATTGACGTCGGCGTTACGGTTTTATTGAAGTCGGCGTTACACTTTTGGGCTCGAACGTGAGGGAGGCACGGTTTTTGACGTCGCAAGCGTTATTATTATTATTTTGGTAATGAAACCAAGGATCCTTCAAAAGCGCTCAAGGCACTGTAGCTCATAAGCCAGAAGAAACCCGTAGACAGAGGCTGTGTCAGCCAGGAACACCGGGGCAAACCCCTTCTCTTAGCAATAAGTGTTCTGGGTTCTTTTACGTGCATTATACAATTTTATAATGTTATAATGGAAAGATATATACACACATTATAAATTATACAACACACGGGACCTACAACTTTACGTCCCATCCGAAGGACGAAGCAATGGTGGTTTAATTGCCTTGCTTACAAGGACACATGTGTCGACACCGGGACTCAAACTCACGCCAGTCTGCGGAACAGAAAACCCAGCTCTTAACGGATTGACGACATCACATAATAATTGGAAAATGGACAAAGTGGAAAATGGACAAAGTGGAAAATGGACAAAGTGGAAAATAGACAAAGTGGAAAATGGACAAAGTGGAAAATGGACAAAGTGGAAAATGGACAAAGTGGAAAATGGACAAAGTGGTCAATGGGCGAAGTGGTTGAGGGCAAAGATGGGGTGGTAAATGGGCGAAGTGGTTGAGGGCTAAGTGGTTGTAGGCGAAGTGGGCGAAGTTTATTGCTCCATGGTAAAACACCGCGGTACGAGTACGAGATTCTAAAAAGTTTCATCTACACTCTGTACGTTGCGCAGAACATTGCGGCGCTCTGGCGCCCTCTAGCGATACGATCTTTGGTATTAAGGTTTTTTTCGAAACCTTTGCTTCGGCTTCGCCTCCAACATCCAAATCACGGATAAACAAATATAAATGGAAGCAAATAGAAATGTTCGAACTTTTAGGTTTATATCAATCGAATGACTGTTTCTGAAGCACAACATGCTCCTGAATGTGGCTGGAGTTCTTGTAGTTGGGAGCCGAAAATTGCCTTGAGCTCATTACGAAACGAAAGCAGTGATTTTTAAAAGGCCTATACTTGTCTTCAGCACGGTGGCGCTGCAGCGCTGCATTGCAATCAACAAAATGGCGAATTTCGGTGAAGGCTTGCGGTTGATCAAGCATTGTTTGTCAATGACAATGTCATTTTTTGTTTTGGTTTTTCCGAATACCTCAGGTAAATATAATATATAGTAACGGTTTATATTGACTGGATTTTGTTCAGATATTCTTACACATGAGTATGACTAGGCCCTGGGGTCAAGGCTAAGCACACAAATTTGCTTATAAAGTTAAGTTAGCACTAGGGGTGCGTTCCACTCACGCGAACGTTGCCAACGTTGGCCAACGTTAGCGTTGTTCGCGCGCGTGAGTGGAACGCAATGTGCGCCAATTATGTTGGCTAACGTTAGCGAAAACGGCGAACGACATTCCGACCTGTTCGTTGTTGGCAAGTGACGTATTTTAAAGATGGCGAAGAGGTTAGCACTGCAGACGGCAGTGTTTTTTTTTCACGGTTTTGATTTACGTTTCATACCTGAGCTGTTTTGAGCAGTTACAGGGATCTTTTTAAGAAAAATAATGAGTTGGTTAAAAAGCAGCCAACCAAACGATGTCACTGTCACTGGGCGCCGCCATTTTGAAAACGTAGTTTTTAAAAGATCGTTCCACTTCAACTAACTAACGCAAACTGAAAACGTAGGCGAACGTTCGCGCAAACAGTTCGCGTAAGTGGAACGCACCCCAGGTTGGACGACGTCTTCATTGCACTACGTCGTCCAGGATTTAAGACCTCTGTGCAATACGACTCAAAAAAGAAACTAATTTTACTCTCGTTTTTACCTTGTTGAAAAAGTCAAATTCTCGTCTATACATTGATGTGTCCTTATCTATGAGAACGGGGAGTTAAGAAATTCCATATGTTATGCTGGCCGACGTTTTTCAGGAAAATAAACTCACAACAACGTTAAACTTGTAGACTCTCTTCGTCAGTTTCACATCGAGTTCGTACGTGTGTGCGTGTATATGCACACGCGGTCACGCGCGCCCTTGGCTCTCCGCGAATCCGCGATCGATGCTTCATGCTGCGCGCATTGATATCGAGCGTGCACGCAGCATCGCGCATACAGCGCACGTCGTATACGAACTCGAGTCGGTATGAAACTGATGAAGAGAGTCTACAACTTGTACAAGTTCAACGTTGCTTTTGAGTTTAATTTCCTGAACAACGTCATCCAGTGTAGCATATGGAATTTCTAAACCTCCCGTTCTCATAGATAAGGACACGATGATAATATGTGAGGGTGGAATTATTGTCTACAATGAGGTAAAAATACTGAAAATTTCATCATAATTATTTTCGCCCACGTTTAGAGGCTTCGTATCCTGGACTCCCTCCGTAACGTAGGGAGGTTAGGGAGTCCACCTGGGCTAAGTTAGCACAACAAATTCTTGCTCATTAAAAACAGGTTATCAGCCAAAATTCTACGTGTTTTTCATGCTAAGCAAAAAACCAGCTGATTATTAATCAAAAACAATAAAGATCACGTAAACATTTGCTCTTTAACCCTAACTCCCTCACCATTGTTATTGAACAATACAATTCCTTCAAAATCCTCCGACTTCCTTTGTTGTGTAGGGAGTTAGGGTTAACCTTGTTTTTGCCAAAGACAAATTTTCATGCTAAGCAAATTTGTGTGCTTATTAGTAGCCTGGACGAAACGAAGGGCGCCCTCGGATCGAAAAGGGGGTAAAAACGACGTCAAATGTCATATTTTGTGTCAAAAATAAATTATTTCTCTCTGGAAACACAGTTACAAGTAATTCCACACAAGGCACATACAAAACTTTCACTTTTTTACACTTTCCCGCAGTTTTGATTAAAATATGATATAAAATTGAGGCAAAAACATCGTCCAAAAATGGCCCAAAAAGCAAAAATCGACTTTTAAATTTCCCGCTCCGCGCGGCTCCAAAAGTGGGCCAATGAGAGGCTCCATTTGTAGATCGGGAGGGCATTGCCGTTTCCCAATCAATTTTAACAGTTTTAGTCTTAAATTAAAGCAAAAACATGATTCTGTAACTAGCATATGCGTACTAAACGCGATATGAATATTAATTAGGTCTTAAAACAAAAGAAAACTTTAAAAAGCGAACAACTTCAGATTCCTAGGTAGTACGCCCTCCCCCATATATCATTGGAAAGTCTATGTCATGCTCTATCCGTTCGTGTATAGGTCGTACCTTGAGATTGAGAGGCACTGTGAGATAAAGAGAGTTTACTAAATTGTGTTTCAGCCAGTCTGTGATCGGCCTCTAAATGCGCACACCGGCAACGGAGCCGGTGCCAGACTCGCCACGTTGCGCAATTTTCACACAATGCACGTGTGCGCGTGGGCACGCCGCGTCTGTTCCGTATACTCGACTATAGACCAATGGTGTACATGTACACTGTACATAATGTATGTACACGCGTTGTTGTTTGGATTCACTGTGTTTGCATGGATCGTTGTTGGATTATAATTATGGGAATATCGGTCACTTTCGTTGTTTTTTAAGGTAATATTCAATTTCTGTTCTTTTTCTACATTCATTTTATTGAGAAAAATCGGCCAGATAATTTTGTAGATACAATTTTCTGAAAAGGCCCAAAGTTACGTAATTCTATAATGTGTCATTAGAGCTATCCATGGCCTTGAGAAGTGATTTATGACCATTTTCCACTGTTTTTATCTTGGCAAATCTTGGCTTGTACACGATGAAACTCCTTTAACTGAAAGAAAACAGACAAAACAGCACTGTGTTAAAGGTTGAATGCTCTGGCCTTGCTCTATGTATAAACAAAAGACCCTTTAAAATTGAGAAAAGTTTTATCGGTTGCTAGGCAACAATTCCCTGTGGTTTTACCCCACACGAGGCTCAGCTTAAACAGTCATAACCTTGGATTGCCTGGGTCAAATTTATCCAAACAAAAACCAGATGTTTTATCTCAACCTGCTTCATGGCTAGGTGGGAAAAAGGGCACTGGCTGCTGGCTTAAAAAAAAGTCCACCATCGCTATTATTAGCAGCTCTATGAAATTGGCCTCAGGTTGGACTCCTCCGTTGTTGTCAGTCGTATTCATATAATGCAATGAAGAACAAGAATCGTCCAACCTGGGCTAGACATGCTAGAGTTACCCCTAGAAGTGATATGGGGCTCCCGACGCCCGCAGGGCGGGGCTTTATATAGACGGAGAGGGTTTTTACAGGTTAACCGCCGTTAAACAATAGAAACCATGCACAAATAACGGGCAATTACTCCCATACTGCTGCACGGTCTACCTCCAAACAATTTTTTGAGTAATTTATCAACTCACCCATCCGCTGCCCTAATAAAACATGCCACTTTACAGCCCTTTTGTCGTGGATGGTCACATATTGTACTTGTTTTGTCATCAGGCATACTCTGTAATTGTTTTGGACATGATTTTCTTTGATTGCAGAGAGCATCAATGTAGCCAACTGCTCGCTGAGCGGCTGCGAGAATGGTGGCACGTGCATGCAGATGCCTAACTCGGATATATTCTCTTGCCTCTGTCTCCCGGAATGGACGGGAGATCTCTGCATAAACAAAGTCAAATGTAAGTGTCAAATGGACCAGAATTAACCAGTTCGCGACGGAGGACGTATATACACGCAAAGTTTTTCCCGAGATTCAAAACGGATGTCTCATAAACACGTCACGAGCAAGGCCAGAAATGTCTGTCAACAGCGAGCAAGGCCGAAAATTTGTGGGTGTGCTTCCCGGTACCGTCGACCTTAACCCGCCTCAAATCGTTAAAAATAATCCCGCACCTCGGCTGGTAAATGTTAAAATAATCCCGACCCGAACTGGTTAAATAAAATTGGATAACAAAATAGAAAATGCATTAAAAGCCATAAACAAAACCGTAAACTGACAACTATTAACAACAGTACATATAAATACTACAACATTTTACACAAAGATACAAACAGATTAACTTGTCAGTCCTTCTCATTTCATTTGTTTGCAGATGGGCCTGGCTGCAGCAGTAATCCTTGCAGCAACGGTGGAACGTGCCAAAACTTCATGGACCACTACGTCTGTCTCTGCGACTTCTTTTGGAAGGGGAGGCACTGCCAAACGTTCGATTTCAAAGGTATCCAAACCTCCCTCCGGGTAGCAAGTCGATATTCACAACAAAATATGAAATCTCTTAACCAATTCGGTTCAGATGCCATGTATGTTACACGCAATTTTGTCCCCGCAATTCAAAATGGTTGACGGATAAACACGTCACAAGCAAAGCCGGTAATTTGTCAGCGTCCGGGCTTGCTGCGAACAAAGCCGGAAATATTAGGTTGTGCTACCCGCAGATACCGGCTTAAAACCGTCTCGGATCGAGGTTCGTTAAACAAAATTGCCTTCTCGTGTCTTCTCAGGTTTTGAGGACTCTCCTCCCATCACAGCCCCTTGCAGTCTTCAGGAGTATCGGTGTGATGACGGGCATTGTGTCATCAAGAAATACGTCTGTGATGGCACAGAAGACTGTGTTGACGGAACCGACGAGGAATATTGCAGTAAGCTTTTTACTGAGTTAATTACATACAAATGTTATCAGACCTCCTAATTTAACGTTGAGTAAATTCCCGATAATAGCAAATTTTGATTAACTTGATTAACTTGATAAACTCGGTCCCTTAACCCATAACCCTCCGAGGTATTTTGGCTAGAACATTGCAGCAATATGCACCATTTGTCAAAGGCAGGATACACCATTTGCAGATATCAAAAATATTTACTACTGAATTATTAAGAAGTATCTTACTTATCTGAAAGTAAATAATGATTCTAGGTATCCAGCTCAATGATTGCTCTAGATATTCTGTAATTGTTCCTACAAGTTGCAAGTTATTCCTACAGGCTCCGTGATGCCGAGCACTGTGTGTGCTGAGATAAAGTTTCAATGTGGTGACTTTTACACCTGTTGCACTGTCTACTGTGTTTATTTGGTTGCACGTTATTCTTTCAGGTTCCATGATGCCGAGCACAGTGTGTGCTGAGGGACAGTTCCATTGTGGTGAAGGGAGATGTATACCCCAGGAACGACGATGCAATCAGGTGGAGGACTGCACGAGGGGAGACGATGAGAAGAACTGTGGTATGTCCCTGGCCTTATCAAGCACCTGTTTGTCAACGAATCAGTGCTCTTGCCCAGTCCATCTAAAGTCCACAGGTTCCCAGGTTGAGGAACTGGTTTGAGTTGTGTTTAATGGAGAGGCTTTGCCACGGCAACCAGCGTGCATGCGAAGAATGTGGCTTAGGCTGCGTTCCAATCGTGTCGTGTTTCTCGTCTTCACGAGTTCACTAGTCGTATTATCACGTTCTTATCGTCTGGTAACTTGAGGCAGAAGCTTGCTTCTCGAGTTCACGACTTGACAAATGAATTGAGTACGCACAAATGTTGGTGAGTTGGATTAGAATACGAACCACTCGTAAACAGGGATGGGAAATATTCACAGTGAACACGAACCCAAAAAGAAACAAATGTCTGGCTTGTGCAAATGTCCTATGTTTTACGAACATTGTCTTTTTTTTTGTTTTTGTTTGTTGAGGGTTTGTTCCAGAAATTACCCACAGCAGGTTGTGTTATTCAAAACTGTTGTCTGTCAATAAAGAGTCGTACCGTATAATGATAACGTGACCCGAAGTGGGGCTCTGTGTTACGGACCGTTTATAAAAGACGGCACACAACATGCATAATCATGCGGTGGGTTGACGCTGTAAGTGTGAGTTAGTGATCTAACAGTTATTGTACATGTACCACGTACATTTTCAAACGGTTTCGGGTTATTCCAGCTAAACCCGACCCGAAGCACAAAACCGAAATCGACCCGACTGAAATGATAGAAAAACTTACCTGTTCTCTGTTACTCTGTTGTGGGCTTTCCAACCATGTATGTAAACTCAATTTTTTTGCAGCGTAATACTGTTTTGTGGAGTGGTTCACAAATGTTGGGACAAGTTATAGCAATTTTAACTATATTTGTTTCGCCAGGAGCTTCTTCGACGGTCCGTATCCCCTCCGATGGTCCGGCCGGAGCCACCCCTCTGCATCCATCGGAATCCAATCTCAATCTGATTGATATTCTGATCGTGTCATGTGCGATGCTCATGACCTTCATGGCCATCACCATATTTATCTATGTGCGTCGGGTCCGGCGCATGCAGCAGCGGTACTTTGCAGCCATTGGTCACCCGCACCACCTCCACCACCACCATCACCACCACGGACGGAGACGGAGCCGGTTGCGGCAGGCCGGGCGCATCGTCGACGGCAACAGCGACAGCCTGGGTGTGGTAGCCACGCCTTATCGGCTATCCCAGCATTCCAACTTCTGCCACCACCTCCCGCCTCACCGGTGCCCCGCTCGGACCAACCTCCTGGTGTCCTACAACCTAAACAATGGCGTCCACATCCCGAGTCCGTCGAATGCTTCGGACAAAGAGGAGGAAATTGATGACGAGGTTCCGCCGACGTACATGGAAGTGGTCGGGGCCGGAATGACGGCAGCCGGTGTTGTGACCATGCAGGGGGATGAAACACCGCCCCCGGCTTACGAGGACCTGAACGTGGGAGAAGTCTTGTGAACAAACGGCAGCCTCCAAGTTGGAACCGCAGACACATATTCACGAGGACTCTGGTTTTTCTGGCAAGAATGGCAAAACGTCTTCTGTGAGACAATATAAACTTGCTGCCAAACAAAGGAAAGTGTGAGAGAAAATATGAGAGTACCCGAAATTGAGAGGGTTCAATTGAACCAAAAACCAGAAAGTTGTGATGGTGCCCTCTGTTGACTAAGAGAGGACAGCTTTCAACAAAGCCTTGCTGGAAAAAAAGCAATAAACTGAGAATGAACACCGTGCTGTGTAGGGAAGTATTGGCGATTGGAGCTTTGAAACGGGTTCCCAATTGCAGGTCAGAACATCAGTGAGAAAAATTGTACTGGTTTTTTTGGTGGTTTAAATTTTTTTTTTAAAGTAAAACGTGTACGAGAAAAGCTTGGGAGGATGCAAAAATGAGCCTTCAATTTGCCGCAAATCCTGCCCTGTCGCCTGTCGGAAATGCCTGATTCGGTCGGTAATCATTGGCTCATCAGGTGCAGTCAAAGATAGTGGCTACCAGCTGTCCACGTTACTTCACTACACTATCTGCGATAAACATTTTTTTCGCAGTTTGTGGAAAATAAAGTTCAAGTACATGTAATTGCTTCTTCAGCATGTTTGTACGAAAATGTTTTGGGACCATTCATATGGATACAGTACATATTGCAGGTTTTGATGTGTTACTTTCAATGCAATATATATTTGTGACCATCCACGACAAAAGGGCTGTAAAGTCGCCAGAGCTTATTTTGAGAAAAGGGCCATTAAAAAAAAGGGAAAAACAATATAAAAACAAACCAAAGAATTCTCATATTCAGTGTTACTTGTTGTAGCTAACCATAAATACCAACTATGTCTTGTAATAAATACATCATTTCAAAGCTTATTTCTTGTAGATTTCATTTCTTTAAATATCTCAAAACGTCAAGATGCCTTATTTACAGCAATTTGTCGTGGACGGTCACATTTTACCACCCTGTACAGAGAAAACATCAAGCCTAGTTGCACACATTTATTTTTGACGTATATTGAACGCACAGGGTTTAACCCTAACTCAATAGCGTGTGTGCAAAATCATATTGATTTTAAATTAATCGGTCATTGAAGTTAACATGTTTAACGTTTTTCACTAATGTCGGTGGGCAATTCTGTAAGGTAATGTACCGGTATATGTACACGTATGTCTGACCACATGATGTACTGTACAACGTCATTATGCGGTGTACCTTAGTTTGGTCTGCATTTAATAAATAATAATTTGGGAGGCTAATCATCCTTGCGAAGGACGCGGCTGCAACGTTGTCTAGTCAATGGTACGTACTGCAAGGGCTCCCTTTTGTACATGTACGGTGCACAGCTGAATATCGTAAATGTTTATTTTTGCGGAGGCAGGAAAACCGAAGAACCCAGAGGAACAACTCTACTCAGATGGTCTGAGCAAGGAATCGAACCCTGGCCACATTGGTGAGAGACGAGCACTTTACACATTCGTGATGTATCACATTAACTTTTGTACGACCAATTTTACGGAATTGCCCTCTATATACATTTTGTAAACCAGATTTGTGTGCACATGCACAAAACACGAATGTGGAAAAAATTAGGATTCTTTTCTTGTATTCATGTAGAATATTAAATTATAGTGTACGTGTACTACATGTTACCCTTTTAGCAGCTGAGCTTAATTCTAGTAACTATTTTGGTAAGGTATGTGTGAGTGTATATTAACTGACAGTTTACAGGCATCCCTATGGGAAAGGTAACACAATAGGACAATAGGATAAATTTACCCCAGAGCGAAAATTCTTATAAATCTATTTACCCCAGAGTGGAAACGCCATAGCTTTAAATATTACAACAGGACAAAGGAAAACAAAAGAGGGTAACAAAGGTCTTCCCCACAAGTCTCCATATGTGCAGATGGGTGTACACATATGTCGTTGCCATTGTTAGTGTTTTTAACTATTCTTTTGTTGTATTTTATTATACAAAAGTAAATAGCAGTATGTTCGAGAGCTGAAAAAAACATGTTCAACATACCTGTAGAGATCTACATGCTATCTCAACATTTGTATTATGGCAGTCATCTGGCCACCTGGAATAACTACATGTATCTGTCCACAGTTTTGGCCTCCTGTCCACAGTGTTGGCCTCCTTTCCACAGTGTTGGCCTCCTGTCCACAGTGTTGGCCTCCTGTCCACAGTGTTGGCCTCCTGTCCACAGTGTTGGCCTCCTGTCCACAGTGTTGGCCTCCTGTCCACAGTGTTGGCCTCCTGCCCACAGTGTTGGCCTCCTGCCCACAGTGTTGGCCTCCTGCTCACAGTTTTGGCCACTTGTTCATTGTCCCCACCTGTCCATTCTGGCCACCTGTCAATTGCCCTTGCCCGTCCATTTTAAAATCGTTCAATCAAATAATAAAAGCATGGAATTGGGCAGTATGTCATGAGAAAGAGATTTCACTACAGATTTTCAGATTTCAATATAGATAATTCAAGCATTTACCAATGGTGTATCCTACCTTTAAATGTCATGCTTTTATCATCGAGTGAACAATTGTATCATATTGTGCACCATGGAACTTAACAATTGTGTAGGATGTATCAATCTAGACTGCGAGATCAGAAACGACACTTAAAATGGCAGGATTTCCCTTTCCCTCACAAATGAAATAAAGCAGGCCAATGTAAAAGGTACATTTTAGGGAGTGTCAAATGCACTGCCTCTCGTCGAAAGAAAACTGCCTTCTTGAATAAGGAATTACCCCGGTGCACTGCAGTTATTTTGGTTAGTTGTCACGTTGAGACGAGATATTGTTATTCGATGTAAAAATTGAAACATAGGGTCTTTGAAATTGGTCTTTTTTAAAAAGTTGCAAAGCTGTCGTAAGCTCAATTTACAAAATTGTAGGCAACCACAATTGTGCTAGTACAAACACGTTTGTTTATGGTGTAAATTGAGAATTTTCTTTTGTTCCTTTCGACAATTTCATAATTTTTTTTACACGAATCTCAATCAAGGATGACCTCGATTACATACCTAACCCCACCCAATTGGTGTCAGGGATGTGATCATGTGTCCTCCATTTACACCATAAACAAACCCAATCGACATAAAAACCATGTACATGTACATGACCATTTTGTACATGTACATGACCATTTTGTACATGTACATGACCATTTTGTACATGTACATGACCATTTTGTACATGTACATGACCATTTTGTACATGTACATGACCATTTTGTACATGTACATGACCATTTTGCATGTATGTATGAAGAGTTTAATTCTTCAATGTATTTCAAAGTTGTATTTAGGTATATAAATACCGAAAAAAGTGAGTCCTGCAATAACAGGGTACATAATATGCATCCTCTGTTTTATTTTGTTTCTTACTGTAAATCAGTTTATTATAACTGGTATGACTTTTTTTAGTGATGCATAGCAGATCTCTCAATTCGTCCATGCTTGTTAACTGGCCCCTATAAGTTTACCTGTAAATATTGGTACATAATACAGTTAAGAATTTAAATGTGAGGTGTTCTGGCAAAATGAGACATTACTGGGCACAGGGCATAGTGAAGAAAACTGCAAAATAATAAAAAATGTTTTTATTGATATCTGTTATCTCTGTTATGCCTGCTAACTATATTTTGTTAAGAAATAGTATGAAAGTAGTGGAATATAAGAGTTTTTAAGGAAAAACAATTGGACATTTTTCATATCACATCATATACTTTTGCGACATGTTGATAAATCTGAACTTCAAATAGCCATAACTTGTTAATGGGATGTCTGATTGAAGCGCAACAAACAGCATTGTAAGGAGAATTGTACCCTCTTTCGTAATACACGGAAACCTCTGCCCAGTTATGTCTCATTTTGCCAGAACCCCTCACAAATGTTAGAATTCTGTTCTCCATAATGTTACATTAATTGTGTACTTCGTATTTGCGAATGCCATTTTGTTCGTTGTTAAGGCATTTACAGGTGTAGTAGGTTATTTCTATAGGAAGTACACTGTACAGACTTTCTAGTTCTCTCATTATTGTGTGCTAATGTCATTGGACCAGTACAAGAAGTACTGCAAGAAGAATCGTGTATTACCTGTAGTTTAAATGTATGTAAAAATACTAACTGTATACTGTAGGTGACGTGCCCTCTGTTTATATACAAATGTACCCGGCAGTATGTGCAGGCATCAGATTTTGAAAAAAAATCGATTTAGGAGTGACGTCGCAGGTCAGATCTCCTTTGAATTATGTGACCTCTTAACCAGTTCGATTGGTAGGATGTATATACACGCAAAGTTTTCCCCAGATTCAAAACGGATAAGCAAATCCGGAAATGTCTGTCGGCAGCGAGCAAGCCCGGAAATGCATGGTTGTGCTTCCCAGTACCATCGGCCTGAACCCGCCTCGGATTGGGTTTCGTTAAAAATCATCTTGCACATCGGCTCGGTGATAAAATAATCCTGGCGCAAACTGGTTGACCAAATTTATGTACATTTGCATATACACAGAGGTCACATGGTGTCTATAGAAACCAAGGACCCTATAGATCTGTGGGAATTTTTCAGATTATAAAGTACTTTATTTCAAAAGTAACGAAACCTTGTATTTTTTAAACCACCTTTTTTGATACGGTGTTCTAAAGGGTGGACTATTTTTCTAGAAAAATAGAAAGGCACCCTGGTGATGTATTTATTGGTAACTAGATAATTTTACTGACAATTTTGTCTTCTCTGTATACTAGACAATCACGGCGATTGCATCCATGATTTTGAGACAGTTCAGTTAAACGATATTTACCTAGGGAATAACAGTGTGAGGGCCCGGTTATTACTGTGTGATAATGACCGGGTTGTGGGATGACCGCCAACCCGGTCATTATCAAGCAGTAATAACCGGGTCCTCGCACTGTTATTCCCATACCTTTTAACCGAGAAAAATGATAAAAATGCTCCAAATTTCGTGACTTTTCCTTTGGCGATATTTCCAGCGTCTTGTGTTCATGTTCAGGGGACATGTTTTAGCTTATGGAGGTCCCCAATCTCTTTTATATGCTGTGTTAGTGTTACCCATACTTCGGGACTACTGATGCCCACCATGCACAGCAACGCAGATTTTAAAAAATGCCGCGGGTATAGATACAAACTTTCTCTGCGTACACTTATAGCGCGCAGTATCAAGATTTGACGCGTCCTTGTTACAAGTTACCGTAGGACTGTTGCATTCGGTCAATCATTGGCTTACATGATGCTTGATTAATGCTGGTTCAGGGGAGATTTATTCGCTAATGGAGATAATGCCCTCCACGTGATCGAGTCTCGACCAATCAGAAGCCATCAACTTTCCTAGGTATTATTAATATATAATACAACCCCCCCAGATCCACCCATTTCTGATACATGTAATTCAAGCGATACCTATGGTGATCCTATTAAACTCTACCATTTTTTTTCTTTTCAATATGTCCATTTGTTGCTTGCCAAGTGACAATACTGTATTCTGTACTAACATTTTGAACACTGACAAAATAAAGAAGCAATTTTTGATCATAATTATAAAGTATTATTTTTTGTATTTTAATTAGTCCTCGTTTTTAATTCTGTATTAAATACAATGTACATCAATGTGTATTAAAATTGCTTGTTTCAATGTCAAGAAGCCTGATTAGGAGATTTAGGGCCCGCGTTGAAATTCAAGGCCAGTCGGACCCAGCATTCACGTTTTCATAGTTTGCCTTTCTTGAATTTGTGTACCCTCTCCCAGGTGAAGTCGGCCCTATGTTCCCCGATCCGTCCTTTAGGATTCAGGTTAGGTTTTGGGACCTAGGAACATAGGGATGGGCAACATAGGTACGCACCACACTCCATATATGTTCCCCAATCCCTGGTCCTTCTTTTAGGGTTTGGTTTTTGGACCGGGGAACATGGAGATTGGTAAGATACGCACCAGTCCACATTTTAGGGTTTGGGCTAGGTTTTTTAGACTGGGCATCTTCGGGACTGATGACCTATATGTTCCATGGAGGGAGATTGGGGAATATAGGTATGCACCCTTCCATGGATCTGCCGCTGGTAAGCCAGATCCCCATATGAGGAGCAGCGTTTGGTTTGCCACCTACATTACGTCTCAGTTAGAGGTAAAGACAATGTGCCCAGCAGTATGCATCATGTTTTACATAAATTTAGTTAAGAGATGACATCAGAGGTCACATAATTCAAAGGCGATCTGACCTGCGACGTCACTTTATGTACACAATGGGTGCGCATACTGCCGGGCACATTTGAATACAGATTTAAACATGCGAGGTCAGAAGGCACGTCTATGCACCATTTGCTTTTTTTTGAAAATGGATGGGGGGTGGTGGTGTTTATATTTATGGTAAATATTGTGACACTGACCTATTTGTACAGTTTTGTGATCATATAAGCCAGAAAAAACAAAGAAATTTTAATGATACTTTTTTAGTCTGGTTACTCGACTTTCTTTAGACAAAACATAGCAATTTATGGTTGTGTAACAGTATTGCAAATAAAATGTGGCTTAACTAAATTCTATAAATTGGGGACAGTGTTCTATGGTTTGCCATAGTAAGAATTGCCAGTTGGAAATTGATACAGAATTGCACTTTTTTTGGAACCCGCAACATGGCCAGATGCTGTGATTTCATTTTTACAAGCTAGCTGCTTGAGACTGCTATTGACTTAAATCAAGTAGGGTATTTTATAATAATTCTGTAGTTTGGTTTTTTGATTTTTGCAAATAGGTGTATATACTGCCTTTAAACACGGAACATTTAATTTGGTCTGGCCACTCGTATGCATGGCCCCCTTCACCTCTTCTCCAAAGCATTTTACCACTGCTCTACCAAGCAACCAGCACATCGCCACCAGTCTGCTGTCTGCTGGCATGACCTGTGGGTGGCTTGTGCGTAAAGCGCTCGCCTCTCACCAATGTGGCCCAGGTTCGATCCCCGGCCCGGACCATGTGAGTAGAGTTGTGCGTTGGTTCTCCTCCGGCTTTCCTCCCTCTGGAAAAATCAAACACTTTCAATCTCATCAGGCTGTGCTCCGTAGTCATGAGTCGATGTGGCTGGCTCCCCTATAGGCGCCTTTGTTTTTTTTAAACCGTTGCTTGGTAAACAGGTTAGGAGCTCACATTTAATGAATACCAATTACAAACAATATACATCACATGAAGCTATGGCGCTTAATTAATTTTTGTGTTCAAGCAATCTATGAAAATGGCCCAAGACCAACAAGTAATGAACATTTGAGTATTTTGTGTGAACAAAATATAAACACAAGAAGGTTCTGCTAGATAGTACTGATTTATTTTCCAAGATGCATAGATTCCTCAAACTGTTTAAATACGTAAGAGTACATAATTATGTTTAAACCTATACTGACAACCGCAGCGGTCATAATTACATTGTTTCTTCCGACTAGGTCATGCCAAATGCCCACACTGTCATAGAAAGGTAAACATTTTATGTAAAGAAGCCTCTGTATTCCAACTGCGCATGTGCATAAGATTAGACAATTTTTTTACTTTGGATAAACACGGCAGATATACGCACACTAACTCTGCTTTCTGTGCAATCGAAAAGATGATTAAAACTTTTTGTTCGAACAAAAAATTGGGCACACCCGACACCGAAACCACTTCGCTGTTCAAACATGTTGAGTTTTTTGGGTCAAAATGCTACTTCTGTAAATTTGCTGGTTAACTGCTTTCGCACACATACGCTGAAATGTTTTTCTCGCGAGAAAAATCATCAAATCTTGTTGTATGTGCAGTTGAAATTCCGAACTTACCGAATTAATTACAAATCTTGACCCATGTAGGTCAAACTAAATGTAACAAGAGCAGAAGCTTTATCTCTTTGAGGCCAAATTTCCATGACCTTTAAAAGATCAAGAGATACTAAATATAATTTTTGCTCTAGAAGTTTAAAACACAAACATGTGCCATCTTCTCTTTAAGAGATGAATAACCAGGCAAATGTTGGTCGATTATATATAAGCACTATTCCTTACCTTATCAATAGGTCTATAAAATAAGCTACATGTAATTTGAGACACTTTAAACAGTGATCTCACCGTATATCATTAAGGTTTTTGAAAATTTGAATCGGGGATGCGGGAAATCTCAATTTATTTTTGGGTTACGGTGAGCATATTTCATGAGTTAGCGAGGAAATGTGGCTTAATTAGGCACATCCCAAATTAAGGGATTCAGCACAGATTTTGTCTGCTAGTGCCATGAAATTGGGCCCTGGTCACAAGTAAATAACGAGGCCATTCACAACTCGTGTATAACTAGAGATATCACAAAGAACCAACAAAATGTGTCCTTTTGTCACATTTTGTTTAAATAGCCTGCGAGATGACTTAGCATATTTCTTATTTAAACTATATAGGTAGCTAGTAGCCCATACAATGGAATCCCACTAGAAAAGGGAATGATTTGATTTTGCAAAGCTGACATGGTCATTAGCAGGATGTGTTTTCAACAAAATATTGCCAAAATCACATTCAAATGCTCCAAATTAACATTCAGTTTTCGCACCTTTTTCAAAATTGTACATGTCTGACAAGCTGGTCAAAATCACATTCTCTTTTCGCACTTTTCCAAATTCACATCTAGGATATTAAGTCCATATTAAAATATTTAAGATATTAAAATCCAGGGATGTAGTCGAGTCCATCACAAGTCCCTGCAAGTCCCTGCAAGTCCCTGCAAGTCCCTGCAAGTCCCTGCAAGTCCCTGCAAGTCCCTGCAAGTCCTTCAGTTCCAATTCAAATTACAAGTTATTCAAATCAGCTTTGACAAAGGCATTCCTTTGTCATTGTTCATCTAGTTACTTGTGACTGCCTTTATGAAGGGACTTGTGACTGGCTTCACGAAAGAACTTGTGAAAGGACTTGCAGGGACTCGACTACAACCCTGGTAAAATTCAATATCACATCTTTAGGGGAGAATACATAGGATGTAAATTTGGACACTAGAAGTGTGAAAACTGGATGTGCATTTGGATTTTGTTGACTTAATCCAGGATGTGAATTTGGAAGTGGGTGTGAATTTCGAAATCTTTTGTTGAAATCACATCATGCCCTTTCCTATTGACCACTGTTGGGCCCATGTAAAAGAAGACACACACAGGATTAGAACCAGAGGCACTGCAGTGGACGGCTCTGCCAACCACACTCCCCAATTGTCGCTTGATAATGACACTCTTTGTATTTATGTTAAATCAATCACACCCTGAGCAAATTCATGAAATAGATAATGCTGAAAATGTTGCCAAGCAGTCATAAACACATTCAATGTTAAAAACCTGTAGCTACTGTTACAGCCAAATATATACTTGCGCATAAACATCATTCATACAAACTTATCATACTATTGAAGGATATACAAAATACAGGCATATTTCACACTGTATATGTGACCTGCTCAAACAAAACTCGGACAAAGTTGACAATTTTTGCTTTTTTATTTTGCTTTTTTTTCAAATTTTCTAGGTTTTCGGCTTCGAAATGATGTATGATTTACATATGTACCCCCAACATATCTCCCCTGGGTATGGATTTAGTGATAAAACCCCAGTGGCAACCTAATTATGAGATAAACAGCTTTGAATTTCAGAAAAGCGTATTATTTCTATACACAATTGTTTCACAAAATCTACACAAAAAACACACTTCTGGGTGACAGATTATGTTCAAATTTGGGGAGATTGTAGATTAATAGTTTCTGATTCAGGAAAACCCAAAACCTGAAAATGGTAAAATCCATCCCAAATGACTTTAGGAGTACACATTGTGATGAAACACCTTGTGCGACTTTGTCCAGGGTTTCGTTGGAACAGGTCACACATCCATCAAGATATCTCATATTATGTAAGCATACACACATATTAAAGTACATACCATGATTGGCTTAAATACACGCCATTCCATTTTGCATCATCGTAGATCATGTCGCACATCCTTTCAATTAGCCTATTTCATAAGTTATATAAATAGTTTTTCGTCTTGAGAAAATAGACTTAGATACAAATATAGATTTTATTGTGTGTACAATATTTACAAAGTGTGAATATAATATTGATTAAAAATTAAAAAGGCTCTCTAGTTGTACCCTAAATAGACAAACAAAAACGTTGGATCTGATAAGAACCAAATAAAGCCTTATAAACAACAATACATGTAGTTCTTGAAGAGTCATATTTAAAAATAAAGTTTTTGTTTTGGGTTTCTGCGTCCCCGTCCCTATCACGACCATTAAATATTGAACAATTGTTCAAGACGGGACCCAGATGGTGGAATTCCAACCATCAATCATTATTGTTGCTCATCTAACAATGACAATACAGTTCTATCATAGAAAGTTCCCCGTCTGCCACGTTCCCATCCCGTCCGTTCTGTTTCCATCATGTCCGCCCCGTTTCCATCATGTCCGCCCCGTTTCCATCATGTCCGCCCCGTTACTATCTCGTTTCTTTCCTGTTTATTTCCCATGCTTATCCAGTCCAGTGCGTGAAAAATACATTATTTCCAGGGTGATCAGGTCTAGAGGACGCATGAGGACGCATGAGGACGCATAAATACAGGAGGAAATGTTGACGAGTCGTCACAAGTTCTTGGGAAGCACATATATTTTCTTTCCCGTTCTTTTACATGCATTACGTTGCTATTAGGATATTTCCGGTCGAGTCATGTCTTAACCCAGTTATCCCGTTATTGTCAGACCAGGAAGCAACCCCGTCTGTTTTTGTATATGTCCAAAACAATTAGGGTTGATGCTCGTCCTGTCACAACGATGCAGACCGTTTCATGATCTATAGGCCTAAATTTCCTATCCACTCCATATTCGCATGCTATCATATCATTCTAGGATTTGTTATTTTTCATGGTCGTAATAGAGATGGGGACACAGAAAACCTATGTGTGACTGGGGCTTTACAATTAACGAGTAACAGTTTCCATGAGAAATCGTTGTTCTCGTAAAGAACCATAGTTCGCAAGTTACAGTTTTATGAAAGAGTCTTAGTTCATAAAAAGGTTCTTAATTAGGTCCTTAATAGTTATTAACGACAATATTTTAATTTTGTTAAAGGCCACTTAATACATTTGAGTAATTATGCAGAGCCACATAGTAATTGTGTTTCTGCAAGGAACAAGTATGATTTGTAGTCAAATGTTTTCCTAGTTTATAAGAGTAAGTGAAAGTAAACTAAATCTATTTCTGTTAAAATGTAATTTTTGTTTCATTTGGCCTTGCATTTATGATCTGATTAACTTAAAATGAAAAAAATCCTCAGAGTTAAAGGTAGGATACACCATTGGTAATTGCTTGAATTATCATGGTTGTATTTTATAGTAAATATCGTTTAACTGACCTGTCCGAAGTTTTTCACTCATGGATGCTGAGAAAGGCAAGAAAAACAGCGTTCATTTATAAAATCATTTAAAAATTCGAATTTATAAAATTCAATTTTTCTAAACAATTACAGCATATCTAGAGCAATCGGTTGCTGAAAGCCTAGATTCATTATTTACGTTCAAATTAGTAATATATTTCTTAATAATTCGGTAGTAAAAATATCTGCAAATGGTGTATCCTACCTTTAAAAATAGTGTACACAATTATAAACTCTAAACAAAACAAAACCTACACAAATTAGTGCCCAAAACTTACAGACCCCTCATTTTTCTTGAAATTGTAGACACAAATAATACAACCGACATTGTCACTGCAATCTAAACTCCCTAAAATGTGGAGCAAAACAACCTTTTAGCTATTCAAACAAAAACAATTCTCCAACTACTTCTGCATATGTACATGTACATACATTCCTTCCTTGCATTCATCCAGCTTATAGTCACACCTTCCGTCCTTATCTTATGAACTGGATCTATGCCACTTGGAACCCACCATCCTAATAATATTATCAACCCAACTTAAAACCACTCTACCCGTCCTCCCACCAGACCGATCCATAAGCCCCGCCCATGATGGTGTTCTGACTTATCACACCATGATTTCTGACATACGCGGAGGTGTCTTTTAATTGAAAAAATATAACAGAACTGGGCACCATTCATGGAAAGTTGTGGCAATGTGAAAATTTCCAAATGTGCATCTCTGAGACGCATCTTCGGAATTTATCTTTTATGTTGTATTCAGGTTTTGTTCATCAAAATGAAAGCAGGGAGTTTAGGGTTATTAATATCTTCACAACAAGTAAGCTTGGCATTGGAGTGGAGCATGGGTCACAATTACCCAAGTACAGAGTGGGCTGGGCTTGCTGGATCGGTCTTTTGATCCCTCCCACTTGTAGACTTATGTGTGCACATCTACTGGCTTTCAAACAGACCTAGGTGAAAAAGTATAAGAAAAGTATGAGAAAAGTATAAGAAAAGTATGAGAAAAGTATGAGAAAAGTATGAGAAAAGTATGAGAAGAGTAGGAGAAGAGTAGGAGAAGAGTAGGAGAAGAGTATGAGAAGAGTATGAGAAGAGTAAGAGAAGAGTAGCAAAAAAGTAGCAGAAAAAGAGAAAAGTAGGAGAAATCTAGGAGAAAAGTCGGGGGAAAAGTAGGGGAAAAGTAGGGGAAAAGTAGAAGAAAAGCAGGACAAAAGAAGGACTTTGGAGGACAAAATCTGTATAAAACTAGAACTTTTTGCAGGCTTTCAGGAGTAGTTTTTGTTGAATAATATTTCACATTGTCAGTTGCAGTATACTCCGGCCTGCACACAAACCCTTTCACATGACAGTGTGTATAATACTTTTATGAAAAATATTCAATAAGATTTTTCTTTTTCTTTTTCGCTCGTGGCTCTGGGAAACGCTGATGCGCTTTGATTGGATAGATTTTGTGTGAACTGTGAACAGGAGGTCACCGGTTCCCCGGCTTAGCTGTGCCGCATGACATTTGAAAGGTCATGGTACACTATCCAGAATGCTGTTCATTTCCTTCACAGAAATCTGTGAAGCTGCATCAGCATTTCCAAGCACCCAGTATTTACGGTACGGTGGTGGGCACAAGTGAATGAATGTGTTTTTTCTCAAAGGTAGGAGGAAAAAGTAGAAAAAAAGAGAAGCAAGTTGGAAAAACTAGGAAAAAGAAATGTGACCTGCTCAAAAGAAACCCGGACAAAGTTAACAATTGTTTTCTTCAAATTCTCTAGGTTCTCAGTTTAAAATGATGTATCTTTTACATACATGTAGGAACCCCCACCCTATCTCCCATGGGGATGGATTTAGTTATAAAACCCAACAGCTTTGAAGTTTAGAAATGCGTATTATTTCTATACACAATTGTTTTTACCAAATCGACACACAAAAAAACTTCTGGGTGACGGATTATGTTCAAATTTGGGGAGATTGTAGATTAATAGTTTGTGATTCAGGAAAACCCAAAACTTCAAAATGGTAACATCCATCCCAAAATGCCTTCAGGTGTACATTGTAAAAAGACATTGTGCGACTTTGTCTGGGTTTCGTTGGAACAGGTCACAAATACCTGAAAGCCTGCACCTATTGAACCCATTTGTAGCCCCTCCATTCCTCTCCTTACACTGGATGGGCTTTACCCTCTGCGGTACACATCTCACAGATGGTTACTGTGTGCACCGTGCCGTCCAGATGCAGACAGGGATATCTTGCATCGTTATTATCCTCGTCGTCAATCTGCTTAACGGCATTTATCCCTGTCGCTATGTCGACCGCGGCAGACTGTGCCTCGTCGGCAGGCAGCTCCATGAACTCCCAGGATGCACCGGTCCAGTGCCGAAGCAGAGTCGCCATCTGGATGTGCCGGAACTCGTAGGTGAAGGTCAGAGTATAGAGGTTGAAGGTTATGACAAGGAGCCATTCAAATAGAGCGCTGATCCGACGAAACTTTACTTGCTGTAGTACAAAGATACATTTTTGTGTAAATAAACAAAAGTACAAACAAAACAAGAATATTTTGGGTTAGAGTCCTCGATTAGGGTGTTTACATACTTGTGTGTTTGGGAGTACGAGCCTCCACCTAGTTGTGGGGACAGGCTCTGTTGTTTGGAAAAAACAGACCCGACTAGTGGAGACAAATTAGGGTGATGTTGAAAGATTTTGAATTTCAGAGTGTTCTGAGTTCGAGTTTAGAGAGATTTCCCTTAGAACACAAGCCCTATAGATTGTCCCCATAACGCAATGTACCAAAAGAATTGATGGTTTTTGGGGGGTTTTTTTGGGGGGAGGGGGGTGGGGAGGTTGAGAAAGATCCTACTGGGTTGAAACATTGGGGAGTCAGGTTGGCATGCGGTTCTTTCCTCGCCTTCCACCACTATAACACCCGTGTTCGAACCCCTCCTGGGCCAATATGTGGATTGGGTTTTCAGTCCCTACCTGACTAATTGGGTTTTCCCTAGGATATATTCTTTTGGGGTTTTCCTCCCACCTCTAAAACTGTAACTTCTTCGCAATAATATCTTCTCTCTACAGGTTTTTTCAGGCTTACGGTCGAGCTACAGTGGCTACAGTGCCGAGGGCGCTTTTGAGGGATCCTTGGTTTCATTACCAGAAATAAATAAGAATAAACAGAGATGTTCCCCCCCTCGATTGAGGCACATGTAATAGGGTATTATTGTTGCAATGAAACTAGTAATGCACCAAAAACTTAGTAATGACGTCAGTTCATAGCGAGCCTAATTAACGAAAATTACGTGACAATATTTTAGAGTTATATTTAGAGAAATCTCTGAATGAATTAGAGTCATCTTTTTTATTATTTAGAGATATCTTTAATTATTTAGATATATCTTCGACTATTTAGAGATATTTTAGAGATATCTTTAATTCATCTAGAGATATCTCTTAATAACTTTAAAATAAAGTCGCGCAAGTAATAAATGTTAAATGGGCTCACTGTACACAAATCCTGTGAGCTGAGTTTCGATACATTACTAGTTTCGTACGTTGCAACATTATGACCCCCTCTCTCCGGCCCTTTTTTACTTCAAGCAAGCCCCTATTTCCCCCTTTGGCTCTCTTGTCTGGATTTCCTCTAGACACAACATCAACCCTGAACACAGTTTTCTCTCGTTTTTATTTCTGACAGTGAAAGCACCTCGAGCTTTATTGCGATCAGCCGTCACACGTTAGCTCGGGTCAGATATTGCAGATACTGTGGAGGGGATTACATGATTCAGCGGGGAGCAATTACAAGTTATAGGTTGAAGGAACTAGCGTGATCCTCGAGAAAAGAAGAAAAAGGGAAAGGAAGGGGGGAGGGGGGGGGGGGGGGGGGGGGGGCTGTCGTTTTCAGACGAGGATGCAGTTATTACCTAATTGAAAACATGGTTGGTTTGTCATCCATGCATAGGGGAAGGCTCTTAAAATCTAACCCACTTTGCCAAAGTTTCGTTGAAAGAATATAATTTCAAGCATGCAGTTTATACTATGATGGTACATGTACATGTACACATGTACACATGTACATTAGATTTATACCAGTAGCAAACCCTCACAAACTTATAGTGGGTTGATATGCAAGCAGGAGGTTGTGGGTTCGAGTCCTACATGTACGAGTTAAATTCATGCACACACTGGGACAAACCCAACACTGAATTGCACATCATGCAGTGACTGGTTGCAATTGGCTGACCGCCTGTAAGTCTATGTACTGCTATTATGGGTGTGACAAATACAAAAAGAAGGGGTGGGGGAAGAGGGGGTGGGGGGGGAGAGGAGGGTTGGGGGAAAAGGAGGGGGTGGGGGAAAAGGAGGGGGTGGGGGAAAAGGAGGGGGTGGGGGAAAGGGGGGAAGTGGGGGGGGGAAGTGGGGTGGGGGAGGGGGTGGGAGAGGAGGGGTGGAGGGGTGAGGGGTGGAGGAACAGAGGGGGGAGGGGAAGAGGGGGGAGGGGTGGGGGAGGGGTGGGGGAGGGGGGTGGAATGGGGGAGGGGTGGGGTGGGAGGTAGGGGTGGGGTGGGAGGTAGGGGTGGGGTGGGAGGTAGGGGTGGGGTGGAAGGTAGGGGAAGGGTGGGAGGAAGAAGCAGGGGTGGGATGAGATGGTTGGGTGGGATAAGAGGGTGGGGTGGGATGAAGGGGGGTAGGGATAAGAGGGTGGGGTGGGATGAAGGGGGGTAGGGATAAGAGGGTGGGGTGGGATGGGATGAAGGGGGGTAGGGATAAGAGGGTGGGGTGGGATGAGGGCTTGTAATGATCTGTAACACTGGAAGAGATCAGCACAATCTATTGGCTGTTCGACTTTAAAATTAACTGGCATGACTTACCGGATTGCAGGAGTCGGCGTGCCATCGCAGCACTGTACCAAACAGGATGACTGGCAAGAACACAAGCATGTCAAGGAAATTGCTACACAGGTTGTCCAGATCGATCGAGTACTGCATGTATATATATATATACACACCCAGGGGCCAATTTTGTAGAGGCTGTTGAAAGCACAGAAAACTCTCTGCTGCCAAGCACACACAAAATATATTTTCTGCTGATGAGCAAACTTAACATGGGCCAATTTCATAAAAAGCACACAAATTTGCTTAGCATGAAAATTCGCCCTTGGCAAAACCAAATTTTCAGATGTTTATTGTTTGTGACTGGTTTTCAGCTGTTTTTTGCTTTAGCAGGTAAAGCACATTGAGTTTTGGCTGGTAACCTGTTTTTACTGAGCAAAGACTTGTTTTGCTAAGCACATTTTCGTGCTTACATGTTTTATGAAATTGGCCCAGGTTACCTTCCAAAATGTCGGGCGATAATGTGATTATATAAGCAAAGCGAGTCCGAAGTCGGGAACTATGATTTGAGATATGTGCCAGAATATGTGCTGGGAGTGGAATACATTTTCAATATTTGGTTTTTTCCTTTCTTTCAGAAATATCATGAAAACTTTTCATCTTTCACACAAGAAACAAAACTGAAATTTCAAAAGAACAGATCAACAAAAGTGAATTTTCAACCCTGAGTTTGATCATCGCCCAAACGTTAATAAAAAACAGAGTCCAGAAGTTGAATCGCTAACAATTGTTACTGAGTGGACTTGAGTCGAGTAATGGACGATGGAGGGGAAGAAGAAGGGGAGAGGCATAAGGGGGAGGAAGCAGAAGGTATGGGAGGGGACAGGTGGAAGGGATCACTGTCAAACAGCCTTTCTACATCAATTTCTCTTTAACAAGTTACAAATGTTTTCCCTTGAATGGTCTGTTGGGGCCCCCATGCAACTCGCTGTCCCCAACTGATATGAGACCTTGGAATTAAATTGCCATACGCTTGTGATCCGCGCTGTCGGTGAACAAAATGGATAATACTCTCGCAGAGGAAGCCTAGCAGCAATTTTTTGTTTCTTCTTTTACTCTGTGAAACTATGCTCAAGTCCTGTTTTTAACTCTTAGCGATAGCTTCATCCTGTTTTTATACTTTTCCGAAAGAAAACCTAGTTTGCCACAAGTGTAGTTCGGCAGTTGGTAAAAGTTGGAGGTATCAGGGCCTCACGGGGTAAGATTTATTAAAGGTAGGATACACCATTGGTAATTGCTTGAATTATCATGAATGAGTATTTTATAGTAAATCTAGTTTAACTGACCTGTACGAAGATTTACAATCATGGATGCTGAGGAAAGCAAGAACGGCGTTCGTTTTTGACCGGCGTCAGGCAGTGGTTTTTTATGTTGTTCTTTTTTTTATATAATAAAATTCAATTTGTTTTAGAACAATTACTAGATATCCTTTTGCTGGATGCCTAAAATCTTTATTTACTTTCAAATAAGTAAGATATTTCCTAATAATTTGGTACATGTACTAACATTTGTTGATATCTGCAAATGGTGTATCCTACTTTTAAGCTTACACAATTTTTGTTAGCCTTACAAATGGTTACCTGTTACAATTATACCATTAAACCACTGAAACAGCGGAGAAAGGAAACGCAGAAAGGACAAAAGTATAATATTATGAGATAACCAGGAACCTTGTATAAAGCATACATGCATAAAGCTATCTCCGGCTAGCTCTGGTTCGTTTTAACCCTGTATTATCTTGCTTAAAAAAACAAAAACAATGGTGTGAGGATGTCGATTTCCGTACTCATTTGCGCTAATTATAATTTATAAAAGGGTCTTTTAAAGATTTTGTTTTGTTTTTCGGAAGGCTTTTTCGGGTTTAAGTTTATCAAAAGCTTCCATTGATGTTCTAGCCTCCATCTAGTTGTGGTGACAGGTTCTTTTGTTTTGAAAAAAAGAGACCGCAGCCCGAGTAATCGGGACATTTTCGTGTCCCCATTGCGCGTTGGGTCCCCAGTAAAGGGGTTTCCAGGTAGAATTGGGTTTAGGGTATAATAAAAAAAAAGGAAGAAGACAAATTAGGGTGATGTTGAACATTTTAGAATTTTAGAATGTTCTGAGTTTGAGTTTAGAGAGATTTCCCTTAGCGCACAAACCCTATAGATTGTCCTCATACTGCAATGTACGAAAATAATTTATGTACGTACACCTATCTCCAAAATGCACACCTGCGTTTTGCAATTTGATGTGATTTCGCAACTCTTTTTTATAGGGGTATAGCAGTTGTTATGAAAAGTCTTGGCTCACTGGCACATGGCTCGATCATCAGATGACTGGCTTGCCAATAAGCCAGACAGACTGACAGACAACTGTGCAGTCATCTAGACAAACACTGTGACAGACTGGCGTGTGGGGGAGAAAATCAGGCAAAAAGCTAAAAAACAGGAAGACCTCGAACCGAGTGTGGAAAGACATTATCACAGCACTGCTGGCTTACTTAGAAATTGGAGGCTGAAGACTATCTCATCAAGGAGCCTTCAAATGCTATAAACAGGTCCAAGATTACGCATTTTAAAGCAGGGGTATATGGGCTATGTGTCCTATAAGGCGCTATTTACCTAGCAACCTATTAAACCTCCTTTGGGATGTACGAATACAAATTTGCTAGTTGTATGCACTGTGTTTCTCGTTCAATTGATACTCGTATACTAGTGGGATCGCTTTGTCTTTTTGCGGACTCTCTGAATTGTGTTTCCATTAAGAATATTAAAGCGAGAACCAGACACTTAAATTGAAGTAAGATGGCGTCAATATTACTTCTCAACTCCTTTTCTTTTCGCTGACAAGGAGGAACAAGTTTGTGCACGGAGCCCCATTGTGGCTTTAATAAACCAAAAACTGTTTCGTTGTTGGTCATTGGTTGAGCATTTTAGCAACCTCAGTTGTGCTGTGATCATGTGAATGTTCCGACCAAGGTTGACCCGAAGGTTGGGGTTGGTTTCCAATCAAAATTTGAAATGGTAAAATGATAAACCGTTTCAAATATGAATATTTTAAAATATTTGTTTATGTTGTTGTTGAGTTGTATTTGTAGGGTTGGTTTTGGGTTCCTCGATTTTGAAGCGCACATCCTAATTTTAAGTTACTGTTTTCAAAGGATACCGAATGAAGTGTGTATGATGCCCAAACAAGACAGCACCAGTCTGATGACACAGACCCAGGTGGGGCTAGGGTTGGGTCTGGTACGGTAGGAGAGCCAGGAGTGGAGTAGACAGTACGCAACGCCAAACGTGAAGCAGAAGAAGGCGCCGAGGAGATGAATCAAGAGATTCTTGTCCTCCTGGGGAAGAAGGAAAAAAAGTGAACAAATTTATTTTTCACGACGTACTCTGACTTTGTGAAAAAAAAACATACCTGTATCATCACTTGTATCATACTTAAATCACAATCCTATCATCTATTTGCCATAATATAGCATTAGTGTACATTTCTTCAATCACACTGATAAAACAGAGATGAGACTTGATAATCCACCCACGCACGTGAAGTCATAATGTGAACAGGATGCCGACTGGCATTGCTCACTGAATGTACAAGGGATAAGGATCAAAGTCAGATAAAAAAAGGGAAAGTGGAAGGAAACAGAATCAAGGGTGGGGGATTCAAAAGAGACACTGACACACATAAGATGCTGGAAATACAGACATACAGCCCGACTGATGGAAATAATACCGATAACAGACACAGGCAGAGATGCAGTGGGGGACAGGTAGCGGCTGGCGATTCCAGGCCGGAATCGATTCTAATCAATTCCAAACTTGGAATCGGAATCGCGATTCAAATTTTTTGAGGGTTCGATTCTCTAAAGAGGTCGCTTCCAGAAAGCGCCCAACGATTCTGAAGGCACGCCGATTCTGCAATCCCAGTATTTTTTGTTAAGAAATAACAATCCAAAACATGGGGATTTCAGGACATAGTGCCCCTATTAAACCCATGATCGGCAAGTTTAGAATATTTGGTCATGATGCAGTTTTGAATATCGAATACTAAATTATTTAAAAATGAAAAGCCTAGAGCAAGTTCGACAGAGGACCAATGGTTCAGTAGTTGTTGGGACGTCACTAGCAGAGGCGCCATAAAGTTGCAGTGGTCGAACTTTTGTGGTGCCGAAAACATCTTACTCGCACCGGCAAAACAATATTTCAATATGACATTTTTGTTTATTTACACCGTAATGGTTATTGCTTAGGATAACTTACATAGTGGCCGTTCTTATGGGAAAATGGTGGCAAAAGTGACAGAATTACACATTAACATGGAAAAAACATATGTCAGTTTGCACCAATGGCAAACTTTCGTTGTCTGCAATTTTTTTCTTTTTGATAGTTGGTCCCCGATGCATTATGCCATGGAATTGTTGCTATTGACAACTAGCGCAACCAACCACAGTAGGTTGGTCGCAAATAGTCGACTAGACTAGTCCAACCATCGTCGACTAGTGCGAGTTCGATCAGAGTTGGTCGAACTATGGTTAACTATAGTCCTTGATCTAACCAGTAAAGTCCGTATTTCATAAAGATCGAAATTCACGCTACACCGGTACTTGTGCAGTAAAGTTTACCCACAATGGGATTACATAGCCCCAAACCAATGATACAGTCAGACTTGGTGAGTCACAGTTGTTTTTTTTTTCAAACCTGCCACGTGTACACCCAACGTCGAAGGCAGTCCGCCCCATCAGCCAGATCAAATCGTTTAGGTCGATTCAAAGATATTAGAAACAGGCAAGGCTAGTGTAAGAATTAAATGATGGACTTGAAACGGAAATAGATAGATTGACACAGACGGGCAATTTGGGGGCAAGGGGTATAGGACAAAAAGAAGTCGGAGTGAATTGTACAGACAAACAAATGATCTAGAAAAGTAAATATGTGGGAATAAGAAGGGCCCAAATCCCGACTGTTTTTCAGAGAAGTTTTAGTCATTTTCAATAAAGAAAATCACAGGCCGATCGCAAGCCGATCGCAAGCCCATTGTAAGCCCATCGCAAGCCAATCTGAAGTCATTAGGAAGTTAATCACAAGTCACCATAGAACAATTTAAGTGATTAGCTTTGTTTGTCCTCTGTGAATTGACTAACAATTGACTAAGATACTTGTAAATGTACTTGTCATTGAGTTATAATCAACTAATTGTGACGACAGGCTTGTGACTTAGTTATGATCGACTCTTAATTTATTTGCGATTGATTTGACTTGTCACTGGGTAGTGATTGACTTGTAAATGACTTCCGATTGATTCCTACTTTGATTGTGATTTGAGATTGATTTGACTTGTGACAGGATGAATTGTGATCGACTTCCGATTGATTCTTTTGTAATTGATTTTCGATTGACTTAACCTTTGATTGACTTTGTGAATGACTTGACTTTGTGACTAGTAGTACCTGGTACCTGTGAAGGACTTGTGATTGATTCTTAATTCACTTGTGACATATTTGCCTTGAAAATTCTGCTACAATTGTGATCAGTTTGTGGTTGACATCAGATCTGACTTTAATATCTGATACGAATTTGGCTCAATTTCGTGCCGTGACGTGCCGTGATGATACGAATGATACGAACAGCCCACAAATCTAATTCCTTTGAATGTGCACAAAAAAAATCTGCCAAAAAAGTCTTCCATAGTGAATGTTGAATTTCTGGTGCATGATACAGCATGGCAGACCAGGATATACCCGGTACTCTGTGAATTTGCCAGCATTATGACTAAGAATGATGTACTGTTACCACTGAAACCGCTACGTCAAGCTGCATTCATGAGCAATCATTTCTTATTTCTACTGAAATGAGTATCATATGGCTGCCTTTTTTGTATTATTTACGGAAGTACTTTGTTAGGCCAAATAAAATAAACAATTAGCTTCTCGTCTGAAGTATTAATGAAATATAGGAAGAGGGTACTTTTTGGGAGGGTTGGGAAGGATGGGTTCTTGTATAGACTTTATCGCATAAATATACATGTAGCGTCACATCATATGATAATAATTAGACTCCTGCATAAGTGATACTTTGAATGACTGCAAAAGAGAAAAACAAATATGATCTGGAGAAAAGTGCCAATTTGAAAATGACTGTTTTTTTATCTTTTTTATTTGTTTTTATTTATAAAAAAAAAAACCCAAAAAACCCACAACAACTTGTTTAAAGCAGCAGCAGCAAAACATGATTTTGTTTTGTGACTGCATGGGCCTTATGTTGTTTTTTTCATCTGGGTGATGTACGTCATATTGGGTGATGCAATGATTGAATGGGAAACGTGCCGTTTATGACTAGCACCTTGCTTGAGGAAAAATTTGACTTATTGGGACAAGCCAGCGTGGGACTGATTAAATCATCACGATTGTAACCGGTATGTGCGTCAGAGATCAGGGCCTAATTTCAAGGGATGTGCATTGGAACCGGTTACCAAAGTACCCGACCGTGTATGTTAGGAACCGGTTATGGTTCACAGCTTAATCGCTACCTATGCCTCTCCTTCTGATGATTCAAAAAAGATTTTGAAATAAATAACCCAAACCCCACCAACTTACACAATATTCAATTTCATACCTAGTTGGTACTGTTTACAAACAACTTAATTAACAGTAACTTCCAAGACTTATTTATTTTGGTTGCGTTTGTTTGATTGGACCCGAGTACACGCTTTTGTTTCTCATCTGGGTACCCGGTTCGAATACTTGAAATGTATGCACACCCCTACTAATTCAATGGCTCTGCTAATTTCATCGCTTCCACCCAGGTCCGTCGGGACAAGTGTATACAGTGCAAATACACGTCTGTGAAGGGCTGAAATCTAATATTGAACTTGCAATTTACTTTTTAGGGTTGGGATAGCTTGTGATTGACATGTGACTAGCTTGTGATTGACATGTGATTAGCTTGCGATTTGAAATGTGACTAGCTTTTGAGTGACATATGACTTGCGATTGACATGTGACTTGCGATTAACATGCGACTTGTGATTGACATGTGACTATAGCTTGCGATTGACATGTGACTAGCTTGTGATGGTTTGTGATCAACTTGTAATAACTCCTTTACACGAGTCGTTACACTTACAGGAAAGTTAGCCAGGACCACCAGACCAGCTGCGGCCACCGTACTGACCATCAGACCCGCTATGTTGACCCGACGAAATCGCCAGAGTCTATTCTCTTGAAACCTGTCTTCAAACTGTCGAACATGGTGGTAACGTACATACGCCGTCAGTAGAACTGTAGGAACGAAAAGTAAAACGTGTAATTCTATAATGTACATGTACTTAAATGCGGGGGCGCTAATTTTTAAGCAAAGTTTGTGCATTTGCGCGCTGATATATGCAAATGTCGGTAAACAAAAGCGAGGTATTTCCTGTACTTGAATTATGATTTTTAAAATGACATAAATTATGAATTATTTGTTCACATAAGATTAATGTCTGCTGATCTTCTGATTTAATTACCTCATCAACACAATGGAACAGCTCTTTAACTCTTGACCAATAGTACAGAAATGTAGCTGTAATTTATTAATTTATGCAGGAAATATACTTAACACTATCTCCAATCATTGATGCAGCACATTTGAACAGGCACGCATCTCTTGACAAATGAAAAGATAAACTTGCAATAAACTTGATAAACTTTCTGTGATCAATGCGGCACAATGGAACAGTCCTGCAATCCTAAACCAATAGCAACTGAGCACAAGTAATGTATTCATTTATTCAAGAGCTACCGGTACTTACACAGTGCAGCAGACACATCTAGAAAGAGACTGAATAAACTGCTCTCCGGATAATGAACGCCAGTATCACTGCAAATATAAAAGTATTTAAACAAGAACTTTATAAATACTTGATACTTGATATAATTATTGATATTAAACAATTTTTGCAACTTATCCCAGATATTTACAGTTATGAGTGGTCTTTGTGTACACCACTCCCAGTCGACAAAACTATGTTAACAAAAACGTGTGTCTTAATTGGCAAGGTAAAATGGAATATCTAATCACGCGTTTCAAATAGACACGTGTTTCAGGCACGCATATTACATTGTAATACGTCTGGAACACATTTGAAACGCGTGTTTGGATTTTTCATTTTACTTCGCCAAAACACGCATTTTTTCTTACTTATTAACCCGTGTTTGACACATAGTTTTGCCGAATGGGCTGTCCAAGAAACATAAAAATGTATCCAGGCAGCTGTATTACAGGTTGCTGCACTCTGGAGCATTTAATCAACTCCTGAAAACAGCTAAACCCACTTTCCGCTTCACCAAGGCAAGTTTTGGCAAAGACTTAGGAAAAGAAAACTTATGGCCGAGACAAAAAACACTTCCAAGACTTATTGATGATTTGTCCTTCGAAGTCTGGCGATCCGAGATAAAGTTTCCATGCAGTCCCAGCGACCTCGTGCACGCAGGGTACCTTTAGATTTTCAAGGGGATTATTGGTGACTCAGAAATTTATGTCACCTACGGATTCTCAGGCGAGTGTGTCTCAAATGTTTAAGGCAGTGATCCTTGGTGAAGTCTGAGAAATCTTCTCAAGGTCAAAAAGACTTAGTACTTCATTCATTAAAAATCATTTTCCAAGTTTTCACAAAAAGGACAGGCTTCTCACAAGTTAAAATACCTTTTGTCAAAAAGCCCAACCAACTTGTGAAAAATGGTGATGATGAAGCATTAATTGCAAAGTTGCTAGTTGGTGTGATCCCGGTTATAATCTAGGCTTCAACTACCTTTAGTGCATTTTTAACAAAAAAATATTTTAATATATAGAGCTGGATATACATTTACACCTCAGTTGGTTAACCAGTTCATGTTGGAATTATTTTGACATTAAGCGGATCCAGGCGCAGGCTCTTTTTTTACGAACCTCGATCCGAGATGAGTTCAGGCCGGCATCTGTGGGTACCACACCTTGATATGTCCGGCCTCGCTCGCTGCGAGCCGTCGCTATGACAGATATTTCTGGCCTTGCTCATAACGTGTTTATCTGTCATACGTTTTAAATTCCAGAAAACTTTTACGTGTATGTATACATGACATCCAACGCGAAAATGGTTCAGTGCCGGTGTGGTCTTACAGAGTTTTCAGGTTTAGTATCGTGTTTAACTTTTTTTCAGTTTTAGCTGGACCCAAAAGGCAAGTCTAAGCGTCCTCCTTGAATGACAGTTTTTCTTCAAATTCCATCCAATATGATTTTGGGACTTTTAAAACAAGCCCATTGTAGTTCATGTAATGTACCTAATATAAATGCAGCAAAACAAACTTTCTAAATGTTCAGTCGCTGCAAACATGGAGGAATCAAGCAATCACGGATTCTTTGAGGAACTTGTCACAGGTCACGTTATGAAATAAAAAAACAGTGTAACCGCATCTGTCTCATGTGGCCATGACCACACAGCCATTATCTTGCTGCCCGTTTCCTTGCCTTGTGAATTCCCAGCTGAGGGTCGGTTCCTGTTCTGTTCCCTTATAACAAACACCCCTTCTTCCAGAAGACATGTCTAGGGTGACTCATTTTCTGATCATAAACCCCTCAGGAACCCCCTAAAACCCGCTTTGCGTCAGCATGGTTTGCTGACACCGTCAGCTGTCGCAATATGTAAGCACACACACAGACCATCAGCTGGTACACAAGTGCCTCGCACATGGTTTTGGTAAAAACAAGGGACCTTCATGGTCTAATTCGTGTTTAGGTGGACATGCCGGAACCAAGAGCTTATAGGCTGCCTGTACTAAGAAGTCATGCTGGTGCAGCGGTACTTTCCTCGCCTTCAAACTCTGTCACCCAGGTTCGAATCCCAAACGTGGTCGAGTTGTAATTCATATTTGGTTGGATGTTGGATATAGGACCTTTGCTTGTTCCAGGAGCTTGACTCAACAGGCTTTGCAGCAAGGATAATCTAAAACTGAGAGTGGTGCTCTCACTTGTCTTCAAACTCTGTCACCAAGGTTCTATAATCCCAATTATGGTTTTCAGTCCCAGTCAAGCTCTAATTCATGTTTGGTTGGATGTTGGAGGATGTTGTTCGACTGGCACATTGGTGCTCACTTGCCTTCAAACTCTGTCACCCGAGTTCAAATCTCACCAAGGTCGTCCTTAATTTGTGTGGATGGTGGGAGTATTCAAGTTGCTTGTTCCGGAAGCTCAACACACAGGCTGTGAACAGTGAATCTTGCACAGTGACAAATGTACTTTCCTTGCACTGTGCCCAAGGTTTGAATCTTACTGGGTTTTTTTTCCATTGTACCTAAACCATGCTCTAATTCATGTTTAGGTGAATATTGGAGAATCTACCTCATTCCTGGAGCTTGACTTAATAGGCTATCATGGGCACCTCAGGCTGACAGATCAGAGTGGTCCTTTCCTAGCCTTTATCATCTGTGACCAAGGTTTGATCCCACTGAGGGTTTCAGTACATGCCCAGTCATGCGCCAATTCATGTTTGGATGGATATTGGTTTTAACCAGATGATTCTTCCTTCTAGTACCAGCTCGCTTTTCTCAGCAGACTGTCAAAAAGGCGAGTGTATACTTCTCTCACCTTGCACCTCCAAGACCAGGATTTGGACCTCTCTGAGAACTTTTAGGGTCCCATCATGTTCTAGTTCATGATTGGGTGGATGATGGAGGATTCTTCCTCGACTCAACAGGTTGTCAACAGTGGCGTTATATACTGCCAGTACAATGGTGCTCTCCATCACATTCAAACTTCTGTGACAGAAGTTTGAATCCCAGCGGATCATTCCTTGCTGCAGGAGCTTGACTCATAAGACTGCAAACAACAATGTCATATTGGCGCAGCAATAACCGCCATGACCTGGGTTTGAACCACCCCGATGTTTCGTCCCTATCTGATTGGATGTGTTTTTGACTAAAGTCCCCACAAGTCCCTGCAAGTCCATCACAAGTCCTTCAGTCTCGAGTCAAGTCGAACAAAAGCATTCTTTTGTAATTGTTTAACCATTACTTGCGACTGTCTTTATGAAAGGACTTGTGACTGGTCTTTATGAAAGGACTTGTGACGGGACTTGTGACGGGACTTGTGACGGTGACGGGACTTGTGACGGGACTTGAGACGGGACTTGTGAAATGGAATTTTTCTGAGCAATAAAAAAAACGATTGAAACTACATGTACCGGTATCATTTAAATAAAAGATTGGACACACAAGTCATCTAAAAACACTTCGCTTTTCAAACCTTATTTGAAGAAGAAAAAAGTTACTTCAGAACATGACGATCTCTATAAATTTGCCGGTCCCCTCTATGCTTTTGCATGCATACGTTTTTCCCGAAGGGAAATGTGTCAAATCCTGATGTGCACACGTGCAGTTGGAATATACCACACTGGCTTATCAGGATTGCGGTTTTTATTCAGAGTTATTGTACATGTAAAAACTAGTGCCTGGGATTGATAGAAACTTGCCTGATGTATGGAAGGACTACGAATATGTGCTCATTCACAGCGGCAAGAATGTACCTGGAGTAACGACATAAAAGGAAGAGCTAATGAATGTTTATTCACAATAATGAACAAAGAAATACAACTTAGAACAGTAACTAAAGCTGCAGGAAACTACATAAAATGTGTAGGAATCATCGAGATTGAGACAAAACTAGAATCTGTTCAAATCTGTCAACGATCGTCTTTAACAAGAAAGATAATGCAATGATTTCCAAACGATATACAAATTAAACGCATGCAATAATAATGACATAGACGACCCTCTGACCAATCTTGAGTTAAAAAGAATTCAGCCGCATTATTAGGGAAGATATAGGATGCGTTGAACGCATCTTAACTTTGGTGAAATCGATCCAAGGACGAGTCACGAGTTAGGACAAATTACTCTTCCTAAGAAGCGTCTTGGAGTTTTGTGAAATCGGCCCCAGAACATACAACTTTCACAGAGATAAAACTTCATCAGGTTAGTTGTCAAGCACCTGTCGCCGCATTACATTGTTGCTGCCTCAAACGATAAAAAAACACGAACAAATGGTCCGCTGAGCTTTAAACCAGTAATATGTATCATCCCGGAACAATCCAAATAGCTGTAAATAACAATTAAGTATGAATACTATTTCCCAAAAAACAACCATTTGTCACAGGATGAGGGTGTCTAATCAGGATATCTGGTCTCCTATAGTCCCCCTTCCCCCACTACCGAAGGATTGAGGGGGCCAAGTTGCACCTGCTGATTCAGCCCACAGATCACGCTTGTTCATTTCTCGTTCGCCTTATAATTCTTCATTGTTTTCTTACTGCTCGTACAGAGAAACTTGATGATCGATTTAAGACAAAAGTATTCCAAATTGTTGGTAAAATTGTATTCAAGAAGGACCTCAAAACGCATGTATTTTCCAAAACCAATTAGTAATCTGTGCTCTACCAGGTTGTTGACCTTGTATTTAATGTTTTCTCTTTTTTGTAAAGCGCTTTGATCTTGGTAAAAGCGCTTTATTACCCCGTTCATCAGGCCACACAGCAGCAGACATTAGGCCTTATACTCTCACAGGTACCCATACTTCCTCAAAATGAAGAAAGGCAATTATGACTTTAAGTGCCTAGCCTGCGGGCAGGGTTCCTGTCAGGATTCGAACCCACTTACCAACGTAACACATAAGCACTAGAATATGACTTTCTACGTACTGCCCCCAAATTTTCACCTAATTTAACCAGTTCGCGCCGGGATTATTTTAACATTGCCGAGCCCACGGGCGGGATTATTTTTAACGAAACTCGATCCGAAGCGGGTTCAGGCTGATAGTGCCGGGAAGCACACCCACGTATTTCTAGCCTTGCTTGCTGCTGACATACATTTCCGAACTTGAACTTGGCGTGTTTATGCGTCATCCGTTTTGAATTTGGGGAAATTTTTGCGTTTATATACGTCATCCGGCGCGAACTGGTTAAAGGGCATATTAATTAAACATAATATTTATTATCAAATTTCTGACAAAGTCAAGGGTTGTGGACAAAACTGTAAGAGTTCAACTCAAACCACTCCTCGGGTAAACAATTTAAAGGCTATAACTAAATAACTATAGTTAAAATAACTAAATGTATTCATAAAATAAAACAAATGTAGGACCAGTATCTCCAAACAAGTGACCAATGAATCATGTGTTTTGTCTTTTCCTGCAGTTGATCCCTGTACATATACATTTACATGTATGTTTTCTGGAAGAAAAAGAAAAACAATTTAAATTTTGTTCATTTTTAAATGACGAACTTAAATGACTAGATGAATTATGTTGTGATGAATCCCCACCCAAGGATTAACACATTTTGTCGACATTTTGTCCCATTTTAGGCATATTTTAACAATAACCTCTAAAAAAAACACTACATGACCTTTGACTGCAGTATTCTTCCCACCCAATAAAGGTCAAAAATTTCATACAAAATCTCTGAGAGCAAATTGAAGTGTTTTTTTTAAGCAAATTTGTTCTTCTCAAAAACATAACCTGAAACTTGTACCGGTGTGGTCATATGGGGCTGCAGGGCTACCGTACGTCTAATACAGATTTTTGAATGGTTAGGTTTGCAAGTGTCTCCTAAATCTTTGTTTAGGCAACACAAAAGTTAAGAAATTAAAAGATTTCTATCAGCAATTTACAATTCACAATTCACAGCGGATGCTCTTCAGGCATTTGTCACTTCCTATTGCCCCCGGTACAGACGAACCGCTCAGCTACATGTATACCTTCAAGAGGCCTGACGGATTACGCCGATAATCGTTTAAAGCTGGATTCGCTTCCCCCTCGGCTGAGGACGCTTTGGAATGATGAGTTAATGTCGGCAAGCACACGCTGCCTGATGACATAATACCTTGGCCAACGGCCCAACCCAAGGCTTTGTCACGAGCTTTGGCTAATTCACCCTTGGCTCCCGAATGATGAAGAAGTAATCTTAAACGTTTTGGCTCACGGTACATGTATACATAGGATACACCATTGGTAATTGCTTGAATTATCAGGAATGGATGGATTTGGGGGGTTGTATTTTATAGTAAATATCGTTTAACTGACCTGTCCGAAGTTTTACAATCATGGTTGCTGAGAAAAGCAAGAAAAACAAAGTTATACAGTTTTCAACTGGCGTCGGGCAGTTGTTCTTATATGTTGTTCTTTCTTTTTTTGCGATAGCCGTGTGGCGATCATGATTTTTTTAATACAATTACATTTTTCGGAACAATTACCGGATATCTAGCGCAATCATTTTGCTGGATGCCTACAATCATTATTTACTTTCATTTTGCTGGATGCCTACAATCATTATTTACTTTCAAATAAGTAAGATATTTCTAATAATTTGGTAGTATGTACACCCACATGTAGTACACACAAATATACACTATAAGACTTCCATGTCCAGCTTTAGCAAACTTAGTCTCTCTTTTTTTTTCATAATTAGTTTATCTGCAAGCAATTCATTACAAGTTGTCCTTATTACCTCAGCGAAATGGTAAAATGTACAATTATCGGTAATGTACTATAGTTGCATTTCCTCTTTTGGATGTGTAGAGAACGATAGAGGCCACTTTCATGCTAATCAACCTAATCAAAGACTTCCTAACAGAAGGGGGGCTAGGGGTGCAACCAGGCTCCTCTAATTGGGTCCTTCATGTGGAAAAGAAGGAGAATTAGGTACGTGGAAGGTACGTATGACCACCCTAGCAGTCCTGAAACCGAAACACAATTGTAATTTTGAAGAATGTTTTAAGGAAATATTAATTTGACATGGCAGTTGGGCGTAAAACGAAGATAATTTTTAGGGTGAAGGGGAGGATAAGCCAAATAAAGCTAGAATAAGTGGAAATTGATGACGTTATAAGCCCAGGGGAAGATATGCAATTCTTGGACGTATGTACCGGGTACACAGTATATACAGGGGCAGGGTTCTAGCCACGGTGGGCGGTACCGCCCAGCACTGCAAATTTTCGCCCGGCTCTTGGGTTCAAATTGGCTGTGCCGCCCGGCACAATATTTAGTTTTTAAAATCAAATTATGGGCACAAAAGAAAAAGAGGAGATACAAAGTCACGTTAATCATGTTCATGTAGTAATTAATTTTATTAACTTAGCTAGACTTTCACAGAAACACGCAAAAATGAACTGGACCCCCGGCCGTGAGGCGCGTAAACTCCACTCGCTGTGCTCGCAACGCTTCGCAATCTGATAATTTACCCGGGCACTTACCCGATAATTTACCCGGGTACATGTAAATTTCCACCATTTTCAACAGATTTACGTTAGCATGCCTATCGAAAAAACACATTTCGAAACGAACCTATAATCCTGTGGTTTGTAATTGGTGAATTAGGGTAGCTAGGCCCCAGTTGTGGTTTTCCTGGGTTTTATAAAAACAAGGTATGTATAGATAAAAGAGAACCAAACCACAGTTTTATTAACCACCAACAAAACCACAATTACCCAAAATAACTTCAGATTCCGGTAGGGTGACTGAACCAGGCAGTTTCTTTAACGTGGTAGGAAGCAGCTAGCTACATGTACTACGTTTGTGTACATTTGGTGTCTTGTTTTTTGAAGAACGGTCAAGAATCACTGTATATTGGTACATGTGGAGGCCAATCTGGAAGTTCGTACCAGTGCTAGTATCTAATATTTTTCAATGAGTCAAGGGTAAATGTGGTTCAAACACACACACACATCCCTGTTTGCTATTTACCAGGTCAATGCAATACTGCTAATGTTGGTTGCCTTGCAGTATCATGACTTCGGGCATGATCCTGGACACTTGGCAATTACAGGTTTGTAGCTTCTTTATACATGTACTGCAACCCCCCCCCCCCCCCCCCCCCCCCCCCAGAGCCTACACAGAGCTGGATAGCTCAGTTGGTAGAGCTCCGAAATGGCAATCTGGAGGTACCGGTAGCTAGTTCAAGCCCCCCTCCAGTCAATTTCTTAGTTTACTAAATTTACCAAAATTATGGCAACTTTATGTGCTGAAATAGCTGTAACATTGAGGTTTCTGTCTGAAACAGCATCACACTATTGACTCTGAAAATTTGCAAGTAAATTGAAAAGGCACCAACATTCTGGCTGAATGTACCAGTAGTATATCCTGCCGCAACTCCATGAGAAAAAGGCCTATGAAGAGTGATCCAGTCAAGAACATTTTCAAAGTGTTTTCTAACAAAATTGTTCCTTAGGCCCAGACTCAAAAAGTGGCTAGATGCAACATTTCCCCCAAAAAAATACACCTTGGAAATGACATTTTGCAAATTGACAATAAATTATGGATCAAACACAAAGGGGCATTTTCAAAAATTGCATTAAAACAGTTACAGTACACAGCACAAGCCTTGCACCTCCTAAACACTAGCTGTTCTCAATCTAGAACTCCCTTCTTAAAAGTTCCACCTTTCGTCAAGTGTGAAAAGCATTCTGGACAGATTTAATTTGATTCACATGTTGGAAAATATTTGCTCATTAGAGTTACCGCCCAACGGAACGGAACCGATGAATGGAACAATTTCCTTCCCATAATTCACCCTGTTGTCACGGCCCTAGGCGCATCGATGGCCGCCAAAATTGATGATTTTCTGAAAAATGTTATGAAATGAGTACTCATTTGTACCCATCATTTGGTCAATTGACGATACAATTGATTAATGTAATCTGTAATTTATGTAAGTACAGTGGGCTGTACTTTTGTGGACATTTATTTTGATCTCTAAAGGGTTTTATGTCTTTTTAGAAAATATGTACAATTGTATAAAGTGCCATCCCAGTACATTATTTGATTGTTTCTGAGTTGAGATTATCTTATTGGTGTTTTTAAAGGTAGGATACACCAATGGTATATTGCTTGAATTATCAGGAATGGGTGGATATGGGGGGGGGGGGGGTTGTATTTCATAGTAAATATCAATTAACTGTGACCTGTTTGAAGTTTTACAATCATGAATGTCCGGCGATTCTGAATTTGTTTTAATAAAATTGCTGGATGCCTAAAATCATTCTTTACTTTCAAATAAGTAAGATATTTCTTAATGATTTGGTAGTAATTTTTTTCTTTGCTATCTGCAAATGGTTTATCCTACCTTGAAAAGGCATGGATCAATTGCTTCTTATGCACTTGTTTGTTTTCCAATAATACAACCACCAGAATGTTTGAAACCTAACCGTTGAAATTTCAGCTGAAATTCCAGGTGGATATCAGGGTTCAACCTTAGTGGCAGCCAAATGCGAGTAAAAACAGGGGCGCGGCGGGCGAGTAAGTCACAATCTGGTTAACTGGGTACAATGTAGACCAGATGCATAAAAATACTTCCTTCCATTTGCCAATCTAAATCAACTAAATTTGTGTTTTAACGGTGGGAACGAGGTGTGGTTCGTGGCTTTCTTGAGTTTTTTTCCTTCTTTTCTTTTTAAAAATGCTTATCTGACAAGCACAACATCATCATCTACATCATCTGCGATTTCCTCTGACCAATTAGCCACTGGCGTCACAAGAGGCGCAACGCTCAGCCGTTCGCAGAGGGCGTTTTTACAATGAGACACATCCTGATTGCTCCTCCACCCATGAGCAGAAAGTCCGAGAGACGATCGAAGAGGCAGGAGAGAGGGAGGGAGCACTTTAGATAATCTCGTGGGACCAACCTTTGACCGCTACGCCTCTTCTCCCTTCACTAATTAATAATGACCGCGTTTATAATTACTGGTTACTCTTCCGCTCTGAATGGGCGTTTCTGACAGACCCAATAAATCCTTAATTGTCCTTGGGGTTTGTAGGTTAAGGTGCAGTACGCAACGTACCGTTCTTCACAATTCGATTGTGAAAAATACTGATCTATAAATAGATGTTTCACTATTAGGAGGGAAACGCTTAATTGATAGGCCTATTATAGATAGTCAATTCACTGAACGATGTTGGAAAGTGGTCGAACGTGAACAAGCACACCTCAGAACGATCATGAAGTTTTTGTGTTGTAAAAGGGAAGGAGAAACACACGTTAAAAGCAATGCGATTTCGACATCGAAAACTCATCTTTGATTTGATTTTACAAACGTGCATTAAACACATCAACTCTAGTCTCAATTTATGACCAGGGGTTAAATTCACGCATTAAAGCCCTGTTTGCACTGGACTTTTTTGGATAAAAGTTACCGAGACGATGGGTACTTTTCCCATTTTAAGTCCAGTGTGGACAGCCTAGGACGTTTTCCTCTCAGTTACTTTTCCCAAGTCCAGTGGTTACTTTTACCGGCCAACTGCTGCCCGGGAAAACTTCCCAGGTAACTTTTCCCTAGACGATAAGTCCAGTGCGAACAGCGCGAGTGGGTAAAAGCGTCTCGGGAAAACGTACATCCGGCCCCCTAGTGTGATTTCATGCTACACAAGACACCGCGCATGCGCTCTTTGCATTGTTTACTGCGCGCGCTGATGCATGCAAATGGCATTGTGATCACATTCGCCTTCATGAGTCATTATAATGACAGCTCGGCTACTTCTCCCGCTGTCTCGGTAAAATTTTCCCGTGTCGAAAGTCCAAGTGCGAACAGTGGTAACATTTGACCATTTTTTTATTTTACCATCGTCTCAGTAAAACCTTCATAAAAAAAGTCCAGTGCGAACACGGCTTAAGGCACAGAGAAAACCAAAGATCACATGCATGGGAATGTCGATCACACATTGAATCTGATGACATACTATGACTGTGTGCCAAATAAATTCAATGCTTGTACACATCATCAAAGGCACAATTCTATCATCACCTAGATGTCTGCTGTAGTGTTGCTAACATGTGCAGCTGGCTCAAGAACATATGGCATGAAGTACACGCGACTTCTGAATGTACTTGTTGCGTCAGCATCAGGTGCCATTAGCAATAAAGTATTTGAATTCCTCAGTGGGTTAGCTCCATCAACTACCCGGTATATCTCCTATATCCTTTGAGGCTGCGTCATACTGGTATATGCATGGAACATCTGTGTACATGTTGTACCATGTTCATGTAGTACTGGTACATATACTACCACCACCACCACCACCTCCGCCCCCGCCTCCACCTCCACAACCACCAGCGCCACCAACACCCCCCCCCCTCCCCCCCAAACAGAGGACATCACACAATAGGTAAACACATCCATCAGGTGTTCGTTTTTTGTTGAAATTTGTCCTTGGGGTTATAATTGTTATAGTGCAAGAACATAGAAAAACACAATATATAGGGTATCCTCATCCATTATGTAAAACACTGTAGGGACGCGAACCTTGCTATCTTAGTGTGGACTTGGTGACAAAAGATGTCCAGGTACAGGTATGAAATTATGAATGCACATATAGCCCTTACTAGGAATGTCTTTGACTTTTACCTGGGGCCAATTTCATCATGGAGCCAATTAGCACAAAATTTTGCTTTATTTAAAAGCAGTACAACAAAAAGGCCTGCTCCGTAAAAACAGAATATCATTCAAAACTCCATGTGCTAGCTTTTCGGGCTAAGCTAAAACCAGCTCAAAAACCAGTCACAAACAATACACATACATTATGTACATCACGTGAACATTAGGTTTGTATCCTTGTTTTTGTGAAAACCAAAATTGTTTTTAATGCTTAGAAGCAATTCTGTGTGTGCTGAGCAGATCAATGAAATTTGCCCCAGATCCATATGGGTCAAGGCATTGATACTGTGGTATCTAAAAACAAACCCAGTGGACAGGAACCTGGCCAGCCATTGGCCAGAAGGCAGTGTTCCTTGGTCACAATCCAGTGGTAAAGATGTCAACACTGCCTACACTAACAGGAAGTCATAGGTTTGTGATGAGGTTGAGCTGGTGAATGACCCATCTACTTACTCCAAGTCCCCAGGAACTATAATTGAAAATGGGGATTGACTGGACTGGAGAGGTCTGAACCTGTGACTACTGGAATACCACACTGGTGTGCTAATACAACCGAGCTTACAAACTTACAGATCTAGCCCCATGTTTGGAGGGTTTCCTATTTGTGTCAGCACATTTTTGTAAAGTACGGTAAACCGGGGTACATGTAATTAACATATTGGCATGCAGGGGGTAACTTTGGCAGGTCAACATTTTGGGGGCTCAAAGAAAACTTTACTCTCACAAATCAACTAGGCCTACTAATTATGTATGTAATTTTAGGTTATATTGTACATGTATGTATAATATATAGATCTTCCCATTTGGAACTCGGTAACCTCCTATATGGAGGGGCATCTCTCTCTCTTCTCCCCCCCCCCCCCCCAACCCCTTTTTTTGTATTGTTGTTGACCTTTGTTTGGGGAGGGGGGATTTAAGCCCCCCGAGGGGCCCCCCTCCCCCCTTGGGTGCGCCATTGTCCGAATCAACCACCAGTTGAACTGTTCTTTGATCGAACTTGGACCGAGTAATTGTTTAGATACCATACTGTCAATAATCACCATCATTTTCAAAACCCTTAATCCAAGAGTCCACAGCACAGGTCACCAAAGTTCACCTAATCCCAGCACAGCCGTGATCAACGCTGGATTAGGAATAATCTGGTCTTAATCATTCAGTTCTAGACAAAAGCAATACCACCCCCTCCCCCCTCCCAACTTTTTTTTGTGTCCTTGCCTTCAGGGCTAAGCTAACAGGTGTGGATTGATGGTGTTAGATTTAATTACCAAGGAGCATTTAAGGATACATCCAATTATTTGTTACAGCAGGTTGCATATGGCTCTTACTGGGGAATAGAGACAAGATGAGCAATTAAGTCAGACCATGGTCAGACTGACAGGGTGTACATGTATTCCAATGGGATTTTTCTTTCCCCCAAAAAAATTCCAAATATTTAATGGAGCCATTCTATTTTGAAGCCTGTCTTTCTCAGTTGTATAGAAATTCGAATTTCATGGAAGGCAAAATTATCATCACCAGAACGTACAGGAGAGGCTATGGAGTTGTATACTGCCAGTACACGTACTTTCCAACCATGCATTCTCCACATGTAAATTGTCTTCTTTTTTCGCGATAATACTTTTCCAAAGCGGGTTAAAATTTAATACTCCGTAATAAATTTACACTCCCCCCCCCCCCCCCCCCCCCACCCACACCAACCACGCAAATTCTATCTTATGAAACAAGACAATTTTATTTTTAACTTGCGTTCTCATTGATAATAAGTCCCTTCCTTTCCAACAACATTTAATTCCCAATACTCCCAAAATCTGTGGTTAGGTTTAAACCCACAAACATGAAGTCTTGTAGTCCCCACAGACTGCCCTTCTTTGATGTGGTCAACATGCTCTATATGATAAATCCATCACTCTGGTGAAAAAAATCCCCACACAGCACTCCACCTAAATCAATCTCCCTGGTGTAATTTCACCCCTGATTATCCAAAATTGTCTTGGAAGTGTGGAGAGATGTACGTGTGTTACTGTGTGGTCTGTGGGGGCAGGAAAAGAAACAAAGTTGATAAATTAATAAATTCTATCCTGTACTGTATGTTTATGAGTTTAAATAAGTTTCTGTATTAGCCCTGATCAATTTGTGGGAATTTAATTCCTACTGTTTCCATTACATCTTTGGTGCATACAGTCCCCCCACTTCATCAGGTACATACCGGTATGTGTTCCTCACAACTGCAGAATAAGTCTGGGTTTAAAAAATGTTTCACATACTTTATTTTAAAAAGGTGATTTTTGTTTTCCAATTGATAATAACGCTAAAAAGGAAAAATCAATGAAATAATAGATCTACAAGTACAATGGTAACCGACCCCAAAACTAAAATCTTAAAGGTAGAATACACCATTTGCAGATATCGAAACAATTTTCTACCGAATTATTAAGAAATATCTTACTTATTTGAAAGTAAATAATGATTGCAGGCACCAGCAAAGTTATTGTACTAGATATCCTGTAATTGTTCCGAAAAATTGAATTTTATTTTAAAAATTCAAGATTGCTGGACGGCGATCGCCCCAAAACCCGAACAACATAAGAACAACTGCCCAATGCCAGTTGAAAACGAACATCGTTTTTTCTTGCATTTCTCAGCAACATTGAACAGTATTTACTATAAAATACAACCCCAAAATCCACTCATTCCTAATAATTCAAGCAAATACCAATGGTGTATCCTACCTTTAACATGAAACAACCACAAAATATGTGTTCAAAACACTTGACTCAAACTTTTCAACAAATTACACAAAATCAAACATTACATTTACATGTACAGGCCTACACCATACTATTAATTCTCAATTACCATTACTTGCTGGCACTGACAGATCCCAGGTAATAACCAAAATTGCAACTGTTTCCCATAAAATCAGCCTGTAACTTGTGAGATTTCACTGGGTCACAAGGACCACCAGGTAGGGTGTATAATTAAATTACAACTACAAACTAAATATGTTGCCAACTATAGCACCTGAAAGAAGTGCAGCAGTCCAAAACGGACACTGACCTTAAGATCATGAACACTGCGACTTCTTTAAGCTTTTACATAGCAGTACATACTACATAATCTGTTCCTTGAGTAAAATAGTGCATTTGATAGCAAGCCTGCAAGTTCTAACCAAAAGAAAAGAAAATTCCAAGTTTTTTTTCTCACTTTTATTGGCTTACATACAAACTGTGGACCTGCAAACAGTGACGTCTACAGGATGCAGGAAGAGGTTTTTGAACTGAAAAGAGCTAGAGGACAATTAGGATTAGAGTTATAATCAGTAGAAAAATAAAGGAAAACCCATAATCATAATTTGGGTTTCATTTCATTTTTTTCACTCCAGAAGCAAGAAGAATTAGTATATAATTTACCCGATTTTCACAAAGACAAAAGTACATGGTGTACAGGTATGTCCACACATTCGCATTTTTGTATCACTGTGGAGACATGGCTTTGTTCTCGTGTACAAAATGGTTAGAAAGTCGAGCATGTTTTTCAAAATGCTCCCATTTTAACCATAATTTTTTTCCTGGGTTGAAATTTCGACCCAATATACCCTATATATTATACCCTAACCCAAACACTAACCCTAACTCACATCCTAATCCTAGTTTTTGAGTAATTTAAGTAAAATCCAAAAATCTAATTCGTGAAATTCCCAATGGAGACCTATTCATGAGAAATTTACCCTCCGGAGACGTTTTGTCTCCATTGTACACATTGTGTTCATGTCTCCAGAGGGTACGGTATTTCGCACCACAGTGTATGAAGGGTAAAACTGTGTTCTTGTACATAAATTATAGTCATACATGTACAATATACATGTACGTGAAGTGAAAGAAGAGCAAATCGGCTAATTTGAGGAAAGTTGCATGCCGTTAGTATGCTACATCTTCTCATGAATACAACCAACTACATGTAATTTATTAATAAAACCACACACGTGTTAACATTATTTTCTTGAAATGGCACAAGTCCATAAATGATGGGAGGTGACTGCAGCAACTATATGCATGGACTCTTGTATAATATCAAGACATAGCCAAGAAATTCAGAAAGGGCCTTTTATAGGACTATGCTAAATGGAAACCTTGGTAAAGCAAATAACATCATTAAAACCCTAACTCTATCCATAGTGTAATTTACTAGAAACTACCTGTCCTGGCAAGTCATAACAACACTGTATGGAAAATTGAATACACAAACTGTAGGACTCTGATTCTGGAGGTATGCAATATATAGCACCATGAAAAACACAGTGTAACCATAGAGGAATTCCTCCATGGTGTAACCGACTGTCAGTTTAAGGGTCCAGTACCCATCCTAACAGATCCAAAAAAACTTAATGTATTTGTTGGCATTTAACTGAATGGGGAGTGTTAGGGTTAAACAAGGAAAAGGTTAACAATTTATTCAAATTGCAAAGTCAAATTAAAGTGTGAGCAAGAGTACATGTATTTTCTGCTTTGCTCGATGCCCCATCGAATCAGGTTTATACTGGCTTGCCCACATCATTTTAGCTTTCAAGCCTGGTGTATTAATACCAAACTGAATGGGAAGGTACCGGTAGGCCTACTGACCAGTGTCGTGCCCGAGGGCAGTGTGCGTGCGGGTCTGTGCGGCGACAGGGCACTGTCAGGAATAACGGGCATAGGAAGTGATCAACTGTGGTCTGACAGCGCAGGTTTAGAACTACCGGTTCAAACCACACCCCCCCCTCCCCCCCCCCAAAAAAAAGACAGAAATGTTGCAAACTTCAGTGCATGAGGTATTGTATAGGTAGTGGTTTGGGCAGCGTCATTGTGGGCTGGGCTTGAGCTGGGAATTGGGGGGGGGGGGGGGGGGGGGGGGGGGAGGTCAGTGGGTGTGAATTATATACATTTAGTGGTGGAAGAAATCAGAGATCTCAAAATCCGGTCATCCAATTTTTTTCAAATCGGTTAACGACCGCTTTCACAGGAAGTTCTTATTCAGCTTACAGTCATGCTAACAAAAAGTGGTGAGAGAGGTGGTGCGGGTTTCATCAGTGGATCAACCACACTCCAGAACGTAAATGTAGGGAGGGACAAATGGATGGGAACTCTCTGAAGTCAAATGGGCTGTATAAAGAAACCACCAGTGAATGCAGTTATAACCAAAGTGACTTTGATTTTTTTAAGCCGTGTCACACAAAAATTGAGGGCTTATTTTTTTAGCAGTTGGTTTTAAATAGTCGATTTCCGAAATCAAAACGAACTTTCAAAACGATCATATTAAAACATTAAGTTTTAAATCCACAACTACTTACAGTTAGTGTGGATGCATTGGCTAGGCATGGTCATCTCGGTAACATACTTATCACACTTTAAGTTGGGCAGCTGACTTTTGAGTTGAGCGTACATCATGTGAAGTACACGTACTGGTGTATGCACAGGCCATATAAACATGGGCTGTTTGATTTTATTCCTTATTTTTTCTGAGTCATAAGAAGAGATATAAAGCAAAGTTTTTATCTTAAAGGTAGGATACACCATTTGCAGATATCGAAAATATTTACTGCCGAATTATTAAAAAATATCTTACTCATCTGAAAGTAAATAATGATTCTAGGCATCCAGCAAAATGATTGCACTAGATATCCTGTAATTATTCTGAAAAATAGAATTTTATAAAGAAAAATTTGCGATCACCGGACGGCGATCGCGTAAAAACACAAATAACATAAGAATAACTGCTCGACGCTAGTTGAAAACAAACGCTGTTTTTGTGCTTTTCTCGGCATTCATAATTGTAAAACTTCGAACAGGTCAGTTAAACGATATTTACTATAAAATACAATCCCCCAAATCCACCCATTCATGATAATTCAAGCAATTACCAATGGTGTATCCTACCTTTAAACAGTCAAAAGTCTTAATAGGGATAATGAATGCAGACTTGGCATTCCTGTATGTTCCTGTATCATGTCCAACAACAGTAACCTCTACTCAATTACTTAGTGTTTGACAGTCTGACAAAAAAGTAACAGAGCCCATATCACTCATGAAGGGCTTAGTGCAAAACAAAGGTAGTGTGTAGCCACCTGTCCATGAATATGGCTCAAGCTATATGGGTCCCCTGGGGAACCTAACTGGGGCGTAGCCCAATTAACTAATGATTACTGAGCCTGTGTTTGTCTGTATGTAAAAAAAATGTTATGAGGAATAACGAACCTGTAATCTCATCTGGGTTGGCTCATTTTATCCACGGAAATTACTGTACATGTAGTAGAGAAGAAAAGTATAATTAGGTCCCAGCCTAAAAACATCCTGGAGAATTTGCACCGGGTAACCAACTTGCGGAATAAAGAAGGCCATTGAAATTATGAGGGTTAATTTGGTGGTATAATGACTGTACATTATACCTTTGACCTTTGAGTCATTGAACCTTTTCTTTTCTTTTCTTTTTGTAGTCCTAGGAGGTAAAAATGTACAGGTTGCTCTGTGATGAGTGAAAGTATTTGGAGTTGATCATTGGAAGGAGACTGGTTTATTGAGATTTGATTGTCACTTGTCAGTGCGGGACGCATTGCTAAGTGAGCAGGATAGAGGGTTAAATTGCTTTAACTGTAACCGTGTGTGTGTGGCAGACCCTTGCATGAGACGAGTCCTGATGACAAATTTAGGCGTTAGGGACTGCTTCTTGAAAGAAAATTGTATTCCTTGATTTGAATTTTAAACAAAATCACTTATCTTGGGGGGGGGGGGGGGGGGGGGTGTTCAACACAACATTGAAAGAAAGGTTAAAAACTGGCAATATATTATTAACCTAATAAGTCGCAAGTTCGGTGTTGGAATTTGCAAGGGTGGGTACAGATTCTAGTAGTAGTAAATTATGCTCTGGAGTTAAGGTATTAAGGACAATTGTTATTCTTTCTAAGATCACTATATTTCTTTAACCAGTTCGCGCCGGGATTATTTTAACATCGCCGAGCCGACGGGCGGGATTATTTTTAACGAAACTCGATCCGAAGCGTGTTCAGGCCTATAGTGCTGGGTAGCACACCCACGCATTTCCGGCCTTGCGCGCTGCTGACATATATTTCCGAACTTGAACTTGGCGTATATATTCGTCATCCGTTTTGAATTTGGGGAAATTTTTGCGTTTATATTCGTCATCCGGCGCGAACTGGTTAATATATTTGAATAGAATGTGACAAAACATTTAACACAAAACCTGAAATTACAAAAATCTGATAGTAGCCCTAATACAAAACCGTCTAGCCGGGAAGTGGGTTGAGCCAATTCGACAGCCATACATTGCCAGCCACGGCCAAATGATTCCACAATAAAGCTCATCAATATTCTCTAAAACGTCTTTCTTTTTTTCCTTTACAGTTGCGAAGGGAACGTCTCAGACCATATTATAAATGGACATACCATTAAAATAAATATAAAGAAAGGTGCTTGACAAACAACCTGATTAAGTTTTTAGCTGTGTGAATTAATGCTGCATATTCCGAGAAAACATTATTGTAAGATTTCAATTTTACTTCAACAATTGCCAAGTAAATACACCATTTGCAGATATCGAAAATATTTACTACCGAATTATGAAGAAATATCTTACTCATTTGAAAGTAAATAATGATTCTAGGCATCCAGCAAAATGATTGCGCTAGATATCCTGTAATTATTCCGAAAAATATAATTTTATAAAAAAAAATCGCGATCGCCGGACTGCGATCGCGAAAAAACAAAGATAACATAAGAATAACTGCCCAATGCCGGTTGAAAACAAACGCTGCTTTCGTGCTTTTCTCGGCATCCATGAATGTAAAACTTCGAACAGGTCAGTTAAATGATATTTACTATAAAATACAACTCCCCAAATCTACCCATTAATGATAATTCAAGCAATTACCAATGGTGTATCCCACCTTTAAGAGCGCGTTTTCAGCCAGCGGATTGCAGCTACTCGCGTGTCACGCACTGAAAAGACCATAATAGCGCCAACGTGTGCAGAAATTTGTAAATGGAATTATTTTGTTATTTTGCCAGACGAAATAATTTCACAAGGAGTTTAAAATCAAAAATATCTTAACAACAAGTAAGATTTTTAACATAATTTTGCTTGGTTACTTTTTGGATAGCTGCAAAGGATATATTTACCCCATATAATTAACCCTGACAGGCCTACTGAATAGTCTGGCCAGTATACTGCCCCAGTTGAAAACAATCTGGAATCTGCAATGTTGAAATTAAATATAAAACGAAGATGGATCCTGCTGGTCCCGCATCTTTTCTTTTATAAGTTTTCACCTCATCAGTTGTTCAGGATGTATTTGTCACTGTAAAAGTGATTGATGAATGGAAAACACCGGCTTATAAATCACAATTTCTTGACAGAGTTGATAATCATGTTACACAATGCAGGCATCAATCTTCTTATAATACGATCAATCTTTTTTCTCTTTTCTTTTTCTTATTTTCAATTTTTTTATTTTTCAATGTATGTACTTTGTCTTAAAAGGGCCCATTATCTTATTTCCTAAGAGTGGAAATATACACACCGTACTCTCTAGATAGGAAACAAGATGTCAAAAGTGAGATTTATTTTATCAACATATACAGTGAGTTTTCACTGCAATAAGTCCAATGTCCTCATTTTTCAAACTCTATACAGTAATTGATGTACACTGAGAGCTAAGGGTCAGCAGTCCAACTACACTGAGTCACTGACTAAATCACAAAGTACATACATGTAATTGTAAGGGGAAATATACCATTTGTCAGTTGTGCATTTTTATCGTTTGGAGCAGCAAAAATGCTCAAAATATAAAGAAAGGTGCTTGCTCAGCCAACATTGTGAAGTTTAGCTCTGTGAATGATGCATATTCCTCGAAAACAGTATTCTAAGATTTCTATTTCAAACTCAAAATTGTCAGAGTCACAATTCTAATTGTGACCGCAATCTGCATTCAGTGCGTGTTATCATCCAAAACTAAGACTGTCAGTATTAGCTCAGCTGAACCTACATGTAGATCTTTTGTCCACTCTTAAAGGTAAGATGCACCATTGGTAATTGCTTGAATTATCAGGAATTATCAGGAATACCGTTTAACTGAACTGTCGGAACCGAAGTTTTAAAATCATGGATGCTGAGAAAAAAGCAAGAAAAACAGCATTCGTTTTCAAGTAGGCAGTTGTTCTTGTTTTTTTGCAATCGAAAATTGTTTTTATAAAAAAAAAATTTCGGAACATTTTGCTGGATGCCTAGAATCATTATTTTATTTCAAATTAGTAAGATATTTCTTAAAAATTTGGTAGTAAATTTGTTCCGATATCTGCAAATGGTGTATTCTACCTTTAATTGTCTGGTTACTATATCAGTATACTTTCAGTGGGTGAGAGTGAATTTTCGCTATGGAAATAATAAGACACAACTACAATGAACATTTTAACTAACCACTTTTCATTTATTTGTTTTACATTTGAAAATAACTGATTTGCCTAAGTAATTGGTTGCATGCTGGGTGTATATATCTTGTTTACAAGACAGTTATTATTCACTAAAAAACAGTTTGAAAATGGCCCATGGTCAGGGAACCTTTCCTTGGCGACTAGTCAATTGAAGTTATGTCCAATGAAAACACTTTTACTGTCATTTCCTGCCTCAGCTGGCATACAAACATCGCCGGCGACACGTACACTTCTGCAATAAAACTACCCCAAACTTTTATGAAACTTTCCAAGGAGGTGACTTTGTTAAAACAAAACATTAAACAGCCTTCAAAACTCTTGATTTTTCAACTCAACTGTTTCTGTCTTTTATGGTTCAAAGTCTGAGCCTGATGGGTCTTTAATCGTTCAAGTGGCCATTTGGGGACTAGGGCTGTGGACTGAAAAGGTGCAGAAATGTTGCTTACGTTTTCATCTTCCGAGTGTCAGAACCATATTAAATTGGCTAAAATAACAATTCAATGTGGTTTTTACCCTTTGCAAACATTTAGCAATGATCTAAGAAAAGAAAAATGCGTAAGCCTTTTCAGTTGGCATGCAAACCCACGACCTTATGTTTTCACTATTCATCCCCTAGTATAAGGGAAATTATAGATTATTTAACATTTTTAAAACGAAAATACACGTACTTCCAAAACAACGGGTGTAAAAAAACCTTAGCTCTTTACGTCTATTTTTTAAATTTCCCTGCCTTCCTTGACATTGACAGAGATGCATGTAGTCGAGTGTGTCATATAAACTTCTTTATTTGCAAGTTCCTGAAATTCTACCAAAAGTCCTCCAGTACGTCCCAATTCAAATCACAAGCTATTCAAATGAGCAAGTTGGCAAAAGCATTCCGTTGTTAGTGTTAGTGCCCATCAATATTTTCTGTGGCTGGAGTTATTAATGCACAGTGGGGGAGGGGGGGGGGTGTTAAGTCACATGGGGTGGAAAAATTATAATCTGTGGCCTCAACAAATAAACCATAGGGCCATGTCCCAGGGCTAGGGTGCCATGTTCAATACCTTGGAGTGACATTGACTGTAAATTATACATGTTCCTGCGTGTTAGTTACCATCTATTAATTACAGGCAAAGTCGTCAAAGAAGTTTTGGCACCAGAAAAATTTGAATGAACAAAAAACAAATTATCCATGTTTTGATGCAGATTTGTTACCCAGGTAATTTGGAGCGTTCACACTACACTACTCAGGCTGGGTTAGACATTCTCTGGGTTAACTGGCATGCCTAAAAACCTTCAAAGCCTGGGTAATTTCTAACCATACTCTCAGGGTTAACTGCGACCTTGCGACAATTCTCTGGGTTACTTTCATTCAGCAGTGTGAATGTTCACTGGGTTCACAGGGGTGTGATAGAGTTTCCTTTATGTTGCAATTATGGATTTCTGGTCAGATTATTACATTTTGTTTTATATGTGTATAGAAGAACTGGTATGTGTCGGCAAAAATTTGGAAATAATCAGTTAATGTCAAATTGTTGGAAAATTCCAAGAGATTTTCTGTCATGAATTGGAGTTCATTTGAAAGGGGAATGGTAATGGAGGTTGTAACAGGCATCAGCAAGACCATTTATCGTTCTTTTTGTTATTCGTTGAAGATTTTATTTAAACCATGCCGAGTGCCATTTTTATATGTAATGGATCATGGAAGATCAGAAGTCATGCAATGGATGTATTCTCTTGGTTGCATTTGCATAGTGTGGACACAGTTACACTTACAAAATATCCGGTTACATGCTGAAGTGGGTAGGCTGAACTGCAGGGTTAATTTTATAGTGTGAAACTGATTGTCCGGGTTAGTTGTCTACTTAGGTAATGACTGCTACCTGGGTAATTAATTACTTGGGTAAGCCCAGTCTAGTGTGAAACCCCTCCTAGTCCACTGGTTGGCACTATATAATGGTTATCCTATAAAATAGCACTGCCCGGCTCTCTTTTCTACCAGTCCAACTCACACATGACAGAAGTCAGTCAAATACATCCTTTTACACGCTGAAAAACACTCCCAGCCGGGGTCAATGTGCTTAAGCACACAAATGTAGCCCTAATTACTTTAGGTTATTTTACGAGCCAAAATACCTGTATTATTTGATTGTTATGCTAAGCTGACAAAATGGTACCAATCACAAACAATGTTTATCAAATGGACTTGTAACTGGAAAACGGGTTTTACTAAGCGATTTTTTTGTGCTTTTAGCAATTTTTGTGCTTGATGAGCAGCTCAATGAAGTTGGCACCTACAGGTTTTTAACCATAACCTCAACTACTACACTGGCCTATACCAGGACATGGGTTAAATTTAATGAAATGCTGGGTCTTAAAAAAAAATAACCTGGCTTTCAGCATTTGAGTCTGAAACTTGAGACAACTGCTTTTCATGTTCGGTACCAGACTTTCCTAAACACAAACACTGCCACCAGGACTTGAACCTGTCACAACAATCAATGTGGGGAATTGTGTAAATGAATTCGGTGGAAGGGTTTTTGTTGTTGGTTGAATGACTGGAGATTGTATGACCTACCCAGAATGTCACCAGGAGAATTAATTAAAGCTAGAGTCACAAGCTCAAGCTAAAGCCACAAGAGTTCGGGAATTCATCAGAGGTTTAGAGCATTGAATTTCTGTCTTGCCAATTATTTTCTCAAATCCAAGTGCTTTACAAAGCAATGTATACATGCCCATGGATGCTCGACCACTTTGTATACATGTACACGTACGAAGTCGTTATGGTGGTAGAGTATATACTGGTATATACTGTACTTTACATCGTAGTTTGGTTTGTAATTGTAACAGCAGCAGCTCATTCAATTGTCTTACGTGTGCTTCTGAATTGAGGGAATTGCCCTGCAGGTACATGTAAGTGCAAACAAACGTTTGCACTAAGTCTTAGTTGTAAATTTACATGAAAATTGATTAAATTGCTGCAAACTGCTAACTGACTGAATCGACCTGAAATATACAAATTTAAAAAAGAAAAACTTCATTATTTTTCAAAACTTTGCTTGCACAGCCAATGGCCAGTACCTGTACATTGTACCGGTACATGATTTCCCATAATGCAATGCCAGATGGTCTTCTTCATACATCTAGCTATGTACCCTAAATTAACTTAACTTTCAACAAATCCTGAACAGGGCTGGTTTCCAATTTGCGAAATATCCCTAGCCTAAACTTTCGGCACTGAAGACATCTGCTTTGCAAATTGTAATAATCCAGGCCCGAACGGCTATCCCATCATGCTTTGCCTGAGGCGAGCTCACTCCTACATTCAGGCAATGACTTGCAAAGTCCACAATTAATTAAACTGTCCGAAGTTGAACAAGTTAAGTACACATGTGTATAAGGCATAACAAAATGACCACGCAGACGCCGATATGGCCGTCACGTCACGCATTGCATGCAGGCTAGGCCCCGGTGTATCCCATAATCCTTTGCCCGAGGACAATAGCCCCTTTCAAGACTGTCTGAGGCTCAGCCATTAAGTACAAGATCCACAACAATTATTAAACCTGTCACTATAAGTAGTGGCCATGCCATTTTCCCATACTATAGATGTATTCAAGCTAATAATGGCCAAAGGACCAAAATATAAAATAATACAAAGTTAAAATCAAAACAAAATATATCCAGATGGTTTTCAGAGGCTTTTGGCAGCATTTTTGTAAAAACTGTTTCCTGTAATTCATTGGGAAAACAGGTGGGTATCCCGAAAGTTAAAAAGGTCCCCAGAAAATGGCCAATTGCCCCATGTCTGTCACCAACACACGACCTCTAATCAAGATCAATCCGAAGTATAAAAAAAATACTCCCCAAATTTCAAAAGCCAACCAAAGTTTTGGGCAGGGAGGTAAAGGTTGACTGTCCGAGATAATTACACTCAAATTCAAAACTTGGCAAAGAGGGAGAGGTCAGAATTTTTATGGCCTGGGTCAAGTTAAATGACCAATTGCAGTTTTTCTGATTTTCTAGGGGTGTGATTCTGTGGTCAAAGAGACTGAACAATAAGGCATTTAAAAAAAAATTATGTTGGTTTACAGTAAGGCCATTTTCCCTTTACCAACGTATTTTTGTTTCCCACAAATTATAAAGAATATTAAATCCATAAATGTACATCTATGCCGAGGTGTGTGGTACAGTGGGATTTAGGCTTGCAATTATTCACACTTCTCTAGAAGCGTTTCGGCCTTTGATGGCGTGAGGGTGCAATCACATGTCTCAAATCTGAAGAACTGCAATTGTGTACCCAAATCAAAAGTAAATTTTTGGTCTTAACCCCAGTGGCATAACTATAGGTATAGGGTTGAGTTTGTAGGGATGCACCTGGGGGGATACATTGTTTGTGGGCAATTCAAAATTTAAAATGGGGGAGAGGGGCACGGGGCATAGACATCCAACAGGAAAACACGTGCCCCCGTGGGTGGGTGGATTTGGGAGGTTGTATTTTATAGTAAATAACATTTAACCGACCTGTCTGAAGTTTTACAATCATGATGCCAAGAAAAAAGCAAGAAAAAACGTGTTCGTTTTCTTGTTGTTCTTGGTTTTTTTTCATTTTTCAATATCAGCCGCATTCATTTTGCTGGATGCCTAGAATCATTATTTATTTTTAAATAAGTAAGATATTTTTCAATAATTCGGTAGTAAAAACCTTTGATATCTTTGTAAGTGTGGACTAAAAATAAAACTAATAATTATTAGCAGAGAATTTATGAAGAGTATTTTAGAAAAGCCAAAAAGGGCGGGCGGATGTGTCGTCATACAAAACTTCAGGAAAAATCTAAAGACTCAAGAATTTCCTGCATTGAAAATATAATTTCCTAAGAACTTTACAAATATTTCCCCCAAAATTTAAAAATATCCATTCACACCCAAGAAAAACTCAGCCTAAGAAACAAACTTTCTTGATACTTTACTCTCTTTAGTCATCCAATCAGCGAAGCATAAGGAGTACCCCTTAAAGCATATCATCCATCAAATGGCGTCAAAACTGATTGACAGGAAGCCAAAGGATTAAAGGTGACCGCCCACACTTAGTGACTTATGTTTATTCCTCTTATTGTACTACTGACTGCACCCTTTGTCCTCTAAAACCCCTTTAATCTCCCATCCCCTTCCTGCTTAATCGCATCTCAATCTTGTATGGCGGAGTGGAAAGGGGATATCCTGGAGCCTAACATTTTGACAATAATTATAATGTATCTTATAGGATTAGGTTCATTCTCAAGTATATTAACAGTAATGTTATAACAGGTAATTTGCTCACACACAAAACTAGAACCAAAGATTAAATTTGGTTTGTTTCAAGGTAGGATACACCATTGGTAATTGCTTGAATTATAATGAATGAGTGGACTTGGGGGGTTTGTTTAACTGACTTGTCCGAAGTTTTACAATCATGGATGTCGAGAAAAGCACGAAAACCAGCGTTTGTTTTCAACCGGCGTTAAGCAGTTATTTCCTATGTTATTTTTGTTTTTTGGCGATCGCAAATTTGTCTTTATAAAATTCTATTTTTCAATTATTTTGCTGGATGCCTAGAATCATTTTTTAATTTCGAAGGAGTAAGATATTTCTTAATAATTGGGTAGTAAATATTTTCGACATCTGCAAATGGTGTATCCTACCTTTAACTTTAAAGGCCGCTGTCACTATTTCAACTTTCCTGTCCTGACATTCGTTAAAGTGCCATAACTTTGTCAGATTTTAAACCAACTTCTTGAAAAATAACTTTATGAAAGCTTGTTGTTTATACATTACAGTTATACCAAAACCAAAATATTGAAATTGTATCCCCAATGTTGTTTTTTTCCCTGAGCTGGTCACATATTGGTATTATTAGCATCCTGTTTCTAGGGTACAGTAATTTACAGAAAATAAATAGAAGAAATGGGCGACTCACGTTACGATGATGGTTCCAAGTGAGGTAGCAGCTGAGGAGATGGGGAGCCATGACAGACCACAAGGCATTGTGAGAAATGTGCGGACTTCTGACTATGTCTATAATGCAGTGTTTGACGAGGGCGGTGATTAATTGGCTCCTGCATGAAGAAAAGAAATGAAAAAACATAATAATAATAATTAAGAAAGCAAAGGGGAAAATTCCATTAGCCTTTTAAAGGTAGGATACACCATTAATAATTGCTTTAATTTGGGAGGTTGTATTTTATAGGAAATGTCGTTTAACTGACCTGTCCGAAGTTTTACATTCATGGATGCTAAGAAAAGCAAGAAAAATGGCGTTTGTTTTCAACCGGCGTTGGGCAGTTGTTACCGTACCGGTACATGTATGTTGTTCTTGTTTTTTCGCGATCGCCGTCTGGCGATCGTGAATTTGTTTTTATAAAAAAATGTTTGTTATTATAGGATTTTGCTTGATGCCTACAATCATTATTTACTTTCGAATAAGTATGATATTTCGTAATAATTCTATCCTATTTTTAAAGGTATCCTACTTCTAAAGGTAGGATACACTATTTGCAGATATCGAAAATATTTACTACCGCATTATTAAGAAATATCTTACTTATTTGAAAGTAAATAATGATTTTAGGCATCCAGCAAAATGATTGCGCTAGATATGCTGTAATTATTCAAAAAAATTCAATTTTATAAAACAAAATTCGCGATCGCCATAAAAATAACTGCCCGACGCCGGTTGAAAACAATTTTTGTGTGCTTTTCTCAGCATCCATGATTGTAAAACTTCGGACAGGTCAGTTAAATGATATTTGCTATTAAATACACAACCCCCCCAAATCCACCCATTCATGATAACTCAAGCAATTACCAATGGTGCATCCTATACCTTTAACACATTAACCCTATAACTCCCTACCCCATCATTTAGTCTAGCAGAAACAAACGAAGAAAGGTCATTTCCAAAAATGTGTCTCTGAGACGCATTTTTAGAAATGGAGCACTTAGGCATTGGAATGACGCCGTGCCCTCACGGGCGCTATCATTGGTCAGTTTAGTGTGTAACGCCTGTGTGCTCTATCCGCAAATTACATGTAGCTGAATGAAAATGCAAATTTTGATTTGAAATTAAAATCTTATTTTCACAGAGCTAAAACTTCGTCAGGTTAGTTTTCAAAGCACCAGTCTTTAGCTTTTAAGAACTTTTGCTGCTTCAAATAAACAAGAATTCACAAATAACAAATGATATACTATACCTTTCAAAATACATTAAATTTTAAATAAAAATTACAAATAAACAGTCATCCCCATCAAGTATTTGGTAAAAACAACAACAAAAATGACAGGTAAATGCAACAAAAGAAGAACCTCTGATTCAGCCACTGATGACTGATACTTGTAAAGTGGGGCCAACAATGATCAATTGAATGCTAAAGTTTCTCAATATTCTTAAATTGCCTAAGAATTCAAGAGAAAGCAATAAAGCAATTACTCTCACAGAGCTAGTCTCAACTTTGTTTAAAACTCTTTCACTCATCGGAACAATACATGACAATTTAACATGCTTTTCCTTTCTCTAAAATCTGGTTAGAAGACAAACAAAACATTTAGGGAGCCTTTCAACCCCAAAACCTCTATGGCCATTTAGGTTTCTCCATCTCATTCTAAACAAATAAACAGTGTAGCAAATTGTAGCACTTACACAGTGACAAGACACCAGTCCTGTCTCTGTTATGATTGTAATGCATCAATTGGAGGAAGGAAGTTATTGGGGCAATTGCAAGTTCCAAGGTTCCACTACCCAGGTTATTGCAGCTTTTTTAATTGTGTAATTCACTTACTAACTTTAACAGTATATGATAGGGGCTAATGCAGTGTAGCTCATACTGTCCATGCATTCTGTCCACAGAAAAATATGGTTTATCATCCGGCCGTTGTTTGTCTCAGGTTTTCTTCAAGGCTAGTCAATCACTGCTATGATAGGGATCTATGATGCGATCAGATTCCGTGGTTAATTGTGAAAAAAAAAAGAAGACTGCATTCCAACCTCAAGATTCTGTCTATTCATTGGGTGTCTTCTGTCGCGTCTTCTGTTACAACCTGTTGTTATGTTACAAAAACACGGCAACCAAATTGACCAATCAACAGCTTTGTCCACATTTCTGATCGAAATGACATCACAGTTTGTGTGGGTCCCATAAAATCAGCATGCTTGGATATGGCTTGGATATGACTTGGATATCTGTAATATTGCTTGTATAAGTTGCTATGAGGTGCATAATGGTTAGAATCTGGAGGTCAAGCTAGGCGCAGTCTTGATTTGCCAAATTATGTAACCACCAAATCTGCTCACATTATCACGCTGTACATATCTTCGTGGATATTTCATACACTATGACCAAAGCAGCAGTACTTAGTTTCTATTTGTGGCCTACTTCAAAGAATCCCAGACAAAGTTGACAATTTTTTTAATTTTTTTTGTATTCTTTAGGTTCTCAGCTTTAAAATGCTGTATCATTTACATATATACCCCCACCCTGGGGGAAGGATTTAGTGAAAAAACCCTGACAACCTAATTATGAGATAAACCGATTGGAAGTTCAGAAAAGCGTATTATTTTTATACCCAATTGGTTCACCAAATCGACCCCCAAAAAACACATTTCTGGTTGACAGATTATGTTCAAATTTGGGGAGATTGTAGATTAATAGTTTGTGATTCAGGAAAACCCCAAACCGCAAAATGTTAAAATCCACTCTGAAATGACTTAATTAACAAGTACATTGTAATAAAACACATTGTCTGGGTTTTGTTGGAACAGGTCACATTTGGCAGCTTCCTCCAATTTGGCCAAGGGGTTTGGGACAATGACTGTTGGGGAACTGTAATTGAGAGGGGTATATTTTACCTCCGAGACTGTAAAGTTATACAATCATCCCTGCTATTTTCTGCCTGCAACTAGGCCATTTTGATCATGTCACCTTCACAGTTGGGAAACATGATCTAGATAGATTTAATCAACAGAAAAGATCCTGAAGCAGGGTCTTTCATATCTGAAAGCCCATCTCAAGGATTTAAAAGTGGGTGGGGATGAAGATGGAGGCTAAATAGACCGATCCAGTAGTACTGTAGTTTTAGCAGAGGGTAGTATATTTGGTTGAGCATAGTGAGGGGTCCTCTAGCACCAAGAAGTAACTAAACGGTGCCTGTGTATTTAACATGACACGGTTTAGATATTTCACAGTGCAAAAGGACTGGTTTGACTTCACTTCACAAAACAAGGTCTGAAGCTAAAACTACTAGCCCAAATCAAGATATCTTTGTATCATTTTTCTTCTAGAAAGATTCTCCGTCCATTGGTATAGGTAGTTTTGGCCTCAGGGTAGTGGAAGTATGCTTGTCCGTTGAGGTATGCTTGTCCTTTGAGAGCTTGTCTAGGATTTTTATTTGGGGGGGGGGGGGGTCACCCTGTATTGATACATCTGTACATAGCATGCACAAGGGTTTCTCAACAGAAGAGGGTCGTATAAGTGTACAGTGATCACGTGCAAGGATTCATTGAGTCATATAGGAAGAGAGGAGTCTGTTTCCTTCTGCCCTACAACTACCTGTAGGAGCATGCAAGTTCGATCAAGGACAATAACCATAGTTCGACTAACTCTGATCGAATCCACGCAAGCCGACGATGGTTGGACTAGTCGACTATTCGCAACCAACCTACCATGATTGGTCATGCTGGCTATAATTAGTCGCGCTGGTTACAATAGCAAAACTTCCATATCAGAGTGCAGCGGGGACCAACTAGACTATCAACAACAAAATGGCAGACAACAAAACTTTGCCGTGCAAACTGGCTCATTTTTGTCCACGTTAGTGTGTAATTTTGTCACTTTTGTCACCATTGTACGATGACAACGGCCGTCATGGAAGTTAACCAAAACTACGCAATAATTATTAGGGTGCTAGGGTGCAAATAAACAGAAGCATCATGTGGAAATATTGTTTTGACGGTGGGAGTACAATGTTTTCGGCGCCACAAAAGTTTGACCATAGTTCGACTATTGAGTCGTTCGAACTGCAACTTCATGGCGAATGCGCTAGTGACGTCACAAACCAACAACTATGAACCATTGGTCCTTTGATCGAACTTGCTTCAGGTCATTCCTTCTGGGTATTACGCCACAATAAACACATGTAGATCAAGCCCGATAACACCGGTAACAAAATGATTCAACGTGAGCCGGGTCAGACGAAAAAGCAAAAAGGTGAAGGTCACTTCTATTTTTCCCACGGAGATAACCAATCAATTTTAGTTTGCAAAGTCATTGCCAATCCATTTAAAAGTCAGAACAGTTGTTTTCACTTGAGCTGAATAAGAGGAACTTAATTGACATGCCAAGAGCAAGGAACTATGGACGAGGTGGTGCTTGGCCCCACACTCTTTTTCCACACCAGATATGTGACCCGCTCCAACGAAACCCGACATAAGTCACACAGGCTATTTCGAGATACAGCTGGTCAAAGTTGAAATGGGGTGAAAAATCTGGCTGACATCGATTTTTGTTTTTATACATTTGTTTATTCTTTAATATGTATACTTTAACCCTCAGTTAGGTTAAACAAAATCAACTTTATTGATGAGAAAGTACAAAAATCATGCATTTATCGAGGCAAACAGTGTCCTAAAAGTAGTAATTTATCTCCCAAATACATCGAAATAAAATCGAATTATTAAGAAATATCCTACTCATCTAAAAGTAAATGTTGATTCTGGGCATCCAGCAAAATGATTGCGCCAGATATCCTGTAATTATTCCGAAAAATTGAATTTTATAATGAAAAATTTGCGATCGCCGGATGTTGGACAGATTTGGGCAAGTTTTGTACCATTCAAACATTGATTTCCTGAAAAATTGGATATTTAATGGAAAATGTAGGTCTTGGATGAAACAAGAACACTGCGTCTCTTTAACATCTTGTTGTCATGTTGCAAGATTTTGTACAAAACCTCCTCTGCTTACTATATTAACTGACTCCAAAATGGAACTGTACATGTTTTTATAAGGTTATTGTAGACAAATTACAATGGATTTGTTGAAAACATAACAAATGTTCCACTAGGGTACACCATGTTAAATTGTTAAAAACTACTGATTCACGTGTATGTCAGGTATTAAGAATAACTAACTGTAAGCTTGTATGGGGTTCATTCTGTGTGTTGTACTTAAACATTAATAGTAAAACTGTGTAGTGATAGTAAAAGTACTGAAATGGCCTCACAACAGGTTCAGGATGTAACCCTGGGATACCGTTTTTCAACTTGGTGGAATGACCCCTCTGCAAACAGATATCAGCAGTCGTTATAGAAAAGTGGAAAAACCTGAAAGTCACATTTTTCTTAAGATCTACAGTCCCTGGTGATTTCTTGACTTGCCGGCCGGCCATTACAAAAAACAAGCTTACTCATTTCTTGTCGTCATTACTGATCTGTTAACAGAGGATGGATGAGACACTCTTCATGGTCCGATAAAGAGGAAGTTGCCGATGATCTTATGAGGGATTTCAAAACTCGTACCGGCCAGACACGGTGTCTGGTCACCGCACTGTTTTGGTAAACTGAGGCCAATTTCACGGACGGCTGTTCACGGAGCATACTATAATGTACATACAGAAGTTTGCACCTTTATGTGTTAGATGCATGGTACATGTGTATGTGTACAGTTAGAATATGTGACGTCAATTTTGCATTGATACACTCAAACTCAAATGTCTAAAGTTATCTTTGGAGAACATTTGTGAGGGGTTCTGGCAAAACTGGGCACAGGCTATAGAAGAGAAAAATGCCAATAGTGAATGGAAGTTATTTTTTCCAAAATTCAGATTTATTGATATTTGTAATCTTATGTCTACCCACCATATTTTCAAAACAAATTGTAAGAAAGTAGTTGAATAAAAGTATTTTAAGGAAAAACAATTGACATTTTTCCATATCACTTGTACAAAACTCGAAACTTCAAAGGCCTTTTTCTCAATATTTAACTGTTGCGACATGTTGATAAATGCAAACTTTAAACAGCCATAACTTGTTAATGGATTGTCCGATTGAATTACAAGAATCAGCATTATAAGGAGAATGTTATCCTCTTTTCTAATACATGAGAACCCTCATTTTAACCTCTGCCCAGTTCCGTCTCATTTTGCCAGAACCCCTCACATTTATGGGTTTGCAAGTTGTGTTCTAAAAAGCATTTTGCCAAAGGCCTCCCAACCAAAAAGCGAGTGTCACTTTTCTTCAAGTTTCGAGTTTCGAGTTGACTTTTCGAGTTTCGAGTTGACTTTTCGAGTTTCGAGTTGACTTTTCGAGTTTCGAGTTGACTTTTCGAGTTTCGAGTTGACTTTTCGAGTTTCGAGTTGACTTTTCGAGTTTCGAGTTGACTTTTCGAGTTTCGAGTTGACTTTTCGAGTTTCGAGTTGACTTTTCGAGTTTCGAGTTGACTTTTCGAGTTTCGAGTTGACTTTTCGAGTTTCGAGTTGACTTTTCGAGTTTCGAGTTGACTTTTCGAGTTTCGAGTTGACTTTTCGAGTTTCGAGTTGACTTTTCGAGTTTCGAGTTGACTTTTCGAGTTTCGAGTTGACTTTTCGAGTTTCGAGTTGACTTTTCGAGTTTCGAGTTGACCTTTCCAGTTTCGAGTTGACCTTTCTACATTCCTTTGTGGCCCAAGCTTTCCTAAATGCTTTTAACTAACACATTCCTGGTGCCCCTGTGGAATATCTGAAATGGGGGAGGGGGTGGGAGGAAGGGTGGAACAGCAACAAAAAAGTTGGTACCAATATTTACATGTACATGTACACATGTACTTACTGGTACATAAAAACATGATGGGGGGGGGTTAAAAATAAAAATCTTGGTTACAGTCTTATGAAATTTCGTCTAATCAAGGAGTTTAAGGTGTATACATGTACATGTAGAATACACCATACTGTATGTTTTTTATTTTTTGTATTTATTTTTTAATTTGATGGGTTTAGGGGGATCATATTTATAGTAAATAATGTTACAATATCCTGTTTTTAATGATTTGTGTTAATTGGTCCTGGAAAACTGACCAAGAACATTAATGCTGTTTTTGTAGTCTGGTTCTGTGACTTTCTTTAATTGAACAAAACGTACATGTAGCAATGTATAGATGTAAGGGAATTATTACGTCAGGAAACCAAACCTATCCACGGATGTAAAACATATTGCAAATAATTATAATGTGGACTAACTAAATTTAATAAAGTGTTTGAAAATAGTCTGGTATTTACAATGATTGCCGGTCCACAATCATTACTAGTTTTTTAAAGTTTGCAAATGGTGTACACTACCTTCCTGGGATGGAAGGCCCGGGGTGGGGGGGGGGGACACACAAAAGGGATTCAATGCAAAGGGGTGGGGGGAAAACAACAGAAAAAAGGGTGCTACGGGACACCACTATCATTTCCCGCTGTGTGGTCAACTTACATGTACATACAAAAATAGGTTTCAGAGGATACAAACCTGTCTACACTGATTTGGTGAACATGTTAGCTGATTCTATATTAAAATAATATTGCATTAAGTTAAATGTTACTTTGGTGTTTTGTTTTTTTAATGATCTTTTAATTGAGTTTTCTTGTTGATGTTCAGCTGCAGCCATAACTGCAGTAAACAATTCAGCCTTGAACTGTGTGGACCACTTGTATTGGTGGAAACATATACTGGGAGAAAATGCCAGAAAAAGGAGATATATATGCAATCAGATGTATGAAGCTCAATTCTGTGTTTACAACCATGCACGTTTCAATGGGAGCTCAATTCCGGTGTGGTTGTAGCTTCATACGTGTGAAGCTTTTATATGGTTGAATATGGTTGTGGTTGTAGCTTCATACGTGTGAAGCTTTTTCTATTAACCAAAATTATTGGTTAATTATACACCTAAATAATCTCATCTAGATAGGGTCTTATAGAAAAAGGTAAAAAAGTCGTGTATACGAAAAACTAGGGACTGTATACGAAAAACTAGGGACTGTATACGAAAAACTAGGGACTGTATACGAAAAACTAGGGACTGTATACGAAAAACTAGGGACTGTATCCATATTTTTTGGTGAATTATGGCTGTCAACTGTCGTTGGTCTCCATACGTTCCGCGCGTATTGAGTTTCCCCTGTCTGTGTCGGGAACCAGTTATATCCCATTGAATTGTGCATGGTTGTAAACACAGAATTGAGCTTCATACGTCTGATTGCATATATGCCTCAGAAAAAGTCCACAGACAAAATGAGAGGGAGAAATAGCCCCTCTTTTAAATGACAAATCAATTAACTGTTTTTGAAAAACACCAAACTCGAAAATTTAACTCGAAACTCAAAAAAGTCAACTCGAAACTGGAAAGGTCAACTCGAAACTGGAAAAGTCAACTCGAAACTCGAAAAGTCAACTCGAAACTCGAAAAGTCAACTCGAAACTCGAAAAGTCAACTCGAAACTCGAAACTCGAAGAAAAGAAACCCTCCCAAAAAGCTGTTCAATAATTGGTCAACTTGAAAATCTGGAGGTTAAAAAGCAGTTTGTGCACATTTATAATTACGGGATCTGCACAGATAATAGAGAATTGTGCAACAAGTAAATATTCCATAGAATAAGTGATGCATGCTTCACCTAAAAATTAATTTCTCAAAGTCAATGTCAATTTGTCAACTCCTACTCCAAAATATAAAAACAGGTGCAAGGTTCCATTATTTCATAAACTGGGCTTTGTCCTAAATTCCTCTTTAATTAGAGGGCCCCTATTATTTTTCTTTCAAGTTTACAATCTTGTTAACAAAAAAAACATGACCTCGGCAAAATTTGAAATGAACCGGACTTGCAGCCTTCTAGAAATGTGTCCAAGTTTAGCCAAGTTTGCCCATAGCTGCGTGTATGACTTGTCAGACAGAATTTAAGATAAAACACAAACTCTTAAGTTGATACAGTAACAAATGAGCAGGATCGGATTACTTGTGCGTGTTCTCGACTGGAATTTATAACGACACTATAATGGCTGAAGGCACTGTTTTATTGTTTTTGTGCCACAAGTCGGGGAAAACAAAGAGGGAAAGCCTTTTTTAAACCTTGGCCTGGTACCAAATGGGCGGAGAAATAATTAAACTTCAAGTTAAGATATTGTCCCGTCAAAGTTGGGCCACAGGCATAGATTTATTTCTTCTGGCGGTGAAATAAATTACTCTGTATCAGGTTTTGCTCTGCAGATGACAAGGTCTAAAAAAAGGGAGCATTTCTTGGAACTTGTTTTACAAGATTGCATGATGTATCTGATTTCACGAGTGGTCAGATTTCTTTTTATAACCTTGCCTACATCGAACAAGATAACATTGTTATATTAATCAATATTATTTTTAGTATGGAGTGTAGGTTTTTTAAGAAAATATTTGGAAGTTTAAACATTGAGTCTAGTTTGGCACAGTACATTCCTCATCTCCCAGTCCCACCTTTTGAGCTAGATGTTCAAACCCGACACACTAAAAGGTTGTCAGATATTGTAGGTTTTCCTCTAACCTCAACACAACTGAACTTTTGAGAATCTTCTTCCAGGTTTAATTTTTCTCATCAGACTTGTGTACGTTTACATTTGCAGAATTATACACACAATATATGAGTGTTGCATTCACTGTGTGGAACTTGGATTGAAACAAAAGAGGTCCACACAATACACAAACCGAAAACGCTGTTTGAATGCCACATGTCCACACTGTGTTTCGCCCTCTCTGGAAAAGGGCTTTAGAGGTAAAATTGCGTTAGGGGTAATTGCGTAAGGGGTAATTGCGTAAGGGGTAATTGCGTAAGGGGTAATTGCGTAAGGGGTCATCACGTCAGGGGTCATCACGTTAGGGGTCATCGGGTCAGGGGTCATCGGGTCATGGGTCATCGCGTCAGGGGTCATCGGGGTCATCTGGTCGAAGAATATAAAAGGGGAACAGTTAAGAATCTAAATTCGCCTTAAGCCAAAGACGAAGCCAGTGATTCGAAAAGGCCTATAGAGTCTGAAATTAACCCTATAGAAGTTCATTTCTCATTATTGCAAAAGCAAAAGTGAATGCAAAAGTGAATGCAAATGTGATTTTTGTGATGTTAGAGCAAGTTTACACACTGCAAATGTAAAAAAGTTGATCACATTTTCGCAGCTAATGCAATTTGAAGTAAAATTCGCATTGCATTTAACCGGCCTGAAAGCTGGTCATACAATGTACCATACCGTACCAGTACATGTGTAAGTCATAAGGATAAGTAACAAGAACTAGTCTATATGCGTTGTCGGCGATATTCAATCAGTCAGTGAGTTGGTCAGTCAGTGAGTTGGTCAGTCAGTAAGTCGGTCGGACGGTGAGTCGGTCGGTCAGTGAGTCGGTCGGTCGGTCAGTGAGTCGGTCGGTCAGTCAGTGAGTCGGTCAGTCAGTGAGTCGGTCAGTCAGTGAGTCGGTCAGTCAGTGAGTCGGTCGGTCAGTGAGTCGGTCGGTCAGTGAGTCGGTCGGTCAGTGAGTCGGTCAGTCAGTGAGTTGGTCAGTCAGTGAGTTTGTCAGTCAGTGAGTTTGTCAGTCAGTGAGTCGGTCATTCAGGTTCAAAAGAGGACCAGCAAAACATGAAAACTTGCTACTGGACTACAGGTGTATGACTTTGCCATGTCATGAGTTGACCTGTTTCCTTCAATTTCATCTAATTAATTAGATTTGCTAACAGTGTCCACAGGGCTTCAAAAAGTTCAGTCGGCCAGGGGCGATGGTCATCAGTGGTCAGTTTCTGACCTGGTCATCGGGTGCACAGTCCAAGACCTGGGCCACATTTTATAGCACAGCTTAAAGGTAGGATACATCATTTGCCGATATCGAAAAATTTACTACCGAATTATTAAGAAATATCTTATTTATTTGAAAGTAAATGAATCATTCTAGGAATCTAGCACAATTATTGGACTAGAGAAACTTTTATTAATTGTTCCGGACGACAATCACGGGAAAAAACAAAAACAACAAGAACAACTCCTCGATGCCATATATTTTTTTTCGGCATCAATGTTTGTAAAACTTAGGACACGTCAGTTATACGATATTTACTAACCCGGGAAATCCAACTATTCCTGATAATAATAATTATTTACTTTCAAATAAGTAAGATATTTCCTAATAATTAATTAGTAATTTTTGTCAATATTTGCACATTTCTTGGTAAGGGTGAGAAAAATATGAGAACAATTCAAATATTAAGTAAGATATTTCTTAATAATTAATTAGTAATTTTTGTCGATATTTGCACATTTCTTGGTAAGGGTGAGAAAATTATGAGAACAATTGAAGACTTAGCAAAAGCTGCTGAACGCCACTTCTACGTATAAACACCATATCAACTGAATCAATTGAAAGCTCCCAGAAGTTCTCAGTGCCTAGTAAGTATACAATAATCAAATACTTTTTGTCAGCATTTAGCAGCTTTTGCACCTGAACCCTTTAATTTGGTCTATCAAGTCCATCAAGGTTGGTCCATCAAGTCCGAACCATTTGGCCCAAGACAGGACCTGTGAGACCAATTCAGCTCCATTTTTATGACCACTTCCGAAAAGAAATCACTTGTTTTGATTTGAGAACTTCAATGCTGATGGTTTTATGCTGTAATGGGCAGAAGTCTGGTGAGAATTCCGCCACTGAAACAAGCCATGCTGGTAATTTTTGCCGTGAAAACAACAGGAAATGAAATTGGAAACTATCAAAGTGATTGTTGGCGGTATACGTCAGGCCAACAGCTGAACTTTTTTATAATAGTATTCACAGCAAAAAATCCCAGACTCAAAAATTCAACTTCCACTAGAAAGGAAAAACCAGCTAGTGAAATATTATTCTGCCAAGAACAAATCAAAAACAGATCTGGAAAAAAAACTACAGTACTAGTGCCTTATGTGACCCACTCCACAAACATGGGTATTAATTATGTCACCAAAAAAGTGAAATTGAGTTACATAGATGGTTGAAAAGCCTGCAACGTTAACTTTCATTTGGCATATAATAGAGCTTCATAGCCCCTCCTGTTCTGAAGATATGACATGTTAGCATATTGATTATTTCCTTAGAGTTTAAATTACACAACTGAGAAAACAGGTTTTAAAATAGCTGGCCCTGTTGTAGAACAACAGAACGATGAACACAAAATGTTTGTTTTTTTCCCACTTAATTCATCAAAATCAACATTTCTGTCAATGAAACCTGAAACTTTAGGTATTAAAGATGTCATTCATGAAAAAAAAAGTAAATCACTTTTTAATAAAATTTTCACCCTCTGAACGTTGAGCAGGCCACTTTATAATAATCCACAGCGCGTCTTATTTTTGTGGAGACGGTAACATATAAATTTGTGTTCTGGAAATTGAAATTTTTAATTTCTTAGAGACTAAATTGGCATACATACAACGTACTGGTACAAATCCCACATTTATACATGTTTGTTTATGGTGTAAATCAAGGAGTTTCTTTTGTTCCTCTCGATAATTTCCTTTGTTTGTACTCTAACTTTTTTCGACGGCTCTCATTGGTTTTGTACACGAATCTCAATCGAGATTACACACCTAACCCCAATTCACAAACATGGCTCAGGGATGTCCTCCATTTACACTATAAAACAAACCCACAATTAAACGTGTATTGATCTCCCACTGTGAACGTACTATTGTTCTTTTGTTTGTACTGACTAACTTTTTCAGAAGGCCTCCATTTGTTTTGTACACAATCCCAATCGCAGACGTATGCTGAAAATGATAATGTTTATTTTGTTTTCTATCATTTTTCGTCAACAGTTTGAATACTCCAACATGGGACACACACACAGTTTCATGTTCCACACACACAGTTTCATGTTCCATTCGTGGACATTCCTTTGGCTAAATACTAATTTTTCTCTAATTTTTATTCTGAGCACATCAAGTGTTCCCTTTCGTTTTTCTTCACACAACCCTATTCCCATTTTTTTGTATAAAGATCTTTTTCAGAGAGAGCAAAACAAACTTGACGTATTTAAGTCTACAATCTGTACTCTCTTTTTGCATCCTGTCCACAGTGAGTATAGCCTAAGGAAGATTCATACAGTATGTACACATGTACATACACATGTATGGTTGAAAAACAACTCAGCCTTGGGTAAAAATTGTACATTGGTAATGTCTCAGAATAAGATGATTTATAAATTAGGCCAAGCAATGGATTCTATTTCTAAGCTCCTGGAGCAAAATGCAAATATTGACATTTTGGTCTGACCTTGATGTGGGAAGCTTAAATTTAATACAAAAAACTCTAACCCATTAGTTCCTGTACACATTGTACTGTACACGTACTTGTACAGTACATTTAGCTCACCCCCCTAAAACTGTTGTGTTGTTTATCACTGTTTATTTATGCCCTGTACCGCGCCCGAAACTGCCGGAGTTTTTAGTGATTTTATGAAATTTTCAGTGAAATTTGAAGGATTGAGAATGGATCTTCGCCAAAAGGGTCTCGGCAGTAAACATTTTTTTTTTAAACTGCAACATGTTCAGTTGCACAATGACATTCATTTCGTTTTTCACCTCAAAGCTTTTCTACACTTATTTGAAGTACACATTTTACATGTACCGCATGCAAAATCTGTACCTTTTACACTTGTTGGAAAAAGTTAACAGTCTAGGTTTGTGGCAAATAGGGCATCATTCATGGTTCTAGGGCACTGCAAGCAAATTGTTCTGTTTTGACCTAGATGCTCGTCCAAAGTACAAGTACTGGCGGACGCGCTAATTTGAAGGAATTATGAAGCCTTTAAAGTGTCCTGATATAAAAACAAATATTAGTTCCAGTTCACAGTGAGTACATGCATTCATGGTCAGGTATATTAGGATCTGAAGGTACCGTACATGTACAGTGTATGCGGTACATAACCGAGGCTCTAGATAATTATTTTCAAAAATGTTGGTGAATCAAAATGAAAAAGTCTAAAACAATACCATTGGTAATAGCTTGAATCATGTATTTGGGTGGTTGTATTTTAGAGTAAATATCGTTTAACTGACCTGTTCGAAGTTTTACAATTATGGATGCTGAGAAAAGCCAAGAAAAACGGCGTTCGTTTTCAACCAGTTCTTAATCTTATGTTGTTCTTGGTGTTTCTTTCGCGATTGCCATCCAGTGATCGTGAATATTACAAAATACAATTCAACTTTTCGAAACATTCAAACATTTTGCTGGATGCCTGCAATCATTATTTACTTTCGAATAAGTAAGATATTTCTTATTAATTTGGTAGTAAAATTGTTCGATATATCTGCAATGGTGTATCCTACCTTTAATTCATAAATAAAACAAGGTTACAGTTGCAACTTCTAATTCATCCAATTATCATTCAAACTTATCTAACATGTATATGGACATTCTGAACATAAGCCCTGAACTAAACAGAAGAAGGGTTCAGAAATTGTTTCACCAACCTTTTGCCTAAAGTTATTCCTTCACAAGTTCGGTCCTGCTTCAAAAGCTTTCAATGTTTCCAACTGCTCGGAGAATCCAATTATAAAAAAATGTTCTCTGCAAAAACACACCCAAACTGTTCTGAATTTCCTAATGAAGGTTTACCCGCTCTCCAATCCTCAGTGAAATGCAGTGACTTGCATACTCACTTGTGGTGACTACGTGTTCGTGGAGTCTCCTTTTTTAACAGTATCAATAGCGAGGGAAAGAAGAAAAAAACACAGACTGTATCACAGATTACTAACAGAAATTTCCTTCCTGAGATGGGGAAAAACCACAAGGAACTAAACTCCGCCCCTTCTGTTGAGACAAAAGAGTAGAAATATCAACCCGTACCTCATGAGTTTCATACATAATAGCCAAAAAGTATTACAATGTGTGTTAGCCTGGATAATCAGTGTGTACACAAGTAATCATCAACACTGTACTGTAGGAATGGAAGTCCCGCCCCCTTCATTTGCATTTTGATCAGCCAAAAGCCTGAAGTGTGACAGCTTCCTGGCCTGTGTGATGTGAGTTGCAGGAGCTAGCTGGATCACCAACTTATCACTGCTGAGATCTCGGGCTCCTCCCCTCTCATTTACATACAAGTTACTACTGACCAACCAGGTACTGGCTTGACTAAGCACAGGGAATCCCTCAGATTGGAAATGGAGGCTTGGAAGTTTCTTTCCAACAAACTTGGCTTATGAATCCATAGGAAGTTGAAAATTTGGGGAGAAAATTGTGTGGACAGGACGGAGCTTTACTGTCCGTGAGTCAACCAGAGGCCTTGAAGGAAGTGTCACTGGGAAAAAATGCAACAAAAAAAATTCACCCAAGATTTACAAGGTATAGAATATTAAAAAGGTCCTTTTCGTAAAAACTGCTGTCTTGTGAAGTAACAACAATCTGATAATTTTAATTTTTTTAAAGTGTTAGGGAGCTACTCTAACTTCAATTTTTATCAAATTTTGTATCGGCATTATGGTGTTTATGGGTCATTTTACCAGGTTGGGGCAGAACCATTATATAGAGTATCACATTTTCACCTCACTCTTTCCCACTAAGAGTTTATAAGTAAATCAGTTTGATTGATTGTAGATATAGTCCACTGTCTGGCAATGTAGTTCATAAAAAAATAATGTAAATGTGTTTGAGATTTGTTTCATTGTGTTGTGGTGTCCCTCTTTTTTGTTACGATAAGGACATTTTTATACGGCGGTCACAAATTTTTCAAAGGGCCATTTTCCTTTAACCCTTACCATCACAAATCCTCCAAAATCCTCTTTGCAGAATTGAGGACACTTGGAAGTTGATGCATCAGAGGATTTTGCAGGATTGAGGGCATTAGATGTTTTTGGCACCAGAAGATAATGCAGGATCCGGGTCATAAGGCCTAAACTAATGCTGGATGATTTTGCAGGATTGAGGTTACTTGGTTTTTATCCAAATGAGGATTTTGAAGAGTTTAGGTTATGTGTTACGTTGTACTTTCACACTGCTCATGCTCTGTGCACATTCTTCATAGAGCTTCAGTAGAAAGGTGTCAAGGATAGAAAACGTTTGCATACCTAGGGTCAATGTGCAGACTCTGGGGCCAATTAATTTCACGGAGCTGCTAAGCACAACAATTTCCTTAGCATGAAAATTTGTCCTTGGTAAAAACAAGGTTACAGACCAAATTTTCACGTGATCTTTATTGTTTTTGATTGAAAATCAGCTGTTTCTTTGCTTAGCATAAAAAACACGTAGAATTTTGGCTGATAACTTGTTTTTAATGAGCAAGATGTTTTTGTGCTAAGCACATTTTTGTGCTTAGCAACTCCGTGAAATTGGCCCCTGGTTGTAACAGGGCACTTAATTAGCAGCTGTTTCCATGTTTGGCTGCTTTATAGCCCAATGGTAAACCCACTGCAGAATTTTGCAGGATTCAGGCAGTGGTCACCAGTAACAAATATTGGAACATTTTGCAGAATTCATGTTAAATTGAGTTTTAGCACTTTGGAATTGGAGAATTTTGCAGGATTCAGGTTACATGTATGTGTAGGGAAAATGGGGTATGAAGTAACGGTAAACTCAGAGGATCCTGTTGGTTTTAGCAGGCAAGTCATTTGATAAGTTCAGGTACCCAACAACTTGGTGAGTTGGACTGTGTTGGATGAGCAGTAAAGTCATATGAGTCACAGTTAGACTTGTTGGATTTAGCACACAAGTCCTGGGGAACCATTAGTGTTAAAATGATGTGTGCACGTATGCATATTTTTTTCTTTTTGAATATTTAAACCGGCAAAAAGCTAATTAGAATATGCGGTTGATGATATTCAAAATAGTCGGTATATTCAGGACAGCCCTAGACCCCCCCCCCCCCCCCCCCTCCCCCGCACTAGGCCCCTTAACATGAATGACTAACGCAGCCAAGCTTTAGTGTCTATACACGTTTACCTAGCATCTGTTTCCTTGCGATTAGACAGGCAAGATTTAAAGGTAGGATACACCATTTGCAAATTATATCGAACAATTTTACTACCAAATTATTAAGAAATGTCTTACTTTATTTGAAAGTAAAAAAGGATTCTAGGCATCCAGCAAAATTATTGCATTATAGATATCATGTAATTGTTTCGCGAAAAAACAACAACAACATAAGAACCACTGCCCGACACCGGTTGAAAACGAACATCGTTTTTCTTGCTTTTCTCAGCATCTATGATTGTAAAACTTCGGGCAGGTCAGTATGATATTTACTGTAATAAAATACAACACCCCCAAATCCACCCATTCACAATAATTCAAGCAATTACCAATGGTGTATCCTACCTTTAAAGGTAATTTATAATGCAAACATAAAAAAACGTGCATGTAACTACCGGTACCAAATTATTAAGAAATTACCCTACTTGACTGTAAGCGAAAAGTAGTCTCAAGCATCCTTTAAAATGTTATGGGCTGTCATTTTTTTAAAGGTACATGTAGGATACACCATTTGCAAATATCAAAAAAAAATTACTACCGAATTATTAAGAAATATATTACTTATTTGATGATTCTAGGCATCCAACAAAATGATTGTGCTAGATATCCTATAATTGTACATGTACCAACAAATTGAATTTTATATTTATAAAAAAAAAAATCAGGCGATCGCAAAAAAACAAGAACAAGAAGAACAACTGCCCGACGCCGGTTGAAAATGACACCGTTTGTTTTTGCTTTTTTCTCTGCCTCCATGATTGTAAAACTTCGGACATGTCAGTTAAACGATATTTAAATTACAACCCCCCCAAATTCACCCATTTATGATAATTCAAGCAATTACCAATGGTGTATCCTACAATTTTGTATATTTTTTCAACAATAGTTGACAAACAATGTTGGAAAAATATGGCTTTGCTCAAATACTGCTCCAAATTTAGTGAGTCCATATTTTGTTGCCATCAGTTAAACATCTGTGAACAGGTCACAAGCCAGCTACACGTATAGTCTGGTTCTCTGATCTAACTATTCCCTGAAATCGATGAATTGCCCCGTTCCGTAAGCAGTATATAGGGTCAGGGAATACAAGAACAGCGTTTTCGCTTGGTTTTTCCAGATTCTACACAACAAATTTAAACAGGTTATTAGTGTAACAATATTTGCTATAAATAGTATAACCCCTTAATCCACCCATTTCTGAAAGGCTAATGTTGACTGTGTAGGCCCCTACATGTGCATTTAATCATAGAGCAAGGATTTAATCCATGTTTATTTCTAGTAAGAGGCCAGTTCAAGTTGCAATTATCACTGTAGGACAACCTAATCTTTTATATCTTATTATTTATTATCTTATTACAGCATTCCATTAATTTAAAAAAAGATAAGGTTGTGACTTAATCTGCAAGACTAAATTGACTCCAACAGCATTTGTGCCAGTACATAGTTTGACTATAAAAGTCAAGGTACTGTACTGGTATCTTGGCAAACATAAGTTGTACATCGCATCACTGTGCGCACATCAATTCTTTTTGTACATTGCATTAAGGGGACAATCCATAGGGTTTGTGTGCTAAGGGCCGGAAATCTCTCTAAACTCAAACTCAGAACTTTCTAAAATTCTAAATTTTTCAACTTGAACACCCTAATTTGTTTTCTTCTCCATTTTCTTTCTTTATACCCATTTCTACCTCCCCCTTACTGGAGACCCAACACGATATGTCCCCACTACTCGGTCTGGGCTCTATTTCATAAAAATATTTATTGATCCTTATATAAGTCACTTAGAAACAATTGACTTAAGAAAATACTTAACTTGGGCATTATTAATTATCCCAAGTTAGGAACAAGAAGTTGGGAATTTATCAAAAGTTCCTATCTTTAATTCAGAGTTTCTATTTTTAAAGTGAGTGAATGAGGTTGACAATTTGCCCAGTGTGTTCACTTGAAATTGCCTGCAGCTTGAAATAGAGAGAGGCTCCACACAAATAGTCATATTTCTGTAAGTATTTGCTTCATAAGTCAATATTGTATTAGTATTAGTCTAGTGTAAGATAGAAAATGAAAAGTATTATACCGGTACATGTACATAGAGAGAGTGTTGCCTTGCAGGTAAATCAGGGTTGACCCTTTATTCCAAAAGTCAGTGCTACTACCCCTGGCCATTGACCAAGAATGCATTATAAATGAATTGTTTTTATGAAATAGGCTGGTTTTTTTTTTTATCTCGCATGTTTCTAAATTTTATCACAGGCTAAAAAGCGCCGATACCTGAACTTCACAGAAGGAGAGAAACTTGCGCTCCTGCAGTTTACAATGGTAGGCCCTGCAAGACCAGGCAAAAAAAAAAAAAGGAAGCATGGAACGGACAGGTAAATATCAATAAAAAAAAATCAATTTTGTATATCGTCACTGTTCTGTCGAAACTTTGTAAATCCATCCAGACCCCTGCACATGAATTCATAGTAAACCTTGGCTTAATAGATGGTCAGAAACATGAAAGACAAAACCTCACTTGCTTTTTGCTCCTGAACATTTATAGCAGAACACAGAAAAACATGAAACCTTATACAAAATAAATCAGTTGTTGTGGGGCCAGAGAAACAAGTTTTAACCAAAAAATGATAGGTTATTGTCGTACATTTTTAACATTATAACCCTATCAACCAAGGACCAGCACTGTGGGCTGATAGTGAACAAAGTAGCATTGAGCCATCTATTTAGCAGGTACATCAAATTCAAATATTTCACTTGATGTTTGATATTTGAACGCTCGAAAAGACTACCTAGCAGTAAATCGTCTCTGTTTGCGAGAATCAAACTTGATTGAAACAGTTACAATTACTATACGATTCAATGATAAAAATTAATTCTCATATCTGGATGCTATGAGAATCATTGCAAGAATATATTCTCTGATTCTCCTCAAACTTGCAGCCCCGGACATGCAGCTGCAGTCTATACATAAGATTGAAACTAAAAGGCGTATTGCGAGTTCCACGCAACCCCACAAAGCCCACATTCAATGCATGAAGTGCCAAGGGGAAAGCATGTGTGTATTATATCACTAATCTATATCTAATCATCCTTTTAAATTTTTACAAGAGGCGGTCCAAAGCCCAAAACTCCAGCAGTTGAGCTGGCAATGGAGGTGATGGCAAGAGAGTCACTGGAGAAGATAAGGGGGAGGATGTCCGACCTGGACCCGACAGGTCAACCTATAACTGAATTGTCACAGGTAACTTAATTACATGTATCATTATGTTATCCGTCATATCAAAAGGGGGCTTTTATCATTCAAATTAAAAAATTTGATTTATTTTCATGCAAAGGTATATTTTATAAGCTTTAAAATGACGCCTCTCTTGTTAGAATTGGTCAATGCACTAAGACTTCAATTTTATGTGAAATATTAGGTAGAAATTCCCTTTTAATTCGTTTGGTATTTTCATAAATTAATCAATATTTTCAAATGTATGCTGCTGATACAAGCCCCCTTAAGTACAATTGTGTCAGAGGATATCTTCCAAGTTGTGCCAAAATACACTGAAGCTGGTGCACATACACTGTTCAACTCTATTTCTGAACAGTAATAAAACACTCGTACTTTGGATTTGATATCTCAGATTGATACTGCATCATCATTTTGGGGATTAAAAAAAAAGAAATTGTGATGCACTTGAATCATCCAGTCTGAACCTTAACGGCAGTAGCTCTCACATGTTCCAAACCCCAAAACAATAATTTTCACTTGGTTTTTGGTCACATGTGTGTACCATTGATATGTTATCAAATATAAGAAAATATGTTATCAAATATGTTATCAAATATAAGAAAATATTCAGGGCCTACACATTCAGTAAAATTTACATGCTATTTCATACTTGAAAAATTAAGAATGCTAAATGAAATCAAATTTGTTTCACCACCGTTTGCAAAATCTACCAAAACATTTGCAAGACATGTACTTTTAAATCTGTGAAAAGTCTGTAAATTGCCAAGTATTAAGTATGTACACTGCTTTATTATATTTATGAATAAATTATATAAACTTGCATAAATCTCTATTGCTGAGTATCATTTGATGAGGCGTTTTGGTCTAAAATTTAAATAAATTATTGCACAAGAAGCGAACCACCTACATTGCAGAACACTCATACTTTGGATTTGATATCTCGGATTGATACTGCATCATCATGTTTGGGATTTTTGAAACAAAATTGTGATGCACTTGAATCACCCAGTCTGAACCTTAGCGGCAGTAGCTCTTACATGTTCCAAACCCTAAAACAATAATTTTCACTTGGTTTTTGGTCTAACATGATGCCCTTGATATGTTATAGGGGGCCCCTAGGGTAAAATCTGATTCTGAACGGCAACCCGAGCACATCTTCAACAGCATCAGGAGGGGCGAGGTCGTCATCATCTGGAACTTGTACATGGTTGTAAGGCTCTTGGATGTGGTCGTCCTTGCAGAACGCAGCAGGCTGTGATGACAAAAATTGCTTTCTGTGGAGTTCTCACCCTCGGGCCAATACCACCAAGACACATGAATTTCTTCTTCAATTGCCCATTGAGATGTTCAATCAAAGCCCTGGTAGCTCTGTGAGCCCTGTAGATAGGAAAGAGTACACACCTTTTAGCTACATTTTTAACTGTGAAGAATGATTCAAGGCCCCATGCACAAGAACTGAACTATTTTCTTTTTTAAATGACCGCTTTGCGCTATAAGCAATGGTTGTTAAAAAAACGATGGCTTTGCTCCGCACTGGCAGCGATGGTTTCTATTTGCCCCCCAGCCTCGCTGGCTATATGCCATTGAATGTTCGATTTTTGGTCCTTTAGCCAGCTGTCTAAGAAGGAAATCAACGGGTGCTTCACTGGCTTACAGATTTTTCTTGAAATCAAATCACAACCCTGCGAACAGGTTACTTGTTGTAAGCCCCCTCTGCTGCTGTGCGTGGGTTCAGAATTGGTGTCATTAACCAGGGTTTCAAACCATAACCAGAATCTCCCAGAAGAATGCCATGAAGTAGTCCATCTTTATAAGCTTCACCTAAGCGACTCATCTGCAATATACGACTATCATGTGTGCTCCCGGGCCACCTTGATACCACATTAAGAATCCGGTACTTGGCGTCGCAGACAATTTGCACATTGAGGCTGTATTTTCCTGTGTGGTCATAACAAAACAACTGAGTATCAAACAACCCATATTAGTTTATGAAATAATTTCTAAAAATTGGATTAAAATGGATAATTAATATTGATGTTTAATTTTAAATCAAATCAACTCCGGTCCCGACTGAAATTCCCAGCGGGCATGACGTTGACACAATTTGCAATAACCCTTGAATATCTGTAGCCTTTTTTTCTACAAATTTTTACTTCAATTTAGGAGTGGCAAGGGCGGCCCTAGCTGTGATGCTTTGCCACTGCATATATATGCCAGTACTAGCCTTGGGTCAGGTAAGGTTATGGCTATAGTAGTCTACACCAACTTTAGAAAGGCCTAGGAAAATACGTGCAATAATTTAGATCATTTGTATAGTTAACGTTAATGCATTTACTAAATGTACATGATGTAGTTTATGACCGAGTGTGATCTGGGCTAGGCCTTAGGCTTGGCTAGGCTGTAATAAGTAAACCCATGAAGCCTAGCTTAGCTGAAGCAAGCCTAGTCATAGCGGAGCCCAGTCCGGTAAGATGGCCAAATACGTCCGTGTAGCAAATAGGATTTACCATCATCATGAAACACAAAAACAAATCCAGTGAAACCTATATCAAAACAAGAGATTTTTGGCAAAAAAAGCAAACCATGGGCAAATATGCCTCAGTGTGGCAAATTGGCCACATGGGCATATTTGGCCACCTTACCGGACTGATGAGCTCTAGACTAAATTGATTTGCATGTTGGTATAACCGCATGAAGATAAGTGCTTGTTAACTTTATTTGTTTTTATTTGGTACCATAAATATCCTCAATGTTTATCTTTAAATTATAGTATATCTGTAATTAATGTAGCTGTGGCAGCTACTTTAGAATAAAAACATCAATTCAATGATGAGACAAATAAACGACTTGATAATGTGATTGTACAGATCGTGTTATCGTTACGAGTGATTGGCTGGTCATTAATGGTCAAAGGTTATGTTCAAGTTTATGTCTGCTTACAGGCATACGCTATGTACTACTGTCTACCTGTACGCCATAGGACTTTGTTTTTACTCAGTAGACCTATTATAATTAATCATGATAGTGCCTTGGCGGCCCTTACCTTTGAGGTTTACGTATGCAAACGCATTTTGTTCAAGTATTACACTGTAAAGCCTGATGTGAGTGCAGTCGATTGCTCCAGCAACGCGTGGAAAACCTCCCCGTGGAACAGCCATCCAATGCCTTTGCTTCTGATCACTTCTTCAGCAGTGACGGGAAACTCGATGAATTGAGCCTGTACACGGCACAATGTTTTGGCGACTTGGGCAGTAACCCGACATGCTGTGGATATACTGACGCCATAAATCTCAGAACCAGAATCATCCAAAACAGACCCGTGGCCAAAACAGTGCAGGTCAATAAACACCTGCAAACTTGGTGGAAGTGCATGATTGCACAGAGTTGGATGTTCTAGTTGATCATGAAACAAGTCGATGATTCTGAGGCACGAAAGCCGGCTAAAACGATAATTTGGATGCATCTCCTGATCATCCCATAAATCGAGGGGATTATTCCTATCTCTAAATACCCTCTCCCTGCGCATAGCCCGTTGGTTTTCCCTTTCAAGTAGGCCGAAAGCCATGTACATCGCCATAATTGATGCACAAATGCATGTAGTGACCTTAGTTGTTTTGATTGAAAATTGTCCGCCAAATTCTGTAATGTAATGCATTGGTCCTTTACAATTTTGTGAAATTTCCTTTTTTTCAATTATATTTAAAATGTCTTTGAAAAGAAATGAAGATATATACAATTGTAGTGCTTCATCAGATGCTATGGTAAGAGAATGACAAAACCTGAATTAAATTTAATTTAGGGATCAAAACAATCTTTTCAATCGATCAGATCTGAAAATATAGGTGTCGGAGAAACCAAATTGCCTTAAAACTGAAATATAATTTGTTGAAAGAAAAATCACCTCTTGCAACATCAGACTCATTTTTGCAAAGCGGGTCAAATTTGAATGAAGCAGCAGAACTGCTCAAAAATAGTTTGGTTGGTTGCTTCTTGGATACCTGCAAACCGTATGCTCAAACTTCCTAAACTCACTTTTTTAGACTAAAAATGCGACTGATAAATGAAATATCAGTATCCAAGAAGACAAGACATTTATACATTGATTCTGTTTGAAAATCATACCTAATAGACTTAAAGGGATTGTATACATTTGGTAATTGGAACCCACTGTTTGTTTCAATCCTATATAGTTTTAGATATATACCATAAAACTAACCTGTAATATTTTCATTTCAAAAGGTGGTAGCGATTTTGAGATATTTCTGAAAATCTGGAGCGGTTATGTCCACGCAGGAAAAATACTCTGCATTAGAATACACAATCTGAGAAGCGCCACTGCAGTAACGCTTCTCAGATTCAAATTTGTTGGGATAAAAAGTGATATCTTTTTTCATAATCGCAGTACTTCGAAGTGAAAAGTTTCTAAAAATGCATTATACTATCCAAAGCTGCTGCACTTCTTACCAAGTAAGTTTTTATTGCCATTAACTTATTAGTTATTACCAAACGTATACGATCCCTTTAAGCTTGTTTGCTTACTGAGTACTTACATAAAGATGCACCATCCTGGAAGTGAGAATGAAGAATACTCCTTCAATTCCACTTGTTGCAACGTTACCGTTATGATGCCCATTGTGAGACTGAGAACAGTACTGGCACTCATCAGTATGCATTCCAAACCAATCTACATTAGTAAGAATAATAGGAATTTTAACACAATGTTAAATTCTATTTCAGTTTTTATGACTAGGGCTGTGCATGTGATCCGGGTACCCGGATATCTGACCAGTGCTAGTGTCACTATAGTGAGCACTAATGTCAGGAACTGGTTCTAGATTAGGCATTGTTACTAGGGAGTCCAATGGTCAAATCAACATGAATGGTTTTTCGCCTGACCCTCACAGATTAAAATCTATTTTTAACCCAACCCAACAAAATGTTTTTTAGGTTTTCATCACCGCCCGCCTTGATTATTTATTTTGAAATTTTTTTTGAAGTAATTTGTTTTTGTTTTTTTAAAGAGTATATTTTCCAGACAAGACAAATCAACAAGTACATACATGTACAGTCACACTGATTTGCTTTATTCATTTTTCATTATTCATTATTTGTCATCATTTTCTTGACAATCTGTTGATTGCACAAGCTCGTTCGTTTGATGGTGTCATTCAGGCTGGGCTAGCCCTATGCCGGGTCAATAAAAATGAAGGATACACTTGAAAAGAGGTATAATAGTTAGGGCTCCGATGTACATTTTTTTACTTGGCCTAAACCTAATAATATTAAATTTAAAATGCCTCAATAAATTTACCCCGATCTATTGATCATCCCAATCAACAGAGAAAATTGAAAAGATGTCAGATTCAAATATTAAATTGTGACAGAAGAAAATTTCAAAATTCCAAGTCTTAAACCCCCGTAAATAATTATGAATTATATAGGACATAGTAGCTATGTTAAATTCTATAATACTGACGACACTAAAGGGCGAACAACAAAGTTCACTGTGCGGTAAGTGTGCGGTCATCAGGATTTCAACTTCTGCAGCAGCGCAGGCCCAGAAACAGTTCACCAGCATTTGTACCTTGTAATTAGCCGTAAAAAGCAGATTTTGTTTTCATTTGTTGGTCCGACTTACCGCTAAAACATTCACTTTACATATTTTGTTCGGTGGTTGTGAAAGTTCATGCATCAAAGAATACGATCCTACTCCTAGCTCTAGTGACAATACATCTTTTTTAAGACCCACGTTGCGGTTGCGTAAACCCTTTCAGTTTCAACCAGGTTATTTGTAATAAGTTTAGTGCATCTTCCAAAATTCCTTGCTCACCCTAGTACCCACATGATGATTTTAATTATCCAGACATACATACAGTGTGTGACTGGTGCTCTGCCGGGTCCGACTGCCATAGTCTTGCTCCAATTAGACTGATTCTTTCACATTTATTTATTGACAATTTATTTATCAACCACTTCCAACAGCGGAGGAACCGCCAATTAAAGGGACAAACAATCTCTCCTTAATTATACAAGTATATCAAACAAGTATATGAAAAATGTATTCAACTACATTGTAAAACAACACTAAGTAGGAGAAAACGGGGAACGAAGATGGATGGGGTGGGGTCCTGGTTGTGGGGTCCTGGTTTGGGGGTTAAAGGTGGAGGTGGGAAGGGGTTCGGGGTCAGGGGTAGGTAGAAGGATTTACATGGTGGGGTGGGCAGGGGAATATACAGACAAATACTGGGGTAGTGGTAGGCGGAAAATACAAGCAGTACCGGTAGTCAAGATAGAGGAATATGACAGAAAATAGTTATACTGGGACAAATTAAATACATGTACATGAATCAAGTATTACTAATAGTTATGCAATCCCGTGGGGAGGGGGGGTGACAAACTTGGAATGAAAATATCAATTATGGGAAAATTATTGGCAAGAGGTAATGTCGTATGCCATGCATTTTATACCATACGTACGAACTTTGAGGGACACCAACTGCACGTTCCAAAAGCTAGTGTGTGTTGTGCGACATTAAAATGGCGGCCCCCGTGCCATGAGTTCATGTGAAGACTTGGCGAGTTCGTTCCGTTATTTACTGGTTTCAAAGGACCCAAAAACACAACATGGTGGCAGCGGTGGTCCCAGTAAATATCAGCAGATATAATCAGTGACATTTTGAGACAGTAGTTGGACTCTTGGTAACATAAAACACCGTAGTTTTCGTCCGATTTGATCGCCAGTAATCAAGAGGGCGATCTTGAGTATTCCAAGAGGGCAACCTTGAGTAATCAAGAGGGCGCTGTTGAATGGAATAACACGATCACCAACCTAGCTCCGTAAATTCGTACAAAATCACCAAAACAAATCGCAGTAAATCGTTACAAATCCTTGCCATCAGTCAAATTCCAGAAGTAGTGCTACCAGCTTATCTCTCAACATCGCATGCCATTATTTAATTGATAACACAAGTAAACCTTGATTCATCCATGGAGAAATTATTTCTCCATTATTCATCCAAAAGTACACTTGAAATATTTTTAGACCTCTCCGAAGGCCTTCGACACTATCAATCATAACATTCTTTTATCAAAGCTCTTCTATTATGGGATAAGAGAAATTCCTCTGGAGTGGTTCAGGAGTTACCTATCTAATCGTCAACAATTTGTGTCTTTAGAGGATTACCAATTTTCTCACAAACAATGATCCCTCAAGGATCCATATGGGGTCTATATTACTAAGACCTCTTCTGTTTTCCATTTACATTATTGATTTTAGTAAATCATCAGATTTATTTTCATTCATTATGTTTGCTGATGACAGTAATCTATTTTTTAGTCATAATAATACTGATGTACTTGCAGATTTAGTCAATCGGGAACTACTTAAAATTTCTAAATGGTTTAAAGCAAATAAGGTATCCCTTATCCTGCCTTATCCTTAATATCAAGAAAACTACTTGCATGTTATTTACTAATAAAACATGGCCCCCATTTACCGGATATATACATTAATAAAATAAAAATACTTAAATCTGATTGTGTAAAATTCCTGGGATTCCAACTCTCTCTTGGAAAAATCAAATCAATAATATTTCTTTTAATTAAACAAATGTTCCACAGATACATCACCATTTTACCCGACAATGTAGAGAATTTCACCGTTCATTTGCAAGAACAACAGTTTCTAAAAATACAATTAGACATGAAGGCCCTAAGTTTTGGTGTACTTTACATAATTCACTTAAGGGTGTTCGTAGTTTCCCATTATTTAAATATAAACTTAAAACTACTTTATTATCTAATTACTTGAGCTTAGATTGAACTTCGTACTGGATTACTACTCTGAATCTCCTCCATTTCTATCGATCAGGAATATAGGCCTAGTTGGCTTTAATTTGTTTATTCTTGTTTTACATGTAACCTACACATTTCTACAGTTTCGCCAAATTTATGGGTTAATTTATGTTAAAGGGGATTCCTATCCTACTCGACAAGCTCTGCTTTTTGGGGATCCCCTTCCACATGTATGTTGAATAAGAATGTATATGTATATGTATATTTGGAAATTAATATCTAATAATATCTTAATATAAAAAACAAGTCAAAGGTAAAATGCTCTGAGAGCATAATAAAAGGGCCAACGGGTTTCCAGTTAAAGTAAAATGCTGTGCGAGCATTCCAGCTAAAGTAAAATGCTGTCTCAGCACTGCACTCGCGTCAAAAAGGAAGTGGACAAGAGAATGCCAACGAGTTTTACCTCTTACCCCCCAACAAGCGCAGACCGAGCGAAAGGTCAGCAGGTGTGGGCCACTAGTTCGGTGTGGGCGGGTCGAAACCGTTGCCCTCCCACCTCGCCCCCTCCTCCCATAGCAGCATGGACTCACAATCAGGTAGTCTAAAGCACCGACTCAATGAGCCAATGAGAGAGAGACACACGCATTGGAGGGGAAAGCGCTGCACTCTCTGCGAGAGAGAGAAGGCCGCAACGCAAGAGAGTGGGAAGGCGATCACCGGCTATGTAACGCGGTCGTTGGTCACGTAGCTGAATAACTGGCACGAAATGGGCGGCGCGTAAACAATAACTCGTGCTCGCGCGATAGGGCGGATGAGCACGAGCTTATAAATAAGCTTATAATGGGCTTATTAACGGATAATCTCGACGCGCGCTGTGGGCCCACGGTGAAGTTCACTTCTTACCCGCTCTGTGCGCGCTGTGTATCAAGTAGTAAGTATGCTGCTGTTGGCGCTCACATGTTTCCCTGCAAAAGTTGTTGAGTATTGAAGCAAGGTGACATCGTTTTTTTTTTAATCCGGCACACGTGTCGGATGAATGAGAGAAAGCGTGCGTTCGCTGTGTATTTGCGAGCGTTTGTGAGACAAATGCGCGCAAGGCACAGCTACGTACGGTGGTACGGTCTAAAGGCGGAGAAAGAAGGCGGTGCTAAATAGAATTGTCATTGTCAACTGACGTGATGACCTGTTGCAGTGTATGAAGTGCAACCCTATGCAGGCACAGGCGCTCATGCATTAGGTGTAGCTGACAGATGCTGAAAGTACGCCGGCGCAGATGTGCATGCAAAGCGGAGCGAAGGCTGTCAAGTGTCTTGGGCTAGCTGGAGGGTGTAGGTTAGAATTATGGGCGTAGCTAGTATGCGCCAGAGTAGAAGAGCGTGCATAGCGGCACCTAGGACCTCTCAGACAGTGTCGTCAGTGCAGGAGAGCGCGCAGCGTATATCGAACATTGGTGATAGTACTCTTTATAGCAACGCAAAACCAAAATTGAACTCCATCCAAGCCGTAATGGCTATCTTACGATGACCCACCAGCATTAGTGTATGCAAATAAATGCAGTGATTACGGTACGGTGCTAACCAGTTAACATCTACTGCTCGGTGGGAGGGCAACCGGTTTCGACCCGCCCACACCGAACTAGTGGCCCACACCTGCTGACCTTTCGCTCGGTCTGCGCTTGTTGGGGGGTAAGAGGTAAAACTCGTTGGCATTCTCTTGTCCACTTCCTTTTTGACGCGAGTGCAGTGCTGAGACAGCATTTTACTTTAGCTGGAATGCTCGCACAGCATTTTACTTTAACTGGAAACCCGTTGGCCCTTTTATTATGCTCTCAGAGCATTTTACCTTTGATTTGTCCACTTCCTTTTATTTAGTAGCTTGTGTTTGAACAGTAAGAAGTTTGCATGCGCGCTTTTGGCTCGGGATCATCGGGTGCAGTCCCTCACCCAATCGCTCGACTAACTCCACATCTGGCGTCCGGGGGGTTTTGTTTATAGTCGAGCGAGCGCCTTCCCCCGGCCGATTGCCCAGATGTGGAGTTTTTTGTGTACTCGCCGGCAGCAGCGCTTTGACGCCCGTGTGCGCCCACCACTGCGCATCCTCTTTGAAGAGGCAGGCGATACGCCGCTTGTGCGTGCGCAGTCGGCGCATTTTCTCGTATGCCGCGTAGAGGCGCGCGCAAATGTACTCGGAGGGTAGACTTGACCCAAGTCGGACTTACCATGGAGTTAAGACTACCAAATTGCTTTCGTCAATCCGGCCGAATAGTTATGTGCTTTGTTGGCCTTAGAAAAAAGGCGCCGTCATCTGGTTGTCGTTCCGCTATCGGCATCAACGCGATGTCATCATGTCAGTGCAGTAAATCCGACTTGACGGATCGGCCAATCAAACCCCCCGCGGTGATATGTAGTTATTCATAAATTATTTGCATACGCATCACATGGTTATCGATGCATGCCAAATAAGTCCGCCAATCGGTACGGACTCGCTAGACCGCTAACGGACTATGGAGGAATGGTAGGCAGTACTGTCACTAGATGCCTTTTTCAAATTAAATAACTGCGTCCATACTTCGTTTATTTAGTTAGAGTATGGTATAGTGCAAACTTAACGGCCGGACAATGTACACGATAGCAAGACTATTAAACCGTTTGTACATTTACATATAATGTACACTATGCACATGTGTATGTACATTGTACATCACAATGTCCACGTATGTCCGTCACACAACTGGGTCAAAGTTCATATTATTACAGATATATGCTAATTTATACAATTCTGCAATTTGATTGGCCGCTACCGTTTTCGGTAGATGAGCCCATAGGTTGTGTAAAAACGTGTGGCAGATCCGTCAAGTCGGGATTTCTGAACCACACATGAGCATGGGTGGCGCATGAGGGCGCGCTACTGATAAGCGTGGACGTGACGCGAGGCGCACAGTGTGGATGACCATGAGCAATGTTACCACATAATCCCGACTTGGATCAAGTCTACTCGGAGGGCAGCTGGCTGCACTTGCCGGCACACTTCTGTTTGTGCGGCAGTGAGGTGCCCTTGTACTGCGGCGGGCTGTTGTTGCAGAGTGTCAGCTCACTCTCTCGCTTGGTGATGGTGAGCGGCGCCGGCGCAGTGGAACTTGGGGCGTCGCTTTCGACGCGGAATGCGCGCCATGCGGTCGCGACGCGCGTCCAGCCATATGTGCATGAACTGCGTGTAGAGCAGCTGCACGTGCTAGGCCGGACGCGTGTCGTCGCGTGGCTGCGCGGAGTGACTGCGCCGACGCCGATTGATCTTATGCGCCCTATCGCGCGAGCACGAGTGCGCCCGCGCGCGATGCGCCGCCTGCGGCCCGGTGTTGTCGTCGCAGGGCGACTTGGGCATGTGCGCTTGTATCTCGTGCGCGTCGCTAGTGTACTGCGACTGGCTGCTGTCGACGAGTGGCAGCTCACTCTCCCGCGCCCCGTAGGGTTTGCGACGCAGTCGGCGACGCGGCGACGCCTTGGGCGGCCGTCGCTTGTCGGCCGCACTGCGCGCCATTATTTTTTTTTAGTTTTGTGTTTTGTTTTTGTTTTGAAGGTTTTTTTACGTTTTTTTCTCTTACCTCTTACAAGCAATCGTCTATCGCTTGTTGTGCCGGGAAATCGATGCGTAGATTCCGAGCGAATGAAACCTGCAAAAAAACACAATGTAAGTTTGCCGATGTGCGAACAAACAGCAAACGGTTGTTGAGTATAGATGCAAGTTGACACCTCGGTACACGTTGTTCCCACACAGAACAGAAACACCGTTACAGTTAGTCGAGCCCATCTACTAACCTACCCGACTCTAAATAAACCAATCAGCCTACTTTGCCGTCAGACCTACGGTGTTGCGTCTTGCCACATACCTACGGGCTACTAGTATGTATATACTATATAGTACTGTACACCATTATTACATTGTTCTCCGTATACCCATTAGCTCCTATCCTGTGAGGAGATAGCACTAGTCAATAGCAGCTGCTACTTCGTTGTTTCTGTCTTAATTGTCTAAATTGGTCACTTTTGAAGCCAAAATACGTTTTAGCTTCGTTATTTCGAGTGTTTTGTTACTTTTTTTAACCCCCCCCCCCTCCTGCGAGTCGGCGTCGTCGTTGTCATCGGCGAACGTCTGCGATTGTGATGATATTGTCCAGCGTCAAGTTGCCGTTGTGCTTCACTACAAAGGGCACACTGTGACTGCTGCAAAAAAGCGAAATAGTTTGACAATTTTCAGCAGGAAATGAAACAAAATTGCGGCAGAAGCAAGAAAGTTAGACAGAAACACAGAATTGACCGAAATTGCCGATAATTTGAAGCGATTCAGACAGCGAAAATTATTACCAGAGCTGAAATTTGTGGTTGTGTGCGCAAGCGTTTTGGCGGCATTTGCGCAGCGCACACTTGCAAACAACGCCGCACAATTGCGCAGTACATGCGCACTGACACTAGCAAATGCTAAAACGCCCGAAAGTCACAAAAACGCAAGAAATATCACACATTCTTGCACCGAGTTTCACTTAGGAATGCATTCATTCACAGATGCTTTTAGTGCCGTTTTCGTCGAACTGAGGAAATTCACATGTCAGATGGTCAGATTCGTATGACAACCCCCTCTGAGAAGTCGAAAATCAAAATTCTGTCACAATAGAACTCATGCCCTTGATCTCCTGATCATTTTCGTTATATGGGTTTTTTTCGATTCCGTGGAGCGATCGCGAGTTATTCCAGTCGGACTGAAGAAGAAAGAAAGAAGAATAAAATTAACGCAAAATCGGTTCACTGGCAAAGTAAGGGTGCCGCGGCGCTGCCACTCCCAGCCGGGCGAACCCGTTGCAACCCAGTCTCCTTCTTAAATTGTGTACATATCACAATTGACCAATTGTGTGTATATCACAATTTAAGAAACTGTACATGCGCAGTAATGCTGGCAAAACGGAGGTTGGCCCTCAAAGAGTGAATAAACAAATGTATGATGTTCTTATTAGTTGCAGTAGTTGTTTAAGTTTGGGATTGGAAAAGGAAAAAGTCGGGTTAGGGTACAAGAAAAAAACAATTCATATTACCGCATTAACAGCAATTCTTATTATTGTTATTATTTGACGCAAGTTTAATTGCATTGTATCTCAAGTTTTGTTTTTCTTTCTGTACCCTAACCGACTTTTCCCTTATTCTACCCCAAAACAAAGTAATGAACTTAAACCAACTAATTCAAGTAATAAGAACATCATACACTTGTTTATTCACTCTTTCAAGACCAACCTCCGTTTTGCCGGTATTACTGCGCATGTACAGTTTCTTAAATTGTGATATACACACAATTGGTCAATTGTGATATGTACACAATTTAAGATAAGAAGGAAACTGGGTTGGTCAGATGGTCAGATTCGTATGACAACCCCCTCTGTCGTCGAACTGAGGAAATTCATTCATTCATTCACATTTTTTTTTTGTCATTGTCAGATGGTCAGATTCGTATGACAACCCCCTCTGAGAAGTCGAAAATCAAAATTCTGTCCCAATAAAACTCATGCCCTTGATCTCCTGATCATTTTCGTTATTGGGTTCTTTTCGATTCCGTGGAGCGATCGCGAGTTATTCCAGTCGGACTGAAGAAAGAAGAAGAAGAATAAAATTAACGCAAAATCGGTGCACTGGCAAAGTAAGGGTGCCGCGGCGCTGCCACTCCCAGCCGGGCGAACCCGTTGGGCGTGACGCTCCCGCGTCACCCTAGATAAATATATTACATTCTATTGTTATTTTCATGAGATGTGGTAAAAATATTAAAGAATGAATGAATACAAAAAAAACATGCTTAATTACATGTACAATCATCTCACAGTCAGAGGGGGCGCCCTTTTGTTCAGCATTTATTAAGTAGAGGAAATAGCCAACTACCTTGAACGGTTGGACCTTTATTTCAAGGCCAATGACGTGTCTCCAGCTAAGCAGTCTGCTGTTCTGCTCACTTGTATTGGAGCAAATGTATACAAGGCTGTGAAGAGCCTTTCTGAACCTGTGTCCGTCACTGAAAAGACTTATGATGAACTCTGTGCTCTCCCTCACATCTCACTATGGACCAAGAGCGCAATCAAGATCCTAGGGAGACCATCGCACAGTATTCTGTTGAATTACAAACCTTGGCTGGGTCTTGTTAATTTGGCTCTTTCCTTGATGATGCCCTCCGCGACCGGCTAATTTGCGGCATCCGCAGTGTGTTTCTACAGAAAAACTTGCTCACAAAAGATGGCCTGACATTCTCCAAAGCCATTGCACTAGCCAAGATACTTAAAACAGCAACACAGGACCAACAGGACATTCAGGCCAGAGGAGATAACAAACCAGTCCAAGCCGTCCACCAGGTACAGCAGCGCGCTACACGCAACGCCCCAACAAACCCCATCCAAGATGGGATCAGCGCTCCTCGTACACCGAGCCAAGTGGGCTCCTGTCAGAATTATGGCTATGCCTCCACCCATAGAACCTGCCCAGTCACGGGACAACACTGCAAGAATTGCAATAAGATTGGCCACTTTTCCAAAGTCTGCCGATCACGACCCAAACAGATGCGAGCAGTTCTTCAGACCAATCCTGCACAGGAGGTTGAAAACAGCGACTTTGCCGAGAATGAGTTCTTCATTGTCGGTGCCATTCGCCGACAACAACTGCCAATTGACGATGTTTGGAGACAAGACACCCATGTACATGGGCAGCCTGTCATTCCTCCTTGACACTGGCTCCGAGGTCAATATTATCCCGCTCGACATCTTCAAAGCGCTGAATGTCCCTGATAAGACCCTACAGCCATCCACAATCCGCCTTACAGGATTTTTCGGGGGGAAAGCCACACCCATCGGCCAGACGAGACTGATATGCCAAGTCAAAGGCATAACCGAATGCCTGTCATTCCTTATCCTGGCTCACGGGGAACCTGTTATAGGCAAGCATGCCTGTGACTTGCTTGGATTGGTGCAACAAGTCTATATACTCTGCTCGGCCATAATAGTGTTTTTGAAGGGGTGGATGTCTGCATAGACAAGCAGTCAGTATAAAGATAGATGAAACGGCCACCCCTTACTGCGTCACGCCCCTTCGTTGTTTCCCATTCCTCTTCTGCCCCAACTTAAAGAGGAGCTGGACAGTATGGAAAAGCAAAACATCATCCAGCGTATCACCGACCCCAGTGATTGGTGCTCACCTATAGTGATAGCACCGAAGAAAAATGGTGTCATTCGCCTATGCGTGGTTCCCAGGCGACTAAATAAAGCCGTTGCTAGGGAGAAATTCACTATACCAACCGCCGAAGAAGTTCTTGGGAGAGTCTCTGGTGCCCAGATATTCTCCCTTCTCGATGCCAAACATGGCTCCTGGCAAGTACCACTGACAGAGGAAAGCCAAAAGTACACCACCATCATAACGCCATTGGGCGTTATTGCTTCAAGCGCCTTCCATTTGGCATCACCTCGGCGCCAGAGATATACCAACGCATCATGTGCGACCTTCTGACCGACATACCCAGGGTTTTAGTCTACATTGATGACATACTCGTCACTAGATGCACAAAAGAAGAACACGACTCCAGCGCATTCTCGAAATTCTACAGAACGCGGGGCTGCAGCTGAACAAGGACAAATGTAAAATCGCCCAAACAAATGTGGACTTCCTCGGCATGAAGCTTGATCACCACGGAATCCATGCCGACCCTGCAAAGATAGCAGCGATCATTCAAATGCTACCACCGACCTCCAAAGCTGAAGTGAAACGACTAATGGGGATGATCAATTGGCTTGCTTGGTTCATCCCCATGTTTCTTCAGTCACTGCACCGATCAATATCCTACTGAGCTAGGAGCGATGTCAGCTGCTCTGGAGATCACAAAAACGGTCAGCTTTCCGCGCCGTTAAGATTCTCCTCACAATTACAGCCCCTGCCCTGGCTCCTATGATCCAAGTAAGCCAACTATGGTTAGCGCAGATGCCAGCGAATATGGTTTGGGTGGCTGTATTTTGCAGCAACAGGAGGACAAGCAGTGGAAACCAGTGGCGTACTGTTAAAGAGCTCTTACACCATCTGAAAAACGGTACGCACAGATAGAGAAAGAGCTGTTGGCTTCGGTGTGGTCATGCGAGAGGTTCTATGTATACCTTCGGGGCCTTCGAATCACCATTCAGACTGATCACAAACCGCTAGTTCCACTCATCAACATCAATTAAGATTTGTGCGACGCTTCGTTGAGGTGTCAACGACTCCTTATGCGTCTCATGAAGTACCACTGCACTGCTGAGCTTGTACCTGGCAAACTCCTTGCTGTGGCCGATGCCCTGTCTCGAGCACCCCTGAAGTCATCGGTCGCCAGCGATGACAATTACCTTCAAGACGAGGTTAAAGCACATGAGTTCGATTTTTCACAGGCCACTGGCCAGTTTCCCAAGGGGAAATTGGACGAGATCTCACGTGAAACTGCCCTCGATGAATTGCTGAAGCAAGTAGAAGCATATGTTTGTAATGGCTGGCCAAAGTACTCCAGAGACATTGAGTCAGCAAAAGTGAAGCTCTACAGGGAGCAGCAAGACAACCTCAGCTTAGTCCAGGGAATCCTCACCTACGGAGACCGCACCGTAATTCCTGCCCAGATGCGCCAAGACATGCTGTTGAGGGTTCATGAAGGTCATCAGGGAATTACAAAGTCCAGAGCCCGAGCTGATCAAGCTGTTTGGTGGCCAGGTATTGGGAGCGACATTGCCCAGTACATCGAGAATTAAATGTACCTTCTGTCAGACAAAGCAGCCAGCACAGCGATCAGAACCCCTGGGCCCAATTCCATAAAAGCATTCTAACTTAGTATATTACTAGGTTTTAGCAAGATTCCAAATGCCTAGTTGGTTGCTTGCTAGCAATCAACTAAATTGCATTCCATAACACCATTCTATGAAATATTCTTACTAGTTGCTTGCTTGCAGCTTGCTAGAATGGTGTGGGGTTTGCATAATCGCCAAAGTACATGGTCAGTTTGAGTTAACAATAGGGAAAGAGTTCAAATCAGGTCATGCTGTGGGTTGTATTGTCAATGCATTCCTCTGTACCCTATTAGGGTATGTACATTTGTATCGGCCTAAGCACATGTTTCAGAAATGGCTAATTCAGAGGGTGTTTCAACTCAAAAAAAGGGGAAAGAAGCCTAATTACTCGACCCAGGAAAATCTGTTCCTTGCAGAACGCTATGAGGAGTTTAAGATTATCTTTGACTCTGCGCATAAGGATGTCAATACAAATTCCCAAAAGATAAAAGATTGAAAGTGACTTAGAATGGTGCTAAGGATTTAGACATACCCCAAACCTATTCTAATTTTAGCAAGCAACTAGGAGCCTTGCTCAGCGTATAATGGTTTTATGGAATAGATTTAGCAAGGAACTAGAGATAGAAAGGAAGTTAGCAACCAACTAGGCTTATAATGCTTTTATGGAATTGGCTCCTGATCTCAACTCCGCTACCTGAACGACCTTGGCAACGCCTTTGGTCTGGCAGAGGTCCAAGGGAGACACTTCGTTGTCTTGGTCGACTACTATTCGCGATGGAGGTCCATCATCTCCAGAAGACGCGTCCCTGGCTGTCATAAGGTCCATCATCTCCAGAAGACGCGTCCCTGGCTGTCATTAACGTTCTGAAGGCCACTTTTGCTCGTTTCGGCATACCAGAGGTCATCGTCACAGATAACGGGCCACATAGTTCCTAACCGAATTCGACTAATTTGCCAAGGAGTATGATGTCCAACATCACGCATCTAGCCCAAACTACCCTCAGGCAAATGGAATGGCTGAGAAGGCAGTCCATATTGCTAAATCGATGCTGAAGCAGTCTGATTCTCTCCGAGCACTGTTGACTTACCGATCCACACCGATCCAAGGCATTAAAGGAAACATGCAGTGTAAAACTTTTATTACGCAACTTTTGTTTTAGATTAATAAAATTGTGTGTATTAAATGTGAATAAAAAGCAAAACTGGTTCTAGTGTACGTTTAGTGTGGTTTTTAAATTTCGCGGCCACTCAAAATGAGTGACGTAAACCGAGGCAGAACCCGGACAAATTCTCGATAGTCGGAACGCGACGTCTAGGCACGAGACGGATTCGCGTGGCCACGGTCGCACACATTGTTTTGTGTACTGTGTACGTACCCACGGTAATCGAATTTAACATGGACAATCGTGAAAGTTCTTCCTCGTTTTGGGGTGAATCCGACGAAAACAGTACTGATTCGTCTGATTCGAATCACAGTATTTCTTATTAAGACACGGACACGAGCGAGGATAAACATGGGGTCCCAGGCGCTCTATAGGTCGAAGCAGGACCGCTTAAAATGATCGCAGCAGGCTAGAGGGCCGAACATCACTATAGGCCCGGACCACTTCGCTCTGGTAAGTTTTACTTTGGCTGTCCACAAATGCAAATCCTCCGATATTTAGGATCAGCCGGAAACAAATAGAGGCTTACTCCATCCTTAGTAGTTTTGCTACACCTAGCAGCTACACACCTAGTCGGCATGACCGAAAACTGTTGTATTTTTACCCTGATTCAGAATGAAAAACATTGTAAAGATGGACACTAATTGCAATGCGCGCATTCAGTATACGATAGGCCGGGTAGCAGTGCGGCGAGTCTCTGCCTGGATTTTCGTCATACCCCTCGCGAGGTTTTATGTTAATGAGGCTTCCCTTCGAGAGGCAGTGGTTTAACCAAAATTTTCAAAAATTATTTTCCCCATTTATCACAGAAAATAAACACAACCACACACATAATGTTGTTGTCAACATTAAACTTTATTGATTTAAGCAAAAAACACAACTTATTACATGTTTCTTTTAACCTGAGCCCTGCACGTCTGCTGATAGGTCGCGAGCTACGTACCACGTTGTCAATTCTCCCTCAAAATCTCCGTCCCAAGAATGTCAACACTCACCAGTTACAGACATCTGACAAGCAACGCAAGGCCAAGAATGAGTCTTATTTCAACAAGAAACATGGCGCCCGTCAGCTTTGTGAGCTGAAACCAGGTGACCCAGTGAGAATCCGCCACAAAACACACCTGAGTCCGGTGGGTGAAGTGGTTCGAAAAGCAGGCCCCCCACGCTCTTACGTTGTTAGTGCTTAGGATGTAGAATATCGCCGTAACCGTCGCCTTTGTTGCTTGTCCCAGAACCGGCCGGAGCCTGTTCTTGAAGTCCAGACCCCACCTGACCCAACACTCCCACAGAATCCCAAGCCAATAACATTGCTCAGACCACAACGCACAGGAAAACCTCCACAGTGGCATCAGGATTATGTGATGTACTAAACTTGCAACATAGGACTGGAACATTAAACCCTCCACTGTAAAGAACTACACTCTTAGACCACAGGGCATGGCTGCAAAATGTGCTCAGAAATTGATTTTCTTGGCGCACCTCTTGAATCCAAGTGGAATCACTGCAGTTTGTTAGCTGGGATCTTGTGGATCACGAAAAACCAAAATCCCCAATCGCAAGTTCACCAGTTAATTAAATATTTGCATTTTTAATCACCTGTATATAGAGGGCGCCCTCTATTGACCAGGATTGGAAAGCTGTGTACATTTTCAATGGGAATTGATTGCTCATTGCTGTTGCTTGCCAAAAAAGGGACTATACAGAGACAGAATTCGATTAGGAGGAATTAGGGTGTGGTTTAATGTCCCAATACAAATTTTCATTTTGTTATTGCCATATTTTAAACTTTTTAATAAAGTGTCATTTTTTTTTTTTTTTTTAATTTTTTTTTATTAAAATTTATTTTTGTTAAGTATTTTTTATTTTTTTTTTTTTGGGGGGGGGAAAATCGAAATCTAAATTGTATGAAAAAAATATATACACGACCAGAGGGTTTTCCAGCTTTAGCCTTTGATACATGTTTATTCTTAACGGTAAAACTTAAATTTGTCCATGTCTTTAACAATGTACATTTGAGTGGGTGAACAACAACTCGTACTGATTTACATTTAATACACAATTCTGTTATAACAAACATTTTGCCCATTTCCAGCTGAGTTTTTATTAAGGAGAGTCGGATGGAAAGCAGACTGTGTGATACAATGTTTCTGTGGTGACAAGATCCTTTCCCTCGATCTGTGAGAGCACCCATTGATCTTTTTTCCTGGCTGCTTCCAGAAGCTTTCCTGCAGAACGTCTGGCATTGTGAAAGTTTTTCAAGGACAGTTGTTCGGGTCTTCTTGTCCAAACTCCACCTCTGTCTTTTTGCAGATGATGTATATATGTGGCAGTATTGTGAAGTTTTTGTTGGTTTCTTGGAAAGAAGCCAGAGGTTGAACGCAGTTTTCTCCTTGGGGGCTCAGTGCTGCATTCGCATGTGTTAATGGTTTTTTTTTCTAATATAAGGATTGGATATAATTGATCCTTGATACTGACAGGATTTGTTTATGATGAGAACAACTCTTGAAAAATGGTGTACCGGTCTACCAAATTTCCAAGTCCAAATATAACCGTTATTACCCTGTTGAAACCAACATTTTACCGAGTAACAACAGGATAATACAGGTAATGTGGGTAATGGTGAAAAGGTTGAATTGGTTATAACATCGGGAACTTGAGTAATAACAGTAAAATTAGTAGCAATTCCAGCAAAATTTCCAAGTCCAAATATAACCGTTATTACCCTGTTGAAACCAACATTTTACCGAGTATAACAACAGGATAATACAGGTAATGTGGGTAATGGTGAAAAGGTTGAATTGGTTATAACATCGGGAACTTGAGTAATAACAGTAAAATTAGTAGCAATTCCAGCAAAATTTTCAAGTTCAAATATTACTGTTATTACCCTGTTGAAACCGACAATTTACCGGGTAACAACAGGATAATACAGGTAATGTGGGTAATGGTAAAAGGCTTGAATTGGTTATAACATTGGGAACTTCAGTAATAACAGTAAAATTATAGCAATCCCAGCAACATTTCCCAATTCAAATATAACCGTTATTACCCTGTTGAAACCAACATTTTACCGAGTAAAATTACTCTGCCCAAATTTTATGTCGTGTCGTGGAACAAATGCGTCGTGGGTTCGTTGTGACCAGGCCTTACCACGACAACATTTCGTACGATCCGTTGTGACCGGGGTTTATTAACACAGAACCCTTTGGGTGAAACGGAGCAAATCAATTCCCATAGACCTAAGGGCTAAAACGCCTATACTTTCACAATCTTATTAAAATACTTAGAACTCTCACGTGTTCAGGGACTACAGAAACATGACGACCAGCATGTCATATTCTTTTCAATTTTTGGTCGGTTGACCGAAGATTTTTTTGAAAAATTCTTACCCAATGCAAACAAGACAATTTTATTTAAATTTCAAAATTTCCAATGAAAAATATATACATTGCCAACCTACTGCCGAGTGTCGCGAGGCAGCGCCGTTTGTCTGATTTTGTGTTGTTTCCTTTGAGCCCGCGCTTTGCTGGTGACTTCTATTTGTGTGGCGCGCCCTCTATCGACATAAAATAAGTCGAATTTTCGGACAATTAATGCGTGGGCGGCTCATTAACCCTAAAAAACACAGTTTCTCCTTCTTCCTTTGAGCAGATGTAGGATAGAGCTATTACTCCAGCTTCCAAACCTATTAAGTCACATCGATTTCAAACAGTGTTGACTGGTAGTCGAATGGCCGAGTGGTTAGGCTCCTCGTCTGCGGGGTTCCATCGCCTGGGTTCGAGTCCCCGTTCTGCCCGACGTCATTTTTTCCCTCAGTTTTAACGCGCGCGATTTCGCAATCTTATCTATAAAAGAATTAATTGATCGTCTTCAATCACCAACCGGAGTTAGCTCAGCGGCTTAATTCGTCAGGCTGGTACTGTCCGCGGAGTTCAGGTGCGCACCTTAGTATAGGGACGGAGCTCGTTTGCTTGCATAGGCGGCAAGAGCTAGGGCCTCGCTCCGTCAGTCCTCCCTTTACGGTTGCGTGGCCTACGGGTTAAATGAACATGGACAGGGTAGGATGTGTGGTGGGCCGGGAATCCTAGAACCAAAAAGAGTCCTATATGGGTGGTCGTTCAATGAGTAAAGTCATGGGTTCGATCCCCTGAATGCTTGGTCAACACCACATAACTTTTTTTTCTTCATTCTATACTGGAGCTAATACTCCAGTTTTCAAACATAAGTCACATCGATTTGAAACAATGTCGACTGGTAGTCCAATGGCCGAGTGGTTAGGCTCCTCGTTTGCGGGTTTTCATCGCCTGGGTTCTCGTCCTGGCCGATGTTTTGTTTCTTTTTTTTTGCAGTTTTAACGCGCGCAATTTCGCAATCTTATCTTTAAAAGAATTAAATTATAGTCTTCAAATACCAACCGGAGTTAGCTCAACGGCTTAATTCGCCAGGGTGAAGAGTCATATATGGGAGTCGGTCAATGTACGCAAGCGGGGTGTGTTGTCTCTGATGTGTCGCTCGACGTTACAATACATTTGAATGCTATGTTTGTGAAAGTGCAAACGTACAATGTAGTCCCCCCCCCCCCCCCCCCCCCCCCCGCTTGCAAATCGACTTGTAATTTCTAAATCCATTTCGATGCCACCCTTGGACTTTCACAAGATGTGGAATAGAGAATAATAAGATTTTTAAATTTCTTGAACTTTCTATGCATAGTTTTCTTTAGCCTTGATCAAGGCGTCATTACCCCTCCGTACGTACATGTACGTACATCGATGCCTTGTGCTCGAAATTTCGTAGGACTGTCTTGCGACGACCCCCGATGACCCACGATCTGTCCAAATTTTATGTCGTGTCGTGGAACAAATGCGTCGTGGGTTCGTTGTGACCAGGCCTTACCACGACAACATTTCGTACGATCCGTTGTGACCGGGGTTTATTAACACAGAACCCTTTGGGTGAAACGGAGCAAATCAATTCCCATAGACCTAAGGGCTAAAACGCCTATACTTTCACGATCTTATTAAAATACTTAGAACTCTCACGTGTTCAGGGACTACAGAAACATGACGACCAGCATGTCATATTCTTTTCAATTTTTGGTGGGTTGACCGAAGATTTTTTTTGAAAAATTCTTACCCAATGCAAACAAGACAATTTTATTTAAATTTCAAAATTTCCAATGAAAAATATATACATTGCCAACCTACTCCCGAGTGTCGCGAGGCAGCGCCGTTTGTCTGATTTTGTGTTGTTTCCTTTGAGCCCGCGCTTTGCTGGTGACTTCTATTTGGGACTTTTGCTTGGGTAGGGGCAGAATTAGATGAAGTTATTTTTTTGAATGATTTCCCTTGGAACCCCAAAGTCATTCCTTGGAATGATTTATTATTGTTGCTCGAAGGTCAACCAGTTCATTTACCGGCACCCTAGACACACGACATCAAAATTGACAAAAACACGGAAATATTTTGTACTGCCAAGCAACCCTTAGTGTACATAACTGGTACCCATATCGATGAGCGTGAGACGGAAATGATGAACGTGAGATGGAAAACATACTGATTTTCACACCACATCCCACAAATTTACAAAATAGATCTAAAACCATGTGGTTATTGTTTCGCCCATTTTGTACTAGACAAAAAAAACCCAATAATCCCGTTTATATAATATATAGGTGTTAATAACAATACAATTTCATAAGTTAAAGTGTAGGGTAGCAAAGTTATTCTGACAATTACAGTAGAATATACATGTAGATTGTTTTGGTCAGCGGCACTTCATAAATTCGAACTAACTACAAGTACTGGTTTTGTTTGCTATTTAGGAATGTTTGGGTAATTACTTAAACTTGACTACTACCACACCACCCCCCCCCCCCCCAAACAATGTTGAAAAGATTGTTCTTCAAAGGTTGGGTCGCCGGTGGGCACACAATCTTTTCAACATTGTTTGGGGGGGGGGGGGGGCAGCTGGACCACAATCTAAAAATCTCCTAAATGTTGATCACAAACTGTGATACTTCTCAAAGCATGGCAGTACACACATTGGCTTTTTACACTTTTTACACATAGTACGAGTTTGCTTCCGCTTGGCTTTTGTACTACAAACGACACAGTTCTGCTTTTTGCCGGCCACACTTCTCCCAGGATAATGTTGACTCGAAAGACGTGACGCTTCATTGCCAAGGTGTGCTGGGCTTGAACGAAGAAGTCCCTCGATGACCTTCACCCGGAACTCCAAGCTAGTTAGTTTTTTGTTGCTCGGCAGGTAGTTAAAAAGGATAGTAGCGTTAAGCAAACTGATATCAAGGATATTTAGGAAAACGCGTTTCCACCATTTTAGGGATCTATGGTGGTGTGCATAGTACTGCCATAATTGGGCGGCTAAATCTGAACCACCCATAAACCTGTTATAATCCTGAACGACAGAAGGTTTGTGAATCTCACGAAGTCCGGTGGAACTGTTTTTGCAGCGAATTTCTTTTGTGTCCATACTGCAGTCGCCATAATTCGTCAGAAGTGTTACACGCTTTCTATCCTGCCAAACAATGCAGAGTTGCCCGGCTTTCGTGTAAAACTGGGGGTCATCGCCTTTCCGTATGGGAAACTTCTTGGGATTTGCAATCTCTGGAATCCCTTGTGATGTGTAGCGTACTGTTCCACGGGAACTAAATCCTAACTGCGATAATTTGTGTACGAGTGCAGGACTAGTATACCAATTATCCATAAAAACAACATGTCCTTTATGTTCTAGCCCTTTCAAAAGGTCGATGACTACTTGGCCTGATGCTGAAAGGTTACGTGGATGGTTCGTGGTAGCATACGCGATCAAAGGCGGACTGAATTGGTCTGACTTGGCCTTGGACCCGGTAAAAACCTGCCAATTACAACAATACCCAGTTTCGGATTCACATAATGAGAAGCATTTTAACCCCCATTTGGCAGCCTTGCGTGGCATGTATTGTTTGAAACCCAGTCGCCCTTTAAATTTTATCATAGTCTCGTCTGGTGAGAGGTTCCGTCCGGGTTTATAAATTTGACGAAACGAGGGCAATACGATGTCTAGCAGGGGGCGAACTTTAGACAGTTTGTCATCATCAGTGATAGTTTCATCAGCTCGATTGTTGGCAAGGTGGAAAAATCGCAGGATTGCGTCAAATCGGTTGCGGGACATGGTTGACGGATACACAGGGCTTCGCAGAACTTCTGACCTCGACCAGTGCATAGCATAGCGAGGCCTTTTGTTGATCCCCATACACAGAAGCAATGCCAAAAAACGCCTCATTTCTGGAACATTTGTTGGAGTCCAGGATGTATTTCCAGGCACGCTTTGATCGGCATATCGGTTCGTCTCGGTCACCATCAACTGCCAGACTGCATGGCAAAAAAAGAGTTCAAAGGTCTCCATCGGTGATAGTCCACTGAAATCTTGCGTAGGTCCAGCTTGTCCACTGAAATTCGCAGGTGGCCGCTTATAGGAGCTTGTTTTATGCCATCCAGACCTGAAGTGAGAATATTAACATATTAAGAAATGTCAGAGGGCGCTATATTGATTGGAGAAACTTCTTCCTAATGGTACTAGACAGCAAAGGCATAGCGCATACAACAATCATGAGTTCAAAAATAGTTTAATTTGAATAACAAATTAAAGGATTAGTGTGCACGAAAATCAACATTTTAATATTATTTTTCTAATCAGAAAATGGGTCTTCAAAGAAACACTGCCCTCACACATTATTCAATGTGCTTGGGTAAGCACATTGATAAATGTGTGAGGGCGCTGTTTGTTTGAAGACTCATTTTCTGAATAGGATTTTTTTGTGCACACAGCCTGTTCTACTTGATGCACATTTCTGATTTATTGTAACTAGTGAAAGGGAGGCATTTTCCCTTTTTTTTTGGCGAAATACATCTAGAGCCAGGGTATATTGTTACATTAATATAAATTCCCAACAAGTGTAGGCTCACACAATGTACTGTTTATTCGCTTTATTCCTGTGTAACTAAATTCACGTTCTCGAGTCGTACTCAGTCTCATCATAGCATTTTACTACTTATAATTATTAGTAACCTCTTTACCTGAAATTCGGCTTGTCGGATGACTTTGACTTTGAGCAGGTAGCGACAAACTCTTCCGAATCGTCACTTTCTTCTGTGGTGGATGATAAGGAAGTCTCATCAGATATATCATTATCAGAACCGCTATCCGCGAATATTTCGTCAAGAATGTCGGATGGATCCGCCATTATGACTGGTTTTCTGTGACGAGCGTCTCTATTTGGTGAATCCTAATCCTATAATATTTCATACCCACGCGCGCAAGAGGACGCGCGCTCGGGGTCTCCGCCAATCAGAGGCCGATCTCCAAAGTGAGGGCGCTATTTACATTTCAGTTCAATGCGAAATGGCAATGTGCCATAAGGGCCCAATGGGAATGAAATCCGATTGTATTTGTGTGACTTAAAGTCACAATGGTAACGAGAGTGTATGCTTCAATGAGTCCATATGGCACTCTTGGGGTTGATAGGGTTATGAGACATTTTACAGAGTAACAATAAGATAAATACATGTAATGTGGGTAACGGTGAAAGACTTGAATTGGTTATAACATTGGGAACTTGAGTAATAACGGTAAAATTATAGCAATCCAAGCTAAAATTCAAGTTCAAATATTACTGATATTACTGTTATTACCCCGTTGAAACCAACATTTTACCGAGTAAAAACAAGATATACAGATAATGTGGGTAATGATGAAAGGCTTGAATTGGTTAACCATTGGGAACTTGAGGAATAACAGTAAATTTAGGAAATGCCAGAATTATCGGTTACATTCTCCTTTGTAATATTTGGTAAGGGTAATATTAGGTGGTAATAACACGAAAATGCCAGGAATATCAGTTACATTCTCCCTGGTAATACTGGGTAAATAGGGGGTGACCTCAATTTACATGTTGACCCCAAGTGGGCGTGATAAACCTTGGTGAAACATTTTTGTCACTTTTTCTACATAAACGTTATGTTTTGCGTAATAGCGATACGTTTAGGGTGTTTTCGTAGACTGTGTAATATTTATTTACTCCAAGTCTCAAAGAAACAAATTTGCCAAAAAGCCAACACACAAATAAATTAACAACAAAATTAATTGCAAACTGTGATTACTGACGGCGGTGATATTGGGCACATATATAGCATTTAAGTACACACTAAGAATGTAGGAGTGGCAAGCTCAGAAGAGTGGATGTTTATATGTGTATACATTGTAGTATTGTTCCGTAGTATCGTAATATTAGTATTAACCCATATAATTAACCAATAACTATTGGGTAAACAGTGTAAAATCGAGTAATATCAGTAATAGTCTCCCTGGTCATATTGGGTCACATTGGGTAATATCGGGTGGTAATAACAATGCAATGCCAGAAATAACGGTAAATAACGGTTACATTTTCTCTGGTAATATTGGGTAAAGGGAAAAATATCGGGTGGTAATAACAATGCAATGTCGGATATCGGTAACATTCTCCCTGGTAATATTGGGTAAATGGGGTAATATCGGGTGGTAATAATACAGGGAAATATTTGTCTACTATTTCCCCGTTATTACCCAGTAATAACCACGAGTTATTACTCGTTATTACTCGTTACAACCCGGGTAATATCGGGTAAAATGCCCAGTGGGTACGCGACCGTAACCCTACATACTTTTTCTATTCTTACGGGATTTAACTGGTTCCCGACACAGACAAGGGAAACTCAATACGCGCGGAACGTATGAAGACCACCCAGGAAATTTGTTTTGGCAATAGTCGACGTTAAATTGAGATATTTAGTCCAAAATGCACTTTTTTTAATCATAACAAATTTTATCCCTCAAAGATCAAATTATTTATAAGCAGGAACATGGAATTACCGCGTAGGCCGCTTCAGGCCCAATGCGTGTATAAACCGCACTGAGTCTAAGCCGCAAGAAAACTGTACATACATAAAAGACAAGAGGGTGACTGGAAAGTTTTCCAACGGCATAAACCAATCAGATCACGGGAATGCTAACCAATATTCATGCGGTGTTATACCACGGCAAACCAAGCCATGCGGCCACTTTGGTCTCAGCCTTCGGCGAATGAACACTTTGAAAACGTTCGGCGAATAAACACATTGAATACGTCTTAACAAATTTATTTTTCGTCTTGGAAATATTAATTTGCGTCTGGTATAACTCCTCATTTCGGATCAAGCCCGGAACTTTGTGAGCGGAGATATCATTTTTCGGCTGACATAACTTCTCATTTCGGATCAAGCCCGATCATTGTGAGCGGAGATATTTTCCGTCTTGGACATATTGTTATCGTCCGATATAACTTTAATTTCGGATCAAGCCCGGAGCATTGTGAGCGGAGCCGGACAGGGGACATCCGGTACTCCTGTACACAGCAATAATGCCTCGCGTGAAGCGCGGCGCCCAGCCCCCGGCACGACTGCGGGGGGACGATGTGGACGTCCCGCCTCCGCCAAAACGGCCGGCAGCGCCACGACGGCCTCGCGGGCGGCCACCAAAGGCAACCACGGCAACTGCCATGCCACGGGGAGGGCCCACCAGCACAACGGTGACACAACCGACCGTAACAGAGGGTGCTTCGGGATCCGGACAGCGAGCTGCTCCAGGGAGGGGTGAGTCGACTACCATCGGTAGCTCTACTAGTACTGATCACGGGATAACTGACATTACAGATTTCGCGTATTTGGCCGATAATCTTGGTCAGGCACGCCCGATGCCGCCAGCCACGGTGGACATGGTCGGTGGGACAAGTACCGCCGGTCAATTCGACTCCCCAACGCTCCTGCCCAGTGTTTATAACCCACTGGGCTTTCACGTTCCCATCTCTGTCAAGGAGAAAATTTGGAATAGTGCCTATGTTAATTTAGCACTACTTTGCGCAGATACCGTACCTGCGGCGGCCGCTTTAACAAGGGCAGACGAGGGCGAGGAGCTTACGCTAGCTATGGAGGGCAACCGCATGGTTGTCCGAAAGGTAAACCCCTTGCATTCCAAAAAAATTGATTCTGTCGATAAATGGTCGTCGGCTTTCCACACGTTCATGTCAATTTTCCTCATGCGCCATCCAGCACGCGCGACCGAACTGCTAAAATATGCAGAAACGGTACGGCTCGCGGCGCGCCAATTTCCGGGTTTCGGCTGGCGCAGCTACGACGAGCAATTTCGGCTTCGGCAGGAATCGAATCCGAGTCGTAGCTGGGGGAACATTGACACTGAACTGTGGCTAACAGTGGCTGCCGCGGGTACGGTGGCAACCATGGCACATGGCAGCTCCAGCGGGCCCCGTAATGATAAGACTAGTTATAAGCAGACGGCCATGCCAGGCCAGGGGTTATGTTTTGCATTTAATGGGCCACAAGGCTGCCATTTCCATTCATGTAAATTTAGGCATGTATGTAGTAAGTGTGCACATGGGGGCCATGGGGCCGTCGTTTGTAAAGTAGGGCCTTCGTCTAGTTCCCCTTATGCTTGGCGGAAAAACCCTTCTTCCAGAATTAACGCAACTAACGTAGCAGGTGCCACTGCCATGACATCCACACTTGGGCGCAAACACAACACCAGTCAAAATACTGGTGCTCCAAAACACTCCCACGGCGCTCCGAACATGAATTCGAAAGCCGGAGGAGGGGGGAATTCTTTTCGTCCCCCCAACTCCAATTAAACTATTTGTGCTGCGCAAGTGGCTAATGAGCTACCCCACAGCCGACGCAAAGATTCTAGAGGAGGGGTTTTCTAAGGGTTTTTCATTGAGGTACACAGGCCCCAGATGCAGTCGCCAGGCCACCTGCTTATCGTCAGCGGCGGCTAGGCCAGACATAGTTAAAGAGAAACTGGCTAAGGAAATTAACATGAATAGGATAGCTGGCCCCTTTCCCTCTCCACCTTTTCCTACATTACAGTGTTCCCCCATAGGCCTAGTGCCAAAACGCGAACCAAACTCGTTTAGGCTTATCCATCATTTGTCATTCCCCACAGGCAGTTCAATAAATGACTTCATTGATAAGAACGAGTCCCGGGTTAACTACGCATCGTTCGATGCAGCCGTTGATCTAGCTATGTCAGCGGGCCAAGGGGGGTGGCTGGCTAAATCCGACATAAAATCGGCCTTTCGGCTTCTCCCCATTAACCCCGACGATTATGATCTTTTGGGTTTTATGTTTGAAGGGCAGTATTATTATGATAAGTGCCTGCCAATGGGCTGTACAATATCGTGCTCTCTTTTCGAGAAATTTAGTACCTTTCTGGAATTTAAGGTCAAGGAGGTGGCGAATAGTACTTTGGTAACGCACTACTTAGACGATTTTTTGTTTATTGGCAGGTCCTACGCCTCGTGCGCGGCGACCCTTCAAGTTTTCGAACAAGTTTGTGCGGTTTTGGGGGTGCCCATTGCCCAGGAAAAAACGGAGGGCCCCTCCCAAAAAATGACATATCTGGGTCTCGAGATTGACACGGTGCACAAGCAAATTTGTGTCCCAATGGCTAAAGTGCGGGCGCTGCGTGAGCAATTAGAACACACGATGCGCTGCCGTAAAATCACATTAGTCCGCATGCAGTCCTTAATCGGTTCACTCAATTTTTTATGCAAGGCTATCGCACCTGGCCGCGCATTCATGGGCCGCCTTATTGCTCTCACGCGTGGCGTGGCTTTGCCGCATCATAAAATTCGACTGACTAAAGGGGCCAAGTTGGACTTACTTATGTGGAATGAATTTCTCACTCATTTTAATGGGGTGTCCGCTATTCAGGACAGCGAATGGCGGTCAAACACAGCTTTGCAGTTATACACTGATGCAGCAGCTAGCATTGGATTTGGGGCATATTTTGGCGACAGGTGGTTTCAAGGCAAATGGCAACCCGAACTAATGCAGACTTCCCCTTCGATTGCGTTTTTAGAATTTTTTCCTATCATGGTGGCGGTCCGTTGTTGGGGACACGTACTGGCCAATCAACGGGTCATGGTGGCAGTTAACTGACCTAACGGTAGGTTGACCTGGTCTCCTGGCGGGGTCAACAAACCAGGTCACTCGATGATCGAAACACTAACTTCACAAGAAAATTGGTTCTGGGCCTTTGATGCCCAGGGGCTGTTGGCGCCCATTGTGTAGAATGATTAATGGTCTAGGCTGATGGTGCCTAGGGGCTTATGGTGCCCAAACTCTGACATTGGTACAGAGCTGATGGTGCTCTGGGGGCTGTTGGTGCCCCATAGCAAGTGAAGTTAAATACCTGTGGTGATACACAATTCCCGGTGGCCCCTCATAAAACGGTAGCCGGGAAAATTGTTTTGAGAACGTTTTCAATAAAATTCGTTTGGCTGAGGCGTATAACCACACAAATCGTGACTGTGTCCGTATCATTTATTTATCTGCTTATAATATGTGATTATTCAAACGATTGTGTGATTGAAATTACATTTTTGTTCAAACATAGTAAAAAATTCACATTACATTTCATTCGTATTCAAATTTTGACATTTTTCATAAAAAACTAGCTGTGACTTCGTCGTGAAAAAAAAGCGAACTATAAAACTAACAACGGCAATAGCTTAGTAAGTGTTTAGTAGGTAATAGGAATAGGTTATTATTTTATGTATGCGTATTTTCAATGTGTAATAAGTTAATTCCATTGTTTTTTGGTATTATTTCATTACGTAACCTTTTTTTATTAACTAAAATTATTGGTTAATAATCTCATCTAGATAGGGTCTTATAGAAAAAGGTATAAAAGTCGTGTATACGAAAAACTAGGGACTGTATACAAAAAACAAGGGACTGTATACAATTAACTAGAGAGTGCGCATGCGCTACCGGAACTCACGTGAGAATAGAAAAGTACGTAGGATTACGGTCACGTAAGAATAGCCACGGTGTTTTTGCACTTATATGAGTGATTGGACGTACGTATGGCCTACAGCACAGACTCAGACTCTCTAGTGCGGGGCCATAGACTAAAGCGAGGCCATGATGAGTTTCAATGAATTATCATGCTTATCGTTGTGCATTCACGGGTGGATCTCGTGCATGAACCATGGATTTGCAACTAAAACATGATCGTGAGTACATTGAATTAAGCCTCACCAGTTCATATACTTGACGACATGTGGAGAAGCCGGAAGGCGCTTTCAAAAAATATTTTGTCAATTATTTGGCGTGATTTTGGCAACTTTTGTGATGAACAATGGTTAGCCCTAGTCCATGGTCTAGTCGTCTAGCCTACCCCAGGCCCAGTCCGAGCATAGCACCCTAAAATTCGCCTTTTAGCATTTGGTCATTTTCTGGCGATAATGACCAAATGCTAAAAAGCAAATTGTAGGGTCCAAGTTACTCGGACCGAGCCTATCCTTAGCCAAGACTTGGACTATCCCGTTGTGTACAACGCAGCGGAGTCCAGGGTATAGTTCTTCTGCCATAGCGAACAATTTTACAACAACATTTTAAAATATCTTTACCTGATGAAATTGAAAGAAGCCGAAATCTCGCTTATTTATTTCTTGTGTCCGGGATTACAAATCGTGATAGATTATTACAAGTAATACTGTGTCTTTGGGCAACTAATTTACAGAAAATTAATTGCAAATCCACGCTTTTGGACGTGAGCATCATGTACGAACTTCATACATTGCCTACGTGGCGCGTGCAGCCGGCCAGCCTAGCCTAGCATTTCACGCATGCGTACGCGCGTAAAGGCCGGTTCATACTTCACGCGAAAGCGATTGCGATACGAATTTGACGTCACAAAGCGTTCGCTGCGAACATTCGCCCAAGTTGAAATGTGTTCAACTTTTGCGATTTCGCATCGCGAAAACTCCCCCACCGCGCGTGCAAGGCGGATACAATTAATTTGCGAAGGCTTCGCGTAACGCAGTAGCTGCCGCTTAATCGCGAACAGCCAACAATTCGGCAACCGAGTTACGGTATACGATTTCGGGAAGGCTTCGGCCCGAACTCCGGCAAGGACAACGCAAAAATAATGCAATAGTTTACGCAAAAAGGCCCACACACATCAACAGGCAATCGAAAAGCGACTACACGTTTATCAGTAACGTTCGTTTCTCCTAAATCTCACCACGGACGAATACGAGGTGTTTTTTTAAATCTTATTCGCCGTCGCGAACGATCCGGCACCCCACCGCACAGACGCCGGCGGCACACACGCACGGCGACGAGTCGCCCGACCAAAAGCGCCGCGCCTCTCCAACATGGCGCCAACCACGCGCCAACGGCCCTGTGTTCCAAGATGGCGGCGCCCAGGGACAAGATGGCGCATTTTTCATCTTTTATAGTATATAGATAGATAGATAGATGCCATATGTAACCAACTTGCTCACATTGTTAATGCCTCTTTTTTTAACTGGTATTGTTCCCTCACAAATACAAATTGCCAAAGTTATTTAAGTTTTCAAAAAGGGTGATCCTAATTGTGTCAATAACTACAGACCTATCTCTATCCTTACATGTTTTTCTAAGATCTTTGAAACATGCGTCTATGTTCATACTTTCCTTTTTTTGTTTTCGTAGTAAACAATCCACTACTCATGCCCTTTTTGGTTTTATAGACAGATTTCCAATGCAATTGACGGCTTGAAACACACTCTAGGGATATTTATTGATCTGTCGAAGGCATTTGATACAATCGACCATAATATTTTATGGCATTCGTGAAACTTCCCTATAGTAGTTTAGGAATTACCTCTCTAATCGATCTCAATATATGTCTATTGATGGTAGTAATTCAAATTCTAATGAATTAACATAGGCTGTACCTCAAGAATCAATTCTTGGACCGTTACTTTTTATAATATATGATTTCACAAAATATTCAAACGAACTTTCTTTTATATAGTTTGCAGATGATTTAAAAAAAAAATTCACACAGTAACCTCAGATATCTTATTAGTCAACACTGAACTTAAATATGTTGCAAATTGGTTCAACGTTAATAAATTGTCCCTCAGTATTAGTAAAACCAACTATGCTGTTCAGTAATTCTACCAGTGACCTTCCTTGTGACGTGAGATTGTTGATTGATTCTGGATTATCATGGACATTGCATATTAACAATGTATGTAAAATTGTTGCCAGGAATATTGGTTTGATTATTAGGATCAATTTTGGTTTTGTCTGAACCAGTTTTCGAATCTCTGTATAATACTTTAATCTTATCATATCTTAACTATGTTATTTTCGCATGAGGGAGTAGTTCTGTCACAAATATAAACACTGAGGCTACTCCTTTTTTAGAAACCGGCTTTACGTTCAATAATTATGTAGATTTGTATGCGCATTCAGATCCCCTTTTTGTTAAACATAGGATTTTAAAATGCTTTGATATATATAACCATCAGCTTGGGTCCCTTATGTATTAATCCACCTAATAAGTTTACTATATACCATCTACAACATTTCAGAGTATATTTACTTGGAATCTTAAAAATCATACTCATTTTTCTCGTCCGGCTTCAAACTTCCTCATCTTAAATACTCGCACTTCTTTTGCTCATAAATCTATTAAATATGAGGGACCGAGGCTTTGCAACTTATTTACTGATCAACATCATGATCCAAAAATCTCTCCTTGCTGAAATCATAATGTAGTAGATGTACATTGCAATAACCTCTTGCTGACCTATCCAGTCCTTGTCTATTGTTAGTGTCCAGGCGTACGTGTATAATGTAATTTTCCTCATTGTACATGTACATGCCATGCATTGAGTCCCATTAGCTTTCCAATTTGGTTCTAATTAACATCCTCTCTCAAGCCTCAATGCATGTGCTAGGGGCCCATGCTTATAAGCTTTGCTTCACAATGAACCCCTCCACGATATATTAACCATACTTTATCCGATTTAACATTCTAGAAATTAAGATTCCCTTCTGTGTTCTTGTGATAGATTATATGTACTTGATATTGTGGAAATAAAATGAACCTGAAATAAACCCGTTATGACAATCCCCAAGGCAACATCTGCTTCCTATCCTGATCCTTGACAACTTTGACTCCCGACCCCAAGGGAGTTATGAACTGGTGAATTATGCATCAGGCTTGATTCGCACGTCACATCGGACCCGAACCGCGAACTGCACAAACACGCCATCAGCATTATATGGCCTTCTTAAGCTACTATGCATGCAGGGTACAGTCACCTAAAGAGCGCACGGCGCGGCGGCACGTAAACGTTGCCTTTAAAACACACACGCAGACAGAAAACAAAACCCAAAATGTTTACCATTTATTGTGGGTGTGTTGACTTTACGGATTACGGACGAGAAGGTTGTGTGTATGCTTGGTCAGGCGAGTGTGAGTTACTGGTCTGACTGAAGCTATTGTTATTGTTCGTTTAGCGTTGTTGCTGTGCTTCAATGTCTCGACTTTTGTCTTGACAGTCTCCCTTCACGTTGTTTCAAAAACAGGAGGTACAACCCCACTCTTCATTATGAGTACTGGGTGGTGTTCACTTGTGAAGATGGCTTCTTGTGGATCTAGTTCTTCTTGTAAGATTGTAAGTACATAAATTTATCGTTGGTTATAATTGTAGGCCTAAATAGAAAATTAAAACAGTTTACAGCTAGTACTGCATTTGTTTATCTGAATTGTTTTTCTAAATTTAGACCGGTAAATCCGTACCTAAATTGAAAAATTTTCAACTTTTTAAGAAAAGAAGCCAAAATGTATCAAAGGTAAAAGCGCAAAGTACATTGTACACTACATAGAGGCCTGAAATTGATCATATTATTGTACTGACCCTGGGCACAAACAAAGCTTGGCGTGCATATTATTATTAGGGGTAGTATATAATTACACAAAAAAACAGGTACTGGAAGAAACCCAACCCCAAAATATAAATCTCAGAAGGAGTTTTTCAGCAGAAAAATCTGCACTAGGCCTATACTGAAATTAGCCAGGTAACACAGCAAGATAGAAGTGTTTACAGTTTAATAACCTAATTGTTTTTGAGGTGTAAACTGCACATTCGCGAGCATCATCAGTTTGAAATTTATATATTTTTTCTATGTAGCCTGGTTAATTATTATACATGTACCTATTTTTGGCCATATAACCAAATATCTTGCCCAGTACTTTCTCATTATATTTCCCAGAAAGCTTCACAAATGGACTTGATTGTGTTTTAACTTTTGACTTTGCTATTCGCAACCCTGCTCCCATCCCATTTTTCCGTTTTGTGTTTAGATATATATCCCCTTGAGAATATTTTCTTGGAAAAAGAAATGCCAGAGGAAGCTAGTCTAACATTTTTGTCGTTAGTCTAAAAAAATGTAATACTTGTCAGTTGTCATCATGAAACACCTTTTTTGCTTTTAGAAACAAAACTGACCATGCCGTGACAAACTTAGCTAGCAGTACTTAAACATAATTTAATATTTCCAACATATCTGCTTGTATTCCATTTGTTTAGTTGTTACTCAAATCACACACATGTAGAATAAAACAATCGGGCATTGTATTCCCCCTTCTATCCCCTGGGTTTGAAATACATGTATGACACAAATGGCCATCGTGGCTGGAGCATTAAGGTCAGAAAAAATGCTACATGTATTAAGTAACTCTCACACAAACCACGAGAACAAGCTGGCAAAATGGCCTCCAAAATCAAGTACACACGATGCATGCTGTGCACAGTATATAGGATGTGTCTGAAAATGTGATGACACGTCTGTGGGACTAGATCAACCAGTATGCCAATCTAGTTGTCACTTGAATGCTGTGGTTTAACCATGTTTGACTAGCTAGTATTCCAACTGGATCAACCTAGCCCCGAACCGTGGTTTCTCTAGTCACTCGCAAATTACGTCATGGTTTCAAGATGGAGGAAAGGTAAACTGCCTATACTGTAATTTTCAGAAATAAATGGATTGTTGAAGGTGGGGGGGGGGGGGGGGGGGGGTAGAATGCTGGAAAAAAATCAAGAAAACCAATCATGTTCTTGTAGTCAGGTACCGTGACCTGACCCCACTTAAGATGAAACGAGCAATTTGTAGACGTTAGGAAATTGTAAGATCAGAGAATTATAGTTGTACCCTGACATAGATGTGTAATCAATGTGTAATACAATATTTTTGCAAATATTGTATTTTCCCTTTATAATGTAATTGGAGTTTTCTCTAAAGTTTTCACTGGATTTATTTGTTTTTTGTTAATGATTTGTTCATCAAATATTCTTTTTTGAAGAAGAAGAAGAGAGTAAAGAATAAAGACTTTTTATTACCACACAAACTATTTAACCTTTCTTTTGTGTTATTACTCCCAACAGGGGATTCAAGTGGGTTTTGCAGTGTCTACATTACTTCTATACACCTTGTTGTTGTACTCATATAACACATATTTGAAGTTGCCAGTCAGTAACCTTCCAATGAGCAGGTAGGAAGTTTAATGTAATAGTAACCCTAAATTAGCCATATTGAGCCAATCTGTGAATTTTTTTAAAAGAAGCTAATTTCAACTGATTTTGGTGGGTATGGGTATGGACAACTACCAAAAAAAAAGGAAGGAGGGATGGGGGTTGGGGAATTTTTTTTAATTAGTGGTTAAAGGTTATTGACCCCTGCCTAAATCACAAAAAATTATATTTCAGCATCAAAATATGGTATATAGATGATCTTGGTGTCAAAATGCACAGAATTACAAAAGAAGATGACATCAAATAATTATTGACCCTTGGGACCAAATCCTGACCTCCGAAATTGAGGTCAAACGTCAAAAAACTATTTTATTACTAAAATGTCATATTTATAACAGGAAAATTACCATTAAATCAAAATGAGCACAAACAAACTGAAAAAGCTAATTTCAACTTACGTGGCGGGTATGGGAGTTATTATTTATTCCAAGAGCAGAGGGGGAGGAGGACATTTCTTTCTTTTTTCCCTGAGGTCAAAGGTCATTGACCCTGGAATAAAACACTATGAATTGTATCTCAGCAACAACATATGGTACATGTGTGATCTTGGTGTCAAAATGCTCATAATTACCCTGGAAGTAGAAAAAATGTAAATTCTTGTGATATAGGATAACAAATTGACCGCCACATATGACCTCAAAGGTCAAAGGTCATTATTCAAAGCCCCATATTGAATCGAAAAACAACCACAACAGAGATATACATATAACATAAAACAACATGAATGAGGTCTTTGTTTAAGGAGTGATTACTCATAAAACGTAGTTAGCCTACATGTACCTTGACTAGTAAGATGTCCCAAAATTCTTTCCTATTTTTAAGGAGAGGAGTTTGGTGCACCTTGCAGAGAGTCTTGTATACAGCAGAGAGATTCAACACACCCTAAGTCGGTATTTGGCAGCTTAATCAAGGGCGAAGTGACTATATACAAACGTATATGTACCCATTCAAAAGACATCGAGGAGAGGGTGGAATTCTTCAAAGACTTTTAAACTTTAAACGCGCGGATGCACGAACGAAGATCTAGCCCTCCTTCCTCAAAGGGGCGAGGCTCCCGCGGACTCTAAGTGTGAACCAACAAATTATCCCACTGGTGTTCGTCCTATCATGGAGGAATAAGACCTTCGTATTCCTCCATGGTCCTATCATACTACCCACGAGTCGCGCACCCAGCCCTCAAACGAGCCCTCCTCAAACACTGGCACTGGATTAGTGAAAACGAATATCTAAATAGGCTATTTAATACCCAACCCACTTGGCATACAAACGGCACAAAAACATAAAATATGAACTTGTTCGATCTAGGACTAAAGCATCTCCACAATCCAACCAAGAGGAAAACATTCTGGATGAGGAGAATGTGCAAATCCTATTGGAACTTTTGGAAGAACAAAACAATACATAAGTCAAGATACCCTCCTTTCGATCAATAACCCCCACAAGCCGGTATTTGTCCTTGCCATCTGTCATATAAACCGACACACAAATAAAAACAATGAAAAAATAGAGAGAAAAAAGGGGACAGCATATTATCACCGGTATTAATCATTTATCACTGAGTGAACTAAAAACAAAAGACCACTGTTGCAATACACAAACCAGTCATCGCGTCGTCAAAACTAGAGACAGGGTTTGAAACTCCCGCTGTTAGGAAATGTCTTACCTAATTGGCCTGCAGACGTTTGATGTATTTGCCCGTCCACGAACTCCAACCACTGACTGTCATCTAGCAGAGATAATGTGGCTAGAACCCCCCCCCCCCCCCCCCCCCCCCGATGCGTTTCTTTTAAAAAAAAAAGAAAAAAGAATTAAGAATTACGCTGGAGGGGCCAGTCAAACAACCACATTCTGGCATACCCACTAGATAGCGTACAATTACAGATTTATCTCTACAGACCAGTAAAACGTGCTACTGCTGATATACAGTTTATAGTGTTTTAGTGCAGGGTCAAACACTTTTGACCCTCAGAAAGAAAATTTCCTCCTCCCTCTCTGCTCTTGGAATTAATAATAACCCCCATACCCACCACAATAAGTTGAAATTAGCCTCTTCGATTTGTTTGTGCTCATTTTTATATAATATGGTAATTTTCATGTTACTAATATGAAATTTTAGTGATAAAACGTCTATTTTTGACCTTTGACCTCTTTTTCGGAGGTCAGGATTTTATTTTAAGGGTCAGTAGTTATTCTATGTCATCTTCTTTCATAATCCTGTGCATTTTGATACCAAGATCATCTATATACCATATTTTGCTGCTGAAATATTTGTTTTAGTGATTTATGCAGAGGTAAATGACCTTTGACATCTAATTAAAAAAATTCCCCAACCTCTATTCCTCTTTCCTATTTTTTTTGTAGTTGTCCATACCCATACCTACCCAAATCAGTTGAAGTTAGTTTCTTTTAATTTTTTCACAGATGAACCTTAAGTTAGGGATACTATCACAGCAGGTCTGCTGTCGACAAATTCAAATCAATTTTCAGAAGGGTCCTTTTCTGCCCAAAATGACCCCCGAACTAGGCCGAGTCGTGGCACTCGCGGACGATTTATATTCGTCTTCCCTCGCCAATAACAACCAATCGTCTCTCTGCTCCCTTCCCGGCGTAGTAGAGCTCGTTGCCTGCAAGTCGGATAATATAAATTGGATTATACATACGTGTACTATTCAAACGCGCAGTAGGAGCTGAATAAGTTAAGAGGGCACTACCGTAGTATTCTTTAAAAAAAACAACCTCCATAAACAATAAACCAGCCCTACGTGTGTTAATCCAAAAGGGAAGATCGAGAACAAGTCAGTCAAATTTTTCAGAGTGGCTGTGAGGATACGCAGTAGTAGAGTCAGAGAGGCACAATTATTATTCACCATGTGAAGTATACATCTTTGGCATCATACCTTCTACTCTGAAGCTGCTCGAATATGAATAGTTCGCTGCTGGTTATCAGTCATTCCAACAGGATAGCTTCCCCCTGAAAGAAACTGAAATTTTTTTTCCAAAGGACGGTTATATTTGATACGTTGATCAACACTATCGTCAACAGCCACGATCACCCTAAAAAGCACTACTTTTGCAATAACCAAATAATTATCCAAATATAAAAAAGATTTACTCTTAATATTAGTGTTAAAGTAAATGCATTAAACAGGGTTTCAAATGTGAAATTAGAACGTAATGTGCAGATAATAAATCGGTAATTTAAGGGGGAAAAATCACCAAACTGTTTATTTATGCTAGGTTTCCACTATCACGATACGCGCCACGATTGAAATCGTGGTATTAATCGTGGAGTATAGTAATCGTGATGATCCTATCAAATCTTATCAGATCTTGAGGTCAGTCGTAACAATCGTGTTGATCGTAGAAGATTTTTGGACGGTTCAACAATTTTCGACGATCAACACGATTAATTTGTAATCGTGACTATCGCATCAGATCGTAATGGTTCGTAACAAAGCGCGACAGATCGCACCTAATCGTGCTTCTAAATCGTGCTGTGAGATGTGCTGCGATCTGATTGTGGATTGTAGTCTTTACTTTGTATAGTTCAAGAAACAATAAAGTACATGGTCAGTCGGGCTGTATGCCCGTCGGGGTCCAATCGCGGCTCAAATCGTGATCACTCTCGAACCCGATCGTGAAACTGACATCGCGACCACAATCATATGTGATCGCAACTGAGTGCATCAGTTTGTAATGATCGTATCGGAATGTATCGAAACGTTCCAGATCGTCCCGAATCGGGGACCGATTGTAATGATCGTGTCAGATCGGGACCCAATCGGGGACTCAATCGGGACAATCCTATCGGAACGTATCTGATCGTATCTGAACGGGAGACCAGATCGTGACAGATCGTGTCACCTGAAATTGACCAATCGTGACTATATCGCATCCAAGCGCACCAAATCATACCAGAACGTATCGACTCGCATCAACTCGTATCAAAACGTGAAATTTCAGAAAAGAAAACGAAAATTCCACGATCAGCTACGAATGGCCAATCGTGGCGTTCGTAACGGATCGCACGACAGTGGGAACTTACATCATAGGCATGGAAGGGGTACGTTTACACTATAGCAGAACGTTGTAAATTGTTAATAAATCGTGGAAATGAAATAACGTGCCAGTGTGTGCTGGACGAAAAGCAAATCAAACAACTAAAATGATGTTACAAAGTGACAAATGTTGAGTCGAGTAAGTACTAGTAAAAGGTGTTGAAAATGTGAAAATCGAACGGGAATGTGCAGTTAATAAATCGTAAATTTAAGTCATCACGCCAACGTTAAAGGTAGGATGCACCATTGGTAATTGCTTGAATTATAATTAATGGGTAGATTTGGGGGGTTGTGTTTCATAGTGAATATCGTTTAACTGACCTGTCCGAAGTTTTAGAATCATGGATGCCGAGAAAAGCACCAAAAACAGCATTTGTTTTCAACCGGCCTTTGTCATGTTATCTTTGTTTTTGCGCGATCGCCGTCCGGCGATCGGGATTTTTTCCTTATTAAATTAAATTTTTCGGAATAATTACAGTATATCTAGCGCAATCATTTTGCCAGGTGCCTAGAATCATTTTTTACTTTCAAATGAGTAATGCACACTTAGCGCGGACATTTTGGCAAGCTTCCGTAAACAATGTGACGTCATAGGCGCACGACCAATCGCATGGCAAAAGCTAATGGCCGGACACTATTTCGCACCGGACACTTTTTAGCTCAACCCCGGCCACGTTTGTGCAGCCGGAATTGTGTCCACATAGTGCACACGTGAATGTCGAATAAGTGACTGTTAGGCGTTTATCGATGAACGTCGAACGAGGAATAAGTAACCAAATTCACGGCGGTCTAGTAATAGACGCTGCAAAACCACATGAAATGATATAGTCCGGGAGCCCAGCCAGGTTTAATCATAATTTTGAGTGCAAAAAGTTTGAAGCGTGGGATATGTAGGGGTGACTGGGACAATTGCAAAATGGGTTTTCTTAAGTTTGGCGAGTGGTGCGTTGGGAGGGGGGAGCCCCTGACAGACCCCAAATAAATTCGATTTAATCATAATCTTGAGTGCAAACATAATTTCTTCCTAGGTCGAAAGTTTATCGTGTACTGAATAGGATTTGTATACTTAAGAAAAATATAATTGGTGCTAAGTACATTTAAGAAGGTCTTTAATTAGTGCTAATTACACGTTTGATCATAATTTTGAGTGCAAGGATAAAACAAGTGTCAATGTGTAGCTGACACCTTGCTGGAGTAAAATTCGCCACTTAAGAAAGTTTCAAGTGGTGCCATCCCTAATTAAGAAAGGGTAAAAGGTCATTAAAACTAAAAGTCAATAAACACCGATAATTATAATGTTTAGTGCAACTTGCATTTCTATATGTGGATCAACCGTTTATTATGGACCAATCACTGATTACACAGCGCAATGTTCGATCAAAATGTACGATTAATTAATGATTAGAATGATAATTGAAATCATAAAACGAGCGTCAACGTGTACATGTACTTTACCAAAAGCAGGAATAAAACCCACCACATAAGAAATATCACAAACAGTCATGAAGTTGATTGCAATTGCCTGTACCCTCTCAAACACGAATGGGTGTAAATATGAAATATGTTAAAATTAGGGAATATGAGATCACCGGAGTTTATAATTATAGGAACATAACTTTTTAGTAGTTTTTGAGCTCAAACAAGGTTTGCATTAAAGTATACAACAGTCAATATTGATAACTTTATTGTAATGATATCATTAACATTGGCTGATGAGCTGCTTTGGAGTACGAAGTTACGTTACGTTGTGCCTTAATCCAGTGGCTCGATAGCGAAATTCCTAAACTTATGCAGCAGCGCGATCGTGTACACAAAATTGCAAAGCGCACAGGCTCACAAATCCATTGGGATGGGATTCATACAAAGACCTGCGCCGCACAATGTTAACTAATGCAATCCGCCATAGAAGAAATCAAAAGCAATTCACCTATGATGTGGAAAACCCTGCAGGAGGTACTCCCTAATGAGCAGACAACTGAACTGTACCAAATTCGATTACTTCCCCCAAGGGTGAAATATTGACGATTCCGCCGACATTGCTGATACATTAAATAAACACTTTTTAACAATCGGCAAGCGTACTGCTGGTAATTACCCTTTGCGTGAACTTGAAATAGATGACAATACTGACGCCTCTATCAATGATTCTCTTGGTAAAGAATGCATAGTACCGTACCTAATGTTACAGAAGAGTTTGTTCAAAAGCAAATATCATCTATCGGTATTTCGGTTGGGAAAGCAACAGGTCTGGATGAAATTAGTGTTAAAATGATCAAAATTGCTTCACCTTTTATATCATTAAATATTTAACTTGTATTTTTAACATGTCTATAAGATGTGAGCGATACCCTAAAAATTTGAAACATGCATTAGTAACACCAATTAACAAGGGAGGATATAAATGTAGTACAGGTAACTATCGGCCTATTTCTATAATGCCAATCATCTCATTAAAGATAGGTGCACACATCGGTATATAGATACCTTGATGAAAACAATCTGATTCCTAGTTGCCAGTCAGGATTTAGACCCATGCACTCAACTGAAAGCATCCTACACGACTTAAGAAACAAGAGTTTTGAGGCCATGGAGAATAGAGAAATTACAGGCACAGGCAGTGTGTTTATAGATCTCAGTAACGTATTTGATTGTGTTAATCATGGCATCTTACTAGAGAAACTAGAAAAGATGAACATGTCATCTTCTGTAATCAATTGGTTTATTAAAGTCATACCTAAGTGATCGTAGTCAGTCTGTAAATATACAATTTCCTGTCCGTAAACACTGGTTTTCCGCAGGGGTCGATACTAGGTCCACTTTTATTTATTGTTTATACTAGTGATCTTCCATTTTGTATATCCCCAAACTGCAACTTATTTATGTAAGCTGATGACTCCACATTAACATGTAGCTCCTCAAACATTAATATAATAGAAAGCAGCTTAAACACAGCTGTTATAGTTTTCACAACTGGTGCGTAAGAAACAATCTATAGTATTAAACGCCACCAAAACTAAATGTATGCTTATTGGTACAAGGCAGAAAATGTCCAATGTTGACTTAAAGGTAGTATTGTCATCTATTTCAAGTTCACGCAAAGGGTAATTACCAGCAGTACGCTTTTTAATTAGGGATGGCACCACTTGAAACTTTCTTAAGTGAAGGATTTTGCTCCAGCAAGGTGTCAGCTTCACATTAAACGTGTAATTAGAGCTAATTACAGACCTTCTTAATTAGACTTTGCACTTATCTGTTGATATGAACTTGCTTTCAACGATGCCAGTCTCTGGCTAGGTTTTACTTTACAAATGAATAACTGGTGACATTATATAATGTTAGAGAACGCTCTAGCGGCAGGTTTATACATGTTTTAAATGAATTGCTAATTCAATTTTCACTATTCAATAAAAAACAACCCACCTAAATGACGATAAAGTGAAGAAAAAAAATTAAAATGAAATGAAAATGGAAAGAAATAATGATAAATAAAAAGCAATGCAGAAACAAAATATGTTCTGTTTATGGAACAGACATAGAGTAATTGTTATTTTCTTTTCAAACTATTAAAAATAAAACTTTGTTATCATTCTTGTATGCCGATTTCCCTTACAGTTCCAGTTCCAGTTCCATGACTGTACAGCTAATAATGCACAACATTTCTGAGGTAAGATTACTACCCTTATTTTGTCCTAATACTCAATAAATATTATGCACAATAATTTATCAATAATTTCAGAAATCACTATGTGCGCTTGTAGGGCTGTCCGTGTGTCTGTCAGTATTTTCATTATCTTTAGAACCGGTTACCGTGTGAAGATGAACATCGGCAAGTGTATTGCTCAGGACCCGACCCAAGAATGTGCAGTGACAAGTGCAAAGTTGTTTGGATGAAACACAGCTGCAAAGAACAGGCCTTGATATATAGTGTTGGTTGAGAGTTAAAGCGGAGTGTGTAAAACTAGACACAGAAGAAAGAGTACACAGAAGAACAAATGAATCTCACTGGAACAATAACTGGGCCGTTATATGTTTATTTTTCAAACACAGACGAATACTGTTTTACAGGAGATGGTCTCAGGTGAGAGTGTGTACTCACTGAGATCCAAAGAAGGTCTGATTAAGCTAAGGCAAAGGGGCTGACCTAAATATTGAGTGTTGCAAGGAGGTGCTGTGTGGGCATAAGATAATAAAATAAGGGGACTTTAATTAATGGTTATAACATCCATGTGTGGTCACAAGGACTGGTCCCTTACAAGGTTTCGGGGTAATAAAATGTAGACAGAAACATTCTGGGGTTGGGCCATTAACTAAATTAAGGGGATCATTAACTTGTCATCATGGGAAGTTGGATGTTGGGGCTTACTTAAAGAGATACATAAAAATGCCAACAGGTTGTAAATGTGGGCTTACAATACCAAGCCGAAAACAAGACACAAACAAACATGAAAGGTACTCATGTATTTTATTACCAGTCAGCTGTACTAATTTAATGACATAGGGTTTGCGTCTAGAATTTTGAAAGGGTAGTCAGTTAACAAACTAGGTTTAAAGTTGATTGATATTTCAAAATACGAAAGGCGTGATGCGGAGATCAAACACAAAACACAACATTGCCATACCCATTCCATACGAGCCCCGAAGCTATATACTCATCGTTTCATTACGGTCCTGACGCATAATTATTATGTAGCGTCACTCTGGCAACTACAGGGTTCTCTTCGCGAACTGCAAGTTGTCTTTATTGCCAAACTGAACTTTCAACAATGAACTTGGTCAGAATATGAACAAAGCGAACTGTAGAATAATTAAGGAAGGTGCACCGCTAAACGGCAGTAAACAGGCGTTGTTTGGGCGACGTGTATGTAGACTCGGTTTGATCGTATTCATTGGCGAATTATTGAGTGGCCGTTTGTTGTCGTTTACATAAAACGTCACACTTGTAATTATGGGACTAATGGGAGAAGCTATCGATTAGTCGGGAGCCACGACATCTTGATGTGCCTCTGTTTACAATGTATTCAAATGTGCCCGTCAATATGCGCACGCATCATGTTTTACATGCATTTTGGTTAAGAGATGACATCAGAGGTCAAATAATTCAAAGGCGATCTGACCAGCGACGTCACTCTTTAGGCAAATTATTTGTAAAACATGATGGGTGCGCATCACTGCCGGGCACATGATACAGATGTAAACACGTGACGTCAGAGGGCACATCGTCTATAGTGCGCTATGGCACGCATAACGCCTCAGTAGCTTTTACATGTACATGTATGTCATACACATGTCATGCGACCGTGCCTGTGGATTTGGGGAGAAACCTTTCTGGAAAATACCTTCTTTTTTTATAGAAAAAACACACTTTCTGAATAAATATACAATATAAAAACAATGCTAAAGAAATTAACCTGTGAATGATATTTTCTTAGGATAATTTGTGCGGAATTTGCCTCTTTATAATGTCCATTCCTATCCTCTTGCAGACTACGCTAAGAGACGCCGAGAACAGAACCCAAAGAAATGCCATTTCCAGAGTTGAAATCTCCGAGGAAGCTCACTGCACCCCCAGGAAGAACATCGTCTTCTTCAAAATGCACAAGTGCAGCAGCAGCACCGTTCAAAATATCCTGTTTCGCTACGGGGAGAAGCACCAACTTGACTTTGTCCTCCCCAAGAGTGGGAACTACTTTGGAGGCGGGCCAAGTCTGTTCACCGGGAATGTCGCGATGAAATTCCCAGTGAAAAAGTACAACATTCTCTGCCACCACACGCGCTTCAATTACAGAAGTACGAAGTTTAGAATTTTACAGTGGTTGTGTCGCCTAAAGTTTTGTGTGGTTGTACTAAATTGTGTATGACCGCGTATAGCCCCGTATGACCGCATGTATGATTTTGGAGATTTTTGTTTAAAACTTCTACATGCTTTCTTGGATTTTGACGAAATGTGGATACAGTGACCCGTAGGTGGGAAGACACCATTCTTCATCGGATTACTGAGGTCAGCGGTCATAGAGGGGTCTTTAGAGGTCATTATTATATCCAACCCAATCCAATCCAATCTGCATTTGATTCCACTCGAAATCAATTCTGAACATATATAGACCATGTGCCCTCTGTTTACATCTATGTTCAAATGTCGCCTCTTGGTTAAGAGGCGACATCAGAGGTCACATAATTCAAAGGTGGTCTGACCTGTGGCGTCACTCCTCAACCAAATTTTATGCAAAACACGATGTGTGAGCATATTGACGGGCACATTTGAATACAGATGTCAACACGTGACGTCAGAGGGCACATCGTCTATACAGAAAAAAACCATAAAATAACCCCAGTTTTAACAATGTCATTATGAGAAGTAACGTTAATCGCAACATCAAAATTACACTTTACCTTTGCGGCACTACAGGTGGGTCACATGGTAAAGAATGTGCACGCCGGCTGCGTAATTTGTTTTCTTAAGAATAAGAGGGTTGGGGGGTAATTATCATAAATGGGCGGCTCTAGACCCCTCGCGTCATAATTCAATTCAATTCAATTTTGGTTTATTCAAGAAAAATACTGAGTAAAAAGTCCGAAGACTAAACAAGTCAGTTTACAATGTAAAATGCATTACAAAATATAACAAGGAAAAACACATGGATAAATTAAATCATTAATAAATAAAAACAGAGACCATTATGATATAATAAATTAACATTTAAAAATTCACATGGTACAGGATAAAAACAGTACAATCAAGAGCAAACCTATGAGGGCATAACTATAACTAAGAAGTTGAATTCAGAAGTTGTATAAAGTAAGGAATGGGAGAAAGCATGCGTCTTTGAGTTCGTATACGAGGTAATGTCATGTGTGTAGAGTTCCGAAGATTGCGACCTGTGATTAATTCTCTACTTTGTGGCAAGAGATGGCGATGGTCAGGAGAGGTTAGAACTGATTTGGCAAATTTAGTTGCTAGTTGATGACGCCTATTACTAAGGGATTCAAGTTTTAAAGTCTTTAGGAGTTCACTATATGGCAGTATATTGGGGTAAACGATTATCCTCAAGGCTCGCTTCTGGATACGTTCGATGGTTTCAGCCTGAGCCTTCGTTATATCAGAAGTCCAAACGGGGGCCGCAAACTCCAGTACCGGGCGAATGTAAAGCTGATAGATTATCACCAAATCTTGTGTGTTGACCCCATTTCTTTTTAACTTGTTGATGATAAACAATCTCCTCGACGCGTTTGAGATGATGCGAACGACTTGTTGATCCCACTTGAGGTCATGTTGGATGATGACCCCAAGCAACTTAATCGCGGAAACAATCTCCAGGCTAGCTGAGTCCATGAGCAGATCAGGAGGATGCTGTGGAGTTCGGAGAAAGGAGACTTGCATAGCCTTGCACTTAGCGGCATTCGGGATAACATCATTTTCCTGACACCAACCAGTAAGGCAATCGACGTGAGACTGTAATTGGGACGGTTGAAACTTGTTAATGACCTCCAACAAAGTTAGGTCATCTACGTACTTCCAGCGGTTCTCCGTCGTCTGTGCAGCATCGTTGGCCAATACCAGAAAAAGTATCGGGCCCAAACGTGTTCCCTGCGGCACTCCACAAGTGATAGATCTCTCCTGGGAGGTTGTTCCATGGTAGCGAACAGTTTGCGTTCTCTGAGACAAAAAGCTACATAAGGTAGTGATGATAGAGCGATCTACTCCTAACCCAATCAGCTTCTGGATCACAATCGCGTGATTAACGTGGTCAAAAGCCTTACTGAAGTCTATTGTGCACAGATTAGCGAAGGTCCCAGAGCTGTCGAGACCTGTATGGATGGTGTCCACCAGGCTGACGAGGCAATGCACAATCGAAGTACCGCGTCTGTTACCAAACTGCTTAGGATCGATTTTGTCCTTGATGTCATACAAAATCCAATCAGCAAGGAACCCTTCGAAAATGCGAGATATTACAGGGGTAATCGAGATGGGACGTAGTTGGTCAAAACCAGTCACTGGTGTAACCTTCGGTATTGCACACACAGAGGCATTTTCCCAAATATTAGGAAAACAACCCTCTCTTAGACAGCAATTAAAAATATGAGTTAAAGGCTCGGACAACTCAAAGGCAAACTCCTTCAAAAGACGTGAAGGGCATTCGCCTGGATGGCAGGCCTTCGAGGTGTTAATACGGCTGAGTTTGTGGTATACTTGATATCGCAGGATCGTCGGAGGCGGTGAAGCTGCAGGTAAGTATGCTGGCATAGCAGACGGATCGAGTGGAGGCAGTGTACAACAGATGTTAGCGAAATGGGTATTCAAATCATTTGCTATTTCGTTATCAGGTTTGTCGTCGGATGAGAGGCAAAGTGATTTTTTGCGAAGGCCGGCTAGATTGCGAATTTGTTGATGCCATTTACCGGGCTCCGCTTTTTTCAGATGGTGCACCTTGCGAGCATAGAAATTGTCCTTAGCATCTTTTATCTCTCTCTGGACAAGGTTTCTCTGCGCGTTGTAGGTTGCTGAGCCTGTTCTGTAGCTAGTATTACGCTTAATGATGGCTCTACGAATGCGATCATTCATCCAATCTTTGTCGTTTGGGCGTCGTTTCACAGTGACAATTTCGAAAAATTGCCTGTACTTGATGTTGAGTAGTTCGTGGAAATCGGCAGCCAAGGCGTTAGCATCAGATACTCGAAGCGCAGACCAATCCATCTGCGTAATCCATTGACCAAACGCTCGTACAGATGAGTCGCGAAATGGTTGAAATGATATGTTGGACGACTTTCTAGGAGGTACTTCTGAAAGTGGCCGGTATGTTATCACACAATGGTCGCTAGACGATATCGGTGCCGAGATGACAGGATCATTATATACATCAGCCATGTCCGTTAGAATCTTGTCAAGAGTAGCAGTGCCCCGGGTCGGTTCAATAACCACCTGGGATAGCAAGGTATGGTGCTCAATATCATCGGTAGCAAGATCATTGAAGTCGCCCATGATGACTATTGTAGCACTGTCTGACTGAAGTCGAATGTTGTCGACGGTGGCGATGATATAGTCTCTCATCTCTCCTCTGAAAGGTGACCGTGGAGGTGAGTATATAACGCCAACATATATATCATTGGCTAGATGAACAGTGCGAGATGATTTGAGGCGCACCCAGAGGGCCTCAAGGTGTGTTGGAGTAACATATCTGAAGACTTCGTAGCAGTTGATATCATCTCGGATGTACAAGGCAACGCCCCCACCCTGCCGTTCTTCACGATCGTTGTGAAAAAGTTTAAATGATGACAACTGGCAGGCGGAAGCCGGTTTTGCTGGGGAAAACCATGTTTCTGTCACTCCAATGACATTGGAGTTGTTATGAGTTATGTTCAGTACAGCTTCAAAGTCACTAAACTTGTTGCTAAGTGACCTTGCATTGAAAAGCATCATGGTAGGTAGGCTTTTGGATATGCGGTGCTGGTGCGTTTCTATGTGGATAAGCCTGTTTTCACGAGGTCTAGAGCACCGGAGATTTCTATCACGGATAAGGACAGGAATCGGATCGTGGTGGCGGCGGCCTTTTCGTCCTCTGTGCGTTTTGCGTTTGCGTGCAATCCCAAGTTCGTGTATTATGTTCCACACATTTATGTCCACTTTTGTAAGGCAAGCATCCCTCGTGCATGCCGGATTCAGTTCGTGCAGATCGTTGCGCTCGTATGTTCTCCTTGCATGTGTACTACAGTGCAAGCCATTTTCTTTCTCAGGACCAGGGTTGGGGTTGATATCGCCACATAGGAGTAAAGTCAATTGAAAAGTTGCTGTTGAGTTGTTGTAGTATAAAACTCGCTGTGAATAGGCAAAGCACACATAACAGCCAGAGTCAGTTGAGCTCAAAAGGATTAAAAGGAGCACAATGGAAACTCCCCCTTTCAGATCCATTGTACGGTGTAGTGTGTAGCTTCCCTCAATAGATCACCAGCAAACGATGAAAAGAGTATTCGCTTGGATGATTCAGCAGTGGGAGATGTACAGAGTCTATGGTAAAATGGCTGACAGCAAATGCAATACAGTACATGAAAATGCTGAAAACACAATCTCCAAATTGCAACTGTTTCGTGTCCTGATATCACACTAAATCAAACTTAAAAGCGTCCAGACATCCCAAATAAACATTGAACACAAACAGTAAAGGTCAGCTCACTAACAAAGCATTAAAAACAGCACATTTACTGGAGCAGTTTTGAGGGGCAACCTGCATAGGTGCACACACTCCAACATGAGTAAACATGAGTAAACATGAGTGAATTATTCAGTAGTTTGAACAATGACGCTAATACATTGTCATTGCTCATTCAACTAGCCAAGAGGTACATTAAAGCACTTTGAAAAACGGCTTATGTGGACCTCTCACGGTAGTGGATAATGAGTTGGGTTATAGATCGTTCGACTGGGGTTCGAATTCGGTTTCTACTTATTTTTCATTGACTATTTTTGGTCCCCAATTTTATTGTTGGAGTGAGTTTAATTTAAGGGAAAGTAAGGATCTGAGAACCTAAGTGTCTTCCACTCAGTGTGGTGTAGACACGCCCATTTATGATAATTACCCCTAACCCTCCTAGGAAAACAATTACGCAGGCCGGCTAGCGAATTTTGTTTCCGTAGGTGGGTGAGTCAAATAATGAATTATTCAGTAGTTTCATTGATCAATGTACAACAGTTAGGTTCTGGGTCTCCTTTTCTCCCTAAATTAAAAATCTTCCAAAGATATCAATTTGACTAGGAAAAATGAAGTGACCTACAGCACGATTCGAACCAGGGATCTTTGTTCCATAGCCCATCCCACTATCCACTACACTACGTATAGCAGCTCGACAACAGCTGTTCTTTAAAGTGATTTAGTGTAACTAGTTAACTAAATAACAACAATGCTATGACGTCATATTTTTTCCGATGAATGAACATAACTTCTCATCCAAACTATAATCATGAATTTTGACTCATCCACCTACGGGAAAAAACCTGCGGCCGGCTACCTTTGTAATCCACAGTATAGCTCACTTGTATGCCACGGACGTGTTACATGTTTTTGCTAAATGGGCGGCTTTGTCATTGGGCAAAAAGTTGGATGCACTACGTGCTTTGTGAACGTTTAGGATACGTTTCGCTAAAAGAATCAGGTATTTGAAAGTGTGTTGGAGTTGGCCGGTCTTTTACGGTCTTGCACGAAGACTTTTCCAGCTTTCAATTTAGGCTTGAGGCGATTCCATACCAGAATATACTTTAATCCGATTCTGGCGTGGATTATTGATCAAGCCTAGATTAAAAGCTTGCGACTAGTGTACATGTACATGCACATAGGACTTGTGTTTGTGGAGTTGTGATTGATTTAACTTCAGCACTTTCTTATAATTTTCTTTTTTATTATTAACTTGGGATCCTCTAGGCATGGTAGAGATTATGCAGAGAGATGCGGTCTTTGTTTCCATCATCCGTGACCCGGTCAGCATGTTTGAATCCCTCTTCACTTACGGCAACTTTGCCACCGTGTACAACCTCCCCAAGGACAGAGCGCTAGAACTCTTCCTGGAAGACCCGGAGTACTACTACAAAAGAGCCCACAACACAGGCCCATTAACAGCTAGAAATTCCATGCTGTACGACCTGGGTCTTGACAGAAAGGCAACCGGGGATCCCATCCAGATCACGCGGAAAATCCGTCAGATGAAGAAGCAATTTCATCTGATGATGATAACGGAGTACTTCGACGAATCCCTTGTGCTCCTACGGGAGCTCATGTGCATGGAAACGGACAACGTCGCATACTTCATCCTCAACGCTCGCAACAAGTCCTCGGTGCGAGCGGTCTCGCCACAGATGGCCGACAAAATCCGCAAGTGGAACTTCGGGGACGTAAAGCTGTACGACGCCTTCAACCAGACATTCTGGAAGAAAGTCGCGGCCTTCGGTCACAATAGAATGCGACGGGAAGTGGCCCAACTGAGAAAACGGAGAGAGTATTTTAAAGAGTACTGCATCGCGGATGTAGTGAGCAGCGAAGAAGGAGTATGGCGACCCCCTGGGATCGAAATCAAAAGTTTTAGGCTAAAGCCTGGATCTTCAAAGACGAACACTTGCGTTCAGATGATTCGAACAGAGTTGCCTTACAGCGATCATATAAGAAAACTTCAAGTTCGAAGATATTCCAACTTGTCTAACAAAAAACAGTAAATGCTGTCACAAAGGTTGACCATTTTGTTGCATATGTTCAGTATATTTTACTGGTTCTGGTGTTGTCTGTTGAGAAACTTGAAATATGGGACCTGCTCCAACTAGTAAACCCAAAACAAATCGCATAGGTTGATTTTGTGCTTCAAAGTTTAATGGGGGTGAAAATTGAGTTCATTTTCGACTTTGAATTTTTGATGAATTTTGTAACATTAATATATTTTCTTTCAATTCTGTAACTTCAGGGTATCTGTGGGTCTTCAAAAAGTCTTAAATTGACTTTTCTTAATTTAAGGCCTTGAAAATATGAAAAAGTATTACATTGAGTTCTCCAACGTTTTTAAAAAAATTGACGAAGTGAGTAAAGGACTTTTTATCACCTCGTTATAATGATCATATAGTGTGTTTTTAATAACAAACTGCAAAATGCGCATATAAAATTTGTTTCTGTAAAGCTAATTGCATGTGGTAGACAACCCACATTATATTTACCAAGCGTTTTAATCTCGGTATCCAAAATACACCCGTATATCTAGCATCAGTCCGCCCACTATTATTCTTCAATTTTGTCTGAAAAAGTCTTAAATTTGACTTACTGACAGATACCCTGTATTTTTATTTATTTTTGCCAGAAAATATAACAATTATTTTGGTGTCGAATGAAAGTTGAACATGTCCTTTTTACATCTATACCAAAAACTCTATTTCATCAAAATGTGAGTTGTTTCTAGTTTTGTAGGAGGAGGTCACAATTTTGCTGCGTCCACAATACATGGGTTAACGAAATTGATCCCAGACAGTTATTTTGTTTCTCATTTTATTTTAAAGAAAGTTTTTGACAGAAAAATAACATTTTATTAAGTACTTCCAGGCCTTCATGTATTCCTACTTAAACTATTTTGTTAAATTGTTTATCGTACTGCTTGTTTACAAATACTAATTGTTTATCATTTTTGTTGTTGTAAATCACACAACGAAGGACTTTATAGGCGCACGCAGGAGTACTGCAACTAGGCCGATACTTCCAAGAGATTTAACAGTTTAGGATGGCGCACAAATGTTGTGAGTACAGAACATGGTAAATTCAAGGAGGCTCATGATGCTGTTGTAAGGGTGGGTATCTTCAAAAAAATACCCCTGAAAATCCGCAAAAGTCCTACGTGTACTCTTATCCTGATTTTGTCTTCCAAAGTCCTACTTAAAAATATATAGATTATATTTTTCTACTATTTTTTTTAACCTGGGTCTGCCTAAAAGCCTGTACTTCATTACAAACACGCATTTTATTTGTTTTAGAACTTTACTGTGGGAAAGTGTGTGACTATTTTGTTTTCATTCTTAAAATCTTCTTAGTTTTAGTACAAAGCCAATTTACTACTTTACTTTAGACAGAATTGTGATGTCAATAAAATTTGGCATTTGATTCTATTGTACAAAATTCTTGGTAAAAAAACAAAACTACAAACTTACAGAATATAAAATATATAGGTGATGGGTAAATCCCAATATTAAATGTATATATCACTGCGGCGCAAATTTCATGAAACACCCTCCATGATGTAAAATGTGTAATAGATGCGCATGCAAACACTGGAGGGTATCAGTCTGTTGTAGCAGATGTACCGGAGCAGACTGTTTAAAGGTAGGATTGGTAGTTGTTTGAATTATCATGAATGGGTAGATTTGGGGGGTTGTATTTTATAGTAAATAGTTTACTGACCTGTTCGAAGTTTTCCAATCATGGATGCCAAGGAAAACAAGAAAAAACGGCATTTGTTTTTAACCAGTGTCGGGCAGTGGTTCTTATTTTCATAAACATTTTCGGAGCAATTAGAGCGCAATAATTTTGCTGGATGCCTACAATCATTATTTACTTTCAAATTAACATATTTCTTAATATTTCGATAGTATTGTTTTTCGATATCTGCAATTGGTATATCTATAAAAACCTTTAATGAAATGTTTATTAATATAATTCAATATTTTTAGAGCAGTGCTCAACTCATGTTGATGCACTGGAAACCTGTAATTGCGATTTTAATTAGTAATTTGTTTTAAATAATGATGCAAATTTAAAGTATTTGTGCAATTTGGGCCTAAATGTATAGTAGATGTGCATGCAACACTGGGGTTTCAGTTTGTTGTAGTTGGGAAGTAGTTTTAAAGCAGTACTCAGTTCATGCTGATACACTGCACAAATCCGTACTTGTGATTTTGATTAGTTTAAACTTGTAATTACTGATGCAAATTTAAAGTATTTTTGCAAATTGCATTATGGTGTCCCCCCCCCCCCCCACAAAAAAAAAGGGAAAGCATTTCATATCCGGATATCATACGAGTCGATTGAAAGTTTTTTATCTACCTTTTAGTAAAGAGAACAACGTCACAACAAATTATTTCAAGAATATTACTGGCTTTACACGTTGAAGCTTCTATTCGATGTGCCCGGAAGTTCGGTTTCTCGTAAACTCTGGTACGTTCTCAAAGTCAACTTACACGCTCTATTCACGATTTGTAATGTCACTCCTGGGCCACCATACGTGAGAGATAGCCAATTCTGCCAAGTTTGTGGGGACTTAGGGGTCCAGGGGACGGATTTACCTAGGTATTTCTGTCCCCCTTAAGGTAATTCTGTCCCCCTGCCCAACGTTAAACGTGCCCCCCTGGTAAATTTGTCCCGTGCAACGTCACAAGTCTAGCACCCACTAGACGCAATAACCAGCCGTCCACTACAGTACAGGGACCTTATTTACAAAGCATCCACACGCTTTAACGGATCCGTTAAGCCTCCGTTAGGATTTGCGCCATATTCACGAAGTATCCGCATAATAGCGCATCCGCAGAACACGTCCGTAAAAGAGCAATTGTTTTGCGGGAATTCCAGCTTTCCCGTAAATACGGATCTCCGCATAGCGCTAAAATGAAATGGCTGCAGTGTTTGTGGTTCTACTGGAGGAGGAAAACAGGCGTACTCCTTGCCGCCAGCGAGTATTTCGTGATATGTTACAGCCAGTGGACATTTACGACGATGTCGAACTGATAAATAGGTATCGAATGCCAAGGCATGTACTGTTGGAGGTGAAAGATTAAATCCGTGATCAAGTTGAACATCTGACACAGAGGTCGCATGCAATACCCGCCACGCAGATCATAACAGCCCTCCGATTTTTCGCCGAAGTTTCTTTCCAATTAACAAATGGAGATTTAAGTGGAATTAGTCAGCCGTCTAACTTCTCCAATTGTTACCCGGGTCTCCTTAAAAGAATTTCGCCACAAATAATTCGATTTCCATATAATTCGATATAGCCAGTCAGAATCTGACCAAGGAAGGTTTCTACGATGAACGTCATCGTCGGATTCCCACTGTTTTGGGATGCCTCGATGGATCACTTGTCGAGATTAAATGTCATGCAGGTGCCTATACATGTAGACATAACTACCACGCTATAAATGTCTAGGGGGTTTGCGACCACCAGAAGAAGTTCACCAATATTGCTGCCAAGTTGCCAGGCTCGACCTATGATTCGTTTATGTGCACTCACTCAGCCTCAACCACCAACTAGCCAATGGTCTTGCAAACGATGGTCACCTTCTAGGCGATTCTGCGTACCCCCTTCGATCATGGCTGCTAACACCAGTACCATGATGATGATGATGCAGAACGTCGACACAATATTCATCACCGAAGAACCCGACAGAACATCGAAGGAACTTTTCAATATGGCAGATGGAAAATGAGCTGGTTCCAGGGCTTTTAAGCTTACTTTCAAAATCGATGGCAGTTTCAAAGTTGGAAAACGTACCAAAGAGCACAGACCATTAAAGCGTGCGGGTGCTTTGTGAATAAGGTCCCTGAACACAATGTGGACAATGAAAGTCAAAAGGTTGTATTGCTACTGGTGGCAGTAACAATGGTTGTTCTGTCATGTGTGGAGCAGCGACTAGTCTAGTGTTATCCTATAGCAGCCGCGGTATACTTGTCTGGGGACATCACTGGTCCAATCAAAGAATACTTCTCCACACAGACAATGATGCTTTAGTGAATGTTATTAACTCGAATACATCTAAAGAAGTGAATGTTATGGCGTTGATACGTAAGCTAGTGGTAACAAGCATGCTGTGTAATATTCAATTTAAAGCTGTACATATCCTGGGATGCAAAAACACGCTAGCTGCAGGTCGAGGCGTTCAAAAAAGCTGCTCCACACATGACAGAACAACCATTGTCACTACCACCAGTAGCAATACAACCTCGGAGCTGGTTCCAGGGCTTTTAAGCTTACTTTCAAAATCGATGGCAGTTTCATTAGGATTAGTGGCAATGGCAATGAAGCGCTAAACTCGTATTGCTTGATAAATTGAATCAAAATGGTCTGTGCTCTTTGGTATACGTTTTCCAAGTTGTTGTGAGGGTTTCTTGTTTCCGTGGGGAGCCGCCCTATGCAGATGGAAGTCAGCCCCATCGGTCGACTGATGGCAGGTTTGCCCCACGAAAAATGCGTGGGCAACCATAATTATATCTTAGTTGACCCTATTGTATTTTATGTCCAAAATAATTAAGTGGCAAAAACATTTACAACAGTTATAAACAATTTGTTATAAATTACTTTATTAATTTCATGAGAAATTTGAGTTATTGGTTTTAATAATATGTGTAATGTAAATTAAAGTTACAATTTATTTATTATCGTTAAAAGTAACTGATTCAGTTAGTTAGCACAGGTGTAATAAAGTACTGGCTGACCCAACTGAATTCAAACTTAAATGAATTTTAATATTCCAAAATAAAGGTATAGACTCGCAAACCCCAAAACGTTGAAACGAAGTGTTTGATTTCAAAGACGCGTAAATCCATAAATGCATAATCTTGAGTTTTGGCTATCTCAAAAGTATCACCAAATGAATTGGCATCCCCAATTTTGTTGGAAATGACACCTTAAAGGGATCGTATACGTTTGGTAATTACTCCAAAAATTAATGACAATAAAAACTTACTTGGTAAGAAGTACCACAGCTTTGGATAGTATAACGCATTTTAGAAACTTTTCACTTCGAAGTACTGCGGTTATGGAAAACGATATCACTTTTTATCCCCAACAATTTGAATCTGAGAAGCGTTACTGCAGTGACGTTTCTCAGAGTGTGTATTCCAATGAAGATTTTTCTTCCTGCGTGGACATAACCGCTCTAGATTTTTGGCAATATCTCAAAATCGCTACCACATTTTGAAATGAATTTTTTAGAGGTTAGTTTTATGGTATATATTTATATATAGCATTAAAATAAACAGTGGGTTCCAATTACCAAACGTATACGATCCCTTTAAATGTTTTTATACACTGTTTGGCGTGTTTGTGCATTAGACCGGATGGACTGGCGGCCATCTTGGATTTGACCTCTGACGGTTCTCCGAGGTCAAATCTGACTTCCCTCCACATCTGAAAATAAACCTTATGGTATATATTAACTATGGTATAAATGTCATTCTTTTCTCAAAAAGTGCAAAATGTTCATAATATGAGAGCTTGTTAACTGTACTATAACCACTAATTAAAGGAAGATTAGACCAAGCACGAGGAAATCGACACTCAGTCACTCACATCACAACTTACAAAACAGACCGCGGTCTTGTGTCAATTCCCCGCGTTTGACTATTGCATACGTTTTGGCATATTGCAGGTACAGATCACAGAAAGGACCAGAAGTAAACAGCCGTAGTTCAACATTTGCTGAGTCCGTGACATGTTTACGTTGAGCAGATGAGAAGGTTGAGATGGAAATGCCGGTGTTTCATGATAGATTGAAAGGTTCAGAGTATTTAACAGGTCAGTGATGGATTTGGAAGTATTTAGGGCTTGATTGGGTGTGCTTGTATAGGTGTACTTGATTGTATCAACATTTTGGCATAATTTTTAGTGCCATTGGAAAGAGCTCAGAACAATACTATAAATATCTTGGTTATGGGTTAATTATTAAAAAAGTTATGAATATTTTAAGATTTAATTGACGGGCTTGATTTTGTATCGAACATAGAAAACAATGAAAAAGTCGTGACCTTTTCGGGAAGTTCTGAACTAAAAAGTGCCATACTTTTTGTATTACCCAACGGATTTTACCGAGGAAAGCCCTACAAAAACAACACTTCGCAACTGTTTTTACTTATTACAAAGGTACAACAGTTCAATCATTTTATATGTAATTACTGATATTGATTAAGCGGCTTGATAAACAATACATTTTCAGCAACAAAAGAAAATTGTAAAATCACAAAACTAGAGCATTTTATTTTGAAAAACATGTAGCATTAAATATAAAACCCCAATAAAAGCCAATTCTAATTACATGTTTATGTATGCCCAGTAGGCCACTTAAAAAGCTTTGCATTATTTTTTTTTTTCTGGTGTGAGCTTTAAAAAAATATAACTTTTGTAACCTTATTATTTAAACCATGAACTTTTTCGCCCTAAAAATTGTAATGAAAAAGTCAATATTTGCCGTGAATCGGATATTTCATAAGCTTATAAACTAGGAGAACAATCAAAAGAAAAAGAAATCCATAAAAAGGCAAAATAGCCATTATAACCCAAAACATGAAGGTTAAGCAAAACATGTAAAAAAAACACGGTAGCTTGTGTTTGTAAACATTGGCATCGACCAATCACGTTGCCGACATTTGGTTACATGACATTTGGATCGCGTATGCATTTATTTTCAACAGAAAAAGCACACATCAAAATCCTTAATCATCGTTGTCTGTAATGCATAAATTTCACAAATCTTGTCAAATATCAATAGAAGGCATTCATAAATATCATGTTAGTATGTTTTTAGTGCCAAACGGTAGTTTAAAAGGCAGTGATAGTAACTGACATTAAACGTTCGCCAGTATGAAATCCATCAGTGACGCCATAGAAAATGCCCCAATTCCACATTAAGCTACTACTTACAAAAGTCTATCATGCTTTTCTGACAACTATACACATGTAGCAAAGAAAAATCCTAATGGCGATTAGTCCTTTGAGATGGTACCAATATGTCAAATTTCAGCCCCTGGCTCATGGACTAAATGGCAACTCGAATTTTCTAAGGTTTCGTCCATTTGTAAGGAGGGGCGAGCTAAAATAATAAAATTAAGAGTTAAGAAATTTAAGTAGCACAGAATTCAGTTCATATGCTCAGATAAGTTCCAGCGGGACTTCTATTAATGAAATGAGAGTCTGGAAGGAACATTTTCTTGGCATAAATTGGACAAATTGTTCTTAAATCCCAGACGTGGTGATCCTAAGGTAATCCTAAATGTGTTAATAACTACAGACCTATCTCTATCCTTACATGTTTTTCTAAGATCTTTGAAAAATGCGTTTATGTTCGTACTGTACGTTTTTTGAGTAAATTTGATATCTTGACAAGTTTACAATTTGGATTTCGTAGTAAACAATTTACTACTCATGCCCTTCTCGGTTTTATAGACAGATTTCCAATGCAATTGACGGCTTGAAACACACTCTAGGGATATTTATTGATCTGTCGAAGGCATTTGATACAATCGACCATAATATTTTATGGCATTCGTGGAACTTCCCCATAGTGGTTTAAGAATTACCTCTCTAATCGATCCCAATATGTGTCTATTGATGGTAGTAATTCAAATTCTAATGATTTAACATATGGTGTACCTAAAGAATCAATTCTTGGACCAATACTTTTTATAATATATATTAATGATTTTACAAAATATTAAAACGAACTTTCTTTTATATAGTTTGCAGATGATTTAAATTATTTTGTTCACATAGTAACCTCAATTAACTTATTAGTCAACACTGAACTTAAATATGTTGCAAATTGGTTCAACATTAATAAATTGTCCCTCAATATTAGTAAAACCAACTATGCTGTACAGTAATTCTACCAGTGACCTTCCTTGTGACGTGAGATTGTTGATTGATTCTGGATTATCATGGACATTTCATATTAACAATGTATGTAAAATTGTTGCCAGGAATATTGGTTTATACCATCTATTAAAAATCATACTAATTTTTCGCGTCCGGCTTCAAACTTCCTCATCTTAATTACTCGCACTTCTTTTGCTCATAAATCTATTAAATATGAGGGACCGAGGCTTTGGAACTCATTTACTGATCAACATCATGATCCAAAAATCTCTCCTTGCTGAAATCATAATGTAGTAGATGTACATTGCAATAACCTCTTGCTGACCTATCCAGTCCTTGTCTATTGTTAGTGTCCAGGCGTACGTGTATAATGTAATTTTCCTCATTGTACATGTACATGCCATGCATTGAGTCCCATTAGCTTTCCAATTTGGTTCTAATTAACATCCTCTCTCAAGCCTCAATGCATGTGCTAGGGGCCCATGCTTATAAGCTTTGCTTCACAATGAACCTCTCCACACTGATATTAACCATACTTTATGTCCGATTTTAACATTCTGGAAATTAAAATTCCCTTCTATGTTCTTGTGATAGATTGTGTAATATATAAAGTGGGGCAAGTGGGACACTTAAGCACATTTGTGTGTGCTGCACCAAAATAAAAGATTGGATTCACACAAATTAATGCTTTTTTACATTGTTAACGTCTCTTCTGTACATAATGATCATTTTGGTCCACTAGCTGCATTATGTTTTGATAAATGGGGGAAAATATGACAGGACTGAAATGTCGGATTTTCCTTTGTGCATGGGGTAAGTGGGACAGTCATATGGGGTAAGTGGGACACACTAAAAATACACAATGTACACGACAAAACACTTTTTTTCAAGAACTGATGCATTTCTATTAAAAGCAACTAATCAATCCTGTTTGAAAACATTATCATTCGAAGTGGGCAAGAAATTGCAAATGTACAATAAAATTAATTACATTGGTTTTGGACGGCATCCATCATGTCCGAAATCAGTGTACATGTTCATGTGTACAATCAATGTGAACAAAAAGATTCCCTTTAGAACAGCTCCGCATCAATGAAGCCCGACTTGCTTGTGCCGAACAGGGCTCCTGGTGGTGCATTAGCAGTCAAGCCTCCATTGAGGCGCTGACCCTTGAAAATGATGAAAGGAGGAAGTACTGAGCCACTGGCACTGGCGCATATAAGGACAGTTACATTCTCTCCTCGCTCCCCACTTGTGCGAGACTGCACCGTTTTCTTCCCCCTAACTGCTACAATGCTTGATGGGGTGTGCACTAAGCTCAAACCAGTTTCATCGAGATTATATATCCGAGTCGGGCTGGACTTCAGATCAACATGATCCATGACATCGCCTAATTTTTTGAAATGATCGGTGATGATCGTCGGGTTCAGCATCGATGCTCTTGCTGCTGACAGACCTTCTGGCTTTCTCAGCGACAAGTCAGGATGACGTTCCATAAAGCCTCTGTACCAATCATATCCTGCACTCTTCCTGACATGACTGAATCTCTGCTTTATACCAGCATGCTCTGCCATCTCATACGCAAGCTTGCACACAGCCTGCAGTCCAATGCCGAAGCCTTGGCTTTCAAGATCTTTGATGTGGCGTGCCAGTTCATCCTCATCAGCCATGCTGAATACCGGTGGTCTTGTAGCCGGCAAGGAACTCGGTATCCCCTTGCGGATCCTTCTTGACAGTGTTGATTTGGGGACTCCATACTGTTTAGCTGCCTCTCTGATGCCTAGTCTCCCTTCAGTTACTGCTGTATAAGCACTGGCCATTGCATCGGACTGCCACTTCCCTTGCTTCGGAGTCCATGATTTTTTCTTCCGAGCCATATGTGCTGGTCTGCAACAAACACAACAATTAAATAAAATATAACTTTATGTAATTGGCACAAGTACTCTGAAATAAACTTATGAGAGTTTATAATTATATAAAGTGACATAAAACTTTGAAACTATTTGAGCACAGCCAAATATTTAGCACCAACACATGCACAGCCACGGTGCACATGATGCTAATTCCAACCTGTCCCACTTACCCCAAACCAATGGGGTAAGTGGGACACATGGAAAATATGCACATTTCCTCATAATTAGACGCATAAGCTTACTTCAAAAAAGTTTAACATGAACTCTACAATCCCCAAACACAGTGCACTATCCCTTTTACACCAAGTATCAAAAACATTTCATCAAATATTATTATTATGCTGAAATATGTGTCCATCATGCATGTGTTAAGAATTCAAAATGGCCGCAATTACGACACAAACCTTGCATTCGGTCTAGTAATTTTTCATCCTTTTTCCAATGACGAAGTCATTTATATGTTTTGAAAAGGACTGTAACAAAACTAACATGTATTTAAAAGATCAACTTACAGCCAAACATTGTTTGCTAAAATAATCCTGTTTGTTTACGACTAAAAATGTAAAAAGAACCAATCAAAATATTCGGCAATACAGTTCCACAGTAATGAATGTCAAACGCTGAAACAATCAAGGCACATTATGCATGGCAACATTTTTAAAAATCCACCAAAAAAATCCCAAGAAACACATGATTCAAATAACGTAACTGGTTAATACATACCTCTCACAGAATGTATTCCCGACAAAATCGACCTGAAATTCGGCTGGAAATCACTCTTTTCCTCCCGAAAAAGGAGCTACACGTTAACCTCTTTTGTTCACTAAAACAAAATAATTAGGTATCAACTATAGAATGCAGGGCCACTCCATTCTATATCCGCGCATCCATGGCTGCGTGGATGCGCGGTCACGTCACCGCGCATCCATGGCTGCTGTGTGGATGCGCGGTCACCATGAAACCTCCCCGCATCCGGATGCGTGGATGCGCGGATGCGCAGTCGAGACTTTATGGCCGTTTTCGAAACCCCAGCTCAGCTCCCCGCATCCGGATGCGTGGATGCGCAGCCAAGACTTTATGGCCGTTTTACAAACCCCAGCTTCGTCTACGTCTCGGTTTCATCCATGCGGTTTAGCAATAGGCTGAAGGCAGGGGTTTAGAAAACGGCCTATAAACCGGGTCATTCCATTCTCCGCCCAGCAAGACGGTAACTAAAAAAACTAAATACCACAAGAGGGCGCTGCTGCGCAAACCATTTTTAGTTAAATCATTAAACTCAATACGCGCTGAACGTATAAAAACCAACGCCGGTTGACAGCGATAATTCAAAATAAATGGATACAGTCCGTAGACACGACTTTCATTATTGTTTATATTGACAAAGAGAATTGTTTAAATAGACACCTAAATAATCTCATCTAGATAGGGTCTTATAGAAAAAGGTATCAAAGTCGTGTATACGAAACACTAGGGACTGTATACAATTAATTAGGGACTGTATACATTTTTATTGGTGAATTATGCACCTAAATAATCTCATCTAGATAGGATCTTATAGAAAAAGATATAAAAGTCGTGTATACGGAAAACTAGGGACTGTATACAATTAACTAGGGACTGTATCCATTTTTATGAGTGAATTATGCACCTAAATAATCTCATCTAGATAGGATCTTATAGAAAAAGATATAACAGTCGTGTATACGAAAAACTAGGGACTGTATACAATTAACTAGGGACTGTATCCGTTTGTATGGGTGAATTATGCACCTAAATATTCTCGTCTAGATAGGGTCTTATAGAAAAAGGTATAAAAGTCGTGTATACGAAAAACTAGGGACTGTATACAATTAACTAGGGACTGTATCAATTATTATGGGTTAATTATGCACCTAAATAAACTCATCTGGCGTCCCGACTTTGTTCGCGTAAGAAAGCGCATGTGTAAACAGACATACTACGTCCCACGTCTATTGACTTTTTGCCTATGCCGACCGCGCATCCGCGCATCCACGCATCCCAGACAACCCAAAACCGTCACTTCTATAATTCGCTTCATATACGGCCCTCTGTTGACTGTAATGAGCCTAACACGTGATGACGTCAAGCTTTTTTTGACCTCGCATCCGCGCATCCGCGCATCCACGCATCCCAGACAATTACCCAAAACCGTCACTTCTATATATATAATTCGCTTCATATACGGCCCTCTGTTGACTGTAATGAGCCTAACACGTGATGACGTCAAGCTTTTTTCGACCTCGCATCCGCGCATCCGCGCATCCACGCATCCCAGACAACCCAAAACCGTCACTTCTATAATTCGCTTCATATACGGCCCTCTGTTGACTGTAATGAGCCTAACACGTGATGACGTCAAGCTTTTTTCGACCTCGCATCCGCGCATCCGCGCATCCGCGCATCCGCGCATCCGCGCATCCGCGCATCCGCGCATCCGCGCATCCGCGCATCCGCGCATCCGCGCATCCGCGCATCCGCGCATCCGCGCATCCGCGCATCCGCGCATCCGCGCATCCGCGCATCCGCGCATCCGCGCATCCGCGCATCCGCGCATCCGCGCATCCGCGCATCCGCGCATCCGCGCATCCGCGCATCCGCGCATCCGCGCATCCGCGCATCCGCGCATCCGCGCATCCGCGCATCCGCGCATCCGCGCATCCGCGCATCCGCGCATCCGCGCATCCGCGCATCCGCGCATCCGCGCATCCGCGCATCCGCGCATCCGCGCATCCGCGCATCCGCGCATCCGCGCATCCGCGCATCCGCGCATCCGCGCATCCGCGCATCCGCGCATCCGCGCATCCGCGCATCCGCGCATCCGCGCATCCGCGCATCCGCGCATCCGCGCATCCGCGCATCCGCGCATCCGCGCATCCGCGCATCCGCGCATCCGCGCATCCGCGCATCCGCGCATCAACCCGAAACCGTCACTTCTAAGTTATTTGGGACTATTTCTTGAACTTTCAAAATCGGTCAAAGCGTTGCCAAGTTATGGTCCGATAAACTTTTTAGATTGCGCTTTTTCCTAGACAACAAACGTATTAAGCAACAGTAATTAAAAAGTGTTTTTTGAACCATCTCATTTATTCTATTTACATCTTTCAAGCATTTCAAATCATCTTTTCTAGTATGTATGTTGCTCATATTTTTCATATAAGTCTTTCTTTTTCAGATGATACATTTCATGAGATCTGCAAATTCTCATGTTGTTACTCGTTGTCTAGTGGGTCTGCACGGTGTGTATGACACCCCTAGTGTTAGTAGTACACTGTACTTGTTAGGCATTATGAACCTTTTTGGCATTATTAACCCTAACTCCCTCACCATTGTTATTGAACAATACAATTCCTCCAAAATCCTCCAACTTCCTTTGTTGTGTAGGGAGTTAGGGTTAACCTTGGGCTTTAACCTTGTATACATTTTCGTCAACAATTTATTTTATTTCCATTAAATGTAACAATGCACAAGTTGCATGCGATTCAGTCTGTACAGTCTCATCTCTTTCGGTTTTTAAGAAGACTATTGCTTAAGACTTTTCTTTTTACAAAGGCATTCCATTAGTGTAAAAACATCTTGGTTTTAATTTCGTAATCATCGTAGATAATCGTATAATAATATATATTTTTAGACTAATGTTTTCGTTTGATTAGTATTTTTAAGATAACAACAAAATATTTGGCACGCGTACGAGTTGGACCGCGTACGAGTTGGTTCGCATACGAGTTGGCTTGCGTACGAGTTGACCTGTATTCTGATTTGTATGGCACCAGAAAATACAAATGTTCTGGCTTAAAATACATGTACCCGTATGCCCAACTGGATTGCATGTACACTGCTTTTACATTTTTTTATTTTGTATAAGCATGCCTTATATAGTTGTGTCTGTTCAAATGATTACACTTTTCAAATTTAGTATTAACAACACCCTTTTTTTCCCTTTGTGTAGGAGAACTTTCCTTGACGGCAAGTAAAGCCTCAACAGGCTGACAGAAAGTTGAAGTTCCTGCAAGTTCCTGCAAGTCTCTACAACTAGCTTATCACAAGGATTTCCACAACAAAGTGGCTATTACGTGAACGTGATATAACTGGTTCCCGACACAGACAAGGGAAACTCAATACGCGCAGAACATATGAAGGCCAACGACGGTTGACAGCCATAATTCACCAAAATAAATGGATGCAATCCCTAGTTAATTGTATACAGTCCCTAGTTTTTTCGTATACACGATTTAACCAAAATTATTGGTTAATAATCTCATCTAGATAGGGTCTTATAGAAAAAGGTATAAAGGTCTTGTATACAAAATACTAGGAACTGTATACAATTAACTAGGGACTGCGCATGCACAACCAGAACTCGCCAGGCATAAAAATAGCAAAAGTACGTAGGTACGGTTTACGGTCACGTAAAAATAGCCACGGCCTTTCCACAAAGGGCACTTGACTTTGGAAAGTTGGAGAACACTGTTTAGGAATGAGAAATCCTGTTCCTCGTCATATTGCAGTTTGTGCCATGACATTTGTAAAAAGAAAAGTAAATTGTTAAAATTAAATTAAAAATTATACATGCAGTAGAAGCATTGTTTCACATGTACCTTTACTTTTGTTGTGTTAGTTTTATTAACTTTTTGGCTACTCTTGCAAAGCAGTTTGGGCCGACACTGCCTTCATGCAGCAGGTCCGCTTGTACTCGGCAGTGGTGTAACTATACCACCCCCCCCCCCCCCCACCCTCCCTTTCAAATTTAGAAGGTGCCCCCCCCCCCCCTACAAATTCAACACAAGTTATGCTGCTTGTACTTGAAGTACACGGATGTTACTGGCTCAAATCATTGCTGCTATCATGGATCAAGATTTGTCAGGAACACTTGCCCCAATAAGTTGAAAGACAAAAAAATATTGTTGACCTAGCCAGATCAAAATGAACTGCTTTGACTTGAGTGGCTGTATAATGAGCTTTGATTTGTAAAAACATGTGTGTTCATTCCAAACAAGCAGTATCATGAATGATGTGTCACCTGAGGAACAGTACACTCTGAACTTTTGAAGAAAAAAATCCTTTGTCTTGAAATAATAGCCAAAGATTCAAAATTCAAGTTTGTTTTTTTACTAGAACAAATGGATTTTAACTGTACATGTATTTCATTGGTTTACTTTTACGTGTTAACCTACTTGAAAATGAATCCAGACTAAAATGACAATCAAACTTAAAACTTAAACACTTAAAATTGACTTTTTGCCACTTTGTTTATAGATATTTTCTGAAAATTTAATATCTAAGAAATTAAAACATCCAGCTGGGTCGTACTTTTGACTACTTTTGTTTGTTGTGACTAAATATATTTCTGTTTGGCCTGGTATTTCAATAAATCATATACAGTATACTTCATTCTTGGCATTAAAAAAAAAAAATTCTTAAAGAAAACAAAAGAATACAAAACGCGAAATCAGTGCTTCAGCTCCTTGGGTAAATAGTTCTTCCTTTCGAAAATGACTTTCCAAATTACTTTTGTAGCCTGAAACTTTTTAATTTGTTAATTAGCTCTATATGTTTGAGTCACTTTGATGAGCGAGTGCATGTAGTACAAAAACACGGATAGCGCGCGCGGCGTTACGTGGAAACAAAATGGCTTCTAATCCGTAGTTGTCGCAACTCTCTCTATCTACGGCTCTGGGGGGGCCCAACAAAGTGCGCCACCAACGTTGAAATGTATCTCATTCGTTCTTCCACGCTCATGAGCCACACATCTCACACAGTAAATACGTATAGATCGCTACCGCGAAGCGCACCATTGAAACACGTACAAATTTGCCCCGTGTATCGCTCTCCGCATTTAGTGATTCATACAACGTCCGCAAAGCCAGGTACGCAGGCACGATCTACACGGATTTTGTTTTGGGCGATGTCATTTTCTGCCATTTTCGTTCGAAAACAACACGATAAAACGCAAGGGGTTCACAGGCAGATTTTTTTAAAAATTCAGTATATCAGTGCTACATCCTTTTTAAACGTATCCATGGAAAAAAGTGAGTGGGTTCGAAGCACGATTTTTCACAATTTATCGATTATTATTGCCCTTTTTAGGGGAGGTATTTGTCAACGTCGTTTTAGTATTTGTGCACAATCTCTACGTGCATCAACGGTACGTCAACGCTTAATTTTTTCGACTGCTTTTTGTTATTTTCAATACAATTTTTGTCATTGGATGATAAAAATTAAGGTAAATAACAACCTTTTACAACTACAAAAGACAAGATGTTAAGATTGGATGCCAAAAACTCTTTATTTTTCGCGTGAGAAAATTGTTCCCCCCTATTTTGAGAATGGACGGTACGTCAGCGTTGCGCAATCACAGTCTCGAAGGGCCCCCCCCCCCCCCCCCCCTGCCGACGCGCATGGCTACGGCGACGCGCGCGCATACCAGAAACCGGAGACTTTTTTCGTTGGCCTTTAATCTTATGAGCCCATAAAAACAAAAAGCATATCCAGATTGACACAAAATGCAGCCAATGTTCAGCAACTCTTCCCTTTTGCCGCCTTACATTAACAAAACTTGCCTCGTGTAAACGCGAAAGGTATCTTTTTCACTGTTTGCATAAAAGTTAAACATTCTCTATACATGTACTTTACCGTTATTATATCCTCGATCATCCTATTTCTGCGCACATAAGGGTTTGCAACCGAGTAGCTTAAAACTAAAAGAGCAACCACTCTTTTTATCAACAAAACTTATATTGTTGGCTTACGATCTTCCACCATGCCGATTAACAAAGAAAAATTATCTTTATTTGTAGCGACAAGCGGGGAATTGCAAAGCGTGCAGTTTTGGCGTTCAGAAAAAAATCCTGCCTAAATCTGCGCACTGGGGCGCTTCATGGAAAATCTACGGTGTCCGGGCCATGCAACTCAAGAACAACATTTTTTACTCCTTGATTGTGGAAAATATAGGCCTATTAGCTTGAACATTTTTAACATAATTATTTCCTTTTTTTTTCAATGCCAGTACACTTTTCGTAATTTCAAGATTAATTCGACATAATGGTTGAATTCTCAATAGATAATTGTTAATTTTGTTTTTACAAAAAGGCATATATTTAAAATTCACATCCAATTTATACATATTTAACTATTTAATATATATGTAGACCCCAGTTTGTATTGTTATCATTGAAGAAATGTATTATTAAAGTTGGAAATGTACATTAATATTAAAATAATTAATTCAATTTGTGTTACTTTAAATATAGTAGGATTAGCTCTACACGAGTGTTCACGAATCATACTCTCAGTCAAACTAAACTAAAGACTGCCGTGCTCTGAATTCATACTAAAATGGCTTTTTATGTTCTTTAGGCAATACAAAATAGTTTTACAATATTACAAATCGGCACCTCAGACGTTCAAAGCCTCTCGTTCTAATATTAATAATCTTTGTGATAATGGTTTATACAAGGTACACCCAGGACCAAGTTGTGCGTTGTATTGTTCATTTCAAGTAGCAATTGGTTCGCTGAGTTTTTAGAAGGGTGCATCAATAAACTCAGTTGTTGATTAGGCCTGAATTAAATAAAAATACAAATAAATCTAATAATATTTAAATGCCTTAATAAATTGACCCCTTCTTAGATTTGGTATCCTGAACGAATTATCTTGATAGATCTATGTCATATATGTCATATATTGATCATCCCAATCAACAGAGAAAATTGTCAAGATGTCAGATTTTAATAGGTATGACAGAAGAAAATTCCAAAATAATATAAGAAACATGTCTTCTTTGTTGCACCGCAAGTCTTAAACCCCCTTAAAAAAATAATGAATTATATAGGACACGGTAGCTATAATACTGACGACAGAGGGCGAATAACAAAGTTTACCGTGCGGTCATCTTTTCGACTTCTGCAGGCCCGAAAGCCTCTACCAACAATTGTACCTAGTAAATTAGCTGTAAAAAGCAGATTTATTTTCAATTTTTGCCCGACTTACCGTTAAAGCATTCACTTTACATATTTTTTCGGTGGTTGTGAAAGTTCATGCATCAAAGAATACGATCCTAGTGACGGTACATCATTTTTAAGACGCGCGCGTTGCCAAATTGAAATTAAAGGCGAGTGCGCAGAAATAGGACCGCGCAGATTTAGGGGGTCTGACGAATAAACCCCGGCCTCCTCCTCCGTAATGAGAAGTAAACTAAAGAAATCACACACAAACTTGCAAAATAACTTGTGTACTCTAAACCATCACGGAAGGGGGATTTTTTATTAGCTTCATGTGCCGCGCGCCGACAGCGCATGGAAATGAATCACGCACAAAATCTGCCTACTTATTAATTCATTAAGTGTACGTGCGCGACTGATAACGTCACACTATGTCAAACTCCCTAATTAGTCTTGCACCAGAATTAAATAACCAAATTCAAGCTACGTTTTATTAAAACAGTAAAGATCACTTTATTTACCATGCATGTGACGTTCCTCAACTGGTGCCAGCCAAACTGTGCAAAACAGCACCGATAAATTAAGAGGTACATGACATTATAAATATTGTAACGTCTCACTTGGGTAGAGGCGTTATCAAAATAAGAGTCAAGATACAGCATCTTACACACACTATACTACTGGTTTATTCATAAGTATTTACATCACAATAGAGGGCGCACTATATACAAGATCTAGTTTGTGCCTTACATGTTATCTGAGTATTGAGAGAGTGAAGCTCTGTGGCTAGAGCATACAGCTCATGCTGGGAACGAAGCTCTGTGTATGAGCTCAGCTCGGATAATAATCTACTCCGCCATTTCCACACCCTTTATATAGGCTTTTGGGTGCGCGTCTTAACCAATGAGAGCATTGGATTCTGGTAGTTATGAATAATGCATACGTGTACAAAGTTAATGGGGATATTCCTATGGAGGATTTGTACACGTTCTGACTTAGACATTCTTGCAGGAGAAAGTCCGAGAGTTGTGGTGAGCGGGTGAAGTAGGATTACTCGTGGGTGCGTTACGGGGAGTAATCCTCGAGGAAAGGGAAAGGGGTAACTTTCTCGGTACATAGGGTTATGCACAAGACTTAGTCTCTAGACAAGATGAGAACCTACACACAGTTCTATGGAGTAAACTCTTGCGTGGGGAGGGTAACTTGACCTCTGGTGTACCGTGGCAGTACAGTGTGGTTTAGCGGCTCCCAGTCGCTATGTATAGGGTCAGATACACGGGAAGGTTTAGCGGTCCACACTCGCTAATGTGAAGGGTCAGTTTGGGTCGAATACAGGGGTAAGGTATATGAGGGGAATTCACATCGACTCCGGGGAAAGTATGAGGGAAAACGACTAAGTCATAACTCGCTGTGAACGGGCCCATAGCACACAGTACATGCTGGATGCATTGCGCGCTATACAATAGCGTACCGTACCCAGGCCCGTCAGATGGGGGGGGGCGACGGTTGCGAACGCCCCCCCTTTGAAAATCTTTTTTTTTTTTTTTTTTTTTTTTAAGGTAAAAATTGCGTTTTTGGTTAAGAGAATGATGGCGCTTTCCCATCCAGTGACATTCCTCTCTCTGTGACTTGTATGGCTTAATTTAAGCACGAAATAGTCTAGGCCCGTTATGTCCGAAATAAATGGAGTGGGCGAACACTAAAGACTAGATGACCGTATGGTATAAGATAAATCAAATGTGATTTTATTTGGGGTGCGAGGGGAGAATTGTAATCGCAAATTCTCTGGTGTTAGCAATAGCAGTGCTTTCGTGTCTTTACTGTTATGACACTCGTCAGTTGCAGGTAGGTGATTCCATGGTAAGGAATCGGGTCTAACTCGCAAGGTGTGTGGGTTTGGTGTGGTTACAATCAATGAACGTGAATTCCAGGTTTTTGGAACTTAGCCATATTATTTATATTGGGTCCGTATTATTTCTCTTGTATAGAGAGCAGTATGTTGGGTTACAACTGTGTTTTTTTACTGCTTGGTGTTTTAATTGTTACGGTCCGGTTGTTTATGGCTCGGTTGCTGATTGGAATTGGCGTTTTTGCGTTCGCATTTGCCAGAGAAGAGGTTTGATATTTGTTGGTTAAGTGATCTCATTGTTACCTTTTTTCGGTTTATTTCTTGCCATGGCTTTCCTATGCGGAAATTGTATATGAATATAATGAATATATTCGGATTGTGGGGCACATTGTAGGCAAGAAAAACCGTTTGGTTTGTTTTGGTTGATGAGATGTTTTAGGAGGGATGTTTCCCTGGTTTTGTTGGTATTCTCTGGGGTATATATGTACAGTTTGCGTACGTAAGATGGGTAGCGTGCAAAACGGCGTGGCCCGGTGGATGATACCGTGTTGTGATTGGTCATCTTATTATCCAATGGGTGCTCGGATGCGATAGAGCGGAAAACAGAGCATGGGTTGTGAACTCATGTTGTGGATTTGGGCTAAAAGTGTGTTTGTTTTTTGTTTGAAAAAGCCATTATTTATATTTTCCTATTTTGGAAAATAGTTAAATGAGGTATGGGCTTTTAGATAATTTTTTCTTCTATCTTTTGATAGTTGTTTAAGAAAAAATCAAAACATCTAACCGTGTGCGGTGATGGAAAGAGACGTTTTTTTTGGTGTTTGAAAAAGAAACATATGGTCAAACCGTGTGCGGTATTTGGACAAATATGTTTTGGTCGGCCCTTTGTTTATGAGTATAGCGGCTACGTTGTGGCTGGTTTGTTTCAAATGTTATAATGTATTGTAGGTGGAATAATCCCGTCTGCGGGTTATTTGTGTTCCAAATTACAGATTTGCTGATGTGCGTTCAGGTTTTTATTTGTTTAAACAAACGAGATGGCCGGGGTTTCCATGTTAGGATATTTGTACTTGTTGTTTTCCGAGTGCGAATGTGTGTGGGATATCGATGTCATGTGACGTCTTATGTGTGATAGACTTATTAAAGCCAAGTCTGTGGTTGTACATGAGTACTCAAAGCAGAGAGAGAAACAACCTAATTGACTTAAGCAACTACAGTTTGTAGTAGTCTCTACAGTTTGATCCATTGTAACTTCCTAACACCATTTATGCATTTGCTACAATGTTCCTCAAAGTTCCAACTAAGGGCTAGGCTGACGTCATTAATGCGCAAACAGACTACTGCGCATACTTATTATGCACGAACGGACATGTGCTTTAGTGTTGCTACGACAGTTGATTTTTAACCCGGATTTTTAGTACTGATTAAGACATGGTTTTGAAACAATAATCTGACATAACGGTGTTACTTAGTCTATTTATGCAAATCACGACTTGGAATTAAAAGGATAGAAGGGAAATAAACGGTGTTTTCTCATTTCCTTGTACACTTATTTACACACGTGACCATGTTTTGTCACGTGATCACACGCTGCAACTCGTCAACGGACTGGTGGTGGAAGGTTGTTAAGATTGTTGTAGAATCATGTCAAAAACTACTTCCGGTATTTCTGTGCGTCGACCAACAAGAAAGGTAAACTATGACACCATAATGGAACATTAAAATAAGAGAATGAGCGTGTTTCCGAAGGAAATTTTTTTTTTTGACTTTTTTGTTGTTGTTGAAAACGCCCCCCCTTTGAAAAAAGTGTCTTACGGGCCTGGTACCCTGTGCTGTACACCCGTACCAGTAGTGGTGCGTGATAACTTCGCGCTGTGTGAGGGCACACATATCTCGCTGCAAGAACGCTGCGCGTTGGTTGGGAAAGAAATAAAGACCGCTCGCTGTATGCGTGAACGCAACACTATCTCCCCCCAGTTTTTACAACGTCCTCGTTGTAACGTAATTGAACTAAAGTAACTGAATACATCAAAGTTAAACGGAGCGCTAGAAAAGACACACTAAAGGTTAACTCAAAAAGAAAATCAAAAGAATACACTCCTTTAACATAAGAATAATGAGAGCGAAAACAGAAGAATAAATATCCATCTAAAACGACGAAAGTAAAAGTTCAGTGTCCATTGAGATGGTAGTGAAATCACTATAAGTTCACAATTGACGCAGTTCATCGCGAATATCGGGCTGGGAGACTAGAAATAATCTTGCAGTCTCGCTGGCCTACTCTTAGTACGGGCACTTCTCCTCTCTGACAAGGTTGAAGTTCCTGACGTAGATGGCGCTACAGTTGGTTTGGGGGAACCATGTACTTTAGCAGGCCGGGCTGACGAGGGGGCGCCAGTGTTCCTGGTGCCAGGTGTTTTTGTTGGTGTTACTGCGGAGGACGGCATCATCCGTTGAAGGAGAACTTTTCGCAAGTAACGTCTTACGGATGTCCACCAACCATGAAGGGACTTCATCGCTAAAATAATGTTTAAGCCGGTCGTGATAAAGAATTTTTGTTTTTCCTCTTTGCTTGACCCGTATCTCAAACAGGAGATCACTCATTGTTCGGAGAATGATGAGAATGACCCATTTAGCTTGTTTTAGCTTAGGGGATAAACCAGGGGTTCTGGTGCTATCGCGCATGTACACCAGGTCACCAATTTGATAGTTTCTTTGGGAAACTCGGGGATCGTGGTCTTTCCTCTGTCGTTCAGCGGATTTACCAAGATGTTTGCGAACTAGATGATAGACGGTTTCCATCCTCTTCCTTAATGATGCAACATACTCGCATTCATTTTGAGGTGGGTACTCTGTGGCGGGGCCACCGAGTACAAACGCAATTGGCAAGTGCGTTTCTCGACCTAACATCAACATGTTAGGTGAGTAACGTGTAGCTTCATGCTGACAACTTCTGTACGCTGAAGTTAGAAGTGGGAGGTGGGTATCCCAATTTCGTTGGTCACCGTCAACATACGCTGCGATCATGTCGACTAAAACTTGATTAAATCTCTCCGCCTGTCCATTGGCGGATGGATGATATGGAGAAGTTCGAGTTTTGTGGATTTCCAACAGTTTACAAACTTCTTGCATGAGATGAGACTCGTACGTTCGACCCTGATCGGAGTGAATGTCAAGGGGTGGGCCAAAACGGGAAATATACTCGTAGACGATTTTATGAGCTACCGTCTCTGCCTTCTGGTTGGGAATGGGGTAAGCCTCCATCCACTTTGTGAATTGGTCACCGACTAGAAGAATGTATCTGTTGCCATTGTCACTGATAGGAAACGTACCAAGGATATCCGTTACCAGTCTGTCCAGCGGCGCGCCGACTCGATAATCCTTGAGATGTGCTCTGAGGGTTGTATGTGGCCTTTTCCGTGCACCACACTTCGCACACTTCCGGACCCATTCACGAACGGTTTCCTTCAGTCGGTACCAGTAAAACTGGCGTTTGACTTTCTGAGAAGTTTTCTTTAACCCGAGATGAGCAGAGATCACGGCGTCGTGTGTAGCTTTAAGAACGGCACCCTGCAGTTCTTGTGGAACAACAAGTTGTAGGTAAGACTGGGTTTGATCAGGGGTCACCCATCTTTTAAAAAGAACACCGTCTTTTAGCACCAGCTGTTGCCATAGCAACCACAAGTTCCTTGAGGCGGGACTCTCTCGTGCTATCTGGTCTCTGCTTGGTCTGTCGGTTATCCGAGCTGAGCTCATACACAGAGCTTCGTTCCCAGCATGAGCTGTATGCTCTAGCCACAGAGCTTCACTCTCTCAATACTCAGATAACATGTAAGGCACAAACTAGATCTTGTATATAGTGCGCCCTCTACGTTCGACCCTGATCGGAGTGAATGTCAAGGGGTGGGCCAAAACGGGAAATATACTCGTAGACGATTTTATGAGCTACCGTCTCTGCCTTCTGGTTGGGAATGGGGTAAGCCTCCATCCACTTTGTGAATTGGTCACCGACTAGGATAATGTATCTGTTGCCATTGTCACTGACAGGAAACGGACCAAGGATATCCGTGACCAGTCTGTCTAGCGGCGCGCCGACTCGATAATCCTTGAGATGTGCTCTGGGGGTTGTGTGTGGCCTTTTCCGTGCACCACACTTCGCACACTTCCGGACCCATTCACGAACGGTTTCCTTCAGTCGGTACCAGTAAAACTGGCGTTTGACTTTCTGAGAAGTTTTCTTCACCCCGAGATGAGCAGAGATCACGGCGTCGTGTGTAGCTTTAAGAACGGCACCCTGTAGTTCTTGTGGAACAACAAGTTGTAGGTAAGACTGGGTTTGATCAGGGGTCACCCATCTTTTGAAAAGAACACCGTCTTTTAGCACCAGCTGTTGCCATAGCAACCACAAGTTCCTTGAGGCGGGACTCTCTCGTGCTATCTGGTCTCTGCTTGGTCTGTCGGTTATCCGAGCTGAGCTCATACACAGAGCTTCGTTCCCAGCATGAGCTGTATGCTCTAGCCACAGAGCTTCACTCTCTCAATACTCAGATAACATGTAAGGCACAAACTAGATCTTGTATATAGTGCGCCCTCTACGTTCGACCCTGATCGGAGTGAATGTCAAGGGGTGGGCCAAAACGGGAAATATACTCGTAGACGATTTTATGAGCTACCGTCTCTGCCTTCTGGTTGGGAATGGGGTAAGCCTCCATCCACTTTGTGAATTGGTCACCGACTAGGATAATGTATCTGTTGCCATTGTCACTGACAGGAAACGGACCAAGGATATCCGTGACCAGTCTGTCTAGCGGCGCGCCGACTCGATAATCCTTGAGATGTGCTCTGGGGGTTGTGTGTGGCCTTTTCCGTGCACCACACTTCGCACACTTCCGGACCCATTCACGAACGGTTTCCTTCAGTCGGTACCAGTAAAACTGGCGTTTGACTTTCTGAGAAGTTTTCTTCACCCCGAGATGAGCAGAGATCACGGCGTCGTGTGTAGCTTTAAGAACGGCACCCTGTAGTTCTTGTGGAACAACAAGTTGTAGGTAAGACTGGGTTTGATCAGGGGTCACCCATCTTTTGAAAAGAACACCGTCTTTTAGCACCAGCTGTTGCCATAGCAACCACAAGTTCCTTGAGGCGGGACTCTCTCGTGCTATCTGGTCTCTGCTTGGTCTGTCGGGAGATTTGATCATCAATTCCATGATGATTCTCAGGTCTGGATCTGCTCTCTGCAGTTCAGCTATTTCCTCTGTCTTATAGCCACCGACCCAAGATGTGGCTCGTCCGGCGCTATTTCAGGAGAGGCGAGTTGATGCTCTCTCCAGCAAACTCAAAAACGGACTGAGGTTCCGAACACGAACGGATACGCGTACGCGTAGCTATCCGTACGGCCGTACGCGTAGCTATCCGTACGGCCGTACGCGTAGCTTTCCGTACGGCCGTACGCGTTTTATATTTGTACGTGTAGCGAGCGAGATATCCGTGCCTTAATTGTATGTACACAGTTATGCGCATAGTGAAGAACTGTGACGTGTATTGTAGCCAAAACTTGAAAAGAAAAGCAAAGGCATGCAAGTCGAATACACCGTTGGCGTCCCTTCCTGGCGAAGTTATATAACTTATGCATACAAATGAGCTCACGCAACAATTAAGACAGTGCTGTATTTGTGTAATACTTCTATAACAATACAACGGTATGCTTGGTATACACAAAGGTAGAAATAGAAACTATACCACTATGAACATCTAACAACAGAAACGCAACGCACTAATAATGCAAATTCATTGTTATACTTCCTCATCACAGGTTTATGGGAGGGGCCAGAAAACTAAAATTCAACAGCCGCGCTCCGGAATTTATCATACCAAGCATGGTATTGGACTACGCGATTCCCCCTTAGTCCCCCATACCTTATACCCAGCACGATATGTGGCAGATGGGTACCCCCCTCTTATCCCTATACTTTATACGCACTCAACACTATTGTAACCTAACCCACCCACCCACCCCACCCCACCCCCCCCCCCTTGAAACCTAAAAGGAATTCCTGAGATTCCGGGAACACAATGGTCAACACAAAAGAAGGGGGGGTTATCTCTGCCACATTTCGTGCTTCATATGCCATACATATACATTCTCTTGACTATTGTTACCTAACGCACCTCCCCTAAAAACCTAAAAAGAAACCAAAACATTCTGCAAGGCCAATGATCAACACAAAGGAGGGGCAGGGAGGGTTCTCATGCTGCACAAGCTGCAATGCAGCCACTGATGATAAAGGAATAAAAACATGAATTCCATCTCAAGACTTGAAGAGCCCGTTTCCACCTGTCACACATTATTGCTTTATATGCCGGAATTTGTAGTGGAAGGACCATTTGACTAACCAGGTCAACTGGCGACATGTTGAAAATCAACAAACAAATTAATTCACGGTCCAAATTTTATACGTTCGGTAAACAGTTTCTTTACCTGTTCAGCGCTGCCAGTAATAACATTTCGCTGATGTATCACAATCCGGAAAAATGTCTCCCGAGGCTTGTTCTTGTCTGCTACATATGACGTTAAATACAAACTGACAATTGTTAAAATGCAAGGAGGCGGCCACGCACTAGCCTAATTCAAGCCCCAAATTTCATGCAAGACAACATGACTGGGGTTTCACAAACAACAATCAAAATATTGTCTTGGTCTTTATCTTTCTAAATTTTCGTGGGTTAGCTAATTACCTATTTTTATATTTACACCAAAAGAAACTCGCCTACCGAAAAGCAATACTTCTCAAGCCTCCACGCAGCCATTTTAAAGGGCATCCATCCACATTCTTTGGCAAATACAAAGAAACCATAATTTTATCAAGTCTACCATCATATTGAAGCCCCACAACCAGGAAGTGGAGTGAAGGCTAAAATGTAACCACGACAACAGAAACAATCAGCCGGCGCGAGGCAGCCGGGACGAGACGGGGCAGCCAGCGCGAGGCAGCCGGCGCGAGGCAGCCAGCGCGAGGCAGCCGGCAGCCGGGACGAGGCAGCCGGCGCGGGCAGCCGGGGCGAGGCAGACGGGACGAGACGAGGCAGCCTCAGGACGAGACGAGGCAGCCTCGGGACGAGAAGGGGCAGCCTCGGGACGAGACGGGGCAGCCTCGTGACGAGACAGGGCAGCCTCGGGACAAGACAGGGCAGCCTCGGGACAAGACAGGGCAGCCTCGGGACAAGACGGGGCAGCCTCGGGACGAGACGGGGCAGCCTCGGGACAGGACGGGGCAGCCTCGGGACGGGGCAGCCGAGACGAGACGAGGCAGCCGGGACGAGACGAGGCAGCCGGGACGAGACGAAGCAGCCGGCGCGAGGCAGCCAGGACGAGACGAGGCAGCCGGGACGAGACGGGGCAGCCGGGACGAGACGGGGCAGCCTCGGGACGAGACGGGCAGCCTCGGGACGAGACGGAGCAGCCTTGGGACGAGACGGGGCAGCCTCAGGACAAGACGGGGCAGCCTCGGGACGAGACGGGGCAGCCTCGAGACGGGGCAGCCTCGGGACGGGGCAGCCTCGGGACAAGACGGGGCAGCCTCGGGACGAGACAGGGCAGCCTCGGGACGGGACGGGGCAGCCTCGGAACGGGGCAGCCGGGACGAGACGAGGCAGCCGGCGCGAGGCAGCCGGGACGAGACGAGGCAGCCGGAATGAGACGAGGCAGCCTCGGGACGAGACGGGGCAGCCTCGGGACGGAACGGGGCAGCCTCGGGACGAGACGGGGCAGCCTCCGGACAGGGCAGCCTCGGGACGGGGCAGCCTCGGGACAAGACGGGGCAGCCTCGGGACGAGACGGGGCAGCCTCGGGACGAGACGGGGCAGCCTCGGGACGAGACGGGGCAGCCTCGGGACGAGACGGGGCAGCCTCGGGACGAGACGGGGCAGCCTCGGGACGAGACGGGGCAGCCTCGGGACGGGGCAGCCAGCACGGGGCACTCGGGACGGGGCACTCGGGCCGGGGGAGGGGGCCGAGTCGGCCAGGGGACGAGTCGGCCAGGGGACGAGTCGGCCAGGAGATGAGTCGACCAAGGGGCGAGTCTTGCAAATTAAATTTCAAGCGATAATCTTACAAAATCTTTAGCCAATGATGTCATTGGTTGGAATGGACGTCTCAATGACCGTATGAGTGGACGTCTCACTGACCGTCTGTGTAGATGGCACTGAGGACAAACACTTAAGTTCAGCGTGGATTTTATCCAGGAACTCACTGAAACAAATCGCAAGTGCAAAGTGCCAATTAGCATTAATCATGAAATTGCCAACTCAATTTGGAAGAGAAAGAAGTTTTCTAAATGAATCCCAGAAAAGCTGCACTAGATTTACGCAGTAAAAACAAAAGACATTATTCACAGGTTTTTGAGTATTAAAGTACGAATGAAATATTAAGTGAAAAAGGGAAAAAAAGGAAACTAGGTCAAAAAAGAAAGAAAAGGTGTTATTTCCTTCACTTTTGTACACAGAAAGTGAAAGAAACAAAAAAAAGAGGAAAATCAAAATCAAAACAGAGGAAATCAACTTAAAAGAGAAAATTTTCCCGTTTGCTTTCAGTAAGAGGTCCACTTGTATGTGATAACCATTATTATCATTAACACATTAGGGGGAGTTTTGCTCGGCCCTTCCTGACCATTTCAGGGTTCATTTATGGTCGTTCATCAAATTTGCTTATGGTCAGTGTTATAGACTTCATCACACATTCATTGTACATCCTTTCACAAGCCCAGTCACTCATAACAGGCATGACCAATAACCAAGAAACAACTGTCACAGGTTAAAGGTTTCAGACTTGAATTCCTTGCAGAATGAATCACAGATGATGAACTCCACTCAACCACTGTTTATAGTAAAACTTATCACTGTTTGTGGTAAAACTTACCACTGTTTTTGGTAAAACTTACCACTGTTTATGGTAAAACTTACCATTGTTTATGGTAAAACTTACCATAAGAACTTTTGAGCATCTTGCTGTGAGTAGCCTCTAAAAGAAGGAATAAGTCTCCATACACTGCTCAGAATAGCATAAGGAGACACAATGGCCCACTTGCCTGACCACATGACACGGTACAAGACGTGTAGCTCATGACATAGTGGACTGAAAGACAAAACAGAAGTAATAAGACGCCATGTTCAGAGGTCTTAACTCAGAATAGCGTGAGAAGACACAATGGCCCACTTGCCTGACCACAATACACAGTACAAGACGTGTAGCTCATGACATAGTGGACTGAAAGACAAAACAGAAGTTAATAAGACGCAATGTTGAGAGGTCTCAACTCGGAATAGCATGAGGCACCATTTTTGAGAGAGGTCCAGTTTAGGAGAGAGTGGGGTGAAATGATGGTGCACATTACTCAGACAGTTTGTGGTAGCACATGAAGTAACAGTCAAGGCAGTTTAGGTAAAGTCAATGATGGATTTGTGAGGACCTGTTATACATTTTACAGCAACAATGCCTAAGAAACAACTACTGATGTTGATGATTGAGATAAGACAATATTTTCCACTTACAAATTGCTGGCTGTTCTAGGGGCCTTGTACCTGGGCGGGTCAACAGCTTCACGTAACCCCCTACTAAGACACCCTGCAGAGGTTCTGGGCTGTCGCAGGATACGACCTTTTGACCTCATGCTTCCCTTTGGTTTTTGTACGTCCTGAAACAAGAACAAAGGTTACTATATCACGATAAAAATAATATTTTAATCAGATTAAAACGGCTGCAAACTGCTTATGCTACGTTTACATTATGTTCCCGGCGGCCACGGCAGCCCCGTTTACCCGAAACGTAGTGCGCCGTGGGATTTTGGCAATTTTTTCTCTGTATTCAAGTTTTGTTAGGTCTTGCCAAGTTTTCTCACGGTCTATCACGGTATCCGTGACGGGCCGTGGGGGGAAGGGGCTGCTGAGTCCCGGATGCTCCAAGGCACACTACGGTTCGGCCCGCGGTCTACCACGGATGCCAGTACGTTCCCTCCCGGCCCGTCACGTTCTGATGGGGTCCCTCACGTTTCTGACGTTCTGATCAAGGTCTAACACGTTTTTCACGTTCTGTCAAGGCTTTCTACGGATGAAACGTGGACGCCGGGAAGTTGGAGCACGTTTGTGCCCACGGTATAAAGAGAAGGCCTCCCAAGCAATAGCAATCATTGTATCCTGAGATTGCGACGAGACAACATCATGAATGCCCAAGATGAAGACGATTTTGTGTTTGAAAGGACCGTGAGATGCCGGGAAATATACACGCTTCCCATCCCACTACGGACCGCCTCCAAGTTTGTTACGGCCTATTACGTACTGTCACGTTTGGTTGCGTTCACCCCGTTTTACTACGGCCTACTAGATTTCTCATCCGCACCGTGACTGCCGTGGCAAATTTTTTGACAGTTTAAAAATCTTGCCCGGCATCCACGGCAATCAAGGCCTGTCACGTTTGCCCATTCCGCCCCCCGCGTTGTCTCACGTCCATCCCGTTTTGTCCACGGTGGCCTGAAACGTGATTGCCGTGGCCGCCGGGAACATAATGTAAAAGTAGCATTACTGGCTGAAATTATCTAAAATATACCAATCAAATAAGTCAAGATCTTGAGACATAATAGCTGTGTTCATGAAACAAACATGGTTGGGAGAAGAAACACAAAAGAAGGATAGGATGAAAGAACCAATAAAACGGAGGAGGATTAGGCCAAGGATTGAAAAAAGTCAAAGTGGGTAAGATCAAATACAGACCAAGGGGGTAAAAACCTGGGTGAAACCACAAGGAAAGGGTTCAGGGTGAAGATCAAAGGAAAGAACTAAGTGTGACTAGGATTAATAGGGGAGGTGGTTGTGAGGAAAAGGAGTGGGGAACAGTATTACAAGAAAGGGGTATAAAATTAAATTGGACGTGAGAAACCAGAGGAGTAAAAACAAACTAAAGAAAACAAGCAAACAAATTATAATGATTTACAACTCCTAGCCAAAGTAACACCTATAAAGGGGCACTATGTCCTGAAATCCTAGAAAAGTTCCTAGATTTTTTACTTATCCTATTTCAAACATATGTTTGAAAGGAAATAAAACTCAATGTCTTACCTAATGTCAAACCTCAAAGCATTCGATGGTAGTCTGACATAACAAACCTCAAAGCATTCGATGCTAGTCTGACGTAACAAACCTCTAAACATTCGATGGTAGTCTGACAGAAAAAAAACCTTAAAGCATTCGATGCTAGTCTGACGTAACAAACCTCTAAACATTCGATGGTAGTCTGACAGAAAAAAAACCTTAAAGCATTCGATGGTAGTCTGACATAACAAACCTCTAAACATTCGATGGTAGTCTGACAGAACAAACCTCAAAGCATTCGATGGTAGTCTGACATACAAACCTCAAAGCATTCGATGGTAGTCTGACATAACAAACCTCAAAGCTCTTGATGGTATTCTGACGTAACAAACCTCTAAACATTCGATGGTAGTCTGGCATAACAAACCTCAAAGCTCTTGATGGTAGTCTGACATACAAACCTCAAAGCTTTCGATGGTAGTCTGACATAACAAACCTCAAAGCTCTTGATGGTAGTCTGACGTAACAAACCTCAAAGCTCTCGATGGTAGTCTGGCATAACAAACCTCAAAACTCTTGATGGTAGTCTGACGTAACAAACCTCAAAGCATTCGATGGCAGTCTGACATAACAAACCTCAAAGCATTCGATGGTAGTCTGACATAACAAACCTCAAAGCTCTTGATGGTAGTCTGACGTAACAAACCTCAAAGCTCTCGATGGTAGTCTGGCATAACAAACCTCAAAGCTCTTGATGGTAGTCTGACGTAACAAACCTCAAAGCATTCGATGGCAGTCTGACATAACAAACCTCAAAGCATTCGATGGTAGTCTGACATAACAAACCTTTAAGCAATTGTTATGTCAGACTACCAATCGTTTTTTTTGCCTGAAAACTAAAAGTATCGGTTTTTAAATGGTTAAACAAATCTTAACCCTTTTATAGAGTATTTGTAGAACTTCCCTGCATATTTATTTCAGTAAATTTGTGTTTACATGCTGGGTGCATGGGCTATAGTGCTTGAAATATTTCTTTTACTTGAACTCAAATATTAAATGAAGTTTTTAAGTCATTACCGCATACCATACATTTATATATCAACTTACACCAAACAGGTAGATACATTTGCTACACAGAAATGCACAAACTGGTACATCTGGTACATTGTTTTTCTGAATAAAAACTAGCTTGTGAAGTATATATGTTTGGGTAAAAATCGATCCAACTAACCCCAGTCTACTCTATTGCAAGTACGAAGGAGAGTCGGTTGGCTTGTATTAGATGCTGGTAACAAGTGGTTCTGACTGATGCTAACTTGCATATAAAGGAAGAATAAAGATACTTTACCGACTTTGGCTGTGAATCAAAGTGCCGAGTGGTACTCGTTCGCAAAACTGATGAAATCAGCAATCTTCTCCCTGGATGCGATGAATACCCCAAAGATGTTTATTTCGGTGGTATAAAAAGTACATGTACCTGCACAGACGACAATAAATTAAGACGACAATATATAATAAATTGATTTTGAGTCTACACTTGCACAGTACATTGTATCTAAATTTTAAAACGCAAAACAATTAAGGCACGTTTCAATAAATGTGTGACAATAAAGCAAACTATGAACTATAGTGGTTTAACAGAATAGAACCTATCACAAAAACAACTACCAAAAATAAAACACAGATCAAATTAAATTGGGTAAACAAGAAGTAACTGGTAATTAGAATATCAATCACATATCAAGGCAAGTGCAGCCAGAAAGGTACGGAAAACTAGAAGTTAAAACATTTCAAGTTGCCCAGAAGCAAACAATGCATGGCCTCAGCAAAGAGGGTCGTAGTTTCGACAAAAATCCCTGATGCTGTTTTTATTTTGCAAATCTCAGTGCAAAACACAGTGGACCAACAATTCAAAACAAGTTGTCGGACTGATCGTCAAATTGAGGCAATCTAACAAATTCGTTAAAAAGAAGCAATTATATCCACATTTGCTAACGATTGAGGTTTCTGTGTCTCCCTACGGAAACAATTATAGAGAAACTGTTTACCCCAAAGATAAATAAAAGTCATCATCTGTCAATCAATAAGTAAACATTTACAAATTATAAACTTGATTTAATTATATGGTTTACGAGAATGTTCAGGCTCGGGTTTTTTTGGTTTAGTTTGTCACGTTAGAACCTTTTAAAATGCAACGCCATGGCCCGGTTCAGCAAGAAGCACCTTCATAATCTCACCAAGTTGCGGGGATCTTCCCACGTTAACGCCTACCGATTAAATGAACGATAATGACGCTATAGTATAATTAATAACCCCTAACCAACCGGGTGGAGGGGAGTATTAATCGAGTTGACTTGTACTGCAAATTACTTTTACCTGATCAAGGTTTGCTTCAAACATTTAACATCGTTCTTATTTCTCCATGGATTTAGCAAGAAGCATCTTTATAAGCTCACCAAGTCTGTAGCTGCGGGGAAATGGCCACAATTCTCTTTACCGGTAGAGACGGATCTTCACACGCAACACCAGCTGGCTAAATGAAAGAGCAGGCGGGCACGTGTCACAGTCTTGGCAGACCACTCGTTGTATTTCTACACACAAACATATTCCGCGATTCTGGCCCATTAGTATAAATCAGGCTTTAAAACAAATATATGTATATATAAAAGTTAATTATAACTATAAAAGTAAATAATTTTAAACGGCTGGTAAGCTGGTTTTACTAAGCACGGTTATGTGCTTAGTGCAAATTTAGGATGGTTGAAAGCTTTGAAATTATAATATTAAATTAGCATATTTTTCTCAATATTTTCATTCGGATACCGCAGTCACTCCAATTTGAATTCAAAACGCGCATGATGAAACCAAACCAGTATATAATTACACTATATCACCCCGTACCCTCTTAAAAAAATTAAAATTGTCAGTTCTATCTAGCAGAGTTGTGTGTGTAGTTTTCCCTCTGTATCAAGAAACTTATTGTTCACATAATTATTATTACCCCTGTCTGAATATTTTTGTTTCTCCTTATCGAGGGTATTCGGAAATGTTTTATTTTATATCATGTGTAGAAAATCCTAACATAAATCTGACCAGTGACCCACCCACCTTTGCCAATTTTTGTTGTGTGCAACCGAATCATTTGCATGGAGACCCACAATTTTTTTTCCCATAATTTTTTTTCTAGTGCAGACTCCGAGATCCAGACCCATCCCTACCTTGCAGGAAATAATTTCATTGTGAGGTCAGTTATTACAAGGACAAAATAGCATTGAGAGGTCGATGCTTCCAGAGGATGTCAGAAAGGTCGACCGTTGAGACAACTCGACTCGGGACAAGTCGACCGTTGAGACAAGTCGACCGTTGATGTACATGTACATGCTTCTGTATTATACTTAATAAGGAGAGACAATAATCACATTTGCAAGCATTTCATTTGAAAAACCTGTGCATTACAAACATATTTTTTTGACTAATGTCCATTATAAAAGAAGTTAGTTTGTGTGTCACAATGTCTACCTGCATATTTTTTTTCTATTTTTTTCAGGAAACACCAGGTCTTAAAGTACATTTTTATAAAATTCTAAATTCGTATTAAATTCTTATCCAAATAAACTAAATACGTGGTAAGGATTTGTTTTTAGAAAACTGTTCCGAGTGCTTGATTGATATAAAACAAATGTGTACATATCTCTACACTTTTTCGATTCTTGAAGGCGTTTAGATTATAAATTTATAACCTGATACTGATAGCCCAAGGTTTTTTTAATTTCGTCATGAATGTGAACTTGTCAGTCTTGAAATGACTGCGATTCATCACGGACAGCACTACAATCGTCTCATGCAACACAAATGGTTCATTGGCGAGCCACCGCCTCATCTGTAAATAGAAAAATAATAAGTGTTAAATATTTTTCGTTTGTGTTTCTTCAGCATCCATGATGTGCATCATGCTGTATGTTTGTTTCTTGTACACAGCCATTTAGTCACTGAAGAAGATCTTGTTAAAATCGAAATATTAGGACCTCTTAACTTATTTGATTTGTATATTTCAGGTCATTCCAGCCAATAAGCAGTTTGCAGCAGTATTAATCTTATTCAAGTGTTAAATATGCAACAAACGGCATATTTGTAATGCCCAATGTACCTCCTAGTTTACATGGTATTTTAACCCAGTTTTCAATTACATCTGTAGTACTTAGTTTGAATGGGATAGCACCATCATTTTCCTAAACTAAAGCAGCTAAACCTTTCATCTCACCCAGCGGCAACCCCAGCCGTATTGATCACCCGGCACCGCCCGAACAAAAACAAAACCTCTTCATGTATCATGACGTGTCTCAACAGTCGGCGTGTCTCAACGGTCGGCCTGTCTCAACGGTCGGCCTGTCTCAACGTGGGTCGGCGTGTCTCAACGTGGGTCGGCGTGTCTCAACGTGGGTCGGCGTGTCTCAACGTGGGTCGGCGCGTCTCAACGTGGGTCGGCGTGTCTCAACGTGGGTCGGCGTGTCTCAACGTGGGTCGGCGTGTCTCAACGTGGGTCGACGTGTCTCACCCTACCCTACACCAACTCACCCTTCCCCACACCTACTCATTCTTCGCTACACCTACTCACCCTTCCCTACATCTACTCACCCTACGGTCGACGTGTCTCGACGTGGGTCGACGTGTCAAGACGTGGGTCAACGTGGGTTGACGTAATGAGACACTTTGATGTGTCGAGACCTGTCGACCGTTGAGACACATGTCTCAACGGTCGGCGTGTCTCAACGATCGGCGTGTCTCAACGGTCGGCGTACCTCAACGGTCGGCGTGTCTCAACGGTCGGCGTCGTCTCAACGGTCGGCCTGTCTCACCCTTCCCTACACCTACTCACCCTTCCCTACACCTACTCACCCTTCCCTACACCTACTCACCCTTCCCTACACCTACTCACCCTACGGTCGGCGTGTCTCGACGTGGGTCGACGTGTCAAGACGTGGGTCGACGTGGGTTGACGTAATGAGACACTTTGATGTGTCGAGACCTGTCGACCGTTGAGACACATGTCTCAACGGTCGGCGTGTCTCAACGGTCGGCGTGTCTCAACGGTCGGCGTACCTCAACGGTCGGCGTGTCTCAACGGTCGGCGTCGTCTCAACGGTCGGCCTGTCTCACCCTACTCACCCTTCCCTACACCTACTCACCCTTCCCTACACCTACTCACCCTTCCCTACACCTACTCACCCTTCCCTACACCTACTCACCCTTCCCTACACCTACCCACCCTTCCCACCCTTCCCTACACCTACTCACCCTACTCACCCTTACCTACACCTACTCACCCTTCCCTACACCTACTCACCCTTCCCACCCTTCCCTACACCTACTCACCCTACCCACCGTACCCACCCTACTCAACCCACTCAACCCACTCAACGGCGAGTTGTCTCAACGGTCGGCTTGTCTCAACGGTCGGCGTGTCCCAATGGTCGGCCTGTCTCAACGGTCGGCCTGTCTCAACGGTCGGCCTGTCTCAACGTGGGTCGGCGTGTCTCAACGTGGGTCGGCGTGTCTCAACGTGGGTCGGCGCGTCTCAACGTGGGTCGGCGCGTCTCAACGTGGGTCGGCGTGTCTCAACGTGGGTCGGCGTGTCTCAACGTGGGTCGGCGTGTCTCAACGTGGGTCGACGTGTCTCACCCTACCCTACACCAACTCACCCTTCCCCACACCTACTCATTCTTCGCTACACCTACTCACCCTTCCCTACATCTACTCACCCTACGGTCGACGTGTCTCGACGTGGGTCGACGTGTCAAGACGTGGGTCAACGTGGGTTGACGTAATGAGACACTTTGATGTGTCGAGACCTGTCGACCGTTGAGACACATGTCTCAACGGTCGGCGTGTCTCAACGATCGGCGTGTCTCAACGGTCGGCGTACCTCAACGGTCGGCGTGTCTCAACGGTCGGCGTCGTCTCAACGGTCGGCCTGTCTCACCCTTCCCTACACCTACTCACCCTTCCCTACACCTACTCACCCTTCCCTACACCTACCCACCCTTCCCTACACCTACTCACCCTACGGTCGGCGTGTCTCGACGTGGGTCGACGTGTCAAGACGTGGGTGGACGTGGGTCGACGTAAAGAGACACTTTGATGTGTCGAGACCAGTCGACCATTGAGACACGTGTCTCAACGGTCGGCGTGTCTCAACGGTCGGCGTGTCTCAACGGTCGGCGTACCTCAACGGTCGGCGTGTCTCAACGGTCGGCGTCGTCTCAACGGTCGGCCTTTCTCACCCTACTCACCTTCCCTACACCTACTCACCCTTCCCTACACCTACTCACCCTTCCCTACACCTACTCACCCTTCCCTACACCTACTCACCCTTCCCTACACCTATCCACCCTTCCCTACACCTACTCACCCTACGGTCGGCGTGTCTCGACGTGGGTCGACGTGTCAAGACGTGGGTCGACGTGGGTTGACGTAATGAGACACTTTGATGTGTCGAGACCTGTCGACCGTTGAGACACATGTCTCAACGGTCGGCGTGTATCAACGGTCGGCGTACCTCAACGGTCGGCGTGTCTCAACGATCGGCGTCGTCTCAACGGTCGGCCTGTCTCACCCTACTCACCCTTCCATACACCTACTCACCCTTCCCTACACCTACTCACCCTACTCACCCTTCCCCACGCCTATTCATTCTTCGATACACCTACTCACCCTTCCCTACACCTACTCACCCTACGGTCGGCGTGTCTCGACGTGGGTCGACGTGTCAAGACGTGGGTCGACGTAAAGAGACACTTTGATGTGTCGAGACCTGTCGACCATTGAGACACGTGTCTCAACGGTCGGCGTGTCTCAACGGTCGGCGTGTCTCAACGGTCGGCGTGTCTCAACGGTCGGCCTGTCTCATCCTACTCACCCTTCCCTACACCTACTCACCCCTCCCTACACCTACTCACCCTTCCCTACACCTACTCACCCTTCCCTACACCTACTCACCCTTCCCACCCTTCCCTACACCTACTCACCCTACCCACCCTACCCACCCTACTCAACCCACTCAACGGCGAGTTGTCTCAACGGTCGGCTTGTCTCAACGGATGGCGTGTCCCAATGGTCGGCCTGTCTCAACGGTCGGCCTGTCTCAACGGTCGGCGTGTCTTAACGGTAGGCGTGTCTCAACGGTCGGCGTGTCTCAACGGTCGGCGTGTCTCAACGGTCGGCGTGTCTCAACGTTCGGCGTGTCTCAATGGTTGGCGTGTCTCAACGGTCGGCGTGTCTTTCCATTTATCGGACCTACGGTCGAGTTGGCTCAGTTGTGAGCAATGAATTCTGAGACCGAATTTTGAATAACAAACCCACGTGACAGCATGTTTTGTTTTGTTCGACCTTAAAAATACATTGTTCAGTCTAACGTTCGACATCAAATTGGCTAAATGCTAGGCTTTATTAAATTTGAATTTTTAAAATAACATCTAAATTTAATTACTAGTGCAACAATGTGTAAAAAGATTTCCACAATTATTCTCAAAATACAATATAAAAGCATACATAAGGTTGCTGACACCTACTCACCCTTCCCCACACCTACTCACCCTTCCCCAACACCTACCCACCCTTCCCTACACCTACTCACCCTACGGTCGGCGTGTCTCGACGTGGGTCGACGTGTCAAGACGTGGGTCGACGTGGGTCGACGTAAAGAGACACTTTGATGTGTTGAGACCTGTCGACCATTGAGACACGTGTCTCAACGGTCGGCGTGTCTCAACGGTCGGCGTGTCTCAACGGTCGGCGTACCTCAACGGTCGGCGTGTCTCAACGGTCGGCGTCGTCTCAACGGTCGGCCTTTCTCACCCTACTCACCTTCCCTACACCTACTCACCCTTCCCTACACCTACTCACCCTTCCCTACACCTACTCACCCTTCCCTACACCTACTCACCCTTCCCTACACCTATCCACCCTTCCCTACACCTACTCACCCTACGGTCGGCGTGTCTCGACGTGGGTCGACGTGTCAAGACGTGGGTCGACGTGGGTTGACGTAATGAGACACTTTGATGTGTCGAGACCTGTCGACCGTTGAGACACATGTCTCAACGGTCGGCGTGTATCAACGGTCGGCGTACCTCAACGGTCGGCGTGTCTCAACGATCGGCGTCGTCTCAACGGTCGGCCTGTCTCACCCTACTCACCCTTCCATACACCTACTCACCCTTCCCTACACCTACTCACCCTACTCACCCTTCCCCACGCCTATTCATTCTTCGATACACCTACTCACCCTTCCCTACACCTACTCACCCTACGGTCGGCGTGTCTCGACGTGGGTCGACGTGTCAAGACGTGGGTCGACGTAAAGAGACACTTTGATGTGTCGAGACCTGTCGACCATTGAGACACGTGTCTCAACGGTCGGCGTGTCTCAACGGTCGGCGTGTCTCAACGGTCGGCGTGTCTCAACGGTCGGCCTGTCTCATCCTACTCACCCTTCCCTACACCTACTCACCCCTCCCTACACCTACTCACCCTTCCCTACACCTACTCACCCTTCCCTACACCTACTCACCCTTCCCACCCTTCCCTACACCTACTCACCCTACCCACCCTACCCACCCTACTCAACCCACTCAACGGCGAGTTGTCTCAACGGTCGGCCTGTCTCAACGGATGGCGTGTCCCAATGGTTGGCCTGTCTCAACGGTCGGCCTGTCTCAACGGTCGGCGTGTCTTAACGGTAGGCGTGTCTCAACGGTCGGCGTGTCTAAACGGTCGGCGTGTCTCAACGGTCGGCGTGTCTCAACGTTCGGCGTGTCTCAATGGTTGGCGTGTCTCAACGGTCGGCGTGTCTTTCCATTTATCGGACCTACGGTCGAGTTGGCTCAGTTGTGAGCAATGAATTCTGAGACCGAATTTTGAATAACAAACCCACGTGACAGCATGTTTTGTTTTGTTCGACCTTAAAAATACATTGTTCAGTCTAACGTTCGACATCAAATTGGCTAAATGCTAGGCTTTATTAAATTTGAATTTTTAAAATAACATCTAAATTTAATTACTAGTGCAACAATGTGTAAAAAGATTTCCACAATTATTCTCAAAATACAATATAAAAGCATACATTAGGTTGCTGACACCTACTCACCCTTCCCCACACCTACTCACCCTTCCCCAACACCTACCCACCCTTCCCTACACCTACTCACCCTACGGTCGGCGTGTCTCGACGTGGGTCGACGTGTCAAGACGTGGGTCGACGTGGGTCGACGTAAAGAGACACTTTGATGTGTCGAGACCTGTCGACCATTGAGACACGTGTCTCAACGGTCGGCGTGTATCAACGGTCGGCGTACCTCAACGGTCGGCGTGTCTCAACGATCGGCGTCGTCTCAACGGTCGGCCTGTCTCACCCTACTCACCCTTCCATACACCTACTCACCCTTCCCTACACCTACTCACCCTACTCACCCTTCCCCACGCCTATTCATTCTTCGATACACCTACTCACCCTTCCCTACACCTACTCACCCTACGGTCGGCGTGTCTCGACGTGGGTCGACGTGTCAAGACGTGGGTCGACGTAAAGAGACACTTTGATGTGTCGAGACCTGTCGACCATTGAGACACGTGTCTCAACGGTCGGCGTGTCTCAACGGTCGGCGTGTCTCAACGGTCGGCGTGTCTCAACGGTCGGCCTGTCTCATCCTACTCACCCTTCCCTACACCTACTCACCCCTCCCTACACCTACTCACCCTTCCCTACACCTACTCACCCTTCCCTACACCTACTCACCCTTCCCACCCTTCCCTACACCTACTCACCCTACCCACCCTACCCACCCTACTCAACCCACTCAACGGCGAGTTGTCTCAACGGTCGGCCTGTCTCAACGGATGGCGTGTCCCAATGGTTGGCCTGTCTCAACGGTCGGCCTGTCTCAACGGTCGGCGTGTCTTAACGGTAGGCGTGTCTCAACGGTCGGCGTGTCTAAACGGTCGGCGTGTCTCAACGGTCGGCGTGTCTCAACGTTCGGCGTGTCTCAATGGTTGGCGTGTCTCAACGGTCGGCGTGTCTTTCCATTTATCGGACCTACGGTCGAGTTGGCTCAGTTGTGAGCAATGAATTCTGAGACCGAATTTTGAATAACAAACCCACGTGACAGCATGTTTTGTTTTGTTCGACCTTAAAAATACATTGTTCAGTCTAACGTTCGACATCAAATTGGCTAAATGCTAGGCTTTATTAAATTTGAATTTTTAAAATAACATCTAAATTTAATTACTAGTGCAACAATGTGTAAAAAGATTTCCACAATTATTCTCAAAATACAATATAAAAGCATACATTAGGTTGCTGACACCTACTCACCCTTCCCCACACCTACTCACCCTTCCCCAACACCTACCCACCCTTCCCTACACCTACTCACCCTACGGTCGGCGTGTCTCGACGTGGGTCGACGTGTCAAGACGTGGGTCGACGTGGGTCGACGTAAAGAGACACTTTGATGTGTCGAGACCTGTCGACCATTGAGACACGTGTCTCAACGGTCGGCGTGTCTCAACGGTCGGCGTGTCTCAACGGTCGGCGTACCTCAACGGTCGGCGTGTCTCAACGGTCGGCGTCGTCTCAACGGTCGGCCTGGAGCAACTATAGAATGCAGGGCCACTCAACCCCTCTCGACTTTATTTACCCTAGGACATATAATGAACTGACCCTAACCCTAACCCTAACCCTGTATACCCCAATACCCGGCCCCATAGAATACAGGGCCACTCCATTTTATGTGATAGGGTAAATAAAGTCGAGAGGGGTCGAGTGGCCCTGCATTCTATAGTTGTACCCACCTATCCACCCTTCCCTACACCTACTCACCCTACGGTCGGCGTGTCTCGACGTGGGTCGACGTGTCAAGACGTGGGTCGACGTGGGTTGACGTAATGAGACACTTTGATGTGTCGAGACCTGTCGACCGTTTAGACACATGTCTCAACGGTCGGCGTGTCTCAACGGTCGGCGTGTCTCAACGGTCGGCGTACCTCAACGGTCGGCGTGTCTCAACGGTCGGCGTCGTCTCAACGGTCGGCCTGTCTCACCCTACTCACCCTTCCCTACACCTACTCACCCTTCCCTACACCTACTCACCCTACTCACCCTTCCCCACGCCTACTCATTCTTCGATACACCTACTCACCCTTCCCTACACCTACTCACCCTACGGTCGGCGTGTCTCGACGTGGGTCGACGTGTCAAGACGTGGGTCGACGTAAAGAGACACTTTGATGTGTCGAGACCTGTCGACCATTGAGACACGTGTCTCAACGGTCGGCGTGTCTCAACGGTCGGCGTGTCTCAACGGTCGGCGTGTCTCAACGGTCGGCCTGTCTCATCCTACTCACCCTTCCCTACACCTACTCACCCCTCCCTACACCTACTCACCCTTCCCTACACCTACTCACCCTTCCCTACACCTACTCACCCTTCCCACCCTTCCCTACACCTACTCACCCTACCCACCCTACCCACCCTACTCAACCCACTCAACGGCGAGTTGTCTCAACGGTCGGCTTGTCTCAACGGATGGCGTGTCCCAATGGTCGGCCTGTCTCAACGGTCGGCCTGTCTCAACGGTCGGCGTGTCTTAACGGTAGGCGTGTCTCAACGGTCGGCGTGTCTAAACGGTCGGCGTGTCTCAACGGTCGGCGTGTCTCAACGTTCGGCGTGTCTCAATGGTTGGCGTGTCTCAACGGTCGGCGTGTCTTTCCATTTATCGGACCTACGGTCGAGTTGGCTCAGTTGTGAGCAATGAATTCTGAGACCGAATTTTGAATAACAAACCCACGTGACAGCATGTTTTGTTTTGTTCGACCTTAAAAATACATTGTTCAGTCTAACGTTCGACATCAAATTGGCTAAATGCTAGGCTTTATTAAATTTGAATTTTTAAAATAACATCTAAATTTAATTACTAGTGCAACAATGTGTAAAAAGATTTCCACAATTATTCTCAAAATACAATATAAAAGCATACATAAGGTTGCTGACACCTACTCACCCTTCCCCACACCTACTCACCCTTCCCCAACACCTACCCACCCTTCCCTACACCTACTCACCCTACGGTCGGCGTGTCTCGACGTGGGTCGACGTGTCAAGACGTGGGTCGACGTGGGTCGACGTAAAGAGACACTTTGATGTGTCGAGACCTGTCGACCATTGAGACACGTGTCTCAACGGTCGGCGTGTCTCAACGGTCGGCGTGTCTCAACGGTCGGCGTACCTCAACGGTCGGCGTGTCTCAACGGTCGGCGTCGTCTCAACGGTCGGCCTTTCTCACCCTACTCACCTTCCCTACACCTACTCACCCTTCCCTACACCTACTCACCCTTCCCTACACCTACTCACCCTTCCCTACACCTACTCACCCTTCCCTACACCTATCCACCCTTCCCTACACCTACTCACCCTACGGTCGGCGTGTCTCGACGTGGGTCGACGTGTCAAGACGTGGGTCGACGTGGGTTGACGTAATGAGACACTTTGATGTGTCGAGACCTGTCGACCGTTGAGACACATGTCTCAACGGTCGGCGTGTATCAACGGTCGGCGTACCTCAACGGTCGGCGTGTCTCAACGATCGGCGTCGTCTCAACGGTCGGCCTGTCTCACCCTACTCACCCTTCCATACACCTACTCACCCTTCCCTACACCTACTCACCCTACTCACCCTTCCCCACGCCTATTCATTCTTCGATACACCTACTCACCCTTCCCTACACCTACTCACCCTACGGTCGGCGTGTCTCGACGTGGGTCGACGTGTCAAGACGTGGGTCGACGTAAAAAGACACTTTGATGTGTCGAGACCTGTCGACCATTGAGACACGTGTCTCAACGGTCGGCGTGTCTCAACGGTCGGCGTGTCTCAACGGTCGGCGTGTCTCAACGGTCGGCCTGTCTCATCCTACTCACCCTTCCCTACACCTACTCACCCCTCCCTACACCTACTCACCCTTCCCTACACCTACTCACCCTTCCCTACACCTACTCACCCTTCCCACCCTTCCCTACACCTACTCACCCTACCCACCCTACCCACCCTACTCAACCCACTCAACGGCGAGTTGTCTCAACGGTCGGCCTGTCTCAACGGATGGCGTGTCCCAATGGTTGGCCTGTCTCAACGGTCGGCCTGTCTCAACGGTCGGCGTGTCTTAACGGTAGGCGTGTCTCAACGGTCGGCGTGTCTAAACGGTCGGCGTGTCTCAACGGTCGGCGTGTCTCAACGTTCGGCGTGTCTCAATGGTTGGCGTGTCTCAACGGTCGGCGTGTCTTTCCATTTATCGGACCTACGGTCGAGTTGGCTCAGTTGTGAGCAATGAATTCTGAGACCGAATTTTGAATAACAAACCCACGTGACAGCATGTTTTGTTTTGTTCGACCTTAAAAATACATTGTTCAGTCTAACGTTCGACATCAAATTGGCTAAATGCTAGGCTTTATTAAATTTGAATTTTTAAAATAACATCTAAATTTAATTACTAGTGCAACAATGTGTAAAAAGATTTCCACAATTATTCTCAAAATACAATATAAAAGCATACATTAGGTTGCTGACACCTACTCACCCTTCCCCACACCTACTCACCCTTCCCCAACACCTACCCACCCTTCCCTACACCTACTCACCCTACGGTCGGCGTGTCTCGACGTGGGTCGACGTGTCAAGACGTGGGTCGACGTGGGTCGACGTAAAGAGACACTTTGATGTGTCGAGACCTGTCGACCATTGAGACACGTGTCTCAACGGTCGGCGTGTCTCAACGGTCGGCGTGTCTCAACGGTCGGCGTACCTCAACGGTCGGCGTGTCTCAACGGTCGGCGTCGTCTCAACGGTCGGCCTGGAGCAACTATAGAATGCAGGGCCACTCAACCCCTCTCGACTTTATTTACCCTAGGACATATAATGAACTGACCCTAACCCTAACCCTAACCCTGTATACCCCAATACCCGGCCCCATAGAATACAGGGCCACTCCATTTTATGTGATAGGGTAAATAAAGTCGAGAGGGGTCGAGTGGCCCTGCATTCTATAGTTGTACCCACCTATCCACCCTTCCCTACACCTACTCACCCTACGGTCGGCGTGTCTCGACGTGGGTCGACGTGTCAAGACGTGGGTCGACGTGGGTTGACGTAATGAGACACTTTGATGTGTCGAGACCTGTCGACCGTTTAGACACATGTCTCAACGGTCGGCGTGTCTCAACGGTCGGCGTGTCTCAACGGTCGGCGTACCTCAACGGTCGGCGTGTCTCAACGGTCGGCGTCGTCTCAACGGTCGGCCTGTCTCACCCTACTCACCCTTCCCTACACCTACTCACCCTTCCCTACACCTACTCACCCTACTCACCCTTCCCCACGCCTACTCATTCTTCGCTACACCTACTCACCCTTCCCTACACCTACTCACCCTACGGTCGGCGTGTCTCGACGTGGGTCGACGTGTCTCGACGTGGGTCGACGTGGGTCGACGTAAAGAGACACTTTGATGTGTCGAGACCTGTCGACCATTGAGACACGTGTCTCAACGGTCGGCGTGTCTCAACGGTCGGCGTACCTCAACAGTCGGCGTACCTCAACGGTCGGCGTGTCTCAACGGTCGGCCTGTCTCATCCTACTCACCCTTCCCTACACCTACTCACCCTTCCCTACACCTACTCACCCTTCCCTACACCTACTCACCCTTCCCTACACCTACTCACCCTTCCCTACACCTACTCACCCTTCCCACCCTTCCCTACACCTACTCACCCTACCCACCCTACCCACCCTACTCAACCCACTCAACGGCGAGTTGTCTCAACGGTCGGCTTGTCTCAACCGTCGGCGTGTCCCAATGGTCGGCCTGTCTCAACGGTCGGCGTGTCTCAACGGTCGGCGTGTCTCAACGGTCGGCGTGTCTCAACGGTCGGCGTGTCTCAACGGTCGGCGTGTCTCAACGGTCGGCGTGTCTCAACGGTCGGCGTGTCTCAACGGTCGGCGTGTCTTTCCATTTATCGGACCTACGGTCGAGTTGGCTCAGTTGTGAGCAATGAATTCTGAGACCGAATTTTGAATAACAAACCCACGTGACAGCATGTTTTGTTTTGTTCGACCTTAAAAATACATTGTTCAGTCTAACGTTCGACATCAAATTGGCTAAATGCTAGGCTTTATTTAATTTGAATTTTTAAAATAACATCTAAATTTAATTACTAGTGCAACAATGTGTAAAAAGATTTCCACAATTATTCTCAAAATACAATATAAAAGCATACATAAGGTTGCTGACACCTACTCACCCTTCCCCACACCTACTCACCCTTCCCCAACACCTACCCACCCTTCCCTACACCTACTCACCCTACGGTCGGCGTGTCTCGACGTGGGTCGACGTGTCAAGACGTGGGTCGACGTGGGTCGACGTAAAGAGACACTTTGATGTGTCGAGACCTGTCGACCATTGAGACACGTGTCTCAACGGTCGGCGTGTCTCAACGGTCGGCGTGTCTCAACGGTCGGCGTACCTCAACGGTCGGCGTGTCTCAACGGTCGGCGTCGTCTCAACGGTCGGCCTGGAGCAACTATAGAATGCAGGGCCACTCAACCCCTCTCGACTTTATTTACCCTAGGACATATAATGAACTGACCCTAACCCTAACCCTAACCCTGTATACCCCAATACCCGGCCCCATAGAATACAGGGCCACTCCATTTTATGTGATAGGGTAAATAAAGTCGAGAGGGGTCGAGTGGCCCTGCATTCTATAGTTGTACCCACCTATCCACCCTTCCCTACACCTACTCACCCTACGGTCGGCGTGTCTCGACGTGGGTCGACGTGTCAAGACGTGGGTCGACGTGGGTTGACGTAATGAGACACTTTGATGTGTCGAGACCTGTCGACCGTTTAGACACATGTCTCAACGGTCGGCGTGTCTCAACGGTCGGCGTGTCTCAACGGTCGGCGTACCTCAACGGTCGGCGTGTCTCAACGGTCGGCGTCGTCTCAACGGTCGGCCTGTCTCACCCTACTCACCCTTCCCTACACCTACTCACCCTTCCTTACACCTACTCACCCTACTCACCCTTCCCCACGCCTACTCATTCTTCGCTACACCTACTCACCCTTCCCTACACCTACTCACCCTACGGTCGGCGTGTCTCGACGTGGGTCGACGTGTCTCGACGTGGGTCGACGTGGGTCGACGTAAAGAGACACTTTGATGTGTCGAGACCTGTCGACCATTGAGACACGTGTCTCAACGGTCGGCGTGTCTCAACGGTCGGCGTGTCTCAACGGTCAGCGTACCTCAACAGTCGGCGTACCTCAACGGTCGGCGTGTCTCAACGGTCGGCCTGTCTCATCCTACTCACCCTTCCCTACACCTACTCACCCTTCCCTACACCTACTCACCCTTCCCTACACCTACTCACCCTTCCCTACACCTACTCACCCTTCCCTACACCTACTCACCCTTCCCACCCTTCCCTACACCTACTCACCCTACCCACCCTACCCACCCTACTCAACCCACTCAACGGCGAGTTGTCTCAACGGTCGGCTTGTCTCAACCGTCGGCGTGTCCCAATGGTTGGCCTGTCTCAACGGTCGGCGTGTCTCAACGGTCGGCGTGTCTCAACGGTCGGCGTGTCTCAACGGTCGGCGTGTCTCAACGGTCGGCGTGTCTCAACGGTCGGCGTGTCTCAACGGTCGGCGTGTCTCAACGGTCGGCGTGTCTTTCCATTTATCGGACCTACGGTCGAGTTGGCTCAGTTGTGAGCAATGAATTCTGAGACCGAATTTTGAATAACAAACCCACGTGACAGCATGTTTTGTTTTGTTCGACCTTAAAAATACATTGTTCAGTCTAACGTTCGACATCAAATTGGCTAAATGCTAGTGTTGCGTTCACGCATACAGCGAGCGGTCTTTATTTCTTTCCCAACCAACGCGCAGTGTTCTTGCAGCGATATGTGTGCCCTCACACAGCGCGAAGTTATCACGCACCAATACTGGTACGCGTGTACAGCACATGGTACGGTACGCTATTGTATAGCGCGCAATGCATCTAGCATGTACTGTGTGCTATGACCTCGTTCACAGCGAGTTATGACTTAGTCGTTTTCCCTCATACTTTCCCCGGAGTCGATGTGAATTCCCCTCATATACCTTACCCCTGTATTCGACCCAAACTGACCCTTCACATTAGCGAGTGTGGACCGCTAAACCTTCCCGTGTATCTGACCCTATACATAGCGACTGGGAGCCGCTAAACCACACTGTACTGTCACGGTACACCAGAGGTCAAGTTACCCTCCCCACGCAAGAGTTACTCCATAGAACTGTGTGTAGGTTCTCATCTTGTCTAGAGACTAAGTCTTGTGCATAACCCTATGTACCGAGAAAGTTACCCCTTTCCCTTTCCTCGAGGATTACTCCCCGTAACGCACCCACGAGTAATCCTACTTCACCCGCTCACCACAACTCTCGGACTTTCTCCTGCAAGAATGTCTAAGTCAGAACGTGTACAAATCCTCCATAGGAACATCCCCATTGACTTTGTACACGTATGCATTATTCATAACTACCAGAATCCAATGCTCTCATTGGTTAAGACGCGCACCCAAAAGCCTATATAAAGGGTGTGGAAATGGCGAGGTAGATTATTATCCGAGCTGAGCTCATACACAGAGCTTCGTTCCCAGCATGAGCTGTATGCTCTAGCCACAGAGCTTCACTCTCTCAATACTCAGATAACATGCAAGGCACAAACTAGATCTTGTATATAGTGCGCCCTCTATTGTGATGTAAATACTTCTGAATAAACCAGTAGTATAGTGTGTGTAAGATGCTGTATCTTGACTCTTATTTTGATAACGCCTCTACCCAAGTGAGACGTTACACTAGGCTTTATTAAATTTGAATTTTTAAAATAACATCTAAATTTAATTACTAGTGCAACAATGTGTAAAAAGATTTCCACAATTATTCTCAAAATACAATATAAAAGCATACATAAGGTTGCTGATCGCAATCCCAAAGACGTAGCGCAAAGCATGATGGGGAGACAAAGGGAGCTGTTTTGTAACTAAACCAAGCTTTTCGGCCCGGTATGCCTTCTCGGCAAGCTCTTTGTGCTTTTCATCATTTACTACAACACCTCTGGCCCTCAAATACGATGAGAGTTGGTCTTCTTTTTAGATTGAGGAATTTTTTTGACGACATATTTTCGAGTGGTTTGCCGTGCGCGCGATGCTCCCTTTCTTTACTAAGTACGCCGTAGCACAGGGCGCCACCTGTTGAAATCAACCGATCGATACAAAACTGGTACCCGGCTCCATAGGTTTGTGCACATTCAGTATCAGGTTTGTTTGTCAGAATGTCGACCAGGTTTATTTGCAGATTTGTTTGGGTGTTTACCCTAGTATTCAAATATGAAGTGAGTGGCGGGGTTTAACTTACCTACTACTTACCAGATCACCGACTGCTGTAATGACAGCCACTGTGTATAAAATACTTCCTTAACAATGTCATTGTCATAAGTGACTTGAGGTCATTCAGTCATTAATTCGAGTGAGTTAGGTCACAGTATACAGTTTATAGTCAAGTCAATATATATGTGATTCGACCAAGCAAAATCAGTCGGGACAAGGCAATTCTTGTTTTGAGATAGGGCCAAAATATGTTCGTAGGGGTAGACAAATCCAAATTGACTTTTTTACAAAAACAGAAGGGGAAAATATTTTTCTTTTACATGAAAATACTCTTTGAACCTCTTGGTGCACACTGCGGTCACTAGCGACCACCAAAAACACGTTCAATTTGGACTTTGATAAGTGGTCATAACTCAAAAACTACGGTCCCCTTATATACCGCCCTCATTCGGTTGTTTAGAGCAATTGTTGAGCTTTCGTTTGATGTGATATTCAATAGGGGGCGCTATTGAAAAAAATGTAGAAAAATATGGTTGAACGTGGTTTTTTAATTTTGCGATGAAAAAGCGACATGGCGACTCGTTTTGGGCCTGATCAAGCACTGGAATTCCTTGATAATATATCAGATGATAAGATTCAAGATGATCCTTTTTCATAATTGATGAAAACGACACAGTGAACGATGGTTATGACACATACGTACATCACAAGGCATTCGAGTCCGGCAAGAACCTGCAGCCATGGATTCGATCTTGCACTCTGCTGATGATCTTCGTGCTAATAATCAGGGTTGTTTTGTTTTAAAAATATTGGTTTTTTTCATTGCTCTTTTTCATATTCTGAAAGATTATCCCCTTGGCTACAAATAATTCCACAGGTTCATATCTGTATCTCAATCAGGTAAAGCACCGAGCACCATTTTTAAATAAATTGCATTACTTCTTTTATTTTACATTAAAAACAATAAAATTAATCTGTGCACCAAAGGGTTAACCAAATTCAGAAGTGAAATGATACAAAAACATGATTTTCTGAGTTTCTTTATTTTTAACATGCTGGTGTTCAAATGGTTGTAATTTGTTAACCAAAGGTCGTATTCACATGGGGTTTTCACTGAAATGGAGCCTAAATTACGCTACAAAAGAATATGTAAAACTCCCCTTCAGACTGATTTTGCTTAATCTCATCACATATAGTCACTTACCCAAACACTCTCGGTTGTACCACACACCTTGCACAGCCATTTTTGTGGGTTGAACACGAAGTGATTGTGCGTTACTCGCAGTTTCTTGATATGGACACACTTATCCATGGCCTTTGCAGTTTCTTGTAATCCAATCCAATTCAATGCCTCTAAATGTTGATACTAGCCACAGTACATCCTGTCAAGGTTTATAAAAAGTAATGTACATTTAAGTTGTCCTTTTTATGAAAATATTGTCAGTACAAATAGGCTCCTTATTACTACTAATTAATAGCCCAAGTAGGCTGAAACACCACCATGGACGTTGGTGGCGCCATTTTCATGCCCGAAATTACCTCCGTTTGAGTGACAGCTTCAAGGTCATGAATTTTAATACAACTTACAAGGTACTTTTGTAAAAGCTCCAAACGTCGAAAAAGAAGAATTAAAGGGTGTAGTTGACCTCAGAAATTTTGATTTCTAAAAAAATCACGTTGCCAATAACAGTTATGGATTCCTCAAAACAGCAATAGGCTCAATGGGCGCTATAGAGCATTTAGGAGTGTTGTTAGTCAATTTCGTGATCTGAAGGTAAATAGTGCCAAAAAGTGTTTGTTAGGCTCAATGGGCGCTATAGAGCATTTGGGAGTGTTGTTAGTCAATTTCGTGATCTGAAGGTAAATAGTGCCGAAAAGTGTTTGTTAGGCTCAATGGGCGCTATAGAGCATTTGGGAGTGTTGTAAGTTCATTTCGTGATCTGAAGGTAAATAGTGCCGAAAAGTGTTTGTTAGGCTCAATGGGCGCTATAGAGCATTTAGGAGTGTTGTTAGTCAATTTCGTGATCTGAAGGTAAATAGTGCCAAAAAGTGTTTGTTAGGCTCAGTGGGCGCTATAGAGCATTTGGGAGTGTTGTAAGTCCATTTCGTGATCTGAAGGTAAAAAGTGCCGAAAAGTGTTTGTTAGGCTCAATAGGCGCTATAGAGCATTTGGGAGTGTTGTTAGTCAATTTCGTGATCTGAAGATAAAAAGTGCCGAAAAGTGTTTGTTAGGCTTATTGGGCGCTATAGACCATTTGGGAGTGTTGTAAGTCCATTTCGTGATCTGAAGGTAAATAGTGCCAAAAAGTGTTTGTTAGGCTCAATGAGCGCTATAGAGCATTTCGGAGTGTTGTTAAGTCAATTTCGTGATCTGAAGGTAAAAAGTGACGAAAAGTGTTTGTTAGGCTCAATAGGCGCTATAGTGCATTTGGGAGTGTTGTAAGTCCATTTCGTGATCTGAAGGTAAAAAGTGACGAAAAGTGTTTGTTAGGCTCAATAGGCGCTATAGAGCATTTGGGAGTGTTGTTAGTCAATTTCGTGATCTGAAGGTAAATAGTGCCGAAAAGTGTTTGTTAGGCTCAATGGGCGCTATAGAGCATTTGGGAGTGTTGTAAGTTCATTTCGTGATCTGAAGGTAAATAGTGCCGAAAAGTGTTTGTTAGGCTTAATGGGCGCTATAGACCATTTGGGAGTGTTGTAAGTCAATTTCGTGATCTGAAGGTAAATAGTGCCAAAAAGTGTTTGTTAGGCTCAGTGGGCGCTATAGAGCATTTGGGAGTGTTGTAAGTCCATTTCGTGATCTGAAGGTAAAAAGTGCCGAAAAGTGTTTGTTAGGCTCAATAGGCGCTATAGAGCATTTGGGAGTGTTGTTAGTCAATTTCGTGATCTGAAGGTAAAAAGTGCCGAAAAGTGTTTGTTAGGCTTATTGGGCGCTATAGACCATTTGGGAGTGTTGTAAGTCCATTTCGTGATCTGAAGGTAAATAGTGCCGAAAAGTGTTTGTTAGGCTCAATGAGCGCTATAGAGCATTTCGGAGTGTTGTTAAGTCAATTTCGTGATCTGAAGGTAAAAAGTGACGAAAAGTGTTTGTTAGGCTCAATAGGCGCTATAGAGCATTTGGGAGTGTTGTAAGTCCATTTCGTGATCTGAAGGTAAAAAGTGACGAAAAGTGTTTGTTAGGCTCAATAGGCGCTATAGAGCATTTGGGAGTGTTGTTAGTCAATTTCGTGATCTGAAGGTAAATAGTGCCGAAAAGTGTTTGTTAGGCTTAATGGGCGCTATAGAGCATTTGGGAGTGTTGTAAGTTCATTTCGTGATCTTTCGTGCCGAAAAGTGTTTGTTAGGCTTAATGGGCGCTATAGACCATTTGGGAGTGTTGTAAGTTCATTTCGTGATCTGAAGGTAAATAGTGCCGAAAAGTGTTTGTTAGGCTCAATGGGCGCTATAGAGCATTTGGTAGTGTTGTTAGTCAATTTCGTGATCTGAAGGTAAATAGTGCCAACAAGTGTTTGTTAGGCTTATTGGGCGCTATAGACCATTTGGTAGTGTTGTAAGTCCATTTCGTGATCTGAAGGTAAAAAGTGCCGAAAAGTGTTTGTTAGGCTCAATAGGCGCTATAGAGCATTTGGGAGTGTTGTAAGTCCATTTCGTGATCTGAAGGTAAAAAGTGGCGAAAAGTGTTTGTTAGGCTCAATAGGCGCTATAGAGCATTTGGGAGTGTTGTTAGTCAATTTCGTGATCTGAAGGTAAATAGTGCCGAAAAGTGTTTGTTAGGCTTAATGGGCGCTATAGACCATTTGGGAGTGTTGTAAGTTCATTTCGTGATCTGAAGGTAAATAGTGCCGAAAAGTGTTTGTTAGGCTCAATGGGCGCTATAGACCATTTGGGAGTGTTGTAAGTCAATTTCGTGATCTGAAGGTAAATAGTGCCAAAAAGTGTTTGTTAGGCTCAATGGGCGCTATAGAGCATTTAGGAGTGTTGTTAGTCAATTTCGTGATCTGAAGGTAAAAAGTGCCGAAAAGTGTTTGTTAGGCTCAATAGGCGCTATAGAGCATTTGGGAGTGTTGTAAGTTCATTTCGTGATCTTTCGTGCCGAAAAGTGTTTGTTAGGCTTAATGGGCGCTATAGACCATTTGGGAGTGTTGTAAGTTCATTTCGTGATCTGAAGGTAAATAGTGCCGAAAAGTGTTTGTTAGGCTCAATGGGCGCTATAGAGCATTTGGTAGTGTTGTTAGTCAATTTCGTGATCTGAAGGTAAATAGTGCCAACAAGTGTTTGTTAGGCTTATTGGGCGCTATAGACCATTTGGTAGTGTTGTAAGTCCATTTCGTGATCTGAAGGTAAAAAGTGCCGAAAAGTGTTTGTTAGGCTCAATAGGCGCTATAGAGCATTTGGGAGTGTTGTAAGTCCATTTCGTGATCTGAAGGTAAAAAGTGGCGAAAAGTGTTTGTTAGGCTCAATAGGCGCTATAGAGCATTTGGGAGTGTTGTTAGTCAATTTCGTGATCTGAAGGTAAATAGTGCCGAAAAGTGTTTGTTAGGCTTAATGGGCGCTATAGACCATTTGGGAGTGTTGTAAGTTCATTTCGTGATCTGAAGGTAAATAGTGCCGAAAAGTGTTTGTTAGGCTCAATGGGCGCTATAGACCATTTGGGAGTGTTGTAAGTCAATTTCGTGATCTGAAGGTAAATAGTGCCAAAAAGTGTTTGTTAGGCTCAATGGGCGCTATAGAGCATTTAGGAGTGTTGTTAGTCAATTTCGTGATCTGAAGGTAAAAAGTGCCGAAAAGTGTTTGTTAGGCTCAATAGGCGCTATAAAGCATTTGGGAGTGTTGTAAGTCCATTTCGTGATCTGAAGGTAAAAAGTGACGAAAAGTGTTTGTTAGGCTCAATAGGCGCTATAGAGCATTTGGGAGTGTTGTTAGTCAATTTCGTGATCTGAAGGTAAATAGTGCCAAAAAGTTTTTGTTAGGTTCAATGAGCGCTATAGAGCATTTCGGAGTGTTGTTAAGTCAATTTCGTGATCTGAAGGTAAATAGTGCCGAAAAGTGTTTGTTAGGCTTAATGGGCGCTATAGAGCATTTGGGAGTGTTGTAAGTCCATTTCGTGATCTGAAGGTAAAAAGTGACGAAAAGTGTTTGTTAGGCTCAATAGGCGCTATAGAGCATTTGGGAGTGTTGTTAGTCAATTTCGTGATCTGAAGGTAAATAGTGCCGAAAAGTGTTTGTTAGGCTTAATGGGCGCTATAGAGCATTTGGGAGTGTTGTAAGTTCATTTCGTGATCTGAAGGTAAATAGTGCCGAAAAGTGTTTGTTAGGCTCAATGGGCGCTATAGACCATTTGGGAGTGTTGTAAGTCCATTTCGTGATCTGAAGGTAAATAGTGCCAAAAAGTGTTTGTTGGGCTCAATGGGCGCTATAGAGCATTTAGGAGGGTTGTTAGTCAATTTCGTGATCTGAGGGTAAATAGTGCCAAAAAGTGTTTGTTAGGCTCAATGGGCGCTATAGAGCATTTGGGAGTGTTGTAAGTCCATTTCGTGATCTGAAGGTAAAAAGTGCCGAAAAGTGTTTGTTAGGCTCAATCGGCGCTATAGAGCATTTGGGAGTGTTGTTAGTCAATTTCGTGATCTGAAGGTAAAAAGTGGCGAAAAGTGTTTGTTAGGCTCAATAGGCGCTATAGAGCATTTGGGAGTGTTGTTAGTCAATTTCGTGATCTGAAGGTAAATAGTGCCGAAAAGTGTTTGTTAGGCTTAATGGGCGCTATAGACCATTTGGGAGTGTTGTAAGTCCATTTCGTGATCTGAAGGTAAATAGTGCCATAAAGTGTTTGTTAGGCTCAATGGGCGCTATAGAGCATTTAGGAGTGTTGTTAGTCAATTTCGTGATCTGAAGGTAAAAAGTGCCGAAAAGTGTTTGTTAGGCTCAATAGGCGCTATAGAGCATTTGGGAGTGTTGTAAGTCCATTTCGTGATCTGAAGGTAAAAAGTGACGAAAAGTGTTTGTTAGGCTCAATAGGCGCTATAGAGCATTTGGGAGTGTTGTTAGTCAATTTCGTGATCTGAAGGTAAATAGTGCCAAAAAGTGTTTGTTAGGTTCAATGAGCGCTATAGAGCATTTCGGAGTGTTGTTAAGTCAATTTCGTGATCTGAAGGTAAATAGTGCCGAAAAGTGTTTGTTAGGCTTAATGGGCGCTATAGAGCATTTGGGAGTGTTGTAAGTCCATTTCGTGATCTGAAGGTAAAAAGTGACGAAAAGTGTTTGTTAGGCTCAATAGGCGCTATAGAGCATTTGGGAGTGTTGTAAGTCCATTTCGTGATCTGAAGGTAAAAAGTGGCGAAAAGTGTTTGTTAGGCTCAATAGGCGCTATAGAGCATTTGGGAGTGTTGTAAGTCCATTTCGTGATCTGAAGGTAAAAAGTGCCGAAAAGTGTTTGTTAGGCTCAATAGGCGCTATAGAGCATTTGGGAGTGTTGTTAGTCAATTTCGTGATCTGAAGGTAAATAGTGCCAAAAAGTGTTTGTTAGGTTCAATGAGCGCTATAGAGCATTTCGGAGTGTTGTTAAGTCAATTTCGTGATCTGAAGGTAAATAGTGCCGAAAAGTGTTTGTTAGGCTTAATGGGCGCTATAGAGTGTTGTAAGTTCATTTCGTGATCTGAAGGTAAATAGTGCCGAAAAGTGTTTGTTAGGCTCAATGGGCGCTATAGACCATTTGGGAGTGTTGTAAGTCCATTTCGTGATCTGAAGGTAAATAGTGCCAAAAAGTGTTTGTTAGGCTCAATGGGCGCTATAGAGCATTTAGGAGGGTTGTTAGTCAATTTCGTGATCTGAGGGTAAATAGTGCCAAAAAGTGTTTGTTAGGCTTATTGGGCGCTATAGACCATTTGGTAGTGTTGTAAGTCAATTTCGTGATCTGAAGGTAAAAAGTGCCGAAAAGTGTTTGTGAGGCTTATTGGGCGCTATAGACCATTTGGGAGTGTTGTAAGTCCATTTCGTGATCTGAAGGTAAATAGTGCCAAAAAGTGTTTGTTAGGCTCAATGAGCGCTATAGAGCATTTGGGAGTGTTGTAAGTCCATTTCGTGATCTGAAGGTAAATAGTGCCAAAAAGTGTTTGTTAGGCTCAATGGGCGCTATAGAGCATTTGGTAGTGTTGTTAGTCAATTTCGTGATCTGAAGGTAAAAAGTGCCGAAAAGTGTTTGTTAGGCTTATTGGGCGCTATAGACCATTTGGTAGTGTTGTAAGTCCATTTCGTGATCTGAAGGTAAAAAGTGCCGAAAAGTGTTTGTTAGGCTCAATAGGCGCTATGGAGCATTTGGGAGTGTTGTAAGTCCATTTCGTGATCTGAAGGTAAAAAGTGGCGAAAAGTGTTGGTTAGGCTCAATAGGCGCTATAGAGCATTTGGGAGTGTTGTTAGTCAATTTCGTGATCTGAAGGTAAATAGTGCCAAAAAGTGTTTGTTAGGCTTAATGGGCGCTATAGACCATTTGGGAGTGTTGTAAGTTCATTTCGTGATCTTTCGTGCCGAAAAGTGTTTGTTAGGCTTAATGGGCGCTATAGACCATTTGGGAGTGTTGTAAGTTCATTTCGTGATCTGAAGGTAAATAGTGCCGAAAAGTGTTTGTTAGGCTCAATGGGCGCTATAGACCATTTGGGAGTGTTGTAAGTCCATTTTGTGATCTGAAGGTAAATAGTGCCAAAAAGTGTTTGTTAGGCTCAATGGGCGCTATAGAGCATTTGGTAGTGTTGTTAGTCAATTTCGTGATCTGAAGGTAAAAAGTGCCGAAAAGTGTTTGTTAGGCTTATTGGGCGCTATAGACCATTTGGTAGTGTTGTAAGTCCATTTCGTGATCTGAAGGTAAAAAGTGCCGAAAAGTGTTTGTTAGGCTCAATAGGCGCTATAGAGCATTTGGGAGTGTTGTAAGTCCATTTCGTGATCTGAAGGTAAAAAGTGGCGAAAAGTGTTTGTTAGGCTCAATAGGCGCTATAGAGCATTTGGGAGTGTTGTTAGTCAATTTCGTGATCTGAAGGTAAATAGTGCCGAAAAGTGTTTGTTAGGCTTAATGGGCGCTATAGACCATTTGGGAGTGTTGTAAGTCCATTTTGTGATCTGAAGGTAAATAGTGCCAAAAAGTGTTTGTTAGGCTCAATAGGCGCTATAGAGCATTTGGTAGTGTTGTTAGTCAATTTCGTGATCTGAAGGTAAAAAGTGCCGAAAAGTGTTTGTGAGGCTTATTGGGCGCTATAGACCATTTGGGAGTGTTGTAAGTCCATTTCGTGATCTGAAGGTAAATAGTGCCAAAAAGTGTTTGTTAGGCTCAATGGGCGCTATAGAGCATTTGGTAGTGTTGTTAGTCAATTTCGTGATCTGAAGGTAAAAAGTGCCGAAAAGTGTTTGTTAGGCTTATTGGGCGCTATAGACCATTTGGTAGTGTTGTAAGTCCATTTCGTGATCTGAAGGTAAAAAGTGCCGAAAAGTGTTTGTTAGGCTCAATAGGCGCTATGGAGCATTTGGGAGTGTTGTAAGTCCATTTCGTGATCTGAAGGTAAAAAGTGGCGAAAAGTGTTGGTTAGGCTCAATAGGCGCTATAGAGCATTTGGGAGTGTTGTTAGTCAATTTCGTGATCTGAAGGTAAATAGTGCCAAAAAGTGTTTGTTAGGCTTAATGGGCGCTATAGACCATTTGGGAGTGTTGTAAGTTCATTTCGTGATCTTTCGTGCCGAAAAGTGTTTGTTAGGCTTAATGGGCGCTATAGACCATTTGGGAGTGTTGTAAGTTCATTTCGTGATCTGAAGGTAAATAGTGCCGAAAAGTGTTTGTTAGGCTCAATGGGCGCTATAGACCATTTGGGAGTGTTGTAAGTCCATTTTGTGATCTGAAGGTAAATAGTGCCAAAAAGTGTTTGTTAGGCTCAATGGGCGCTATAGAGCATTTAGTAGTGTTGTTAGTCAATTTCGTGATCTGAAGGTAAAAAGTGCCGAAAAGTGTTTGTTAGGCTTATTGGGCGCTATAGACCATTTGGTAGTGTTGTAAGTCCATTTCGTGATCTGAAGGTAAAAAGTGCCGAAAAGTGTTTGTTAGGCTCAATAGGCGCTATAGAGCATTTGGGAGTGTTGTAAGTCCATTTCGTGATCTGAAGGTAAATAGTGCCATAAAGTGTTTGTTAGGCTCAATGGGCGCTATAGAGCATTTAGGAGTGTTGTTAGTCAATTTCGTGATCTGAAGGTAAATAGTGCCAAAAAGTGTTTGTTAGGCTCAATGGGCGCTATAGAGCATTTAGGAGTGTTGTTAGTCAATTTCGTGATCTGAAGGTAAATAGTGCCAAAAAGTGTTTGTTAGGCTCAATGGGCGCTATAGAGCATTTGGGAGTGTTGTAAGTCCATTTCGTGATCTGAAGGTAAAAAGTGCCGAAAAGTGTTTGTTAGGCACAATAGGCGCTATAGTGCATTTGGGAGTGTTGTAAGTCCATTTCGTGATCTGAATGTAAAAAGTGACGAAAAGTGTTTGTTAGGCTCAATAGGCGCTATAGAGCATTTGGGAGTGTTGTTAGTCAATTTCGTGATCTGAAGGTAAATAGTGCCGAAAAGTGTTTGTTAGGCTCAATGGGCGCTATAGAGCATTTGGGAGTGTTGTAAGTTCATTTCGTGATCTGAAGGTAAATAGTGCCGAAAAGTGTTTGTTAGGCTCAATGGGCGCTATAGAGCATTTGGGAGTGTTGTAAGTCAATTTCGTGATCTGAAGGTAAATAGTGCCAAAAAGTGTTTGTTAGGCTCAATGGGCGCTATAGAGCATTTAGGAGTGTTGTTAGTCAATTTCGTGATCTGAAGGTAAATAGTGCCAAAAAGTGTTTGTTAGGCTCAATGGGCGCTATAGAGCATTTGGGAGTGTTGTAAGTCCATTTCGTGATCTGAAGGTAAAAAGTGCCGAAAAGTGTTTGTTAGGCTCAATAGGCGCTATAGAGCATTTGGGAGTGTTGTTAGTCAATTTCGTGATCTGAAGGTAAAAAGTGCCGAAAAGTGTTTGTTAGGCTTATTGGGCGCTATAGACCATTTGGGAGTGTTGTAAGTCCATTTCGTGATCTGAAGGTAAATAGTGCCAAAAAGTGTTTGTTAGGCTCAATGAGCGCTATAGAGCATTTCGGAGTGTTGTTAAGTCAATTCCGTGATCTGAAGGTAAAAAGTGACGAAAAGTGTTTGTTAGGCTCAATAGGCGCTATAGAGCATTTGGGAGTGTTGTAAGTCCATTTCGTGATCTGAAGGTAAAAAGTGACGAAAAGTGTTTGTTAGGCTCAATAGGCGCTATAGAGCATTTGGGAGTGTTGTAAGTCCATTTCGTGATCTGAAGGTAAAAAGTGGCGAAAAGTGTTTGTTAGGCTCAATAGGCGCTATAGAGCATTTGGGAGTGTTGTTAGTCAATTTCGTGATCTGAAGGTAAATAGTGCCGAAAAGTGTTTGTTAGGCTTAATGGGCGCTATAGACCATTTGGGAGTGTTGTAAGTTCATTTCGTGATCTGAAGGTAAATAGTGCCGAAAAGTGTTTGTTAGGCTCAATGGGCGCTATAGACCATTTGGGAGTGTTGTAAGTCCATTTCGTGATCTGAAGGTAAATAGTGCCATAAAGTGTTTGTTAGGCTCAATGGGCGCTATAGAGCATTTAGGAGTGTTGTTAGTCAATTTCGTGATCTGAAGGTAAATAGTGCCAAAAAGTGTTTGTTAGGCTCAATGGGCGCTATAGAGCATTTGGGAGTGTTGTAAGTCCATTTCGTGATCTGAAGGTAAAAAGTGCCGAAAAGTGTTTGTTAGGCTCAATAGGCGCTATAGAGCATTTGGTAGTGTTGTTAGTCAATTTCGTGATCTGAAGGTAAAAAGTGCCGAAAAGTGTTTGTTAGGCTTATTGGGCGCTATAGACCATTTGGGAGTGTTGTAAGTCCATTTCGTGATCTGAAGGTAAATAGTGCCAAAAAGTGTTTGTTAGGCTCAATGGGCGCTATAGAGCATTTAGGAGTGTTGTTAGTCAATTTCGTGATCTGAAGGTAAATAGTGCCAAAAAGTGTTTGTTAGGCTCAATGAGCGCTATAGAGCATTTCGGAGTGTTGTTAAGTCAATTTCGTGATCTGAAGGTAAAAAGTGACGAAAAGTGTTTGTTAGGCTCAATAGGCGCTACAGAGCATTTGTGACCCGCTCTACATAAATGAGTCGGATGTCGCAATTACCGTTGACACGTACAGGGCGATTGAATTTTTTTTTTTTTTTTTTTTTTGCTGTGTATTACTTCGTTTGTATCCATATTTTCAGAAAAAAACGAAATAAAACTTAATTTTGAATCTTAAAGTGTTTTAATACAGGATTTTGTTGACTGTTATGTTTCAAGTTCAGTTATTTTGATCGTTGGGATACGTTAATTTTCTCTTAAAAGTGGCTGTTTCACACTTGAAAAATATATTATTTCAAAAAATCATAAAAAATTAATGCAGTACTCTATAGCGCTCCGACATACATCAAATTGAAGCTTATCAGATGCTCTTTCAAGCCCTATAAATAACTCCGAAAATTTTTTTTGCTACATCAGACTCATTTATGTAGAGCGGGTCACATTTGGGAGTGTTGTTAGTCAATTTCGTGATCTGAAGGTAAATAGTGCCGAAAAGTGTTTGTTAGGCTTAATGGGCGCTATAGAGCATTTGGGAGTGTTGTAAGTTTATTTCGTGATCTGAAGGTAAATAGTGCCGAAAAGTGTTTGTTAGGCTCAATGGGCGCTATAGACCATTTGGGAGTGTTGTAAGTCCATTTCGTGATCTGAAGGTAAATAGTGCCAAAAAGTGTTTGTTAGGCTCAATGGGCGCTATAGAGCATTTAGGAGTGTTGTTAGTCAATTTCGTGATCTGAAGGTAAAAAGTGCCGAAAAGTGTTTGTTAGGCTTATTGGGCGCTATAAACCATTTGGGAGTGTTGTAAGTCCATTTCGTGATCTGAAGGTAAATAGTGCCAAAAAGTGTTTGTTAGGCTCAATGAGCGCTATAGAGCATTTCGGAGTGTTGTAAGTCCATTTCGTGATCTGAAGGTAAATAGTGCCAACAAGTGTTTGTTAGGCTCAATGGGCGCTATAGAGCATTTAGGAGTGTTGTTAGGGAGATACCTGAAAGGCCGAGAGGGCCAATGTGATGAGAATTGTTTGGATTTGTAATAATTTAACACAGAGAGAATTCCGGGGAGATACCTGAAGGGCAGGGAGGGCCAATGTGATGAGAAATGTTTGTATTTTTTTATAATTTAACACAGAGAGAATTTCGGGGAGATACCTGAAAGTCCGAGAGGGCCAATGTGATGAAAATTGTTTGTATTTGTAATAATTTAACACAAAGAGAATTCCGGGGAGATACCTGAAGGGCCGAGAGGGCCAATGTGATGAGAATTGTTTGTATTTTTCATAATTTAACACAGAGAGAATTCCGGGGAGATACCTGAAGGGCCGAGAGGGCCAATGCGATGAGAATTGTTTGTATTTGTAATAATGTAACACAGAGAGAATACCGGGGAGATACCTAAAGGGCCGAGAGGGCCAATGCGATGAGAATTGTTTGTATTTGCAATAATGTAACACAGAGAGAATACCGGGGGGATACCTAAAGGGCCGAGAGGGCCAATGCGATGAGAATTGTTTGTATTTGTAATTATGTAACAGAGAGAATACCGGGGGGATACCTAAAGGGCCGAGAGGGCCAATGCGATGAGAATTGTTTGTATTTGTAATAATGTAACACAGCTAGAATACCGGGGGGATACCTAAAGGGCCGAGAGGGCCAATGCGATGAGAATTGTTTGTATTTGTAATAATGTAACACAGAGAGAATACCGGGGGGATACCTAAAGGGCCGAGGGCCAATGCGATGAGAATTGTTTGTATAATGTAACACAGAGAGAATCCTGGGGAGATACCTGAAGGGCCGAGAGGGCCAATGCGATGAGAATTGTTTGTATTTGTAATAATGTAACACAGAGAGAATACCGGGGAAATACCTAAAGGGCCGAGAGGGCCAATGCGATGAGAATTGTTTGTATTTGTAATAATGTAACACCTGTGAGAGAATTACGGGGAGATACCTGAAGGGCCGAGAGGGCCAATGTGATGACAATTGTTTGTATTTGTAATAATGTAACACAGAGAGAATTCCGGGGAGATACCTGAAGGGCAGGGAGGGCCAATGTGATGAGAATTGTTTGGATTTGTAATAATTTAACACAGAGAGAATTCCGGGGAGATACCTGAAGGGCCGACAGGGCCAATGTGATGAGAATTGTTTGTATTTTTAATAATTTAACACAGAGAGAATTCCGGGGAGATACCTGAAGGGCCGAGAGGGCCAATGTGATGAGAATTGTTTGTACTGTATTTGTAATAATGTAACACAGAGAGAATACCGAGGGGATACCTAAAGGGCCGAGAGGGCCAATGCGATGAGAATTGTTTGTATTTGTAATAATGTAACACAGAGAGAATACCGGGGGGATACCTAAAGGGCTGAGAGGACCAATGCGATGAGAATTGTTTATATTTGTAATAATGTAACACAGAGAGAATTCCAGGGAGATACCTGAAGGGCCGAGAGGGCCAATGTGATGAGAATTGTTTGTATTTTTAATAATGTAACACAGAGAGAATACCGGGGGGATACCTAAAGGGCCGAGAGGGCCAATGCGATGAGAATTGTTTGTATTTGTAATAATGTAACACAGAGAGAATAACGGGAGATACCTAAATGGCCGAGAAGGCCAATGCGATGAGAATTGTTTGTATTTGTAATAATATAATACAGAGAGAATACCAGGGAGATACCTGAAGGGCCGAGAGGGCCAATGCGATGACAATTGTTTGTATTTGTAATAATGTAACACAGAGAGAATTCCGGGGAGATACCTGAAGGGCAGGGAGGGCCAATGTGATGAGAATTGTTTGGATTTGTAATAATTGAACAGAGAGAGAATTCCGGGGAGATACCTGAAGGGCCGACATGCCAATGTGATGAGAATTGTTTGTATTTTTAATAATTTAACACAAAGAGAATTCCGGGGGGATACCTGAAGGGCCGAGAGGGCCAATGTGTTGAGAATTGTTTGTATTTGTAATAATTTAACACAGAGAGAATTCCGGGGAGATACCTGAAGGGCCGAGAGGGCCAATGTGATGAGAATTGTTTGTACTGTATTTTTCATAATTTAACACAGAGAGAATACCGAGGGGATACCTAAAGGGCCGAGAGGGCCAATGCGATGAGAATTGTTTGTATTTGTAATAATGTAACACAGAGAGAATACCGGGGGGATACCTAAAGGGCTGAGAGGGCCAATGCGATGAGAATTGTTTATATTTGTAATAATGTAACACAGAGAGAATTCCGGGGAGATACCTGAAGGGCCGAGAGGGCCAATGTGATGAGAATTGTTTGTATTTTTAATAATGTAACACAGAGAGAATACCGGGGGATACCTAAAGGGCCGAGAGGGCCAATGCGATGAGAATTGTTTGTATTTGTAATAATGTAACACAGAGAGAATAACGGGGAGATACCTAAAGGGCCGAGAAGGCCAATGCGATGAGAATTGTTTGTATTTGTAATAATGTAATACAGAGAGAATACCGGGGAGATACCTAAAGGGCCGGGAGGGCCAATGCGATGAGAATTGTTTGTATTTGTAATAATGTAACACAGAGAGAATACCGGGGAGATACCTGAAGGGCCGAGAGGGCCAATGCGATGAGAATTGTTTGTATTTGTAATAATGTAACACAGAGAGAATACCGGGGAAATACCTAAAGGGCCGAGAGGGCCAATGCGATGAGAATTGTTTGTATTTGTAATAATGTAACACCTGTGAGAGAATTACGGGGAGATACCTGAAGGGCCGAGAGGGCCAATGTGATGACAATTGTTTGTATTTGTAATAATGTAACACAGAGAGAATTCCGGGGAGATACCTGAAGGGCCGAGAGGGCCAATGTGATGAGAATTGTTTGTATTTGTAATAATGTAACACAGAGAGAATTCCGGGGAGATACCTGAAGGGCAGGGAGGGCCAATGTGATGAGAATTGTTTGTATTTGTAATAATGTAACACAGAGAGAATTCCGGGGAGATACCTGAAGGGCAGGGAGGGCCAATGTGATGAGAATTGTTTGGATTTGTAATAATTTAACACAGAGAGAATTCCGGGGAGATACCTGAAGGGCTGAGAGGGCCAATGTGATGAGAATTGTTTGTATTTTTAATAATTTAACACAGAGAGAATTCCGGGGAGATACCTGAAGGGCCGAGAGGGCCAATGTGATGAGAATTGTTTGTATTTGTAATAATGTAACACAGAGAGAATTCCGGGGAGATACCTGAAGGGCAGGGAGGGCCAATGTGATGAGAATTGTTTGGATTTGTAATAATTTAACAGAGAGAGAATTCCGGGGAGATACCTGAAGGGCCGACAGGGCCAATGTGATGAGAATTGTTTGTATTTTTAATAATTTAACACAGAGAGAATTCCGGGGGGATACCTGAAGGGCCGAGAGGGCCAATGTGTTGAGAATTGTTTGTATTTGTAATAATTTAACACAGAGAGAATTCCGGGGAGATACCTGAAGGGCAGGGAGGGCCAATGTGATGAGAATTGTTTGTATTTGTAATAATGTAACACAGAGAGAATTCCGGGGAGATACCTGAAGGGCAGGGAGGGCCAATGTGATGAGAATTGTTTGGATTTGTAATAATTTAACACAGAGAGAATTCCGGGGAGATACCTGAAGGGCTGAGAGGGCCAATGTGATGAGAATTGTTTGTTTTTTTAATAATTTAACACAGAGAGAATTCCGGGGAGATACCTGAAGGGCCGAGAGGGCCAATGTGATGAGAATTGTATGTATTTGTAATAATGTAACACAGAGAGAATTCCGGGGAGATACCTGAAGGGCAGGGAGGGCCAATGTGATGAGAATTGTTTGGATTTGTAATAATTTAACAGAGAGAGAATTCCGGGGAGATACCTGAAGGGCCGACAGGGCCAATGTGATGAGAATTGTTTGTATTTTTAATAATTTAACACAGAGAGAATTCCGGGGGGATACCTGAAGGGCCGAGAGGGCCAATGTGTTGAGAATTGTTTGTATTTGTAATAATTTAACACAGAGAGAATTCCGGGGAGATACCTGAAGGGCCGACAGGGCCAATGCGATGAGAATTGTTTGTATTTGTAATAATGTAACACAGAGAGAATACCGGGGAAATACCTAAAGGGCCGAGAGGGCCAATGCGATGAGAATTGTTTGTATTTGTAATAATGTAACACCTGTGAGAGAATTCCGGGGAGATACCTGAAGGGCCGAGAGGGCCAATGTGTTGAGAATTGTTTGTATTTGTAATAATGTAACACAGAGAGAATAACGGGGAGATACCTAAAGGGCCGAGAAGGCCAATGCGATGAGAATTGTTTGTATTTGTAATAATGTAATACAGAGAGAATACCGGGGAGATACCTAAAGGGCCGGGAGGGCCAATGCGATGAGAATTGTTTGTATTTGTAATAATGTAACACCTGTGAGAGAATTACGGGGAGATACCTGAAGGGCCGAGAGGGCCAATGTGATGACAATTGTTTGTATTTGTAATAATGTAACACAGAGAGAATTCCGGGGAGATACCTGAAGGGCCGAGAGGGCCAATGTGATGAGAATTGTTTGTATTTGTAATAATGTAACACAGAGAGAATAACGGGGAGATACCTAAAGGGCAGGGAGGGCCAATGTGATGAGAATTGTTTGTATTTGTAATAATGTAACACAGAGAGAATTCCGGGGAGATACCTGAAGGGCAGGGAGGGCCAATGTGATGAGAATTGTTTGGATTTGTAATAATTTAACACAGAGAGAATTCCGGGGAGATACCTGAAGGGCTGAGAGGGCCAATGCGATGAGAATTGTTTGTATTTGTAATAATGTAACACAGAGAGAATACCGGGGAAATACCTAAAGGGCCGAGAGGGCCAATGTGATGACAATTGTTTGTATTTGTAATAATGTAACACAGAGAGGATACCGGGGAGATACCTAAAGGGCAGGGAGGGCCAATGTGATGAGAATTGTTTGGATTTGTAATAATGTAACACAGAGAGAATTCCGGGGAGATACCTGAAGGGCCGACAGGGCCAATGTGATGAGAATTGTTTGTATTTTTAATAATTTAACACAGAGAGAATTCCGGGGGGATACCTGAAGGGCCGAGAGGGCCAATGTGTTGAGAATTGTTTGTATTTGTAATAATTTAACACAGAGAGAATTCCGGGGAGATACCTGAAGGGCCGAGAGGGCCAATGTGATGAGAATTGTTTGTATTTTTCATAATTTAACACAGAGAGAATTCCGGGGAGATACCTGAAGGGCCGAGAGGGCCAATGTGTTGAGAATTGTTTGTATTTGTAATAATTTAACACAGAGAGAATTCCGGGGAGATACCTGAAGGGCCGAGAGGGCCAATGCAATGAAAATTGTTTGTATTTGTAATAATGTAACACAGAGAGAATACCGGGGGGATACCTAAAGGGCCGAGAGGGCCAATGCGATGAGAATTGTTTGTATAATGTAACAGAGAGAATACCGGGGAGATACATGTACCTGAAGGGCCGAGAGGGCCGAGAGGGCCAATGCGATGAGAATTGTTTGTATTTGTAATAATGTAACACCTGTGAGAGAATTACGGGGAGATACCTGAAGGGCCGAGAGGGCCAATGTGATGAGAATTGTTTGTATTTGTAATAATGTAACACAGAGAGAATTCCGGGGAGATACCTGAAGGGCAGGGAGGGCCAATGTGATGAGAATTGTTTGTATTTGTAATAATGTAACACAGAGAGAATTCCGGGGAGATACCTGAAGGGCAGGGAGGGCCAATGTGATGAGAATTGTTTGGATTTGTAATAATTTAACACAGAGAGAATTCCGGGGAGATACCTGAAGGGCTGAGAGGGCCAATGTGATGAGAATTGTTTGTATTTTTAATAATTTAACACAGAGAGAATTCCGGGGGGATACCTGAAGGGCCGAGAGGGCCAATGTGTTGAGAATTGTTTGTATTTGTAATAATTTAACACAGAGAGAATTCCGGGGAGATACCTGAAGGGCCGAGAGGGCCAATGTGATGAGAATTGTTTGTATTTTTCATAATTTAACACAGAGAGAATTCCGGAGAGATACCTGAAGGGCCGAGAGGGCCAATGTGATGAAAATTGTTTGTACTGTATTTGTAATAATGTAACACAGAGAGAATACCGATGGGATACCTAAAGGGCCGAGAGGGCCAATGCGATGAGAATTGTTTGTATTTGTAATAATGTAACACAGAGAGAATACCGGGGGGATACCTAAAGGGCCGAGAGGGCCAATGCGATGAGAATTGTTTGTATTTGTAATAATGTAACACAGAGAGAATACCGGGGGGATACCTAAAGGGCTGAGAGGGCCAATGCGATGAGAATTGTTTATATTTGTAATAATGTAACACAGAGAGAATTCCGGGGAGATACCTGAAGGGCCGAGAGGGCCAATGTGATGGAAATTGTTTGTATTTTTAATAATGTAACACAGAGAGAATACCGGGGGGATACCTAAAGGGCCGAGAGGGCCAATGCGATGAGAATTGTTTGTATTTGTAATAATGTAACACAGAGAGAATAACGGGGAGATACCTAAAGGGCCGAGAAGGCCAATGCGATGAGAATTGTTTGTATTTGTTATAATGTAATACAGAGAGAATACCGGGGAGATACCTAAAGGGCCGGGAGGGCCAATGCGATGAGAATTGTTTGTATTTGTAATAATTTAACACAGAGAGAATTTCGGGGAGATATCTGAAAGGCCGAGAGGGCCAATGTGATGAGAATTGTTTGTATCTGTAATAATTTAACACAGAGAGGATACCGGGGAGATACCTAAAGGGCCGGGAGGGCCAATGCGATGAGAATTGTTTGTATTTGTAATAATTTAACACAGAGAGAATTTCGGGGAGATATCTGAAAGGCCGAGAGGGCCAATGTGATGAGAATTGTTTGTATCTGTAATAATTTAACACAGAGAGAATTCCGGGGAGATACCTGAGGGGCTGAGAGGGCCAATGTGATGAGAATTGTTTGTATTTTTAATAATTTAACACAGAGAGAATTCCGGGGAGATACCTGAAGGGCCGAGAGGGCCAATGTGATGAGAATTGTTTGTATTTGTAATAATGTAACACAGAGAGAATTCCGGGGAGATACCTGAAGGGCAGGGAGGGCCAATGTGATGAGAATTGTTTGGATTTGTAATAATTTAACAGAGAGAGAATTCCGGGGAGATACCTGAAGGGCCGACAGGGCCAATGTGATGAGAATTGTTTGTATTTTTAATAATTTAACACAGAGAGAATTCCGGGGGGATACCTGAAGGGCCGAGAGGGCCAATGTGATGAGAATTGTTTGTATTTTTCATAATTTAACACAGAGAGAATTCCGGGGAGATACCTGAAGGGCCGAGAGGGCCAATGTGATGAGAATTGTTTGTACTGTATTTGTAATAATGTAACACAGAGAGAATACTGAGGGGATACCTAAAGGGTCGAGAGGGCCAATGCGATGAGAATTGTTTGTATTTGTAATAATGTAACACAGAGAGAATACCGGGGGGATACCTAAAGGGCCGAGAGGGCCAATGTGATGAGAATTGTTTGTATTTTTAATAATGTAACACAGAGAGAATACCGGGGGGATACCTAAAGGGCCGAGAGGGCCAATGCGATGAGAATTGTTTGTATTTGTAATAATGTAACACAGAGAGAATAACGGGGAGATACCTAAAGGGCCGAGAAGGCCAATGCGATGAGAATTGTTTGTATTTGTAATAATGTAATACAGAGAGAATACCGGGGAGATACCTAAAGGGCCGGGAGGGCCAATGCGATGAGAATTGTTTGTATTTGTAATAATTTAACACAGAGAGAATTTCTGGGAGATACCTGAAAGGCCGAGAGGGCCAATGTGATGAGAATTGTTTGTATTTGTAATAATTTAACACAGAGAGAATACCGGGGAGATACCTGAAGGGCCGAGAGGGCCAATGCAATGAAAATTGTTTGTATTTGTAATAATGTAACACAGAGAGAATACCGGGGGGATACCTAAAGGGCCGAGAGGGCCAATGCGATGAGAATTGTTTGTATAATGTAACAGAGAGAATACCGGGGAGATACATGTACCTGAAGGGCCGAGAGGGCCGAGAGGGCCAATGCGATGAGAATTGTTTGTATTTGTAATAATGTAACACCTGTGAGAGAATTACGGGGAGATACCTGAAGGGCCGAGAGGGCCAATGTGATGAGAATTGTTTGTATTTGTAATAATGTAACACAGAGAGAATTCCGGGGAGATACCTGAAGGGCAGGGAGGGCCAATGTGATGAGAATTGTTTGTATTTGTAATAATGTAACACAGAGAGAATTCCGGGGAGATACCTGAAGGGCAGGGAGGGCCAATGTGATGAGAATTGTTTGGATTTGTAATAATTTAACACAGAGAGAATTCCGGGGAGATACCTGAAGGGCTGAGAGGGCCAATGTGATGAGAATTGTTTGTATTTTTAATAATTTAACACAGAGAGAATTCCGGGGGGATACCTGAAGGGCCGAGAGGGCCAATGTGTTGAGAATTGTTTGTATTTGTAATAATTTAACACAGAGAGAATTCCGGGGAGATACCTGAAGGGCCGAGAGGGCCAATGTGATGAGAATTGTTTGTATTTTTCATAATTTAACACAGAGAGAATTCCGGAGAGATACCTGAAGGGCCGAGAGGGCCAATGTGATGAAAATTGTTTGTACTGTATTTGTAATAATGTAACACAGAGAGAATACCGATGGGATACCTAAAGGGCCGAGAGGGCCAATGCGATGAGAATTGTTTGTATTTGTAATAATGTAACACAGAGAGAATAACGGGGAGATACCTAAAGGGCCGAGAAGGCCAATGCGATGAGAATTGTTTGTATTTGTAATAATGTAATACAGAGAGAATACCGGGGAGATACCTCAAGGGCCGAGAGGGCCAATGTGATGAGAATTGTTTGTATTTTTAATAATGTAACACAGAAAGAATACCGGGGGGATACCTAAAGGGCCGAGAGGGCCAATGCGATGAGAATTGTTTGTATTTGTAATAATGTAACACAGAGAGAATACCGGGGGGATACCTAAAGGGCCGAGAGGGCCAATGCGATGAGAATTGTTTGTATTTGTAATAATGTAACAGAAAGAATACTGGGGGGATACCTAAAAGGCCGAGAGGGCCAATGCGATGAGAATTGTTTGTATTTGTAATAATGTAACACAGAGAGAATACCGGGGAGATACCTAAAGGGCCGAGAGGGCCAATGCGATGAGAATTGTTTGTATTTTTCATAATTTAACACCGAGAAAATTCCGGGGAGATACCTGAAGGGCCAAGAGGGCCAATGTGATGAGAATTGTTTGTATTTTTAATAATGTAACACAGAGAGAATACCGGGGGGATACCTAAAAGGCCGAGAGGGCCAATGCGATGAGAATTGTTTGTATTTGCAATAATGTAACACAGAGAGAATACCGGGGGGATACCTAAAGGGCTGAGAGGGCCAATGCGATGAGAATTGTTTGTATTTGTAATAATGTAACAGAAAGAATACAGAGGGGATACCTAAAGGGCCGAGAGGGCCAATGCGATGAGAATTGTTTGTATTTGTAATAATGTAACACAGAGAGAATACCGGGGGGATACCTGAAGGGCCGAGAGGGCCAATGTGATGACAATTGTTTGTATTTGTAATAATTTAACACAGAGAGAATTCCGGGGAGATACCTGAAGGCCGAGAGGGCCAATGTGATGATAATTGTTTGTATTTGTAATAATTTAACACAGAGAGAATTCCGCGGAGATACCCGAACGGCCGAGAGGGCCAATGTGATGAGAATTGTTTGTATTTTTAACAATTTACATGTAACATGAGATACATGTACCTGAAGGGCAGGGAGGGCCAATGTGATGAGAATTGTTTGGATTTGTAATAATTTAACACAGAGAGAATTCCGGGGAGATACCTGAAGGGCCGAGAGGGCCAATGAGATGAGAATTGTTTGTATTTTTAATAATTTAACACAGAGAGAATTCCGGGGAGATACCTGAAGGGCCGAGAGGGCCAATGTGATGAGAATTGTTTGTACTGTATTTGTAATAATGTAACACAGAGAGAATACCGAGGGGATACCTGAAGGGCAGGGAGGGCCAATGTGATGAGAATTGTTTGTATTTGTAATAATGTAACACAGAGAGAATTCCGGGGAGATACCTGAAGGGCAGGGAGGGCCAATGTGATGAGAATTGTTTGGATTTGTAATAATTTAACACAGAGAGAATTCCGGGGAGATACCTGAAGGGCTGAGAGGGCCAATGTGATGAGAATTGTTTGTATTTTTAATAATTTAACACAGAGAGAATTCCGGGGGGATACCTGAAGGGCCGAGAGGGCCAATGTGTTGAGAATTGTTTATATTTGTAATAATTTAACACAGAGAGAATTCCGGGGAGATACCTGAAGGGCCGAGAGGGCCAATGTGATGAGAATTGTTTGTATTTTTCATAATTTAACACAGAGAGAATTCCGGAGAGATACCTGAAGGGCCGAGAGGGCCAATGTGATGAAAATTGTTTGTACTGTATTTGTAATAATGTAACACAGAGAGAATACCGATGGGATACCTAAAGGGCCGAGAGGGCCAATGCGATGAGAATTGTTTGTATTTGTAATAATGTAACACAGAGAGAATAACGGGGAGATACCTAAAGGGCCGAGAAGGCCAATGCGATGAGAATTGTTTGTATTTGTAATAATGTAATACAGAGAGAATACCGGGGAGATACCTCAAGGGCCGAGAGGGCCAATGTGATGAGAATTGTTTGTATTTTTAATAATGTAACACAGAAAGAATACCGGGGGGATACCTAAAGGGCCGAGAGGGCCAATGCGATGAGAATTGTTTGTACTGTATTTGTAATAATGTAACACAGAGAGAATACCGAGGGGATACCTAAAGGGCCGAGAGGGCCAATGCGATGAGAATTGTTTGTATTTGTAATAATGTAACACAGAGAGAATACCGGGGGGATACCTGAAGGGCCGAGAGGGCCAATGTGATGACAATTGTTTGTATTTGTAATAATTTAACACAGAGAGAATTCCGGGGAGATACCTGAAGGCCGAGAGGGCCAATGTGATGATAATTGTTTGTATTTGTAATAATTTAACACAGAGAGAATTCCGCGGAGATACCCGAACGGCCGAGAGGGCCAATGTGATCAGAATTGTTTGTATTTTTAACAATTTACATGTAACATGAGATACATGTACCTGAAGGGCAGGGAGGGCCAATGTGATGAGAATTGTTTGGATTTGTAATAATTTAACACAGAGAGAATTCCGGGGAGATACCTGAAGGGCCGAGAGGGCCAATGAGATGAGAATTGTTTGTATTTTTAATAATTTAACACAGAGAGAATTCCGGGGAGATACCTGAAGGGCCGAGAGGGCCAATGTGATGAGAATTGTTTGTACTGTATTTGTAATAATGTAACACAGAGAGAATACCGAGGGGATACCTAAAGGGCCGAGAGGGCCAATGAGATGAGAATTGTTTGTATTTGTAATAATTTAACACAGAGAGAATTCCGGGGAGATACCCCAAGGGTCGAGAGGGACAATGTGATGAGAATTGTTTGTATTTGTAATAATGTAACACAGAGAGAATCCGGGGAGATACCTGAAAGGCCGAGAGGGCCAATGTGATGAGAATTGTTTGTATTTGTAATAATTTAACACAGAGAGAATTCCGCGGAGATACCCGAAGGGCCGAGAGGGCCAATGTGATGAGAATTTTTTGTATTTTTAATAATTTAACACAGAAAGAATTCTGCGGAGATACCTAAAGGGCTGAGAGGGCCAATGCGATGAGAATTGTTTGTATTTGTAATAATGTTACACAGAGAGAATACCGGGGGATACCTAAAGGGCTGAGAGGGCCAATGCGATGAGAATTGTTTGTATTTGTAATAATGTTACACAGAGAGAATACCGGGGGAATACCTAAAGGGCCGAGAAGGCCAATGTGATGGGAATTGTTTGTATTTGTAATAATGTAACACAGAGAGAATTCCGGGGAGATACCTGAAGGGCCGAGAGGGCCAATGTGATGAGAATTGTTTGTATTTTTAATAATGTAACACAGAGAGAATACCGGGGGGATACCTAAAGGGCCGAGAGGGCCAATGCGATGAGAATTGTTTGTATTTGTAATAATGTAACACAGAGAGAATAACGGGGAGATACCTAAAGGGCCGAGAGGGCCAATGCGATGAGAATTGTTTGTATTTGTAATAATGTAACACAGAGAGAATACCGGGGGGATACCTAAAGGGCAGGGAGGGCCAATGTGATGAGAATTGTTTGGATTTGTAATAATTTAACAGAGAGAGAATTCCGGGGAGATACCTGAAGGGCCGAGAGGGCCAATGTGATGAGAATTGTTTGGATTTGTAATAATTTAACAGAGAGAGAATTCCGGGGGGATACCTGAAGGGCCGAGAGGGCCAATGTGATGAGAATTGTTTGTATTTTTAATAATGTAACACAGAGAGAATACCGGGGGGATACCTAAAGGGCCGAGAGGGCCAATGCGATGAGAATTGTTTGTATTTGTAATAATGTAACACAGAGAGAATAACGGGGAGATACCTAAAGGGCCGAGAGGGCCAATGCGATGAGAATTGTTTGTATTTGTAATAATGTAACACAGAGAGAATACCGGGGAGATACCTGAAGGGCCGAGAGAGCCAATGCGATGAGAATTGTTTGTATTTGTAATAATGTAACACAGAGAGAATTCCGGGGAGATACCTGAAGGGCCGAGAGGGCCATGCGACGAGAATTGTTTGTATTTGTAATAATGTAACACCGAGAGAATACCGGGGGGATACCTGAAGGGCCGAGAGGGCCAATGCGATTAGAATTGTTTGTATTTGTAATAATGTAACACCTGTGAGAGAATTACGGGGAGATACCTAAAGGGCAGGGAGGGCCAATGTGATGAGAATTGTTTGGATTTGTAATAATTTAACACAGAGAGAATTCCGGGGAGATACCTGAAGGGCAGGGAGGGCCAATGTGATGAGAATTGTTTGTATTTGTAATAATTTAACACAGAGAGAATTCCGGGGAGATACCTGAAAGGCCGAGAGGGCCAATGCGATGAGAATTGTTTGTATTTTTAATAATTTAACACAGAGAGAATTCCGGGGAGATACCTGAAGGGCCGAGAGGGCCAATGTGATGAGAATTGTTTGTATTTTTAATAATTTAACACAGAGAGAATACCGGGGAGATACCCGAAGGGCCGAGAGGGCCAATGTGATGAGAATTGTTTGTATTTTTAATAATTTAACACAGAAAGAATTCCTGGGAGATACCTGAAAGGCCGAGAGGGCCAATGTAATGAGAATTGTTTGTATTTGTAATAATGTAACACAGAAAGAATTCCGCGGAGATACCCGAAGGGCCGAGAGGGCCAATGTGATGAGAATTGTTTGTATTTGTAATAATTTAACACAGAGAGAATTCCGGGGAGATACCTGAAGGGCCGAGAGGGCCAATGTGATGAGAATTGTTTGTATTTTTAATAATTTAACACAGAAAGAATTCCTGGGAGATACCTGAAAGGCCGAGAGGGCCAATGTAATGAGAATTGTTTGTATTTGTAATAATGTAACACAGAAAGAATTCCGCGGAGATACCCGAAGGGCCGAGAGGGCCAATGTGATGAGAATTGTTTGGATTTGTAATAATTTAACAGAGAGAGAATTCCGGGGAGATACCTGAAGGGCCGAGAGGGCCAATGTGATGAGAATTGTTTGTATTTTTAATAATTTAACACAGAGAGAATTTCGGGGAGATACCTGAAAGGCCGAGAGGGCCAATGTGATGAGAATTGTTTGTATTTGTAATAATTTAACACAGAGAGAATTCCGGGGAGATACCTGTAGGGCCGAGAGGGCCATGCGATGAGAATTGTTTGTATTTGTAATAATGTAACACAGAGAGAATACCGGGGGGATACCTAAAGGGCCGAGAGGGCCAATGCGATGAGAATTGTTTGTATTTGTAATAATTTAACACAGAGAGAATTCCGGGGAGATACATGTACCTGAAGGGCCGAGAAGGCCAATGTGATGAGAATTGTTTGTATTTGTAATAATTTAACAATTCCGGGGAGATACCTGAAGGACCGAGAGGGCCAATGTGATGAGAATTGTTTGTATTTGTAATAATTTAACACAGAGAGAATTCCGGGGAGATACCTGAAGGGCCGAGAGGGCCAATGTGATGATAATTGTTTGTATTTGTAATAATTTAACACAGAGAGAATTCCGCGGAGATACCCGAACGGCCGAGAGGGCCAATGTGATGAGAATTGTTTGTATTTTTAATAATTTACATGTAACATGAGATACATGTACCTGAAGGGCAGGGAGGGCCAATGTGATGAGAATTGTTTGGATTTGTAATAATTTAACACAGAGAGAATTCCGGGGAGATACCTGAAGGGCCGAGAGGGCCAATGTGATGAGAATTGTTTGTATTTTTAATAATTTAACACAGAGAGAATTTCGGGGAGATACCTGAAAGTCCGAGAGGGCCAATGTGATGAGAATTGTTTGTATTTTTCATAATGTAACACAGAGAGAATACCAGGGGGATACCTAAAGGGCCGAGAGGGCCAATGCGATGAGAATTGTTTGTATAATGTAACACAGAGAGAATACCGGGGAGATACCTGAAGGGCCGAGAGGGCCAATGCGATGAGAATTGTTTGTATTTGTAATAATGTAACACAGAGAGAATACCGGGGAAATACCTAAAGGGCAGGAAGGGCCAATGTGATGAGAATTGTTTGGATTTGTAATAATTTAACACAGAAAGAATTCCGGGGAGATACCTGAAGGGCCGAGAGGGCCAATGTGATGAGAATTGTTTGTATTTTTAATAATTTAACACAGAGAGAATTCCGGGGAGATACCTGAAGGGCCGAGAGGGCCAATGTGATGAGAATTGTTTGTACTGTATTTGTAATAATGTAACACAGAGAGAATACCGAGGGGATACCTAAAGGGCCGAGAGGGCCAATGCGATGACAATTGTTTGTATTTGTAATAATGTAACACAGAGAGAATACCGGGGGGAAACCTAAAGGGCCGAGAGGGCCAATGCGATGAGAATTGTTTGTATTTGTAATAATGTAACACAGAGAGAATACCGGGGGGATACCTAAAGGGCCGAGAGGGCCAATGCGATGAGAATTGTTTGTATAATGTAACACAGAGAGAATACCGGGGAGATACCTGAAGGGCCGAGAGGGCCAATGCGATGAGAATTGTTTGTATTTGTAATAATGTAACACAGAGAGAATACCGGGGGGATACCTAAAGGGCCGAGAGAGCCAATGCGATGAGAATTGTTTGTATAATGTAACACAGAGAGAATACCGGGGAGATACCTGAAGGGCAGGAAGGGCCAATGTGATGAGAATTGTTTGGATTTGTAATAATTTAACACAGAGAGAATTCCGGGGAGATACCTGAAGGGCCGAGAGGGCCAATGTGATGACAATTGTTTGTATTTGTAATAATGTAACACAGAGAGAATACCGGGGAGATACCTAAAGGGCCGAGAGGGCCAATGCGATGAGAATTGTTTGTATTTGTAATAATTTAACACAGAGAGAATTTCGGGGAGATACCTGAAAGGCCGAGAGGGCCAATGTGATGAGAATTGTTTGTATTTGTAATAATTTAACACAGAGAGAATTCCGGGGAGATACCTGAAGGGCCGAGAGGGCCAATGTGATGAGAATTGTTTGTATTTGTAATAATGTAACACAGAGAGAATAACGGGGAGATACCTAAAGGGCTGAGAAGGCCAATGCGATGAGAATTGTTTGTATTTGTAATAATGTAATACAGAGAGAATACCGGGGAGATACCTAAAGGGCCGGGAGGGCCAATGCGATGAGAATTGTTTGTATTTGTAATAATTTAACACAGAGAGAATTTCGGGGAGATATCTGAAAGGCCGAGAAGGCCAATGTGATGATAATTGTTTGTATTTGTAATAATTTAACACAGAGAGAATTCCGGGGAGATACCTGAAGGGCCGAGAGGGCCATGCGATGAGAATTGTTTGTATTTGTAATAATGTAACACAGAGAGAATACCGGGGGGATACCTGAAGGGCCGAGAGGGCCAATGCGATGAGAATTGTTTGTATTTGTAATAATGTAACACAGAGAAAATACCGGGGGGATACCTAAAGGGCCGAGAGGGCCAATGCGATGAGAATTGTTTGTATAATGTAACACAGAAAGAATACCGGGGAGATACCTGAAGGGCCGAGAGGGCCAATGCGATGAGAATTGTTTGTATTTGTAATAATTTAACACAGAGAGAATTTCGGGGAGATATCTGAAAGGCCGAGAGGGCCAATGTGATGATAATTGTTTGTATTTGTAATAATTTAACACAGAGAGAATTCCGGGGAGATACCTGAAGGGCCGAGAGGGCCATGCGATGAGAATTGTTTGTATTTGTAATAATGTAACACAGAGAGAATACCGGGGGGATACCTGAAGGGCCGAGAGGGCCAATGCGATGAGAATTGTTTGTATTTGTAATAATGTAACACAGAGAGAATACCGGGGGGATACCTAAAAGGCCGAGAGGGCCAATGCGATGAGAATTGTTTGTATAATGTAACACAGAGAGAATACCGGGGAGATACCTGAAGGGCCGAGAGGGCCAATGCGATGAGAATTGTTTGTATTTGTAATAATGTAACACAGAGAGAATACCGGGGAAATACCTAAAGGGCCGAGAGGGCCAATGCGATGAGAATTGTTTGTATTTGTAATAATGTAACACCTGTGAGAGAATTACGGGGAGATACCTAAAGGGCCGAGAGGGCCAATGCGATGACAATTGTTTGTATTTGTAATAATGTAACACAGAGAGAATTCCGGGGAGATACCTGAAGGGCAGGGAGGGCCAATGTGATGAGAATTGTTTGGATTTGTAATAATTTAACACAGAGAAAATTATGGGGAGATACCTGAAGGGCCGAGAGGGCCAATGTGATGAGAATTGTTTGTATTTTTAATAATTTAACACAGAGAGAATTCCGGGGAGATACCTGAAGGGCCGAGAGGGCCAATGCGATGAGAATTGTTTGTATTTGTAATAATGTAACACAGAGAGAATACCGGGGAAATACCTAAAGGGCAGGAAGGGCCAATGTGATGAGAATTGTTTGGATTTGTAATAATTTAACACAGAAAGAATTCCGGGGAGATACCTGAAGGGCCGAGAGGGCCAATGTGATGAGAATTGTTTGTATTTTTAATAATTTAACACAGAGAGAATTCCGGGGAGATACCTGAAGGGCCGAGAGGGCCAATGTGATGAGAATTGTTTGTACTGTATTTGTAATAATGTAACACAGAGAGAATACCGAGGGGATACCTAAAGGGCCGAGAGGGCCAATGCGATGACAATTGTTTGTATTTGTAATAATGTAACACAGAGAGAATACCGGGGGGAAACCTAAAGGGCCGAGAGGGCCAATGCGATGAGAATTGTTTGTATTTGTAATAATGTAACACAGAGAGAATACCGGGGGGATACCTAAAGGGCCGAGAGGGCCAATGCGATGAGAATTGTTTGTATAATGTAACACAGAGAGAATACCGGGGAGATACCTGAAGGGCCGAGAGGGCCAATGCGATGAGAATTGTTTGTATTTGTAATAATGTAACACAGAGAGAATACCGGGGGGATACCTAAAGGGCCGAGAGAGCCAATGCGATGAGAATTGTTTGTATAATGTAACACAGAGAGAATACCGGGGAGATACCTGAAGGGCAGGAAGGGCCAATGTGATGAGAATTGTTTGGATTTGTAATAATTTAACACAGAGAGAATTCCGGGGAGATACCTGAAGGGCCGAGAGGGCCAATGTGATGACAATTGTTTGTATTTGTAATAATGTAACACAGAGAGAATACCGGGGAGATACCTAAAGGGCCGAGAGGGCCAATGCGATGAGAATTGTTTGTATTTGTAATAATTTAACACAGAGAGAATTTCGGGGAGATACCTGAAAGGCCGAGAGGGCCAATGTGATGAGAATTGTTTGTATTTGTAATAATTTAACACAGAGAGAATTCCGGGGAGATACCTGAAGGGCCGAGAGGGCCAATGTGATGAGAATTGTTTGTATTTGTAATAATGTAACACAGAGAGAATAACGGGGAGATACCTAAAGGGCCGAGAAGGCCAATGCGATGAGAATTGTTTGTATTTGTAATAATGTAATACAGAGAGAATACCGGGGAGATACCTAAAGGGCCGGGAGGGCCAATGCGATGAGAATTGTTTGTATTTGTAATAATTTAACACAGAGAGAATTTCGGGGAGATATCTGAAAGGCCGAGAAGGCCAATGTGATGATAATTGTTTGTATTTGTAATAATTTAACACAGAGAGAATTCCGGGGAGATACCTGAAGGGCCGAGAGGGCCATGCGATGAGAATTGTTTGTATTTGTAATAATGTAACACAGAGAGAATACCGGGGGGATACCTGAAGGGCCGAGAGGGCCAATGCGATGAGAATTGTTTGTATTTGTAATAATGTAACACAGAGAAAATACCGGGGGGATACCTAAAGGGCCGAGAGGGCCAATGCGATGAGAATTGTTTGTATAATGTAACACAGAAAGAATACCGGGGAGATACCTGAAGGGCCGAGAGGGCCAATGCGATGAGAATTGTTTGTATTTGTAATAATTTAACACAGAGAGAATTTCGGGGAGATATCTGAAAGGCCGAGAGGGCCAATGTGATGATAATTGTTTGTATTTGTAATAATTTAACACAGAGAGAATTCCGGGGAGATACCTGAAGGGCCGAGAGGGCCATGCGATGAGAATTGTTTGTATTTGTAATAATGTAACACAGAGAGAATACCGGGGGGATACCTGAAGGGCCGAGAGGGCCAATGCGATGAGAATTGTTTGTATTTGTAATAATGTAACACAGAGAGAATACCGGGGGGATACCTAAAAGGCCGAGAGGGCCAATGCGATGAGAATTGTTTGTATAATGTAACACAGAGAGAATACCGGGGAGATACCTGAAGGGCCGAGAGGGCCAATGCGATGAGAATTGTTTGTATTTGTAATAATGTAACACAGAGAGAATACCGGGGAAATACCTAAAGGGCCGAGAGGGCCAATGCGATGAGAATTGTTTGTATTTGTAATAATGTAACACCTGTGAGAGAATTACGGGGAGATACCTAAAGGGCCGAGAGGGCCAATGCGATGACAATTGTTTGTATTTGTAATAATGTAACACAGAGAGAATTCCGGGGAGATACCTGAAGGGCAGGGAGGGCCAATGTGATGAGAATTGTTTGGATTTGTAATAATTTAACACAGAGAAAATTATGGGGAGATACCTGAAGGGCCGAGAGGGCCAATGTGATGAGAGTTGTTTGTATTTTTAATAATTTAACACAGAGAGAATTCCGGGGAGATACCTGAAGGGCCGAGAGGGCCAATGTGATGAGAATTGTTTGTATTTTTCATAATTTAACACAGAGAGAATTCCGGGGAGATACCTGAAGGGCCGAGAGGGCCAATGTGATGAGAATTGTTTGTACTGTATTTGAAATAATGTAACACAGAGAGAATACCGAGGGGATACCTAAAGGGCCGAGAGGGCCAATGCGATGAGAATTGTTTGTATTTGTAATAATGTAACACAGAGAGAATACCGGGGGGATACCTAAAGGGCTGAGAGGGCCAATGCGATGAGAATTGTTTGTATTTGTAATAATGTAACACAGAGAGAATACCGGGGGAATACCTAAAGGGCCGAGAGGGCCAATGTGATGGGAATTGTTTGTATTTGTAATAATGTAACAGAGAGAATTTCGGGGAGATACCTCAAGGGCCGAGAGGGCCAATGTGATGAGAATTGTTTGTATTTTTAATAATGTAACACAGAAAGAATACCGGGGGGATACCTAAAGGGCCGAGAGGGCCAATGCGATGAGAATTGTTTGTATTTGTAATAATGTAACACAGAGAGAATAACGGGGAGATACCTAAAGGGCCGAGAGGGCCAATGCGATGAGAATTGTTTGTATTTGTAATAATGTAACACAGAGAGAATACCGGGGGGATACCTAAAGGGCAGGGAGAGACAATGTGATGAGAATTGTTGGATTTGTAATAATTTAACACAGAGAGAATTCCGGGGAGATACCTGAAGGGCCGAGAGGGTCAATGCGATGAGAATAGTTTGTATTTGTAATAATGTAACACAGAGAGAATACCAAGGGGATACCTAAAGGGCCGAGAGGGCCAATGCGATGAGAATTGTTTGTATTTGTAATAATGTAACACAGAGAGAATACCGGGGGGATACCTAAAGGGCTGAAAGGGCCAATGCGATGAGAATTGTTTGTATTTGTAATAATGTAACACAGAGAAAATACCGGGGAAATACCTAAAGGGCCGAGAGGGCCAATGCGATGAGAATTGTTTGTATTTGTAATAATGTAACACCTGTGAGAGAATTACGGGGAGATACCTGAAGGGCCGAGAGGGCCAATGTGATAATAATTGTTTGTATTTGTAATAATTTAACACAGAGAGAATTCCGCGGAGATACCCGAACGGCCGAGAGGGCCAATGTGATGAGAATTGTTTGTATTTTTAATAATTTAACACATGGAGAATTCCGGGAGATACCTGAAGGACCGAGAGGGCCAATGTGATGACAATTGTTTGTATTTTTAATAATTTAACACAGAAAGAATTCCTGGGAGATACCTGAAGGGCCGAGAGGGCCAATGTAATGAGAATTGTTTGTATTTGTAATAATGTAACACAGAAAGAATTCCGCGGAGATACCCGAAGGGCCGAGAGGGCCAATGTGATGAGAATTGTTTGTATTTGTAATAATTTAACACAGAGAGAATTCCGGGGAGATACCTGAAGGGCCGAGAGGGCCAATGTGATGAGAATTGTTTGTATTTTTAATAATTTAACACAGAGAGAATTTCGGGGAGATACCTGAAAGTCCGAGAGGGCCAATGTGATGAGAATTGTTTGTATTTGTAATAATTTAACACAGAGAGAATTCTGGAGAAATACCTGAAGGGCCGAGAGGGCCAATGTGATGAGAATTGTTTGTATTTTCATAATTTAACACAGAGAGAATTCCGGGGAGATACCTGAAGGGCCGAGAGGGTCAATGCGATGAGAATTGTTTGTATTTGTAATAATGTAACACAGAAAAAATACCGGGAAATACCTAAAGGGCCGAGAGGGCCAATGCGATGAGAATTGTTTGTATTTGTAATAATGTAACACCTGTGAGAGAATTACGGGGAGATACCTGAAGGGCCGAGAGGGCCAATGTGATGACAATTGTTTGTATTTGTAATAATGTAACACAGAGAGAATACCGAGGGGATACCTAAACGGCCGAGAGGGCCAATGCGATGAGAATTGTTTGTATTTGTAATAATGTAACACAGAGAGAATACCGGGGGGATACCTAAAGGGCTGAAAGGGCCAATGCGATGAGAATTGTTTGTATTTGTAATAATGTAACACCTGTGAGAGAATTACGGGGAGATACCTGAAGGGCCGAGAGGGCCAATGTGATGACAATTGTTTGTATTTGTAATAATGTAACACAGAGAGAATACCGGGGGGATACCTAAAGGGCTGAAAGGGCCAATGCGATGAGAATTGTTTGTATTTGTAATAATGTAACACAGAAAGAATACCGGGGGAATACCTAAAGGGCCGAGAGGGCCAATGTGATGGGAATTGTTTGTATTTGTAATAATGTAACACAGAGAGAATTCCGGGGAGATACCTGAAGGGCCAAGAGGGCCAATGTGATGAGAATTGTTTGTATTTTTAATAATGTAACACAGAGAGAATACCGGGGGGATACCTAAAGGGCCGAGAGGGCCAATGCGATGAGAATTGTTTGTATTTGTAATAATGTAACACAGAGAGAATAACGGGGAGATACCTAAAGGGCCGAGAGGGCCAATGCGATGAGAATTGTTTGTATTTTTAATAATTTAACACAGAGAGAATTCCGGGGAGATACCTAAAGGGCTGAGAGGGCCAATGCGATGGGAATTGTTTATATTTGTAATAATGTAACACAGAGAGAATTCCGGGGAGATACCTCAAGGGCCGAGAGGGCCAATGCGATGAGAATTGTTTGTATTTGTAATAATTTAACACAGAGAGAATTTCGGAAAGATACCTGAAGGGCCGAGAGGGCCAATGTGATGACAATTGTTTGTATTTTTCATAATTTAACGCAGAGAGAATTCCGGGGAGATACCTGAAGGGCCGAGAGGGCCAATGTGATGAGAATTGTTTGTATTTTTCATAATTTAACGCAGAGAGAATTCCGGGGAGATACCTGAAGGGCCGAGAGGGCCATGCGATGAGAATTGTTTGTATTTGTAATAATGTAACACCTGTGAGAGAATTACGGGGAGATACCTGAAGGGCCGAGAGGGCCAATGTGATGACAATTGTTTGTATTTGTAAACACAGAGAGAATTCCGGGGAGATACCTGAAGGGCCGAGAGGGCCAATGTGATGAGAATTGTTTGTATTTGTAATAATGTAACACAGAGAGAATTCCGGGGAGATACCTGAAGGGCAGGGAGGGCCAATGTGATGAGAATTGTTTGGATTTGTAATAATTTAACACAGAGAGAATTCCGGGGAGAAACCTGAAGGGCCGAGAGGGCCAATGTGATGAGAATTGTTTGTATTTTTAATAATTTAACACAGAGAGAATACCGGGGGGATACCTAAAGGGCCGAGAGGACCAATGCGATGAGAATTGTTTGTATAATGTAACACAGAGAGAATACCGGGGAGATACCTGAAGGGCAGAGTGGGCCAATGCGATGAGAATTGTTTGTACATTGTATTTGTAATAATGTAACACAGAGAGAAAGGGCAGAGAGGGCCAATGCGATGAGAATTGTTTGTATTTGTAATAATGTAACACCTGTGAGAGAATTACGGGGAGATACCTGAAGGGCCGAGAGGGCCAATGTGATGACAATTGTTTGTATTTGTAATAAAGTAACACAGAGAGAATTCCGGGGAGATACCTGAAGGGCCGAGAGGGCCAATGTGATGAGAATTGTTTGTATTTGTAATAATGTAACACAGAGAGAATTCCGGGGAGATACCTGAAGGGCAGGGAGGGCCAATGTGATGAGAATTGTTTGGATTTGTAATAATGTAACACAGAGAGAATTCCGGGGAGATACCTGAAGGGCCAAGAGGGCCAATGTGATGAGAATTGTTTGTATTTTTAATAATGTAACACAGAGAGAATACCGGGGGGATACCTAAAGGGCCGAGAGGGCCAATGCGATGAGAATTGTTTGTATTTGTAATAATGTAACACAGAGAAAATAACGGGGAGATACCTAAAGGGCCGAGAAGGCCAATGCGATGAGAATTGTTTGTATTTTTAATAATTTAACACAGAGAGAATTCCGGGGAGATACCTGAAGGGCCGAGAGGGCCAATGCGATGAGAATTGTTTGTATTTGTAATAATGTAACACAGAGAAAATACCGGGGAAATACCTAAAGGGCCGAGAGGGCCAATGCGATGAGAATTGTTTGTATTTGTAATAATGCAACACCTGTGAGAGAATTACGGGGAGATACCTGAAGGGCCGAGAGGGCCAATGTGATGACAATTGTTTGTATTTGTAACAATGTAACACAGAGAGAATACTGCGGAGATACCTCAAGGGCCGAGAGGGCCAATGTGATGACAATTGTTTGTATTTGTAACAATGTAACACAGAGAGAATACCGCGGAGATACCTCAAGGGCCGAGAGGGCCAATGCGATGAGAATTGTTTGTATTTGTAATAATGTAACACAGAGAGAATACCGGGGAGATACCTAAAGGGCCGAGAGGGCCAATGCGATGAGAATTGTTTGTATTTTTCATAATTTAACACAGAGAAAATTCCGGGGAGATACCTGAAGGGCCGAGAGGGCCAATGCGATGAGAATTGTTTGTATTTGTAATAATGTAACACCTGTGAGAGAATTACGGGGAGATACCGGAAGGGCCGAGAGGGCCAATGTGATGACAATTGTTTGTATTTGTAATAATGTAACACAGAGAGAATTCCGGGGAGATACCTGAAAAGCCGAGAGGGCCAATGCGATGAGAATTGTTTGTATAATGTAACACAGAGAGAATACCGGGGAGATACCTGAAGGGCAGAGTGGGCCAATGCGATGAGAATTGTTTGTACATTGTATTTGTAATAATGTAACACAGAGAGAAAGGGCCGAGAGGGCCAATGCGATGAGAATTGTTTGTATTTGTAATAATGTAACACCTGTGAGAGAATTACGGGGAGATACCTGAAGGGCCGAGAGGGCCAATGTGATGACAATTGTTTGTATTTGTAATAAAGTAACACAGAGAGAATTCCGGGGAGATACCTGAAGGGCCGAGAGGGCCAATGTGATGAGAATTGTTTGTATTTGTAATAATGTAACACAGAGAGAATTCCGGGGAGATACCTGAAGGGCAGGGAGGGCCAATGTGATGAGAATTGTTTGGATTTGTAATAATGTAACACAGAGAGAATTCCGGGGAGATACCTGAAGGGCCAAGAGGGCCAATGTGATGAGAATTGTTTGTATTTTTAATAATGTAACACAGAGAGAATACCGGGGGGATACCTAAAGGGCCGAGAGGGCCAATGCGATGAGAATTGTTTGTGTTACATTATTACAAATACAGAGAGAATAACGGGGAGATACCTAAAGGGCCGAGAAGGCCAATGCGATGAGAATTGTTTGTATTTTTAATAATTTAACACAGAGAGAATTCCGGGGAGATACCTGAAGGGCCGAGAGGGCCAATGCGATGAGAATTGTTTGTATTTGTAATAATGTAACACAGAGAAAATACCGGGGAAATACCTAAAGGGCCGAGAGGGCCAATGCGATGAGAATTGTTTGTATTTGTAATAATGCAACACCTGTGAGAGAATTACGGGGAGATACCTGAAGGGCCGAGAGGGCCAATGTGATGACAATTGTTTGTATTTGTAACAATGTAACACAGAGAGAATACTGCGGAGATACCTCAAGGGCCGAGAGGGCCAATGTGATGACAATTGTTTGTATTTGTAATAATGTAACACAGAGAGAATTCCGGGGAGATACCTGAAAAGCCGAGAGGGCCAATGCGATGAGAATTGTTTGTATTTGTAATAATGTAACACAGAGAGAATACCGGGGAGATACCTAAAGGGCCGAGAGGGCCAATGCGATGAGAATTGTTTGTATTTGCAATAATGTAACACAGAGAGAATACCGGGGATATACCTAAAGGGCCGAGAGGGCCAATGCGATGAGAATTGTTTGTATTTGTAATAATGTAACACAGAGAGAATACCGGGGGATACCTGAAGGGCCGAGAGGGCCAATGTGATGAGAATTGTTTGTATTTTTCATAATTTAACGCAGAGAGAATTCCGGGGAGATACCTGAAGGGCCGAGAGGGCCATGCGATGAGAATTGTTTTTATTTGTAATAATGTAACACCTGTGAGAGAATTCCGGGGAGATACCTGAAGGGCCGAGAGGGCCAATGTGATGAGAATTGTTTGTATTTGTAATAATGTAACACAGAGAAAATTCCGGGGAGATACCTGAAGGGCCGAGAGGGCCAATGCGATGAGAATTGTTTGTATTTGTAATAATGTAACACCTGTGAGAGAATTACGGGGAGATACCAGAAGGGCCGAGAGGGCCAATGTGATGACAATTGTTTGTATTTGTAATAATGTAACACAGAGAGAATTCCGGGGAGATACCTGAAAAGCCGAGAGGGCCAATGCGATGAGAATTGTTTGTATAATGTAACACAGAGAGAATACCGGGGAGATACCTGAAGGGCAGAGTGGGCCAATGCGATGAGAATTGTTTGTACATTGTATTTGTAATAATGTAACACAGAGAGAAAGGGCCGAGAGGGCCAATGCGATGAGAATTGTTTGTATTTGTAATAATGTAACACCTGTGAGAGAATTACGGGGAGATACCTGAAGGGCCGAGAGGGCCAATGTGATGACAATTGTTTGTATTTGTAATAAAGTAACACAGAGAGAATTCCGGGGAGATACCTGAAGGGCCGAGAGGGCCAATGTGATGAGAATTGTTTGTATTTGTAATAATGTAACACAGAGAGAATTCCGGGGAGATACCTGAAGGGCAGGGAGGGCCAATGTGATGAGAATTGTTTGGATTTGTAATAATGTAACACAGAGAGAATTCCGGGGAGATACCTGAAGGGCCAAGAGGGCCAATGTGATGAGAATTGTTTGTATTTTTAATAATGTAACACAGAGAGAATACCGGGGGGATACCTAAAGGGCCGAGAGGGCCAATGCGATGAGAATTGTTTGTATTTGTAATAATGTAACACAGAGAGAATAACGGGGAGATACCTAAAGGGCCGAGAAGGCCAATGCGATGAGAATTGTTTGTATTTTTAATAATTTAACACAGAGAGAATTCCGGGGAGATACCTGAAGGGCCGAGAGGGCCAATGCGATGAGAATTGTTTGTATTTGTAATAATGTAACACAGAGAAAATACCGGGGAAATACCTAAAGGGCCGAGAGGGCCAATGCGATGAGAATTGTTTGTATTTGTAATAATGCAACACCTGTGAGAGAATTACGGGGAGATACCTGAAGGGCCGAGAGGGCCAATGTGATGACAATTGTTTGTATTTGTAACAATGTAACACAGAGAGAATACTGCGGAGATACCTCAAGGGCCGAGAGGGCCAATGTGATGACAATTGTTTGTATTTGTAACAATGTAACACAGAGAGAATACCGCGGAGATACCTCAAGGGCCGAGAGGGCCAATGCGATGAGAATTGTTTGTATTTGTAATAATGTAACACAGAGAGAATACCGGGGAGATACCTAAAGGGCCGAGAGGGCCAATGCGATGAGAATTGTTTGTATTTTTCATAATTTAACACAGAGAAAATTCCGGGGAGATACCTGAAGGGCCGAGAGGGCCAATGCGATGAGAATTGTTTGTATTTGTAATAATGTAACACAGAGAGAATACCGGGGAGATACCTAAAGGGCCGAGAGGGCCAAAGCGATGAGAATTGTTTGTATTTGCAATAATGTAACACAGAGAGAATACCGGGGATATACCTAAAGGGCCGAGAGGGCCAATGCGATGGGAATTGTTTGTATTTGTAATAATGTAACAGAGAGAATACCGGGGGGATACCTAAAGGGCCGAGAAGGCCAATGCGATGAGAATTGTTTGTATTTGTAATAATGTAACACAGAGAGAATACCGGGGAGATACCTGAAGGGCCGAGAGTGCCAATGCGATGAGAATTGTTTGTATTTGTAATAATGTAACACAGAGAGAATACCGGGGGATACCTGAAGGGCCGAGAGGGCCAATGTGATGAGAATTGTTTGTATTTTTCATAATTTAACGCAGAGAGAATTCCGGGGAGATACCTGAAGGGCCGAGAGGGCCATGCGATGAGAATTGTTTTTATTTGTAATAATGTAACACCTGTGAGAGAATTACGGGGAGATACCTGAAGGGCCGAGAGGGTCAATGTGATGACAATTGTTTGTATTTGTAATAATGTAACACAGAGAGAATTCCGGGGAGATACCTGAAGGGCCGAGAGGGCCAATGTGATGAGAATTGTTTGTATTTGTAATAATGTAACACAGAGAGAATTCCGGGGAGATACCTGAAGGGCAGGGAGGGCCAATGTGATGAGAATTGTTTGGATTTGTAATAATTTAACACAGAGAGAATTTCGGGGAGATACCTGAAAGTCCGAGAGGGCCAATGTGATGAGAATTGTTTGTATTTTTTATAATTTAACACAGAGAGAATTCCGGGGAGATACCTGAAGGGCCGAGAGGGTCAATGCGATGAGAATTGTTTGTATTTGTAATAATGTAACACAGAGAAAATACCGGGGAAATACCTAAAGGGCCGAGAGGGCCAATGCGATGAGAATTGTTTGTATTTGTAATAATGTAACACCTGTGAGAGAATTACGGGGAGATACCTGAAGGGCCGAGAGGGCCAATGTGATGACAATTGTTTGTATTTGTAATAATGTAACACAGAGAGAATACCGAGGGGATACCTAAAGGGCCGAGAGGGCCAATGCGATGAGAATTGTTTGTATTTGTAATAATGTAACACAGAGAGAATACCGGGGGGATACCTAAAGGGCTGAAAGGGCCAATGCGATGAGAATTGTTTGTATTTGTAATAATGTAACACAGAAAGAATACCGGGGGAATACCTAAAGGGCCGAGAGGGCCAATGTGAAGGGCCAATGTGATGGGAATTGTTTGTATTTGTAATAATGTAACACAGAAAGAATTCCGGGGAGATACCTGAAGGGCCAAGAGGGCCAATGTGATGAGAATTGTTTGTATTTTTAATAATGTAACACAAGGAGAATACCGGGGGGATACCTAAAAGGCCGAGAGGGCCAATGCGATGAGAATTGTTTGTATTTGCAATAATGTAACACAGAGAGAATACCGGGGGGATACCTAAAGGGCCGAGAGGGCCAATGCGATGAGAATTGTTTGTATTTGTAATAATGTAACAGAAAGAATACCGGGGGGATACCTAAAAGGCCGAGAGGGCCAATGCGATGAGAATTGTTTGTATTTGTAATAATGTAACACAGAGAGAATACCGGGGAGATACCTAAAGGGCCGAGAGGGCCAATGCGATGAGAATTGTTTGTATTTTTCATAATTTAACACAGAGAAAATTCCGGGGAGATACCTGAAGGGCCAAGAGGGCCAATGTGATGAGAATTGTTTGTATTTTTAATAATGTAACACAGAGAGAATACCGGGGGGATACCTAAAAGGCCGAGAGGGCCAATGCGATGAGAATTGTTTGTATTTGCAATAATGTAACACAGAGAGAATACCGGGGGGATACCTAAAGGGCTGAGAGGGCCAATGCGATGAGAATTGTTTGTATTTGTAATAATGTAACAGAAAGAATACCGGGGGGATACCTAAAAGGCCGAGAGGGCCAATGCGATGAGAATTGTTTGTATTTGTAATAATGTAACACAGAGAGAATACCGGGGAGATACCTAAAGGGCCGAGAGGGCCAATGCGATGAGAATTGTTTGTATTTGTAATAATGTAACACCTGTGAGAGAATTACGGGGAGATACCTGAAGGGCAGGGAGGGCCAATGTGATGAGAATTGTTTGTATTTGTAATAATTTAACACAGAGAGAATTCCGGGGAGATACCTGAAGGGCCGAGAGGGCCAATGTGATGATAATTGTTTGTATAATTTAACACAGAGAGAATTCTGCGAAGATACCCGAAAGGCCGAGAGGGCCAATGTGATGATAATTGTTTGTATTTGTAATAATTTAACACAGAGAGAATTCCGCGGAGATACCCGAACGGCCGAGAGGGCCAATGTGATGAGAATTGTTTGTATTTTTAATAATTTAACACATGGCGAATTCCGGGTAGATACCTGAAGGGCCGAGAGGGCCAATGTGATGAGAATTGTTTGTATTTTTAATAATTTAACACAGAGAGAATTCCGGGGAGATACCTGAAGGGCCGAGAGGGACAATGTGATGAGAATTGTTTGTATTTTTAATAATTTAACACAGAGAGAATTCCGGGGAGATACCTGAAAGGCCGAGAGGGCCAATGTGATGAGAATTGTTTGTATTTGTAATAATTTAACACAGAGAGAATTCCGCGGAGATACCCGAAGGGCCGAGAGGGCCAATGTGATGAGAATTGTTTGTATTTTTAATAATTTAACACATGGAGAATACCGGGTAGATACCTGAAGGGCCGAGAGGGCCAATGTGATGAGAATTGTTTGTATTTTTAATAATTTAACACAGAAAGAATTCCGCGGAGATACCCGAAGGGCCGAGAGGGCCAATGTGATGAGAATTGTTTGTATTTGTAATAATTTAACACAGAGAGAATTCCGGGGAGATACATGTACCTGAAGGGCCGAGAAGGCCAATGTGATGAGAATTGTTTGTATTTGTAATAATTTAACAATTCCGGGGAGATACCTGAAGGGCCGAGAGGGCCAACGTGATGAGAATTGTTTGTATTTGTAATAATTTAACAAAGAGAGAATTCCGGGGAGATATCTGAAAGGCCGAGAGGGCCAATGTGATGAGAATTGTTTGTATTTGTAATAATTTAACACAGAGAGAATTCCGGGGAGATACCTGAAGGGCCGAGAGGGCCAATGTGATGATAATTGTTTGTATTTGTAATAATTTAACACAGAGAGAATTCCGCGGAGATACCCGAACGGCCGAGAGGGCCAATGTGATGAGAATTGTTTGTATTTTTAATAATTTACATGTAACATGAGATACATGTACCTGAAGGGCAGGGAGGGCCAATGTGATGAGAATTGTTTGGATTTGTAATAATTTAACACAGAGAGAATTCCGGGGAGATACCTGAAGGGCCGAGAGGGCCAATGAGATGAGAATTGTTTGTATTTTTAATAATTTAACACAGAGAGAATTTCGGGGAGATACCTGAAAGTCCGAGAGGGCCAATGTGATGAGAATTGTTTGTATTTTTCATAATTTAACACAGAGAGAATTCCGGGGAGATACCTGAAGGGCCGAGAGGGCCAATGTGATGAGAATTGTTTGTACTGTATTTGTAATAATGTAACACAGAGAGAATTCCGGGGAGATACCTGAAAGGCCGAGAGGGCCAATGTGATGAGAATTGTTTGTATTTGTAATAATTTAACACAGGGAGAATTCCGGGGAGATACCCGAAGGGCCGAGAGGGCCAATGTGATGAGAATTGTTTGTATTTGTAATAATTTACATGTAACATGAGATACATGTACCTGAAGGGCCGAGAGGGCCAATGCGATGAGAATTGTTTGTATTTGTAATAATGTAACACACAGAGAATACCTGGGGATACCTAAAGGGCCGAGAGGGCCAATGCGATGAGAATTGTTTGTATTTGTAATAATGTAACACAGAGAGAATACCGGGGAGATACCTGAAGGGCCTAGAGGGCCAATGTGATGAGAATTGTTTGTATTTGTAATAATGTAACACAGAGAGAATACCGGGGAGATACCTGAAGGGCCGAGAGGGCCAATGCGATGAGAATTGTTTGTATTTGTAATAATGTAACACAGAGAGAATTCCGGGGAGATACCTGAAGGGCAGGGAGGGCCAATGCGATGAGAATTGTTTGTATTTGTAATAATGTAACACAGAGAGAATACCGGGGAGATATCTGAAGGGCCGAGAGGGCCAATGCGATGAGAATTGTTTGTATTTGTAATAATGTAACACAGAGAGAATACCGGGGAGATACCTAAAGGTCCGAGAGGGCCAATGCGATGAGAATTGTTTGTATTTGTAATAATGTAACACAGAGAGAATACCGGGGGGATACCTGAAGGGCCGAGAGGGCCAATGCGATGAGAATTGTTTGTATTTGTAATAATGTAACACAGAGAGAATACCGGGGAGATACCTGAAGGGCCGAGAGGGCCAATGCGATGAGAATTGTTTGTATTTGTAATAATGTAACACAGAGAGAATACCGGGGAGATACCTAAAGGGCCGAGAGGGCCAATGCGATGAGAATTGTTTGTATTTTTAATAATGTAACACAGAGAGAATACCGGGGGGATACACCTAAAGGGCCGAGAGGGCCAATGCGATGAGAATTGTTTGTATTTGTAATAATGTAACACAGAGAGAATACCGGAGAGATACCTAAAGGGCCGAGAGGGCCAATGCGATGAGAATTGTTTGTATTTGTAATAATGTTACACAGAGAGAATACCGGGGGTATATCTGAAGGGCCGAGAGGGCCAATATGATGAGAATTGTTTGTATTTGTAATAATGTAACACAGACAGAATACCGGGGAGATAATTAAAGGGCCAAGAGGGCCAATGCGATGAGAATTGTTTGTATTTGTAATAATGTAACACAGAGAGAAAACCGGGGAGATACCTGAAGGGCCGAGAGGGCCAATGTGATGAGAATTGTTTGTATTTGTAATAATGTAACACAGAGAGAATTCCGGGGAGATACCTGAAGGGCCGAGAGGGCCAATGCGATGAGAATTGTTTGTATTTGTAATAATGTAACACAGAGAGAATACCGGGGAGATACCTAAAGGTCCGAGAGGGCCAATGCGATGAGAATTGTTTGTATTTGTAATAATGTAACACAGAGAGAATACCGGGGAGATACCTGAAGGGCCGAGAGGGCCAATGTGATGAGAATTGTTTGTATTTGTAATAATTTACATGTAACATGAGATACATGTACCTGAAGGGCCGAGAGGGCCAATGCGATGAGAATTGTTTGTATTTGTAATAATGTAACACACAGAGAATACCTGGGGATACCTAAAGGGCCGAGAGGGCCAATGCGATGAGAATTGTTTGTATTTGTAATAATGTAACACAGAGAGAATACCGGGGAGATACCTGAAGGGCCTAGAGGGCCAATGTGATGAGAATTGTTTGTATTTGTAATAATGTAACACAGAGAGAATACCGGGGAGATACCTGAAGGGCCGAGAGGGCCAATGCGATGAGAATTGTTTGTATTTGTAATAATGTAACACAGAGAGAATTCCGGGGAGATACCTGAAGGGCAGGGAGGGCCAATGCGATGAGAATTGTTTGTATTTGTAATAATGTAACACAGAGAGAATACCGGGGAGATATCTGAAGGGCCGAGAGGGCCAATGCGATGAGAATTGTTTGTATTTGTAATAATGTAACACAGAGAGAATACCGGGGAGATACCTAAAGGTCCGAGAGGGCCAATGCGATGAGAATTGTTTGTATTTGTAATAATGTAACACAGAGAGAATACCGGGGGGATACCTGAAGGGCCGAGAGGGCCAATGCGATGAGAATTGTTTGTATTTGTAATAATGTAACACAGAGAGAATACCGGGGAGATACCTGAAGGGCCGAGAGGGCCAATGCGATGAGAATTGTTTGTATTTGTAATAATGTAACACAGAGAGAATACCGGGGAGATACCTAAAGGGCCGAGAGGGCCAATGCGATGAGAATTGTTTGTATTTTTAATAATGTAACACAGAGAGAATACCGGGGGGATACACCTAAAGGGCCGAGAGGGCCAATGCGATGAGAATTGTTTGTATTTGTAATAATGTAACACAGAGAGAATACCGGAGAGATACCTAAAGGGCCGAGAGGGCCAATGCGATGAGAATTGTTTGTATTTGTAATAATGTTACACAGAGAGAATACCGGGGGTATATCTGAAGGGCCGAGAGGGCCAATATGATGAGAATTGTTTGTATTTGTAATAATGTAACACAGACAGAATACCGGGGAGATAATTAAAGGGCCAAGAGGGCCAATGCGATGAGAATTGTTTGTATTTGTAATAATGTAACACAGAGAGAAAACCGGGGAGATACCTGAAGGGCCGAGAGGGCCAATGTGATGAGAATTGTTTGTATTTGTAATAATGTAACACAGAGAGAATTCCGGGGAGATACCTGAAGGGCCGAGAGGGCCAATGCGATGAGAATTGTTTGTATTTGTAATAATGTAACACAGAGAGAATACCGGGGAGATACCTAAAGGTCCGAGAGGGCCAATGCGATGAGAATTGTTTGTATTTGTAATAATGTAACACAGAGAGAATACCGGGGAGATACCTGAAGGGCCGAGAGGGCCAATGTGATGAGAATTGTTTGTATTTGTAATAATGTAACACAGAGAGAATACCGGGGAGATACTTAAAGGGCCAAGAGGGCCAATGCGATGAGAATTGTTTGTATTTGTAATAATGTAACACAGAGAGAAAACCGGGGAGATACCTGAAGGGCCGAGAGGGCCAATGTGATGAGAATTGTTTGTATTTGTAATAATGTAACACAGAGAGAATTCCGGGGAGATACCTGAAGGGCCGAGAGGGCCAATGCGATGAGAATTGTTTGTATTTGTAATAATGTAACACAGAGAGAAAACCGGGGAGATACCTGAAGGGCCGAGAGGGCCAATGTGAAGAGAATTGTTTGTATTTGTAATAATGTAACACAGAGAGAATTCCGGGGAGATACCTGAAGGGCCGAGAGGGCCAATGTGATGAGAATTGTTTGTATTTTTCATAATTTAACGCAGAGGGAATTCCGGGGAGATACCTGAAGGGCCGAGAGGGCCATGCGATGAGAATTGTTTGTATTTGTAATAATGTAACACAGAGAGAATACCGGGGGGATACCTGAAGGGCCGAGAGGGCCAATGCGATGAGAATTGTTTGTATTTGTAATAATGTAACACAGAGAGAATACCGGGGAGATACCTGAAGGGCCGAGAGGGCCAATGCGATGAGAATTGTTTGTATTTGTAATAATGTAACACAGAGAGAATTCCGGGGAGATACCTGAAGGGCAGGGAGGGCCAATGCGATGAGAATTGTTTGGATTTGTAATAATGTAACACAGAGAGAATACCGGGGGGATATCTAAAGGGCCGAGAGGGCCAATGCGATGAGAATTGTTTGTATTTGTAATAATGTAACACAGCTAGAATACTGGGGGGATACCTAAAGGGCCGAGAGGGCCAATGCGATAAGAATTGTTTGTATTTGTAATAATGTAACACAGAGAGAATACCGGGGTGATACCTAAAGGGCCGAGAGGGCCAATGTGATGAGAATTGTTTGTATTTGTAATAATGTAACACAGAGAGAATAACGGGGGGATACCTAAAGGGCTGAGAGGGTCAATGCGATGAGAATTGTTTGTATTTGTAATAATGTAACACAGAGAGAATAACGGGGGGATACCTAAAGGGCTGAGAGGGTCAATGCGATGAGAATTGTTTGTATTTGTAATAATGTAACACAGAGAGAATACCGGAGGAATACCTAAAGGGCCGAGAGGTCCAATGTGATGAGAATTGTTTGTATTTGTAATAATGTAACACAGAGAGAATTCCGGGGAGATACCTAAAGGGCGGAGAGGGCCAATGTGATGAGAATTGTTTGTATTTGTAATAATGTAACACAGAGAGAATACCGGGGAGATACCTAAAGGGCCGAGAGGGCCAATGCGATGAGAATTGTTTGTATTTGTAATAATGTAACACAGAGAGAATTCCGGGGAGATACCTAAAGGGCCGAGAGGGCCAATGTGATGAGAATTGTTTGTATTTGTAATAATGTAACACAGAGAGAATACCGGGGGGATACCTCAAGGGCCGAGAGGGCCAATGCGATGAGAATTGTTTGTATTTGTAATAATGTAACACAGAGAGAATACCGGGGGGATACCTAAAGGGCCGAGAGGGCCAATGCGATGAGAATTGTTTGTATTTGTAATAATGTAACACAGAGAGAATACCGGGGAGATACCTGAAGGGCCGAGAGGGCCAATGCGATGAGAATTGTTTGTATTTGTAATTATGTAACACAGAGAGAATACCGGGGGGGATACCTAAAGGGCCGAGAGGGCCAATGCGATGAGAATTGTTTGTATTTGTAATAATGTAACACAGAGAGAATACCGGGGGGATACCTGAAGGGCCGAGAGGTCCAATGTGATGAGAATTGTTTGTATTTGTAATAATGTAACACAGAGAGAATTCCGGGGAGATACCTAAAGGGCGGAGAGGGCCAATGTGATGAGAATTGTTTGTATTTGTAATAATGTAACACAGAGAGAATACCGGGGAGATACCTAAAGGGCCGAGAGGGCCAATGCGATGAGAATTGTTTGTATTTGTAATAATGTAACACAGAGAGAATTCCGGGGAGATACCTAAAGGGCCGAGAGGGCCAATGTGATGAGAATTGTTTGTATTTGTAATAATGTTACACAGAGAGAATACCGGGGGTATATCTGAAGGGCCGAGAGGGCCAATATGATGAGAATTGTTTGTATTTGTAATAATGTAACACAGAGAGAATACCGGGGAGATAATTAAAGGGCCAAGAGGGCCAATGCGATGAGAATTGTTTGTATTTGTAATAATGTAACACAGAGAGAAAACCGGGGAGATACCTGAAGGGCCGAGAGGGCCAATGTGATGAGAATTGTTTGTATTTGTAATAATGTAACACAGAGAGAATTCCGGGGAGATACCTGAAGGGCCGAGAGGGCCAATGCGATGAGAATTGTTTGTATTTGTAATAATGTAACACAGAGAGAATACCGGGGAGATACCTAAAGGGCCGAGAGGGCCAATGCGATGAGAATTGTTTGTATTTGTAATAATGTAACACAGAGAGAATTCCGGGGAGATACCTAAAGGGCCGAGAGGGCCAATGTGATGAGAATTGTTTGTATTTGTAATAATGTAACACAGAGAGAATACCGGGGGGATACCTCAAGGGCCGAGAGGGCCAATGCGATGAGAATTGTTTGTATTTGTAATAATGTAACACAGAGAGAATACCGGGGGGATACCTAAAGGGCCGAGAGGGCCAATGCGATGAGAATTGTTTGTATTTGTAATAATGTAACACAGAGAGAATACCGGGGAGATACCTGAAGGGCCGAGAGGGCCAATGCGATGAGAATTGTTTGTATTTGTCATTATGTAACACAGAGAGAATACCGGGGGGGATACCTAAAGGGCCGAGAGGGCCAATGCGATGAGAATTGTTTGTATTTGTAATAATGTAACACAGAGAGAATACCGGGGGGATACCTGAAGGGCCGAGAGGTCCAATGTGATGAGAATTGTTTGTATTTGTAATAATGTAACACAGAGAGAATTCCGGGGAGATACCTAAAGGGCGGAGAGGGCCAATGTGATGAGAATTGTTTGTATTTGTAATAATGTAACACAGAGAGAATACCGGGGAGATACCTAAAGGGCCGAGAGGGCCAATGCGATGAGAATTGTTTGTATTTGTAATAATGTAACACAGAGAGAATTCCGGGGAGATACCTAAAGGGCCGAGAGGGCCAATGTGATGAGAATTGTTTGTATTTGTAATAATGTTACACAGAGAGAATACCGGGGGTATATCTGAAGGGCCGAGAGGGCCAATATGATGAGAATTGTTTGTATTTGTAATAATGTAACACAGAGAGAATACCGGGGAGATAATTAAAGGGCCAAGAGGGCCAATGCGATGAGAATTGTTTGTATTTGTAATAATGTAACACAGAGAGAAAACCGGGGAGATACCTGAAGGGCCGAGAGGGCCAATGTGATGAGAATTGTTTGTATTTGTAATAATGTAACACAGAGAGAATTCCGGGGAGATACCTGAAGGGCCGAGAGGGCCAATGCGATGAGAATTGTTTGTATTTGTAATAATGTAACACAGAGAGAATACCGGGGAGATACCTAAAGGTCCGAGAGGGCCAATGCGATGAGAATTGTTTGTATTTGTAATAATGTAACACAGAGAGAATACCGGGGAGATACCTGAAGGGCCGAGAGGGCCAATGTGATGAGAATTGTTTGTATTTGTAATAATGTAACACAGAGAGAATACCGGGGAGATACTTAAAGGGCCAAGAGGGCCAATGCGATGAGAATTGTTTGTATTTGTAATAATGTAACACAGAGAGAAAACCGGGGAGATACCTGAAGGGCCGAGAGGGCCAATGTGATGAGAATTGTTTGTATTTGTAATAATGTAACACAGAGAGAATTCCGGGGAGATACCTGAAGGGCCGAGAGGGCCAATGCGATGAGAATTGTTTGTATTTGTAATAATGTAACACAGAGAGAAAACCGGGGAGATACCTGAAGGGCCGAGAGGGCCAATGTGAAGAGAATTGTTTGTATTTGTAATAATGTAACACAGAGAGAATTCCGGGGAGATACCTGAAGGGCCGAGAGGGCCAATGTGATGAGAATTGTTTGTATTTTTCATAATTTAACGCAGAGGGAATTCCGGGGAGATACCTGAAGGGCCGAGAGGGCCATGCGATGAGAATTGTTTGTATTTGTAATAATGTAACACAGAGAGAATACCGGGGGGATACCTGAAGGGCCGAGAGGGCCAATGCGATGAGAATTGTTTGTATTTGTAATAATGTAACACAGAGAGAATACCGGGGAGATACCTGAAGGGCCGAGAGGGCCAATGCGATGAGAATTGTTTGTATTTGTAATAATGTAACACAGAGAGAATTCCGGGGAGATACCTGAAGGGCAGGGAGGGCCAATGCGATGAGAATTGTTTGGATTTGTAATAATGTAACACAGAGAGAATACCGGGGGGATATCTAAAGGGCCGAGAGGGCCAATGCGATGAGAATTGTTTGTATTTGTAATAATGTAACACAGAGAGAATACTGGGGGGATACCTAAAGGGCCGAGAGGGCCAATGCGATAAGAATTGTTTGTATTTGTAATAATGTAACACAGAGAGAATACCGGGGTGATACCTAAAGGGCCGAGAGGGCCAATGTGATGAGAATTGTTTGTATTTGTAATAATGTAACACAGAGAGAATAACGGGGGGATACCTAAAGGGCTGAGAGGGTCAATGCGATGAGAATTGTTTGTATTTGTAATAATGTAACACAGAGAGAATAACGGGGGGATACCTAAAGGGCTGAGAGGGTCAATGCGATGAGAATTGTTTGTATTTGTAATAATGTAACACAGAGAGAATACCGGAGGAATACCTAAAGGGCCGAGAGGTCCAATGTGATGAGAATTGTTTGTATTTGTAATAATGTAACACAGAGAGAATTCCGGGGAGATACCTAAAGGGCGGAGAGGGCCAATGTGATGAGAATTGTTTGTATTTGTAATAATGTAACACAGAGAGAATACCGGGGAGATACCTAAAGGGCCGAGAGGGCCAATGCGATGAGAATTGTTTGTATTTGTAATAATGTAACACAGAGAGAATTCCGGGGAGATACCTAAAGGGCCGAGAGGGCCAATGTGATGAGAATTGTTTGTATTTGTAATAATGTAACACAGAGAGAATACCGGGGGGATACCTCAAGGGCCGAGAGGGCCAATGCGATGAGAATTGTTTGTATTTGTAATAATGTAACACAGAGAGAATACCGGGGGGATACCTAAAGGGCCGAGAGGGCCAATGCGATGAGAATTGTTTGTATTTGTAATAATGTAACACAGAGAGAATACCGGGGAGATACCTGAAGGGCCGAGAGGGCCAATGCGATGAGAATTGTTTGTATTTGTAATTATGTAACACAGAGAGAATACCGGGGGGGATACCTAAAGGGCCGAGAGGGCCAATGCGATGAGAATTGTTTGTATTTGTAATAATGTAACACAGAGAGAATACCGGGGGGATACCTGAAGGGCCGAGAGGTCCAATGTGATGAGAATTGTTTGTATTTGTAATAATGTAACACAGAGAGAATTCCGGGGAGATACCTAAAGGGCGGAGAGGGCCAATGTGATGAGAATTGTTTGTATTTGTAATAATGTAACACAGAGAGAATACCGGGGAGATACCTAAAGGGCCGAGAGGGCCAATGCGATGAGAATTGTTTGTATTTGTAATAATGTAACACAGAGAGAATTCCGGGGAGATACCTAAAGGGCCGAGAGGGCCAATGTGATGAGAATTGTTTGTATTTGTAATAATGTAACACAGAGAGAATACCGGGGGGATACCTCAAGGGCCGAGGGGGCCAATGCGATGAGAATTGTTTGTATTTGTAATAATGTAACACAGAGAGAATACCGGGGGGATACCTAAAGGGCCGAGAGGGCCAATGCGATGAGAATTGTTTGTATTTGTAATAATGTAACACAGAGAGAATACCGGGGAGATACCTGAAGGGCCGAGAGGGCCAATGCGATGACAATTGTTTGTATTTGTGATAATGTAACACACAGAGAATACCTGGGGGATACCTAAAGGGCCGAGAGGGCCAATGCGATGAGAATTGTTTGTATTTGTAATAATGTAACACAGAGAGAATACCGGGGGGATACCTGAAGGGCCGAGAGGGCCAATGCGATGAGAATTGTTTGTATTTGTAATAATGTAACACAGAGAGAATACCGGGGAGATACCTAAAGGGCCGAGAGGGCCAATGCGATGAGAATTGTTTGTATTTGTAATAATGTAACACAGAGAGAATACCGGGGGATACCTAAAGGGCCGAGAGGGCCAATGCGATGAGAATTGTTTGTATTTGTAATAATGTAACACAGAGAGAATACCGGGGGGATACCTGAAGGGCCGAGAGGGCCAATGCGATGAGAATTGTTTGTATTTGTAATAATGTAACACAGAGAGAATTCCGGGGAGATACCTAAAGGGCCGAGAGGTCCAATGTGATGAGAATTGTTTGTATTTGTAATAATGTAACACAGAGAGAATTCCGGGGAGATACCTAAAGGGCGGAGAGGGCCAATGTGATGAGAATTGTTTGTATTTGTAATAATGTAACACAGAGAGAAACCGGGGAGATACCTAAAGGGCCGAGAGGGCCAATGTGATGAGAATTGTTTGTATTTGTAATAATGTAACACAGAGAGAATTCCAGGGAGATACCTAAAGGGCGGAGAGGGCCAATGTGATGAGAATTGTTTGTATTTGTAATAATGTAACACAGAGAGAATACCGGGGAAATACCTAAAGGGCCGAGAGGGCCAATGCGATGAGAATTGTTTGTATTTGTAATAATGTAACACAGAGAGAATACCGGGGAGATACCTAAAGGGCCGAGAGGGCCAATGCGATGAGAATTGTTTGTATTTGTAATAATGTAACACAGAGAGAATACCGGGGGGATACCTCAAGGGCAGAGAGGGCCAATGCGATAAGAATTGTTTGTATTTGTAATAATGTAACACAGAGAGAATACCGGGGTGATACCTAAAGGGCCGAGAGGGCCAATGTGATGAGAATTGTTTGTATTTGTAATAATGTAACACAGAGAGAATAACGGGGGGATACCTAAAGGGCTGAGAGGGTCAATGCGATGAGAATTGTTTGTATTTGTAATAATGTAACACAGAGAGAATACCGGGGGGATATCTAAAGGGCCGAGAGGGCCAATGCGATGAGAATTGTTTGTATTTGTAATAATGTAACACAGCTAGAATACCGGGGGGATACCTAAAGGGCCGAGAGGGCCAATGCGATAAGAATTGTTTGTATTTGTAATAATGTAACACAGAGAGAATACCGGGGTGATACCTAAAGGGCCGAGAGGGCCAATGTGATGAGAATTGTTTGTATTTGTAATAATGTAACACAGAGAGAATAACGGGGGGATACCTAAAGGGCTGAGAGGGTCAATGCGATGAGAATTGTTTGTATTTGTAATAATGTAACACAGAGAGAATAACGGGGGGATACCTAAAGGGCTGAGAGGGTCAATGCGATGAGAATTGTTTGTATTTGTAATAATGTAACACAGAGAGAATACCGGAGGAATACCTAAAGGGCCGAGAGGGCCAATGCGATGAGAATTGTTCGTATTTTTAATAATGTAACACAGAGAGAATACCGGGGGGATACCTGAAGGGCGGAGAGGGCCAATGCGATGAGAATTGTTTGTATTTGTAATAATGTAACACAGAGAGAATACCGGGGAGATACCTGAAGGGCCGAGAGGGCCAATGTGTTGAGAATTGTTTGTATTTGTAATAATGTAACACAGAGAGAATACCGGGGAGATACCTGAAGGGCCGAGAGGGCCAATGCGATGAGAATTGTTTGTATTTGTGATAATGTAACACACAGAGAATACCTGGGGGATACCTAAAGGGCCGAGAGGGCCAATGCGATGAGAATTGTTTGTATTTGTAATAATGTAACACAGAGAGAATACCGGGGGGATACCTGAAGGGCCGAGAGGGCCAATGCGATGAGAATTGTTTGTATTTGTAATAATGTAACACAGAGAGAATACCGGGGAGATACCTGAAGGGCCGAGAGGGCCAATGCGATGACAATTGTTTGTATTTGTGATAATGTAACACACAGAGAATACCTGGGGGATACCTAAAGGGCCGAGAGGGCCAATGCGATGAGAATTGTTTGTATTTGTAATAATGTAACACAGAGAGAATACCGGGGGGATACCTGAAGGGCCGAGAGGGCCAATGCGATGAGAATTGTTTGTATTTGTGATAATGTAACACACAGAGAATACCTGGGGGATACCTAAAGGGCCGAGAGGGCCAATGCGATGAGAATTGTTTGTATTTGTAATAATGTAACACAGCTAGAATACCGGGGGGATACCTAAAGGGCCGAGAGGGCCAATGCGAAAAGAATTGTTTGTATTTGTAATAATGTAACACAGAGAGAATACCAGGGTGATACCTAAAGGGCTGAGAGGGTCAATGCGATGAGAATTGTTTGTATTTGTAATAATGTAACACAGAGAGAATACCGGAGGAATACCTAAAGGGCCGAGAGGGCCAATGCGATGAGAATTGTTTGTATTTTTAATAATGTAACACAGAGAGAATACCGGGGGGATACCTGAAGGGCGGAGAGGGCCAATGCGATGAGAATTGTTTGTATTTGTAATAATGTAACACAGAGAGAATTCCGGGGGGATACCTAAAGGACCGAGAGGGCCAATGCGATGAGAATTGTTTGTATTTGTAATAATGTAACAAAGAGAGAATACCGGGGAGATACCTGAAGGGCCGAGAGGGCCAATGCGATGAGAATTGTTTGTATTTTTAATAATGTAACACAGAGAGAATACCGGGGGGATACCTGAAGGGCGGAGAGGGCCAATGCGATGAGAATTGTTTGTATTTGTAATAATGTAACACAGAGAGAATACCGGGGGGATACCTGAAGGGCGGAGAGGGCCAATGCGATGAGAATTGTTTGTATTTGTAATAATGTAACACACAGAGAATACCGGGGGGATACCTAAAGGGCCGAGGGGGCCAATGCGATGAGAATTGTTTGTATTTGTAATAATGTAACACAGAGAGAATACCGGGGGGGATACCTGAAGGGCCGAGAGGGCCAATGCGATGAGAATTGTTTGTATTTGTAATAATGTAACACAGAGAGAATTCCGGGGAGATACCTAAAGGGCCGAGAGGGCCAATGTGATGAGAATTGTTTGTATTTGTAATAATGTAACACAGAGAGAATACTGGGGAGATACCTGAAGGGCCGAGGGGGCCAATGCGATGAGAATTGTTTGTATTTGTAATAATGTAACACAGAGAGAATTCCGGGGGGATACCTAAAGGACCGAGAGGGCCAATGCGATGAGAATTGTTTGTATTTGTAATAATGTAACACAGAGAGAATACCGGGGAGATACCTGAAGGGCCGAGAGGGCCAATGCGATGAGAATTGTTTGTATTTGTAATAATGTAACACAGAGAGAATACCGGGGAGATACCTAAAGGGCCGAGAGGGCCAATGCGATGAGAATTGTTTGTATTTGTAATAATGTAACACAGAGAGAATTCCGGGGGGATACCTAAAGGACCGAGAGGGCCAATGCGATGAGAATTGTTTGTATTTGTAATAATGTAACACAGAGAGAATACCGGGGAGATACCTGAAGGGCCGAGAGGGCCAATGCGATGAGAATTGTTTGTATTTGTAATAATGTAACACAGAGAGAATACCGGGGGAATACCTAAAGGGCCGAGAGGGCCAATGTGATGAGAATTGTTTGTATTTGTAATAATGTAACACAGAGAGAATTCCGGGGGGATACCTAAAGGACCGAGAGGGCCAATGCGATGAGAATTGTTTGTATTTGTAATAATGTAACACAGAGAGAATACCGGGGAGATACCTGAAGGGCCGAGAGGGCCAATGCGATGAGAATTGTTTGTATTTGTAATAATGTAACACAGAGAGAATACCGGGGAGATACCTAAAGGGCCGAGAGGGCCAATGCGATGAGAATTGTTTGTATTTGTAATAATGTAACACAGAGAGAATACCGGGGGGATACCTCAAGGGCCGAGAGGGCCAATGCGATGAGAATTGTTTGTATTTGTAATAATGTAACACAGAGAGAATACCGGGGGGATACCTGAAGGGCCGAGAGGGCCAATGCGATGAGAATTGTTTGTATTTGTAATAATGTAACACAGAGAGAATACCGGGGAGATACCTGAAGGGCCGAGAGGGCCAATGCGATGACAATTGTTTGTATTTGTGATAATGTAACACACAGAGAATACCTGGGGGATACCTAAAGGGCCGAGAGGGCCAATGCGATGAGAATTGTTTGTATTTGTAATAATGTAACACAGAGAGAATACCGGGGGGATACCTGAAGGGCCGAGAGGGCCAATGCGATGAGAATTGTTTGTATTTGTAATAATGTAACACAGAGAGAATACCGGGAAGATACCTAAAGGGCCGAGAGGGCCAATGCGATGAGAATTGTTTGTATTTGTAATAATGTAACACAGAGAGAATACCGGGGGGATACCTAAAGGGCCGAGAGGGCCAATGTGATGAGAATTGTTTGTATTTGTAATAATGTAACACAGAGAGAATACCGGGGGGATACCTGAAGGGCCGAGAGGGCCAATGCGATGAGAATTGTTTGTATTTGTAATAATGTAACACAGAGAGAATTCCGGGGAGATACCTAAAGGGCCGAGAGGTCCAATGTGATGAGAATTGTTTGTATTTGTAATAATGTAACACAGAGAGAATTCCGGGGAGATACCTAAAGGGCGGAGAGGGCCAATGTGATGAGAATTGTTTGTATTTGTAATAATGTAACACAGAGAGAATACCGGGGAGATACCTAAAGGGCCGAGAGGGCCAATGCGATGAGAATTGTTTGTATTTGTAATAATGTAACACAGAGAGAATTCCGGGGAGATACCTAAAGGGCCGAGAGGGCCAATGTGATGAGAATTGTTGGTATTTGTAATAATGTAACACAGAGAGAATTCCAGGGAGATACCTAAAGGGCGGAGAGGGCCAATGTGATGAGAATTGTTTGTATTTGTAATAATGTAACACAGAGAGAATACCGGGGAAATACCTAAAGGGCCGAGAGGGCCAATGCGATGAGAATTGTTTGTATTTGTAATAATGTAACACAGAGAGAATACCGGGGAGATACCTAAAGGGCCGAGAGGGCCAATGCGATGAGAATTGTTTGTATTTGTAATAATGTAACACAGAGAGAATACCGGGGGGATACCTCAAGGGCCGAGAGGGCCAATGCGATGAGAATTGTTTGTATTTGTAATAATGTAACACAGAGAGAATACCGGGGGGATATCTAAAGGGCCGAGAGGGCCAATGCGATGAGAATTGTTTGTATTTGTAATAATGTAACACAGCTAGAATACCGGGGGGATACCTAAAGGGCCGAGAGGGCCAATGCGATAAGAATTGTTTGTATTTGTAATAATGTAACACAGAGAGAATACCGGGGTGATACCAAAAGGGCCGAGAGGGCCAATGTGATGAGAATTGTTTGTATTTGTAATAATGTAACACAGAGAGAATAACGGGGGGATACCTAAAGGGCTGAGAGGGTCAATGCGATGAGAATTGTTTGTATTTGTAATAATGTAACACAGAGAGAATACCGGAGGAATACCTAAAGGGCCGAGAGGTCCAATGCGATGAGAATTGTTTGTATTTTTAATAATGTAACACAGAGAGAATACCGGGGGGATACCTGAAGGGCGGAGAGGGCCAATGCGATGAGAATTGTTTGTATTTGTAATAATGTAACACAGAGAGAATACCGGGGGGATACCTGAAGGGCGGAGAGGGCCAATGCGATGAGAATTGTTTGTATTTGTAATAATGTAACACAGAGAGAATACCGGGGAGATACCTGAAGGGCCGAGAGGGCCAATGCGATGAGAATTGTTTGTATTTGTAATAATGTAACACAGAGAAAATACCGGGGGGATACCTGAAGGGCGGAGAGGGCCAATGCGATGAGAATTGTTTGTATTTGTAATAATGTAACACAGAGAGAATACCGGGGAGATACCTGAAGGGCCGAGAGGGCCAATGCGATGAGAATTATTTGTATTTGTAATAATGTAACACAGAGAGAATACCGGGGAGATACCTAAAGGGCCGAGAGGGCCAATGCGATGAGAATTGTTTGTATTTGTAATAATGTAACACAGAGAGAATACCGGGGGGATACCTCAAGGGCCGAGAGGGCCAATGCGATGAGAATTGTTTGTATTTGTAATAATGTAACACAGAGAGAATTCCAGGGAGATACCTAAAGGGCGGAGAGGGCCAATGTGATGAGGATTGTTTGTATTTGTAATAATGTAACACAGAGAGAATACCGGGGAGATACCTAAAGGGCCGAGAGGGCCAATGCGATGAGAATTGTTTGTATTTGTAATAATGTAACACAGAGAGAATACCGGGGGGATACCTAAAGGGCCGAGAGGGCCAATGCGATGAGAATTGTTTGTATTTGTAATAATGTAACACAGAGAGAATACCGGGGAGATACCTAAAGGGCCGAGAGGGCCAATGCGATGAGAATTGTTTGTATTTGTAATAATGTAACACAGAGAGAATACCGGGGGGATACCTAAAGGGCCGAGAGGGCCAATGCGATGAGAATTGTTTGTATTTGTAATAATGTAACACAGCTAGAATACCGCGGGGATACCTAAAGGGCCGAGAGGGCCAATGCGATAAGAATTGTTTGTATTTGTAATAATGTAACACAGAGAGAATACCGGGGTGATACCTAAAGGGCCGAGAGGGCCAATGTGATGAGAATTGTTTGTATTTGTAATAATGTAACACAGAGAGAATACCGGGGGGATACCTAAAGGGCTGAGAGGGTCAATGCGATGAGAATTGTTTGTATTTGTAATAATGTAACACAGAGAGAATACCGGGGGAATATCTAAAGGGCCGAGAGGGCCAATGCGATGAGAATTGTTTGTATTTGTAATAATGTAACACAGAGAGAATTCCGGGGAGATACCTGAAGGGCCGAGAGGGCCAATGTGATGAGAATTGTTTGTATTTGTAATAATGTAACACAGAGAGAATTCCGGGGAGATACCTGAAGGGCCGAGAGGGCCAATGTGATGAGAATTGTTTGTATTTGTAATAATGTAACACAGAGAGAATTCCGGGGAGATACCCGAAGGGCCGAGAGGGCCAATGTGATGAGAATTGTTTGTATTTTTAATAATGTAACACATGGAGAATACCGGGGAGATACCTGAAGGGCCGAGAGGGCCAATGCGATGAGAATTGTTTGTATTTTTAATAATGTAACACAGAGAGAATACCGGGGGGATACCTGAAGGGCGGAGAGGGCCAATGCGATGAGAATTGTTTGTATTTGTAATAATGTAACACAGAGAGAATACCGGGGGGATACCTGAAGGGCGGAGAGGGCCAATGCGATGAGAATTGTTTGTATTTGTAATAATGTAACACAGAGAGAATAGCGGGGGGATACCTAAAGGGCCGAGGGGGCCAATGCGATGAGAATTGTTTGTATTTGTAATAATGTAACACAGAGAGAATACCGGGGGGATACCTGAAGGGCCGAGAGGGCCAATGCGATGGGAATTGTTTGTATTTGTAATAATGTAACACAGAGAGAATTCCGGGGAGATACCTAAAGGGCCAAGAGGTCCAATGTGATGAGAATTGTTTGTATTTGTAATAATGTAACACAGAGAGAATTCCGGGGAGATACCTAAAGGGCGGAGAGGGCCAATGTGATGAGAATTGTTTGTATTTGTAATAATGTAACACAGAGAGAATACCGGGGAGATACCTGAAGGGCCGAGAGGGCCAATGCGATGAGAATTGTTTGTATTTGTAATAATGTAACACAGAGAGAATTCCGGGGAGATACCTAAAGGGCCAAGAGGTCCAATGTGATGAGAATTGTTTGTATTTGTAATAATGTAACACAGAGAGAATTCCGGGGAGATACCTAAAGGGCGGAGAGGGCCAATGTGATGAGAATTGTTTGTATTTGTAATAATGTAACACAGAGAGAATACCGGGGAGATACCTAAAGGGCCGAGAGGGCCAATGCGATGAGAATTGTTTGTATTTGTAATAATGTAACACAGAGAGAATACCGGGGGGATACCTCAAGGGCCGAGAGGGCCAATGCGATGAGAATTGTTTGTATTTTTAATAATGTAACACAGAGAGAATAGCGGGGGGATACCTGAAGGGCGGAGAGGGCCAATGCGATGAGAATTGTTTGTATTTGCAATAATGTAACACAGAGAGAATACCGGGGGGATACCTGAAGGGCGGAGAGGGCCAATGCGATGAGAATTGTTTGTATTTGTAATAATGTAACACAGAGAGAATAGCGGGGGGATACCTAAAGGGCCGAGGGGGCCAATGCGATGAGAATTGTTTGTATTTGTAATAATGTAACACAGAGAGAATACCGGGGGGATACCTGAAGGGCCGAGAGGGCCAATGCGATGAGAATTGTTTGTATTTGTAATAATGTAACACAGAGAGAATTCCGGGGAGATACCTAAAGGGCCGAGAGGTCCAATGTGTTGAGAATTGTTTGTATTTGTAATAATGTAACACAGAGAGAATTCCGGGGAGATACCTAAAGGGCGGAGAGGGCCAATGTGATGAGAATTGTTTGTATTTGTAATAATGTAACACAGAAAGAATACCGGGTGGATACCTAAAGGGCCGAGAGGGCCAATGCGATGAGAATTGTTTGTATTTGTAATAATGTAACACAGAGAGAATACCGGGGAGATACCTGAAGGGCCGAGAGGGCCAATGCGATGAGAATTGTTTGTATTTGTGATAATGTAACACACAGAGAATACCTGGGGGATACCTAAAGGGCCGAGAGGGCCAATGCGATGAGAATTGTTTGTATTTGTAATAATGTAACACAGAGAGAATACCGGGGGTATACCTGAAGGGCCGAGAGGGCCAATGCGATGAGAATTGTTTGTATTTGTAATAATGTAACACAGAGAGAATACCGGGGAGATACCTAAAGGGCCGAGAGGGCCAATGCGATGAGAATTGTTTGTATTTGTAATAATGTAACACAGAGAGAATACCGGGGAGATACCTAAAGGGCCGAGAGGGCCAATGCGATGAGGATTGTTTGTATTTGTAATAATGTAACACAGAGAGAATAGCGGGGGGATACCTGAAGGGCGGAGAGGGCCAATGCGATGAGAAATGTTTGTATTTGTAATAATGTAACACAGAGAGAATACCGGGGGGATACCTGAAGGGCGGAGAGGGCCAATGCGATGAGAATTGTTTGTATTTGTAATAATGTAACACAGAGAGAATAGCGGGGGGATACCTAAAGGGCCGAGGGGGCCAATGCGATGAGAATTGTTTGTATTTGTAATAATGTAACACAGAGAGAATACCGGGGGGATACCTGAAGGGCCGAGAGGGCCAATGCGATGAGAATTGTTTGTATTTGTAATAATGTAACACAGAGAGAATTCCGGGGAGATACCTAAAGGGCCGAGAGGTCCAATGTGATGAGGATTGTTTGTATTTGTAATAATGTAACACAGAGAGAATACCGGGGAGATACCTAAAGGGCCGAGAGGGCCAATGCGATGAGAATTGTTTGTATTTGTAATAATGTAACACAGAGAGAATACCGGGGAGATACCTAAAGGGCCGAGAGGGCCAATGCGATGAGAATTGTTTGTATTTGTAATAATGTAACACAGAAAGAATACCGGGTGGATACCTAAAGGGCCGAGAGGGCCAATGCGATGAGAATTGTTTGTATTTGTAATAATGTAACACAGAGAGAATACCGGGGAGATACCTGAAGGGCCGAGAGGGCCAATGCGATGAGAATTGTTTGTATTTGTGATAATGTAACACACAGAGAATACCTGGGGGATACCTAAAGGGCCGAGAGGGCCAATGCGATGAGAATTGTTTGTATTTGTAATAATGTAACACAGAGAGAATACCGGGGGGATACCTGAAGGGCCGAGAGGGCCAATGCGATGAGAATTGTTTGTATTTGTAATAATGTAACACAGAGAGAATACCGGGGAGATACCTAAAGGGCGGAGAGGGCCAATGCGATGAGAATTGTTTGTATTTGTAATAATGTAACACAGAGAGAATACCGGGGGGATACCTAAAGGGCCGAGAGGGCCAATGCGATGAGAATTGTTTGTATTTGTAATAATGTAACACAGAGAGAATACCGGGGAGATACCTAAAGGGCCGAGAGGGCCAATGCGATGAGAATTGTTTGTATTTGTAATAATGTAACACAGAGAGAATACCGGGGGGATACCTAAAGGGCCGAGAGGGCCAATGCGATGAGAATTGTTTGTATTTGTAATAATGTAACACAGCTAGAATACCGCGGGGATACCTAAAGGGCCGAGAGGGCCAATGCGATAAGAATTGTTTGTATTTGTAATAATGTAACACAGAGAGAATACCGGGGTGATACCTAAAGGGCCGAGAGGGCCAATGTGATGAGAATTGTTTGTATTTGTAATAATGTAACACAGAGAGAATACCGGGGGGATACCTAAAGGGCTGAGAGGGTCAATGCGATGAGAATTGTTTGTATTTGTAATAATGTAACACAGAGAGAATACCGGGGGAATATCTAAAGGGCCGAGAGGGCCAATGCGATGAGAATTGTTTGTATTTGTAATAATGTAACACAGAGAGAATTCCGGGGAGATACCTGAAGGGCCGAGAGGGCCAATGTGATGAGAATTGTTTGTATTTGTAATAATGTAACACAGAGAGAATTCCGGGGAGATACCTGAAGGGCCGAGAGGGCCAATGTGATGAGAATTGTTTGTATTTGTAATAATGTAACACAGAGAGAATTCCGGGGAGATACCCGAAGGGCCGAGAGGGCCAATGTGATGAGAATTGTTTGTATTTTTAATAATGTAACACATGGAGAATACCGGGGAGATACCTGAAGGGCCGAGAGGGCCAATGCGATGAGAATTGTTTGTATTTTTAATAATGTAACACAGAGAGAATACCGGGGGGATACCTGAAGGGGGGAGAGGGCCAATGCGATGAGAATTGTTTGTATTTGTAATAATGTAACACAGAGAGAATACCGGGGGGATACCTGAAGGGCGGAGAGGGCCAATGCGATGAGAATTGTTTGTATTTGTAATAATGTAACACAGAGAGAATAGCGGGGGGATACCTAAAGGGCCGAGGGGGCCAATGCGATGAGAATTGTTTGTATTTGTAATAATGTTACACAGAGAGAATACCGGGGGGATACCTGAAGGGCCGAGAGGGCCAATGCGATGAGAATTGTTTGTATTTGTAATAATGTAACACAGAGAGAATTCCGGGGAGATACCTAAAGGGCCGAGAGGTCCAATGTGATGAGAATTGTTTGTATTTGTAATAATGTAACACAGAGAGAATTCCGGGGAGATACCTAAAGGGCGGAGAGGGCCAATGTGATGAGAATTGTTTGTATTTGTAATAATGTAACACAGAGAGAATACCGGGGAGATACCTAAAGGGCCGAGAGGGCCAATGCGATGAGAATTGTTTGTATTTGTAATAATGTAACACAGAGAGAATACCGGGAAGATACCTAAAGGGCCGAGAGGGCCAATGCGATGAGAATTGTTTGTATTTGTAATAATGTAACACAGAGAGAATACCGGGGGGATACCTCAAGGGCCGAGAGGGCCAATGCGATGAGAATTGTTTGTATTTGTAATAATGTAACACAGAGAGAATCCCGGGGAGATACCTAAAGGGCCGAGAGGGCCAATGCGATGAGAATTGTTTGTATTTGCAATAATGTATTTAACACAGAGAGAATACCGGGGGGATACCTAAAGGGCCGAGAGGGCCAATGCGATGAGAATTGTTTGTATTTGTAATAATGTAACAGAGAGAATACCGGGGAGATACGTAAAGGGCCGAGAGGGCCAATGCGATGAGAATTGTTTGTATTTGTAATAATGTACCACAGAGAAAATACCACGGGGATACCTAAAGGGCCGAGAGGGCCAATGCGATGAGAATTGTTTGTATTTGTAATAATGTAACACAGAGAGAATACCGGGGAATACCTAAAGGGCCAAGAGGGCCAATGCGATGAGAATTGTTTGTATTTGTAATAATGTAACACAGAGAGAATTCCGGGGAGATACCTGAAGGGCCGAGAGGGCCAATGTGATGAGAATTGTTTGTATTTGTAATAATGTAACACAGAGAGAATTCCGGGGAGATACCTGAAGGGCCGAGAGGGCCAATGTGATGAGAATTGTTTGTATTTGTAATAATGTAACACAGAGAGAATACCGGGGAGATACCTAAAGGGCCGAGAGGGCCAATGCGATGAGAATTGTTTGTATTTGTAATAATGTAACACAGAGAGAATTCCGGAGAGATACCTAAAGGGCCGAGAGGGCCAATGCGATGAGAATTGTTTGTATTTGTAATAATGTAACACAGAGAGAATACCGGGGGGATACCTCAAGGGCCGAGAGGGCCAATGCGATGAGAATTGTTTGTATTTGTAATAATGTAACACAGAGAGAATACTGGGGGGATACCTAAAGGGCCGAGAGGGCCAATGCGATGAGAATTGTTTGTATTTGTAATAATGTAACACAGAGAGAATACCGGGGAGATACCTGAAGGGCCGAGAGGGCCAATGCGATGAGAATTGTTTGTATTTGTGATAATGTAACACACAGAGAATACCTGGGGGATACCTAAAGGGCCGAGAGGGCCAATGCGATGAGAATTGTTTGTATTTGTAATAATGTAACACAGAGAGAATACCAGGGGGATACCTGAAGGGCCGAGAGGGCCAATGCGATGAGAATTGTTTGTATTTGTAATAATGTAACACAGAGAGAATACCGGGGAGATACCTAAAGGGCCGAGAGGGCCAATGCGATGAGAATTGTTTGTAGTTGTAATAATGTAACACAGAGAGAATACCGGGGAGATACCTGAAGGGCCGAGAGGGCCAATGCGATGAGAATTGTTTGTATTTGTAATAATGTAACACAGAGAGAATACCGGGGAGATACCTGAAGGGCCGAGAGGGCCAATGCGATGAGAATTGTTTGTATTTGTGATAATGTAACACACAGAGAATACCTGGGGGATACCTAAAGGGCCGAGAGGGCCAATGCGATGAGAATTGTTTGTATTTGTAATAATGTAACACAGAGAGAATACCGGGGGGATACCTGAAGGGCCGAGAGGGCCAATGCGATGAGAATTGTTTGTATTTGTAATAATGTAACACAGAGAGAATACCGGGGGGATACCTGAAGGGCCGAGAGGGCCAATGCGATGAGAATTGTTTGTATTTGTAATAATGTAACACAGAGAGAATACCGGGGAGATACCTAAAGGGCCGAGAGGGCCAATGCGATGAGAATTGTTTGTATTTGTAATAATGTAACACAGAGAGAATACCGGGGAGATACCTGAAGGGCCGAGAGGGCCAATGCGATGAGAATTGTTTGTATTTGCAATAATGTATTTAACACAGAGAGAATACCGGGGGGATACCTAAAGGGCCGAGAGGGCCAATGCGATGAGAATTATTTGTATTTGTAATAATGTAACACAGAGAGAATACCGGGGAGATACCTGAAGGGCCGAGAGGGCCAATGCGATGAGAATTGTTTGTATTTGTAATAATGTAACACAGAGAGAATACCGGGGAGATACCTAAAGGGCCGAGAGGGCCAATGCGATGAGAATTGTTTGTATTTGTAATAATGTAACACAGAGAGAATACCGGGGGGATACCTAAAGGGCCGAGAGGGCCAATGCGATGAGAATTGTTTGTATTTGTAATAATGTAACACAGAGAGAATACCGGGGAGATACCTGAAGGGCCGAGAGGGCCAATGCGATGAGAATTGTTTGTATTTGTGATAATGTAACACACAGAGAATACCTGGGGGATACCTAAAGGGCCGAGAGGGCCAATGCGATGAGAATTGTTTGTATTTGTAATAATGTAACACAGAGAGAATACCGGGGGGATACCTGAAGGGCCGAGAGGGCCAATGCGATGAGAATTGTTTGTATTTGTAATAATGTAACACAGAGAGAATTCCTGGGAGATACCTGAAGGGCCGAGAGGGCCAATGTGATGAGAATTGTTTGTATTTGTAATAATGTAACACAGAGAGAATTCCGGGGAGATACCTGAAGGGCCGAGAGGGCCAATGTGATGAGAATTGTTTGTATTTGTAATAATGTAACACAGAGAGAATACCGGGGAGATACCTGAAGGGCCGAGAGGGCCAATGCGATGAGAATTGTTTGTATTTGTAATAATGTAACACAGAGAGAATTCCGGGGAGATACCTAAAGGGCCGAGAGGGCCAATGCGATGAGAATTGTTTGTATTTGTAATAATGTAACACAGAGAGAATACCGGGGGGATACCTCAAGGGCCGAGAGGGCCAATGCGATGAGAATTGTTTGTATTTGAGATAATGTAACATAGAGAGAATACCGGGGGGGTACCTAAAGGGCCGAGAGGGCCAATGCGATGAGAATTGTTTGTATTTGTAATAATGTAACACAGAGAGAATACCGGGGAGATACCTGAAGGGCCGAGAGGGCCAATGCGATGAGAAGTGTTTGTATTTGTGATAATGTAACACACAGAGAATACCTGGGGGATACCTAAAGGGCCGAGAGGGCCAATGCGATGAGAATTGTTTGTATTTGTAATAATGTAACACAGAGAGAATACCGGGGAGATACCTGAAGGGCCGAGAGGGCCAATGCGATGAGAATTGTTTGTATTTGTAATAATGTAACACAGAGAGAATACCGGGGAGATACCTAAAGGGCCGAGAGGGCCAATGCGATGAGAATTGTTTGTATTTGTAATAATGTAACACAGAGAGAATACCGGGGAGATACCTGAAGGGCCGAGAGGGCCAATGCGATGAGAATTGTTTGTATTTGCAATAATGTATTTAACACAGAGAGAATACCGGGGGGATACCTAAAGGGCCGAGAGGGCCAATGCGATGAGAATTATTTGTATTTGTAATAATGTAACACAGAGAGAATACCGGGGAGATACCTGAAGGGCCGAGAGGGCCAATGCGATGAGAATTGTTTGTATTTGTAATAATGTAACACAGAGAGAATACCGGGGAGATACCTAAAGGGCCGAGAGGGCCAATGCGATGAGAATTGTTTGTATTTGTAATAATGTAACACAGAGAGAATACCGGGGGGATACCTAAAGGGCCGAGAGGGCCAATGCGATGAGAATTGTTTGTATTTGTAATAATGTAACACAGAGAGAATACCGGGGAGATACCTGAAGGGCCGAGAGGGCCAATGCGATGAGAATTGTTTGTATTTGTGATAATGTAACACACAGAGAATACCTGGGGGATACCTAAAGGGCCGAGAGGGCCAATGCGATGAGAATTGTTTGTATTTGTAATAATGTAACACAGAGAGAATACCAGGGGGATACCTGAAGGGCCGAGAGGGCCAATGCGATGAGAATTGTTTGTATTTGTAATAATGTAACACAGAGAGAATACCGGGGAGATACCTAAAGGGCCGAGAGGGCCAATGCGATGAGAATTGTTTGTATTTGTAATAATGTAACACAGAGAGAATACCGGGGAGATACCTGAAGGGCCGAGAGGGCCAATGCGATGAGAATTGTTTGTATTTGTGATAATGTAACACACAGAGAATACCTGGGGGATACCTAAAGGGCCGAGAGGGCCAATGCGATGAGAATTGTTTGTATTTGTAATAATGTAATACAGAGAGAATACCGGGGGGATACGTGAAGGGCCGAGAGGGCCAATGCGATGAGAATTGTTTGTATTTGTAATAATGTAACACAGAGAGAATTCCTGGGAGATACCTGAAGGGCCGAGAGGGCCAATGCGATGAGAATTGTTTGTATTTGTAATAATGTAACACAGAGAGAATTCCGGGGAGATACCTGAAGGGCCGAGAGGGCCAATGCGATGAGAATTGTTTGTATTTGTAATAATGTAACACAGAGAGAATACCGGAGGAATACCTAAAGGGCCGAGAGGGCCAATGCGATGAGAATTGTTTGTATTTTTAATAATGTAACACAGAGAGAATACCGGGGGGATACCTGAAGGGCGGAGAGGGCCAATGCGATGAGAATTGTTTGTATTTGTAATAATGTAACACAGAGAGAATACCGGGGAGATACCTGAAGGGCCGAGAGGGCCAATGCGATGAGAATTGTTTGTATTTGTGATAATGTAACACACAGAGAATACCTGGGGGATACCTAAAGGGCCGAGAGGTCCAATGCGATGAGAATTGTTTGTATTTTTAATAATGTAACACAGAGAGAATACCGGGGGGATACCTGAAGGGCGGAGAGGGCCAATGCGATGAGAATTGTTTGTATTTGTAATAATGTAACACAGAGAGAATACCGGGGGATACCTGAAGGGCGGAGAGGGCCAATGCGATGAGAATTGTTTGTATTTGTAATAATGTAACACAGAGAGAATACCGGGGAGATACCTGAAGGGCCGAGAGGGCCAATGCGATGAGAATTGTTTGTATTTGTAATAATGTAACACAGAGAAAATACCGGGGGGATACCTGAAGGGCGGAGAGGGCCAATGCGATGAGAATTGTTTGTATTTGTAATAATGTAACACAGAGAGAATACCGGGGAGATACCTGAAGGGCCGAGAGGGCCAATGCGATGAGAATTGTTTGTATTTGTAATAATGTAACACAGAGAGAATACCGGGGAGATACCTAAAGGGCCGAGAGGGCCAATGCGATGAGAATTGTTTGTATTTGTAATAATGTAACACAGAGAGAATACCGGGGGGATACCTAAAGGGCCGAGAGGGCCAATGCGATGAGAATTGTTTGTATTTGTAATAATGTAACACAGCTAGAATAACGCAGGGATACCTAAAGAGCCGAGAGGGCCAATGCGATAAGAATTGTTTGTATTTGTAATAATGTAACACAGAGAGAATACCGGGGTGATACCTAAAGGGCCGAGAGGGCCAATGCGATGAGAATTGTTTGTATTTGTAATAATGTAACACAGAGAGAATACCGGGGGGATACCTAAAGGGCTGAGAGGGTCAATGCGACGAGAATTGTTTGTATTTGTAATAATGTAACACAGAGAGAATACCGGGGAGATACCTGAAGGGCCGAGAGGGCCAATGCGATGAGAATTGTTTGTATTTGTAATAATGTAACACAGAGAGAATTCCGGGGAGATACCTGAAGGGCCGAGAGGGCCAATGCGATGAGAATTGTTTGTATTTGTAATAATGTAACACAGAGAGAATACCGGGGGGATACCTAAAGGGCCGAGAGGGCCAATGCGATGAGAATTGTTTGTATTTGTAATAATGTAACACAGCTAGAATAACGCAGGGATACCTAAAGAGCCGAGAGGGCCAATGCGATAAGAATTGTTTGTATTTGTAATAATGTAACACAGAGAGAATACCGGGGTGATACCTAAAGGGCCGAGAGGGCCAATGCGATGAGAATTGTTTGTATTTGTAATAATGTAACACAGAGAGAATACCGGGGGGATACCTAAAGGGCTGAGAGGGTCAATGCGATGAGAATTGTTTGTATTTGTAATAATGTAACACAGAGAGAATACCGGGGGAATACCTAAAGGGCCGAGAGGGCCAATGCGATGAGAATTGTTTGTATTTGTAATAATGTAACACAGAGAGAATTCCGGGGAGATACCTGAAGGGCCGAGAGGGCCAATGTGATGAGAATTGTTTGTATTTGTAATAATGTAACACAGAGAGAATTCCGGGGAGATACCCGAAGGGCCGAGAGGGCCAATGTGATGAGAATTGTTTGTATTTGTAATAATGTAACACAGAGAGAATTCCGGGGAGATACCCGAAGGGCCGAGAGGGCCAATGTGATGAGAATTGTTTGTATTTTTAATAATGTAACACATGGAGAATACCGGGGAGATACCTGAAGGGCCGAGAGGGCCAATGCGATGAGAATTGTTTGTATTTTTAATAATGTAACACAGAGAGAATACCGGGGGGATACCTGAAGGGCGGAGAGGGCCAATGCGATGAGAATTGTTTGTATTTGAAATAATGTAACACAGAGAGAATACCGGGGGGATACCTGAAGGGCGGAGAGGGCCAATGCGATGAGAATTGTTTGTATTTGTAATAATGTAACACAGAGAGAATAGCGGGGGGATACCTAAAGGGCCGAGGGGGCCAATGCGATGAGAATTGTTTGTATTTGTAATAATGTAACACAGAAAGAATACCGGGGGGATACCTGAAGGGCCGAGAGGGCCAATGCGATGAGAATTGTTTGTATTTGTAATAATGTAACACAGAGAGAATTCCGGGGAGATACCTAAAGGGCCGAGAGGTCCAATGTGTTGAGAATTGTTTGTATTTGTAATAATGTAACACAGAGAGAATTCCGGGGAGATACCTAAAGGGCGGAGAGGGCCAATGCGATGAGGATTGTTTGTATTTGTAATAATGTAACACAGAGAGAATACCGGGGAGATACCTAAAGGGCCGAGAGGGCCAATGCGATGAGAATTGTTTGTATTTGTAATAATGTAACACAGAGAGAATACCGGGGAGATACCTAAAGGGCCGAGAGGTCCAATGTGTTGAGAATTGTTTGTATTTGTAATAATGTAACACAGAGAGAATTCCGGGGAGATACCTAAAGGGCGGAGAGGGCCAATGCGATGAGAATTGTTTGTATTTGTAATAATGTAACACAGAGAGAATACCGGGGAGATACCTAAAGGGCCGAGAGGGCCAATGCGATGAGAATTGTTTGTATTTGTGATAATGTAACACACAGAGAATACCTGGGGGATACCTAAAGGGCCGAGAGGGCCAATGCGATGAGAATTGTTTGTATTTGTAATAATGTAATACAGAGAGAATACCGGGGGGATACGTGAAGGGCCGAGAGGGCCAATGCGATGAGAATTGTTTGTATTTGTAATAATGTAACACAGAGAGAATTCCTGGGAGATACCTGAAGGGCCGAGAGGGCCAATGCGATGAGAATTGTTTGTATTTGTAATAATGTAACACAGAGAGAATTCCGGGGAGATACCTGAAGGGCCGAGAGGGCCAATGCGATGAGAATTGTTTGTATTTGTAATAATGTAACACAGAGAGAATACCGGGGGGATACCTAAAGGGCCGAGAGGGCCAATGCGATGAGAATTGTTTGTATTTGTAATAATGTAACACAGCTAGAATAACGCAGGGATACCTAAAGAGCCGAGAGGGCCAATGCGATAAGAATTGTTTGTATTTGTAATAATGTAACACAGAGAGAATACCGGGGTGATACCTAAAGGGCCGAGAGGGCCAATGCGATGAGAATTGTTTGTATTTGTAATAATGTAACACAGAGAGAATACCGGGGGGATACCTAAAGGGCTGAGAGGGTCAATGCGATGAGAATTGTTTGTATTTGTAATAATGTAACACAGAGAGAATACCGGGGGAATACCTAAAGGGCCGAGAGGGCCAATGCGATGAAAATTGTTTGTATTTGTAATAATGTAACACAGAGAGAATTCCGGGGAGATACCTGAAGGGCCGAGAGGGCCAATGTGATGAGAATTGTTTGTATTTGTAATAATGTAACACAGAGAGAATTCCGGGGAGATACCTGAAGGGCCGAGAGGGCCAATGTGATGAGAATTGTTTGTATTTGTAATAATGTAACACAGAGAGAATTCCGGGGAGATACCCGAAGGGCCGAGAGGGCCAATGTGATGAGAATTGTTTGTATTTTTAATAATGTAACACATGGAGAATACCGGGGAGATACCTGAAGGGCCGAGAGGGCCAATGCGATGAGAATTGTTTGTATTTTTAATAATGTAACACAGAGAGAATACCGGGGGGATACCTGAAGGGCGGAGAGGGCCAATGCGATGAGAATTGTTTGTATTTGAAATAATGTAACACAGAGAGAATACCGGGGGGATACCTGAAGGGCGGAGAGGGCCAATGCGATGAGAATTGTTTGTATTTGTAATAATGTAACACAGAGAGAATAGCGGGGGGATACCTAAAGGGCCGAGGGGGCCAATGCGATGAGAATTGTTTGTATTTGTAATAATGTAACACAGAAAGAATACCGGGGGGATACCTGAAGGGCCGAGAGGGCCAATGCGATGAGAATTGTTTGTATTTGTAATAATGTAACACAGAGAGAATTCCGGGGAGATACCTAAAGGGCCGAGAGGTCCAATGTGTTGAGAATTGTTTGTATTTGTAATAATGTAACACAGAGAGAATTCCGGGGAGATACCTAAAGGGCGGAGAGGGCCAATGCGATGAGGATTGTTTGTATTTGTAATAATGTAACACAGAGAGAATACCGGGGAGATACCTAAAGGGCCGAGAGGGCCAATGCGATGAGAATTGTTTGTATTTGTAATAATGTAACACAGAGAGAATACCGGGGAGATACCTAAAGGGCCGAGAGGGCCAATGCGATGAGGATTGTTTGTATTTGTAATAATGTAACACAGAGAGAATAGCGGGGGGATACCTGAAGGGCGGAGAGGGCCAATGCGATGAGAATTGTTTGTATTTGTAATAATGTAACACAGAGAGTATACCGGGGGATACCTGAAGGGCGGAGAGGGCCAATGCGATGAGAATTGTTTGTATTTGTAATAATGTAACACAGAGAGAATAGCGGGGGGATACCTAAAGGGCCGAGGGGGCCAATGCGATGAGAATTGTTTGTATTTGTAATAATGTAACACAGAGAGAATACCGGGGGGATACCTGAAGGGCCGAGAGGGCCAATGCGATGAGAATTGTTTGTATTTGTAATAATGTAACACAGAGAGAATTCCGGGGAGATACCTAAAGGGCCGAGAGGTCCAATGTGTTGAGAATTGTTTGTATTTGTAATAATGTAACACAGAGAGAATTCCGGGGAGATACCTAAAGGGCGGAGAGGGCCAATGTGATGAGGATTGTTTGTATTTGTAATAATGTAACACAGAGAGAATACCGGGGAGATACCTAAAGGGCCGAGAGGGCCAATGCGATGAGAATTGTTTGTATTTGTAATAATGTAACACAGAGAGAATACCGGGGAGATACCTAAAGGGCCGAGAGGGCCAATGCGATGAGAATTGTTTGTATTTGTGATAATGTAACACACAGAGAATACATGGGGGATACCTAAAGGGCCGAGAGGGCCAATGCGATGAGAATTGTTTGTATTTGTAATAATGTAATACAGAGAGAATACCGGGGGGATACGTGAAGGGCCGAGAGGGCCAATGCGATGAGAATTGTTTGTATTTGTAATAATGTAACACAGAGAGAATTCCTGGGAGATACCTGAAGGGCCGAGAGGGCCAATGCGATGAGAATTGTTTGTATTTGTAATAATGTAACACAGAGAGAATTCCGGGGAGATACCTGAAGGGCCGAGAGGGCCAATGCGATGAGAATTGTTTGTATTTGTAATAATGTAACACAGAGAGAATACCGGAGGAATACCTAAAGGGCCGAGAGGGCCAATGCGATGAGAATTGTTTGTATTTTTAATAATGTAACACAGAGAGAATACCGGGGGGATACCTGAAGGGCGGAGAGGGCCAATGCGATGAGAATTGTTTGTATTTGTAATAATGTAACACAGAGAGAATACCGGGGAGATACCTGAAGGGCCGAGAGGGCCAATGCGATGAGAATTGTTTGTATTTGTGATAATGTAACACACAGAGAATACCTGGGGGATACCTAAAGGGCCGAGAGGTCCAATGCGATGAGAATTGTTTGTATTTTTAATAATGTAACACAGAGAGAATACCGGGGGGATACCTGAAGGGCGGAGAGGGCCAATGCGATGAGAATTGTTTGTATTTGTAATAATGTAACACAGAGAGAATACCGGGGGATACCTGAAGGGCGGAGAGGGCCAATGCGATGAGAATTGTTTGTATTTGTAATAATGTAACACAGAGAGAATACCGGGGGGATACCTAAAGGGCCGAGAGGGCCAATGCGATGAGAATTGTTTGTATTTGTAATAATGTAACACAGCTAGAATAACGCAGGGATACCTAAAGAGCCGAGAGGGCCAATGCGATAAGAATTGTTTGTATTTGTAATAATGTAACACAGAGAGAATACCGGGGTGATACCTAAAGGGCCGAGAGGGCCAATGCGATGAGAATTGTTTGTATTTGTAATAATGTAACACAGAGAGAATACCGGGGGGATACCTAAAGGGCTGAGAGGGTCAATGCGATGAGAATTGTTTGTATTTGTAATAATGTAACACAGAGAGAATACCGGGGAGATACCTGAAGGGCCGAGAGGGCCAATGCGATGAGAATTGTTTGTATTTGTAATAATGTAACACAGAGAGAATTCCGGGGAGATACCTGAAGGGCCGAGAGGGCCAATGCGATGAGAATTGTTTGTATTTGTAATAATGTAACACAGAGAGAATACCGGGGGGATACCTAAAGGGCCGAGAGGGCCAATGCGATGAGAATTGTTTGTATTTGTAATAATGTAACACAGCTAGAATAACGCAGGGATACCTAAAGAGCCGAGAGGGCCAATGCGATAAGAATTGTTTGTATTTGTAATAATGTAACACAGAGAGAATACCGGGGTGATACCTAAAGGGCCGAGAGGGCCAATGCGATGAGAATTGTTTGTATTTGTAATAATGTAACACAGAGAGAATACCGGGGGGATACCTAAAGGGCTGAGAGGGTCAATGCGATGAGAATTGTTTGTATTTGTAATAATGTAACACAGAGAGAATACCGGGGGAATACCTAAAGGGCCGAGAGGGCCAATGCGATGAGAATTGTTTGTATTTGTAATAATGTAACACAGAGAGAATTCCGGGGAGATACCTGAAGGGCCGAGAGGGCCAATGTGATGAGAATTGTTTGTATTTTTAATAATGTAACACATGGAGAATACCGGGGAGATACCTGAAGGGCCGAGAGGGCCAATGCGATGAGAATTGTTTGTATTTTTAATAATGTAACACAGAGAGAATACCGGGGGGATACCTGAAGGGCGGAGAGGGCCAATGCGATGAGAATTGTTTGTATTTGAAATAATGTAACACAGAGAGAATACCGGGGGGATACCTGAAGGGCGGAGAGGGCCAATGCGATGAGAATTGTTTGTATTTGTAATAATGTAACACAGAGAGAATAGCGGGGGGATACCTAAAGGGCCGAGGGGGCCAATGCGATGAGAATTGTTTGTATTTGTAATAATGTAACACAGAGAGAATACCGGGGGGATACCTGAAGGGCCGAGAGGGCCAATGCGATGAGAATTGTTTGTATTTGTAATAATGTAACACAGAGAGAATTCCGGGGAGATACCTAAAGGGCCGAGAGGTCCAATGTGTTGAGAATTGTTTGTATTTGTAATAATGTAACACAGAGAGAATTCCGGGGAGATACCTAAAGGGCGGAGAGGGCCAATGCGATGAGGATTGTTTGTATTTGTAATAATGTAACACAGAGAGAATACCGGGGAGATACCTAAAGGGCCGAGAGGGCCAATGCGATGAGAATTGTTTGTATTTGTAATAATGTAACACAGAGAGAATACCGGGGAGATACCTAAAGGGCCGAGAGGGCCAATGCGATGAGGATTGTTTGTATTTGTAATAATGTAACACAGAGAGAATAGCGGGGGGATACCTGAAGGGCGGAGAGGGCCAATGCGATGAGAATTGTTTGTATTTGTAATAATGTAACACAGAGAGAATCCCGGGGAGATACCTAAAGGGCCGAGAGGGCCAATGCGATGAGAATTGTTTGTATTTGCAATAATGTATTTAACACAGAGAGAATACCGGGGGGATACCTAAAGGGCCGAGAGGGCCAATGCGATGAGAATTGTTTGTATTTGTAATAATGTAACAGAGAGAATACCGGGGGGATACGTAAAGGGCCGAGAGGGCCAATGCGATGAGAATTGTTTGTATTTGTAATAATGTACCACAGAGAAAATACCACGGGGATACCTAAAGGGCCGAGAGGGCCAATGCCATGAGAATTGTTTGTATTTGTAATAATGTAACACAGAGAGAATACCGGGGAATACCTAAAGGGCCAAGAGGGCCAATGCGATGAGAATTGTTTGTATTTGTAATAATGTAACACAGAGAGAATTCCGGGGAGATACCTGAAGGGCCGAGAGGGCCAATGTGATGAGAATTGTTTGTATTTGTAATAATGTAACACAGAGAGAATTCCGGGGAGATACCTGAAGGGCCGAGAGGGCCAATGTGATGAGAATTGTTTGTATTTGTAATAATGTAACACAGAGAGAATACCGGGGAGATACCTAAAGGGCCGAGAGGGCCAATGCGATGAGAATTGTTTGTATTTGTAATAATGTAACACAGAGAGAATTCCGGGGAGATACCTAAAGGGCCGAGAGGGCCAATGCGATGAGAATTGTTTGTATTTGTAATAATGTAACACAGAGAGAATACCGGGGGGATACCTCAAGGGCCGAGAGGGCCAATGCGATGAGAATTGTTTGTATTTGAGATAATGTAACACAGAGAGAATACCGGGGAGATACCTGAAGGGCCGAGAGGGCCAATGCGATGAGAAGTGTTTGTATTTGTGATAATGTAACACACAGAGAATACCTGGGGGATACCTAAAGGGCCGAGAGGGCCAATGCGATGAGAATTGTTTGTATTTGTAATAATGTAACACAGAGAGAATACCGGGGGGATACCTGAAGGGCCGAGAGGGCCAATGCGATGAGAATTGTTTGTATTTGTAATAATGTAACACAGAGAGAATACCGGGGAGATACCTAAAGGGCCGAGAGGGCCAATGCAATGAGAATTGTTTGTATTTGTAATAATGTAACACAGAGAGAATACCGGGGAGATACCTGAAGGGCCGAGAGGGCCAATGCGATGAGAATTGTTTGTATTTGCAATAATGTATTTAACACAGAGAGAATACCGGGGGGATACCTAAAGGGCCGAGAGGGCCAATGCGATGAGAATTATTTGTATTTGTAATAATGTAACACAGAGAGAATACCGGGGAGATACCTGAAGGGCCGAGAGGGCCAATGCGATGAGAATTGTTTGTATTTGTAATAATGTAACACAGAGAGAATACCGGGGAGATACCTAAAGGGCCGAGAGGGCCAATGCGATGAGAATTGTTTGTATTTGTATTAATTTAACACAGAGAGAATACCGGGGGGATACCTCAAGGGCCGAGAGGGCCAATGCGATGAGAATTGTTTGTATTTGTAATAATGTAACACAGAGAGAATACCGGGGGGATACCTAAAGGGCTGAGAGGGTCAATGCGATGAGAATTGTTTGTATTTGTAATAATGTAACACAGAGAGAATACCGGGGGGATACCTAAAGGGCTGAGAGGGTCAATGCGATGAGAATTGTTTGTATTTGTAATAATGTAACACAGAGAGAATACCGGGGGAATACCTAAAGGGCCGAGAGGGCCAATGCGATGAGAATTGTTTGTATTTGTAATAATGTAACACAGAGAGAATTCCGGGGAGATACCTGAAGGGCCGAGAGGGCCAATGTGATGAGAATTGTTTGTATTTGTAATAATGTAACACAGAGAGAATTCCGGGGAGATACCTGAAGGGCCGAGAGGGCCAATGTGATGAGAATTGTTTGTATTTGTAATAATGTAACACAGAGAGAATTCCGGGGAGATACCCGAAGGGCCGAGAGGGCCAATGTGATGAGAATTGTTTGTATTTTTAATAATGTAACACATGGAGAATACCGGGGAGATACCTGAAGGGCCGAGAGGGCCAATGCGATGAGAATTGTTTGTATTTTTAATAATGTAACACAGAGAGAATACCGGGGGGATACCTGAAGGGCGGAGAGGGCCAATGCGATGAGAATTGTTTGTATTTGTAATAATGTAACACAGAGAGAATACCGGGGGGATACCTGAAGGGCGGAGAGGGCCAATGCGATGAGAATTGTTTGTATTTGTAATAATGTAACACAGAGAGAATAGCGGGGGGATACCTAAAGGGCCGAGGGGGCCAATGCGATGAGAATTGTTTGTATTTGTAATAATGTAACACAGAGAGAATACCGGGGGGATACCTCAAGGGCCGAGAGGGCCAATGCGATGAGAATTGTTTGTATTTGTAATAATGTAACACAGAGAGAATCCCGGGGAGATACCTAAAGGGCCGAGAGGGCCAATGCGATGAGAATTGTTTGTATTTGCAATAATGTATTTAACACAGAGAGAATACCGGGGGGATACCTAAAGGGCCGAGAGGGCCAATGCGATGAGAATTGTTTGTATTTGTAATAATGTAACAGAGAGAATACCGGGGGGATACGTAAAGGGCCGAGAGGGCCAATGCGATGAGAATTGTTTGTATTTGTAATAATGTACCACAGAGAAAATACCACGGGGATACCTAAAGGGCCGAGAGGGCCAATGCCATGAGAATTGTTTGTATTTGTAATAATGTAACACAGAGAGAATACCGGGGAATACCTAAAGGGCCAAGAGGGCCAATGCGATGAGAATTGTTTGTATTTGTAATAATGTAACACAGAGAGAATTCCGGGGAGATACCTGAAGGGCCGAGAGGGCCAATGTGATGAGAATTGTTTGTATTTGTAATAATGTAACACAGAGAGAATTCCGGGGAGATACCTGAAGGGCCGAGAGGGCCAATGTGATGAGAATTGTTTGTATTTGTAATAATGTAACACAGAGAGAATACCGGGGAGATACCTAAAGGGCCGAGAGGGCCAATGCGATGAGAATTGTTTGTATTTGTAATAATGTAACACAGAGAGAATTCCGGGGAGATACCTAAAGGGCCGAGAGGGCCAATGCGATGAGAATTGTTTGTATTTGTAATAATGTAACACAGAGAGAATACCGGGGGGATACCTCAAGGGCCGAGAGGGCCAATGCGATGAGAATTGTTTGTATTTGAGATAATGTAACACAGAGAGAATACCGGGGAGATACCTGAAGGGCCGAGAGGGCCAATGCGATGAGAAGTGTTTGTATTTGTGATAATGTAACACACAGAGAATACCTGGGGGATACCTAAAGGGCCGAGAGGGCCAATGCGATGAGAATTGTTTGTATTTGTAATAATGTAACACAGAGAGAATACCGGGGGGATACCTGAAGGGCCGAGAGGGCCAATGCGATGAGAATTGTTTGTATTTGTAATAATGTAACACAGAGAGAATACCGGGGAGATACCTAAAGGGCCGAGAGGGCCAATGCAATGAGAATTGTTTGTATTTGTAATAATGTAACACAGAGAGAATACCGGGGAGATACCTGAAGGGCCGAGAGGGCCAATGCGATGAGAATTGTTTGTATTTGCAATAATGTATTTAACACAGAGAGAATACCGGGGGGATACCTAAAGGGCCGAGAGGGCCAATGCGATGAGAATTATTTGTATTTGTAATAATGTAACACAGAGAGAATACCGGGGAGATACCTGAAGGGCCGAGAGGGCCAATGCGATGAGAATTGTTTGTATTTGTAATAATGTAACACAGAGAGAATACCGGGGAGATACCTAAAGGGCCGAGAGGGCCAATGCGATGAGAATTGTTTGTATTTGTATTAATTTAACACAGAGAGAATACCGGGGGGATACCTCAAGGGCCGAGAGGGCCAATGCGATGAGAATTGTTTGTATTTGTAATAATGTAACACAGAGAGAATACCGGGGGGATACCTAAAGGGCCGAGAGGGCCAATGCGATGAGAATTGTTTGTATTTGTAATAATGTAACACAGAGAGAATACCGGGGAGATACCTGAAGGGCCGAGAGGGCCAATGCGATGAGAATTGTTTGTATTTGTGATAATGTAACACACAGAGAATACCTGGGGGATACCTAAAGGGCCGAGAGGGCCAATGCGATGAGAATTGTTTGTATTTGTAATAATGTAACACAGAGAGAATACCAGGGGGATACCTGAAGGGCCGAGAGGGCCAATGCGATGAGAATTGTTTGTATTTGTAATAATGTAACACAGAGAGAATACCGGGGAGATACCTAAAGGGCCGAGAGGGCCAATGCGATGAGAATTGTTTGTAGTTGTAATAATGTAACACAGAGAGAATACCGGGGAGATACCTGAAGGGCCGAGAGGGCCAATGCGATGAGAATTGTTTGTATTTGTAATAATGTAACACAGAGAGAATACCGGGGAGATACCTGAAGGGCCGAGAGGGCCAATGCGATGAGAATTGTTTGTATTTGTGATAATGTAACACACAGAGAATACCTGGGGGATACCTAAAGGGCCGAGAGGGCCAATGCGATGAGAATTGTTTGTATTTGTAATAATGTAACACAGAGAGAATACCGGGGGGATACCTGAAGGGCCGAGAGGGCCAATGCGATGAGAATTGTTTGTATTTGTAATAATGTAACACAGAGAGAATTCCTGGGAGATACCTGAAGGGCCGAGAGGGCCAATGTGATGAGAATTGTTTGTATTTGTAATAATGTAACACAGAGAGAATTCCGGGGAGATACCTGAAGGGCCGAGAGGGCCAATGTGATGAGAATTGTTTGTATTTGTAATAATGTAACACAGAGAGAATACCGGGGAGATACCTGAAGGGCCGAGAGGGCCAATGCGATGAGAATTGTTTGTATTTGTAATAATGTAACACAGAGAGAATTCCGGGGAGATACCTAAAGGGCCGAGAGGGCCAATGCGATGAGAATTGTTTGTATTTGTAATAATGTAACACAGAGAGAATACCGGGGGGATACCTCAAGGGCCGAGAGGGCCAATGCGATGAGAATTGTTTGTATTTGAGATAATGTAACACAGAGAGAATACCGGGGGGGTACCTAAAGGGCCGAGAGGGCCAATGCGATGAGAATTGTTTGTATTTGTAATAATGTAACACAGAGAGAATACCGGGGAGATACCTGAAGGGCCGAGAGGGCCAATGCGATGAGAAGTGTTTGTATTTGTGATAATGTAACACACAGAGAATACCTGGGGGATACCTAAAGGGCCGAGAGGGCCAATGCGATGAGAATTGTTTGTATTTGTAATAATGTAACACAGAGAGAATACCGGGGGGATACCTGAAGGGCCGAGAGGGCCAATGCGATGAGAATTGTTTGTATTTGTAATAATGTAACACAGAGAGAATACCGGGGAGATACCTAAAGGGCCGAGAGGGCCAATGCGATGAGAATTGTTTGTATTTGTAATAATGTAACACAGAGAGAATACCGGGGAGATACCTGAAGGGCCGAGAGGGCCAATGCGATGAGAATTGTTTGTATTTGCAATAATGTAAGAGAATACCGGGGGGATACCTAAAGGGCCGAGAGGGCCAATGCGATGAGAATTATTTGTATTTGTAATAATGTAACACAGAGAGAATACCGGGGAGATACCTGAAGGGCCGAGAGGGCCAATGCGATGAGAATTGTTTGTATTTGTAATAATGTAACACAGAGAGAATACCGGGGAGATACCTAAAGGGCCGAGAGGGCCAATGCGATGAGAATTGTTTGTATTTGTATTAATTTAACACAGAGAGAATAATAATAATAATAATGGGCGCTAATGCACATTTGGGAGTGTTTGTAAGTCCATTACGTGATCTGACGGTTATTAGTGCCAAAAAGTGTTTGTTAGGCTTAATAGGCGCTATAGCACATTTGGGAGTGTTTGGAAGTTCATTTCGTGATCTGAAGGTGAATAGTGCCGAAAAGTGTTTGTTACGCTCAATGGGCGCTAATGCACATTTGGGAGTGCTTGTAAGTCAATTTCGTTATCTGACAGTGAATAGTGCCGAACAGTGTTTGTTACGCTTAATGGGCGCTATAGCACATTTGGGAGTGTTTGTAAGTCCATTTCGTGATCTGACGGTTATTAGTGCCAAAAAAGTGTTTATGAGGCTTAATGGGCGCTATAGCACATTTGGGAGTGTTTGTAAGTCCATTTCGTTATCTGACGGTGAATAGTGGGGAAAAGTGTTTGTTACGCTCAATGGGCGCTAATGCACATTTGGGAGTGTTGGAAGTTCATTTCGTGATCTGACGATTATTAGTGCCAAAAAGTGTTTGTTAGGCTTAATAGGCTCTATAGCACATTTGGGAGTGTTTGTAAGTCCATTTCGTGATCTGACGGTTATTAGTGCCGAAAAGTGTTTGTTACGCTCAATGGGCGCTAATGCACATTTGGGAGTGTTTGTAAGTCCATTTCGTGATCTGACAGTGAATAGTGCCGAAAAGTGTTTGTTACGCTCAATGGGCGCTATAGCACATTTGGGAGTGTTTTTAAGTCCATTACGTGATCTGACGGTTATTAGTGCCAAAAAGTGTTTGTTAGGCTTAATAGGCGCTATAGCACATTTGGGAGTGTTGGAAGTTCATTTCGTGATCTGAAGGTGAATATAGTGCCGAAAAGTGTTTGTTAAGCTCAATGGGCGCTAATGCACATTTGGGAGTGTTTGTAAGTCAATTTCGTTATCTGACAGTGAATAGTGCCGAACAGTGTTTGTTACGCTCAATGGGCGCTATAGCACATTTGGGAGTGTTTGTAAGTCCATTTCGTTATCTGACAGTGAATAGTGCCGAAAAGTGTTTGTTACGCTCAATGGGCGCTAATGCACATTTGGGAGTGTTGGAAGTTCATTTCGTGATCTGACGGTTATTAGTGCCAAAAAGTGTTTGTTAGGCTTAATGGGCGCTATAGCACATTTGGGAGTGTTTGTAAGTCCATTTCGTTATCTGACGGTGAATAGTCGGGAAAAGTGTTTGTTACGCTCAATGGGCGCTAATGCACATTTGGGAGTGTTGGAAGTTCATTTCGTGATCTGACGATTATTAGTGCCAAAAAGTGTTTGTTAGGCTTAATAGGCTCTATAGCACATTTGGGAGTGTTTGTAAGTCCATTTCGTGATCTGACGGTTATTAGTGCCGAAAAGTGTTTGTTACGCTCAATGGGCGCTAATGCACATTTGGGAGTGTTGGAAGTTCATTTCGTGATCTGACGGTTATTAGTGCCGAAAGGTGTTTGTTAGGCTTAATGGGCGCTATAGCACATTTGGGAGTGTTTGTAAGTCAATTTCGTTATCTGACAGTGAATAGTGCCGAACAGTGTTTGTTACGCTCAATGGGCGCTAATGCACATTTGGGAGTGTTGGAAGTTCATTTCGTGATCTGACAGTAAATAGTGTCAAAAAGTGTTTGTTAGGCTTAATAGGCGCTATAGCACATTTGGGAGTGTCGGAAGTTCATTTCGTGATCTGAAGGTGAATATAGTGCCGAAAAGTGTTTGTTAAGCTCAATGGGCGCTAATGCACATTTGGGAGTGTTTGTAAGTCAATTTCGTGATCTGACAGTGAATAGTGTCAAAAAGTGTTTGTTAGGCTTAATAGGCGCTATAGCACATTTGGGAGTGTTGGAAGTTCATTTCGTGATCTGAAGGTGAATAGTGCCGAAAAGTGTTTGTTACGCTCAATGGGCGCTAATGCACAATTGCGAGTGTTTGTAAGTCCATTTTGTGATCTGACGGTTATTAGTGCCAAAAAGTGTTTGTTAGGCTTAATGGGCGCTATAGCACATTTGGGAGTGTTTGTAAGTCAATTTCGTGATCTGACAGTGAATAGTGTCAAAAAGTGTTTGTTAGGCTTAATAGGCGCTATAGCACATTTGGGAGTGTTGGAAGTTCATTTCGTTATCTGACAGTGAATAGTGCCGAACAGTGTTTGTTACGCTCAATGGGCGCTATAGCACATTTGGGAGTGTTTGTAAGTCCATTTCGTGATCTGACAGTGAATAGTGGGAAAAAGTGTTTGTTACGCTCAATGGGCGCTAATGCACAACTGGGAGTGTTTGTAAGTCCATTTCGTGATCTGACGGTGAATAGTGGGGAAAAGTGTTTGTTACGCTCAATGGGCGCTAATGCACATTTGGGAGTGTTGGAAGTTCATTTCGTGATCTGACGATTATTAGTGCCAAAAAGTGTTTGTTAGGCTTAATAGGCGCTATAGCACATTTGGGAGTGTTGGAAGTTCATTTCGTTATTTGACAGTGAATAGTGCCGAACAGTGTTTGTTACGCTCAATGGGCGCTATAGCACATTTGGGAGTATTTGTAAGTCCATTTCGTGATCTGACAGTGAATAGTGGGGAAAAGTGTTTGTTACGCTCAATGGGCGCTAATGCACAACTGGGAGTGTTTGTAAGTCCATTTTGTGATCTGACGGTTATTAGTGCCAAAAAAGTGTTTGTGAGGCTTAATGGGCGCTATAGCACATTTGGGAGTGTTTGTAAGTCCATTTCGTTATCTGACGGTGAATAGTGTCCAAAAGTGTTCGTTACGCTCAATGGGCGCTAATGCACAATTGGGAGTGTCTGTAAGTCCATTTCGTGATCTGACGGTTATTAGTGCCAAAAAGTGTTTGTTAGGCTTAATGGGCGCTATAGCACATTTGGGAGTGTTTGTAAGTCAATTTCGTGATCTGACAGTGAATAGTGCCGTAAAGTGTTTGTTACGCTCAATGAGCGCTATAGCACATTTGGGAGTGTTTGTAAGTCCATTTCGTTATCTGACGGTGAATAGTGTCAAAAAGTGTTTGTTACGCTCAATGGGCGCTAATGCACAATTGGGAGTGTTTGATACCGATCCATTATTTGTATATATATATCTGTGACAATAAATAACTATGAACTATAGTGGTTTAATATAAAATATAAAGTATCATAAAAACACCCACCAATCTTCGTGGCTTTCATTCCTGGTCATCTCGGGCGGGTGCATCTTGATTTGCTGTCTCTCCCTTTATGCAGCTATTTGAAAGACGGTTATGTCGCACCTCATGACAGTCTCCATCTCGAGTCATTTAAACTAAAAGTATAACAAAACAAATCATAACCTTTTAGAGGTTAGTGGCACAAACAACGATAAATAGGCAAAGGGACAAAGACAGAATCTTACCCAAAGTAGAACTATACCGAGGTTACTATACCGATCCATTATTTGTATATATATATGTGACAATAAAAACTATGGACTATAGTGGTGTAGTGACGTGTATATATTTGATTGTTTGTACTTTCAGCCAACAGGCGTTCCATACAAATAAGTATGTTAATTAGTTTTGGTTGCCAAAGGCACTAGAGTTGACTCTCGCGCTGTGCTGCGGTTGCGCAGGGTGACATGTAGGTGACCTCTAACTTACCGTTTTCATTCTGCTTTGTGCAAGTTTTATTCCAACGTTGAAAGTTTCCTCAAGAGTGGTATTCCCTTATTCAGTCAATTGATGTGTGTTTAAGTCTACTGATATTTCAGAAGTTTGTTAACTATGGATAGAAGGTGCATGACGAACTTGTGAGTTTTTAAAAGCATTAAAACTTGTGAACAACCAACATTTTGTGTGCCGTCTTTCACAATATTCAAGAGCAGACACGAGGCTTCATTAAAAGTAGTAGAACCCATTTCGTGAGAAAACACGTATTTCTACAGTGGTTTAATAAAATAGAACATATCATAAAAACACCCACCAATATTCGTGGCTTTCATTCCTGGTCATCTCGGGCGGGTGCATCTTGATTTGCTGTCTCTCCCTTTATGCAGCTACATGTATTTGCAAGACGGTTATGTCGCACCTCATGACAGTCTCCATCTCGAGTCATTTAAACTAAAAGTATAACAAAATAAATCAAAACCTTATAGGGTTAGTGGCACAAACAATGATAAATAGGCAAAGGGACAAAGACATAATCTTACCCAAAGTAGAACTATACCGAGGTTACTATACCGATCCATTATTTGTACATATATCTGTGACAATAAATAACTAGGGACTATAGTGGTTTAATATAAAATATAAAGTATCATAAAAACACCCACCAATCTTCGTGGCTTTCATTCCTGGTCATCTCGGGCGGGTGCATCTTGATTTGCTGTCTCTCCCTTTATGCAGCTATTTGAAAGACGGTTATGTCGCACCTCATGACAGTCTCCATCTCGAGTCATTTAAACTAAAAGTATAACAAAAGAATTCATAACCTTATAGAGGTTAGTGGCACAAACAATGATAAATAGGCAAAGGGACAAAGACATAATCTTACCCAAAGTAGAACTATACCGAGGTTACTATACCGATCCATTATTTGTACATATATCTGTGACAATAAATAACTAGGGACTATAGTGGTTTAATATAAATTATAAAGTATCATAAAAACACCCACCAATCTTCGTGGCTTTCATTCCTGGTCATCTCGGGCGGGTGCATCTTGATTTGCTTCTCCCTTTATGCAGCTATTTGAAAGACGGTTAGGTCGCACCTCATGACAGTCTCCATCTCGAGTCATTTAAACTAAAAGTATAACAAAAAAATTCATAACCTTATAGAGGTTAGTGGCACAAACAACGATAAATAGGCAAAGGGACAAAGACATAATCTTAGCCAAAGTAAAACTATACCGAGGTTACTATACCGATCCATTATTTGTATATATCTGTGACAATAAATAACTATGAACTATAGTGCTTTAATATAAAATATAAAGTATCATAAAAACACCCACCAATCTTCGTGGCTTTCATTCCTGGTCATCTCGGGCGGGTGCATCTTGATTTGCTGTCTCTCCCTTTATGCAGCTATTTGAAAGACGGTTATGTCGCACCTCATGACAGTCTCCATCTCGAGTCATTTAAACTAAAAGTATAACAAAATAAATCAAAACCTTATAGGGTTAGTGGCACAAACAATGATAAATAGGCAAAGGGACAAAGACATAATCTTACCCAAAGTAGAACTATACCGAGGTTACTATACCGATCCATTATTTGTACATATATCTGTGACAATAAATAACTAGGGACTATAGTGGTTTAATATAAAATATAAAGTATCATAAAAACACCCACCAATCTTCGTGGCTTTCATTCCTGGTCATCTCGGGCGGGTGCATCTTGATTTGCTGTATCTCCCTTTATGCAGCTATTTGAAAGACGGTTATGTCGCACCTCATGACAGTCTCCATCTCGAGTCAGTTAAACTAAAAGTATAACAACATAAATCAGAACCTTATAGAGGTTAGTGGCACAAACAACGATAAATAGGCAAAGGGACAAAGACATAATCTTACATAAAGTAGAACTATACCGAGGTTACTATACCGATCCATTATTTGTATATATATCTGTGACATTAAAAAACTATGAACTAGAGTGGTTTAATATAAAATATAAAGTATCATAAAAACACCCACCAATCTTCGTGGCTTTCATTCCTGGTCATCTCGGGCGGGTGCATCTTGATTTGCTGTCTCTCCCTTTATGCAGCTATTTGAAAGACGGTTATGTCGCACCTCATGACAGTCTCCATCTCGAGTCATTTAAACTAAAAGTATAACAAAACAAATCATAACCTTTTAGAGGTTAGTGGCACAAACAACGATAAATAGGCAAAGGGACAAAGACAGAATCTTACCCAAAGTAGAACTATACCGAGGTTACTATACCGATCCATTATTTGTATATATATATGTGACAATAAAAACTATGGACTATAGTGGTGTAGTGACGTGTATATATTTGATTGTTTGTACTTTCAGCCAACAGGCGTTCCATACAAATAAGTATGTTAATTAGTTTTGGTTGCCAAAGGCACTAGAGTTGACTCTCGCGCTGTGCTGCGGTTGCGCAGGGTGACATGTAGGTGACCTCTAACTTACCGTTTTCATTCTGCTTTGTGCAAGTTTTATTCCAACGTTGAAAGTTTCCTCAAGAGTGGTATTCCCTTATTCAGTCAATTGATGTGTGTTTAAGTCTACTGATATTTCAGAAGTTTGTTAACTATGGATAGAAGGTGCATGACGAACTTGTGAGTTTTTGAGAGCATTAAAACTTGTGAACAACCAACATTTTGTGTGCCGTCTTTCACGATATTTAAGAGCAGACACCAGGCTTCATTAAAAGTAGTAGAACCCATTTCGTGAGAAAACACGTATTTCTACAGTGGTTTAATAAAATAGAACATATCATAAAAACACCCACCAATATTCGTGGCTTTCATTCCTGGTCATCTCGGGCGGGTGCATCTTGATTTGCTGTCTCTCCCTTTATGCAGCTATTTGCAAGACGGTTATGTCGCACCTCATGACAGTCTCCATCTCGAGTCATTTAAACTAAACGTATAACAAAAGAATTCAAAACCTTATAGAGGTTAGTGGCACAAACAACGATAAATAGGCAAAGGGACAAAGACATAATCTTACCCAAAGTAGAACTATACCGAGGTTACTATACCAATCCATTATTTGTATATATATCTGTGACAATAAAAAACTATGAACTATAGTGGTTTAATATAAAATATAAAGTTTCATAAAAACACCCACCAATCTTCGTGGCTTTCATTCCTGGTCATCTCGGGCGGGTGCATCTTGATTTGCTTCTCCCTTTATGCAGCTATTTGAAAGACGGTTATGTCGCACCTCATGACAGTCTCCATCTCAAGTCATTTAAACTAAAAGTATAACAAAAGAATTCATAACCTTATAGAGGTTAGTGGCACAAACAACGATAAATAGGCAAAGGGACAAAGACATAATCTTAGCCAAAGTAAAACTATACCGAGGTTACTATACCGATCCATTATTTGTATATATCTGTGACAATAAATAACTATGAACTATAGTGCTTTAATATAAAATATAAAGTATCATAAAAACACCCACCAATCTTCGTGGCTTTCATTCCTGGTCATCTCGGGCGGGTGCATCTTGATTTGCTGTATCTCCCTTTATGCAGCTATTTGAAAGACGGTTATGTCGCACCTCATGACAGTCTCCATCTCGAGTCATTTAAACTAAAAGTATAACAAAAGAATTCATAACCTTATTGAGGTTAGTGGCACAAACAACGATAAATAGGCAAAGGGACAAAGACATAATCTTACCCAAAGTAGAACTATACCGAGGTTACTATACCGATCCATTATTTGTATATATATCTGTGACATTAAAAAACTATGAACTAGAGTGGTTTAATATAAAATATAAAGTATCATAAAAACACCCACCAATCTTCGTTGCTTTCATTCCTGGTCATCTCGGGCGGGTGCATCTTGATTTGCTGTCTCTCCCTTTATGCAGCTATTTGAAAGACGGTTATGTCGCACCTCATGACAGTCTCCATCTCGAGTCATTTAAACTAAAAGTATAACAAAACAAATCATAACCTTTTAGAGGTTAGTGGCACAAACAACGATAAATAGGCAAAGGGACAAAGACAGAATCTTACCCAAAGTAGAACTATACCGAGGTTACTATACCGATCCATTATTTGTATATATATATGTGACAATAAAAACTATGGACTATAGTGGTGTAGTGACGTGTATATATTTGATTGTTTGTACTTTCAGCCAACAGGCGTTCCATACAAATAAGTATGTTAATTAGTTTTGGTTGCCAAAGGCACTAGAGTTGACTCTCGCGCTGTGCTGCGGTTGCGCAGGGTGACATGTAGGTGACCTCTAACTTACCGTTTTCATTCTGCTTTGTGCAAGTTTTATTCCAACGTTGAAAGTTTCCTCAAGAGTGGTATTCCCTTATTCAGTCAATTGATGTGTGTTTAAGTCTACTGATATTTCAGAAGTTTGTTAACTATGGATAGAAGGTGCATGACGAACTTGTGAGTTTTTGAGAGCATTAAAACTTGTGAACAACCAACATTTTGTGTGCCGTCTTTCACGATATTTAAGAGCAGACACCAGGCTTCATTAAAAGTAGTAGAACCCATTTCGTGAGAAAACACGTATTTCTACAGTGGTTTAATAAAATAGAACATATCATAAAAACACCCACCAATATTCGTGGCTTTCATTCCTGGTCATCTCGGGCGGGTGCATCTTGATTTGCTGTCTCTCCCTTTATGCAGCTATTTGCAAGACGGTTATGTCGCACCTCATGACAGTCTCCATCTCGAGTCATTTAAACTAAACGTATAACAAAAGAATTCAAAACCTTATAGAGGTTAGTGGCACAAACAACGATAAATAGGCAAAGGGACAAAGACATAATCTTACCCAAAGTAGAACTATACCGAGGTTACTATACCAATCCATTATTTGTATATATATCTGTGACAATAAAAAACTATGAACTATAGTGCTTTAATATAAAATATAAAGTATCATAAAAACACCCACCAATCTTCGTGGCTTTCATTCCTGGTCATCTCGGGCGGGTGCATCTCGATTTGCTGTCTCTCCCTTTATGCAGCTATTTGAAAGACGGTTATGTCGCACCTCATGACAGTCTCCATCTCGAGTCATTTAAACTAAAAGTATAACAAAATAAATCAAAACCTTATAGGGTTAGTGGCACAAACAATGATAAATAGGCAAAGGGACAAAGACATAATCTTACCCAAAGTAGAACTATACCGAGGTTACTATACCGATCCATTATTTGTACATATATCTGTGACAATAAATAACTAGGGACTATAGTGGTTTAATATAAAATATAAAGTATCATAAAAACACCCACCAATCTTCGTGGCTTTCATTCCTGGTCATCTCGGGCGGGTGCATCTTGATTTGCTGTCTCTCCCTTTATGCAGCTATTTGAAAGACGGTTATGTCGCACCTCATGACAGTCTCCATCTCGAGTCATTTAAACTAAAAGTATAACAAAACAAATCATAACCTTTTAGAGGTTAGTGGCACAAACAACGATAAATAGGCAAAGGGACAAAGACAGAATCTTACCCGAAGTAGAACTATACCGAGGTTACTATACCGATCCATTATTTAAATATATATCTGTGACAATAAAAAACTATGGACTATAGTGGTGTAGTGACGTGTATATATTTGATTGTTTGTACTTTCAGCCAACAGGCGTTCCATACAAAAAGAAAATGTTAATTAGTTTTGGTTGCCAAAGGCACTAGAGTTGACTCTCGCGCTGTGCTGCGGTTGCGCAGGGTGACATGTAGGTGACCTCTAACTTACCGTTTTCATTCTGCTTTGTGCAAGTTTTATTCCAACGTTGAAAGTTTCCTCAAGAGTGGTATTCCCTTATTCAGTCAATTGATGTGTGTTTAAGTCTACTGATATTTCAGAAGTTTGTTAACTATGGATAGAAGGTGCATGACGAACTTGTGAGTTTTTGAGAGCATTAAAACTTGTGAACAACCAACATTTTGTGTGCCGTCTTTCACAATATTCAAGAGCAGACACGAGGCTTCATTAAAAGTAGTAGAACCCATTTCGTGAGAAAACACGTATTTCTACAGTGGTTTAATAAAATAGAACATATCATAAAAACACCCACCAATATTCGTGGCTTTCATTCCTGGTCATCTCGGGCGGGTGCATCTTGATTTGCTGTCTCTCCCTTTATGCAGCTACATGTATTTGCAAGACGGTTATGTCGCACCTCATGACAGTCTCCATCTCGAGTCATTTAAACTAAACGTATAACAAAAGAATTCAGAACCTTATAGAGGTTAGTGGCACAAACAACGATAAATGGGCAAAGGGACAAAGACATAATCTTACCCAAAGTAGAACTATACCGAGGTTACTATACCGATCCATTATTTGTACATATATCTGTGACAATAAATAACTAGGGACTATAGTGGTTTAATATAAAATATAAAGTATCATAAAAACACCCACCAATCTTCGTGGCTTTCATTCCTGGTCATCTCGGGCGGGTGCATCTTGATTTTCTGTCTCTCCCTTTATGCAGCTATTTGAAAGACGGTTATGTCGCACCTCATGACAGTCTCCATCTCGAGTCATTTAAACTAAAAGTATAACAAAAGAATTCATAACCTTATAGAGGTTAGTGGCACAAACAATGATAAATAGGCAAAGGGACAAAGACATAATCTTACCCAAAGTAGAACTATACCGAGGTTACTATACCGATCCATTATTTGTACATATATCTGTGACAATAAATAACTAGGGACTATAGTGGTTTAATATAAATTATAAAGTATCATAAAAACACCCACCAATCTTCGTGGCTTTCATTCCTGGTCATCTCGGGCGGGTGCATCTCGATTTGCTGTCTCTCCCTTTATGCAGCTATTTGAAAGACGGTTATGTCGCACCTCATGACAGTCTCCATCTCAAGTCATTTAAACTAAAAGTATAACAAAAGAATTCATAACCTTATAGAGGTTAGTGGCACAAACAACGATAAATAGGCAAAGGGACAAAGACATAATCTTAGCCAAAGTAAAACTATACCGAGGTTACTATACCAATCCATTATTTGTATATATATCTGTGACAATAAAAAACTATGAACTATAGTGCTTTAATATAAAATATAAAGTATCATAAAAACACCCACCAATCTTCGTGGCTTTCATTCCTGGTAATCTCGGGCGGGTGCATCTCGATTTGCTGTCTCTCCCTTTATGCAGCTATTTGAAAGACAGTTATGTCGCACCTCATGACAGTCTCCATCTCGAGTCATTTAAACTAAAAGTATAACAAAATAAATCAAAACCTTATAGGGTTAGTGGCACAAACAATGATAAATAGGCAAAGGGACAAAGACATAATCTTACCCAAAGTAGAACTATACCGAGGTTACTATACCGATCCATTATTTGTACATATATCTGTGACAATAAATAACTAGGGACTATAGTGGTTTAATATAAAATATAAAGTATCATAAAAACACCCACCAATCTTCGTGGCTTTCATTCCTGGTCATCTCGGGCGGGTGCATCTTGATTTGCTGTCTCTCCCTTTATGCAGCTATTTGAAAGACGGTTATGTCGCACCTCATGACAGTCTCCATCTCGAGTCATTTAAACTAAAAGTATAACAAAACAAATCATAACCTTTTAGAGGTTAGTGGCACAAACAACGATAAATAGGCAAAGGGACAAAGACAGAATCTTACCCGAAGTAGAACTATACCGAGGTTACTATACCGATCCATTATTTAAATATATATCTGTGACAATAAAAAACTATGGACTATAGTGGTGTAGTGACGTGTATATATTTGATTGTTTGTACTTTCAGCCAACAGGCGTTCCATACAAAAAGAAAATGTTAATTAGTTTTGGTTGCCAAAGGCACTAGAGTTGACTCTCGCGCTGTGCTGCGGTTGCGCAGGGTGACATGTAGGTGACCTCTAACTTACCGTTTTCATTCTGCTTTGTGCAAGTTTTATTCCAACGTTGAAAGTTTCCTCAAGAGTGGTATTCCCTTCTTCAGTCAATTGATGTGTGTTTAAGTCTACTGATATTTCAGAAGTTTGTTAACTATGGATAGAAGGTGCATGACGAACTTGTGGGTTTTTGAGAGCATTAAAACTTGTGAACAACCAACATTTTGTGTGCCGTCTTTCACAATATTCAAGAGCAGACACGAGGCTTCATTAAAAGTAGTAGAACCCATTTCGTGAGAAAACACGTATTTCTACAGTGGTTTAATAAAATAGAACATATCATAAAAACACCCACCAATATTCGTGGCTTTCATTCCTGGTCATCTCGGGCGGGTGCATCTTGATTTGCTGTCTCTCCCTTTATGCAGCTACATGTATTTGCAAGACGGTTATGTCGCACCTCATGACAGTCTCCATCTCGAGTCATTTAAACTAAACGTATAACAAAAGAATTCATAACCTTATAGAGGTTAGTGGCACAAACAATGATAAATGGGCAAAGGGACAAAGACATAATCTTACCCAAAGTAGAACTATACCGAGGTTACTATACCGATCCATTATTTGTACATATATCTGTGACAATAAATAACTAGGGACTATAGTGGTTTAATATAAATTATAAAGTATCATAAAAACACCCACCAATCTTCGTGGCTTTCATTCCTGGTCATCTCGGGCGGGTGCATCTCGATTTGCTGTCTCTCCCTTTATGCAGCTATTTGAAAGACGGTTATGTCGCACCTCATGACAGTCTCCATCTCGAGTCATTTAAACTAAAAGTATAACAAAAGAATTCATAACCTTATAGAGGTTAGTGGCACAAACAACGATAAATAGGCAAAGGGACAAAGACATAATCTTAGCCAAAGTAAAACTATACCGAGGTTACTATACCGATCCATTATTTGTATATATCTGTGACAATAAATAACTATGAACTATAGTGCTTTAATATAAAATATAAAGTATCATAAAAACACCCACCAATCTTCGTGGCTTTCATTCCTGGTCATCTCGGGCGGGTGCATCTTGATTTGCTGTCTTTCCCTTTATGCAGCTATTTGAAAGACGGTTATGTCGCACCTCATGACAGTCTCCATCTCAAGTCATTTAAACTAAAAGTATAACAAAAGAATTCATAACCTTATAGAGGTTAGTGGCACAAACAACGATAAATAGGCAAAGGGACAAAGACATAATCTTAGCCAAAGTAAAACTATACCGAGGTTACTATACCGATCCATTATTTGTATATATATCTGTGACAATAAAAAACTATGAACTATAGTGCTTTGATATAAAATATAAAGTATCATAAAAACACCCACCAATCTTCGTGGCTTTCATTCCTGGTCATCTCGGGCGGGTGCATCTTGATTTGCTTCTCCCTTTATGCAGCTATTTGAAAGACGGTTAGGTCGCACCTCATGACAGTCTCCATCTCGAGTCATTTAAACTAAAAGTATAACAAAAGAATTCATAACCTTATAGAGGTTAGTGGCACAAACAACGATAAATAGGCAAAGGGACAAAGACATAATCTTAGCCAAAGTAAAACTATACCGAGGTTACTATACCGATCCATTATTTGTATATATCTGTGACAATAAATAACTATGAACTATAGTGCTTTAATATAAAATATAAAGTATCATAAAAACACCCACCAATCTTCGTGGCTTTCATTCCTGGTCATCTCGGGCGGGTGCATCTTGATTTGCTGTCTCTCCCTTTATGCAGCTATTTGAAAGACGGTTATGTCGCACCTCATGACAGTCTCCATCTCGAGTCATTTAAACTAAAAGTATAACAAAATAAATCAAAACCTTATAGGGTTAGTGGCACAAACAATGATAAATAGGCAAAGGGACAAAGACATAATCTTAGCCAAAGTAGAACTATACCGAGGTTACTATACCGATCCATTATTTGTACATATATCTGTGACAATAAATAACTAGGGACTATAGTGGTTTAATATAAAATATAAAGTATCATAAAAACACCCACCTATCTTCGTGGCTTTCATTCCTGGTCATCTCGGGCGGGTGCATCTTGATTTGCTGTCTCTCCTTTTATGCAGCTATTTGAAAGACGGTTATGTCGCACCTCATGACAGTCTCCATCTCGAGTCATTTAAACTAAAAGTATAACAAAAGAATTCATAACCTTATAGAGGTTAGTGGCACAAACAATGATAAATAGGCAAAGGGACAAAGACATAATCTTACCCAAAGTAGAACTATACCGAGGTTACTATACCGATCCATTATTTGTACATATATCTGTGACAATAAATAACTAGGGACTATAGTGGTTTAATATAAATTATAAAGTATCATAAAAACACCCACCAATCTTCGTGGCTTTCATTCCTGGTCATCTCGGGCGGGTGCATCTCGATTTGCTGTCTCTCCCTTTATGCAGCTATTTGAAAGACGGTTATGTCGCACCTCATGACAGTCTCCATCTCAAGTCATTTAAACTAAAAGTATAACAAAAGAATTCATAACCTTATAGAGGTTAGTGGCACAAACAACGATAAATAGGCAAAGGGACAAAGACATAATCTTAGCCAAAGTAAAACTATACCGAGGTTACTATAGCGATCCATTATTTGTATATATCTGTGACAATAAATAACTATGAACTATAGTGCTTTAATATAAAATATAAAGTATCATAAAAACACCCACCAATCTTCGTGGCTTTCATTCCTGGTCATCTCGGGCGGGTGCATCTTGATTTGCTGTCTCTCCCTTTATGCAGCTATTTGAAAGACGGTTATGTCGCACCTCATGACAGTCTCCATCTCGAGTCATTTAAACTAAAAGTATAACAAAATAAATCAAAACCTTATAGGGTTAGTGGCACAAACAATGATAAATAGGCAAAGGGACAAAGACATAATCTTACCCAAAGTAGAACTATACCGAGGTTACTATACCGATCCATTATTTGTACATATATCTGTGACAATAAATAACTAGGGACTATAGTGGTTTAATATAAAATATAAAGTATCATAAAAACACCCACCAATCTTCGTGGCTTTCATTCCTGGTCATCTCGGGCGGGTGCATCTTGATTTGCTGTCTCTCCCTTTATGCAGCTATTTGAAAGACGGTTATGTCGCACCTCATGACAGTCTCCATCTCGAGTCATTTAAACTAAAAGTATAACAAAAGAATTCATAACCTTATAGAGGTTAGTGGCACAAACAATGATAAATAGGCAAAGGGACAAAGACATAATCTTACCCAAAGTAGAACTATACCGAGGTTACTATACCGATCCATTATTTGTACATATATCTGTGACAATAAATAACTAGGGACTATAGTGGTTTAATATAAATTATAAAGTATCATAAAAACACCCACCAATCTTCGTGGCTTTCATTCCTGGTCATCTCGGGCGGGTGCATCTTGATTTGCTTCTCCCTTTATGCAGCTATTTGAAAGACGGTTAGGTCGCACCTCATGACAGTCTCCATCTCGAGTCATTTAAACTAAAAGTATAACAAAAGAATTCATAACCTTATAGAGGTTAGTGGCACAAACAACGATAAATAGGCAAAGGGACAAAGACATAATCTTAGCCAAAGTAAAACTATACCGAGGTTACTATACCGATCCATTATTTGTATATATCTGTGACAATAAATAACTATGAACTATAGTGCTTTAATATAAAATATAAAGTATCATAAAAACACCCACCAATCTTCGTGGCTTTCATTCCTGGTCATCTCGGGCGGGTGCATCTTGATTTGCTGTCTCTCCCTTTATGCAGCTATTTGAAAGACGGTTATGTCGCACCTCATGACAGTCTCCATCTCGAGTCATTTAAACTAAAAGTATAACAAAATAAATCAAAACCTTATAGGGTTAGTGGCACAAACAATGATAAATAGGCAAAGGGACAAAGACATAATCTTACCCAAAGTAGAACTATACCGAGGTTACTATACCGATCCATTATTTGTACATATATCTGTGACAATAAATAACTAGGGACTATAGTGGTTTAATATAAAATATAAAGTATCATAAAAACACCCACCAATCTTCGTGGCTTTCATTCCTGGTCATCTCGGGCGGGTGCATCTTGATTTGCTGTATCTCCCTTTATGCAGCTATTTGAAAGACGGTTATGTCGCACCTCATGACAGTCTCCATCTCGAGTCATTTAAACTAAAAGTATAACAACATAAATCAGAACCTTATAGAGGTTAGTGGCACAAACAACGATAAATAGGCAAAGGGACAAAGACATAATCTTACCCAAAGTAGAACTATACCGAGGTTACTATACCGATCCATTATTTGTATATATATCTGTGACATTAAAAAACTATGAACTAGAGTGGTTTAATATAAAATATAAAGTATCATAAAAACACCCACCAATCTTCGTGGCTTTCATTCCTGGTCATCTCGGGCGGGTGCATCTTGATTTGCTGTCTCTCCCTTTATGCAGCTATTTGAAAGACGGTTATGTCGCACCTCATGACAGTCTCCATCTCGAGTCATTTAAACTAAAAGTATAACAAAAGAATTCATAACCTTATAGAGGTTAGTGGCACAAACAACGATAAATAGGCAAAGGGACAAAGACATAATCTTAGCCAAAGTAAAACTATACCGAGGTTACTATACCGATCCATTATTTGTATATATATCTGTGACAATAAAAAACTATGAACTATAGTGCTTTGATATAAAATATAAAGTATCATAAAAACACCCACCAATCTTCGTGGCTTTCATTCCTGGTCATCTCGGGCGGGTGCATCTTGATTTGCTTCTCCCTTTATGCAGCTATTTGAAAGACGGTTAGGTCGCACCTCATGACAGTCTCCATCTCGAGTCATTTAAACTAAAAGTATAACAAAAGAATTCATAACCTTATAGAGGTTAGTGGCACAAACAACGATAAATAGGCAAAGGGACAAAGACATAATCTTAGCCAAAGTAAAACTATACCGAGGTTACTATACCGATCCATTATTTGTATATATCTGTGACAATAAATAACTATGAACTATAGTGCTTTAATATAAAATATAAAGTATCATAAAAACACCCACCAATCTTCGTGGCTTTCATTCCTGGTCATCTCGGGCGGGTGCATCTTGATTTGCTGTCTCTCCCTTTATGCAGCTATTTGAAAGACGGTTATGTCGCACCTCATGACAGTCTCCATCTCGAGTCATTTAAACTAAAAGTATAACAAAATAAATCAAAACCTTATAGGGTTAGTGGCACAAACAATGATAAATAGGCAAAGGGACAAAGACATAATCTTAGCCAAAGTAGAACTATACCGAGGTTACTATACCGATCCATTATTTGTACATATATCTGTGACAATAAATAACTAGGGACTATAGTGGTTTAATATAAAATATAAAGTATCATAAAAACACCCACCTATCTTCGTGGCTTTCATTCCTGGTCATCTCGGGCGGGTGCATCTTGATTTGCTGTCTCTCCTTTTATGCAGCTATTTGAAAGACGGTTATGTCGCACCTCATGACAGTCTCCATCTCGAGTCATTTAAACTAAAAGTATAACAACAGAATTCATAACCTTATAGAGGTTAGTGGCACAAACAATGATAAATAGGCAAAGGGACAAAGACATAATCTTACCCAAAGTAGAACTATACCGAGGTTACTATACCGATCCATTATTTGTACATATATCTGTGACAATAAATAACTAGGGACTATAGTGGTTTAATATAAATTATAAAGTATCATAAAAACACCCACCAATCTTCGTGGCTTTCATTCCTGGTCATCTCGGGCGGGTGCATCTCGATTTGCTGTCTCTCCCTTTATGCAGCTATTTGAAAGACGGTTATGTCGCACCTCATGACAGTCTCCATCTCAAGTCATTTAAACTAAAAGTATAACAAAAGAATTCATAACCTTATAGAGGTTAGTGGCACAAACAACGATAAATAGGCAAAGGGACAAAGACATAATCTTAGCCAAAGTAAAACTATACCGAGGTTACTATAGCGATCCATTATTTGTATATATCTGTGACAATAAATAACTATGAACTATAGTGCTTTAATATAAAATATAAAGTATCATAAAAACACCCACCAATCTTCGTGGCTTTCATTCCTGGTCATCTCGGGCGGGTGCATCTTGATTTGCTGTCTCTCCCTTTATGCAGCTATTTGAAAGACGGTTATGTCGCACCTCATGACAGTCTCCATCTCGAGTCATTTAAACTAAAAGTATAACAAAATAAATCAAAACCTTATAGGGTTAGTGGCACAAACAATGATAAATAGGCAAAGGGACAAAGACATAATCTTACCCAAAGTAGAACTATACCGAGGTTACTATACCGATCCATTATTTGTACATATATCTGTGACAATAAATAACTAGGGACTATAGTGGTTTAATATAAAATATAAAGTATCATAAAAACACCCACCAATCTTCGTGGCTTTCATTCCTGGTCATCTCGGGCGGGTGCATCTTGATTTGCTGTCTCTCCCTTTATGCAGCTATTTGAAAGACGGTTATGTCGCACCTCATGACAGTCTCCATCTCGAGTCATTTAAACTAAAAGTATAACAAAAGAATTCATAACCTTATAGAGGTTAGTGGCACAAACAATGATAAATAGGCAAAGGGACAAAGACATAATCTTACCCAAAGTAGAACTATACCGAGGTTACTATACCGATCCATTATTTGTACATATATCTGTGACAATAAATAACTAGGGACTATAGTGGTTTAATATAAATTATAAAGTATCATAAAAACACCCACCAATCTTCGTGGCTTTCATTCCTGGTCATCTCGGGCGGGTGCATCTTGATTTGCTTCTCCCTTTATGCAGCTATTTGAAAGACGGTTAGGTCGCACCTCATGACAGTCTCCATCTCGAGTCATTTAAACTAAAAGTATAACAAAAGAATTCATAACCTTATAGAGGTTAGTGGCACAAACAACGATAAATAGGCAAAGGGACAAAGACATAATCTTAGCCAAAGTAAAACTATACCGAGGTTACTATACCGATCCATTATTTGTATATATCTGTGACAATAAATAACTATGAACTATAGTGCTTTAATATAAAATATAAAGTATCATAAAAACACCCACCAATCTTCGTGGCTTTCATTCCTGGTCATCTCGGGCGGGTGCATCTTGATTTGCTGTCTCTCCCTTTATGCAGCTATTTGAAAGACGGTTATGTCGCACCTCATGACAGTCTCCATCTCGAGTCATTTAAACTAAAAGTATAACAAAATAAATCAAAACCTTATAGGGTTAGTGGCACAAACAATGATAAATAGGCAAAGGGACAAAGACATAATCTTACCCAAAGTAGAACTATACCGAGGTTACTATACCGATCCATTATTTGTACATATATCTGTGACAATAAATAACTAGGGACTATAGTGGTTTAATATAAAATATAAAGTATCATAAAAACACCCACCAATCTTCGTGGCTTTCATTCCTGGTCATCTCGGGCGGGTGCATCTTGATTTGCTGTATCTCCCTTTATGCAGCTATTTGAAAGACGGTTATGTCGCACCTCATGACAGTCTCCATCTCGAGTCATTTAAACTAAAAGTATAACAACATAAATCAGAACCTTATAGAGGTTAGTGGCACAAACAACGATAAATAGGCAAAGGGACAAAGACATAATCTTACCCAAAGTAGAACTATACCGAGGTTACTATACCGATCCATTATTTGTATATATATCTGTGACATTAAAAAACTATGAACTAGAGTGGTTTAATATAAAATATAAAGTATCATAAAAACACCCACCAATCTTCGTGGCTTTCATTCCTGGTCATCTCGGGCGGGTGCATCTTGATTTGCTGTCTCTCCCTTTATGCAGCTATTTGAAAGACGGTTATGTCGCACCTCATGACAGTCTCCATCTCGAGTCATTTAAACTAAAAGTATAACAAAACAAATCATAACCTTTTAGAGGTTAGTGGCACAAACAACGATAAATAGGCAAAGGGACAAAGACAGAATCTTACCCAAAGTAGAACTATACCGAGGTTACTATACCGATCCATTATTTGTATATATATATGTGACAATAAAAACTATGGACTATAGTGGTGTAGTGACGTGTATATATTTGATTGTTTGTACTTTCAGCCAACAGGCGTTCCATACAAATAAGTATGTTAATTAGTTTTGGTTGCCAAAGGCACTAGAGTTGACTCTCGCGCTGTGCTGCGGTTGCGCAGGGTGACATGTAGGTGACCTCTAACTTACCGTTTTCATTCTGCTTTGTGCAAGTTTTATTCCAACGTTGAAAGTTTCCTCAAGAGTGGTATTCCCTTATTCAGTCAATTGATGTGTGTTTAAGTCTACTGATATTTCAGAAGTTTGTTAACTATGGATAGAAGGTGCATGACGAACTTGTGAGTTTTTGAGAGCATTAAAACTTGTGAACAACCAACATTTTGTGTGCCGTCTTTCACGATATTTAAGAGCAGACACCAGGCTTCATTAAAAGTAGTAGAACCCATTTCGTGAGAAAACACGTATTTCTACAGTGGTTTAATAAAATAGAACATATCATAAAAACACCCACCAATATTCGTGGCTTTCATTCCTGGTCATCTCGGGCGGGTGCATCTTGATTTGCTGTCTCTCCCTTTATGCAGCTATTTGCAAGACGGTTATGTCGCACCTCATGACAGTCTCCATCTCGAGTCATTTAAACTAAACGTATAACAAAAGAATTCAAAACCTTATAGAGGTTAGTGGCACAAACAACGATAAATAGGCAAAGGGACAAAGACATAATCTTACCCAAAGTAGAACTATACCGAGGTTACTATACCAATCCATTATTTGTATATATATCTGTGACAATAAAAAACTATGAACTATAGTGCTTTAATATAAAATATAAAGTTTCATAAAAACACCCACCAATCTTCGTGGCTTTCATTCCTGGTCATCTCGGGCGGGTGCATCTTGATTTGATTCTCCCTTTATGCAGCTATTTGAAAGACGGTTATGTCGCACCTCATGACAGTCTCCATCTCAAGTCATTTAAACTAAAAGTATAACAAAAGAATTCATAACCTTATAGAGGTTAGTGGCACAAACAACGATAAATAGGCAAAGGGACAAAGACATAATCTTAGCCAAAGTAAAACTATACCGAGGTTACTATACCGATCCATTATTTGTATATATCTGTGACAATAAATAACTATGAACTATAGTGCTTTAATATAAAATATAAAGTATCATAAAAACACCCACCAATCTTCGTGGCTTTCATTCCTGGTCATCTCGGGCGGGTGCATCTTGATTTGCTGTATCTCCCTTTATGCAGCTATTTGAAAGACGGTTATGTCGCACCTCATGACAGTCTCCATCTCGAGTCATTTAAACTAAAAGTATAACAACATAAATCAGAACCTTTTAGAGGTTAGTGGCACAAACAACGATAAATAGGCAAAGGGACAAAGACAGAATCTTACCCAAAGTAGAACTATACCGAGGTTACTATACCGATCCATTATTTGTATATATATATGTGACAATAAAAACTATGGACTATAGTGGTGTAGTGACGTGTATATATTTGATTGTTTGTACTTTCAGCCAACAGGCGTTCCATACAAATAAGTATGTTAATTAGTTTTGGTTGCCAAAGGCACTAGAGTTGACTCTCGCGCTGTGCTGCGGTTGCGCAGGGTGACATGTAGGTGACCTCTAACTTACCGTTTTCATTCTGCTTTGTGCAAGTTTTATTCCAACGTTGAAAGTTTCCTCAAGAGTGGTATTCCCTTATTCAGTCAATTGATGTGTGTTTAAGTCTACTGATATTTCAGAAGTTTGTTAACTATGGATAGAAGGTGCATGACGAACTTGTGAGTTTTTGAGAGCATTAAAACTTGTGAACAACCAACATTTTGTGTGCCGTCTTTCACGATATTTAAGAGCAGACACCAGGCTTCATTAAAAGTAGTAGAACCCATTTCGTGAGAAAACACGTATTTCTACAGTGGTTTAATAAAATAGAACATATCATAAAAACACCCACCAATATTCGTGGCTTTCATTCCTGGTCATCTCGGGCGGGTGCATCTTGATTTGCTGTCTCTCCCTTTATGCAGCTATTTGCAAGACGGTTATGTCGCACCTCATGACAGTCTCCATCTCGAGTCATTTAAACTAAACGTATAACAAAAGAATTCAAAACCTTATAGAGGTTAGTGGCACAAACAACGATAAATAGGCAAAGGGACAAAGACATAATCTTACCCAAAGTAGAACTATACCGAGGTTACTATACCAATCCATTATTTGTATATATATCTGTGACAATAAAAAACTATGAACTATAGTGGTTTAATATAAAATATAAAGTTTCATAAAAACACCCACCAATCTTCGTGGCTTTCATTCCTGGTCATCTCGGGCGGGTGCATCTTGATTTGCTTCTCCCTTTATGCAGCTATTTGAAAGACGGTTATGTCGCACCTCATGACAGTCTCCATCTCAAGTCATTTAAACTAAAAGTATAACAAAAGAATTCATAACCTTATAGAGGTTAGTGGCACAAACAACGATAAATAGGCAAAGGGACAAAGACATAATCTTAGCCAAAGTAAAACTATACCGAGGTTACTATACCGATCCATTATTTGTATATATCTGTGACAATAAATAACTATGAACTATAGTGCTTTAATATAAAATATAAAGTATCATAAAAACACCCACCAATCTTCGTGGCTTTCATTCCTGGTCATCTCGGGCGGGTGCATCTTGATATGCTGTCTCTCCCTTTATGCAGCTATTTGAAAGACGGTTATGTCGCACCTCATGACAGTCTCCATCTCGAGTCATTTAAACTAAAAGTATAACAAAATAAATCAAAACCTTATAGGGTTAGTGGCACAAACAATGATAAATAGTTAAAGGGACAAAGACATAATCTTACCCAAAGTAGAACTATACCGAGGTTACTATACCGATCCATTATTTGTACATATATCTGTGACAATAAATAACTAGGGACTATAGTGGTTTAATATAAAATATAAAGTATCATAAAAACACCCACCAATCTTCGTGGCTTTCATTCCTGGTCATCTCGGGCGGGTGCATCTTGATTTGCTGTATCTCCCTTTATGCAGCTATTTGAAAGACGGTTATGTCGCACCTCATGACAGTCTCCATCTCGAGTCATTTAAACTAAAAGTATAACAACATAAATCAGAACCTTATAGAGGTTAGTGGCACAAACAACGATAAATAGGCAAAGGGACAAAGACATAATCTTACCCAAAGTAGAACTATACCGAGGTTACTATACCGATCCATTATTTGTATATATATCTGTGACATTAAAAAACTATGAACTAGAGTGGTTTAATATAAAATATAAAGTATCATAAAAACACCCACCAATCTTCGTGGCTTTCATTCCTGGTCATCTCGGGCGGGTGCATCTTGATTTGCTGTCTCTCCCTTTATGCAGCTATTTGAAAGACGGTTATGTCGCACCTCATGACAGTCTCCATCTCGAGTCATTTAAACTAAAAGTATAACAAAACAAATCATAACCTTTTAGAGGTTAGTGGCACAAACAACGATAAATAGGCAAAGGGACAAAGACAGAATCTTACCCAAAGTAGAACTATACCGAGGTTACTATACCGATCCATTATTTGTATATATATATGTGACAATAAAAACTATGGACTATAGTGGTGTAGTGACGTGTATATATTTGATTGTTTGTACTTTCAGCCAACAGGCGTTCCATACAAATAAGTATGTTAATTAGTTTTGGTTGCCAAAGGCACTAGAGTTGACTCTCGCGCTGTGCTGCGGTTGCGCAGGGTGACATGTAGGTGACCTCTAACTTACCGTTTTCATTCTGCTTTGTTCAAGTTTTATTCCAACGTTGAAAGTTTCCTCAAGAGTGGTATTCCCTTATTCAGTCAATTGATGTGTGTTTAAGTCTACTGATATTTCAGAAGTTTGTTAACTATGGATAGAAGGTGCATGACGAACTTGTGAGTTTTTGAGAGCATTAAAACTTGTGAACAACCAACATTTTGTGTGCCGTCTTTCACGATATTTAAGAGCAGACACCAGGCTTCATTAAAAGTAGTAGAACCCATTTCGTGAGAAAACACGTATTTCTACAGTGGTTTAATAAAATAGAACATATCATAAAAACACCCACCAATATTCGTGGCTTTCATTCCTGGTCATCTCGGGCGGGTGCATCTTGATTTGCTGTCTCTCCCTTTATGCAGCTATTTGCAAGACGGTTATGTCGCACCTCATGACAGTCTCCATCTCGAGTCATTTAAACTAAACGTATAACAAAAGAATTCAAAACCTTATAGAGGTTAGTGGCACAAACAACGATAAATAGGCAAAGGGACAAAGACATAATCTTACCCAAAGTAGAACTATACCGAGGTTACTATACCAATCCATTATTTGTATATATATCTGTGACAATAAAAAACTATGAACTATAGTGCTTTAATATAAAATATAAAGTATCATAAAAACACCCACCAATCTTCGTGGCTTTCATTCCTGGTCATCTCGGGCGGGTGCATCTCGATTTGCTGTCTCTCCCTTTATGCAGCTATTTGAAAGACGGTTATGTCGCACCTCATGACAGTCTCCATCTCGAGTCATTTAAACTAAAAGTATAACAAAATAAATCAAAACCTTATAGGGTTAGTGGCACAAACAATGATAAATAGGCAAAGGGACAAAGACATAATCTTACCCAAAGTAGAACTATACCGAGGTTACTATACCGATCCATTATTTGTACATATATCTGTGACAATAAATAACTAGGGACTATAGTGGTTTAATATAAAATATAAAGTATCATAAAAACACCCACCAATCTTCGTGGCTTTCATTCCTGGTCATCTCGGGCGGGTGCATCTTGATTTGCTGTCTCTCCCTTTATGCAGCTATTTGAAAGACGGTTATGTCGCACCTCATGACAGTCTCCATCTCGAGTCATTTAAACTAAAAGTATAACAAAAGAATTCATAACCTTATAGAGGTTAGTGGCACAAACAATGATAAATAGGCAAAGGGACAAAGACATAATCTTACCCAAAGTAGAACTATACCGAGGTTACTATACCGATCCATTATTTGTACATATATCTGTGACAATAAATAACTAGGGACTATGGTGGTTTAATATAAATTATAAAGTATCATAAAAACACCCACCAATCTTCGTGGCTTTCATTCCTGGTCATCTCGGGCGGGTGCATCTCGATTTGCTGTCTCTCCCTTTATGCAGCTTTTTGAAAGACGGTTATGTCGCACCTCATGACAGTCTCCATCTCAAGTCATTTAAACTAAAAGTATAACAAAACAAATCAGAAGCTTTTAGAGGTTAGTGGCACAAACAACGATAAATAGGCAAAGAGACAAAGACATAATCTTACCCAAAGTAGAACTATACCGAGGTTACTATACCGATCCATTATTTGTATATATCTGCGACAATAAAAAAACTTTGAACTATAGTGGTTTAATATAAAATATAAAGTATCATAAAAACACCCACCAATCGTCCAGTCTTCCTGTCTTGCATTCCTGAATATCATCTTAGGCGGGTCCATCTTTATTGGCTGCCACTCTCTCCTCCAGCTTGTTGCAAGACGGTAATATCGCATCCCGTGACAGTTTCTATCTCAAGTTTCCTAAAATACAAAAAAAAACTTGGCCTTTGCTGGACGAGGTCAGTATTTATCGAGCTGTTTAAATGTTTGTATACTATTGTTCAATAGCGACAAGTCAGGCTTCCAATCCCATAACAGAATTAGGAAGGGTTTCTTCAGTGCCCATGGGTAACTAGACAAGACAGTTTCTTCTGCTCTAAACCGAGCTACATCTATTGGTCGCAAACGAGCCTTAGCCTCTACACAAGGATGGCAAAATAATCGCATCCCTTTCGTCCTCGCATTCCACCCCTTGAACCTGAATGTGCGCGATATCCTGCTGTGGCATTTCCAGTCCCGCTTGACAGACATGCTAACCGGCAGGATTTCAACCTTGCCAACAAGCCCGCCTGCGCTTTCAGACGTTTCCCATCCATTGGAGATTATAGTCTCATCACTGGTCAAGCCTGCACAAACATCTCCAAACCACCTTAGCAAGACAAAACCATGTAAGCGAGCACGCTGCAACACCTGCCGCTACGTGGACCCTCCTGTATCCCATGCAACGGGTCCTAAGGGCCGTTACCACATATCAAGGGCTTTTTCACAAGCACATTGACCAAGATTGTTTATTGCATCACCTGCACCAGATGTCATCTTGTTTACATCGGCGAGACAAGGCGGCGACTTTACCATCTTATTGTTAAATGACAAATTTAATATGGTTTAAAAGATACACCTTCCCATTTTTAAGTACGAGATAAAACGTCAAAATCTGATAATGATTTACAGAGTTGGGAGTAATTTGAAAGAGGGGTCGGACTGACTATGGGACCAAGTCTTTCGATTTAGTTTGGATACTGTGCAAGTGTAGACTTGCAATCTAGTGCAGGTGCCACTGAAATGAGCTAGCACTGACGGCTGCCGTACGGACAAAGACGACAGAGTCAAACTACTTTTTTGTTAAGTTTAGACTTGCACAGTATCCAAACATAATTTCAAAAAATACATTCAAAAATTATCATAACTCAAAATAGGCACTGGGGAGACAATCCCATAGAGATGTACACAAACTTAAAACAGTCCTAACTTGTTTACCCTAACCCTTTTCTCCAAGATCTTCGAGATGTATGCTGTTTAGACCAAAATCTGTCTTTCTAGGACAAAAATAACTCCCAAATATCCTTTTTTTTTAGGCTAGCTAGCCACTTAGTGAGACACTGAAATGTCTCCCTAAGTGCTATTGTCTCCTTATTACCTAAAAACTTACGTTAATTTGTCTCCCCAAGTGCCTATTTGGAATAATTGACTAGGTCAATCAAAATGACATTAAAAAAAAAGGTACAAACATTATAAACCATTTCACTCCCCTTTATAATCTTAATTTAATCAATCCAAATGTAATGGATAATAGTACACATTTTTTTTTTTTTTTCTTTTCTTTTTTCTTTTTTTTTGTTTTTTTTTTGTTTTTTTTTGTTTTTTTTTTTTTTTATTTTTTTTTTTTTTTTTTTTTTATATTTTTTTTTTATTATTTTTTTTTTTTATATATATTTTTTTTTTTTTTTAATTTTTTTTTAATTTTTTTTTTTATATTTTTATTTTATTATTTTTTTTTTTTATATATATATATATATTTTTTTTTTTTTCTTTTTTATGTGTTTTTGTTTACACTAATGAGAAATACACTAATGTGACAATCTAAAAAGTGTCTGTTTACTGATCTGAGATACACTATCACCGCCAGCCGGGTTATACACCCAACTGACACAATGAGATTTAGCCTTTCCAGGGGTCAAGCGTATCACGGTCACAGTACAATAATCCATACAATTCCACATTGTTCAATTTTACAATTCTTAAAAAGTTCTAGCTTCTTGAGAAATTCCACAATCTCAGCCGGGTAATTTTGTCTGAATATAGTATTGAGGTCTATAACATTAAAGCACTTTTGTCGTCGATGCATACAATTAACGCATTCTATAAACAGTGAAATGACAATTGCAAGGATTACACCGAGTAATGTTCTCAAATTTGAGTAGGTAAGCACGAGAAATACATAATAAAAATAATAATAAATAACATTTATCTAGTGCTGAATACAAGTGTTTCTAAGCGCTGAGATTTCCCCGGTCATTGGGCCCATGAAACATTCCAAATACCATCTCAGCTCCCTGGGGAGTATACAGCTCGATGCTGCCATTTCGGCGCAAAGCAGCTAAATCAACCACAATAACCATCTCTGCCCTCACAGGTACCCATTTACTCCTGGGTGGAGAGAGGCATGAGTGACAAAGTGCCCTGCCCAAGGGTACACGAGCCATAGTCCCAGGCCGGACTCGAACCCCCAACCTGTAGCTTTACCTACAGATTACAAGTTCAATGCTCCAGACCACGAGGCCACGGCACTCCACATACATGCGACAATCTAAAAAGAGTGTTGTTTTAAATACTGATCTGAGATACACTATCACCGCCAGCCGGGTTATACACCCAACTGACACAATGAGATTTAGCCTTTCCAGGGGTCAAGCGTATCACTGTCACAGTACAATATTCCATACAATTCCACATTGTTCAATTTTACAATTCTTAAAAAGTTCTAGCTTCTTGAGAAATTCCACGATCTCACCCGGGTAATTTTGTCTGAATATAGTATTTAGGTCTCTAACATTAAAGCACTGTTGTCGTCGATGCATACAATTAACGCATTCTATAAACATTGAAATGACAATTGCAAGGATTACACCGAGTAATGTTCTCAAAATAAGTTATGTCATGATCGGAAGCACGAGAGAGTTCTTGTCCTGATGGAATCTTGATTGGCAAACTCTGAAACTGGAAACCTGGGGTGATGGATGATAGTATGGATGCAGACTGATCACTTGACGGTACGGGAGTAGTCCGGATCAATGGAGCGATCGGGATAGCCGACCATGCAGTCTTCTTCTCGCGTCTGTCCATAGACCTTTAGATTCATTGAGGCAAGCCAGTCAGACGTGTCATTGTCCAGGTCACTTAGACCACGTTCGCCATTCGGTGACTGGTGTTTGGGGCAGTTGTTTATTGTGTTGGCCGGGTCCCCCGCACTCGCAGTGGGCACTGTCCGTCAGACCCCATTTCTGCATTGCTCCACGAAGCATCCTACGCCTGCCCTCAGGCGGTCGAGGGTTGTCCCTTGCCGATTTCCACTGTTTGCTCTGTCTTGCCTTGATCCATGCAGCCTTTGAGCAGTTCTTGGGCGTGCCTGGCAAAATGGTGCCGGGACTTGAGGCGCATGCAATGTTGTGTCTCCGTGGTTAGCTTGTGGAGAAGGTGGGATTCGCCCGCTTGTGCCAGCGTGGCTACTTCTCATCTGACCTCTGCTGGAGCGATAACAGCAAAGACAGGCAGATAGTGGGGTGGCTCGTAGGCATCCGGAGACAGTCCGCAAGGCGGAGTTAAGGCAGTGTCTAGCTTTTTGACGAGGGGGCACCAACAGCACCATACCGGAGCACAATACTCGGCAGTGTCTTCGTAGTGGTTCCCCATGTGGTACTAGATAGACGACGTATCAGCGCGGTACGGGCGACAAAGTTTCATAGCTGAATTGAATTGATTTGAATATATGGCTGGCCCAAGCCAAGCCATGCAGCGTTCATTGTACGGCAGTTGTGTTGGCAAGAGACCGTGCCCATTGCAGGTATCAAAGAGCAACACAGTCTCCCCGACCGTACCCCAGCAGACTGGAGATCAAAATCCGATGAACAACAAATTGTCCGTGGTTATAAGTTCAGAGATAATATTATGCCAATGTCCAATCCACTGGTCAGAAATGTTGCTGGACATCGTCAGGCGAGCGCGGACTCTCGTACTTCTTCACATAACTCAACTTGCATACAGTGTACATACAACTTTAAAATACTGGAATTACTTTACAAATTCTTAACAATGTATAGTGAAATATTAATAGCAAGACACTAAAACAAATTAGGGGAAACTGGGGCAGATAATCGTACTTAGTGGCTTATCATTTTCAGAACATCTGCTTTTTTTCAGGTTTTATTTTTTAGTAAGTGGTGTCACTGTCAAACATCAGATTTGGACGTTATATGTCTCGTTTTAAAGTGGAAAGGTGTATCTTTCAAACCATATTGATATTATCTAACAACAAAATAAGATGGTATAGTGCTCACCGTTTAGTTGTTCTGCATTGTGGTATCCGCGGCAACCAAGGTGCAGATGATCATGTGCTGCGCCACAGCTAAGCCATGGGTACTAAGTCTGATGCTATAGAGGTGTGGTGAAACTGTCTGCCAGTTGCCGCTTTATCTCATCGATGTAAAGAAGACCACATCGGCTGCAGGTGATGCAATAAACAACAGTGACCGATGTGCATGTAAATACTCCCTTGGTGTGATAGCGGCCAGTAGGGCCGTTACATAGGAGGTGAAGGGGTACACGTAGCGGCAAGTGTTGCAACGTGCCCGCTTACAAGGTTCAGTCTTGCCAAGGCAAGGTCGAGATGTTCGACCACAGAAGTGACCAGTGACGAGACTAGTTGATCTCCAATGGATGTCAAACGTCTGATGGTGCAGACAGGCTTGTTGGCGTGGTTGAAAGTCCTGCTAGTAAGCAGGTCTGTCAGGAGAGACTGAAAATGCCGCAGCAGGATGTCACACACCTTCAGGTTCAGGGGGTGGTATGAGGGGATGAGGGGGATGCGACCATCGTGCCGTCGTTGTGTATGAGCTGAGGCTCGTTGGCGGCCCATGGATGTATCTCCGTTGAAAGCAGAAGGGAACGTCTGAAGTAACCTTTCACAATTCTGGCTTGGAATTTCAAGTCGGACCCGTCGCTACAAATTCTGTAGAGACGGAAAATTGCATTTTTAAAAGAAGTGCAATGAAATGAGTCATAGGGAAGACTGGGGTAAACGTTGGTACACAGGGTTAAAAAAAAAGGGGGATTGCGGAATATAAAAAAAGGGGGGAACGCGAAGAAAAAAAAAGGGGGGGAACGCAAATTTAAAAAAGTGGAAACGCGAAATAAAAAAAAGTGGGAATGCAAAATGAAAAAAAGTTGGGAACAAAAGGAACACAAGGTAAAGATGGAACACCGGGTAAAGTTTGTTTGAGAAAAGGGGATATGAAAGTGAGAAGCTTGACGAGTACACTAGTATGAATATGACAATTTCTGGAAAATATTGATGCAAGACAAATGGGTAATGTATTGTGAGCGAGATGGTACATGAATGTTCCTAACTAATTAAAGAGAGTAAATATCGTGCAGTTTCAGGGTTTTTAGATTAAGAAAAAGGGCATCAGTGTGGGCTAAGTATAATGTACATTGCAGCTGATCACATGAATGGCTCTTTTCTGTAGCAGAAATAGTCTATTCATCACAGTGCGTGAAGCATTTCACTGTGCCAATATACCATAATTCAAGTAAGGTAGAATAAGGGTATTATAAAGAGAAAACAAAATATGCTGGAAAAACACTCTTTAAGTCGATTAAACACACCAACATTTTTAGCCACGATAATGACATAACCTACTAGGGGTTTTCAAGACAATTTTTTATCAATGTATAACCCAAGAAACTGGGTACAATTCGTGAACTTATAAATTATCTATCACGATATCACCAGGGTGATTACTAAGCGTGTTGCTAAACAACATACAGATTGGTTGTTTTATGTTCAGTGAGAGTTTGTTGGAACTGATCCATTTGAAGACTGACACAAGTTCAGTATTCACTATTTCAAGAACGGTGTTGATATTTTTGTGGGAAAGAAACAGATTAGAATTATCAGCAAAAAGTGTGAAAGAAAGAGTCAAATGACTTGGAAATGTCATATTAACAATAATGGACCCCCGCAGGTCGATGTGGTGGTGTCAATCAGCTGTCATTAACACAGATGTATAGCTTTCTGTGCTTCCATAATGATACAACTTATAAAGCAAGATATTGTGATCAAGAGTATCAAAGGCTTTAGAGAAATCAAGGAAAATACCTAAAGTGTGCTCAGAATAGTCGATTTCAGTGGTGACTTTAATTGTTTATCAAGTGAAGAATGGCATGTGTTGTGCTGTGCTTGGCTCGAAAACCAAATTGATATTTAGAAAGAATATTATGTTTAATAAGAAATGCTGTGACGCGTGTATACACCGTTATCTCTAAGATTTTCTAAGATTTTCGACTTGAATCTCCACTTGTAGAAATTGGCGTAACCTTGGCTACCTTCATGTTGTCAGAAAAACAAATCCACTTATGTAGGTGGATGATGGTGGAGATAACAAACAAATTGATAGAATCAAAGCCACGGCTTTTTTGGTCACCTACGTGATTAACGTCATGAATTTCTTGTATTGTGACAGGAGCAAGAAAGATAGAATGAGGATATGGGTCCTCCAAATAATCCTCAAAATGAGCATTAGATAGAAAAAATATTGGCCGCGAGATTGGGGCCAATATTAACGAAAAAGTTGTTGCAATAGTCTGCAATATTGGAAGAGTTGTCAGTGTAGGTCCCATTATGGAAAATACAAGAAACTTGGTGAGAATAACTTTTTTTAGTAATCAAATTTTAGTAATCAAATTGAACGAGGTAATAGTTTTTCTTAGCAGATCTCAAGACATTGGTAAGGAAATTTATATTTCTAGTGTAGGCTTGATGAGTTGTTGTGTCTCGCTTAGTCATAAGATATAATTTGTTTTTAAGATTGAAAGACTTGAGGAGAGAATCTGTAATCCAAGATGATCGATTTAGGTGTGCATTTATTGTTTGTTCTCTTGCTCAAAAGTGGAATGTTGACATCATGAATAAGGATCCATAAAGGTCCTATAGGTCATGTTAGGGTCGACGCTGTTATAGACAGATGTCCAATCGACTGTATTTAAGTCTCTGTATAATTTATCAAGATTATTACTGTTATAGCAGGAGGAATTGGATGGTTTTGTAAAACCATGGAGGAATAACAAGGATCCTCCATGGTATAACTTGAAAAAAGACGGCAGATGATCCGTTAGGTCGGATATTATTATTTGAGATTTAGGCAGAGGAAGTATTTTTGTAAATATGTTGTCGATCATCGTAGCAGGTGTTTTGGTTATTCGAGTTAGCTTATCAATAATGAGCATAGGAGAGAGAGAGAAAATATATCTGGTGATGTGTTCCTGTGAGTGGTATTTTTTCAGCACCTAGGCCTGTAGAATCTTCTGTTGTATGCCTACAATATTTCAATGAGAAAAGGATAAAATGTTGGCTATTCCTGTGTTTTACTCCTCTTCCTTTTGCACAATTATTAAAAAACGTATGGTGAATTTTTGTAAAAGAAATAAATGCACATAGGTAATGGAAATACTTTTTCCTGAAAACTAAAAAATAGTGTTTTTAAACGGTTACAGAAATCTTAACCCTATTAGAGTTTTTGTAGAACTTCCTGAATAGTTATTTCAGTAAATTTGTATACAGGCTGGGTGCATGGCATTTAAGTGCTTGAACAATTTATTTTACTTGAACTCAAATATTAAATGTAGTTTTTATGTCATTACTTTCTAAGTAACTGCATACCTTGCTGCAACTTACCTCATCAGTGGGATAAGTCAGAACACACAAGTCATGTTCAAGGTGCAATATTTGAGTAACAATCAACAAATCTATAAAATTTATAAAACCGTTTTTTTTAATATAAATGTTTTTGTAAACATCGTTCCATTGACCACTGCTTCCCTATTGCACTAAGTATGAATGAAAGTCAGTCGGCTGGTAGTAGATGCTGATAATCAAGCGATTCCGACTGATGCTACATACATAGGTATTATTTCTTTGTATTCCTGTATATATTCGTGTACTACATGTATAATAATATTGAGTAAATGTATTTATAGGTATTATTGGTAGTTGTCAGTCTACGGTTTTGTTGGCGACTTTTTATATTTTTTTATCAATTTTTCTTAATGTAATGGTTGTATTTTAGATCCAGATAATTAATTGAATTGATCAAGTTTAATTTGTGAATTGTTAGCTAAATAAGTACGGTTGATTTGTACAAAATCCTCCATAATAAAGGATTTAGTACAACAAAAATCAACGAAATCTCGAGGTGAATTTAACAAATTACTTTCTTTGACATTTTATTTTGAAGAAAGTAATTTGTTGAATTCACCGCAAGATTTTGTTGATTTGTTGTTGAAATTGATCAATAAAATTGTTGAACTTATCTTAACTTGCTGTCTTCTTATGCAGCTTGTTGCAAGACGATTATGTCGCATCGCATGGCAGTTCATCTCGAGCTGAACAAAAAAGGGGGGAAAGATATTTATTGGTTTTTAAATAAACATCACAAAAAGTAAGTTCCCCCTAAATCACTCCTCATCATTTCTAAAGTAACAATGTCTTACCGATTACAACAAGCTGCCTAGCATAAAATATATCTATGGTTATCTGGGAAATGTGGGGAGAGTGTTCAGTTTTTGTGAAGTGTATATTATTTCATTCAGTTATAAACAATCTCCCTTAAGGAATTATATTTCTGATATAAACGACAGCCAAAGGTATCTGCAAATATGAAAAGAAAATGGAAATAATATTAATACATTTGCCTATATTATTAAGATTTGAGCATTAATTTAAAATTAGCGTAAAATATATTGAACAATTTACTTTTTTTGTGAAATCGTTTGTACAGTTAATATGCATTCAATAATTAATAGTATTATCAATTAAACCCGTATCGGAGCTAACCCAGGCTCACATTGAGATGTCAACTTAGGTACATGTACTTGGTTTCCTAGCGGGTTCCGCCAGTGTAATTAAATATAAGAGAAGTACAGTACACAAAACGTGATGTTACGCGCAGTGCAGGCTATTGCCGCACAAATCCTTTCTCCTATTGTCAAGATTAGAACCATTGTCCTACAAAATTCTTCAAGCTCACTATATTCGAGTGTCCGATGTTTGAGTTACACACACAAAATAAGGAAAACAAAACCACAGAAAAACCCCGCCGGGCAGCCGGACGCGACGGCGCTGACAAAATAAGTTGCTGCGCTATAGACGGTAGAGGGAGAACACACGAGGGCACATTAAGGCAAGCTCCTCGACGATTATAGAGCGTTTGGAATCGAGACTAAACAGTTAAAGAGCGTCAGATACAAGCTGCCGACTTCATTAGGCCAAAAAAAAAATTATCCGGTTTCTGGTATGGAGCTTGCCCCAGAAGTGGTGCGGCGACGCGGCTTTTTTTATCTTTTTTTCAATTTTTTTTCTTTTCAAACAGGTGTGTTTGGGTTACATAAACATGTGACCCTGCTATAGTATGAGATGCACGAATAAGCCACTTTGTAATACATGTGTAATGAATGGACAACTGGGGGCATATAAAAAGACCCAGAATGTTGGATTAATAGTGAAAATATACATGGACATGTTGTGGCATCTAATGTTTGTTGAGAATAAATAAAAATGCCAAAGTATGATCTGTCTCTTGTTTCACAAGTCAAAATGGGAAACTTGTTGAGTTGAAACTGCAAAGCGAATGTCATGCAATAGAAGGAATATTCCTATGGGGGGAAGAATAAAATATTTTCCATTTCCAACAATTTGTTCACCTCATAGTAATATTTATTATATTGCACTCCACATAAAACAAACTTAAAATTAATAATCCTGGCAATGATGGGCAACTTAAGTTAGAGTAGACCGTATCGTGACTTCGACATCGTGCACATGTGTGCTGCCGCAATGCTGGTATTAGTCTGCTCCCTTACATAATGCACTTGCAGTTATTAAAAGCGGTTACAACAAGTTACAGATACACGACCTTCGCTTCCACTCACGTCTGGCTTCTATACACAAAATCACGAAAATACAACGCCGTTTGCAAATGGTGCCCGACTATTCTGTGCAAAATATATGAAGCCCAGACAGGCCACATAAAGCCTATACTCGATGGTAACCCCATCTAAATACACGTTCAAATTGTGCAGCAGCAGAATTCTAGACGAACCAGTGAGTTTGGCGGTGTTGAGTCATCGTCTTACATTAAAAAAAAAGAACTTTTTCATTTTGCCGACGCGCAGGGGGGGGCGGAGGGGGGCCCAGAGCCGTAGATAGAGAGAGTTGCGACATGACAGACTCAAAACGGCTAGGTCACGTGGTGTATGGAGCCATTTTGGTTCCCAAGTGCAGTGCCGTGGTGTTTAGCGTTTCCGGCGTGTATGTATTTTGTTTGGGTGTAAAATTGTCTGTAACAGTACACCAATACAACAAGGTTCACAGCCATTCTACTCGAAAGAAAACATGGTACAACTATAGAATGCAGGGCCACTCCATTCTATATCCGCGCATCCATGGCTGCGTGGATGCGCGGTCACGTCACCGCGCATCCATGGCTGTGTGGATGCGCGGTCACCATGAAACCTCCCCGGATGCGTGGATGCGCGGATGCGCAGTCGAGACTTTATGGCCGTTTTCGAAACCCCAGCTCAGCTCCCCGCATCCGGATACGTGGATGCGCAGCCAAGACTTTATGGCCGTTTTACAAACCCCAGCTTCGTCTACGTCTCGGTTTCATCCATGCGGTTTAGCAATAGGCTGAAGGCAGGGGTTTAGAAAACGGCCTATAAACCGGGTCATTCCATTCTCCACCCAGCTAGACGGTAACTAAAAAAACTAAATACCACAAGAGGGCGCTGCTGCGCAAACCATTTTTAGTTAAATCATTAAACTCAATACGCGCTGAACGTATAAAAACCAACGCCGGTTGACAGCGATAATTCAAAATAAATGGATACAGTCCGTAGACACGACTTTCATTATTGTTTATATTAACAAAGAGAATTGTTTAAATAGACACCTAAATAATCTCATCTAGATAGGGTCTTATAGAAAAAGGTATCAAAGTCGTGTATACGAAACACTAGGGACTGTATACAATTAATTAGGGACTGTATACATTTTTATTGGTGAATTATGCACCTAAATAATCTCATCTAGATAGGATCTTATAGAAAAAGATATAAAAGTCGTGTATACGGAAAACTAGGGACTGTATACAATTAACTAGGGACTGTATCCATTTTTATGGGTGAATTATGCACCTAAATAATCTCATCTAGATAGGATCTTATAGAAAAAGGTATAACAGTCGTGTATACGAAAAACTAGGGACTGTATACAATTAACTAGGGACTGTATCCGTTTGTATGGGTGAATTATGCACCTAAATATTCTCGTCTAGATAGGGTCTTATAGAAAAAGGTATAAAAGTCGTGTATACGAAAAACTAGGGACTGTATACAATTAACTAGGGACTGTATCAATTATTATGGGTTAATTATGCACCTAAATAAACTCATCTGGCGTCCCGACTTTGTTCGCGTAAGAAAGCGCATGTGTAAACAGACATACTACGTCCCACGTCTATTGACTTTTTGCCTATGCCGACCGCGCATCCGCGCATCCACGCATCCCAGACAACCCTAAACCGTCACTTCTATATATATAATTCGCTTCATATACGGCCCTCTGTTGACTGTAATGAGCCTAACACGTGATAACGTCAAGCTTTTTTCGACCTCGCATCCGCGCATCCGCGCATCCACGCATCCCAGACAACCCAAAACCGTCACTTCTATAATTCGCTTCATATACGGCCCTCTGTTGACTGTAATGAGCCTAACACGTGATGACGTCAAGCTTTTTTCGACCTCGCATCCGCGCATCCGCGCATCCGCGCATCCCAGACAACCCGAAACCGTCACTTCTATATATATAATTCGCTTCATATACGGCCCTCTGTTGACTGCATCCAGGCATAACCTTATACTTGTAAAATACGATTCGCTTCATATGTCCACCGCAATCACTGGTGAAGTTTTTTTGTACTTAGACATTTTATCGAACTTCAACGCACATCCGCCCAAAACTGTATGATATCTGTAACGGCATCTCTGAATTTAAAGTTACTTCAGGTCGACCCACAGCGCATCCAACCGAAAAAAAGGTGTTCGCGGGTGGCCCTGCATTCTATAGTTACTCCAATAATTAGTAATATGAAGACTGGGCGCGAGGGCGCAAGAGGTGTACAGAGAAAAATCACTTTAGGGAGAAATCTTTCGCTTAGAAGATTGCAATTTGCCACGTTTGATAAATATGTTTGTTCGAACAAGAAAAAAACCACTTTACTCCAGTGAAGCTTTATTCACAAAGAATACATAAAGAAAACCTAGACCTGTCCCACTTACCCTAGTGTCCCACTTACCCCACTTGAATTGAACCTAGTGAAATAAACCCGTTATGACAATCCCCACGGCAACATCTGCTTCCTATCCTGATCCTTGACAACTTTGACTCCCGACCCCAAGGGAGTTAGGAACTCGTGAATTATGCATCAGGCTTGATTCGACCATGATTCGACATCCGACCCGAACCGCGAACTGCACAAACACGCCATCAAGCATTATATGCAAGCACTATTACCTGAGACTAAAATACCTAAATATAGGAATAGAGATAGGAAGCAACGATCGACTCCCATTGTCACGCCTTCGACCGTATCCTACAGAGTCTGCTGCGCCTGTGCATCTTTCGACGATAGCGGCGCTAATCGCGTCTTGACATCCAACATGGCGACCATAATCGAGAAATTTTAGCTCCAATATTTCGACGCATTTTTCATAACAAATAGTCAGCGAAGTTATAATTTTAATTGATGTAAGTTTCAATCCGATAATTCTTTACATAAATATGTGCTTTGGGTTATATTAAGTTACGTATAAAAGAGAAAATAAACCGATACCGCAACGATGTTTCGTCGTTTTACTTCCGTGTGTCGTTGTATACAAGCATGGAGGAACTCTTATTCCTCCATGATACAAGGTATAGCTGTATTTGGTCCATGTTTTCGGCGATTTTGCCCTTAAAAATGACCCATTTGTGCTTCAATTCACGCAATACTGGTGATATATAATTTGTTTGTAGAAGCTGTTTCATAAAATTTGAACTTTGGACCGTGTCACGTACGTTTTAAAAACATTACCAGGTTTTTAGGGAATCATCACAAAAAGTCCAGAAATCAGGAAAAAATACGATTCTGTTCATTTATGATCTATATTTCACATTTTAAGTAAAAACTGTGACTAGTTTGCATCAATTAAAGTTGCAATGATCCTTATAATATCAAAAACTAACATGGTAGATACATTTGAAATATGTTCCTGTGTGCACTCAATGCATTGAAAATAGAATATTATATTCCATATTCCTATAATTTAGGTCAACAAATTGTTTATTTTGAGGCAAAAATGGTTTCCAACATGTTTCCAGTGTGTATAAAAAAGGGTCGTGATGTTATCAAAATACCTGGTTATCATACTATTGCCTAGGTCGTATTATGACCTTATTTAAAATAGATTGAATGCATTTTATTGATGTCAGAGTAGCCTGTGCACTGAATGCAATTTATAATGAGCCATGTTTTTTATTATTATACAAATTTGGTGCTCAAAAAAGCGTTTTTTTTATTTTTTTTACAAAAATGAACTGCCGAAGTAGTGAAAAGGCATAATACAAGATTTGCCAGACACAAAAGCATGTACTAATATTAAAGTTGCCAAAGGGTCATGTATGTACTAAACACATCTATCTATCCTAATTTTGGGCTAAAATGTATATTTTTAATGATTTTCACAAACACAAAATGGTCGCTGTGTAGCCGGCTGCTGACCTAGGGCATACATGTCCATTGTCCACCTTTGATCACAAAATGACTTGCAAATGAAATTTGATTGCAATAAACAGCAATTTTCGTTGACTTATTTTTCTTCATGTTGTATTCAGTTTTATTCATTAGTTAGCAACTGTTAATTTTATTGTGATATTTTGCTCGTTAATCGCAAGTCCACATTACAGAATTTGGGACCTTTTCGTAAAAAAACGCGTGATCATGATTCGGCTGTCTCTCAAGCCATATTTATATCTGGGGGAGTACAAAAGCAACACAATAACTAACCTTTGATGTCTGGCCTATCATGTTTTTTTGAAACATGACCCCGAAACCCCGATGTTGATGTATATTGTTTGTTTGTTACACAATGGACATCGGTAGTGTTTGGGTGAATTTTCTTTCGGTTTTGGGTCATGAGTTTTGTTGCCGTCATTTTCTGGTTCAACTTCAACTTCAAGAATCTCATCGTTTTCGCTGCTTAGCCACTCGTTTTCTGATCCCAGAATCTCCGCTTGTTCAGTGTCAGTCGAGTTGCCTTCTCCTAGAACATTATTTAAATCGATTTCTTCCCAATTTACAAAGTCATTTAGATCTGCCATGTCGCTTTTTAATACGAAGAGTTTTTTTAATCACGTTGTTTACAGTCAGCTGTCAAAATTCTTAATAGTCTGGGTCAGTAAAAGGTCGCCATAAAGTACTCTGAACATGCGCACAAACGCTCAACTCCTAATTTGGGCCGTTGAAACGGAAGTGACTTGCTCGCCGGTCGAGTGGATCGCGCAATTAGCATAACAATACCGCATAGGACGTAGTCTTGGTTCCAAGACCATGGCGTTTGCGCGCACACACAACAACCAACGTTCAGATAGTTTTACGCGGGTCTCACGCATAGAGGGCGCTTTGTAATTTTGTTCCCCGGGTCTCATAGAGGGCGCTTTGTAATTTTGTTTCCCAGGTCTCACCAAGGTCTTGGACTTTTGCAACGACGGGTCTTAACTTTTTCATTGTTTTTCTGCAAATCTCCCCCGACTTTTGGGGGAAGCCAATCAGAGACCGCGTTTGACTTGGGTCATGAATAATTAGTCAATGTGGCAGTACAAGTTCAATGCAGCCAGCGTACTGGACATGCGACGATTTATAATAACTGTATACTGCCTGTGTGCATTTGGCGGGAAGCTGAGACTACTAATCATTTCATTTTATGTGAGCGTGAACTTTCTGGCCAGCTAGCGCAGACGTTAACAATAACATGGCCGCTTCTGTGAGGAGTGTGCGGTCGTGTTTTTTATGCGGTACACAATTAATTACCTGTAAGCATTATGTGTCTTTAAATTGCTCTTCGACAAAAACGAATCCATCGATCAATAATTTAGCTGATGAAATTTCACACATAACGAAAGTGGGTATACATCAACTAAAATTAAGATATGTGTGCAACATTTGCCAACGCCAAGTTATGAAAGTGAAGTCACATCGACAAACCAGCGAAGAAATCCAGAGAAAGTATGTGGCGACTTTAACAACCCCTGTTTCTTCACCAAAAAGGAGAATTTCACAAAAAAGGACAGCAGAATTTAGCCCTGGTACACCGTCTGTAAAGGTGAGAATTGAAGTGACATGCCTAAAATTGTAATTTAAAGTATCATAAACAATCTGGACCGATGCACTTTTGTGTAGTTTTTAAGTTAAATTAAATTTAAAAGTAGGAAAAGCATACTTAAGTTCTAGAAACTATAACTAAGGCTCACGGGGGCCGTAGTTTCTAGAAGTACCGTACTAGGAAAAGCATGGCCCCACCACCACAAAAACTCCTCATTCCATCTTTATTCCTTAATACCAGCAGTGCAGCACTGTCATGGGTCCATTCCTGTGCATGTTTCCAAAATAGTGAACATGCATTTCGCTATGTTTGTAGCCCTTGAAAGATGCATTAGAATTGATTGCCATTAATTATAAATAATTTATCAACATGCCCTTCATCTTGTATTGTACCTGTCGTGTTGATTGGGAAAAGGCAAGCCACCACTTCCTACTAAAGGGATTAGTTTAAAAAAAGACCAACAAACTTTATTTCCACAAATCCATAGGAATACACTGTATGTAGCACCCATTTTCTTTGGTTCATGGTAATTTTATCACAGTTAATTTCCATGTTGCAGCCTGAGAGAAAAAGAGTTCTGCAGGAGAATAAACAACCTGAGCGGTCCTCAAGAGCCAGTATGAAGAAGAGTATGTGACTATGTGTACATCTTCCACTCCAGACATTGAGGTAAGATAAGATTACAGGTAAACTTGGCTTGGGGTAGGGACAATTAACTTCAAATCAATGTGGCTTTAATTGGGGATAAGGGCAAACACATGTGTTAGCTGTGTTTCCTATTTCATTGAAGAAAAAAAATCTTTTGTGGCCAAATATATTAGGGTGAGATGATGAACACAAATGCTGTGAATACAATTAAGACATTTACATGTATGTATTTCCATTTAACTAATTTTGTGGCAGCCCAAGTAGGATTAACCCTAGCCCTACAAACATGGCGGTATATGGCTCTCTTTTAAAATCTGTCTTGTTACTGTCGCCATTACCGCCCTGCCCCGACGCAAGCAGTTAACACGAAGTGTCGACTGCCGAAATCCGAGAAAGTTTGACTCCAAATATCTTCCGAAATACATAAGACAGAACCCTTTCACATATACCATCGTGCTCGTGAGATTCTAGTGTTTCATAAATAACGGTCAAACTTACCGAAATCGTAAATTTGTCCATGTATGGCGCCTTCACAAACTGGACAATATCCCGACAACGTTATAGCATGCATGGTTCGGCCGCCGCCATCTTTGTCAGTGGTGGCGCTTCCCAATCGCGAACGGTCATGGCGCCCGGCTGTATTTTGCATAAATTAATATGTATTAGTCATTGCGCGCGTATTGAATATGCATGTACAGGCGCATAATGTTTTGAGGTTAAGGAAAGTGTGGGCGCGACTTCAAGCCCGCGATCAAAACGCGTGACGTCATTATGAATTATGCATATGTCACGACCTCTCACACGTACACCCGATTGGGAAGCGCCACCACTGACAAAGATGGCGGCGGCCGAACCATGCATGCTATAACGTTGTCGGGATATTGTCCAGTTTGTGAAGGCGCCATACATGGACAAATTTACGATTTCGGTAAGTTTGACCGTTATTTATGAAACACTAGAATCTCACGAGCACGATGGTATATGTGAAAGGGTTCTGTCTTATGTATTTCGGAAGATATTTGGAGTCAAACTTTCTCGGATTTCGGCAGTCGACACTTCGTGTTAACTGCTTGCGTCGGGGCAGGGCGGTAATGGCGACAGCAAGACAGATTTTAAAAGAGAGCCATATACCGCCATGTTTGTAGGGCTAGATTAACCCTAACCCCCTAGGCCCTTTTTGCTAGCAACCATCCTCAATCCTCCAAAATCCTCATTTTTTTTTAAAACCTCATTTTTTTAAAACCCCATCTAGCCTCAATCCTCAAAAATCCTCCACACTTGAAACAACATCATGTGCCTCAATTCTCCAAAATCCTCATTTTTTTTATCCTCAAAAACTGCAATGAGGATTCTGGGGATTGAAAAAAGTCAATCCTCTAAAATCCTCATTATGATTTTTTGAAAACCCCATTCAGCCTCATTCCTCCAAAATCCTCATTAAACCCCATTGTGCCTCAATCCTCAAAAATCTTCCACACTTGAAACATTGTGAAACAACATTGTGCCTCAATCCTCAAAAATCCTCATTTTTTTTAAATCCCATACAGCCTCAATCCTCAAAAATCCTCCAAAACTGCAATGAGGATTTTTGAGGATTGAGGAGCGTTAGGGTTAATTAAAATGCCTGTTTAGAGCCTGTTAATTGAGGCCAATTTATAAGTCAATTCAATCTTCATTGGGCATTTCCGATGAGCTCTTAATTTATGAAAAAAAATGCTTTCAGCTGCTTTGTAAGCACTATGTTCATTCATGAAATCAACAATCATGCATTAATTATTTTATCAAAAATACATCACATCAGTTGATATAAATGCTTGATTGCTTCCATTACCCTATTTGAACTGTTTAAGATGTATATAATGTAGAAGTTTAAATTATTGTTATAAAGGATAACAATTGTTTACAAAAATAAGAATCAAGGAGTTTATGCACACATTTACAATAAAGTAAACCAGTGAAGATTTGCAGTAACAGCTTGTGAAATATCTTATGAGTTGTAAGATGGTTGTGACAAGAACCAGTGGTTTGTCAAGTCATTGCTACTTGTATGAAAACATTTAGGGGGTTGTTGTTGTTGTTGTTGTTGTTCTTGTTCTTGTTGTTCTTCTTGTTGTTCTTGTTGTTCTTGTTGGTTTTTGTTGTTGGTTTTTCACAGCTGTACAATACCTCAAAATAATATTCAACACTTCTTTTTCAATTCGTAGGTAATTCTTCACCATGGCTCCAAAGTGGAAAAGAAGATGGTAACATCCAAATGGCTGTCAGCAGTTTCTGCTATCACTGACAATAATGAAGAGCGTGTAATAGAAGAAGTAATGAGACTAAAAGGTGCAAAGGAACATCTATTCAAGGTAGTAAATGAAGAATGTGAAAAAATATGTGCACCGTCAACCAAATCTTGCTTTAGAGATTCCTCACTCCACGGATTGACAAACTTCAGTTTCAGAAATCAACTAGAAGAACTGCAACTCCATGCACCTACTTTGCTTTAGGTCCTGCAAACCTCAGCAACAAGTAAATACATTCCAAAAAACAAACTCAGAACCATGGAATCCCTGACACCTAATCTAATGACTGCAGCATCAATATTATTTAACTGCAGATCTCAAGATATAAACTCCCACCAGTTACTCAATGGATTTACAATTCTAGAGGGTGGCTGCAGCAAACAGGTCTTCAAACGTTTGCATGCAAGAGGACTCTCATCAGCATACCAAACTGTGTTATCCAAGCAAACTATTTTTGGTCAGGAATTTGACCAAAAAGTCAAAGAGTGGGCAGAATCATCGGCAGTCACAGCAGCAGATACATTGGCAGACACAGCAGCAGATACATCGGCAGGCACAGCAGCAGATACATCGGCAGGCACAGCAGCAGATACATCGGCAGACACAGCAGCAGACACATCGGCAGACACAGCAGCAGACACATCGGCAGGCACAGCAGCAGACACATCGGCAGGCACAGCAGCAGACACATCGGCAGGCACAGCAGCAGACACATCGGCAGGCACAGCAGCAGATACATCGGCAGGCACAGCAGCAGATACATCGGCAGGCACAGCAGCAGCAGACACATCGGCAGGCACAGCAGCAGATACATCGGCAGGCACAGCAGCAGACACATCGGCAGGCACAGCAGCAGACACATCGGCAGGCACAGCAGCAGATACATCGGCAGGCACAGCAGCAGATACATCGGCAGGCACAGCAGCAGATACATCGGCAGGCACAGCAGCAGATACATCGGCAGTAAACACATCAGCAGTTACTTCTTCACTTTCAACTTCTTACCAGCTCGTAATGGATAATGTTGATATGCGAGTACGTGCAAGACACACAACCAGAGACCATCATGGGGCTGATTTTCACATGGTTAACACGATGGCAGTTAAAGATCGCGTAACAACGTCTTTGACCAATCTCAAACCAAAAGTAAATGTTGATAACCTTGATCTAGGAGTATGTCTTCCGTCAATTTCAGATAATAAAACATTGAAATATAACTGGTCAATTTTAATAGGACACATAATTGCAGATCACCTTCCTGCAATGCAGTGGATAAAACAGGAGCTGCCCCAAGAGATTCATCACAGCCATATGTCTGAGGCTAGACAAAAGTCAGAAGTGGTATGTAGAAAAGAAAAAAAATCTCTAGTAGAACATATGAAATGATGAGTGTCTGTCTAATTAATGCTTTTATATTATCAATCTACCTCATAATTATTAAACAATAAATAACTGTTTGTGTTTTCATGCTCATGTACATTTTCAATCAAACACAGACGGGATTGCTTAATGCAGGAAAATGCACAAGAGCTATACATGGATGTGGTGGGTGGGTGAAATTTTAATTAGATGCTTTGTCCAAAATTTGAAATCTGTGGGTGAAACAAAATTAGTCTATATCCCCCCCCCCCCCCCCCCCCAATCAGCCAGCATCCGCAATTTAATTGTGAAAATTTACTGAAAATCATATCATTGATAATTTCATTCAAGAGATTGTATTCAATTTCACCATAGTGGGCTACTGAATGTACATCGTGCATGAAGTGAATAGAAAATAGTCATTATTGATATTAAATAAAATGGTAAAAGAATAACTTTCAACGATTCTCACTATTTTGTAAACAAAACATTTACAAATCTATTTAACACAAACTCTTACTACTCACATTTGAACTTGTTCTTCATTATTTGGATTTAATGGGTGAGTCACCAAATGTTATTATTTCATTTCAGGTTAATCTCGGCGTCATCATGGAGAATGAGAACACAGCAGAGGGTATTCTCAAAACTATGCATTACATGCACCAGTATGTTCCTGGCCATACAACAGACAGTTTGACTCAGGTCATCAGTGCTGGTGACCTACTATCCTGTGAGCGGGAAAGCAGTTGTCAGGAGCAGCAACAAAACTCAAGTTCTCCGAGCTCCAGATTTGAAGGACTGATGCCAGTCATCGCAGATTTCCATACATATGCCAATTTCTTGGAGGTCAGACATTAAACTAATTTGTATGTAATTTGTAAGGATAGAAATTTCCCCTTGTGTTAATTTGCACACAGTAATTGTTTGTCAAACATAGGTTGTGCAAGCAGTGCTTCAACAAATAAACAAGAACAAATAGAACAAGTTAGGCCTAAGTGACATTTTAGTAAAAGGTTTTGCTCAAATAAATCAAAATGTGTAACTCAGCTTTGTTTTGTTGTTAAAATTGTCATGCGTCTTAATTCCTGTAAATATGACTTGACACTTTTCTTTATTTCGACAATCACATCAGAAGGAACAACTTCACATGGTGATTGGCTCCAAATAATTATCTTTCAGCAAAATATTTTTCAAATCAGTATTTTCTTGTACTGTTTTTAAAAAACCATTACCAAAGGTGTGATGAATATTTGTATTTTACCACTTTGCCCCTGTTTGACTACTCGTACATGTTAATGCATGTATTTTATTAATGAACACTTTTATTTTTAACTTCCCACATGCATGCAGGTTATCTGGAAGCATCTGTATGACCCGTCATCAAGTGCAGAAAAGGGAACCCTGTATAATGCAAGAAATTTCCTTGAAGCCAGAAATGTAACAAAAGACCCAACGAGAGATATAAACGCGGCATCTGATTTGATTGAATCATACACTAAATCATTGGTGGTTACAGCAGCAATGACATTTTTTAAGATGCAGAATGTAACAGATGAACCTCAGCAGAATGGGATTGATTTCATGGTCCATCACGACAGGAAAGTGTATGTCCTGCAAACAATGTCTGAAATTCTCGATAAATATGTCATCCCTTCAAATGATGAACTGAGCACCGAGACTCCTCGGTTCCAGTGTCAACATTGTGCAAAGTCATACAAAACAAAGAAAGGTCTACAAAAACACACCCGAGATAAACATGCTACAATCCAGTCAGCCAGGACCACCACCACATCACACCATTCATCTAATGACAGCACTGATCGGGACCATGTATTTAACTATACAAGATGTGCATTAAGTATGGGCCTACTTTCTTTGGATTTTACCGATGCAAGGAGACTGGGTGATGGTGAGCGGCTAATGATCATCTACAAGTACTTACTTCTCCACTTTAAAGCGGGTGGAAAACCTAAATATAGTTACCAGGTTCTGAGACTCCTAGCACAAGTCAACTGGTTCCTTTCACCACGATTGGCCTACAGCCTCACATGGAATCGATTTGTTAACAAAACAGGAACAATCAAAGGTAACATTGAAGTTGACAGAGAAATGGAGCACCATAACAGAATTTTCAAGATGCACTGTAAAGCGCTGAGAGGGAAAATCAGTCCCAAAAGTGTGGAGAGGGTCAGTCACTCTGCCCAAGTAATTAACAACATTCTTTGTGATGTAGACAAACAGACATCCTTCAAGAAACCATCTGGGAAGCATGGAACACCAGACATTAAGAAAGATATCATAGCCATGACAATGGAAATGCTACGTGGCAAAATATTCGATTATTAAGCTGGCAGGCAATCTTCCTCATTCCCAAGCTTTCCGCCAACAGTGTTTGGCAGTCTCAATGTCCCAGACATGTTAAAATGGATGAAGTCAACAATAACAACTCTAAGTCAACAGTACATTTTAGGACGCTGTAATTAAAGGAATGGTACAACATTGGTGATAAGTTAAAGCATTCGCTATTTCTACAATGCTAGCTATTCTGTTGGGATTTTTTTAATTTTATGCATTGTACATGTAATGGAACCAAAATTGGAACGCACATGATTTGTATCTTTAATCCACAAATTACCAGGGTTTCGTGTTTGTTTAGTTTTTTGTTTATTTTATTTATTTATTAATTATTTTGTTGGGGGCGGGGACACATCACATCCTACATGTATGACTTGACATGATTATTGGTTACATGATCCACTTTCAATCAAGCTTACAATATTTGCCTGACCGATTTCTGAGGAACTACAGTATAATACCAATCGTCTACACCTCCCTTTAAATGATGTACATATCCATGAAACGTGCATTTATTCTTTAGTCAAGGTGCTTAAAGCACACTCTTTTTTGGGGAGGGGTGTATGCCTTTGGGGTACTGCCCACAAGGGTCTTGACTAAAGGCATAATGTACAGTAATACGATTCCCAATAGTTTATTTTATTTTAAGCATACTGCTTTTATGTACATGTACATGTATGCTTTGGTTATATTTTCTGCAAAACACAACTTGTCGTTATTTTCTTTATCAGAGAATTTCCTAGAGACTCAAAAATGTGCAATTTAGAATTTTTAATTGTGTGTGATTACAGTGTGCAACGAGTGCCCATGTTTTGAAGAACGTACTCAAAATGTTCAAATACATATGTACACATTTGAACATTATGGTTGTTCTGGAAGGTATAACCATATGGATGAAATTTGTGTCTATGTGGGCCTATGCATCCATTCCATGTATGAATTACTGGCCCTTTTTAAGAGGATTACCACAGTTACATGTACTACATGTACCTTTAAACCATGTTCAAACCATGCAAGATAATATACATGTACGATACAACACATGTATGTAAAATTTGTCAAGTGAATTTTTTGATAATCGCCAGTTTACACTCCCTTTCAAACTAAGTTTCACTTTTTCAAGTTATACTTCTTTGTTAGTTCTTCCCTTTGATCTCCATCCTGGACCCCCTTCCTTGTGGTTTTACACCTTCTGTTTTTGTTCCAACCCTGTCTTTGATCCAACTCACACTGACCTCACCCTTTAATCCCTCAGCCTAATCCTCTTTTTGTTGATTGTTCCTTTGGACTCTGTGCTTTTTCTTTTGTGTTTCTTGATGTGATGTGCTATATGTTTGTTTCTTGTACACAGTCATTTAGTCCCTGAAGAAGATCTTGTTAAGGTCAAAATATTAGGCCCTCTTAACTTATTTTGATTTGTATATTTCAGGTCATTCCAGCCAGTAAGCAGTTTGCAGCAGTTTTATCCTTATTCATGTTTCACTTTTCAGCTAGTTTGGAGTTGAGATGAACATGTTTTGTAAAGAAAGAACAAATTGGAACTTGTTTATTTTTGGTGATTAAGAAAATAATTAAAATAGAGTAAATGCATTAAGGCTATATACACTGTAAATGTACAAACATTTATTACAAGTGTTTTTGTTCAGTTTTGGATGATAGGCAAATTTATTCCATGAAACATTCCCAGAAAACATACAAACTTTTACTACATGTAGTTAGTGTATGACATTTTCAATGGTTTGAAAAAAAAGAACATTCAATCCAATCATCGTTATTTAAACTATTTTGTATCCTACCTGATCGGCATACAATTGTATTGCGAGGTTTTCAAGAAAATGGCCTTGTCCTCTCAAAGATGAAATTCCAGGCCTGTCAGACTACAAATCTCTCAAATATGAAAGTATTTCAAATGGAAATATTTCTCAGCAGGATTTGTACCAGTATGTACTTTATAAACATTAGGGCCTAATGTTTCAGACAAAAGAATTACAAACTTTGGTGATGTTTACAAAAGCTATCATACCTTAATATTTGCTGCTTAAGCAGCTCTATTAAATTGTGCTCAGGACAATTCTGTTTTACTTTTTCTGCCATTAAATTCAAATTCTGTGTGGTACATTGTATTATGAGGCCATGTCACACGAGGCAATTTACAGGCAACCAGTTCCAGGCAATCTTCAATGAATAAGAATATTCATTAACATTTCAGTTTTTCATTATTTAAGTGAGTTACAGCTAGAAGAATGTCTCTTGTGCTGCCCAAATTGTTCCTTGTGCAAGCAGTGCAGTTGATTGCCTCCAAGTTGCCTGAAAATATTTCTCTGTGTGACATGGCCTGTAGTTGTTTATTAAAGCTACATCATGGATAAACATGTACATGTTGACGAATGACAGAAAAAAAATTACAAAAAGTTGTGTAGATAACCTTAAATTATTACTGTTTCATTATTTTCTCAAGTATTACCAGGCATGATACTTGGTCCTTGGAAATAAGTAGGATTTTGTTGTTTATCACAAAGGCTGACCTGTACTTGTTCATAATTATGTTAAAGGTTTAACAGACTTTTCAGGCTTTTTAATTACAGCTTTTCTTAATTTTTTTCAAGGGCAAAATAGAAATCGGAAATCGGACTTAATTAGGAAGAACATTATGCCTGTAATACATTGCACCAGATCAAATAAAACAAGAGTTCCTTCCTAGATTTAGTATAGTTATCATGGTGCACATCAAAATTGTAATACACACACACTGTTGCTGAATTTTTTTAGTCTAGCTCCAACAAGACATGCAGGTGAACAGAATATTATGCTTAAGCCACCCTTTTTTCAATTTGTTTTACTCAAAACCAATTGAGTCAGTGCACATTCATTTTGCAAAGATAGGTACATACTGTACACAATGTACATGTATATGATTGGTAAAAAGCTTTTCCCGTGCCAGGTCAAAATGATGTTAAAGGGAAATTCCAGGCTCAATAATATTTTACCTAGTCTAAAAGAATATATGGTAACATACTGACTCCGCAGAGAATTTGTTTTGATTTGTTATCGAGAACGACACACGCGCTTATTATATTCACGATTTCTTGCCATTCAGGAGTACAAGGGCGACGCCATATTGTTCAAATTTCCCGCCTTGCCTGGGAAATTATGACGTAGTGTCTGCACCTCAATGCACATCGCTTTATTGCCTGTTCGCACTGGTATCCCACCTTGACGCGGCCAATTAAATTATGCAGACGTACAGTGTATGTTGTACGGCGCCTGACTATTGCGAGTACATGTATTGCATTTCTGTGCAGAATATCGACTTGACGCGCCACAAACTATCGTTTATTTTTTAATTTTCTGATAAGAATAGAAAATCTGTGAGCTAGTAATTTTGGCATCAGGTCCTCCGTATGATTTTGAGCCTACTTTCACATGTACAGTACACATTGTGTATACACTAGTATGCCATATACACTATGCCATACACAAAAGGGATCACTTGCATTCCATGCGCGTGCGGGGCCGCTATCGTTCGGGCTTCGCGTACTGATGGTGCAGACACTACGTCACAATATCTCGGAGGTATCGATAAACAAGAACAAAATGGCGGCTCGCATGACGGTAAGCGCAGTGCGAGAAAATCTGTGTTTTACATGTATATGATTACCGAAACCGATAAAAATGAAATAAAAATCAAGTCACAATGGCAATTGACACTCTAACATTATGCATTTATAAACTATGGGTGGAGTTTCCCTTTAAAATTACCAACCAATCGTGGGTTAGAAGGGGTACCAATTTCATAATAAAATACTTCAGCTTTTAAAAATATATTGTAATACTAAAGCAGCACTGCTACTCAGTACGTTTGACAGTTCAGTGATTTAAAGGTAAGGTATCGTATATACTTTTGATCAGTCACTGTCACTATAAACAATAACAGGTTTCCTATACTCATCTGAGACTTCATCGTTGTCACTCTCACTTTCACTTAAGGAACTATTGTATAAAATGTCATGCATTTCGACTGGCATTTGACTAGAAAATTTGTTGCAGATTTCCCAAATATGTTGTGCAACTTCATGATTGGGAAATTGCCATCTCTGGCAAAATTGTGTGTATGTAAATGCCAATGCGAGCTCACTCACAACTTGGTTAATGGTGGCACTTGACAGACCGCAGACAATGTCTGGTCCCGCGTAGATGTGGTCATCTTGCTGCGCTGTAGATGCCCCTTTGACTTGTGCTTGAAAGTGAAGTAATTCACCCCTTATTTGTTCCTGTACTGCAATCGGTACAAATCTCATGGGGATTTCAGACCCTTTAGGCCCCGAATAAAGTCCAATCTTTATACTTTGTTCAACAAAATTTGGTGGTCGGCCACAATGGTCTCCTTCACAGGAACATGTTAGAGCACAGTTGTCACAGCAGTTGTGCACCTTGATACATGGAGCTGTCTGATGTACCCCAGGAAACGCTGTGTGAATTACGTCTCTCCTACATGAATCTGTATTTAAGAATGATTTCATCTCTTCCTTGATGGGGATGCCACTTGCAGATGGATATTTAATGAGGATGGAGTAACTCTGTTTACCGTCCCTCCCAGCTCTACCGCTTAGCTGAACGTAATCATCAAGGTCAGTCGGTGATCCATACATGACAACATGGTGAAGACCTTTAATGTCTACACCTAATCCAAAAGCAATTGTTGCAAATAGAACCCTGACAGTCCCATGTGGATCAGAAAAGCTCTTCAGGATGTCTTCTTGAACTTCCGGTTGTGTGTTTGTGTGAAACATGTTGAAATACACATGATTATCTGCAGAAACAAGGCACTTAAACATGGAGAAGAGCTCGCTGCATGTTTTTCTACTTTGGCAATAAATTATCAGTCTCTCAGTGTTAAGCCCCTTTTGGGTGATTTCAGAGCACAACCAACCTAACATATCTTTAGATTGTGTACTTTTGGTTTTCAGCACAATATGTTTCATGTTGTGAAGTATTGGGCTTGTGTGAATTAGCACAACATTTCTCAATGAGAGACTGTCTGCAACAGCTTTCCTGACTGAACTGCTGGCTGTGTCAGTCATCGCAATCAATGGTGTATTCATTTGGAGGCGACTCCGAAGTTCTCCCATGTTTCCATACAATTTTCGGAATGCTGCTGTTTTTCCTGCAGATTGGCCCCTGTAAAATACCAATTATAAAACGTGCAAGTTACCAACATTCACCGACAGTAGTTATGATTTTATATCAAGTGCTAGTAGTAGTACATGTAGTAGGTACAAATGCATTGTACATATTTGAAGGTTGCATTTTATTGTTGTAGTCCACCTCACATGTATACAAAAGTATGCAATTGCAATATTCATTAGGTAATAACAGTGCGAGGACCCGGTTATTACTGCCTGATAATGACCGGGTTGGGGGATGACCGCTGGTACTAGCGGTCATCCTTTAAATAATTTTTAATAATACCTATTTAACAAGAAAAATTGTCAAAATGCTCCACATTTCGTGACTTTTCTTCTATTTCCAGTGTTTTGTTTTTATGTTCAGGGGCCATATTTTAGCTTATGTATGGTAACCTGTTTCTTCAATATGTGTTATTATTACCCATACTTTGAGACCAGACTAGCTGACTACTGAAGCCCACCGTGCATAGCAACACGCTAGCGTTGACAGACGACACGCACATTTTGAAAAATGCCACGCGTATAGATTCAATTTGTATTACATTGGGGGTTGGGGGTTGGGGGTTGGGGGTTGGGGGTTGGGGGTTGGGGGTTGGGGGTTGGGGGTTGGGGGTTGGGGGTTGGGGGTTGGGGGTTGGGGGTTGGGGGTTGGGGGTTGGGGGTTGGGGGTTGGGGGTTGGGGGTTGGGGGTTGGGGGTTGGGGGTTGGGGGTTGGGGGTTGGGGGTTGGGGGTTGGTTAAAAAATGTTGGCGTGAATGCATGGTTAGGATTAGGAATAATAATGGCTGAAACGGTGGTGGTTTAAATAGAATAGTGCTATATAAAAGCCCAGTGTACATGTATGTACATGTATGTATTGGACTTACCATTTTGTAACACAATGGCTTTCATCGATGAATAAGCCACATACCCGACTGTACACAGATTGAAGTTGCAGCAACTCGGTACCTTTGTCACTCAGCAAAGCTTCCGGACTGGCAAACAATACAGAGTATTTACCCTGTCCAGCACATTCCAAAACCTCATCTGTAATCTCTGCAATTGCAGTGGCAGCTTCTAGACCAATCGCCTGACATCGTTCCAGCTGGTTCATGGCTAAGGACTTTAGGGGGACAACAACTATGGCCAGAGATTTTGGAATGCTGCAATCGTCTGGGACTGGGACATCGACATTGTTGGCGTTTAGGAAGTCCCAACACATTGGCGCTGCTTGGAATATCACACTCTTTCCAAAGCCAGTGGGAAGACAAACGAAGAGGTCGTGCCCGCGAAGATGGGCATCAAGAGCTTCAGACTGTTGCTTCTTTAGAGCATTCAAGCCTAAACGACTGCATGCATGTTCTTTAGCTTGAAATATGTCTGCCTCGCTTAAGCTTAGTTTCATGGCACTGGAAGCGGCCATGATGATTGTGATGGCTGCAGAGTTCGAGTCATTCATTGACCTTTAACCTCGTAGCCAGCTTCAATCATCACGTGATATGAATATTGCATATATTACAAGTCATTTACATAGTCTGGTCACGCCTCCAAATAGGAAAAGTCCAAGACCTTGGTGGGATCCGAAAGTCGGTGGGGAAAACAATCTAGTCACAGCGCCCTCTATGTTTATTACTAGTTTATGTGCTCTATATCTGAACGTTTGTCGTGTGTACGCGGTACGCGCGCGCAAACACCATGGTCTTGGAACCAAGACTACATAGGACGCTGTGCACGGACAGAGGTCTGAAGTGCTTGCTTCCTATCTCTTTAGCGAGTGAACAAAATCACAGCGCGCCCTCGCAATTTTGTTTTCACGAACTGATGATTTCAGAAAAAAAAATCGCCATGTTATACTTCATGACTTCATGAATATTATTTATATGTCCTTTAAAACAATCAATTCCTACAAACTACAAGATCAGTGTTGGTTATCAGACAGTAGAGGCATCGTATCATGGGATCTCACTCCCTTACGAAAATCTTATGCCTAGATGTGCTATCAAGATTTATGTTGTTAGGTGACTGTACCCTGCGAGGTGCGCGAGCCCAAAAATCACGCACAGCTTCCATGGGGAGATTTTGGAAGGCACCTTTATTTACCTATGTTTTGTGCAGTTGTATACATCTGTGGCAGGGCCTGATCTGTGGTTTGTATCCTGTCACCAGGCAAGTAGTCGAGGACCTGGCTTAGATATTTTTGTATGCACATTATTTAGGAGAGGATAACTCAACTGTTATTTTTAGAAACTTTTGTATATTTGTTATATATTATTCATTTTTAAAATATATATATATATATATATATTTATGAAATAAATTCAGGATACGAGTTAAAATAACTTTGGCATATTTATTTCTGGACAGACTGTTTCGTACCGTGTGGCACTCATCAGCAGAATGACATAGAATACCGTGTAGCATCTTCGTATACACATGGAATCAGGCTTGCGTTGCGCGCGTTATGTATCGAACCCTGATCGCGCTCCGCGTTTATACGTTATTGAACTTATTGCGCGCGTTACGTCACTGACCCTAGCACGCACCTGTCTCGGTACCTACACTTAGAGACGATTTCGCTCCTCTTATTTAGTGTACCTAGGTTGGGCTTGCATATGATTATGTATTTCTCTGCTATACACAAGTTGCATCTTTTGTTTACATTAGAGTATGGTAGTGCTCTTTGGATAATGTCCCATTTGATTTCAAAGTTCTTTCCTTCGTCCTTTAGGGCCCATACGTGTTTGCTCAGTTCGGTCTGTGCTCTCTTGCTCTCGCATCTGAACGACTGCTTGTGGTTCGCCAGCCTCGCCTTGAATGTTGTGGAAGTTAGCCCGACGTACGATTCTATTCTTCCCTTCTCACTTGCGACGGTGGCCTGGCAGATAATGTTTTTACTTAGGCACTCTCCGCAGCTGCACATCTTATCTTTGATTTCTTCTACTTGCTTTACTTTTCGCTTGTTGGCTGACTGAATTGCTGTTTTGACGTGTAACCCCGACCCCAAAACAGGTCTTGGGTTATAGTATTATTTAATATTTTCTATTTTTTGTATAACTATGTTTCTCATTTGTAAGATTTCCCTTTTCACTCAACTTTTATGGTTCTTTATCTTTTTTTCTTACTGGTGAGTTTGTTCCAGTAGACCCTTTGATCTCTGCCTACCATTTGTAGGGCTAGTCTTTGATCTTTTATCTTTTATCTTTCCTGGAAGCTCAGAGGATGTTCTTTGTGTCCTCTGCCTTTTATTGGTGGCTGGTACACCAGTGTGTACACACACAATAAACTTCCAGAAAGTTAAGCAGGATGTGGGGACTCTTAACCCCTGCTGGTTTATTACATCTTGCAGGAGCTGTTAAAACAACAAGTTTCTGTTGATTTCAGGTCTCCCTGGTTACTAAGTGGCCAATCAGTTTAGAGTCATGTGTGACAATTTGAAGTTTGACCAATGAGAGCCTGGGTTGGTCATGTGGTCAGGGCATTGCTTTGGGTGCCAGCTTGCCTCAAATTTTAGCAAGACTTGGCATAACCGATTCTGCCATCGTGCTGACTGCATGTCTGCCATTTTCGTCTGCTGTTTTAAGCAAGTTGTTGTTTTGATTGGAGGACCCTGATTCCAAGTTTCCTTACTCTTGCACGAATGTTGGCTCTCTGTTTTAGACTAAAACGACTGGATCGTGCCATTTGAAGGGTAACTTAGACCGGACCGTCTGCGTGTTCCTGACCTGCCCTCCAGGCATCCTATTCCATGCTCCAGTACGTCCAGTACGCCAAGCCTACTGCTATCCTCGACGCCCCACAACAAGACGTTCGAGCGATCCAGGCACCCAAGAACAACCCAGCATCGCCCTAGACATAGCCACTTCATCTTTTTGTCTTGTTTAAGACCCCGCAAGTATACTTTGGTTTTACATGTACATGTAGCAACAAATGACGAGTCGTCATTTCTACTTCTATCTTCAATTGAACTCTTCTTCAAGCGCTCTACTTCATCATCGTATTCTTCAACTCCTTCTACCCCATAACTCCGATCTACCGAAGATGGACGAATCGCAAGCGTAATTGTCTTTTAGGTTTTTGGCGCCCCTTTTTATCTGAGCTCAAATTTTGTATTTTAAATCATACAGGATCCTGTGTTTTGTGTAAATTATCCTAACCCATTGCATTTTCATTTGTATTGCTATTGCCTGATATTATTTTCTTCTTGAAATAAAACATTTTCTTTGTGTATGCAAATCCGGAATTGTGTGAAGTCAAGAGTTTTTACCAAAAGGGAGTTAAATTAATATAAATTTGGTTCCTGTTATTTTGGAATGTGAACCACGGGTTACAGACGTTTGGCATGCAGCTGTACGACAATTTTACCGTATTCCGGTTCAGTATCTTGTGGAGTATATGTTCCTTGGGGAAGCATCTATCGATGATCTGGAGAAATCTCTTACCAATGTTGGTCCGTACATTTTGGTTGTATGGTGGGTTGTACCACGTTGCTTTACGTCGTTGTTCTCGGTTTTCTTGTATACTTTGGTAACATTAATCTTGACAAGATTTACATAATCGTCCTTTTCCATCTTGTAATAATTTACAGTCTTATCTGCCTTGATGGTTAGCGTATTATCGTTCCTAACTGCATTTATGTCTTCCTTTAACTTACGTTGGAACTGGCTGGTATTCTTTTCGAACTCGACGTTTTGCATAAGTCCCACCATGCTGTCTTCAAAATTTTTCAGCTCTGGTATTATTGGCGGTGTTTTCCGGGAATTAAATTCGTACGCTTCCTTCTTCTCTTCCTTTACCTGAATCAGTTCCGGATGCAAAAAGAAGAATGCCCTCCACCGAATCCTCTTCATGAACAGTTCCGTAGTTTTCGATCAGGCGCTTGAGGTATGCTGTCTTTGATGCTACTGGGATATTCTTAGTCGAATATCCAAAGTTCACTCTTTCCATCTTGAAGTGCGATGTCAGGAGAGTGCTCAACTATAGAAAATAGGAGCTAATATATCCAATGAAATCGGCATCTATCACAATCCAAAGTGCTCGATACATCTCTGGTAGAGCTATAATTATGAAACAAATTAAGGATATATATTTGTTGTTCTTTACATTAGTTTTTTCTTTTCGTTTGGTTTAAACATACATGCACATAATTCATTCTGGTCTAATCATCGAATCACTCTTCCCCAAAAAGACAAAATGGCTCAGATTGCACCACAGAGCATCATGACCCCAAAGCTCCCGTGGCCCTTGAGCGGGCCCCTGACCCTACGCCAAAATGGCTTCTCGCTTCTCGCTAGCCGATTGTCTTTAAATTCCCAGCACCCCCTCGACAAAATGTGTTCCAGCGGGCCTGTTTACAAATCATTGTGTGATGGTGGGGTTGGTGGTGGGGGAGGGGGGGGGGGGGGGGTATGTAGGGCGTGGAAATGACAGTTCAGGTTTAGATCATGTCGTATGAAAGAAAAATGTATATTGCCGACGTCGGTGGGGTTTGTTTCACTAACTCTCAAAATGTGGAGAAACGTGTACAAACTTGGGGGCGACAGAACAAAATTGACATTAGAAAATGGAATTGTGAAAGGTTTCATATAACACAAGTTTAGGGAACATTATTTCTGAGGCTTATTATATACTTCAGCATCATATACTTTTTTTGTAAGACGATGTCTATAGTTCAGCTCCCCTTTCTCCGTCGATGGAAGTGGCGTCAGTGCAGACACTGGTTCTCCCGGCTCTTCCTTTTGGCTTGTTCCATCTCCCTTGCGTTCTATGTTGTCACACAATTTGAATTAGATGGTAAGTAAAACAGTCTCACTTATATTCTATTTGTGATTTAGTCAAATCTTAAACTCCGACCAGGCTAGTCTGGAAATTTTGAAATCTCAATATGTGTATATTAAGTCCCCGGCTAAACTTGTAACTGAAAACGTGCAACACAATTTTCAGCACTCCAGGTTCCTGTCTGGACCAAGCTGATTTCTCACAAATCCCAAAACATCTAGCCTTCCAGACTCACAATTTATAGCCGACATTATTGTTTTAATAGCGGGTAATTGAATAAAATACACACGGCTTTATCCCATATCCTCAGTCAAATTCAACCGACAGTACAAGAACTATCCATGGATGAACGTCAAGTTGCAGGCCCCAAAACCACCCAACGCTTATTATAACGACACAAATCCCGCGCATGCGCACAATAAGTCCCCGGCACAGAAGAAGGGAAAACAAAATGGCGGAGAACACCCAAAGGCAAGATTTATTAATCACGCTCTGGTGAATTTATAAACAAATTATGTGTATCTAAAACTAAACTGGAAAGAATGTTGCAACCTGACCATGTTTTTTGTGTTAGTGAAGATGAATTTGAGTGCAAAATTTTGAAAAGATATGGATCTGGGTCTGAGAATTTTCTTAGGAAATAGGCCTGCCGCCTAATAGTCTGACTTTGTAACCATACACTTAAATACCAGCTCCAGTGGAGTCAGGATACTACATTCCTTCAAATTTCTTTTCCCAATAGGAGGCCTTCAACCAGGATTTTGAGCGCAACGGGTTTATGGAGCAACAGCAAGCAGTACAGACGGAACGACGAAATCGTCTCAACGAGGCCTGCAGGAGACATCCAAAGTTGTCTCGTGGAGGCCTCAACATGGATACCCTCCGCCACATCCAGGGGGGGGGGGGGGGGGGGGGGGCGGAGGGGGGGGCCCAAGAAAGTGCGCCACCAACGTTGAAATGTATCTCATTCGTTCTTCCACGCTCATGAGCCACACATCTCACACAGTAAATACGTATAGATCGCTACCGCGAAGCGCACCACTGAAACACGTACAGATTTCTCCGTGTATCGCTCTCCGCATTTAGTGATTCATACAACGTCCGCAAAGCCATGTACGCAGGCACGATCTACACGGATTTTGTTTGGGGCGATGTCATTTTCTGCCATTTTCGTTCGAAAACAACACGATAAAACGCAAGGGGTTCACAGGCAGATTTTTTTAAAAATTCAGTATATCACTGCTACATCCTTTTTTAACGTATCCATGGGAAAAAATGAGTGGGGTCAAAGCACGATTTTTCACAATTTATCGATTATTATTGCCCTTTTTAGGGGAGGTATTTGTTAACGTCGTTTGAGTATTTGTGCACAATCTCCACGCGCATCAACGGTACGTCAACGCCTAATTTTTTTCGACTGCTTTTTTCATTTTCAATACAATTTTTGTCTTTGGATGATAAACATTAAGGTAAATAACAACCTTGTACAACTACAAAAGACAAGATGTTAAGATTGGATGCCAAAAACTCTTTATTTTTCGAGTGAGAAAATTGTTCCCCCCTATTTTGAGAATGGACGGTACCACAGCGTTTCGCAATCACAGCCTCGAAGGGCCCCCCCCCCCCCCCTGGCCACATCTACGTCAACGACAAACACAAGATCCTCTACTGCTTCGTATCGAATGTAAATCAGACCCGTTGTTTGTTTGTTTTTACGCAGAAGGGCAGATTACTGCATGGCAGTGGTACATGCCAATTTACTCTAGCAGTGTGCAGTGAAGGATTTATACAGAGGTTTTTTGTACGTTGCGGTGGCGATCCCATGAAAAAGGAAACAGAAGCTCGAGCAGTGTAAAATTTAAGGGTTTCAGCTTGTGTTTGAACCTTTTCCCTTTTTGGCGCTAGGTCGGATGTAGCAACTGGAAGAGAGTGCTGGTGGTACTGTCCGGTCTACGTAAAGAAACTCGAGGCATCTCGTCCAGAGAGGCTCACTTAAATAACGGCATGAAGAGACTGAGCGCCCTCACGCCAGATGAGCAGGGAGTTCGACTCGAGACGTACACGAAGTTCATGTACGCTCGCCAGCCTTTTCTTCGAATCCTATCGGCGTTCAAAAACAAGTTTTCGGACATCAAGGTGTACCGAAACGATCCGTATTTCTAGGGTATTGCCAAGCGCATCCTAAAAAAGTACCGTAAGGGCGCCACTGCACGGGAACTTTAAACCGGCGAGAACATCACGTGGCACGAGTGGATGACGTATGACTTCACTGGGTCTGCATGATCAAGCTTCGTACCCTGACAAAGCAAATAGTCACCCGACCAACAGTTCCAACGTTTACTATAGGGCGTTTTCGAAATGACTGGCTTTGGCTTCAGGCTTCGGCTTTATACTTCTTTGGCTTCGTCTCTGCGCGGCTCCGGCTCGGCAATTTCCAACATGGCAACGAGACCATTTCGAACGTACCGGCTCTTTGGCTTCGGCTTCGCACACAGGTCATGAGTCGTGAATTACCACTGTGAAAATCAAGGTCACCATCAGGCATCACCATTTCTAGCTGGGACGACATGAATGGCGGCGAACAAGACATTGTATTGGCGGTAGTGCAGGCATTGTCACATTTTGTCACTGCAAAAAGTGCAAATTCACAAATTTTAAGAAGACGTCGGTTGGCAGTTGCTTTATCGCAGCAATTTGTGAGTAGGCGCCCTTAATGTTTTGTCATTGTCATGATTGTGTGGAAGACTCCATCGTCGTGTCCAAAATACTGCAGCTGGAGTGAGTTTTCTGGCCGGGCCCGGGGTGTGGGTAAAAGTCGGATCCTCCGGACCTCTTCGGACCTTCCATAACCCTAACCCTAAAGGCTAACCCTAATGCTAACCCTAATCCATTCAAAGAATACTGGGCCTATCTCTAATCCCAACAAAAATAAGGCTACTTTGAAATGCAATTTCTTCTATTTCATTGAATTTGAAGGTGAAATTTTGTTAGTTAGGATCTGGGATTCGGGAAGGTTCGACTTTTTGACTAGCTTTAACATTAGATCCGGGAGATCCAGGAGATCCGGGTTTTACCATTCCCTGTTTTCTGCCAGTACAGCCGGGCCCACCAACCCCGGTCCTGTTTCGAGTCAGAAAAATTAAGTTTGTTTTTATTCAAAAATGAGGGCTTGTACTGTAGAGCCTAGACTCTAGAGTTAATTAGGCTAATTATAAGGCCAAACAAAAAATACCAGTCACCCGACTGAGCCTATTTTGAAAGTGCTAAAAAAAGTAAAATGCAACCCCACAAAATTGTCTTGGTTTTTAAAAGCATTCAAATACTCGGAACTCCCCAAGACTTCATAAAAAAGCTTACATTAAAAAAGCCTATAAAAGTATAGGCCTAGTATAACCAGATTCCTGTGGTTCTTACTGTAAGTTTACTACATTGTTCTTGTCGGCTACCCTTCAAAATGGTGATGTAGGTACATTTTCGTTTTAGTTTAATATAGCACAACTCTAGTTCATAGCAGAATGTATAAGTGTGCATTGCTTATCGTTTGTGTACTGTACCTGTACATACCTGGATAGGTTTTGTAGGCTAATCTTACAATGTTGATAAGCTATTTTGTTTAATTTTAATATTAAAAAAAAGGCATCAGAATATTTTATTCTATCTTTTGGTGGGTTTTTTTCAGATTCCCCGTGGTCCTTACTGCAAGTTTTCTACATTGTTCTTGTTGGCTACCCTTCAAAATGGTGATGTAGACTTGAAAGAGGATTTTCGTCTGTCCAGACGGTCATTTGTAAAGCTGATCAACATTGTAAGATTGGACAAACACCATGGCTGGCAAACTGAGGTTGAAGTGCTGTTGTTTTTATTTTGGCTGGCTTTCGGTTGCGCGTATAGAATTGTCACAAGAAGTGTTGGGGTGCCCTTGGTAACTGTGCATGACATTGTTCATCAACAACTCAAAGCCATATATGCCAACACCTTCCGTTATTCATCCATTTTCCAAAGCCAGAGGAATATGATGATATATCGCAAGGATTTTCTCAGCTGGCAGGAACCCCAGCCATAAGCCATGCTGTTGGTGCTATCAATGGCACACATGTCAGAGTCATTCCTCCTAGTCAACATAAGGAAGATTACCACAACCGGAAAAATCAGTACTCAATACAGCTTCAAGCTGTATGCAATCATGAAGGAATTTTCACCAATATCTTCACCGGTTATCCTGGCTCTGTACATGATGCTAGGGTCTACACAAATAGCCCCTTGTATCATAATCAAGATTTTCCTCCTCCTGGCTACTACCTTCTTGGTGATTCTGCATATCCACTTTCGCGATCACTCCTAACTCCCTACAAAGATCCAGATGCTCAACTGCCTGTTAATGCAAGATTTAATCACCATCACAGCAAGGCAAGGTGCATCATAGAAAGGGTGTTTAGTCAGTTGAAGACGCGATGGCGTTGCATTTTTACCAAGGATGTAGAGCTCAGGTGTAACTGTGTTCCACAGGTGATTTCTGCGTGTGCTGCAATGCACAATTTGTGTCATGCTTCAGGTAAAGTGAATGTACATGTTTCGTACTAAAACACTGTTTTGACAGCTTTGTAACTGGAGCTCATTGTAAAGTTGGCGCCTAATTTTCTAGAAGGATACAAGTATCATGATCATCGTTTAAACCTAACCATCCCAAATCATCAAAAATCCTCTTTATTTACAAACTACAAGAGTTTGGAGGATTGAGGTTAACTACAAACAAATATGTATGACTGTCAACTGACTGTGGCTATGTGCCAACGACTAATGAGTCAAATGCCTGTCTCTACCTAGGAGTAGAAATAATTGATGTTCAAGACACAAGACCCTCAAGAAATGAAAACACTTTCATCATGGTTCCTTTCATTTATTTTATACAGGTGATATCTTGGAAGTGGAGGAGGAAGGTGATGATGATGATAGACATGGCATCCCAGACGGAGACATTGTTGAGGCAAGGGAAGATGCTGAAGCTGTTGGGATGAGGGCAAGACTTGCAAACCTGCTGTCGGCTCCTGCTAACTACCCTGATCACATGCATGAGCATGACTACTTTACACTAAACCCTTAACCAGTTCGCCCCTGGAGGTCGTATATACACGCAAAGTTTACTCCAGATTCAAAACGGATGACGTATAAACACGTTGGGAGAAAGGCTGGAAATGTATGCCAGCAAGGCGCAAGGCTGGAAATGCGTGAGTGTGCTTCCTGGTACTGAACCCACCTCGGATCGAGTTTCGTTAATCCCGCGCCTCGGCTCGGTGATGTTAAAATAATCCCGGCGCGAACTGGTTAATTTTGCCCAGTGCAGCGAGATTCATCAGGTCAGAAATCTTAAGGTCAAACTGCTTCAGAGTATGTGGTCACCCAACACAACATAATTCATTTCTGGTATTGTTCAATAGGGGATTAGCTCTCCTAGTCTTAGACTGTGGTTGTTTATGCACTTGGTGTCGACAGCTAAATGCCTCAAAATGTACCAGATTTTGTACCTGCTGCACTGCGTCTGACACGGTTAGGGTTGAGTTAAAGGTTTTTCTCATCCTCTTGCCATAATGTGATGAAGCCAGCATTAACATTTTAAATCCCCATTTCTGTGCAAACACTTTTTAATAAAACTGAACAATTGCACATTTTAAAAATTCATAAAAGATTTATTCAACGTATTGCACTAAAGATTTGTGCCATAGGCCTATATCAAATTTAAAAAAATTCTGTCCCTTGCTGACCAACTGTAAACTAAACAAATAATGTTTAACACATCAGACTCATTTTTGCAAAGCAGGTCGCTTAATTCCCTCAGCAAATATCAAAAAAATACAAACTTAGCATAGTGTTGTATGATATTCGTGCACAACCTAAGTTGCTGAAACCCTTTCCAAAAATATACATGTATTTTTTTAAACATAGCATTAGGCATGCGAGTTTAAATAAGCCAGTTTGGTGTTTGAACTGTGCATGTGCACAGTGATTTGGGTTACGGGTCATTCGGGATAAGATGCGAATGATTATTAGTAAATTTGTAGGGGGCACCTGGGGTGCACCAATTATTATTATATATTTATTTATTTAAAACAAAATTTGGGGGGGAACACCAATCTACCCTTGCGTGTACATGTGCAGTTGGACTGCTAAACTGGATCATTATGAGCAAGGCCCAAGGTCAGTATGGAAAATAAAGGGACATTTCACATCCTGATCCCCAGGTTAAATCGAGTATGACACAATGCTATTAAAATAAATTAAAAAATTTAATTGAGTAGGGCTCACGTTGTTTAGTTTAATGAACGTTTTTATAATCAGTACAATTTTTTTTTAACATAAGTTTTTTACAGGAATTTACATTAACCCTAACTCCCTAGATTATAGAGCGTCAAAAGGAGCAACACTAATTTTAAAAAATGTCAACTTTCTACCTTGACGCTCAAAAGTGGACTTCTAAAAATCCGTAATGTCTGTCAGTAAATAATTAGGGTTGAATTGTACAAACATGCGACAGTAAAATGCAAAAAGTGGCAACGCGCTGACAAACTAGTTTCGATGAAAAAACTTACAATACCTCGTGGAGCTAATATCGACTACCCACCCTTAAACTATGTTGTATGTGTAGAATATCTCGTCAATGTAAGCTTTTATAATTCAGTAGGTTACTATTGGAAATGAAAATAATTTACATTATACATTGTACAAGAATACAGATAACTTGGGGTATGAATGGAATTAAATCTCTCTCTTATCTAGAATTTGAACCAGTTGTTGCTTGTTTTAATCATTGCGTCTTGTTGGTCAAGCAGGCGGGTGTCACTGTCGGCAATTTGCCTTAACAGTGCAGTTGTCTCCGATGATTGAGTAGAGCTTCTTGCTCTTTTTTTCTTGGGGCTCAATTAAGGACTTTCCTGTACTGGAGCTGGTTGTGATATTGTACCCTGGCAACTAGAAATGAGTTGTGGAGGTTATTGAATGTGTTTGGCCGATGGCCTGATCCATGGCTTCATACAGGCTCCAAGGTGTAGGCTTGCCAGTTCCAGTTGATGGATTCTTCATGCTCTATTAAAAACAAAGTTGTAAATTTATTAAAATCGCCTGATGATCTACTTTCCTGCCATATTAATCAAAGACAGTAACTTAGCCATTGAACATGAGAGGATCACTTAAACCTGAAAGACAAAATGCAGTGTACACTGATGATGTGCTCTAAAACAATTTTCATATTTAAAAAGGGACTCTAAAATTAAGAGTGCCGTAAATAAATTTTGCGGGAAGTGTATGTGTTGGTTGATTTATTTTATATTAATTTTTTTAATGGGGGATGGGGGGGGGGGGGGGGGGTGTAGCCTAATGACCCCTTGCTGTGGACATTTTAACCAAACAAAAAAGGGGAGGGGGAAAAGGTGGACGAAAGGAACATTGCGCAATTGCCTCTAAAATCCAAATAGAGCATTTAAAGCTTTTGTAGTGGCTCTGTTCAACTTAATAAATTTGGCAGTTGCAAAGTTACACAAAATTGATTCCCAATTTGTGTAAGGGGAATCCAATGACCACCCCCCCCCCCAAAAAAAAAGTTTTAACCTAACAGTACCACCCACAAAAACAGTAATGAAAAAATATGAGATTGGTCTGTCCATAAACTAGGGGTCAAATTTTTCGTTTTCTGGTTATATCTCAGAGGATTTTTTGTATTTCGCATACATTATTTGATGCCATCTATCTCAAAAAGTGATTACATAAAGCATGGTACAGGAACTTGCAAAACAAAAAAAGTTGAAGTCAATTACAGTGACACAAAAATGACATGGTTGGCTGTAACTGGGACACCCACAAATGCCATTTTTGGACCCCTTATTTATTGACTATAGCCCACATGCATACCCTTCTTACTTTATATCGCTTGCAGAGATTGTTCCACTTTTTGCGGAGTTGTTCAGCACTTTAAACTCCATCCAATCCAATCTCTGTCAAAATGTCCCTGTTTTTGAAATGAAACCATAGATTTTGTTGGACATTTTTGGTTTAGTGTAAATTTTGTAGACAAATGTGATGCATGTCCACTAGTAATAATATAATAGACTTTAGGACGGAAATCTAAAAAGAATTGTGATGTCTAATGTTAAATGCTTAGGTCTACTTTAGTAGAGCAGGAATGGTAACTCAAGGTCTCAACAAAACAAATTGCAGAAATTGAAAGAAAACCCTACACTGATTGCAGGTTAGTCTGGGTCCAATTGTGCTCTCAGCCTCTGTACTTACTGGTATATATTTTTGTGGGTTCTTTTCCCCTCCCTGAATTGGTCCATCACACCTGACCGAGTGGAGATGAATGTCTTGACTAAATTGTCAGTCCCTGTAGTGTACGTGTAAAAGGATAGCAAACAAAAGATAAGTTAGTAAAAATAAATATGCAAATAGCGTTCTTATGCCAGTGGTAAGCTATATAGCTAGGCCAGAATAAGCTCAAGTTTAACTTGTTGATTGTTTTGGTGAAAGACTGTAGTGTTGAGAAAACCATTGCGTTCAATATTATATTAAATTCCAATTATGCAGTGCCACGTCTTTCTGTTAATTTTGCAGTTCAGTTATAGGTTTCTACTCGGGAGGCCGGAGGATCAGAATGTAAGTTCAGTCCCAACTTAATTAGTCTTACTCTAGTCTTAGGCCATAACATTTTACCGCGAACGGTTGTTAAAGCTGGGCAGTTGCCAGTGGCCAGCCTGGCTGGGTCCTTACATTATAGATATAGGCCTTGGCTTAACAAAAATAACAAATCATTTAGGGCCAAGGCCTACAGTACAACAATTGACAACTTTATCTGTAATGTACTTTGTACTAGTACTACTGGGCCTAGCCGTGACCAACTGAATTAGGCCTGCAATTTACTTAGCAACTTAGCCCCCAGTCTTGGCCTGAGCCTTAGGCCAGCCTAGGGCCATAAAACGTTAAACAAATAACCGGCCATGGAAAAATAAAAATGAAAACTGAATAGCCCTGTTATAACGTGCATTATTTAGTTTTACTTTAAGTCATGCAATAAGTCTACAACCTTTATTAACGGTAACAAGTTTAAGTTAGGCTTGATGGTAATAAGCCACTTTGGAGTTCCGACTGCGCATGTGCACAACAAGATTCAACAATTTTTCTCAAGGAGGTCAAGTGATACAAACACGGCAGACAAATGCACACAAGGCTATGGGGGACGTGGTAACCAAATCCGCATTTTTTACATTTTCTTGTGAAATCGAAAAAAATAAATAATATTTGTTCGAACAAAAGTTTGGCCACACAAAGCGGCTGAAAACACCAAAACGTAAACAAAAATATGTTACTTAGTAACTTTAAAACACGACGATCTCTTGAAATTTGCTGGTACCCCGCTATGCTTTTGCACGCAATCGATGAAATGTTTATATCGAAAGAAATATCGTCAAGGGAAAATGTGCGCATGTGCAGTTGGAATACCAAATTGGCTTATTACGCCATGATAAATCGATAGAGCGTAATGTTATTTGTATACCGTCATGACCGTCGTTCAGCACGACAGCAAACAACTTATTTTAGGAGCGGAGTTCGTTTTCAAGTAATACTTTTTCCATATTTTGAATAATTTACTTACACTGAAATTCTTTGGAGTTGGACATTGTTGCAAAACGTCGGCGCTCACACACAAATTGAATCGATGCTGTAAAACTTGAATAAAACCTGGTTTGTTTACACACGCGCGAGCTGAGCAGACGACACGATTATAATTAGAAAGACCACAAAAGTTGCAATGTCACGTGATTGCAAAAGGTCAACAGTGACGTCACGAAGCCGTCGAAGCCACCTATCCGATTGGCTTGATCAGGCTCCGATATTTTGCCTAAAACGGAGCCGCGGCTTCGAGTCGAAGCCAAAGCCTGTCGTTTCGAACGCGGCTTCAAAATGGCTGAAGGCATCGAAGCCGGAGACGAAGACGAAGCCAGTCATTTCGAAAACGCCCTATGTGTCCTACATTTACACCATAAACAAACGCGACCTCACACGCACGACGTCACACGCACGACGCCACACGTACAACGCCACACGCACATGCACACACGCACAACGCCATCATCCAGTAAAGCGGGGAACTCCACGCTTATCTGGTGGCGCTTTGCCGTAAATGCTAACGTATTTTTCGACAGACGCGGTAGAAATACGTGCAATGAAAATCAACTTGTATTTGAAAGTCGCCCCTCGTCGACGGGGGCGTGCGTAGCCATTCGGACTATCGATGCTAACCAGATCGGCGGACGCAGGAGCTATGGAGTGCGAATTTCGATTCTGAAGGACCAGCTCCCGAGTTAGAATATCCGACATTTGCGAGTAGCGCGTTGCAGTTTGATACTGTAGGTGGCCAGAGGACGGATAGCCCTACATAACGAGGCATCAAAAGCCGAGAGTTACTAGGGCGAGGAATACTACCTAATGAGCGACAGTTCGAACCATCCGGCGCAATTGCGACCTTCAAGATATCTTAAATATACATGTACATTTTTCATGCTCCACGGTGCCAAGGAGCGTCGATGATGGGCATATTATTTTGGGGTCTCGTGTCGTCACTCCTCGCTTAGAACTCTGCCCTCGCTTTCGGGAACATCTCGATAGACTTGCAGACGCCAAACGAGCACGGGAAGAAAAATAGCGCGGAACTGGGAAATGCGTCCTGAAGTTTTATTTTCCTGCGGTACGCAGTATAGTGGAACATTTTGTCTGTATGTTACTCACAAGCTTGACGCTTGAGTGATCATGGCAATGAACAGAGTTAATTTCAATGGAATGCCATTAAGACACAAGATGTATAGGGCGGGTGTGGCCGGTAGTGTGGCCATTCTAGCCTGAGCTTTCCACGGCGCAAGGTCGGTCACGTTAAAGACCGCGAAATATTTAATTTCAGACGACCCGTTATTTGAATGATACTGGAATCTCCATTTATAATCGTATAAACAATTTGTAAAAATGTGTATTCGAATTATCTCTACTTTGGTATACTTTTAAACTCCGTGATACATTTTTCTCAAAAGATGGAGATATCTTAATTGTTGTTAATTATGGAAAAGTTATGAATCAACATTAATGTATAATAAGGGATCTGCCAAAAGGTTTTGCAGAGTTTTTAGCTCATTGAGTTTTATCTCTGGTTTCTCATCCTGGGTGTAAAATAAGAAAAGGAAAGTTTGGCCTTCTTTAATTGGTTTGATGTCCACGTTCTTTTATCAATAGAAGGGAAAGCCTCAACCAAGTAGTATGATTGTATAATGTTCTGTTAAAAATGTAAACAGATGTAAATAAATTGGCCGACGCTAGCCAGGCGGCAGGCTACATCCAATTATAATTGGTGTTTGGACGTATGGATTTTATAAGTTTAGTACAGGTAGCGCAAAGTAGTGCGCATAGAACAGACTGAACCTATACAAGACCGCCCCATACCTTAAACGCTGTTCATTTAGTTGATAAATTAATTTTGCAGATGAGCTTCACAAGTCCGCAAATATGCGCAGAAAAGAAAGAAAGAAAAAAAAGGGGAAAAAATGCTGCGTGTGGGACTTTTTTCGACGCCGAGTTGCATACATAATGCGCCCCGGCGTTTCCTCAAATTTTTCCCTGTTGGTAAGCCGTAACCGTATATAGTTATTATCTATTTAAATTATTGTTATTATTGCCATTACCAATTTACTCAGGCACTTTTTCACACACAAACAGATAACAATACAAAGAAAAGGTTGTTTCATTCTTAGGAAGACCATGTGACGTTAATTTACTATAGGGATACAGCTAGGGCTACTGGTCCTCACAATGTCTATGTGTGCGCGCTCCACCGTATGTTTGATTGGATTCATCTATACGTTGGAAACGCCAGTTTCAGTGCAGAACGGCTGCACCGATGGACAGTTGCTAACCCGTTGACACGCAATTTTCGCCATGTTTGGCGACCGTGGAAACAACAACACAGCTTTTCACCACCGAAATGGTTCTTAGAATCTGTGAAGAAAAATGTGACTTCGATCAATAATTAAACATCATTTAAGAAACTGAAAGCAAAATAAAGCACACTTCGTTATTAATCTTGTACAATTTAGGCCAAACTGGTTATTATATGGCAACTATTTTACGTGCCACTATCTCTTTTTATAATTCTTTTGAGGTCTTTAGGCAAAAGTTCCGATCCCAAAATGAGACTTCTAAGAAGTGGAATAAAGACGACAAAAAAACAGACAAGAATTGGCGGAAACTTGTTTAATGTTATTAAGGATGCCATGCTGGTACAAACAAATACCATTTAAACATTTTAGGAAATATCCTTTAATCCATTGCATTTTCTCTTTTTTTTCTTTTTTTTTCTTCTCTCTCGGAAACGGGACCTCCGATTTTTAAGTTCAAAGTCAAAACGCAGGGCCCGTCCACTGCGGAACGTTGTTCTACTCTCTTCTATTGCAGAGGCTCGACCTCTAATCTTAAACAGTTAGATTCATATATAATACGCATGGCCCGTCCACAGCGGAACTGTTTTCTCTATTATCTATTATGCAGAGGCCTGTCCTCTAATATTAACCAGTTAGATTTAAATTTAACACGCAGGGCCACGTCCACTGCGGACTTTACATTTCTTTTCGTTATCGAACGACAGGTGCGCTCATTGAGCGCCTTACGTAACTATATTGTTACGCACTAGTGCCCCTGACTATATAGCCAGTGCACTTCACACGTTTCGTTCTTCTCGGTTCGAGTAACGGAACCTCGCTTACCACGATACCTTCGGAGTTTTATTCAAGCATGAATAGCGAGGAGCCCGCCTCAAATCGCGACATTTTGGCTGCGATTCAATCTTTACAACAGAAAGTTGCTTCGGCGACCAAGAAACAGAAAACGTTTGAAACATCAGTGCCCCTGAAAAGCGACGGGAATAGAGAGCAATTTCAACATTTCGAACATATTAAGCTCCTGCTAGAGTACGCACTGGAATCATTGGAATCTGGTGACTTTTCTTCCACGAAAGCCACCGTGAACAAAGCGCTAGAAGCGGTCAACAAAAGCTGATCAAGCTTGCCGACCGCTCAGTCCACGGTTGGTCCACCGTGAAGGAGTACGTCGCAGACACCTTCGCAGACAACTCAGACGACGAAAAGCGCCTTCGCAAAGCGGAAAAATCTGCTGCAGACAAAAAGTTCGAGGCGGCCAAGAAACCGAGAGCTAAAACCAAGTATGTCTCCCCACCGGCACGGGTTTTTTTCTGGCCCTTCTAGTCAGTATAATTTTCGTCGCTTCCCTGGAAAACTCTGGCCAACTTACAACCTCGACAACAGAACCTGCTTCCAATGCGGCATCGGTGGCCATGAACGTTCAAACTGCCCGGCACTTCGAGCCATACGAGCAACCCCATCCGCCGGAAACCCCCGCCCGCCTCTACACACGCAAGCCCGGGATTGTCGTATTATGACGACCGCATACCAACAGGAGTGAAAGGTAAGATTGTGCATTTTAGTACAACTCGACAGGCAGGAGTCGGTCGCGCCTTCTTGCCTTATACGCGTCACCAAAAAGGGCCACAAACGTGTAACTGGGAGGAGTTGTCCGATCCTCTGACTGATGAAACTGATGCTATGCGCATCATTTCCACGCGTTAATGCGTTCAAATGACTGTACTCAAAAGCCTGCCAGCACTAAGAAACGTGCCGCGAGGCTGTCATCCACATAAGTTACAGACACACGCTGCTCAAGGCGCTAAAACTCATTTGAGGGTCCACCCCTCGTTTTGTTTTTAATGCCAAGGCCCCCTTTTTTTGAGGCCCTTCCTTAAACACGAATGCTGCCAACACGAATGCATTGGAGCTCTGCACTATGGACAATCATGATTAAATCTGATACGCCGCGCTAATAGGGCGCGATCGACAAACTGATATTTAAAAAAAACACGATAACTCTACCAACATCTACGAGCCTTTTCAGATGGTACAAAACAAAACCCTCCGCGTTTAACATATTGCGAGGTGAACAACTTTTTCCTGGGGGAGGATCTTAAGGGTGCAAAACAAATGCAGTTGTTTAAACCCGTGCTGGTTAGAGTGTTGTTGGACTTTTTGACATACTCAGACTATTTGCTTCGAGTCTGGAGGTCTGACCGGAGATATGGAACACTTGTCAAGGGGTTCTCCGACAACGCACCTGGATCGCTTTTCAATTAAGCCAGAAGAACCGTACTTGCAACTTTTAAAACCTGCACCCTCACATGCAAACTCCCATTATTTCTATTTCGCTCCACAGCGGGAGAAAAACCTCTTCACTAATTGTTCATTTCTCTCTAGCCCGAGCCGTCTGTTGCCATGCAATGCCATTTTGTGTACTTAGTTTGTCCCTCTGTCTTCTGCTTTGTCTCTTGTTCTGGTATTCCTTCCATAACCGTCTTTGTCACCCTTAGTTACCCATATTTATATACAGTATTACCCAGGTGACTGCGATAAAACCCCAAAAGACCATTGTTACAATTTAAACCTTTGTTACCACTGACCTTAAATTACTTTTGACCTCAACACCTCACCTTTGACACGATCACCAAGGTTACAACACATACGTGCCACATTTGATTGAAATCTGGACTCAAAGTTTTCAAATAAAAAAGATTTTAAACTCGGCCTATTTTAAAACTTGACCACAAATGGCCTTTGACCTCAGAAGTTGAACTTGAAAACCACTCTCGTATAGTGAGATAACGGTATTTTATTTCCGACCGAAACGAGATTGGAAATGAAAAGCAAGGCAATGACAGCCATAAATTATCGGGGTTATATTATATATAACAGCGGTGACCGAACAGCAGTGGCCAAACTCTCAATCAATCAAATAATCAGATCAGTACGGAAGCTTAAAGTGACCATCCGCGTTTCCGCGTTTCTGAGATAATTTATCTCGGAAAGACGGAATACTAAGAAAATAATATGGCCTTTCCGTGATATCGTATCTCGGAAAGACGTCTTTCCATGATAATCGTATTTAGGAAAGACGTCTTTCCACGATATTGTATGTCGGAAAGACTTCTTTTATCATCATGGATATACGGAATTACGGTGGCCCACAACTGTCACGGCAAAAGCAAAAGCCCCGCAGCAAAAACAACAGCGGCAAAAGCCAAGGGTCACAGTGTTGCAAGAAGACGATGACGTCATCGAGTATCATGTAACGTCACGTTAAAGGTTCAATTGTTAAGGCCTTGCGTCTTTGGAAGTATCAGATTGGGTTTAAAATTGGTATGTTGGTTTTCCGGGATGTGTTATATGTAATTTGTTTTAAAGGTGTCGTAGTGATGACGTCATCGTGAATATGAACTTTTGAATTGAATTGGACTTTCAAGCCATATCTGATCAACACAATATGCTAAATTAAATATTTTTTTTATAATAAATTTGTCACACAAATACACGACAAATGTGTGACACCGTGATGATGTTATCAAGATGTCATCAAAATTACAGAGAAGGATAGGTCCGATCGTCATGAAACATTTAAATATGTCCAGGGCGGTTCCACGCACACCGTAATGTTCCATCTTACTAACTAATATATTTGGATTGACTGTGTCAAAGGCTTTAGATAAGTCAAGGAATATGCCAATTGAGAAATTATTATGATCGATCGCATTACATATTTTACTGAGAACAATTGATGTTGATAGTTGACCGGTTTTGTCCGAAACCAAATTATGACTCGGAAAGAATATCATTCGCATTAATAAAATATATTAACTTAATGTATATTATCTTTTCAAATAACTTGGAGAATGTCGACAGAACCGATATTGGTCTATAATTAGAAATATCATGCCTACAATTTTTGTTGTAAATTTGTATAACCTGGGTTAAGTTTAATTCATCGGGAAATACTTCTGCTGTTAAACATTAATTAAAGATATTTGCTAAAGGTTTCGCCAACGAATACCTAATTGGCTGTTTGATTACAAAAAAAATCAACCCGTCGAAACCAGGGGCCTTGCAAGAAGAAATTTTGTTAAGATTGTCCACAATTTTCTCTTGGGTAACTGTGTCTTTATGAGATTTGAATGTTTGCCTGGTGAAAAAGCAATAAGATAAGTAGTTTGCGGTTACACCACGATAATACTCTAGTGAGAAAGTGTCTTTAGTAAAGTAAATAATAAAGGTGTACTGCTTTTATTGTTTGAAAAGTAGCTTTTTCGGTCGCGATATTTATGTTGCCTTGACCTTACTGTAGTTAAGAGTCTTGTTGCACTCCAAGATGCTATAGCTCTCACCAGCGACAATGTTGACTTGTGTGTGGAAAAGTGGACATTCTTTTAATATAATTTTAAACCAAATCATTACTGCGGACGCGCAGTTACGGTCCAACTAAATGCCTACAATTGTTGATCCCAATAGAGTACCCATGGTGCATTGCAACACGTTTTGGGTTTAGCGAGTCCACCTTATTTTGGAATATTAAAATTCATTTAAGTTGGAATTCAGTTGGGTCAGCCAGTACTTTATTACACTTGTGCTGACCAACTGAATCGGTTACTTTTAATGATAATAAATAAATTGGAACTTTAATTTACATTACATTAATAAAACCAATAACTCAAATTTCTCATGAAATTAATAAAGTAATTTATAACAAATTGTTCATAACTTTTGTAAATGTTTTTGCCACATAATTATTTGGGACATAAAATACAATAGGGTCAACGAAGATATAATTATTTTATGGTTTCTCACGCATTTTTTGTGGGGCAAACCTGCCATCAGTCGACCGATGGGGCTGACTTCCATCTGCATAGGGCGGCTCCCCACGGAAACAAGAAACCCTCACAACAGGCCTTACATTATATCCTTCCTAATGTCTTTAAAAAGTAACAGGCATTTACACAATTTCTTACAATTAAAAAACAAAAGTACTGAATTATTGGGAAATTACCTTACTTGGCTGCAAGTGAATTACAGTCTCGAGCGTCCTGTAAAAACACGGCGCTTGATGCGAAGTGACTTTCAAACTGTGCGATTTTGTATCAAATCTAAACTTTTTCCAGCCGGAAATCCCCTAACCTATCTATTAAAAAAAATTACAGCAAAAGCAAAGGTGCACATATACTACCATTCTACTGGCTACTGGCTTTACAGCCTAATATATGCTTTAAACGCGTCGGACCGCCGATCTGCACATTTCTCTAATTTGCGCATCAGAATAGCCCCGGAGAGCGCATGACATGCCGCCCCAATCCGAAGACTATGCCCAGTGTAAACTTTCTCGTCTAATACAACAAAAATAATCGTCGATTGTAGCGTTTTAGCAAACTGCTCTCTCTTGATTGGCTCACCACTTTACAAACAGTACTAAAATGACGATCATCTTCTGTTTTCTAGATAGTAAGTTAGGGCTTTAACTGGACAGTAAGCACCGTTTGTACTTGTCTTATAATGTTGATGGAAACCTGTCTAACTTTCGAGTGCTTAAACAAGCGAAAATTTATCTTACAATTTAGGCCATCCAAACAAAATTTTACATAATCAAGTTTCAGCACATTTGCTGCATTCTTGTTAGAAACTGTAATTTTCGCCACGCGTAGAAACGCTGCAAACGCTATCAAAAACATGCTTTTGTACAGCGACCTTTGATAAACTGACAGTGAACAATGTTCTACTGCATCAACTGTATTATGCAGTATGTGCATAGTTAGTTTTAGAACACCTCGCTCACAGATTCTGTGTCTTGATTGGCCGAGAGCGCGTCACGTGTCACTTGCTATTTTTACTATTTTTTACTTGCACTCCAAAAGACTATACCACGCAGCCTCGTTCTGAAAAAGTACTATGCGCATAGCAACACACGTACTATGCGCATAGCGACGAAAGCGTGACTGAAACCCAGACGTGTGTTTCGGTGCATTGCGTAAACATTGCTCTATCACCCTCGCACCCGTTCATCAAGGCAACAAAGTACACGTATGATCGAGAAAAAGGGAACGAAGATACAAATAGTCGGGTGCCCTTTCAAAACGCAAATTTAACGTACATTTCTTTCGTAAACAACGCACTGCTTGCACGTAGGTTTGATCACTGAATTTGGAGATTTTTTGTCATTACTATACTTTCAGGAAGCTTAAATTGTGCAGAATCTGTGAGTGAGGTGTTATAAAACAAATATTGACTGCTTTATTTCGCGGTATAGTAAAAATAGCCTCCCTCGGTGATCCATGGAGCATTCTATTTTCCCTCGGCTTCGCCTCGGGAAAATAGAATGCTCCATGGATCACCTCGGGAGGCTAGTTTTACTATACCACTCAAAGCAGTCAATATTTGTATAATAGGTAGTCTAACATCAGATTTCGGTTTGGCCCGCTGTACCCCATGAATAGCTTTTTGTTACTATGAACGCTTGCCCTGGTTCTGTCATGTTATATAGTATGTGAATGAAATTGACAGCCGACACAAACGTACAAATGGTACTATATGTATAGTTAGCGTTAAATAAGTGAGTGACAAAAAGAGCCATTAGGATTATTGGCAATGGCAATGAAGCGCTAAACTCGTATTGCTTGATAAATTGAATCAAAATGGTCTGTGCTCTTTGGTACGTTTTCCAAGTTGAAACTGCCACCGATTTTGAAAGTAAGCTTAAAAGCCCTGGAACCAGCTCTGAGGTTGTATTGCTACTGGTAGTAGTGACAATGGTTGTTATGTCATGTGTGGAGCAGCTTTTTTGAACGCCTCGACCTGCAGACGAGAACGTTTATCAGCTAGCGTGTTTTTGCATCCCAGGATATGTACAGCTTTAAATTGAATATTACACAGCATGCTTGTTACCACTAGCTTACGTATCAACGCCATAACATTCACTTCTTTAGATGTATTCGAGTTAATAACATTCACTAAAGCATCATTGTCTGTGTGGAGAAGTATTCTTTGATTAGACCAGTGATGTCCCCAGACAAGTATACCGTGGCTGCTATAGGATAACACTAGTCTTAGTGTTATATTTTCATCGGCCCATGAAGTTGGCCATTTCCCATAAAACCATTGGTACCGAAAACTGCACCGTATCCTAAAGCACCTGATGCATCTGTGTATACATGTAGGGTCTGGTCCGTTAGCCACTGGTCTGACAAAAAAATGCTTTACCATTAAATTGACTTAGAAACCATAACCACGCTTGTAAATCAATACCTATGGTTAAATTGATTAATCTCCTTAAAAATGCTCGACCAGTAACTACTACTTTGCAAGTAAAATTAAGAAAGCCGATAATTGACTGCAGTTGCCGTAAAGTAACCTTTTCTATAATGCCCAACGGGTTAACTCAATGGCTTTCTTCAGTTTGTCTGCCGGCAACCGAGCAGTCATTGCTATTGTATCTAGCTTAATCCCCGGAATGTAAGGCAGGATGTTGGGCCTTCGGTTGTCTCACGCGCTAATGGAATGCCCATTACATAATGCTTGGAATCCCACTAAGCGTGTTATGCCATATTGGTAATTTGTCGAAATAATTTAAAAAATCGTCAAGAATATGAACCTGGCTGGTGGGCTTTAATTCCTTCTGAGCTATCCATTGAATCGCTGTGCTAAATTCTTCGAATATAGCACAACTTGAGCGGCATCCCATTGGTAAAGTTTTATCATAAAACAATTGATTTTCCCATGAGAACCCAAGCAGGTTGTGATCACTGGGATGAACTGGGATTACTTTATGTCAAGTTTAGATAGCACACATCCTGGGCGCGAAATTATTTTCCCCACTATGGGAAAGGGTAAATGGGCGTTTCTACACCCCTCGCGTCATGATTATTCAGTAGTTTCAACAATAATACTAAAATATATTGTTATTGCTCAGTCAACTAGTTACACGTAGGCCAGAGGTACATTAAAGCACTTAGAAAAACGGCTTCTGTCGACCTCTCCCAGTAGCCAAGTAGATAATGGGTTAGGTTATAGGTCGTAAGATTGGGGTTCGAGTTCTCATGGGTTCAATTGTGCTCATTTTTCATTGACTATTTTTGTATTGTAAGTTTATTGTGGGATGAGTTTAATTTCAGGGGAAGCAAGGTTCTAAGAACCTAAGTGTCTTCCATTCAGTGTGGTCTAGACACGCCCAGTTATGATAATTGGCCTTTACCATGTTGGGAAAAAAAATCACGCACCCTGGGCCCACCGACTTTAAAATGTTAATTGCATCATCTGTAGATGCGTACTTGACCGTTCCATAGCAATCTGGTATACCGTTATTAACTGAACCGTTTTCTGGATAAGACAAATGGTGAATGATTTGAAATAGCCCTGGCTGTTTTTTAGGAACCAATCCAATAAGCCATTTGCGCGTGACCCCGAGTTAAATTTGAATAACATCTGGTACACTGACTTGCTCACACAGCTTGGCACAGTTTAACTTTAAATTCTCCAGACAAAAGACGCTGTTGCTATATCACGTGATTCGGGGCAAGCTCTTGCATAGTTACGTTAGAGACGCTCAGCTCTGGAATGGTCTGGTGTCTTTTTGCCATTCTCACCCATTGTAAACAATGTATTGGTGCTGAGCGTCTCTTACGTAACTATGCAAAAAGCTTGCCCCGAATCACGTGATATAGCAACAGTGTCTTTGGTCTGGAGAATTTGAAGTTAAACTGTGCCAAGCTGTGTGAACAAGTCAGTGTACCAGATATTATTTAAATTTAACTCGGGGTCACGCCCAAATGGCTTATTAGACCGTGGGATGATCATCAAAAAGGGCTCTAGTTTTTTAGATTTTTAGTCTATCCTCCGCAACTACTTGATTTTTTGCCCACATTTACTTTCGATAGTCCCGAATGGCATGTGGAATTCGTCAAGGGCAAAACCTGCACACTAATGAGTTATCGTAATTAGAAAATAATTATAGGAAAATAGCGCCCTCTGCTGCTCAAAACTAGAAAACTGTGCACAAACTCAATTGGGAAATCACTTGTGCACAAAGAAATGGGGAAGTTACCCTGACTATTTTATCTTGCTTTCCCTTAACAGGTTTTTGAATACTTTTCAATACATTTCCTGATCTTCCGCATACTTGTCTAACCCAAATATGATTTAAAATTCAAATAGATCTGATAGCATCAATAAAGTTTCATGCTGTAAGTTTAGTTGTTAAAATTGAAGTTAAAATTGGGAACTTTAATTCTACTTTCTTGACTTTGACAGTACATGTATTTCGAACAAAACTATTTCTATACTGGAGTCTGGTACTACTAGTATGAAATGATAATCAGTCAGTTTTCACACAAATACAAATGAAAACAAATTGAATGCATACCAATTCTGTAATTACTTTTCAGCACCCCCCAGAAAAACTTGCAAATTTCTTTTTTAATGACTATTGATGTTGAAGTGGGCGATATTCTTAAACAATTTGACTACATTATTCATCTGTAATGATCCATAAACATTATATAATTGTTTGAGGCAACTGTTAAAAAAAGAAATGATAAAATAATTAAGCTGGGCCAAAATTAATAAATTAAATTTTGCCTAAATACCTTTGACTTCCACTAGTACTGGGCCTACTACATGTAGTACGACCAGCAACTGGGGCTGTGCTTTTTGATGAGCTTGGAAGGTCTTTGTCATGTTTGTCCAGGCTAGGCTGCGTCGCCGGCGTCCTCGACAGTACATCTCCGATGGGCGATGCCGATATTCTTTTTAGAAATTACGCTTTCTGGGCAATCTAACTCCTGCCAACGAGTGCTACATTCCCTAAACTTGGCAAGGCTTTTGTCACTAAACTGTACAAGCTTGGATTTAGTTTTTGTTGTGTGCATACAGCAAAAATCAGGGCCATCTTCGCCACTTTCTTACCTTTCACAGGACGATGTTTCCTGAGAAGACGCCATCTTTCTTAAATCCGTAGAACCGAAGTATTTAGAAACAAGCTCTTTCATTGGTTCACACGCATGTTCAATTCGCTATGATTGGCCGAGCGTATAGTCATCGTTTTATTTGCTGCACACGCTCATATAGTCATTTGTAAATTATACACACTTATGTTGCTTACATTTTCGCAAATATATCCATAATGTGCAGGATTTGGGCTTTACGACTTTTGTGACGTGGTAAGTAGAATTTCCTACAAATTTTAGGCCCAAATGTAAGTAGTTGTGCGGGGTAGACTACTGGAAAACAAAATTTGGAGCATCATCCCACGGTCTAAATTGGGCTGACACAAAAATTATTTAGCGGCAAGTCTTGGAAGGGCACTGAGCGTCTTCCTAGTTTAGGTTCAAGCGTTAGTTTTTCATAAAATACTTCTGGATTTCCAAGAGCAGAATGATTTTAAATTCTTGGATGTACGATTTGCTTGTGTTCCCGTAAAACCTAAATGAAAACCGAATGTAAATACATCAATTAGGTATCTATATTTTTCGGTATCATATCCTCTTAACATGATTTCAAGCACATCTTTATTTACTGGCGTTGTTGGTTTGTCCTGGGCTGAAGGAGGTATGTCCCTTTCCTGGTCTGAATTTAGGTTCTGTAAGAAAGCCCCTGTTTGTGAATACGGTAGCATCCTCCTTTGGGGCGGTTGCTTGTGGGAATGTTCCCCGTATGGAAAAGACTGGAATTTTGTTTCGCACCTAAAAGGTGTTTGTAGCCGCATGCATCCATCGTAAGCCAATCCGCGCAAAAAACGGAAACAGAGCCCTGGCTGGAATTGGTTCCTGGCTGATGGGTATGATGGTTTGCGAAGTGCCCCTGTTTGATAAGATGGTTTTGCCCCTGTATTAGCTGGTATGGAGCCCTTTAAGTGCTTTTAGGTACAGTTCCGTGTGAAAGTGATCCCACTGGAGCGGCGTAGATTGCTTAAGCTTTCTGGACGTGATATCGTACATGTTATTGTCACCCTCACTTGCTATCTGGTTAATTAATTCCCGGTACTTTAGCAGTTTACCTGCTTCACTAGAATACTTTCTAGTGTAAACTGTTGAGTGAATGGCAAAGGCCAAATTCCATTCATTTATGTTTTTCGGAACCTTTTTGTTCGATGGCAATAAGCACAATTCGCTATTCCCACCTGGAACGTTTTGGACCACAATTTTGTTTTGCACCGATTGAGAGGGATGAAGCAACAAGCCAAAATCTACAAATTCGTTTGACCAAATGTTTTCTCTGATATCCTTGTTTACTGCAAAATCTAACGGTAAAGGTGCGGATGCGGGAACAGACCCCCACCAATGCCCAGAGACTCACATGTGCCAAGCAAACTCGGCACCTGACCAATTCCCAGAAAACCGCCAGAAATCGGCCCCAGTCCGACATCTGAAGATTCCCTAGCAGTTGGCACAGATGGTCCAGGATTTTGTCCCCCTCATCCGGTGAAGGCTAATACTACTGCGCCGTTGTTCAACCCCGGAGAAAGCACTCCTCCGCTTGTATTCTGAGGTTTCCATGTCAAAGCTGCTGGACGCACCATGTGGGATTCAACGGCTGTGATGGACTGGGCCTCTTGAGGCCGAGCGCCAATGCTGGTTGGCTGGTTATGGAATGCCCTAGCCAGATCTGCTTGCACAGCCAAGCTAATCTGCTGCGTTATGGCGCTCACTACCGACGCCGTCACCGACTCTTGCATTCTTATTGTGTCGATGAACACCTCCTCTTGTACCGACTTATCTTGTGGTCTCGACGTGCCTTCCTGCTGACGCACCGCCGGTGGCTCTTGTACCGACTTGTCTTGTGGTCGTGGTGTGCTGTCCTAACGTACCACTTGCGGAGTTGCTTTGTCCTGAGCGACTTGCTCGGGCTCCGTTGTACTTAAGCTGTCCTTCGTTCTTTTGCGTGTACTACGCCTCACCGAATCCGATGAGGATTGAGGACGTCTTGCGCTTCGATCTTCCCATCCTGCAACAAACAACAAACTAGACAGCAGTCATTGTACTTTGATAATGTTAGCTTCCTTAACCAAGTAAAGGGAAACAAAATATGGCAAACCAGACTGCCCTGTTTATGACTACATAGCCTTTAACATTGTGGACTCATCGGCCGGTTGCCCTTGGTGGTGCAAGGACAAAGTACGGAGCCTAGGCACGGCGAACGTAGCGACTAGACCAAATGGGATTACCAAAACACAAAATCAATTGTCTGGGTAAATTGCACTTGTTCGACACACAAACGTGTAACAACACAATTGAAATTAATGTCTGGGTGAAATATAAAATGATTACATAAGGCACGCAATCCGCGTTGTGTGCTATACTGGACCTGGGAACGGTAAGCATCACCCGACAGCAACACCACGCAGCGGGCAAGCTGCACGGGCCATCATTTGCAACCCGCATGCAACCAATAAAATAATATAAACCGAAAACCTAGACAAACATATAGTTGCTTAAATTATTTAGAGCTCAAATGGCCAAACAGCGCCCTTATACGCCAACCTAGAACCAAGTTATAAAACTGTGAGGGCTCCCTGGTAACAGCCTTGGGTATCTTGGTATAAGGATAGTATCGAATGTATATTATAATGCTTCCGTAACGAGGACATAACATAATATAAACCCTGCTGTACCGGTACAAGGTTGACGAACGACTGACTGTTGCCAAGACGATCAGTTTTCACACCGCTGTTGGCTTATTTTTTAGGCCAATTAATCGCCCCTAATTACGTAATTCAAAAATCCTGCTCGGGGTTCCTGCCGGTACCAGTGCTAAAAATAATGCTGTCAGGCTGCCGGTGTCCGAGGAAAATGCAGAAATACAGACATACAGGGAAACAGAAATTTCGTTTATGTGTTAGATGTAAAAAAAGGGACTGTACTATTGATCGCACAAAAAACAACTAATTTAACACACTGTTATAAAAATGCACATGTTAATATTTAAAAATCTGCAAGAGCTTTTATTAACATACAGCAAATTTAACTTTAACAGATCTGATCGTCAATTCTGTCTGATAATAACAACAAAATATTAAAACATTTACATAACATGTACATAATTCTTTGGTAATTTACGCATACAATTTTCTTGGCAAAGTCATATCAAATGTAAAATAAATAAATATGTCAAATACTTGTTGGAATAATAATAATGATGACGTGGGTGCTTATATAGCGCTTTATACCCCTACAATGTATATTGTTTCAATGCTCTTTTACAATTATCATCCCTGTTCAGTAGGAGCAAGACCATTTTATGCAGCAGCTCGAGATCAACGCATGTGATCTCTACCTTCACAGGTACCTATTATACTCTTTGGTGGAGATCGAGAGGCAATTGTAGCAAGGTGTCTAGCCCAAGAACACAAGCCCCATGTTTCCTGCCACGGTTCGAATCCACGTACCACCGTACAGGAGTCAAACACCGTAACCACTGGACCATAACGCCCCACAATAATTATATGTATATCACCAAGCCAAGGCGCGGGTTTATTTTTAACGAAACTCGATCCCAGGCGGGTTCAGGCCGATGGTATCGGGAAGCACACCCACGCATTTCCGGCCTTGCTCGCTGCTGACAGACATTCCCGGCCTTACTTGTGACGTGTTTTACGTCATCCGTTTTGAATCTGGAAAAAAAATTGCGTGTATTTACGTCCTCCGGCGCGAACTGGTTAATGTCATGTCAAAAATGTACAATACTTAGACAAGATTCTATGAGTGTATAGATTGAAGTTGCATGTTAATTAGCTGTTTCGGCATTTCAGCCGAAACAGCTATTGTTTTCGTTAAAGTTTTTTTGGCTGTTTCGGTTTTTCACCGAAACAGCTTTTGTTTTCGTTAAAGTTTTTTTAGCTGTTTCGGCATTTCGGCCGAAACAGCTATTGTAATCGTTAAAGTTTTTTTTATTAGCTGTTTCGGTTTTTCACCGAAACAGCTTTTGTAATCGTTAAAGTTTTTTTAGCTGTTTCGGTTTTTCACCGAAACAGCTTTTGTAATCGTTAAATTTTTTTTTTTTCTTTTTTTTTTTTTTTTTTTTCTTTTTTTTTTTTTTCTTTTTCAGACTTTTCTCCATAGGATTTGCACACGTTTGTTCAGACAATACACTTTGACACTTTAATAAATCCGATCGACTTGAGACTTGGCACACACTTAGACCACCACCCACAGACGGTCCTCGAAGAAATTCGTCACGATTACGTCATTCAAGGTCACGTGACCTCACGTTAAAGGTGAAAATTTCCCCATAGGTTTTGTACACGTTTTTCTTCAGACTATTGACTTTGGCACTTCGGTAAATCCGACCGACTTGAAACCTGGCATATACTTAGAACACCACCCCCAGATGTTTCTGAAAGAAATTTGGCACGATTGCATCATTGAACGTCACGTGACGTCACGTTAAAGGTGCACATTTTTCTCCCATTGGTTTTGTACACGTTTTTCTTTAGACTATTGACTTTGACACTTTAGTAAATCCGATCGACTTAAGACTTAGCACACACTTAGACCACCATCCATAGACGGTCCTAGAAAAAAAATCGGCACGATTACGTCATTCAAGGTCACGGAGCGTCACGTTAAAGGTTCAATTTTCCCCCATAGGTTTTGTACACGTTTTTCTTAAGACTGTTGACTTTGAAACTTTCGTAAATTTGATCGACTTGAGACTTGGCACACACATAGACCACCACACACACATATTGAAAGTAATGTAAGACACTCGAAACAGCTCTGTGTTTGTCCACAAACACATGTCTAGTTTTTTCTTTTTCTTTTTTTTTTTTTTCTTTTTTTTTTTTTTCTTTTTTAGACTTTTCTCCATAGGATTTGCACACGTTTGTTCAGACAATACACTTTGACACTTTAATAAATCCGATCGACTTGAGACTTGGCACACACCTAGACCACCACCCACAGACGGTCCTCGAAGAAATTCGTCACGATTACGTCATTCAAGGTCACGTGACCTCACGTTAAAGGTGAAAATTTCCCCATAGGTTTTGTACACGTTTTTCTTCAGACTATTGACTTTGGCACTTCGGTAAATCCGACCGACTTGAAACCTGGCATATACTTAGAACACCACCCCCAGATGTTTCTGAAAGAAATTTGGCACGATTGCATCATTGAACGTCACGTGACGTCACGTTAAAGGTGCACATTTTTCTCCCATTGGTTTTGTACACGTTTTTCTTTAGACTATTGACTTTGACACTTTAGTAAATCCGATCGACTTAAGACTTAGCACACACTTAGACCACCATCCATAGACGGTCCTAGAAAAAAAATCGGCACGATTACGTCATTCAAGGTCACGGAGCGTCACGTTAAAGGTTCAATTTTCCCCCATAGGTTTTGTACACGTTGACTTTGAAACTTTCGTAAATTTGATCGACTTGAGACTTGGCACACACATAGACACGCATACATGTAGACACTACCACACTGAGGGCATACTTGTCATTCTATCCAATGGAGGACACTTGAGTGTGTGTGAATTACACCTATCAAAGTGAGGACACTACACTAAATTGCTGGTTGTCCATTGGTTTCATATTGATGTGCATTCTAAAGTCATCATTGCGATTGCAAATTCTAAATAGTCAAGTACTCTGACGCATCCGTACATGTATGTGAACTGACGAAACACCCTGCTTAGCTTTGATGAAGCTTCATTTTGTTCCGACAAAAGTCTTTGATGTTCCTCCAGCTTCGTGTCTGCAGTGCCACAAGACAGGATGTTTCGATGTCTCGTTTGCCAGGAAGCTTCTTCAGCAGAAAGAATTTCTGCAAACCCTTCGTAACGTCTCCCTTCTCCTCGGCAGTCCAGGGACGACGTTTCACTCGTCTCGAGTTGTTCAGAGATGCCAGACTTCCAGATGGAACACTGATAGGAGCCTGTCGAGTACCTAATGTCAAATAGGAAACAAGTCGATATAAAACACAGATATTTCGGCACTTTTAATTCAGACAGCCCGATAGCCAGATGAACAAACAAATGGACAGACAGACAATTGTTTTTTTAAAGACAGCCCGACTTAACCAGTTTGCGCCGGGATTATTTTAACATCGCCAAGCCCACGGGAGGGATTATTTTTTAAGAAACTCGATCTGAAGCGGGTTCAGGCTGATAGTGCCGGGAAGCACACCCACGCATTTCCGGCCTTGCGCGCTGCTGACATACATTTCCGAACTTGAACTTGGCAGGTTTATGCGTCATTCGTTTTGAATTTTGGAAAATTTTTGCGTTTATATACGTCATCCGGCGCGAACTGGTTAAAATACAGACACATAAAAGCCTAAACTTACTGTTTTCACTGGGCACATCACAGGAATTGTCACTGCTGTTATCGCTGTCCTCGTCACTAGTGAAGCCTTCTGCAAGTCACAAAGAGCAGTTTTTGTTAGATTAATGCACACATACCCGACAGTTGGTTGTTGTCCTGCATGTAAATTCAGAAAAGTGGACTCAACTCTTGTCAAATTTCTGTGGTCTGTTTCTTTCTATTTTTCTCTATTTCTCTTTCTTGTTCTGTAATGCAGGAGCAATAGCAAAAGAAATGCACACAAACACGTATACCATTTGTTATCATATATTGTGAACTGATAACAAAATGTTATTTCTTGCATTTCTTTCGCTGTTGAAGATGTATTAGTGAATAGTAATTACTGATCAAATATGTTTCAACAAAAGCAATAATTAATGTCTTTCTTTTGCTGTTGAGTAAATAATTTAAAACAACTGTGTCCTTACCGCCAGTGACATGCAGTTCATCCAGGGATTTGCCCTGCTGGGAAGGCAAGTTTCCCCTCTCCAAGCTGAGAAAAAGTCTAGAAAGTTTGGTGACCCTCTGCACAGTATCTGGCAACTGGTAGTATTCACGATGGACACGCAAATCATGACCCATGAAGTTTGCAAGTGTTTCAAGTTGATGTTCCTTCAAGGCAAGAATTTGCGATGCGGTTGCCACGTGCTTACGAAGTTTTGTAGACCGGATGCTGGCAGCATTGTCAAGGCCCGCCATGTCTGCGTACAATCTTATACAGTCACATCCTCTTATATGACCTGTACCTCCATAAGAACATCGTGCAAACAAGTAGGTGTTGTCGTGGGCGACTCCAGCTTCATTTCTCTTCGCAATCAGAGCACTCAACCACGCCACCACCTCATTGCTGAGAAGCACAGGAACAGTTCGACCCCTCTTGCCAACTATTTCGACAACTCTGAACATCTTGCACAGATGCCGTTCAAGATCAGTCAGCAGGCATTCCCCGTTGACACTAGCTGTTGTGTGCTTCTGAAAGTCTTCTAGTTTCATTTTTGATACCTCCCCTTGCCTTCTGCGGTTGAACATAATAAGGTGGCACAGTGCGACTTCATTCAATCTCTTCCAAGCTGGTCCAATTTGTTCGCCCCGAGCATCCTGGACAAGTTTCACTTCTCTGTTGCCAGCTTCATAGAGGAACGCCGACATTTTCACAACATCAGCATTTGTCGGCAGAATTTGAGGTTGGTTGCGCTTTCCTTGGTACAGTGTTCTGTGTGCATGGGTGGATACACGGTCTCGCCAGGTCAGTTCGCACAACTGCAGAAATTCTTCAGCGTGTTGGGCTTTTTGCTTCTGGCCAGACTCTAGAGCATTTCCTTTAAGTATGAGTGCACACTTCTTGATGGAATGTCCAATCTTTAAAGCTAGAGACGGAACATCATACAACTGGTTGTCTTCATTAAAGCCAGCAATACCGTGAATAGCCTTGATGATATCATTCAGGTAGTGGGGGTGGACAAATAATTCAAGTGATGCATTTGGCTGGTGGGTATTCTTGCGGAGTTGTATGACAAGACGACCCAATTCCCGTATCTTGTTTCGGATGTAGCCATGTTGATCTACATCGTGCCCGAGTTTCGCGTATTCCCGCTTGGCTACTTCCACAATCAAAGTGTCATTCTTGGCCAGCAGAGTCACCTCATCTCTCTTCATCGGAATAAGAACCTGGTTCAACTGGAAAGACACACCGACAGGTGGAGGCTTTAACAAATCACTCTTGTGAGCAACACATCTACGCAGAGGAGTTGTGGTAGTGCTACCATGCGAGTGTGCAGGGAGTGCAGGTTTCAGTGGGCACTGGTGACGCCAGAGATCACTTCGCACATAATAGCCATAACAATATATGCACGGTCCGTATGCATGTGGAGATACCTTATGATTAGGCCTATATCCTACAATAAGTGCACCCCGGCCTTTCCGAAGGACTTGGCAATTGTGCCTATGATTACCAACATTGCGGATTTTCCACAAAAGTATCTTACGGGCACTTGGGTTGGTCTCAGACGCAATCTCTACAACTTCGCTCTCTTCTTTGTGACATGACTGGAGATGACGGGGCAACTTAGATTGAGGTACTTCACAGAAAAAGCAAAAGTGTTTCTTGTCCCATTTCCTGTGCCCACTTTCATTGCTGGTCTCCATGACCGTTATGTGACCGGTCTCAGTAGCCTCGGTTGATGATCTCTGTGACTCGGCACTTGAGGCTTCATATGGAGCAGTACAAACGGCAGGTCCTGTACCAGAATCAGCCTGTGGGCCATCATCCCAAATGGAACTGCTTTGTAGACTGTCTGAACCATTTAAGTGCGGATTCAAGAAACTCGGATGGGCCACCTGGCATAGAAATCAAATCAAAATCACATTTAATTTTAAACAAATAACAATTTCTTTGGGGAGGGGTGGGAGGGCGAGGGGAGGGGTGGGATAGCGAGGGGAGGGGTGGGTGTGTGGGGGAGGGGTGGGTGTGTGGGGGGGGGGGGGGGGTGGGGGGGGGGGGGGGGGTGGGTGTGTGGGGTGAAGGGGGGGGGGATGGTGCTTGCCAAAAACACTTTATTTACAAATTTGTTTCTGGCTTCTGGGCACCCACAGTGAATATTTGATAGGGTTCAGAAAACAAGTTCACTAATGAATCAAAATCTTACTACTTTCTATGTTGCCGGATGCAGAAAACGTTTATGATTTAGAACGAGTGGAAAAAAACCAAAACACCACTGTTATTTTCTTTCGGGGTAGACGCATATGCCTAATTGCCTCGGACTAGTTGCCCCTCTGAAGGAGAGGGAGTTGGGAGTAGGGGTGGGAGGGGTGGGGTGTGGGGTGGGGGGGGGGGGGGGGGTGAAAGGGGGGGGGGGTGCTTGCAAAAAAAACACTTGATTTATAAATTTGTTTCTGGCTTCTGGGCACCCAGAGTGAATATTTGGGTTCTGAAAACAAGTTGAGTGTGTGTGAATTACCTCATATGGAGCAGTACAAACGGCAGGCCCTGTACCAGAATCAGCCTGTGGGCCATCATCCCAAATGGAACTGCTTTGTAGACTGTCTGAACCATTCAAGTGCGGATTCAAGAAACTCGGATGGGCCACCTGGCATAGAAATCAAATCAAAATCACATTTAATTTCAAACAAATAACAATTTCTTTGGGGAGGGGTGGGAGGGCGAGGGGAGGGGTGGGTGTGTGGGGGAGGGGTGGGTGTGTGGGGGGGGGGGGGGAAGGGGGGGGGGGGGATGGTGCTTGCCAAAAACACTTTATTTACAAATTTGTTTCTGGCTTCTGGGCACCCACAGTGAATATTTGATAGGGTTCAGAAAACAAGTTCACTAATGAATCAAAATCTTACTACTTTCTATGTTGCCGGATGCAGAAAACGTTTATGATTTAGAACGAGTGGAAAAAACCCAAAACACCACTGTTATTTTCTTTCGGGGTAGACGCATATGCCTAATTGCCTCGGACTAGTTGCCCCTCTGAAGGAGAGGGAGTTGGGAGTAGGGGTGGGAGGGGTGGGGTGTGGGGTGGGGGGGGTGAAAGGGGGGGGGGGGTGCTTGCAAAAAAAACACTTGATTTATAAATTTGTTTCTGGCTTCTGGGCACCCAGAGTGAATATTTGGGTTCTGAAAACAAGTTGAGTGTGTGTGAATTACCTCATATGGAGCAGTACAAACGGCAGGCCCTGTACCAGAATCAGCCTGTGGGCCATCATCCCAAATGGAACTGCTTTGTAGACTGTCTGAACCATTCAAGTGCGGATTCAAGAAACTCGGATGGGCCACCTGGCATAGAAATCAAATCAAAATCACATTTAATTTTAAACAAATAACAATTTCTTTGTGTTATCTATAAAATATACTATCTATTTTAACACCATCACAAGCAACAACATTCGCCCTTGATGTGCAACTTAACTGACGACATACCGGTATTTCAATTCAATTCAATTCAATTCAATTCATTTATTCATCATGTGACACACATGAAATTTGATTTCCCTAGTACAGCAGTAATTACACAAAAATTACACAAATATTAGAAAATATGCTCACAAAGGCAATACACACAAGAAATCATTTACTAACATTACATATTACAAATTATACAATTTCAATTCCAATTAACTACATGATAACGACCCGGGCCCCTACTCTGTTATACCTTGAATATGAAGTTGGTAAAAGAATTTAAAAGCCTATTTCTTTGGGACTATACACATTGCACAAGGTAAATACACCCTGCAATCATCTAGTAAAATTACAGTTAAAGTTGTGTATGGCATTTGGTAAAAAGGAATTTTTGAACCTGTTTGTTTTTAGACTTAACTGACGAATTCTACCCGATTTATTTGTAACAATTAATGGGTTGAGAGGATGTGTGCCGTCAGACAAAACACAGTTGAACTTGTTCATGAGACTCCTTTGAACCAACACCTGAAGGCTCTCATTACCATCACCTATAATCCTATCTGCACGTTTCCCAATACGTTCCAGTTTCTTCCGGTTGTTAACAGTGAGCGAGTTAAACCAAGCAATAGAACAGAAAGTTAACAATGATTGAATTGTGCTCTGGTAAAACAATTTTAAGATCCGGGTGTTTACATTAAAGGATTTCATGTACGGTATTTATCCTCTTCATAAAAAGATATGTAATTCAAATGAGAATTTGTGTCATGTGCATTCATTATATGACTTCTAAGACTTCTAAGGCACTTAGGGAGACACTAAAATGTCTCCCTAAGTGCCACTGTCTCCTTATTACCTAACAAATTACGCTAGTTTGTCTCCCCAAGTGCCTATTTGGAAGAATTACGCATTTCATTGGTATTCTTCCTAACCTGTCTGTTTTTAATTAATGCATTCTATGGTAATTTTCTCACCTGGTGCTCAAATAGGCAGCGTGTCACACCATCTGTGTATCGGACGCAGTACTTTCCTGATAAGAAAGCCACAAATTCAACTAATTAAACTTTAAAGGGATTACATGCAATTGGGAGTGGAATGTTGAAAAGTATTTGTTGTTTACAGATCATATATATTTTTGGTTCTGAAAGGGGGGGGGGAGGAATCAAGTTTAGGAAAAATGGCATTGTTTATTTACATGTGGTACATGTCATGGGGGGATGTAAGAGGGTATACAGCTGTCTTAATTTATGTGTGACAAATGGGATTCTACATTATGGATTACATTTCTTACCTACAGAACCCACAACCCTAATGTGGGTTCACGTTAACGTGAACCCACAAATTACGAGGGCATTCCATTTGTTTTCGTCATATGTCCTTTTAGAGGCTCCGCACTTACCTTTGGTGAAGGAGATTATTACGGCAGGATACCATGATGAATCTGGAGGCCACAGTGCGATTACGTTCTCCCCTTCATGATGCTGGTGATTTGTCAAGGTTCCATCAAGACGACTACTTCGTTTCATGTTTGTTATGGTAGTTCTGTCAGCCACACCTAGACTACACAACAATACAACAACAATATACCATTAAACTGATAATAAGCCACTTTGGAGTTCCGACTGCGCATGTGCACAACAAGATTCAACAATTTTTCTCAAGGAGGTCAAGTGATACAAACACGGCAGACAAATGCACACAAGGCTATGGGGGACGTGGTAACCAAATCCGCATTTTTTACATTTTCTTGTGAAATCGAAAAAAATAAATAATATTTGTTCGAACAAAAGTTTGGCCACACAAAGCGGCTGAAAACACCAAAACGTAAACAAAAATATGTTACTTAGTAACTTTAAAACACGACGATCTCTTGAAATTTGCTGGTACCCCGCTATGCTTTTGCACGCAATCGATGAAATGTTTATATCGAAAGAAAAATCGTCAAGGGAAAATGTGCGCATGTGCAGTTGGAATACCAAATTGGCTTATACAATTAAATATTAATAATTGTGGCTACTTATTTGTTTTATTATTTATACAATAACTACAATTAACTATTTCTTGTTCGCACGGTGCTCAACAACTCATGCTTGCGTTGGCAAAATAAAGCAGTTAAATTTGGTTATAACTTCTATATTATTCTGAAATTAGGCATATTCACTTCCCATATCATCCTATAGACTAGAGTAAGAGATCGAGGCCATTTAACTAAAAATTACATTACAACGTAAATGAGCACGTCATATACCGTCATCTGGGGTGACTTTGATACTCAGTGTGACTTTGATAAATCACCCCGAATGTCAAAATTGAACAACAAAGTGTCCAAAACTCTGTGTAGTTGTGTTTTTATGATAGTATTTGTCTTTTCTGTCTTCGCAGATACTGATTGAGCTCTGATGTACCGTAACAATCATGCCACGGGTCTATAAACGGAAGGCTGGGTCGAGGGGCTATCAAACCATTAAAGTTATCAGAAAACCCAAATATTTGTATTGTTTGAATAGTTTTGTAGCTTGTGTTTTTTTAAAACGAATTAAAATTATCAAAGTCACCCCAATAAGAGGGTTAATTTGATAACATAGGCTTTATTCATTGGTTATCAATGTCACCCCGACAACGGGGTGACTTTGATATTTTGTTGTGGTTTTAAAAAAATATGAAAACACAATCTGATGAAGAAGTGATTTGGTCTATTGATAGCCAAGAGGCACATTGCTATTAGTTGAAAGAATCAAGGGTGAAAACCCCATTTATCCTACTCAAAAGATATCAGAAGTGCCAAAAACTATCAAAGTCACCCCAGATGACGGGTATGTCATACTCTGCTACATTCATACTCAGTCATACTCATAGTCATACATAGCGAGTAACATGCAAGCTTCCAAATACAATATCTCTACTTACCATTTATTCCAGCTCCATGGTACACCTAGCTAGCTGCAAATGACCACGTCTTCGCATAAACTACAATATGCACTTAGGCCAAAACAACGTTATAATAGTTAAGACATGTCTGAACGAGTATGTTGTCATGTACTAATGTACACATGTAATTGTACATACATGTTTACATTTACGTCATTTTCACACGCGCAACCAACGGAGGGCGCTATGCCATTCAGAGTAATCCCGTTTGCGGTTTTTTTGACGGGAAAAAAAATGTGCATACTGCCTCACGTCAGGTCTTATGCGTCAACCGAGGACTCCTCCCAAACGCTTTGATATTTAACCAACAGTCAAAAACGGCCACGAAAGTGCCATTTTTCACAATATTTCATACCGAGGACGCGCTCGGTTTGCAAGGTGTCCTCAGTATGTGAGTGTGTACTTACATTAAAGCCCTCCATTTGCGGTATTGACATGTACCACCACACACACATATTGAAAGTAATGTAAGACACTCGAAACAGCTCTGTGTTTGTCCACAAACACATGTCTAGTTAGCTGTTTCGGTTTTTCACCGAAACAGCTTTTGTTTTCGTTAAAGTTTTTTTTTTTTTAGCTGTTTCGGTTTTTCACCGAAACAGCTTTTGTTTTCGTTAAATTTTTTTTTTTAGCTGTTTCGGTTTTTCACCGAAACAGCTTTTGTTTTCGTTAAAGTTTTTTTTAGCTGTTTCGGTTTTTCACCGAAACAGCTTTTGTTTTCGTTAAAGTTTTTTTTTTTCTTTTTTTTTTTTTTTTTTTTTTCCACTTTCAGTGTTTTTACCCATAGGATTTACACACGTTTGTTCTGCCAATACACTTTGGCACTTTGCTAAATCCAATCGACTTGAGACTTGGTATACACTTAGACCTCCACCCACAGATGGTCCTAGAAGAAATTTGGCTCGATTGCGTCATTCAAGGTCACGTGACGTCACGTTAAAGGTTTAATTTTCCCCATAGGTTTTGTACACGTTTTTCTTCAGACTATTGACTTTGGCACTTCGGTAAATCCGACCGACTTGAAACTTGGCATACACTTAGAATACCACCCCCAGATGTTTCTGAAATAAATATGGCACGATTGCGTCATTCAAGGTCACGTGACGTGAAGTTAAAGGTGCAATTTTTTTCCCCATAGGGTTTGTACACGTTTCTCTTTAGACTATTGACTTTGACACTTTCGTGAATTTTATCGACTTCAGACTTAGCACATAACTCGACCACCATCACCAGGAGGGCCAAGGGAAAAATCGTAATAATGACGTCATCGTGGGTCATGTGACGTCACATTAAAGGTTTAGTTTTAAGGACCCTCTATCTCTAGAAGTACATGTCCGATTGGGGTCAAACTTGGTATGCAAGTATTCCAGGATGTGTTACAGACGAAAATTAAGATGACATCATGATGACATCATCGGGTATCATGTGACGTCACATTAAAGGTATAATTTTCCCCATAGGTTTTGTACACGTTTTTCTTCAGACTGTTTAATTTGACAGTTTGGTGAATCCGATTGACTTGAAACTTAGCACACACCTCGACCACCATCCCCTGGAGGTCCAGGAGAAAAATCGTCATGATGACGTCATCGTGGGTCATGTGACGTTACACAAAATGTGCAGTTTTTAAGACCCTCTATCTCTGGAAGTACACGTCCGATTGGGGTCAAATTTGGTTTGCAAGTATTCGAGTATGTGTTATAGACGAAAATTAAGATGACGTAATTATGACATCATCGGGTGTCATGTGACGTCACATTAAAGGTTCAATTTTCTCCATAGGTTTTGTACACGTTTTTCTTCAAAGTATTGAATTTGACACTTCTGTCAATTCGATCGACTTGAGACTTAGCACAGACCTCGACCACCATCCTTAGGAGGGTCAAGAACAAAATAATCAAGATGACGTCATCGGGGGTCATGTGACGTCACATTAAAGGTGTAGTTTTTAAGACCGTCTAACTCTGAAAGTACAAGTCCGGTTGGGGTCAAACTTGGTTTGCAAGTATTCGAGGATGTGTTATAGACAAAAAATAGGATGACGTAATTATGACATCATCGGGTGTCATGTGACGTCACATTAAAGGTTCAGTTTTCTCCATAGGTTTTGTACACGTTTTTCTTCAGACTATTGAATTTGACAATTTGGTAAATCCGATCGACTTCGGACTTGGCACACACCTCGACCACCATACCCAGGAGGGCCAAGGGGGAAATCGTCAGGATGACGTCATCGTGGGTCATATGACGTCACATTAAAGGGGCAGATTTTAGGACCCTCTATCTCTGGAAGTACATGTCTGATTGGGGCCAAACTTGGTATGCAAGTATTCCAGAATGTTTAATAGACGAAAATTAAGATGAAATCATGATGACATCATCGGGTGTCATGTGACGTCACTTTAAAGGTGCAGTTTTTCCCATAGGATTTGTACACGTATTTTTCAACTTATATATCTTGGGAAAATTGACAAATTCAATCGATTTTAGACTTGGCACACACATAATGAAAGTTATCTTAGACATCCGAAACAGCTCTGTGTTTGTCCACAAACACATGTCTAGTTTTTCTTTTTTTTTTTTTTTTTTTTTTTTTTTTTTTTTTCCACTTTCAGTGTTTTTACCCATAGGATTTACACACGTTTGTTCTGCCAATACACTTTGGCACTTTGGTAAATCCAATCGACTTGAGACTTGGTATACACTTAGACCTCCACCCACAGATGGTCCTAGAAGAAATTTGGCTTGATTGCGTCATTCAAGGTCACGTGACGTCACGTTAAAGGTTTAATTTTCCCCATAGGGTTTGTACACGTTTTTCTTTAGACTATTGACTTTGGCACTTCGGTAAATCCGACCGACTTGAAACTTGGCATACACTTAGAACACCACCCCCCAGATGTTTCTGAAAGAAATTCGGCACGATTGCGTCATTCAAGGTCACGTGACGCCACATTAAAGGTTCACATTTTACTCCCATTGGTTTTGTACACGTTTTTCTTTAGACTATTGACTTTGACACTTTAGTAAATCCGATCGACTTGAGACTTGGCACACACTTAGACCACCATCAACAGACGGCCCTAGAATAAATTCGGCACGATTACGTCATTCAAGGTCACGGGGCGTCACGTTAAAGTTTCAATTTTTGTCCCATAGGTTTTGTACACGTTTTTCTTTAGACTATTGCCTTTGACACTTTAGTAAATCTGATCGACTTGAGACTTGGCACACACAAAAGACCACCACACACATATTGAAAGTAATTTTAGACACTCGAAACAGCTCTGTGTTTGTCCACAAACACATGTCTAGTTTTTTCTTTTTTTTTTCCACTTTCAGACTTTTTCCCATAGGATTTGTACACGTTTTTTCAGCCAATACACTTTGACACTTTGGTAAATCCGATCGACTTGAGACTTGGCATACACTTAGACAACCACCCAAGGACGGTCCTAGAAGAAATTCGTCGCGATTACGTCATTCAAGGTCACGTGACTTCGCGTTAAAGGTGAAATTGTCCCCATAGGTTTTGTACACGTTTTTCCTCAGACTATTGAATTTGACACTTTGGTAAATCCGACCGACTTGAAACTTGCCATATACTCAGAACACCACCACCAGATGTTTCTGAAAGAAATTCAGCACGATTGCGTCATTCAAGGTCACGTGACGTCAAGTTAAAGGTTTAATTTGTCCCCCATAGGTTTTGTACACGTTTTTCTTAAGACTATTGACTTTGACACTAGTAAATCTGATCGACTTGAGACTTGGCACACACAAAAGACCACCACATACACATTGAAAGTAACTTTGGACACTCGAAACAGCTCTGTGTTTGTCCACAAACACATGTCTAGTTTCTTTTCTTTTTTTTTTTTTTTTTCCACTTTCAGACTTTTTCCCATAGGATTTGTACACGTTTTTTCAGCCAATACACTTTGACACTTTGGTAAATCCGATCGACTTGAGACTTGGCATACACTTAGACAACCACCCAAGGACGGTCCTAGAAGAAATTCGTCGCGATTACGTCATTCAAGGTCACGTGACTTCGCGTTAAAGGTGAAATTTTCCCCATAGGTTTTGTACACGTTTTTCCTCAGACTATTGAATTTGACACTTTGGTAAATCCGACCGACTTGAAACTTGCCATATACTCAGAACACCACCACCAGATGTTTCTGAAAGAAATTCAGCACGATTGCGTCATTCAAGGTCACGTGACGTCAAGTTAAAGGTTTAATTTGTCCCCCATAGGTTTTGTACACGTTTTTCTTTAGACTATTAACTTTGACACTTAGTAAATCCGATCGACTTGAGACTTGGCACACACATAGACCACTATCCACAGACGGTCGTAGGAGAAATTTGGCACGATTACGTCATTCAAGGTTACGGGGCGTCACGTTAAAGGTTCAATTGTTTCCCCCATAGGTTTTGTACACGTTTTTTTTTAGTCTATGACTTAGACACTTTCGTAAATTTGATGGACTTGAGACTTGGCACACACTTAGACCACCATCCACAGACGGTCCTAGAAGACATTCGGCACAATTACGTCATTCAAGGTCACGGGGCGTCACGTTAAAGGTTCAATTGTTTCCCCCATAGGTTTTGTACACCTTTTTTTTGGTCTATGACTTAGACACTTTAGTAAATCCGATCGGCTTGAGACATGGCACACACATAGACCACCACACACACATATTGAAAGTAAAGTAAGACACTCGAAACAGCTCTGTGTTTGTCCACAAACACATGTCTAGTTCTTTTTTATTTTCCACTTTCAGACTTTTTCTCATAGGATTTGTACACGTTTCGTTCAGCCAATACACTTTGACACTTTGGTAGATCCGATCGACTTGAAACTTGGCATACAATAAGAACACCACCCACGGATAGTCCTAGAAGAAATTCGTCGCGATTACGTCATTCATGGTCACGTGACGTCACGTTAAAGGTGCAATTTTTCCCCATAGGTTTTGTACACGTTTTCATCCAGACTATTGACTTTGACACTTTAGTAAATCCGATTGACCTAAAAGTTAGCACACACCTCAACCACCATCCTCAGAAGGGCCAATATGAAAATCGCCATGATGACGTCATCGAGGGTCATGTGACGTCACATTAAAGGTTCAGTTTTTAGGAGCCTCTATCTCTGGAAGTACAAGTCCGATTAGTGTCAAACTTGGTATACAGGTATTCCGGGATGTGTTATATACGAAAATTAAGGTGACGTCACAATGACGTCATAACGACGTCATGTGACGTCACATTAAAGGTGTAGTTTTCCCCATAAGATTTGTACACGTTTTTTCACCCGATATATATTTGGCACTTTGGTAAAATCCGATCGACTTCAGACTTGGCTAGCTACTCTTAGCATACTACCCACGGATGATTCTAGAAGAAATTCGTCACGATTACGTCATTCATGGTCACGTGACGTCACGTTAAAGGTGCAATTTTCACCCATAGGTTTTGTACACGTTTTCATCAAGACTATTGACTTCGACACTTTAGTAAATCCGATTGACCTAAAAGTTAGCGCACACCTCAACCACCATCCTCAGAAGGGCCAATATGAAAATCGCCATGATGACGTCATCGGGGTCATGTGACGTCACATTAAAGGTTTAGTTCTTAGGACCCTCTATCTCTGGAAGTACAAGTCCGATTAGTGTCAAACTTGGTATACAGGTATTCCGGGATGTGTTATATACGAAAATTAAGGTGACGTCATAATGACGTCATAACGACGTCATGTGACGTCACATTAAAGGTGTAGTTTTCCCCATAAGATTTGTACACGTTTTTTCACCCGATATATATTTGGCACTTTGGTAAATCCGATCGACTTCAGACTTGGCTAGCTACTCTTAGCATACTACCCACAGATGATTCTAGAATAAATTCGTCACGATTACGTCATTCGTGGTCACGTGACATCACGTTAAAGGTGCAGTTTTTTCCCCATAGGTTTTGTACACGTTTTTCTTCAGACTATTGACTTTGACACTTTGGTAAATCCGATCGACTTCCGACTTAGCACACACTTCGATCACCATCCCCAGGAGGGCCAAGATAAAAATCGTCATGATGACGTCTTCGTGGGTCATGTGACGTCACATTAAAGGTGCATTTTTTTTGGACCCTCTATCTCTGGAAGTACAGGTCCGATTGTGCTCAAACTTGGTTTACAGGTATTCCGGGATATGCTATAGATATAAATGGAGGTGATGGCATGATGACGTCATCGGGTGTAATGTGGCGTCACCTTAAAGGTGTAGTTGTTAAGACCCTCTATCTCTAGAAGTACAGGTCCGATTGGGGTCAAACTTGGTATGCACGTATTCCGGGATGTGTTATAGGTATACATTGAGCTGACGTAATGATAACGACATCGGGTGTCATGTGACGTCACATTAAAGGTGAGTTTTCAAGACCATCTATCTCTGAAAGTACAAGTCCGATTTGGGTCAAACTTGATACGCAAGTATTTCGGGATGTGTTATAGGTATTAATTGGGGTCACGTCATGATTATGTCATCGGGTGTAATGAGATGTCACATTAAAGGTGTATTTGTTATAGTTTTAGATGAATGTTTTTGTCATTTTTGTCACATTTGTTATCAATAAAAGTATGTTGTGATGGTGTCATAGAATCATTTAACACTGCCGAAACAGCTAGTGTTTGTCCACAAACACATCTAGTTTTTTTTTCTGTTTTTTTTCCACTTTCAGACTTTTTCCCATAGGATTTGTACACGTTTGTTCAGACAATACACTTTGACACTTTGGTAAATCCGATGGACTTGAGACTTGGCATACACTTAGACAACCACCCAAGGACGGTCCTAGAAGAAATTCGTCGCGATTACGTCATTCAAGGTCACGTGGCTTAGCGTTAAAGGTGAAATTTTTCCCATAGGTTTTGTACACGTTTTTCTTCAGACTATTGAATTTGACACTTTGGTCAATCCGACCGACTTGAAACTTGCCATACACTCAGAACACCACCACCAGATGTTTCTGAAAGAAATTCAGCACGATTGCGTCATTCAAGGTCACGTGACGTCAAGTTAAAGGTTTAATTTGTCCCCCATAGGTTTTGTACACGTTTTTCTTTAGACTCTTGACTTTGACACTTAGTTAATCCGATCGACTTGAGACTTGGCACACACATAGACCACCATCCACAGACGGTCGTAGGAGAAATTTGGCACGATTACGTCACTCAAGGTTACGGGGTGTCACGTTAAAGGTTCAATTTTCCCCCATAGGTTTTGTACACGTTTTTCTTTAGACTATTGACTTTGACACTTTAGTAAATCTGATCGACTTGAGACTTGGCACACACAAAAGATTACCACATACATATTGAAAGTAATTTTGGACACTCGAAACAGCTCTGTGTTTGTCCACAAACACATGTCTAGTTTATTCTTTTTAGCTGTTTCGGTTTTTCACCGAAACAGCTTTTGTTTTCGTTAATTTTTTTTTTTTTTTTTTTTTTTTTTTTTTTTTTTTTCCACTTTCAGACTTTTTCCCATAGGATTTGTACACGTTTTTTCAGCCAATACACTTTGACACTTTGGTAAATCCGATCAACTTGAGACTTGGCATACACTTAGACAACCACCCAAAGACGGTCCTAGAAGAAATTCGTCGCGATTACGTCATTCAAGGTCACGTGACTTCGCGTTAAAGGTGAAATTTTCACCATAGGTTTTGTACACGTTTTTCCTCAGACTATTGAATTTGACACTTTGGTAAATCCGACCGACTTGAAACTTGCCATATACTCAGAACACCACCACCAGATGTTTCTGAAAGAAATTCAGCACGATTGCGTCATTCAAGGTCACGTGACGTCAAGTTAAAGGTTTAATTTGTCCCCCATAGGTTTTGTACACGTTTTTCTTTAGACTATTGACTTTGACACTTAGTAAATCCGATCGACTTGAGACTTGGCACACACATAGACCACTATCCACAGACGGTCGTAGGAGAAATTTGGCACGATTACGTCATTCAAGGTCACGGGGCGTCACGTTAAAGGTTCAATTTTCCCCCATAGGTTTTGTACACGTTTTTCTTTAGACTATTGACTTTGACACTAGTAAATCTGATCGACTTGAGACTTGGCACACACAAAAGACCACCACATACACATTGAAAGTAACTTTGGACACTCGAAACAGCTCTGTGTTTGTCCACAAACACATGTCTAGTTTTTTTTTTTAGCTGTTTCGGTTTTTCACCGAAACAGCTTTTGTTTTCGTTCTGTTTTTTTTTAGCTGTTTCGGTTTTTCACCGAAACAGCTATTGTTTTCGTTAAAGTTTTTTTTTTTTTTTTTTTTTTTTTTTTTTTTTTTTTGCCTTTTGTTCTCCATAGGATTTGTACACGTTTGTTCAGACAATACACTTTGACACTTTGGTAAATCCGATGGACTTGAGACTTGGCATACACTTAGACAACCACCCAAGGACGGTCCTAGAAGAAATTCGTCGCGATTACGTCATTCAAGGTCACGTGACTTCGCGTTAAAGGTGAAATTTTTCCCATAGGTTTTGTACACGTTTTTCTTCAGACTGTTGAATTTGACACTTTGGTAAATCCGACCGACTTGAAACTTGCCATACACTCAGAACACCACCACCAGATGTTTCTGAAAGAAATTCAGCACGATTGCGTCATTCAAGGTCACGTGACGTCAAGTTAAAGGTTTAATTCGTCCCCCATAGGTTTTGTACACGTTTTCTTTAGACTATTGACTTTGACACTAAGTAAATCCGATCGACTTGAGACTTGGCACACACATAGACCACCATCCACAGACGGTCGTAGGAGAAATTTGGCACGATTACGTCATTCAAGGTCACGGGGCGTCACGTTAAAGGTTCAATTTTCCCCTATAGGTTTTGTACACGTTTTACTTAGGGGCCGTTCACAATTATCAACATTTTCCCAAGTGTACAAACCGTACACTTTTTTAAGACCCCCCTCCCCCCCCCCCCCTAAAAGTGTACAAAGAAAATGTTGATTTTTGTTCACACTATTTTTAATACATACATGTATACTTGTATGCAAACACTGTTTTATTCTTCGATAACGCTCTATCTAGTACGACTTCGTCGTACAGCTTTTCACGGTACACGCGGTCTGCATTCCGCCACAATCTCTGGCCCTCAGACACGACATCTGCTCGTTTGCGTTGATCATTATTAACAAACGCAAAGGCATTTACAAACTCCATGTATTTGTTGGTCGGGTTTTTGTGGACAATACATCCTCGTTGAGTAAGGAATTTCAACAAGTTAGCCAATTCAACAGCACGACAAGCGCTAGCAGTAGCACACTTATTGTCCGCCATTGTCAGTGCCAGTTGGGGTTAACCACGAACGAACCATGCATACACATATCCCACGGCGTACACGACAAACACGCATCGGCTATGTATGTACAGTACATGTACATGTGTGTACATTACACTGCCGCGCTGCTGTACACAATACGAATACGCGATGCGAGGCCGGGGCGCGACCGATTTGGCCATGCAGCGCCCTCGCTCGGGGCCCGTTGCGCGCGGCGTTGGTAGGATGCGCGCAATGCCAGCTGTGGCGGGCGGGAAAATAAATCGACATTTTTTTCAGAAAGAGAAAGCGTACGGCGGGCATTAACCCCCTCCCCCCCAGCGTACGGTTTGTACACTTGGGAAAATGTTGATAATTGTGAACGGCCCCTTTAAGAATATTGACTTTGACACTTTATTAAATCTGATCGACTTGAGACTTGGCACACACAAAAGACCACCACACACATATTGAAAGTAATTTGAGACACTCGAAACAGCTCCGTGTTTGTCCACAAACACATGTCTAGTTTTTTTTTTTTTTTTTTTTTTTTTTTTTTTTGCCTTTTGTTCTCCATAGGATTTGTACACGTTTGTTCAGACAATACACTTTGACACTTTGGTAAATCCGATGGACTTGAGACTTGGCATACACTTAGACAAACACCCAAGGACGGTCCTAGAAGAAATTCGTCGCGATTACGTCATTCAAGGTCACGTGACTTCGCGTTAAAGGTGAAATTTTCCCCATAGGTTTTGTACACGTTTTTCTTCAGACTATTAAATTTGACACTTTGGTCAATCCGACCGACTTGAAACTTGCCATACACTCAGAACACCACCACCAGATGTTTCTGAAAGAAATTCAGCACGATTGCGTCATTCAAGGTCACGTGACGTCAAGTTAAAGGTTTAATTTGTCCCCCATAGGTTTTGTACACGTTTTTCTTTAGACTCTTGACTTTGACACTTAGTAAATCCGATCGACTTGAGACTTGGCACACACATAGACCACCATCCATAGACGGTCGTAGGAGAAATTTGGCACGATTACGTCATTCAAGGTCACGGGGTGTCACGTTAAAGGTTAAATTTTCCCCCATAGGTTTTGTACACGTTTTTCTTTAGACTATTGACTTTGACACTTTAGTAAATCTGATCGACTTGAGACTTTAGTAAATCTGATCGACACACAAAAGACCATCACACACATATTGAAAGACACTCGAAACAGCTCTGTGTTTGTCCACAAACACATGTCTAGTTTTTTTTTTTTTTTTCCACTTTCAGACTTTTTCTCATAGGATTTGTACACGTTTCGTTCAGCCAATACACTTTGACACTTTGGTAGATCCGATCGACTTGAAACTTGGCATACAATAAGAACACCACCCACGGATGGTCCTAGAAGAAATTCGTCGCGATTACGTCATTCATGGTCACGTGACGTCACGTTAAAGGTGCAATTTTTCCCCATAGGTTTTGTACACGTTTTCATCCAGACTATTGACTTTGACACTTTAGTAAGGGGCCGTTCACAATTATCAACATTTTCCCAAGTGTACAAACCGTACGCTGGGGGGGAGGGGGTTAATGCCCGCCGTACGCTTTCTCTTTCTGAAAAAAATGTCGATTTATTTTCCCGCCCGCCACAGCTGGCATTGCGCGCATCCTACCAACGCCGCGCGCAACGGGCCCCGAGCGAGGGCGCTGCATGGCCAAATCGGTCGCGCCCCGGCCTCGCATCGCGTATTCGTATTGTGTACAGCAGCGCGGCAGTGTAATGTACACACATGTACATGTACTGTACATACATAGCCGATGCGTGTTTGTCGTGTACGCCGTGGGATATGTGTATGCATGGTTCGTTCGTGGTTAACCCCAACTGGCACTGACAATGGCGGACAATAAGTGTGCTACTGCTAGCGCTTGTCGTGCTGTTGAATTGGCTAACTTGTTGAAATTCCTTACTCAACGAGGATGTATTGTCCACAAAAACCCGACCAACAAATACATGGAGTTTGTAAATGCCTTTGCGTTTGTTAATAATGATCAACGCAAACGAGCAGATGTCGTGTCTGAGGGCCAGAGATTGTGGCGGAATGCAGACCGCGTGTACCGTGAAAAGCTGTACGACGAAGTCGTACTAGATAGAGCGTTATCGAAGAATAAAACAGTGTTTGCATACAAGTATACATGTATGTATTAAAAATAGTGTGAACAAAAATCAACATTTTCTTTGTACACTTTTAGGGGGGGGGGGAGGGGGGTCTTAAAAAAGTGTACGGTTTGTACACTTGGGAAAATGTTGATAATTGTGAACGGCCCCTAAATCCGATTGACCTAAAAGTTAGCACACACCTCAACCACCATCCTCAGAAGGGCCAATATGAAAATCGCCATGATGACGTCATCGGGGGTCATGTGACGTCACATTAAAGGTTCAGTTTTTAGGAGCCTCTAACTCTGGAAGTACAAGTCCGATTAGTGTCAAACTTGGTATACAGGTATTCCGGGATGTGTTATATACGAAAATTAAGGTGACGTCATAATGACGTCATAACGACGTCATGTGACGTCACATTAAAGGTGTAGTTTTCCCCATACGATTTGTACACGTTTTTTCACCCGATATATATTTGGCACTTTGGTAAATCCGATCGACTTCAGACTTGGCTAGCTACTCTTAGCATACTACCCACGGATGATTCTAGAAGAAATTCGTCACGATTACGTCATTCATGGTCACGTGACGTCACGTTAAAGGTTCAGTTTTCCCCCTTAGGTTTTGTACACGTTTTCATCAAGACTATTGACTTCGACACTTTAGTAAATCCGATTGACCTAAAAGTTAGCGCACACCTCAACCACCATCCTCAGAAGGGCCAATATGAAAATCGCCATGATGACGTCATCGGGGTCATGTGACGTCACATTAAAGGTCAGTTTTTAGGACCCTCTATCTCTGGAAGTACAAGTCCGATTAGTGTCAAACTTGGTATACAGGTATTCCGGGATGTGTTATATACGAAAATTAAGGTGACGTCACAATGACGTCATAACGACGTCGTGTGACGTCACATTAAAGGTGTAGTTTTCCCCATAAGATTTGTACACGTTTTTTCACCCGATATATATTTGGCACTTTGGTAAATCCGATCGACTTCAGACTTGGCTAGCTACTCTTAGCATACTACCCACAGATGATTCTAGAATAAATTCGTCACGATTACGTCATTCATGATCACGTGACGTCACGTTAAAGGTGTAATTTTCCCCCATAGGTTTTGTACACGTTTTTCTTCAGACTATTGACTTTGACACTTTGGTAAATCCGATCGACTTCCGACTTAGCACACACTTCGATCACCATCCCCAGGAGGGCCAAGATAAAAATCGTCATGATGACGTCTTCGTGGGTCATGTGACGTCACATTAAAGGTGCATTTTTTTGGACCCTCTATCTCTGGAAGTACAGGTCCGATTGTGCTCAAACTTGGTTTACAGGTATTCCGGGATGTGCTATAAATATAAATGGAGGTGATGGCATGATGACGTCATCGGGTGTAATGTGGCGTCACCTTAAAGGTGTAGTTGTTAAGACCCTCTATCTCTAGAAGTACAGGTCCGATTGGGGTCAAACTTGGTATGCACGTATTCCGGGATGTGTTATAGGTATACATTGAGCTGACGTAATGATAACGACATCGGGTGTCATGTGACGTCACATTAAAGGTGAGTTTTCAAGACCATCTATCTCTGAAAGTACAAGTCCGATTTGGGTCAACATTGATACGCAAGTATTTCGGGATGTGTTATAGGTATTAATTGGGGTCACGTCATGATTATGTCATCGGGTGTAATGAGATGTCACATTAAAGGTGTATTTGTTATAGTTTTAGATGAATGTTTTTGTCATTTTTGTCACATTTGTTATCAATAAAAGTATGTTGTGATGGTGTCATTGAATCATTTAACACTGCCGAAACAGCTAGTGTTTGTCCACAAACACATCTATTTTTTTTGTTTAGCTGTTTCGGCAATTCAGCCGAAACAGCTATTGTTTTCGTTAAAGTTTTTTTTTTAGCTGTTTCGGTTTTTCACCGAAACAGCTCTTGTAATCGTTAAAGTTTTTTTTTTTCTTTTTTTTTTTTTTCTTTTTTTTTTTTTCCTCTTTCAGACTTTTCTCCATAGGATTTGCACACGTTTTTTCAGACAATACACTTTGACAGTTTAGTAATTCCGATCGACATGAGACTTGGCATACATTTAGACAACCACTCAAAGACGGTCCTAGAATAAATTCGTCGCGATTACGTCATTCAAGGTCACGTGACTTCGCGTTAAAGGTGAAATTTTTCCCATAGGTTTTGTACACGTTTTTCTTCAGACTATTGACTTTGACACTTTAGTAAATCCGACCGACTTGAAACTTGGCATACCCTTAGAACACCACCCCAGATGTTCCTGAAAGAAATTCGGCACAATTGCGGCATTCAAGGTCACGTGACGGCACCTTAAAGGTTCAATTTTCCTCCCATAGGTTTTGTACACGTTTTTCCTCAGACTATTGACTTTGGCACTTTGGTAAATCCGATCGACTTGAGACTTGGCATACCTTTAGAACATCACTCATAGATGGTTCTGAAAGAAATTCGGTACGATTGCGTCATTCAAGGTCATGTGACGTCACGTTAAAGGTTAAATTTGTCTCCCATAGGTTTTGTACACGTTTTTCTTTAGACTATTGACTTTGACACTTTCGTAAATTTGATCGACTTGAGACTTGGCACACACATAGACAACCACACACACATATTGAAAATAATGGAAGACACTCGAAACAGCTCTGTGTTTGTCCACAAACACATGTCTAGTTTTTTTTTTTTTTTCTTTTTTTTTTCCCTCTGTTTCAGACTTTTCTCCATAGAGTTTGTACACAGTTTTCTTCAGCCAATACACTTTGACACTTTTGTAAATCCGATCGACTTGAGACTTTGCATACTCTAAGACCACCACCCACAGATAGTCCTGGAAGAAATTCGTAACGATTACGTCATTCATGGTCACGTGACGTCACGTTAAAGATGCAATTTTTCCCCATAGGTTTTGTACACGTTTTCCTTCAGACTATTGACTTTGACACTTTGTTAAATCCGATTGACTTTAGACTTAATATAAACCTCAACCACCATCCTCAGGAGGGCCAAGAGGAAAATCGTCATGATTACGTCATCGGGGGTCATGTGACGTCACGTTAAAGGTGCAGTTTTTAGGACCCCCTATCTCTGGAAGTACAGGTCCGATTGGGGTCAAACTTGGTATTCATGTATTCCAGGATGAGTTATAGACGAAAATTAAGATGACATTATGATTACGTCATCGGGTGTCATGTGACGTCACATTAAAGGTGTAGTTTATAGGACCCTCTATCTCTGAAAGTACATGTCCGATTGGGGTCAAACTTCTTATACAGGTATTCTGGGATGTGTTATAGACGAAAAGTAGGGTGACGTCATGATGACATAATCGTGGGTCATGTGACGTCACATTAAAGGTGTAGTTTTTAAGACTCTATATCTCTGGAAGTACAAGTCCAATTAGGGTCAAACTTGGTATTCAGGTATTCCGGGATGTGTTATAGACGGCAATTAAGTTGACGTCATGATGACGTCATCAGGTGTCATATGGCGTCACATTAAATGTGTAGTTTTCCCCATAGGATTTGTACACGTTTTTTGCAACCAAGATATAATTGGCACTTTGGTAAATCCGATCGACTTCAGATTTAGCACACACTGAGACCACCACCCACATATTCAAAGTCATTTTAGACATGCGAAACAGCTCTGTGTTTGTCCACAAACACATGTCTAGTTTGAATTGATTTCGTTCCTACAGTGTGAACGGTGGTATTTGTGGAAAGTGTGTAAAATCTCACAAATGTGACTCGGGTTCGATTCTCGGCTCAGATCATTATGTGATTAGAGTTAGTCGTTAATTCTTTCCTGTGCCACGAAGGTTTTTCTCGAGGTTATCCGGTTTTCCTCTCTCCGCAAAAATAAACATTTACCATCTTCGGCTGTGCTCCGTGGCCAGATATGCCGGCTGCCAGAGGCGCCTTTACGTGCTATTGACTCGACACCCATTGTAGCCGCTTGCAGCTGCGAGTAAGGATGATTATCCTCCCCAATTATTTATAACCATATTGAATAATTACTGTCTTTTGGTAATCCACACACTGCATGACAAAATGACAACAAATGTAATATAGAGGATCACACGAGAATTCAAACATCTATCTGATATTAGACAAGAAAAACAATTATGTAGTAATAATTCTCCCGAAATACATTCCAGACACTTAAAATGTTGATGCCCATATTTTGTGAATAACCTTTTCAAGATCTGTAACACTTTTTAATGGTGCTGCATATATTAATATATAATGTTCTTGTTCATCTATGCTTATTTTTAGATGGACAGACTAACTTTCGAATTGTTGGTATTGCACAAGCCCGATGATATTAAACTGTACAGAATAAAATCATCACAAACGAATAAACTCTAAACTCAGTGCAGGCTAGGTTACAAACAACATTGTTCAGTATGTCACAACATATTGTGTGCCAAGAAAAATGACGTTAGCACCCCAGGCAAGCAAACATTACTTTTTGAGATAATCAAGTTTAACGGTTTATGTGCTGCCATTTCTAAATTAAACAGTACACGAGGCTGAAATTCCGACTTTTGAATCTTGTGAATAGTTCGAATAGTACTGCGCTTTTTTTTTCTTCAAACTGTTTTAAATTGTTATATTTATGCTAACGAACTTATGCCGGAAACTAAACCCACTGCAAGCGCGTTAACGTCCCACTATGGGGAGGTAAACACACTTGTAGCAAGTTGTGTTCCATAACATGCTACAGCGGCGGCGATTTCTTGTCAACGTTGGGGGACGGAGAAAAAAGCGCACGACCAATAACAACTTTGATGCGTAGTTGTGCAATGACGTCACCCTTATTGTATTTGTTTACAAAATGTTATAGAGGGTAAGTTGTATGTACATTATACCCTTGCCCAGGATAGCTTAATTACCAGACCAGCCTCGTTCACCAATAAAAAAATACGAACCACAAATATTAGAGATTACATTCCCATATTTAGGGGGAAGGGGTCCCCCTTTTCACCGGGATCGCCGCCCATCATGCTAACTTCCTTAATATAATACATGTACCGGGTAAAACAAATAGCAAAACCCCTTCCGTCTTTTTAATGTTATAATCCTATAACGACCTTTTTTCCGGGGACAAACCGCGCTGCAAGCGTGTTAACGTTAAATCGTTGTGAGGAGGTGACCACACTTAGACCAAGTTTTGTTCCATTAATTATACGCTAACGTCCTTGAGTAACACAAATTTCAAAACCCCTTCCGTCCTAATTATTTAATTAATTACGTCAGAATGACGTGGTACCTTGAGACGAAGTGTATACCAAATAACAGATATGTTGATACTCTATCGGTTATACCCTCTATCAGTTACTATTATCATACTACATTTTTAAGATAGCACCATTAATGCATTCCATATCTTCTTTCTTGAATCTGTCGGATCTGAGCAGTGTAGAGCAATTCCGGCTCAGTCATTCTATTGCACATGACATCATCTGACGCCTCCTTCTTCAACAGGAAACTATCCACCGCAATGCCTGGCGGATGCCAAACTCTGTCGTCGTTGTCAGTCGCCCCGGCGATACAGTGCTCCTTATAATATCCATTTCTCGCCTCAAGTTTTGCGACTTCCTCCTTCATCCGGTCGAATCCGAAAGCCGCGACCCTCTCCCAGAAAGTCCGGTTGAAGGTTTCGTAGAGCTTCACGTCCCCGTGGTTCCACTCCCGGAGTTTGGCGGCGACCTGTGGTGATACGGTCTTCACGGCAGACTTGCTGCGAGCGTTGTGGACGAAATACACAACGTCGTCGCGCTCCCAGCACATGAGCTCGCGCAGCAGAACGAGGGATTCGTCAAAGTACTCGGTCATCATGACCAGGTCAAACTGGCCCTTGAGCTCGTCAATTTTCTTGTCCACTGCACTCGGGTCCCCAAGAACGTCTTTGGGGAGCCCTAGACCGTGCAGCATGGCGTTTTTGAGGTGCAGGACCCCTCCGTCTGCTACTCCGTAGTAGTAGTCGGGTTTTTTAAGAAACAGCTCCAAACCACGACTGCTTGGAAGGCGGTAGTGCCAGGCCATGTTGTTGTAGGTAAAGAGGGATTCAAACATGGTCACAGGGTCACGTAGAATAGTGGCGTAGACGCTATTGGCTGGCATTACCTCCGCCATACCTACATGACAAGCAATCAAAAGGGGTTAATCTTTTGACCAGGATGTTATCCAATTAACAAATATAGTTTTGTGATCGCTGTACAAAATTCACAAGGTATCTTTTTACTGCAGCCATATTTAAGCCCTTTTCATCTCAGGGTTGACGCAAAGTGAAAAACATGCAGTGTGTCACATTTGAACTTGTTCAACCCTGCGCCAAGCCTGTGTCAACACAGAAATGATTTCAATCCGGGTTGATCTCAACCCTGCTCCAGATCAAGGTTTAGATTTTCAACACGGGTTGAAAGTCTCGCCTTGGTTCAAAATAGTTCTAAAAATACGTAAATTACGTAATTAAAAAAATACGTAACTAATCAAAATATGCTCAGTTTGCACGAAACAAGTGTGAAACGACACATGATTAATCTCGGGGTTGAACAATAAAAACAAACTAAACCAGAGCGGCAGCGAGTTTGTCCAGGGTTGAGTTCGACGGGGGGAGAGGGGGGAGGGGGGGGGGGGGGCAAGTTTTGTTGTTTCGGATGTGCAAGTGTTGCAATGTGGACGACCTTTTGGTGATTAGCAGCTAAACGCACGTGTCCAATTTTTAAACATCAATGTCAATAGCTAAACACTACCCATCCTAATGCCAAACATGTTTAGCAAGTAAACATGTTTACAAATATGAATTTAGTTTACTCGCTAATTTGCAAGACCATTATTCAAACATAGGCAAGTAGGCTACTACCGTTGTCCCATGCCTAAAATTTAAAACGTGGCCCATGAGCAATTTGACCTCTCTCGGAAAATGTCTCATAACTCTGTCAAAAATGTTAAGATTTTTGACGTTTGATGTCTCATTTTAAAGTGGAAAGGTGTATCTTTCAAACCATACCTATACGCTGGGTACACATTCTATGTGTGGCATTCCGTTATATTTTGCAGTGCATTTTTTTTAGAGACACTGTATAGCCGCTTTGTAAAATACCTTTAGCACTGAAGACTGTATGATGGCATAGCATGTTGTACTCTTCCACGGGAAACGTGATCATATAGCGTTTGTTGAACGCCAAGTGTCCCAGATAGTTTCCAGCCGGAGGGAGGACAAAGTCCAAACTGTGCGCCTCCCCGTAGCGGAAGAGGATATTCTGAACCGTGCTACTGCTGCATTTGTGCATCTTAAAGAAGACAATGTTGGTGCGCGGAGCGGTGCAGTTTTTCCCGGATCCCGGATATGTTGGAGGTGCGCGCGCGCTGTTGGAATTCGCCTTGTCTTGGGACGATGTCACATTGGCCGGCTTCAAAATTGCGCGACGTATCAGAACGGCCTGCAATGCCTCCGGTTGCTTCTCAGTACCACGGTGGTCGTCTTGTGTTGTGTCCAGTTGAAACGTTTTCAGATTCTAAAAGAGAGCATATCAGGGTTGAGATTATCATTTTGCTTATGCACAACGAGATAACAGATATTATGCTTATTCGTTGGAACAACCCTAGTCAAGCTGTGTCCCGCAGCCTCGAGCTTAAGCGTCTTCCGTGGGATCTTTGCAGTTTCAAGAGCCGCCGCCTTCTGCAACAAATCCACCTTCACAGTCGTGCCGATCTCGCCGAGATGTTTCTCCAGGGATCCGGGAATGGTATCCAGGCCCCTACGACTACTGGAATTATCTTCACCTTGACCTTCCACAACTTGCGGAGTTTCCTCGCCAAATCCTAGAACTTTAGCACCTTTCTCCTTTTCTTTCCCAGTGGGCACACGACGTCTTTATGACGTCGTTTTACGGTAGTTTTATCGTCGTGGGTACTAAAGCGGTCGTGACCAAATAACGACTTCGTTTTACGGTCGTTAGAGGTCGTGTGTACTACGAACCGCATGACTAAAAACGACGTGTTAACGACGTCGTTTTACGGTCGTTATTTAGTCGTGTATACTACAGCGGCCGTGACCAAAATACGACAGCTTAACGATGTCGTTTTAGGGTCGTTATCACGTCGTGTGTACTGGGACGACTGTGACCAAAATACGACTGCTTAACGACGTCGTTTTACGGTCTTGTTCGGGCCGTGTGTACTACAGCGGTCGTGACCCCAAAAACCACGGCTTAACGACGTCCTTTTAGGGGCATTATCAGGTCGTGTGTACAACAGCGGCTGTAACAAAAAAACGACGGCTTAACGACGCCGTGTTACGGTCATTATCTAGTTGTGTGTATTACAGCGGCCGTGAAAAACTCACTAGGCCCTAGGCTTAACGACATCGTTTTACGGTCGTTATCTAGTCGTGTAGGCTATACTACAGCAGCCGTGACCCAAAAAAACGACGGCTTAACGACGTCGTTTTACGGGCGTTATCTAGTCGTGAGTATTATATATAGCAGCCGTGACCAAACAACGACGGATTATTCCGGGGGCGTTTTATGATTGTTATCTACTCGTGTGTATTGTACTACAGCAGCCCCTGATCCAAAGCCTATGCTTGAAGGCGTCTTCCGGCGTCTTAATGTCTTGCACACTATTGATTGTGATCATATACTTCAAAACACTGTGTTCCAGTGTTTTGGGTAAAATATATTTTCCAGCCGAATAGCGCATGATCGAACGAACCCAGCACTGCACTGCACCCGCCTCGTGGCATGGCTGCGCCAAATCCGAAATCGTTGACTGTGCATGCAAGATCGACGTGTCAAGGCCGGTTCATACTTCACACGAAAGCGATTGCGATACGAATTTGACGTCACAAAGCGTTCGCTGCGAACATTCGCCCACGTTGAAATGTGTTCAACTTTTGCGATTTCGCATCGCGAAAACTCCCCCTGACGTCACAAATTCGCGTTCGCGTTTGCTTTCGCGCCGAGTATGAACCGGCCTTTAGGCTAGGCGCAGCTGCACGAGGGCGTTCGCGCTCGACCACGTAGGATGTATGAAGTTCGTACATGATGTTCACGTCCAAAAGCGTGGATTTGCAATTAATTTTCTGTAAATATAAAGTTGCCCAAAGACATTAACTTCCTATCACGATCTGTTTTTCCGGACACAAAAAAGACATAATTAAGCGCGATTTCTGCTTCATTCATCAAGTAAAAATATGAAAAAATGTTGTTGTAAATTTGTTCGCTATGGCAGGACTGGAGAACTTGATACCCTGGACGTTAGTCGTAATGCAATGAAGACGTCGTCCAACCTGGGCTGGGTAGCCCTACAAACATGGTGGTATATGGCTCTCTTTTAAAATGTGTCTTGTTACTGTTGCCATTACCGCCATGCTTCGACGCAGGCCTTTGACACTAAGTCAAGTGTAGACTGCCGACATCCGAGAAAGTTTGACTCCTAAAAACTTCAGAAATACATAAGACAGTACATAGAGAGCCATATACAGCTCATCATACCGAACAACAGAGGGCGCTGTGCTAGCGTGCGCAACAGTTAATACATGAAAAATACGGCCCTCTTTCATCTGCGACGAGCTGAGCACGTCTGCGCGGACGTGCTCCGCCATATTGTTTGAGCTTTTATCGCGGATTTTAGCGAAATATTGATGTGCTATGGTACATTGTAAGTTAACCTGCATGCCGAATTTAAGACCGAATGAACGATATTGGTTTCCGTTAACTATTTTTTCAAAATAACTAACTTTTTTGTACACACATGTATGGCCCAGTATGTACGATCAGTACTGTGTGGGCCATAGACCATATCGCGAATAGCAAAATATCACAAGAGGGCGCTGCTGCCCAAAGGCATTTTGGGTAAAAATTGGGTCAACCATCGATAAGCGAGATCGATCGATCGGATCAGCGGGACGTTTTAATTTCACAATCACAACAATATATGGCAGTCAGCTGTGCAAGTAAATTTCTTTGCATGAACGTGGAGGAATTGAAGCGGTGTTTGCGTGAGAGAAGCATTCCGGTAACGAATGAGGGGCAGAGGGAATTAGCTGAGAAAGCGTTTTGGGCTGAAAAGCTCAGGTTAATTGTTAATAAACCTACTGACAAAAAAACCTTACGACTACGAGGAGCATGAGCCTCATTTTGAACGGGGGAAATCGTCTGCCTCCCGCGACCCGAGACTTTGTCGAAAGGTGGATCGACCATGGGTGGACGGACCAACAAGTCTTCCATACACTTAGTCCAGGAAAATTACCTAATTTTGTTTTGTTGACCTCACACAAATTGCAAGAGAATAACTCCCTAGAATGACATACTACAAAAACTCAAGTTGCAGAAATATGACTAATTTGCATAAATCGTTAATCCCTGCCGCGTAATATATTTATTCCTATATTTGGGTATATTATTTATTATTTTGGAAAAGTTTATTTTGGTTATTCCACTACTTACATATCCTTACTTCAATAACATTTTCTAAAGCATATAAGTGACTGAATAATTATGTGAACATAGTAATTATCAAACATGACAACTTTGTGAACCCATAAATGTGCGCACATTACACTGTAGTCAGTATTGGCGAGCTTCAAATTCACCAAGTTGCTTACTGGCACATGCAGTTATCATATTATAACCTTATTGAAAATCATATGAACAATGATAACATTGTGATATTTAGCCCAGCAAACAAAACTGGGGGAAATGGTGTGTCCATAAATTGGGCTAAAAGATAGGTGAAGAGTTGCCTAACATAGGAGACGTAAACAAGTTCAAGAAAATCCCCAAATACATTTTCACGTAGATTATTGTAAGCAACACAAATCTTGGTATTTTTCTAAAAATGATAGTTTAAAACATAAGTGCATGATGGGCGTGATCAGTGGATCTGCGCCATCATTCAAAAATGCGCTTGCAGGATTGGACAATCCAGTATGAATTTAAATCCAACTTTTCTTGTCATGGAAGAGTGTTTTGTAAAAAGGAGGTAAAATCAGATTTCCTACTGCGATTGAGTGAAAGTGCAGATCCACCAATCGTACCCAAACATACACATTCTTCTAACACATACATGTACATGGACTCATTAAATGCATGAATACCTGACCATAAATTGAAAACCTTTTATTGACATTGGAGTTATTTCTTAGTTACAGACACAGATACAATGGTGCCGACATAAAAAGTGGACAGAAAATATTGCAATATACAGCTGTAGTTACATTAAAGGAACCTGTAGAATTTAGAATAAATTAGATTGCTACTGATAAAGTACAACAAGTTGGTTTCCTGGAGTGAATAAATACTGATCTATGAGTGTTGTTTGAGCTGTTTGTCAAGTTGTCCGTTTGCCCATTTCCGAACCAACTTTGTGGCTGTTGACAACTTGGAGCAGACCTGATCTTGAAGGATTTGGAAACATCGTGGAACCTGCATGGATTAACATTACACCTAACCCCTTTGGTTTTTTTCTCCTTTATTTCTTTTTGTTGTTGTTAGCAGTTATTTTTATTGGTTATCGTCAAACCAGATTTTGTTTAATCAGTTGTTTAACTACAGACACAAATGACCTTCCCCACCCAATCCCTGTCTGCTCCATATAATCTTCACTATCATCGTTTTATGGATAGTCCTTTCTGCATCTCTTGTTGATGGCTTGACCTTGAAGTCGCATAATCTTTAACAACATACCTAAAAATAAACCAAATATTACAAAGTGAAAAACAAGAAGAAATAAATAAATTGCCCTGTGGGAGAGTGATTTGTCAAAGGCAGTGAATATTTAACTGTGAACTGGTCTTTCATTGTTTTCAGTATTAAGCCGGCACGGTACTGAACATGACTGTTGTTGGGGATTTCTTTTCCTGGAAAAATGTTGGATTCCATTTTATGTAATAACATAAGAATTTGTGTTTTTTTCAGAATGTCCAAAACAAATTGTAAAATGTGGACAGAGCTTGGTTTTGACTCTAGAGCGCCTGCTTACGGGGTATTATCTGCTGGCACTAGGCAATGCAGACCACTTGGCTGGGCTCTGAAATTTAAATGTAGGCCTACTACACATGAGAGCATTATACGAGTTGCCTGTTAAAAAAAGTCAAACTAGTTCACAGCTAAATAAACACTTCATTTTCCTAAATTGCTTCAAAAAAAATGGTTTCCCACACCCCCTCTCTGTGTGCCAACAAATAAAATTCCCCTTGCTCATGCCAGTTTGGTGTACCCATACTTGAAACCTTGAATGCACCTGTGTAAACCGCAAACAAAATTTAACTCTTTTCTAGTATGTTCATTCCAGGAGTCACTCGTGTCTTTATTTGACAATAACTGGAAACGTAGCATCAGGTTTAAACTTAGAAGCTTGATTTGTACATACTGGCTGTCATTTGTGTGTAACACTGAAGACATTTTGGTTGGGCACCGTGACCGTGACTGGGTATACCGTGGGCATATTGTTGCATGGTTTGCGAGTGCAAGGCTTGTTAGAACTTATACGTAGGAACAAAGTAGCGGCAGAGTAGGGGGGGAAATCACAGGACGGGGCCTACTAGGCCAAAAAAATGATACACTAGGATCGGGTATACTGCCTTTTAAGATAAATGACAATGACATGTTCAAGTGTCAGTTGTGTGATTATTGCAGTGAGTCTTTGAAGGCTTTTACGGCACATTTTGAATTTCATCGAAACGTTGCAAATTTTGATTTTCCGTGTTGTGTACCTTTATGTACGCGCAAATTTAGAAATTCTGCAGCTTTTAAGTCGCATATCTATAGGGATCACTCGAATAAAACACGTGCTGCTAATTTTGTAAACGAAGACACTCGCGTTGCTCTAATTTGTCAAGTTTGCACATTTAAATGTATAAAAATGTTTAGAAATTTATTGTGCTCATTTAAAAGAACACATTCGGAGCGGAGTCGAAATTGTGTGTCCCTTCAAAAATTGTTCAAAAAAGTTCAGAATAAAGTCTTCATTTTCTTCTCATTTATCTCGAAAGCACAGAAAATGGGCATTCAATCTTCTTTCTGATTCACTGCGTGAAATCCAAGACACAGACACTTCTGAGTTAGCGAGTACACCTGCAGACAGTGCAGAAGAGTTAATAAGCGACAGTTCTGGTGATGATAATGCTGTAGAAGAACATCTAGATTTCACTGCCATTGTTGATCCAGACGTATATTTGAAAAGCTTGGCTCAGTTTTACCTGAAGTTACAAGCAAAGTATTTACTCCCAGCCTCAATCATTCAAAATATAATTGAAGAGTTTCAAAACATTCATGACATTGGTCAGTCACATTTGTTTTCAGAATTGAAAGAGAAACTGCTTACATTAAATTTGGGAGAAATCGAAATATCTGACCTAATAAAAGATCTTTTCAGAGCAGATCTTTTAAGGGCATGTAATAATGGTGTTTTGAGATCAGATCAAACCCGTCAGACATTCTTCAAAACCCAGTTCCATTTTATAGAGCCTATTGATATTTATTTGGGTCAAGACACTGAATCTGGAAAACGAAGGTTTTACCAGTATATTCCCATTCAGGACACATTAGTGGCATTATTCAAACAGAGGTCGGTAAATGATCAGTACAAGGAAACCCACGCACGTGTTTCTAAGAACGACACTTTTGAGGATGTGTCTGATGGCAAGTCATTTTTGAGCAATAGTCTGCTTAGGGAAGACCCATCTTCTCTTTCGCTGATTCTTTATCAGGATTCGTTTGAAGTAGTGAATCCTTTGGGATCTGGTAGGAAGAAGCACAAGATACTTGCAGTTTATGTAACTCTTGCGGATCTCTTGCCACATAATAGATCTAATGTTGATCATATGCAGTTAGTGCTTTTGTGTAGAGAGCAAGATTACAAATCATTTGGAGAGGAGGCTATTTTCTCTCGTTTAATCAAAGATCTACGGGATATAGAGGATGAAGGTATTATCACAGAATAGGAGACAAGCACACGCAGAGTTTTGAGAGGCACATTATGTGCAATAACTGGTGATAATCTAGGTTCTCATAATATAGGTGGATTTTTAGAGAACTTTAGTAGGAGCCACTACTTTTGTCGATATTGCACACAAGATAGAAAAACGATCCAAAGTAAACCAGAGTCAATTGGTCCTGTAAGGACTGTGCAGACCTATCAAGCAGCAGTTCAGTACTTGAATGACAACCCAACAGAAGACAGTTATTTTGGCATCAAGTTTGACTCAATTTTCAATAGATTGAAATACTTTCATGTTTGCCAGCCAGGCTTACCACCATGCCTTGGTCATGATTTGTTTGAAGGAGTTGTCTCATATGATCTTGCTTTGTATATCAAACATTTTGTACATTCACAGAAGTATTTTACATACGTACAATTGAACAGAACGATTATGCAGTTCAAATATCTTGGAAGTGATTCTCACAACAAACCTTGCACAGTGAATATCAACGGGGAAAAATTGGGTGGGCATGCCTGTCAAAACTGGTGCCTGTTAAGGTTGCTGCCCCTCCTGATTGGAGAAAGAATTAAGAATCCTTTGGATGATGAAGTTTGGCAATTGTGTTTAAAACTTAGGGAACTTGTTGAGATAATATGTGCTGATCAAATAGCATTTCTCACAGTTCTAATTGAGGAATACCTTTGTTCTAGGGACGCTACTTTTCCTGAGAATTCAATAAAGCCAAAGCACCACTTTCTTGCTCATTATCCTCAACTCATTATTCAGTTTGGACCACTAATTCGCGTATGGACCCTCCGTTTCGAGAGTAAACACTCGTACTTTAAAGAGTGTGCAAGAAAGTTACGTAACTTCAAAAACCTATGTAGTACACTTTTTATAGACATCAACTTCTGCAAGCGTATTTAGGCGCAGGTTTTCTGTTTCCTCCTGTTATTTATGAGAAGGGATTAGAATTCCATGTAGATTCATTCAGTGATCCTATAAAGAAGTGTGTTGAGAATTTTCACTTCCAACAAGAAAACACTGTGGCTGCATATAGTGTTACGTTTAAAGGTACATTATACAAGCAAGGAATGTATGTACCTCTTGATCACAATGACGATGGGATTATCTTTGGTAGAATTGAGTTGATCCTTGTTAACTGCAGTTCAACAGTCTACTTTGTTACGCAGAAATGCCAGTCAGTACATTTAGTAGATTTAGGTGTTCATTGCTTAATTAACAATACAGAGTACTTGTGTATCAACGCTGACAATTTAGTAGACTATTACGCACTACCTCTGTACAAAACTCATGGTTTGTCTATCATTCCACTACATCACGCCATATATTGATGGTTGCAGGTTTCAGAAAATGGATTTCATAAAACATGAGATTCAGGCAGTGTTGCCAACACTGCCAGAACCCTTGCTTATGACTGTCGTAGAGAAGGTGGCTGAGTCGGGCGTTGAAGGAGCAGAAGATTTACAATTCATCGAAGAAGATGACTTGACAGACCTCCTAAAGCCCGTCCAGAGCCGCAAGCTGATGCGTGCATGGAAAACAAAAGGTAAACATTCTTTTCATAAAATATTCTGCATTGTATAAAAATGGTTTCCTACTTTCTGTTGTTGACCTCTGATGTTTAGTTTACTCTTTAGCCCTCCTATATACAGTGCAGTTGCCATAAAATTATTAGACCTTTCAAAACATTTCAAGTTTGCTGGACTGATGAAGGCTTTTGAAAGGTGAGAAAACTGTCTGACAAAAGGGACCTATGAAAGATTTCAAAAGGTGAAACAACTCTCTGAACAAACTGGTGTGACGTATGTAAAGGGGAAAACTATACTGCAGTAATATAAAAGTTGAAATGTTTTGAACAGTTTAGCTGTTTTCTGTGAGGGATACTCTATATAATGTACTGGGGAGTAGCTCTACCTTTCAAAACATTTAAAAATTCTAACCGTGTATGCATAGCAACTGTACAGATATTTGGTTGAGCAATAGCTCCACCTTTTATTTCCTTTCGCAAGGTTTTGGAGGGTCTGGCTATTTTCTGATAGACTTCCCATACCTTTATCATAAGGGTATACCATAGCCCAATGTTTCTACATTTGGATACCTTTCAAAAGGTATTGAAAGGTGTGGTAGTGCAGTAGCAACAAATTCTGGAGTGTTTTAAAAGGTTCATACTTTTTTATTGCCAAGCAGATTTTGAAAGGTTTTAAAAGGTAAAACCATAGGAGGGTTAGTGCCCCAATTAGTCGCAAGTAATCAGGAAGGAATGCTTTTTTAAAAAATAATTTAATGCGGGCTCGGTAGGAGTTGTTACTAACACGACCCGCGAAGGCGTATTGCTGACACTTGTTCCAATACTGGATTGCAAACCTGTTGAAGATGGTTAACTAACAAAAAATGTATAGGATCTAATGTGCATGTTTTTCTGTTTCAGGTGATCATCAGTCCGGTGATGCGCATGCCACACTTTCTTCCTGTCCAGTGTTGCCACATCATGATTCTCATCAAGGTAGTACACCAAGTGCGTCAAGGTCAGGTACCACCAGCGCAGAGGTGTGCCCCCCCCCCCCCCCCCCCCCCCCAATTGGCCAGAGACATTGGACATACCTTGGAGCAAAATGCCAGGTGGCATAACTCATGCAATCAAAAATGTTAAACGACCCCTACCAGCTGACCGAAGGAAAATGGTTAGAATAACTGTTGAGTGTATGCGGACCTTTCACTTGAACCCCACGAAGTGACAGTGTTCGACTGTTGCGAAACGAATCGTTTCCATGCACCCAAACAGTTTTGGTGATATAACCAATGAAGGTGAGAAATTAGGTTGCGGATACTATTCTTTGTTGATGCAGCTGAAAACACGGGTGGAGCATGTCAATAGGGACAACACAGTGGCACGCTTTAGGAAAAGACGACAGAGTATCGAACATAAAGAAGGTGAACATGCGCCTGTCTGCAATACGCCAGTTGACACGTATGGATGCGTCAATTGGCAACCCCAGAATATGCCAGAAGATGAAACCCAAGAAAGCTTAGAGGCAAAGCGTGCTGCATTGGAAGAACTATTCAACCAACATGGCCCAAGTGGAGCTACAGAAAAGAAAATAGATGACACTATGTCTGTAACTTACTATCTTCTACGACAGCATATAAATAGCAAAGATCCAGTTCCATCTATCTGTGACCTTAAGCAAAAATGGCCTTTCCTCTTTCTCCCAAGATGCTTTTTTCGCTCACTTCAAATGCTTAACTGGTATTGAAATAGTGGCACGTTTGTACGAGGCCTTTCGGAGCAAAGGACAAAGGATCCAGGGCTTCATGGAACACCAGAATGAGCATGTTCGAAAACAGGTCAAGAACGCCTTGGTCGATATACAGTCAGCGCTTCATGATGTGGAGGATGAACACCATGTGCTTTATCCTGGAGTTATTCTGTTGATGATGGCCTACTTCGGAGAGCCCGAAGATTCTCTATTCATGCTAGCTGATGTAAGATACTGTTTTGTCTTCAATTCAAAACCTAACTGAATAATAACCTGTTGAAATTATGGCTAAAGAGTCCTCACTCCTAGAAATGATACAACGATGCAATGGCAGGAAAGTGAGTGTAGGCCGTACAAAGGACCCTGTCCTTATCACAAAAGGCATGGGTGCATGTGTTAAATCCAGTCATAATAAGAGATCATATAAAGTGTATTTTCTGCCATCCAATTCCTGACAACAAATGCTACAAAGCTACTGTATTTCTTCTTATTATATATTTCTTTGACCACAGCTGTGCACAAGCTCAAATTTTATCATCATCAATGGTTTAGTAAATAGGGGCTGGGGGTTCCTGGACACATGGCTACCCAACCAAGTACCCCTGTGGCCGAGAAAAATGTACATCTTGCCATTTACACAATAGTTACCCCAGGTGTGATGCTAACCATTCTATTCAGAATTATTCACATTTAAAACAAGATGATCAGTGCAGTGTGGATAATGTGGTGTATATTTTCATTACAGGTTACAGCTACAGCTGCAGAAATTGAAGCTGAACCAGACTTGCCAAACACACCAAGGTTGATAATGCAAGGTAAGGAATGCATTTTTAAATGTGTGTGACATAATTATTGGAATTTACCTAATTCAAGGATGTGTTTTTGCACTCTTATTTTAAGAGAGGAAAACAAAAGTAAGTTTGTGTCAATAAGGTGATTGCTTTCTAGATAATAATACATGTATCTAGAAAATCAGCTGAAATAGCTGTGTTTGTGGTTGTTTCTCCCGGCGAAAAAATTGACGTTATTGAGCAGGTCACAATATTTAATATATTCCCTTGTTGATTTGTAATACTTGGTCATTTCCAGGGACTTCCATTCTGACTGCACACAAGTGGATGTTGTGTATTGAAGGCAGAGTCGTCAGTGCCTCCACAGACTTCATCACAGGTCTAGCCTTCCTGTTTGGCTCCTACTATGTTCTCAATTTGGAGTACCAAGCGGAAGCTGTCACTACATTAGAATTCATACAGAGGTAATGTGTGACATATCGAATGATGTTCCTAGCCACTACTTGAATCAGGGTATTTTCTAATTGTCTATTCCATGATGAATGAAGTACTCCAGAGAGAAAGGGGCACATTCCATCCCATCCCACCCCACCATCTAGTTCTCCGAGAAAAATACAGGGGTATGTCTAATACATCGATGTCCGAAATGCCAACCCGAAATTCGTAGAGCCCCTCACTGTTAAAGGTCAATTAAAAAAAGGTCAATTGGACTGAAAAAAGTTTCAATCTATCTTAAATGTAGAAGAGTGCAAAAAAAACAACCCCACTCTTTGAAGAGACATATTAGGAACCACTCAAAATGTAACGAGTGGTGTTTTTTACTTTTTTCATTTAAGAGAGTTACACAACTTGAATTGCAACCTCTGTGCTTCGGCATTTTTTGCCAACCCTGGGACACACAGGAGTGTTTTCCTTGATTTAAATTAAGAAAACTAGTCGAATAAAAAAAAGATTACTGTACATAAACAGTGCAGTTTGTTTTCAAATTGCATGGTTTTTGTCAAATAGCATGTAGGAAAATGCTTAATTATACCAACCTACACAATAAATCGTTCACCAAATACATAAACTGCACTTTTCAACAGTGGCAACCTTATAACAAAATTGTATATTTGCTTACAGATGCTTCATGAGTGTCAATCCGGAATCTGGCACCAAATGTACAAGTCAAGGGAAAAGCAAACGCACAGGTCAGGATGTTCAGAGAAAGAAGGAAATGATCAATTGCCATGTTGCGACATTTGTTCGCAAACTCGCGGACTATGAGTGGACCTGATTATATTGTTGAAAACGTTTGACCTTGTCTAGTACTACGGTCACAACAGGCAATGTCCTGTATTCGCAATTTTGCGGAATGTGTATGTAAATTGTGTTCTTGAAAAATTGTGTTCTTGAAAAATTGTGTTCTTGAAAAATTGTGTTCTTGTAAAATTGTCTACAAAAAGCAGACCAGTCCCAAAACTAAAGATATCTGCTCAAAAGGGAAAACCCTTGTGGCGCGTTGCGTAACACAATTGCATCACTAATTGCAGATTTCTGAGAAGCAATCTGACCTACATGTATAAGGTGTCCTCCACAATTGTCATTTCAAAAAGAGAACGGACTCAGCATGGTTCAATAGGTGGAGGAGGTTCAGACATGTGCACAATTGTTTTCGCCAAATAATTCCACATGTTTAAATACAATTGATTTGTGAGTTCCACAAATGCAATACAGCTTATTGTGGGCTACGATCTTAAATATGTGGCTTGTGTGCACTGATTTGGAATGATTTTGAATAGTTAATTAAAAATAAAAAAGTTTAATTGTTGTTGTTTCAATGTTTGTTTTAAACTTAAAACACATACAGCATGTTTACACTAGACAGTACGTGTACATTTACATGTACAGGGTGGAACCCCAAAACAAATATATTTCATATACAAATAGTATGAAGCACCAACATTAATTATGAATTGGAACCTCATTTATTAAACCACTTTTAAGTGCTCTAACTGCCTGCTCTACCCGTTAAAAATATAGCACTATTTTAAACAAAATCTCCATATTATTAAAATGCATTATTAAACATTACCAGTGATAAAACCTTGGTTTAAAAGTAAACAAAATTCAAAGTCCTTGTCCTTTAAACAAATGATGATGCAGAAGCAGGGTTGTGTACAGTTCTTGAAACGGTTCTTTTTCATTTTTTTAAATAAATTTACTTACTTATTTAGACGAAACTGATTTTATGGTGATTTTGTGATAAAATGTTAACAGCGATTGAATACATTTTCTCACTAAAAAGTACATGTAGTTCAATAAACAGTTTGTATGAAATTGTGGGTACCGCTTTTTGTTTTACTCACCCTGAGTATTTAGCATTGTAAATGTCACAATACAGTGGAGCATTAATACTTGTTGTTTTACCAATTTAATTGAAAGGACAGCAGTTTTTAACTGATACCCTGTAAAAATACAACTTAAAAAAAGTAAAACAATATTTATCACTGTTCAAACTATTCAATTAAAAGAATACAGTTTCAACATTTGAACAGTTGTCATTTGTGTGTTATTTAGGTTTTTTTTGTAGGGGGGGGGGGGCATTCTCACTGGATTACTACTGTAAATGTTCAAATTCCCTGTAAATTTAGCTGTAAATTACCGTAAAATAACAGTAAGAGCATCACTACTGTACAAATTGTACAGTACTTTAATGTGAGCATTTTACAGTAGTACTGCTCTTGCTGTAGAAAATACAGTAATTTACTATTATATTCAAATACAGTATGATAATACTTGCTGTAATATTACTGTAATTTTAGCTGTAAGTTACTGTACATTAATGTACAGTATGATTACTACTACTGTACAATTGTTACAGTACTTTACTAGTCTGTGAGCATTTTACAGTAGTACTGCTCTTGCTGTGAAAAATACAGTAAATTACCATTTTATTTACATACAGTATGAGATCATTTACTGTAAAAATTACAGTGAACTACTGGCAACTCGGCTGCCAGTAAATTACTGTAATTTTTACAGGAATTTGTTTACAGTGATGACAATTCAGCAAATGTCTAAAGTGGTTGTTAGAGAAAGCTTACCGTCAAGGTCAGAAGAGAAAGGGGCCACCGACCTCAATTTCACTAGAAACAGGAAAGGAAGTGACAAAACAGAGCGGATTTTCTGCTGCTCGGAAGTTGGGAACCAGAGAGTTCCAGATAGGATCAGTGGGTGAAAACTCATGACATTCTCATCGGAAGCTTTTGTGTGTCAATCAATTATGTAAATGAGGCGAACAGGTGGATGCCCCAGACTCCGTTTGAAGGTTCCATGGAAGTGAATTTTGAACAAACATTGAAATTAACAGTATCGGTGACAACTTCCAGTCCAAAATGATACTAGTTTAACATTCTGACACTTAAAATCAAATAATAGCGCCCAGAATCAAGTCAACATTATAACTTCCTAACACAAAGCTATTGACAGAAAACATTGCATTGACTGCATTGCACAAATGCTTTTCAACCTAATGAAAGATCAATTAAGTAATTGTCCCAATTAAATATGTACAATACTGACTGAAATTTAATTAATACATTAAAAATACATTAAACTATTATTACGCACATCTGCTGCATATTGTAATTTAGCTATTTGGCCAAAGGTTCTAGAACTTTTAAATCTCTTTAATTAATATGAAAACAAATAACTAGAGTTCAATAATTAAGCAAAAAATGTGTTCCTAACTCGCATTTTACGAAAATTGTTGCAGGAAAACTATTAAAAGCAATTGGTATTGTTTGATCATTGGCTTGAAATTTGATATGGCTCAGTAATATTCTTTTCTAAGCTCTGCATCGCCATGATGAAATGTCTTTTTATGATAAAATGTCTTGAAATAGTATTTTATTGGTGTATTTCCTTTGTTTTGTTTTAATGCGTAGACCCATACAGGTGGAACTCGGAGCAGGTTCAGAAGTGGGTTGAGTGGACGAGGCACCAGTACAGATTGCCCGAGATCGACATTGGGTTCTTTGCCATGGACGGGATGAGGCTTTGCAACCTGACAGATGAACAGTTCAGACAGATACTGCCCAAGTCGGGAGACAACCTGTTTGCGCACTTGGACATCTTGAAGAATGGTGAGAACAAAACCAAAAATTCAAAGTTGATATCAGTTTTTCTTGGTACTAATTTGCAAATCATGTTAACAACACTGTATATATATATTCCTATAACGAATCAATGGTGTGCACTACGCTTAAATAATGTATAAAGCAAACGTTGATAATTTGTTGTATATCCATCAGAAATGCCAGTGTGGTGTTTTGGAGTGTTTTGGTGGTGTTGTTGTTGTGGTGGGGTTGGGTTTTTTTTGTTTTTTTCTGGGGTGGGGGGAGGGGGAGGGAAGTTCTTAGTTCCCACAGAAATCTGAAAACCAAATTCCATGACTGTTCCAGGACTTTCCAGGTATAAAATATGACAATTTCCATGACATTTAACGCCAATTTGCAGATAAATGTTGTTTGCAATTATGACAGTGATTAACTGCTGATAGGCTAACCATTTTGTTAGCTTTTGAAAATAAGTTTTAATTAACCCTAACAGTCCTCAATTCTTCACCTGTCGGAGGATTGAGGACTGTTAGGGTTAATAATGCCTTCTCCTCCTTCCCGATCCAATCCACGTTAATACAAAAACAACTTTAATAACTCTTCTATTAATATTGATTTCCGTGACTTTTCCTTGCCTTTTTTTCCCCTCAAATTTTCATACTTTTTAGGTGACTTTCAATGAACAACTTTTCTTTTTATGACTTTCCATTAAGCTGATATGATGAATTCAACACATTTATTGTTCGATTCATAAGTTTTATGTATGGAATTCCAATGTTTAAAGAGTAGTCACTGACCGCACATTTATAATATTGATTCAACACTTTACTTTTGAAGGTAGGATAGGCTATACCAATTGCAGATATCGAAAATATTTACTACCGAATTATTAGGAAATATCTTACTTATTTGAAAATAATTAATGATTCGAGGCATCCAGCCAAATGATTGCGCTAGATATCCTGTAATAATTCCGAAAAAGAAAAAGAGAAATAACGTAAGGAAAACTGCCCCACGCTGGTTGAAAACGAACGCTGTTTTTCGTGCTTTTCTCGGCATCTGTGATTGTAAAACTTCAGACAGGTCAGTTAAGCGATAGTTACTATAAAATACAACCCCCCAAATCCACCCATTCATGAACATTCAAGCAACTACCAATGGTGTATCCTATCTTTAAGCGTATGTATTGTACACATTTACTATATCCTTGATACAAAAGGTGTCTGACTATTTTACGATGATTGTAGGCCCCTTCAAAAAATTATTGTTATCCATTTAGATAATTATTCATCAACACAATCTTGCATCATCTCCAGACAGTTCTCGTCTTTAGAGTAGCTTGCAATAATAATTAAGATTTTCTGTTCTGGTTCATTATGACTGACTTTTAAATAATAATTCTCAATTACTCTGAGTTTGTGTTTAAAGTCACTAAAGCCGTGTTCCCATTGGACTTTTTCTTCCGCGGCCACGCGGAAACTTACCGCGGCATTCCTTAGCGTGAATCTACCACGCGTTCCCCCCTGGACTTATATTCCGCGACGGAACGGTTCATTCGCTGTTCGAGACTGGCAGAATGTCACACATCATTGCGGCCCTGATAATTTACCGTGGCTGCGCGGAAGTCTTCCGCGACCTCTTTCGGCCTGTTCATTTTACATCACGGTCGCGGTAAATTGACAGGGAGGTCAGTTTACCGTGCGTCCCCATTGGATTTAATTTTGTCATTCTAAAGAAAAGTCGCGGTACTCTAACAAGATTAAGTCCAATGGGAACATGGCTTTAGTCACATCATCCTTAACAGCATAATGTGGTAGAATTGAAACCAACGTAGGAAGTAAACAGGGACCACAAATTACCAGCAGACGGTACTGCATGCACTCTGAACGATTTACCTTTCATGAAACTTCCAAAATGTGGATTGGCATGATTTCTGATCAATCAGATTGTTCTTTATATATTTACCCAGACTACTGACCTATTTAGTGGGCTTGCAGTGCTGAAAAGCGCTTTTCTATTGGCTAAAGAAATGTAATGCGGCAATTTTAGGCCTGAATATTTGGTGCGATACTGAAAACGTCACTAGGTGTACACATACAGCTAGTAAACAATTGTGATAAAGCACATCAACATCAGGAATTAGTCGGGAAATGACATTTTGAGGTATGTACATGAACAGATTGGACATTTCAAAAGCTTTTTAATGATTCCCAACGAAAAGCATGTTGCTCATATAGATATTAATCTAGCGATGGGTATCATTATAAAGCTATTGAAATTTCCTTTCTTACCATGTACATAATTATCTCAAAAGGTCATTTCTGACTTAATCCTGATTTTGATGTGCTGGGTAACAATTAGTAAAGATTTAAACTCGGTTTGCCAGGGTGTCTTGCGACGAAAAATTGCCTTGCCTATGGATGGCGAGAGATGGTTCATAAGGACCTATCGTGACTGGAATCAATATTTTGTTATTTTTACTTCGGAGTTTCCAGCGGGTCAGACTCTGACTTTCCACCCCAGGCGCCTTTGAACTCCACAGCTCCTTCTAGCGACACGAACAGATACAAGTGGATACAATTGGTACCACCAACATTGATCTGTACCATTGATCACGATATCCAACGACAGCCATGTATACGTGAGAACATGACGACACGATATGCTTTATACAAGGGAAAGCAAAATGTAAATGAAAGTGAAAATTGCATAATTGTTTTGGGCGCTGCTCATTGCGCATCTACACGTAGGCCTATGCATTTTTCTTGCTCAATTAAAAAAAAAAAGACACGGTACCAATTCAAACATTTATTTAAATGTTGCTAATTTAATCTCATATGGACACAAAACAACAAACAAAAACCCACAAATATATAAATGTGTAATCTATTCAACTAATATTGAAGATTAGCTGTTGCACTAGATGTCTAATCATACACGGTCGTACAAATGGGCTGGGTGTAGCCCATTTGTTGGAATACACCGATCCAGTAGGCCACGCCCACCATAGCAAATTCCAAGCAGCGTGACGCGTGCCTGGTTGGCCAGTACGTTCACAGTGTTTGCGAAGTTGAAAACAATGAAAACAAAAACAATAAATGTTAGAAATATCATGCACTTCCATTTCATGCTTGTTTATTTTTTATTTTCACAAAGGCCGAGGACAAATTTTGCTTCTTTTATAGGGATAGGGGAGCAAAAACATACAGTTATACCGGTTTTTACACTATGCAGGTAAATTGGAGCGCCACACTACTCTCGGGGTTAGAAATTATCCGGGTTAACTGCCTCGAAACCCCACTTAACCCGGGTAATTTCTAACCCTACTCGCGAGGTGGGTTAATAACCCACCAATTTCGGGGTTAACGACGGTATTAGGACAATTCTCCGGGTTACTTTCAGTAGTGTGAATGCTCGCCGGGTTTTCTTCCACCCTGGTCCGTTCGTCGAGTTTTATCAGTGCAGCCAGCTTGGCCTTGCGCGTGCGCGCTGCGAATGTCAAACAAAACTTTATTTTGTACGTGTACGTACTAAATGACATCATGTTGGGTAACTTGTCGTTTGCTTATACTAGTATGAACACGGTAACAACAATTACCCGGGTGCGCACTAAACCGGGTAAGCTGAATTGCGGGGTTAACTTTGTAATGTGAACCCGAATCTCCGGGTTAGTTTCTACCCGGGTATGGCCAACTACCCGGGTGATTATTTTCCCGGATAAGTTCAGAGTAGTGTGAAAACGGTATTAGGGATATTTTGTTTGGCGCAGACACAATAATGTGTTTTTAACACCAGGATGTAAACTGAGGTGTGTTTGGCTGTTAGTTGCCAAGGACAAACGCTCTGATTGGTCGTTAGATGCGGTCTTTCTAAAATATTTTGTTTCCTTGCCTTATACCTCGCCTGAGCCAATTTGTGGATTTGGTTTTCAATCCCTGCTTGACTCCGTGTGCCTTTAATTTCCTTAGGATATTCCTCTGGTGTTTTCCTCCCACCTCAAAAACTCTAACTTCTTCTTAATGTCTTCTCTCTACAGGTTTCTTCAGGCTTACGAGCTACAGTGCCGAGGGTGATTTTTGATTTTTGTGATAAATGATAATAATAATAATAATAATAATAATAATAATTATAAAAATATTGTTAAAACCTTCAATAAATAACAACTAAAAAATTACCAATACAAATCCCTTTGATTTTTTGTTAAACTTGTGGTATTTTCAAAGTAAAAACAAAGTCTTTTATTGAAACAAGACTCTCGTTAAGTTTACATTGATGGTACGAACTATCATAGGGATTTATTGCCAGTTTCCTAAAACAATTTACTGCATAAAACTTAACTTGTATTGTGCACAATGCATACGATGTGGTATAATCTAAAGAAATGTACTACATTGAAAAGTACGTCCATGTATACATACACCTACAGTACTTATGATTGCATAGAACTATTAATTTGATGTTCTTATACTGACACTGTATGCAAATTACCCCCTGCTAAAACGAGTCAGTGAAACCCCTTTGTCTTTGGTCATAACAATGGCCATCAGCATTAGCTGACTTAGAGTTTTGCACGAAGAATGACATTTTTACGTCGCGGTATAACTTAGTCCAAGTGGAAACGCACGGTAGAATTATCCAAAGGAATGTCTTGATAAGTTACCACAAAGCTCTTTGTTTGGAATCTAGGAATCTACACAAACATGTTTATCATTCAGCAGCACAACCCGGATCTTGAATACAAAAACATATTTGCACTGGTAGCAAACTATACACGTAAACACCCTTTTTTTTGGTGGATTTTGCAGTTTCCCCTTCGTAGAAAGAAAAACAAAATATATAGTTGTCACCCGTGACTCGCCGTATCGAAAGTTTCCAGACTTACATTGACTCAAACTAACCCTTTGAAAACCTGAACGTGCCCCGTTTGAGAATGATTCCGCGCGTGAATAGATGCAAACAGTCGGTTGTATTTTCTCCCAGGGTTGTCAAAATCATGACTTTTGTCGGATTTTTTAATCGATTTTTATAATTTTATTATTTTATAAACACTTGTTTTAAATACAGTCAAATGACCATCACTGGAAATCAAGTACAACCATAATGCACACAATTGTTCATGAAAATAACTTGTCAAATGCCTTTAATTTGTCTTTTTTTTCTAGAATCCTCATACTTCTCATCCGTCTCAAACAAGAACCCACCCCCTGATCTGACTGGTCACTACAGGCACATGTATCGTGGTACAAAGCGTCCTTGCTAATGCTGATGTGGCTATTGTGATGACCAAAGACAAAGGGGTTTCACTGACTGGTTTTAGCAGGGGGAAATTTGCATACAATGTCAGTATAAAAGCCTAAAATGACAGTTATTAATTCTATGCAGACATAAGTACTGTAGGTTCATGTACAGGTATACATGGACGTACAATGTAGTACATTGCTTCAGAATGACGAATCGTATGCATTGTGCACAATAAAGTTAAAGGGATCGTATACGTTTGGTAATTACTCCAAAAATTAATGGCAATAAAAACCTACTTGGTAAGAAGTACAGCAGCTTTGGATAGTATAATGCATTTTTAGAAACTTTTCACTTCGAAGTACTGCGGTTATGGAAAAAGATATCACTTTTTATCCCCAAAAATTGAAATCTGAGAAGCGTTACTGCAGTGACGTTTCTCAGAGTGTGTATTCCAATGCAGATTATTCTTCCTGCGTGGACATAACCGCTCCAGATTTTCGGCAATATCTCAAAATCGCTACCACCTTTTGAAATGAAATTTGTACAGGTTATTTTTATGGTACAAATGTATATATCTATAACTATATAGGATTGAAACAAACAATGGGTTCCAATTACCAAACGTGTACGATCCCTTTAAGATCTATGCAGTATAATTGAAACTGGCCATAAATCCCTAATATAGTTCCTACCATCATTTTAAACTTAACGAAAGTCTTGTTTCAATAAGAGACTTTGTTTTTACTTTGAAAATATCACAAATTTAACAAAAATCAAAGTGATTTGTATTAGTAATTATATTGATTTAAATCATGATTTAAAACAATGATTTAAATCGAGTGATTTGAAATCAAACAACCCCGTTGTTTCCATGCACAGGTGCCCCTTCCCAACGGTGACTTGAAAGGGGGAGGGAGGGGGAGGGGGGGGGGGGGTGGAGGAGGGGGAGGGAAAGGAGGAAGGGGGAGGGAAAGAAGGAAGAAAGAGGAAGGGGGGGTTGTAGCTTACTCTTTATTTCTGGAATATTTTAGAAAAACCGCATCTAGCGCCATAGATAGAAAGGCGGCACGACATAAACCGTCATCAATTTCGGCTGGGGCAAGTATGTCAGCCAATCGAAGGGCTCGGAAATGACTTAACGTCTAAGGAGGCGTGGCCTGTCTGAACCATTTCATAAGTTTATAGTCCACGATCAATCAGAGCGTTTGTCCTTGGCAACTTACAGCTTAACACACCTCAGTTTACATCCTGGTGTTATAAATACATTATTGTGCCTGTGCCAAACAAAATATCCCTTACTGTATGCTTTTGCTTCCCTATCCCTATAAAAGAAGCGAAATTTGTTTTCGGCCAGGACACTTCTTCAACCCTGGTCCGTTCGTCGAGTTTTATCAGTGCAGCCAGCTTGGCCTTGCGCGTGCGCGCTGCGAATGTCAAACAATAGTCCCTTGTTGCAATGGCTTTATTTTGTACGTGTACGTACTAAATGACATCATGTTGGGTAACTTGTCGTTTGCTTATACTAGTATGAACACGGTAACAACAATTACCCGGGTGCGCACTAAACCGGGTAAGCTGAATTGCGGGGTTAACTTTGTAATGTGAACCCGAATCTCCGGGTTAGTTTCTACCCGGGTATGGCCAACTACCCGGGTGATTATTTTCCCGGATAAGTTCAGAGTAGTGTGAAAACGGTATTAGGGATATTTTGTTTGGCGCAGACACAATAATGTGTTTTTAACACCAGGATGTAAACTGAGGTGTGTTTGGCTGTTAGTTGCCAAGGACAAACGCTCTGATTGGTCGTTAGATGCGGTCTTTCTAAAATATTTTGTTTCCTTGCCTTATACCACTATGACCCGGTTTCAAACCCCGCCTGAGCCAATTTGTGGATTTGGTTTTCAATCCCTGCTTGACTCCGTGTGCCTTTAATTTCCTTAGGATATTCCTCTGGTGTTTTCCTCCCACCTCAAAAACTCTAACTTCTTCTTAATGTCTTCTCTCTACAGGTTTCTTCAGGCTTACGAGCTACAGTGCCGAGGGTGATTTTTGATTTTTGTGATAAATGATAATAATAATAATAATAATAATAATAATAATTATAAAAATATTGTTAAAACCTTCAATAAATAACAACTAAAAAATTACCAATACAAATCCCTTTGATTTTTTGTTAAACTTGTGGTATTTTCAAAGTAAAAACAAAGTCTTTTATTGAAACAAGACTCTCGTTAAGTTTACATTGATGGTACGAACTATCATAGGGATTTATTGCCAGTTTCCTAAAACAATTTACTGCATAAAACTTAACTTGTATTGTGCACAATGCATACGATGTGGTATAATCTAAAGAAATGTACTACATTGAAAAGTACGTCCATGTATACATACACCTACAGTACTTATGATTGCATAGAACTATTAATTTGATGTTCTTATACTGACACTGTATGCAAATTACCCCCTGCTAAAACGAGTCAGTGAAACCCCTTTGTCTTTGGTCATAACAATGGCCATCAGCATTAGCTGACTTAGAGTTTTGCACGAAGAATGACATTTTTACGTCGCGGTATAACTTAGTCCAAGTGGAAACGCACGGTAGAATTATCCAAAGGAATGTCTTGATAAGTTACCACGAGGCCGCGGAAGAAAACAATCCAATAGGAACATGGCTTTTGGTTCTTTCCCGGTGATGCGTAGCTTTAAAACTTAACTATTTTAAGCTTGGAGATAGAAAAGTAGCAAACATGGAAACCAGACAACTCTTATAAACGAATTTGATTGGGTAAAAACATCCCAGCAACGCAAGAAGTAATTGTATTTGCCTACACAAGTCCAACCCCTTTTATCATTGTACTTTTCTCGTGTTATATACTTAAACTACTGGCCGTGACAGTTTTTTCAACAACAATGAACAAAGCTCTTTGTTTGGAATCTAGGAATCTACACAAACATGTTTATCATTCAGCAGCACAACCCGGATCTTGAATACAAACAATATTTTCACTGGTAGCAAACTAAACACGTAAACACCCATGTATCCGGGTGACGATTTGTTGTGTGGATTTTGCAGTTTCACCTTCGTAGAAAGACAAACTAATATAGTTGTCACCCGTGACGCGCCGTATCAAAAGTTTTCAGACTTACATTGACTCAAACTAACCCTTTGAAAACCTGAACGTGCCCCGTTTGAGAATGATTCCGTGAGTGAATAGATGCAAAATAGTCGGTTGTCTTTTCTCCCAGGGTTGTCAAAATCATGACTTTTGTCGAAGTTTTTAATCAATTTGTTTAATTTTATTATTTTATTTTGACCATTTGCTTTAAACACTTGTTTTAAATACAGTCAAATGACAATCACTGAAAATCAAGTACAACCACAATACACACAAAAATTATTGTCCATGAAAGTAACTTGTCAAATGCCTTTAATTTGTCATTTATTTTAATAGAATCCTCACTTAATTGTATATTTATCATCCGTCTCGAACAAGAACCCACCCCCTGATCTGACTGGTCACTACAGGCACATGTTGTATCATGGTGTAAAGCGTCCTTGCTAATGCTGATGTGGCCATTGTGATTACCAAAGACAAAGGGGTTTCACTGACTTGTTTTAGCAGGTGAAAATTTGCATACAATGTCAGTATAAAAGCCTAAAATAACAGTTATTAATTCTATGCAGACATAAGTACTGTAGGTGCATGTACAGGTATACATGGACGTACAATGTAGTACATTGCTTCAGAATGACGAATCGTATGCATTGTGCATCAATCATGCAGTATAATTAAATCTGGCCATAAATCCCTAATATAGTTCCTACCATAATTTTAAACTTAACGAAAGTCTTGTTTCAATAAGAGACTTTGTTTTTACTTTGAAAATATCACAAATTAAACAAAAATCTAAGTGATTTGTATTAGTAATTATATTGATTTAAATCATGATTTAAAACAATGATTTAAATCGAGTGATTTGAAATCAAACAACCCCATTGTTTCCATGCACAGGTGCCCCTTCCCAACGGTGACTTGAAAGGGGGAGGGAGAGGAGGGGAGGGGAGGAAAGGGAGGAGGATGGGGAGGGAAAGAAGGAATGGGGGGAGAGGGGGGGGGGGGGAGGGGGGGGGGGGTAAGTATCTCAGCCAATCGAAGGGCTCGAAAATGACTTAACGTAAAGGAGGCGTGGCCTGTCTGAACCATTTCATAAGTTTATAGTCCACGATCAATCAGAGCGTTTGTCCTTGGCAACTTACAGCTAAACACACCTCAGTTTACATCCTGGTGTTATAAATACATTATTGTGCCTGCGCCAAACAAAATATCCCTTACTGTATGCTTTTGCTCCCCTATCCCTATAAAAGAAGCGAAATTTGTTCTCGGCCAGGACACTTCTTTCGTTTTGGTGAAGCTACAATCGCCCCTAGCACCCGCACCCGCACCTGCACCTGAAGCTACATTTACAGCAAAAGGTTTCCATCTATACTTGTAAGTCAAGCTTCACTCTCTCTGTGAAAATAAAAAATAAACAAACATGAAATGGAAGTGCATTCCAAACATTTATTGTTTTTGTTTTCATTGTTTTCAACTTCGCAGATAATTCGACAGTATGGCGAGCATTCCCGTGATGGGTGGATGGTCCGGGCCAAAGAAGGCAACTCCGAACGTCCAAGAATACGCTGACGGGGTAGGATAATTAACATTAAGAGCCTATAAAATATTTTTTTAAATGCAACCTTTGAAAATACACTTATTTGTTCCGCATAGCTGTATTTGGTGTGGTTATCTGTTATGCTTATGTAAATGTTGATGTTCGCGAGTAAAACTTTAACGCCAATTTAACGTGGATAAAACTTTACTACCTTGCTTGTACCATTTCTAATAGACCGATTGCGCCCGCTAAGTCACGTGACCTATAGTGGGTATCAAACATCAACAATCATGGCGTCCTCCATAGCAAAGTGCCGCTGTTGCAAAGTACATGATGAATGTTGCATTTGTTTCTACGATCGAGGCTTTTCTTTCTCGAAATCTCTAAAGAATATTCCGGAGTTTGTACCCGAGACCTTACCTTAAAGGGATCGTATACGTTTGGTAATTACTCCAAAAATTAATGGCAATAAAAACTTACTTGGTAAGAACTACAGCAGCTTTGGATAGTATAATGCATTTTTAGAAACTTTTCACTTCGAAGTACTGCGGTTATGGAAAAAGATATCACTTTTTATGCCCAAAAATTTGAATCTGAGAAGCGTTACTGCAGTGACGTTTCTCAGACTATGTATTCCAATGCAGATTATTCTTCCTGCGTGGAAATAACCGCTCCAGATTTTCGGCAATATCTCAAAATCGCTACCACCTTTTGGTATATATATGGTATATATCTATAAATATATAGGATTGAAACAAACAATGGGTTCCAATTACCAAACGTGTACGATCCCTTTAAGGACAATTCCAGCAAGTCTTGGAAATTCTACAAGGAACGTTATGTTCACGATGTGGTATACTGGCACGGAACGCTGGGACCGGCACTAGGGGTAGCGATTCCGAAAAAGAAAAGCCTCGATCGAAGAAACAAATGCAACAATCATCATGTAATTTGCAACAGCGACACTTAGCTATGGAGGACGCCATATGTTTGTTGACGTTTGATACCCACTATAGTTCACGTGACTTAGAGGGCACAATCGGTATAGGCCCTATTCATGGTATTTTATTTATCCTCAGTATCCGTTGTAAATATTTACTTGTTTACGAATAGGTAAAACCCCAAGTGGAAAAATATCTCGGGACGGATTTCAAAACTTACAAAGCTGTGTCGTACAGGCAGCAGGTCGTTGCAGGGATGAACTATCTCATCAAGGTAAGACCATTTTGGGTGGCGCTATATAGAAAGGCTCAACTTGTAGTCCCCTTTTGTACCTCATTGGCTGATAAAACTCACTGTCGCTTGTAATCCGGGCACTATCGACTTATTCCACAATACACCTATCCAGTAGGCCACGCTTTTTAATGAATAAATTGACCAATCACAGTGCATATTAAGGTTCGATAAAATAAAGAGCCTGAAACTTCCAGGCTCTATTGTCGCCATTTTGTCTGGCATCAATTCTTAAACGTTAGTATTGTTAACCTTTAAGTTTTTGTAATTTTACATTTTGTGGTCATTCCATTACCAGCCTGATCTTGTTTATGTTTAAAAAAATATGTTTATCATTAATCCGACTTCCGATACATACAAAATGAGGTTGGCATTTTCTAAGCCAAAGTATATGTAATTACACCGGAATTCAATACACTGTGAACGTGCCGGCCAGCCAGGCACGCGTCACGCTGCTTGGAATTTAATATGGCGGGCGTGGCCTGGATCGGTGTATTCCTAGCCCATTTGTATGCCCGTATGAGTAGACATCTAGTGCAACAGCTCATCCCGAAAATAGGTTACACATTATATATTTGTTGTTTTTGTGGGTTTTTTCTTGTCCATATGAGATTAAAATAGCAACATTTAAATAAATGTTTGAATTGGTACAGCAGTCAGGTTGGACTGAAGAGTTTTGTTTAAACTGAGCAAGAAAAATGCATTTGTGTATAGATGCGCAATGAGCAGCGCCCAAAACAATTATGCAATTTCCACTTTCATTTACATTTGGCTTTCCTTTGTATAAAGCAATCGTCTCATCGTGTTCTCGTGTATACATGGCTGTCGTCGGATATCGTTATATAACCAAAATCTTCAATTTAATTTCTTCTTTTCTATGGTACAGATCGATGTTGGTGGTACCAATTTTATCCAAGTGCGTCTGTTCGTGTCGTTGGAAGGACTTGTGGAGTTCAAAAGTGCCAAGAGTGGGTTGACCGAGACTGACCAGCTGGAAACTGCGGAGTAAAAATAACATTATAAACCATATTTCGCCATCCTGGATAGGCAAGGCAATTTTTCGTCGCAAAACACCCTGGCAAACCGAGTTCTAATTTTTACTAATTGTTACCCAGCACATCAAAATCAGGAATAAGTTGGAAAATTACCTTTTGAGATAATTATGTACATGGTAAGGAAGGACATTTCAATAGCTTCATAATGATACCCATCACTATATGAGCTACATGCTTTTGTTGGGAATCATTAGAAAGCTTATGAAATGTCCAATCTTTCCATGTACATAGGCCTATCTCAAAATGTCATTTTCCGACTTATTCCTGATGTTGATGTGTTGGGTCACAATTGTTTACTAGCTGTATGCGTACACTTAGTGACGTTTTTAGTATCACACAAAAAAACATCAGCGGTTTATCGCTATCATAATTGCAAACAACAATTATCTGCAAAATTGTTTTAAATGTCATGGAAATTGTCTATCATTAATTTTAGTCCTGGAAAGTCCTGGAACGTCCTGGAATAGTCATAAAATTAGGTTTTCAGATTTCTGTGGGAACCCGGAACTAAGAACTCCCCCCCCCCCCCCCCCCCCCACCCCCCACCCCCAACAAAAAAATAAGAAAACAACCAAAACAAAACACCACAAAACGCCACAAAACACCACAAAACACCACAAAACACCACAAAACACCACAAAACACCACAAAGCACCACAAAGCACTACAAAACGCCACAAAACGCCACAAAACACCACAAAACACCACAAAACACCACAAAACGCCACAAAACACCACAAAACTCAGTACAAAAAAGTAACACAAATTATGAAATAAATATATGCCTTTTAGTTTCCTTTAAAAAAATCGCCCAATCAAACTAGAATTCCTACGGAATTGCAATTTGTATTGTAGTCGGGGATCCAGACATCGAAAAGCTCAATAAAAATGGTTGGACCTGACACGGTCTGATATACTTTTTAAATGTGTTTTTTCTATTCGTCTGGACATTGAGGTTGGACAATTGAGAGGTCTGCTCTGTCGGAAGCTTTGCGAAAAATAATTGTGGCCAATGTTGTACATGCACCCCCCCCCCCCCCCCCCCCCCATTGTATACTTAAAATATGAAAAAAATAAATGTTTGTTTTAAATCAATTGTAGGTGGCGATGGCCGTCATCACATGCATTCCAGACCAACATTAGACATGTCTTGACCTAATCAAATAGGGAAATATGTTTAAAGAACATTCAGAAAAGATTTATATTTGTTTTAATCCCAAAATCGCGCCTTGATTTTAATCATTTGTATATATTTTTCGTCTTTACTTCACTGGTAATAAAAAAGGATGATGCTATCACATCATACAATACATCAATGTTTTCCTTATTCATGTCAGTCACTCCACATCAATAATTAGGCTCCCAATTATAAATATGGAATGTGTTATGGCGATTTTGCTATCCCTACCCCTCTTTTTAAAAATTGCGGTCACTGCGTGATAACTCAGCATGATGTCAGAAATTGTGGGGTTTGTTTAATCATTTGGATAAGGGCATTATAGACTAGGCACAACATCATGCTCAAAGTTGGCAACACACATTTTTAGGGTAATTCCACCCTACTGATTACGAAAATTGCTGTTGCCAAAAATAATTTTGATCAGAAAGCTGAAATTCAAGATGGCCAACAAAATGGCTGCCAAAAACTGGTAAAATCACATTCGAAGAACGATTTATGCTAAATATACAATTCAAATGCATAAATTATGGTTTTAGGAGTTGATGCTCTCGGATAAGTTTGATGGGGTTGCGTCCTGGTCGGACTACTAGATCCATTTGGAGTGAGTCCGAGAAGGCAATGTACCTGGCGGCTCACCTGAAGGGCACAGCTCTGGAAGCACTGACGGACATGGCGCCAGAGGCACGGAGGGAATATTCCTCTACCTTGGAGAACTTTGAGCAACGATTCGGCGGGGCGGCACAGGCTCCACTACATCGGGCCATGCGGACGAGGGGCCGCGACGAGTCGCTCAGCAGCCTGTGACAATCCGTGCGGCGGCTGGTGTTGAAAAGCTACCCAAGATTGCCTTTGCAGGCCCGGGAGGACTTGGGCGTGGAGGCTTTCCGGGGGGCCTTGGGGAGGAGCAGCTGCAGCGTCACCTTTTCTTTCAGAAGGCGTCGACCCTGACCGAAGCAATCACGCTGGCGACGGAAATGGAGGCGTTCATGGGGTCCCAGTTGTACAAACGGAAAGGGAAGGCCGGAGACAGGGTCGTAATGTCTGTAGACCAGTTTCCTCCAGTTCCCGCTGGGGAGTCTAAGCCAGTTCCCCGGGTGAAGTATACACCAGGCGCGCGGACTCAAGTGGAGTTCTACAGGTGCCACGGGTTTGGACACATCAGGAGAGACTGCCCTCGCCAGAAGCGGAAGGCCGCCCCTGACGGGCAGGGTGAGGCGGGCGCGGAACCGGGTCCGTGGCTGGGGCTTGGCGAGCCCGATCCGGGGTGCGATCGGCCACTCTCTCCACCGACGGAGCCAGGCCCCAAGAAGTACACTCGCGCCGGCCGGAAGGTAGTCCGGCCTAGCCGATATTGTCTTGCATTATCCGAACCTTCCTCTTCTTTCCCCCGCAGAAGGGTTCCCATGATGTCCCCCCCCCCCCCCCCCCCCCCCCACGTTCATCCGTAGCACTAACTGCCGTAGGCACGTGCGCGCCGTAGGCACGTGCGCACTGCGTGCGAGCAGCTCCACCCGGAGCGACCGTACGTGTGCGAAAGGGGCTGCGGGCTGTGAGCCGTCACCATCGGTTCTGCCAGGAAGGTTTGGTGGCCGGAGTGATGGCAGAGATGAATGCGCTGGAGATCAACCCCAGCGGCGACGAGTGGGAGCCTTTCCCGCCTCGCCTCTCCCGACAGGGGAGCCCAGACCTCCCCAAAGGCGGACGGGACCACCCTGCAGCGGCCCGGCCTTTGTCGCCACCCCTGTCTAAGAGACGACGGGGCCAAGTTTCGGCGGGGGAGCCGGGGAACCACCTACACTCGGAGCGGTTCTCCCGGCCTCCCCGTTCGAAGCGGGATGAGTCGGCCAGCCAGCCAAGCCAGGGCCAGGAAGGGCGGCCCCGACAAACTTCGCCCCGCCTACCGGGGCGCCGGGGACACGGCCGTAGAAGCCGCTCCAGCCGGCCAAAGAAAGACAGCCCTGCCAACCCATCTCCGCCAGCTCGGGCGGAGGGCGGGACTCAGACGGAGCCCCCGACGCCCCCTCGGATGCCGAGGCTTCGGTGGCGTGGACAGCCCTGGGTCTTACCGGCCGGGTCCCGGGTGGAGCTGCCGGACAGGACCTGGATACAGTTGGAGGTGGACGGCGCCGCCCGGCGGCCGCCCCGTGGCTGCCCTGCTTGAGTGAGCGGTCACCCACATGCCGGTTCCCTTGTGTGAACACCCCCACGTTACCCCGACGACGTCCCACCAGAATTCTCGGAGCAGCTGTTTAGGCAGACATGAGTTCCAGCGCCGGCCACCTCCCACCTAATAGACGAAAACTTTGACTCTCATTTTCCTTTTGTTGTTGTTGTGTTGTTGTTGGCGTCGTGTGCCTTCCGGTCCGGGTCTTCCAGGTGTGCGGCGGCAGATGCCCGCCACCCTGTTTGAAGACAAACAAGGTCCTCGAAGGGGGCTTTGTAGCGTCTGTGCCGGTTGGCCGATATAGGGCACCAGAGCCATTCCACAGTGGAATCGCCTAGTAGAGCCCTGCCAGTACGCCTAGGAAACCCGTTCCGGATAGCGCATACACCGGATTGTTTTTAGTGCCGCGTTGGAACGGTAACTTCATGACACTCGTTTGACCCAGAAGTAGTTGGAATAAACGGCCAAAGAACCACCGAAACCAGTGAATACCTGTCTTGAGTCTTCTTCCTGTGTGTGTGTCGACCCCAGCAAACAGTCAACGTTACAATATGCTATCGGTCCAATACCGGACACATCCGCTACCAATGCCGTATGCGGGCCTGTGCAACAAGTTCTAAAGAGTCAATTTGTGCAGATGAACTACTTGTCTGGGATAACGAAATCAAGTATACAGAACAATATAACGGGTCAACTTGGAAAGGTTTTACACCTGGATACACCTGCCCATTCCCTCCATCTCATATAGGCATAGCTGTACTTTCTCGTGGTTGCATTTGCTCTGGACGCAGTTAAGGTGTGCTTCAATTAGAACAGCGCTTTCATGGCGACACAGCTCCAAAGTTACAGTAGAACTGTAGGCTACGGCCAATTGCCCGCTGCACAGTAAAGGTAGCCTAACTCCTCTCCTCGGCACAACGAATGTCAGCCATCAAAACTTCATAAATACGTAATATAAACATACCTGGAAGAAATCGAAATAATCTGTACTATCTTCTAACCCAGATTGCTAAACAATTCTCCTTTGGCCTTCAAATATGGCCCCCAAAACGTCTAATTACGAACGGCACACAGGGCTGCTGCCGAGCAAGATGGCTACCACAGCAACAGTGACAAATTCCTTTGCTACTGGAATTATTATTATTATTAATATTATTATTTATTTTCGGCAATGAAACCGAGGATTCTTCAAAAGCGCCCAAGGCACTGTAGCTCGTAAGCCTGAAGAAACCAGTAGGAGGATGAACGAAATGCCAGAAACACCGGGGCGAATCCCTTCTCTTTAGCGATAAGTGTGACTGGATTCTTTTACGTGCGTGTCCAAGTTCAATACATACATTATACACACACACACACGGGTCCTACGGCTTTACGTCCCATCCGAAGGATGAAGCACTAGTGGTTTAATTGCCTTGCTTTAATTTGGGATTAAAATAATTATAAATCATTTCTGAATGTTCTTTAAACATATTTATCTATTTGATTAGGCCAAGACATGTCTAATGTTGGTCTATAATGCATGTGATGACGGCCATCGCGACCTACAATTGATTTTAAAAAAGTGTATTTTTCATATTTTAGCTATAAAATAGGGTGGGGGTGCATGTACAAAATTGACCACAATTTTTTTTCGCAAAGCTTCAGACAAAGCAGACCTCCCAATTGTCTAACCTCAATGTCCAGACCAATAGAAAAAACACATTTAAAAAGTATATCGCGCCGTGTCAGGTCCTTTCAAATTTTGGGGGTCTGGATCCCCGACTTATTGGTACTCAGATGTTTAAAATGTAAAATTAAGACTGGTTTCGCACGCATCAAAATTGCTGTTACTTAATGTCAATTCAAAACATTTTTTTTTTTTTTCATTTCATTTCAAGTTTCTTATGTATTTTCCTTCACTTTTTTTTAAGATTTGCTAAACTATACATTTTTGGAAACGTTAGAATATTCTTAAACATGAAAACCATGAATACAAGTCAAACTCTAATTCCTACATATCTACTAAAAAAATTAATTAAAAAAATATGTAAAATTAAGACTGCATAGTTTCGCATGCAAAACAATTTCCGTTAATTAATGTCAATTCAAAACATTTCGTTTTGTTCACTTGTTATAGTCAGGTTTCTTATGTATTTTCGTTCACTTTTTTGGGAGATTTGCTAAACTATACAATTTTTGAAACGTTAGGACATACTTAACATGAAAACCAATGTTAAAATTAGTTTTCAGGTTCTTTATGGCTGCCATCTTAGATTTTCAAAATTAGCATGACCTAATAAACGTATTACAAAATGAATTTTGCATTTGTTATGTTCTGTTGATGAGATATGAAAAAAAGTGCTTTGTGGTGGTCATTGTGCTCGCGGAATGTTGTGGTTTCTTATGAGTTCTTTTCAGGTTTTGAAGGGGGGGGGGGGTACATGCGTTAGGTAACAATAGTATAGAGTGTATGGGTATAAGCGGGTAGTCCCTCGGTCTCATATTGCGCTGGGTATTTTGTTTACATGCACAATTAATTGTGCCTGGCGGTATGCGCACGCATCGTGTTTTGCATAAATTTGTTCGAAAGTTGACATCAGAGGTCACACGTTTCAAAGGCGATCTGACCTGCTATGGGCCGGGTACTCCTTACACACATTTTATGCAAAACACGATTCGTGCGCATACCGCCGGGTGTATTTGAATTTGGAAGGAAACATAAGGCACATCGTCTATAGTCAAGTCACTTCAGGGGCGACGAACGTGGGGGGGGAGGCTAAGCTGAGCGCGAACAACCTTCTGTGCACCTCTTCCTTTATTAAAATAAAACATATCCGTTTTAACCCTTTGCACGCTACCGGCGACTCCAGTCGCCCAGCGCATTTCTTCCCACACTGTTATATCGGCGACCACAGTCGCCCGCGAAAACGTTCTATTATTTTATAAATGAATGAATATGACAAACCATTGACCCCTGACCCTCACCCGGGTACCATTGGATAGATGATTACGAGGCTAACGTTGTTCAACCATAAATTCACACTCGTTTCTTACAAAATTCTCTGCTATTTTCGATTGAAAATCTGTCCGTTCCGCTGTTCGAGTGTTCAATGGACGCCGGAGCTGCATTTCAGGAGATTTTCGGGGACTCAGACTCCGGAGATTCGGACATTGAAGGCCTTTTTCAGGACGATTATGTCAACGATAGTGTCGACAACGAGTATGCCAGTGTGTACGAGAACGTGTTAAAGGTTCCATTGATGACGATAGTGATGGGGCACAACGCGACGATGGCCCCGGTGAAGTTCGCCAGCAAGCGGGAGGTGATGCGGCTCCTAACGCGGCTTGGATCGCAGCTCGTAATGATGCATTTCGGAGGGCTTACCACCACGACTGGCTGATCAATTTTAGCCATCCTCACGGCCACCAATGAATAGGAAATTTCATACTGAACAAATAGTTTATGTTGCATTTTCCTGTAAAACACACCCATCATAGAGTAAAAAGCTTCGGAACATTATTAGTGTGCATTACTTAGTGACTTGCACAGGAAATCCAGCGCCATGGGAATACGTGTGTATATGAATGGTAGCGTGCTAAGGGTTAAAGTCGTATTTTTTCAATGTTTTTAGATTTCTACCAACATTATTATTTTAAGCTATCTTCTGTATAATATGATGTTCTAAAGATGGCAGATCGCCGTACGTCGCCGTCGACATCGCTATCAACAAGTGCTAAGCTATCAAATGAAACTGGTTTCGTTCTCATTCCCAACATTTTGATAAAAATAATGTAAAATTAGCCACATAAAGGCATGGCGCCAACAAGCCTTTGTCTGATCAAGATTTAGTGCAACCTAAGACCGCCCAATCTGTGTTCAGGGTTGATGATACTATGATTTCAGACAATACAGGGATTTATGTGAGTTACATACAGCACACGTGATAGTCTTGTTTGCATTTACAGAAAGTTACAAACATAATATTTACAGACGTATACAGGAATCCAAAACATTGATACTAATTCTGTGTTATACGAGATAGGAAAAAACCCGCAAAGGGGGGGGGGGGGGGGGGGGGGGGGGGGGGGGGGGGGGGGGCGGCGGCGGCGGGGGAAAAGGAAATTCCCATCCGGCTCCACATTATAGTAGCAACCAAGTTATAACTCCGTAGGTTAGCGCAATTGGCATAATATCTAACGGATGACACGTTGAGCTCCGAGTGTGCTTAATGAGTCCAATGTTCGCACTTGTTTGGGCAGATTCCAAATATTTGCACCAGTCACAGCGATACTTGTGGCTCAGCATTCTTTTTGGGCGACGGAAAGGAACTTTCAGTGCCGTGTGGGTTGATTGCCTTGTTTCGCGAATACTGTAAGTGGTGTGAAAATATTTGTCATGTACAAAGGAGTCATTTTGTTGAGACTTTTGAAGACAAGAATAGCCTTTTTTGACTTAACTCTTTTTGAGTTACTGTACTCAGGTGTTCAAAACGCCTATATGCACAACGTTCGGTGACCTCATTAAATTTTTACTGCATATTACTATTATTACTTTGTGCAGTAATCTTTGACAGTTTGTGATAACTTTGAACTGTGATATTGATAACCGTACTAGTATAAATGCGTATAATAGTTTAGCATGCACAGTGCAAACCACAGACATAAATAACCTCTAGACGGACAGCAGGGGACGCCAGAGTGAAATTTCGATTAGCATGTACTGTTTGACGACTGCCAAACAGTTTGCCCACGATTTGTAAAAATGGCGGTTTTTCCTGGCATAGAGTCGTGCACATTTTTCAATCACTTCCGCCCACGATTTCATACTTAGTCAGGCGCCGTCGAAATTACGGTACCTGGACGTTGATTTCCATAGGGGTGCACCACCCTAATTGAAAGGAGAATTTCTACGCGAGGTCATTTGCATGAAATGTGCCCCCCCACAATTTCTTTTGAAAAAGGATGCCGTTTGGTGAAAGAAATGGTGGGAGTGTGTAAATATAGCATAGAATCAACTCCCTGGTTTTTGAGCTTCAATCTGAGGGCAGACTTGACAAAATTACGGTTGAAAAATGGGTCCTAATTGCCCTAGAATATGGAGGGATGCCATTTGTAAAATGGCTGCTTTCAGGCTCGGAAAGTATCACTTTTCGGAAGGTGAGTTTCTTTTGGTGTGAATATTAAAAAATGTAATCGGCTAACCTACTAACAATTGAAAAGAAATGGAAAGATAAAGACCAAGACAATAATCTGATTGTTGTTTGATAAACCCCAGTGATGTCGGTGTGCATGAAACTTGGTCCTAAACATTGTTGATTTTACACTGTTTTCAATGCCAGTGCACCCATAGGCGCTGTCCGTCTATTTATGTCTGTGGTGCAAACGCACTTGCGAACAGCGACCTCACGCGACCACTATACAAATCATTGCAACTGGGGCGGCCGTCAGATGGCCTTGGTTCATTCGTTCAAGCGAGGTTTTGAGGTGGTGCTCATTATGCTAATAGCCTAAGTTGACCTTTAAAGTCGTTTTGTTATTGGTCGATCGTTGCGTCGAAAATGCATATTTAGATAGCAATGAAAGGTCATAACTGCACGCACATGGTCATACAGTCATGTACATGTACAGTTAGTCATGTATTATAAACGAGTACATTTACAAAATACATGCATAGGCAAGAATGCGTATATAACCAGAAAGAAGGTTTGGCAGGACCATTCTAGCTTGCACTGACTTTAACGCAGTTACGATCAACTTTGTCTATAAGCTTTAAAATAATTGGCTTTATACAAACTTTTCGATTTGCTGGTATAGCCACAAGGTTTTGGTACATGATATTGATTGACGTTGTGTTCTTATAGGAATAGAAGGAGCAATATAATTAGACTAACCAAGGTGTGATTGGACACTCCACATAATAAGCCCCGCCTATACTTATCTGTTTTCGCATACGAGGTCGTGCGCTAGAAATCTAGCGCAAAATATAAGAAAAAATATAAGATTTCATTTATGAATGAACCAAGGCCATCAAACTATGGAACGCCAAACGTACTAATTTATGATGTTACGGGATACAAGTTATTACGTGATGTAGTCAATCCATTACGTGATGTAGTCAATCCATGTGATGTAGTCGATCTGTTATGTGATGTAGTCAGTGTATGTGACGTGGTGAATCCAGTATACTATGTGGTCAGTGTATTATGTGATGTTGTCAATCCATTATGTGATGTAGTGAATCCATTATGTGAATCCAGTATGTGATGTCGTTAATCCATATTTGACGTAGTCAATCTCATGTGATGTGGTGAATCCATTCTGTGACGTGGTCAATACATTATGTGATGTAGTGAATCCATTATGTGATGTCGTCAATGTATTATATAATGTCGTCAATGTATTATGTGATGTCGTCAATCCATTATATAATGACGTCAGTGTATTATGTGATGTCGTCAACACGTTATGTGAAGTGGTCAATGCGTTACGCTATGATGAGCTATACCTTTATATAGCCACTGCCGAATTTTGTGAGGTCGTCAAGCCATTTTGCGGCGTCGTGAATCCATTATGAGTCAACCCGTGTGTATCGCGCCGGAGCTATTCCTTGTATATACCTCCTGCCGAATTATGTGTGGTGTTGTCAACCGTTGCGCGTGCGCAGTCACTCAAAGGTTAGTGGTCTGTATAGTGTAGCTCAGTATAGGAGAATACACGAAAAAGTGTGGATTCGCGTTAGGAATAAGCCATTTGCGCGTGACCCCGAGTTAAATTTGAATAACATCTGGTACACTGACTTGCTCACACAGCTTGGCACAGTTTAACTTTAAATTCTCAAGACCAAAGACGCTGTTGCTATATCACGTGATTCGGAGCAAGCCTTACGCGTCATACGCTAGCAACCCCCAGCTCTGGAATGGTCTGGTGTCTTTTTGCCATTCTCACCCATTGTAAACAATGTATTGGTGCTGAGCGTCTCTTACGTAACTATGCAAAAGCTTGCCCCGAATCACGTGATATAGCAACAGTGTCTTTGGTCTGGAGAATTTAAAGTTAAACTGTGCCAAGCTGAGTGAACAAGTCAGTGTACCAGATATTATTTAAATTTAACTCGGGGTCACGCGCAAATGGCTTATTCACGAGGCGCAAAGCGCCGAGTGAATTCTTAATTACGAATCCACACTTGCGAGTGTATTCTCTGACTTAAACCATGCATTGCGTCAACTGTCATCCAGTTGAGTGGACATGCAAAGGCATGCATTCTGGTATTGTGGCCATGTATTGGACGCCTAATATGCATTCAGGGTTCCTCGAGGATCTTACGTAATCAAGCTTTGTGTTGAGATGAAAACTGCGAATTCCTAACTTTACTTGTTGTCCAAAGCGTCGATTCGTAGATACGAATCCACACTTTTTGTCCAAAGCGTAGATTCAGAGATACAAATCCACACTTTTAACAATAGAGTGACGTCATAGCAACAGTTTAAAGAAGAAATACAATAGAAACATGGTGCACGTGTACTGTTTAAAGTTATGTTATGAAGTGGACACAGACAAAGAAACTGTTTGCAGATTGCACTGACTTTCTTGTACATTGTATACAATACAATTTTTTTTTTTTTATAAAAACGCTTATTTTTCGTCCCTTTTCGTAATAAGAGTCCTCAATTAAAATTAAGCTATTCTTACTTGCTTTCATAATAGTCAGCAACCCCGGATGTTTAACCTAGTATGAGATTCAGTAAAATATTGATATTCATTTTGAGATTATAAATACTGTACAAATTAAAATCTAGATGGATATGCCTTTCTGTTATTTTTTATTCAGCACAGAACCAAGAACCCAGTATCACTATCAGGAACATTTCTCTAAACAAAAAGAGTATGATGCAGCTGTTGCTTATGCAAAACATACCGTAAAACAAGACTGGTTAAAAATGAATACAGATAATGCAATGTATACAGTGGTCTGCCATAGAATTCATGGTCTGCGCGTAGTTTTGCAGGTTGGTGCAGTGGTTCAGTTCGATCCCTGTCGTTTGGCATTACATGCATAAGGTTCATGAAAAACTGTGCCGTTTCGATATACATTGTGTACAATAAAAATGCCCCTCGAAATGCCGTCGGTATAGGTCTTTGTGCATGCTTTCTAAAATATAAAGGCTGGTGTAAATCAATTTCCGGGTTGAGCCTTAAGTGCCATGGAGATTGATGAATGATTAATTGCTATTAATATTTCACAAATCTCATCAGAGGTATAGGTCTTTGTGCATGCTTTCTAAAATATAAAGGCTGTAATCAATTAAATCAATTTTTGCACATAAGCAACAGCTGCATCATATTTCCCTATTGTTTAAAAGCACTTTCCCGATACTAGGTATTCTGAGTGAAAAATAACAGAAAGTGAAGATCGATTCCAACGTATCCATCCGCCAACGTTTGGCAACTGTTAATATCTCATAACAGATTTTACCCACGTGTTCTGTGTGGGTCAATCAAGGTCGACTAGCAATCCTCGGGGCGATACCATTGTCTAGTATGGGTAAATAAAAAGTGCCAAGAAAAATTAAGATTCTAAAACACAACAAATGGCAGAAACTCTTTAACAAAAATATAGCAGTGTAAACGGAAAGTTGAACTTCGCGGGATTGTACGTTACTGTGTGGTACGATCAAATTGTGAGTGATCGCCAGGTAATCGGATGCTGGAATTTGATTGTTGAAGATTTTTAAATAATTGGGGTATTTTTTTCTGATAACTGAGCAACCAATGAGAATACGTTTCACATCAAATGAAAGCCGGACTTTTTTTTCACAGTGGCCGCGCGAGGTCGATGTATGTACACATGTACATGCTAAACTATAAACTGCAGCGCGCGGGTGGATTTCGGCCAAATAAACGACGATGGCCTTGGGGCTAGTTTGATTCACAATCCACGTAACGCATCTTGTACAGAGCATTTACCGCTAGTGGTTGGCCATCATGGATTTACCTCCCAATCTGCAACGCGAATGGGCCCACAGCGGAAACCGTCCAAAGACCGCCATTGGAGATTTCGTGGTGATGACCTACAACATTCTGAACAAGGCCTTCTGTCCAGAGGGGTTCTACGAGCCGCACTGTCCGGACAAATTGTTGACCACTAGCCGGAGACACCCTCTGCTTATGAAGGAGATCGACCACCACAAAGATACAGATGTTATCTGCATGCAAGAGGTATTGTTCATTGATAGAGATATATATATTCGACACTGGATCACTGGGAGTGTCATTTTTTGTATGGGACTGGGAGGTACCCCTAGTCTCCCGACGCCCGTAGGGCGGAGACCCATAGATAGAGAGGGTTTTTACAGGTTAACCGCCGTTAAACAATAGAAACCGTGCACAAATTACGGGCAATAACTCCATACTGCCGCACGGTCTACCCCAACAAAAAAATTGTATGAGTACTTTATCAACTCACCCAGCTGTGGCCAACCAAAAACCGGTCGAATCTCGGCCAATTTCTGTAAAAAAGGTGAAAACTATGCCCGTTCCGCAAACGCGACTGTTACAAGATGGCGGATAACGACGTTGGTACCGTGACCCCGGCCGGGGTCAGTGCGGACCAATCACATGGCTTCTCTAAACGATGACAGGGCTGTTTTCCAAACCCTGGCTTCGGTCTTTTGTGGCTGTGCCTCCGGCGCATTGCTTAACTGTATGAATAAGGCCTGGCAAGATGAAGTTTGTGTTTCAAAAACGGCTAATGCGCGGCGGCTGCAGCTTGAAATTACGCACGAGTTATCCGCCATCTTGTAACAATCGCGTTTGCGGAACGGGCATAGTTTTCACCTTTTTTACAGAAATTGGCCGAGATTCGACCGGTTTTTGGTTGGCCACAGGTGGGTGAGTTGATAAAGTACTCATACAATTTTTTTGTTAGGGTAGACCGTGCGGCAGTATGGAGTTATTGCCCGTAATTTGTGCACGGTTTCTATTGTTTAACGGCGGTTAACCTGTAAAAACCCTCTCTATCTATGGGTCTCCGCCCTACGGGCGTCGGGAGACCCAGAGTTCTAGGGGTAGGGCGGAGCCCCATAGATAGAGAGGGTTTTTACAGGTTAACCGCCGTTAAACAATAGAAACCGTGCACAAAAAGCAGGCAATAACTCCCATACTGCTTCACGGCCTACCCCCAGCAAACAATTGTATGGACTATGAGTACCTTATCAACTCACCCAGCCACTGCCCACCAAAAACCGGTCGAATCTCGGCCAATTTCTGTAAAAAAGTGAAAACTATCCCCGTTCCGCAAACGCGACTGTTACAAGATGGTGGATAACATCGTTCAATGGGTTCTGTTTTCCAAACCCTGGTTTTGGTCTATTGTGGCTGTGCCTCTGGCGCATTGCTAAACTGTATGAATAAGGCCGCAAGATGAAGCTTGTGTTTCAAAAACGGCTAATGCGCATGCGGCTTGAAATTACGCACGAGTTATCCGCCATCTTGTAACTGTCGCGTTTGCGGAACGGGGATAGTTTTCACCTTTTTTACAGAAATTGGCCGAGATTCGACCGGTTTTTGGTGCAGGGCAGTGGCTGGGTGAGTTGATAAGGTACTCATACAATTTTTTGCTGGGGGTAGACCGTGCAGCAGTATGGGAGTTATTGCCTGCTTTTTGTGCACGGTTTCTATTGTTTAACGGCGGTTAACCTGTAAAAACCCTCTCTATCTATGGGGCTCCGCCCTACGGGCGTCGCGAGCCCCAGAGTTCTAGGGGTACCTCAACATATCAACACCATGCTGCAGAATTAAAGGCTCAAATTGAAGCAGCCCTTATTGTTGTTATTGGCAGGTGAACACTCGGTACTACGACGAGGTCCTCAGGCAAGATATGCAAAAGAGAGGGTTCGCCAGTTGTTACTTTATGAGAATAGTGGACGACGCTGTTGACATCGACAAAAACACTATGGATGGCAGCGCCACATTCTATCATGAGGGAAGGTTTCAGTTGGTGAAGGAGGAGAGCGGCCAGTTTAAACACCTGCTCGAACAGGTATAAAGAGGCATCAGTGGTATGGCCCCGGCCTGACTTGGCCTGCAAATGAAGCATATGAAGTTAGGTAACAATAGGGGAATAAGGGGCAGTTCGTCGATCTCATATCTCGCCTGGTATACTGCCCCACCCGCCGCCCCGCCCCGCCCCGCCCCGCCCCGCCCCGCCCCGCCCCGCCCCGCCCCGTCCCGTCCCGTCCCGCCCCGTCCCGTCCCGTCCCGCCCCGTCCCGCATAATGAAAACTTTAACCTGATTTCGAGCAAAAGCTCCGACTGGTTTGTGTGTGTGCAGCAGCAGGGAGAGTTGACCTTCCTAATTATAATAACACCCGCAGCGCGCACAGACCATGGAAATCTCCCCACGTGGGTTATTCCATTACGATTTATAGGGGAGTTTAAACGACAAGTAGTATACATCATGTACATTGTACAGAGTCGAACAATTACTCTTGGACTTCTTGTTAGGCATTAGGCTATAACATGTTTAATTCACTGCAGTAAACAGAAAGAAATACATGCTAATTTGTAATGTAAAACCAACAAGCGATAGAAATGAACATTGACATACACGATCGTAAAATCAACAGCACGTGTGCACGTGTACGTGTGTATGTTTTCATAAACCTATGGGGAGAATGCAGTAGTCCTAGCGTGATTCAAAAGGTCACCAAGCAGCCGGGTACCAAAGTAGAAAATGCGTGATTGGACACTATTTTTTATTATGAATGGGCGGCCGAACTAAACAACCAATCAATTTATGTCTTATATCACTGGAAAGCTATTGAAATCGGCTACACAAATCCGTTCACCAGAAGTCTGTACGACAAGCGGTTATTGATATACGACCTGCTGAACGTAAAAAAGTGTACCCAAAAGGGCGAAATGTCATCGCGTCCCATTGAAAACGTGGCTTGAAACACACACTTCCCTAACATTTGGCGGGACCCCTGAAGGTAGCATGATATCGAGAGTTAGATTTTAAAAAAGCTTAATGTGTCTATTTTTAGAAACCGTTCACCAGAAATTTACAGCTCGTTTAGTTTTAAAGATACGTTCGGTTTTGTAAAAAAAAAGCTGATTTTTTTGGTCATTTCCCGTGTTGAAGCGTGCGTGCATTGTTTTGGTTGAGCAGATGACCGTAAGTTTTCATTATGTCCTGTCCCGCCCCGCCCCGCCCCGCCCCGCCCCGCCCCGCCCCGCCCCGCCCCGCCCCGCCCCGCCCCGCCCCGCCCCGCCCCGCCCCGCCCCGCCCCGCCCCGCCCCGCCCCGCCCCGCCCCGCCCCGCCCCGCCCCGCCCCGCCCCGCCCCGCCCCGCCCCGCCCCGCCCCGCCCCGCCCCGCCCCGCCCCGCCCCGCCCCGCCCCGCCCCGCCCCGCCCCGCCCCGCCCTGCCCTGCCCTGCCCTGCCCTGCCCTGCCCTGCCCTGCCCTGCCCTGCCCTGCCCTGCCCTGCCCTGCCCTGCCCTGCCCTGCCCTTAATTGCCCTGGCCTTAATTGCCCTGGCCTTAATTGCCCTGGCCTTAATTGCCCTGGCCTTAATTGCCCTGGCCTTAATTGCCCTGGCCTTAATTGCCCTGGCCTTAATTGCCCTGGCCTTAATTGCCCTGGCCTTAATTGCCCTGGCCTTAATTGCCCTGGCCTTAATTGCCCTGGCCTTAATTGCCCTGGCCTTAATTGCCCTGGCCTTAATTGCCCTGGCCTTAATTGCCCTGGCCTTAATTGCCCTGGCCTTAATTGCCCTGGCCTTAATTGCCCTGGCCTTAATTGCCCTGGCCTTAATTGCCCTGGCCTTAATTGCCCTGGCCTTAATTGCCCTGGCCTTAATTGCCCTGGCCTTAATTGCCCTGGCCTTAATTGCCCTGGCCTTAATTGCCCTGGCCTTAATTGCCCTGGCCTTAATTGCCCTGGCCTTAATTGCCCTGGCCTTAATTGCCCTGGCCTTAATTGCCCTGGCCTTAATTGCCCTGGCCTTAATTGCCCTGGCCTTAATTGCCCTGGCCTTAATTGCCCTGGCCTTAATTGCCCTGGCCTTAATTGCCCTGGCCTTAATTGCCCTGGCCTTAATTGCCCTGGCCTTAATTGCCCTGGCCTTAATTGCCCTGGCCTTAATTGCCCTGGCCTTAATTGCCCTGGCCTTAATTGCCCTGGCCTTAATTGCCCTGGCCTTAATTGCCCTGGCCTTAATTGCCCTGGCCTTAATTGCCCTGGCCTTAATTGCCCTGGCCTTAATTGCCCTGGCCTTAATTGCCCTGGCCTTAATTGCCCTGGCCTTAATTGCCCTGGCCTTAATTGCCCTGGCCTTAATTGCCCTGGCCTTAATTGCCCTGGCCTTAATTGCCCTGGCCTTAATTGCCCTGGCCTTAATTGCCCTGGCCTTAATTGCCCTGGCCTTAATTGCCCTGGCCTTAATTGCCCTGGCCTTAATTGCCCTGGCCTTAATTGCCCTGGCCTTAATTGCCCTGGCCTGCCCTGGCCTGCCCTGGCCTGCCCTGGCTTGCCCTGGCTTGCCCTGGCTTGCCCTGGCTTGCCCTGGCTTGCCCTGGCTTGCCCTGGCTTGCCCTGGCTTGCCCTGGCTTGCCCTGGCTTGCCCTGGCTTGCCCTGGCTTGCCCTGGCTTGCCCTGGCTTGCCCTGGCTTGCCCTGGCTTGCCCTGGCTTGCCCTGGCTTGCCCTGGCTTGCCCTGGCTTGCCCTGGCTTGCCCTGGCTTGCCCTGGCTTGCCCTGGCTTGCCCTGGCTTGCCCTGGCTTGCCCTGGCTTGCCTTGGCTTGCCTTGGCTTGCCTTGGCTTGCCTTGGCTTGGCTTGGCGTGGCTTGGCGTGGCTTGGCGTGGCTTGGCGTGGCTTGGCGTGGCTTGGCTTGGCTTGGCTTGGCTTGGCTTGGCTTGTCGTGGCTTGTCGTGGCTTGTCGTGGCTTGTCGTGGCTTTTTTACCTGCCCTGCCCTTTTCTTCCTTGCCAATTATCGCTGATATATGTATTGTTCGTTTTCTTGATTTGCCCTAACTAAACAATTATGTTTTCACCTGCAGGAAAACTTTCAATTGCCGCAGAATGCCACCACTTCACTGCCAAACCTGATAGACAGTTCTAGGGTGTACATTTTTACCCTTTTGCGTTGTTTGAAGACGAAAATTCACGTTGCCATTGGAAATATTCACACGACCTTTGATTACTTCGCGAAGATGGATTTGGCAACATTGGAGGTATGGAGTGATGCCCATTAAATGTTAAAATACCACATTTCTTTTTGAAATATAGCTTTATCACAGGAAACTTGGCCAGCCATAATGACATCAGGAAAGGGCATGATGTGATTTTCACTTTAAAGCGGACACGGTACTTAGCAAAATGTGATTTCAACAATAGATTTTCAAAACAACATCCAAATGCTCCAAACTCGCCTACTGGGTTAAGTGTGGATGTGAATATATAGTGGATGTGAAAATTAGCCTATAGGGAACTCCCAGGTCACTAGTATTCAGCTTTTTGTGGCACAGGGGGCAAACCCGTCTTGAAATCCATCTTTATAAAATCCTTTTTTGTTGGTGGATACGCCATTACAGCTCACGCTTTGTGTTTAGTCTGGTTCCCTGACCTGACAGTTAGACCTAATGTCTTAATTTACGTCAGGTAGGCACCGGCAACCAAAATAGACATGACACACTGCATGTGTAGCTATTTTTAGACAGTGCAACAATTCAAATTGTGGTTTTTTTCCACACAAAAAAAGGCATTTCGTCTGATGTTGAATTTTGCCAATGCGAGCTTTGATTGCGTAAATGCGCGCTTTAATTGTGTAAATGCGCAGGTAGGTACCTACATTGTGCGCGCGTTGAGTATGAAATATAGAGCTATACTCTCTTCATTATTACGCGCGGAGATACTTTGAATCCATTCTGCACGCAAACATTTTGAATTTATGTGCGCGTTGTAGAACATAATACAAATAGATGGATTTAATTTTAAAAGTTTACTCTGCAACGCGTGTGCAAGTAGAATAGACGCAAACAACTTTACGCGCGTCAAGTCAGTTTAATAAAGGTCACGGCAAAATCAACTGCAGCGCCCGGATACGCACGCGCATTTGCAATGTTCGGCGCTCATTTGCTGATCTTGCGTTTTTGGTTTTGGGCGTATCGGCTTCGGTAACGCAGTGTATAGAATACAAACGCAGATATGCAAATAACTGTACAAAAGCCGTACAAAATGTTGAGGTTTTCATAGGTTTGTGCACAAACATGGATGCGCCCAGCTCGCATCACTTTGTACATCATGGCAGCTCTCTAGTAATTTAATATAGCTATGTGGTATGAACTATGAAGTTAAAAAAGGGGATGCGCATACTATAGATGTTCACGAATGAGGAGCGGGGCGTTCCTAATTTAAAAGTTTTAAAATCATTAATTCACTACCCATTGTGGGCCTTTTTGTGCGATGCTTCATTTAAAAGCACATAAGAAATACAATGCTAGACAGTTATCAGTTATATTTTAGGGTGCCACACTAACTATAATATTCTTTTTCATATATTCCATTACAATCATGTAATCCACAGATTGCATTTGCTGTAAACAGACTGATCGAGTTCGCTGGTGGTGTTGGTACCCCGCACATCCTGTCTGGTGACTTCAATCAGGAACCACATCATCCGGGGTACCAGCTCTTGCGTGATGGGAGTTTAAACCAAACCATGACAACTTACTTGCGCGATTACAAGTCTGGAGAAAACGGGGAGGTACCAGTACCGTTTAGGCTCTTTGTCGGAAATTTAGGAGTCATTGATTTTCCTAATGTGCAATTAATATATTGCATACCAGGATTTGTTTTTTCGTTATAATGCCGGTGTAGTGTGACATTTAGACTTTGAAATGGAACGCGTTGGTTGTTTTGCGTAGTGCGTAGATATGGAGGCTATGGAGATATAAAGAATTATAGGCTGCATGTTAGTTAGTTTCTTTCTGATTTTTGTTAAAGTCTATAGCATAAAAGGGAAGAGTTTCAAACCAGCAGCCGATTTCTCGAGTGAGTAAAGATCGGAATAATTGATGAACTTGGCGTAACTTCCTAAAGACTATTTTGTGTATATTTGTGTTATTTCACAAAACAGTAGTTGATACCTCTACCCGCGCGCGATATGTGGCGGGGAGACTGTCTATTATTATTATTGTTTTATATTTTCCAGCTGCACTGATATAGTTATCCTTTTTCTGCAGGTGACTTCGTTAGTGGATATCTGTCCTTTATGCTTCAAGCACAACTCGAGGAGCCTAAAGAGCGCATATGAAGCCATTGTGGTAATACAAAATGTACTGAAGGGTCCATTATCTGTCATAGCACCAGTTGAGAGTGACTTAAAACCTAGATTATGCGAGAAGTTGGGTCACAGACAATAAGACAATTTGGAAAAAAAACTAATTTTCAAAGTGAAATAATTTATTTTGTGAACTGTAAAGAGTTAAACAAAATAATGTACAAACATTTTGCACACAAAACTGCAATAGACCAATACATAATATAAGCCTCTCGCCCTTTATGATTGTGTGCGCCCAATCACAGTTAAACGATATTTACTATAAAATACAACCCCTAAATCCACCTATTCCTGATAATTCAAGCAATTACCAATGGTGTTTCCTACCTTTTAAGTTAAAAATGACGCCACATGAACCAAATGGATTGTTCTGTGCTTATGCAGGCATATAGTGATTTAACCAACCAGAGATTGTTTATGCATTGTATCGTGTGCCCAATTGTTTGTTACCTCTTGTTTTCCTCTTTTTAATATAAAGGGACATGAGGTACCCTTCTCAAACTATGAAGATTCCTCGGCCTACTGTAACATTCCAAAGAAGGACCAACTCAGTGCGGCCGTTCGGGCATTGTTTAATGGAACACCATCTCATCCTATGGTGGGTTTCTAATTGCTTTCGTAAAATTTAATTACCAGGCGAACTATGGTGTGGGAGAAGGGTGGGGTTTGCACGATGATAGTACAGTGTGGGTAAAACAAACTATACATTTTTAAAATTGGCCAAATGTTATTCTTTTGCAATACAGATACACAATTTTCATATGGACTTTTATACTCTTCTTGCTTCTTTTTGTGACATTTTCAATGGATTAGTTTTTTATTCATTACTACACGGGACAATTAAGTGGGTCGGGTGGAATCTAAGTTGCGCCAACTGGTCAGGGTTGGATAATGAAGAGACAATTAAAAAAACAAAAAACATTGTCTAACAAAGAGACGAAACAAAAATCCAGAAAAGACTAAAAAAGCAACACTGACCTATAGTTAAAGCTGGCACGTTTACTTCTTTGGCGGGCCCAACTGCATGAAAGTACCGTACTTAAAAGTTGTTCCTCTTTTAAATGAAATCGTTTCATTCTGAATATCCGATTTAATATAAGTTTACAATTAAAGTGAACAAAAAAAACTGGCAAAAGCGGGATTTGAACTGGCGACCTCCGTAATACTGTACCGGCGCTTTACCAACCGAGCTACCTTGCCCTATGTTGGCTGTCTCCCAAACTGTCAGTATTTTTGTATATTGGTGTATTATAAGATAAAAAGTAATTTCCTCATTGAGTGATTCCCACAATGTCGCTTCCCTGCAGGTCACGGTATCGTAAAATCAGGCGTGATCCCCGGCCACACGGAATTCCAGTGTTTATGACTTCTGACTAGTAAACAAAGATACAGTTTGAGATAGCTCAGTTGGTAGAGCGCCTGTACGGTATTCCAGAGGTCGCCGATCCCACTCCTGCCGGCGTTCTTTGTTCACTTAAATATTTAATATGAAAATATAAATGTGTGCAAAAACTGGGACTGTCTTTTCTCGTTTAAAATCAGGTCCGTAAAACTGACCCGGAAGCATGTGGATCTGAGAAATATGTGGGGGCCCTCGACTACCTGTGGTACAGCTCCGACTCGCTGCATTGCGATGCCGTTCTCAAGATGGTAGACGAAGACCTGATTCTACCCCTTCACGCCTGCCCCAATGCCGTGTTCCCCTCAGACCACCTGCCCATTAAAGCTAAGTTTGCCTTTTCGGAATTAGACTAATTCCGTCAACCTAAGCTAGTGTGCAAGTTGCTTGGCGACAACGCCTTAATTTTGTATGGGTGCGTCAAGTCGTCGCTTTCATAGTTGCTTTTACAGAGCCCTTAAAGGAAAATTTGATGACAACAAAAACCCACGTACGAAGCATTAATTTGAGTTCTTTAAATCATTTCGCCAAAATTAATTATTCCATGTACTTGAAATCATTTTGTGAGCTCAAAATGATTACGTGCGCTCGAAATATATTACGCCGTGCGCTTGAAATGATTCCGTGCGCTCGGTATTATTTCCTGGGGTAATTAGAGGAAGAAAAAAAATCGGAATTAATCAAAAATGGGTCTTTTATGTCCATAAATAGTTTTACAAACGGTGCAATTCACTGATATTTTAATGCTTTTTCAACAGACTTTTGGCATTGCAAACTATAAACGTTTGATTTGGGCGCTGATTTTATTAGAAGGTACAGAAAACATTACAGCGTCCGTGTAACACTATTACTTTTCATTGGCGTAACTTGATATAGGTCTATACAACAGACAGCATTTTGAAAGAACGTTTTACTTGTGAAAGAATATTCTTGTCCTCCGCACAAATCAATAATTTGTTCCAAGAAAATGGCGAATAGAAAACGAATAGAAAAACTCTAGCACTTTTTGAAACACTCTGTTTGAAAGTGCGCGGTACGCAGTCGCTTGACAAATTAGCTCATCAAACAATAAACTTACTCGATCAAGTATACTTTCGCATCTGCGCAAATACCCTCTTTTACCCTCAACTGCGACAGGTGCTGGGATCCTCCGTTTTAGTGCAGTATCCGCTGCACAAGATTTTGCGTTTGCAACAGAATTGTTAATGCGAATTGTTTACTTTGAATTGTTTACTTTGAATGTATTACATTTTATATTATAGTTTACTTTTAACAATACATTTAAATAGTGGTATTTTTGGGATTCTAAATGATTGAATTTTATGTCGATTCTTAAAGGTAAGATACACCATTTGCAGATATCAAAAGGTTTTACTACTGAATTAATAAGAAATATTTTACTTATTTGAAAGTAAATAATGATTCCAGGCATCCAGCAAAATGATTTCGCTTGATAATATGTAATCGTTCCAAACAATTGAATTGTATTTAAACAAAATTACAATCGCCAGACGGCGATCGCGAAAAAAGAAGAAGAAGAAGAAGAAGAAGAACAAGAACTGCCCGACGCTGGTTAAAAACGAACGCTGTTTTTCTTGCTTTTTTTCTCGGCATCCATGATTGTAAAACTTTGGAAAGGTTAAACGATTACTAATTACTAATGGCGTATCCTACCTTTAACGACTCTGCATAAATATATTTACGCAAATATAAATAATGTATGCAACTAAATTGATATTATTTTATGCAAATCGATAAAAGGTACAATTATAGGCATCCTGGATAAGTGTATCACAATATAAGACTCGTAGCTGATTTTTCTTTATAACAATGATTTTAATCCTGACTAGTCTTCGTGCCCAGGAGGCTTTGCACGCGCGAAATACAGATCATTGCTTGGTCAAGCTTTTTGTTGAGCTCATTTGCCTTGTGTTGGAGTTTAGCTTTCTTGGTTCTCTGTGATGGGCTTGGTGACATTTTTCTGTTGAGAACAATGCAATACTGCAAAGTAAATGTTAAAGTTGGTAAAAGGTATTTTCATGTAATTAAAGAAATCTTTAATTTGTACATTTGTAAGTGTATTTATTTGATATGTCATTTGTGGCAAGTATTTCAATAACTGCACCGAAACGTGGGAAAGACGTCAGCTCAAAATATTTGTCTATATATGACAAGCCCATTTATGCGATGATATTTTTAGTTATTTAGAAATATCTCCTAATGAATTGTTATAGAAATCTCTCATTATTGAGAGATATATCTTTCATTATTTAGATATATCTCTAATCAATTTTGAGTTGTCTCAAAAAAACTATCGTCGCGGAAATGTTAAATGGGCTCGCCATAGACAAATTTTGTGAGCTGACGTCATTTCCAGGTATCGGTGCAATACTAGTTTCGTTCCACATCGATTCCACATCATACGGAGGCTGAGCTCCCCAGCTTTCCTATTACATTTCGGAAATTGGAGAACACTGTTTAGAAATAAGAAAACCTGGATGATGTCCAGATATTAAATTATTTCTTGACCTGGGTCATTGTGGAAACGTACTTTTGTGCAGTTTCATCGCCGCTTGCCTCGTTCTGAGTCTGCGTACATATCTGCCTCCGATTGGCGCAATCATCGCGTAGACGTTTACGCGCATGTGCGGCCCTTTGGCGTGACTGTGACGTAGGTGGGGCTATTGATGACATCGTCCTTGGAATCAAAATAACTTCATCGTCCCTCTTTGATTCATATGCAGTGTCTTATTCGCATGTAATGGTTAAAAAACAAAACTGTTAAATTTAGTTTATCTGAAAGGTTTGCATAGTAACTTTTGTTCAAGTCGAAGTGGACTTCTTATTTTAAAGCTAGGTCTGCTTGGGTCCCATTCCGTTCTTTAAACCACCGTGAAAACCCACATGCAAGCAAGCTGGCTTATTTACATGTATTCAAATTCCGCTGTGTGTATTACCTTTAACTGAATCAAATTTAAATCACTGTTAATCGTAAATGTAATTTAATTGATGAAAGGCAGTGAAGATTCATGTCCCATTCCCGATCCTACCTACAAACGGCGTTAAAACATCTGTCTAACGTCTACTTGCCACATCAAATTTATTACATCGCTGATGCGACACCTGACCCGACTGCCCACCGTCGTTAATAAGCAAGGCTTAATACGTCAAAATATCACGGTTACCAGCGTTCCGGTATAATTATGGTAACACAATGTATTATCATAGAGCAATGAGCTCTATGGTATTATGCAACAAGCACGATGGTATTAGATCTGGTGGGTACTACAAAAGAACACAAAAAAATTACACCGTTCGAATCAGCTTGCGTATAGTATAGTGGAGCTTCTGCCCGTCATTTATCTGTATTAGATAGAGTACAGAATTAGAAGCGTATTGTTAATCTTGTTGGTAAAGTGTTGGGATCAGCGTTACAACATCCTTCCCACCGTAGGTCTGTATAGCCAGCCTCTGTCTTTTCTACAGATATTTTCATAGTTTAATGTGCCACCAGTGTGTCCGACCTAGTTCCAGAATGTTTGAGCGTGAAACCAGACTGTCTGCTTCTTCTCACCTATACACTCTTGATTTGCTGTGATGTAGAACAAGGAGCCATTCCAACAGCTTTATTCCACGTACTTTATCTCTTTGGAACTCCTTGCCTGGTGCATGTTTCCCTCCATCCTACAATCTAGACTGTTTTAAGAGGAATATCAATTCCTACCTTCAGCTACCCTGAGTTATTTAATTATTTTTCTTTTTGTATCCCCTTACCAAGAGTCTTGTTTGGGGCGAACTTGCATACAAATATTAATTAAAAAAACACCACATTGGTGTTTAGAAGGTAAGTGGCTCGTATCCGGCCAAATATGTCTTTTTTTTATATCTTGCAAGAGTTTGTATCGTCGAAGTTGTTTTATTTCAACTTCAAGGGAAATATACGATCACTTTTTGTTTGCGCGGCGTTGAAGTCTATCAAGGCTTTGCTTATTATTTGTACGGCAATTTAAACACTGTTACCAAATTACCGGCACGCTTCTAACGTGGTACTGAGACGTAAAAGCCTCGCTTATTATAAACGGCGGTGGGTATAGTCGGAGCGGCTGGCTGCGAACATGTACATGGCATTGAAATCAATACCGGACCTAGTGAATCAGCGTAAAGCCGCATACAACGCTCACCCGTCCCTTCGCGCAAATCCTCCCCCTCCAAACCGTGATCGTTCGCAGTTCCGCTTTCCCGGAGTTTTAGTTGCGCCGCTGCTCTCTGTGTCGCGTAGCTGACTATCTGCTCAGCTGATACGTCCAAGCATCTTTGGATGCTGGTCTGGCTGTAGCCAATGACGCGCACGAGGTTCAAGGCAGAGATCTCTTGGGTTGTAAGGATCCAATTGATGATGTCCATCTGCATCAGTTGCCTCAGCTCCTCTGCTTAGAAACAATGTTGATAATTAGAAGAAGTAGGCTGCAGCCTCGACGTATCGGCTTTAGCCGCGTCCGTCGAACCGCTCATCCAGATCGCACTTTGGATAGGAAATATTTGTGGGCACTACAGAAGAATGTTCAATAAAGCAGTTTAGAATTCTTGACCAAAATTTCAAAATAAGAGATTCACTTTAAATGTAATTAGTTTTTGTTCATGAAGTGTAAGCCCTACCCCAAATTAAATGTGGCCATTACAGCGCCCTTATTCGCTCAAGAAAATCCACACTTTGTTTTTAGATTCCAGTGCAGTTGTTGCTGGGACTCTCACTCAACGCTCAGAAGAAAGTGATGATCATACAATGTCCTGGACTATGCACCTCTGACCACCCTAAGGAAGCTCATACAAGGTAGTATATCCGGGTCATCATGGGTTGACTCCTCGGAGCAACACATCCGCGTTCGTGAAAGCCTTGCCTTGAAGACCGTGTGGATCTCAAACAAGGGATTTTAATCTCAATTTCTTCCGGGTCACAGCGGAGTCCATTCTGCATGCTATAGCCTAAGTGCGCGAGAGCTGGACCCTCTACCCCAACCATTCAGTAGTGGTTTACACCAGAATGTTGAGCATATAGAGCTTAATATAGACTGGATGGTGATACCATGTGTCCAACAAAGTCTTTCTATGGTACACCGCGGATCTCACAAAAGATCGCACATAAGCCTTGCAGCAGGACACTGCTACTACTGCTACTGATATCTTAAGCTGACGGCGCTTTGGTGCTTTGGAAATAGACATCAAGCTGAAGGGAAGACAGAAGACGAGCTATGTCGGTGTCCTACAGCTAGAGATGCCGCGGCGGTTCCAGGAGACCACGACAGAGCCGGCTGTCTGCATGGAAGATAGGGATGACTGGAGTCGCCGCAGGAAATCCCGCATGTGGGCTACATCACAGTCAACTGCAAACACCCACAACTTGAGTCCTACTATAGTTGTTTTCCTAGTTCCGGATTTTTCCTAGTTCCGGATCGCTTCAAATAAAAACCTACCTCTTATGGCTTGGTCTCCAATACTATTTTTTTAGATGAAGTGCATTTTGAAAAGAAACATACAAGCTTCTTGATACATAAATATCTTTTCAATAAAATATCCAGAAAAAGAATTTTGGCTAGATTTTCGACCCGTACTTTGACATGTTTGGACGGTTTGTAGAAATCACGGGAGCCGCAAAACCACGAACAAATATTCTGCGACATGTCACTAAAAACTTTGATTTCATTTATGCCTTTTTGTAGTCTACAGTTGTATAAAACTCATGCATCGATTATTTGTTGAGTAAAAATAAGTATTAAAAAATCTGCCAAAGACTGAACGTATATCTTTTAGTTCCGGATCGCGCGTAAAATACATGCATTAACTACACGCGCGCAAGCGTTTTCATGTGACGTGTTCTGAGATGTGATCGGTCAACGTTTCTCGGCTCGTCCGCCACACGTACTGGTCGCGCACGCTACACCGGCGGACAAAACATTTCAAAACATTTCCTTGCAAGTCTTCTTTTTGAACTTTATTGGAAGTGGAAGTATTTGAAATGTATTTTAAACTGTATTTACATAAACTAATGAATACTTTATCAGAAATATAGGCTTGATTCGTGTTGGTTCTAGCGCGATTATTTTTCATGATACGAAGCAGTTTTTCACCCGATCCGGAATTGGTTAAACCGATCCGCAACTAGGAAAAGTGATGTCGGTATATTTGACGTCGTATTTTCAAATTAAGAAGAGCATAAATATCGAAACAAAAACTGTAGTTTCTCCACTATACTTAAGGTAAACTACTAAACCTATTTCATTTGAATTTTGAGGATTAGACTTGCCGAAAATAGCCTGAATTGTTTTTGCGATCCGGAACTAGGAAAACGTCTGTATTATAAACGGAGCCATGTCCGAACAACGAGCGGACACAGACGACCACAACTTACGGCGTTGCAGAAAATGAAACATGCTGGCATTATGTACGTATAGTTCAGCACGGCCGCAGCACTGGAAGCCCGTTCCAGGCATGACAAATAACGCTGCATTGCAAGTTCTGTTGAAACTGGTCATGAAGAGCCGGATATCAAAAGAATAAAATAACTAGAACAATGAACAATATCGCCACCCACCCTTACCGTGGTTTCTTTCGACGATGCATATGATTGGTGTGTTAACATTCGGTCCAAACCTCATTTGAAAAATAAAGACAGCAGAAGAAAGAACATGCAATAAACGCAGGGGATCTGCTTTTGTTATTAATATTACGTTTATCGTTAGTTTTAATTCGTAACATAATAACAGTTAATTGGCTATACAAGGTCCCCCCCCCCCCCCCCCCCATTTTTGTTTTGTTTTAAATACAAAAACAAAAACCATCAAATTATGTGTGTAAACACCTTCCATCGTGGACCCCTAATTGTCCTCCCGCTATTCCTTTTTTGGAAGACCTCCATAGAATTTGTACACCATTTGGAATCGTGGACCTACTGTCAATCGTGGACCCATTGTTTGCCCCCAAATTCTTTTGTCCGACGTCCACGATTGCCGGTGTTTACGCACCCACAAAAACATCAACGTTTATGGTGTGAATCGAGAATTTCTTTTGTTCCTCTCGATGATGTTCTTTGTTTGTACACGAATTGCAATTGAGGACGTCCTCGATACACACCTAACCCCAATTCACCGACGTGGAAACAAAGGAAATCATTAAGAGGAACAAAAGAAATTCTCGATTTACACCATAAACAAAAGCACATAAACACACCTCCACCACCCAAAACCGAAACTACCTATGGATGGAGAATCCTTTTAGACAAGCAAACCTCCACCACCCAAAGCCAAAACTACCTACACCAATGGATTGAGAATCCTTTTTGAAGAACAATTAGGCCCCCCTATACTAAGAAATGCCGATTTGGCCAAGTAGTTTTAACTTCAGACCCATTGTCTTGTTATCCCCATTCGCTATACCAATTTAGCCACAGTGCGGCGGAAGCCCGCTTTGTCCGTTTCTTTAGGCCACCCTATAGTTTGTTTTGTGTCGGCTTTAATCGGTTTTCTATAAATAGCATGATAGTGCTGTTGCAATTGAAGTCGTGCTTCCAGTTGACTTTTGTAACAAATAAAAGAGAGATTACCTTAACCGTTGTATCCATGCGCGGCATGACCCTTGGTATACTGCGATTGCATCTGGGAGAAGGAAAATAGTCTTTAGACTATAATTGTCGGTAACACTGTACGGGTTTAGTAAGGTTGGTATCTGCAAGATAAAAATAATCAACACAAGAACATTATTTTGATAGCAAGTGTGTGTTTAGAAAGGTGTTTACCCGCCAAACATTTTTTTGCAGCAGGTTCTTGATTTCTGCGGCACGATACGTCAGTCAGATAGTCCGAGTCAGATTCTTGGCGGGACTATCTTTGGGACTTATTACACACCAGACGAAAACTCATTTTACTTGTTCTGGGGAATATATCTGAAGCAAACGAAAGGCATGTTTAAAGTTACATGTGGCATAAACCTTTTACTGTAATATTATTTTTTTAAAGGTTATGTTAGGGGGAAATGCTGTTCTTGTAGCCTAGCTCCTTGACTTCCTTCTGACGAACCAAACGGCAGGGAATTGTCATGTTAGGAAACCAGCCTATGGGTGCGCAACGGATGTGTAACCCGAATGCAAACTAAAATGAGGTCTAACTAAATTGTATACATTGCATAGGAGACAATATTATAAAATAGAAAGGATAATCAAACGATTGCTGGTCGGCAATCGTTGGAAATGATACAAAATTACACTTTTCTTGAAAACCACAGCCAGGTGCCGTGATTTCAGAGGATGACTGAGAATACAGCCAGTTAAAGTTGGGTTGTCTGTGCTTTTCCAAAATTTCGAATTTCTTTTTCGAACGAATTTTGAAGGAAGACCATGTACTGTATACGAATAAATTTGATATTCTTTTTGCATTGACAGGCCTTTGCACACACTGTTAAAAAGTTTTGTTTGTTATCATTGCGCCAATTCAGTTATGCATACGAATTAGGAGCGGGACGCTTGGCCCATTTTTTTCGTGGAATGTCTCATTTGAAAGCTCATACAAAATAATTAATGCTAAAACATTATCAATTAAATTTGAAAAATATAATATTTGTTAAGATGCAACACCCTAAGTAAAAGCACAGACACACAAAATTTAAGTAAGGTAGGGTGGGCCTATTACATAATAAATCAGTAGTTTGGTTTTTCGGTTTCTACGTAAGGTATCATACTACCTTTAAATTATGTGCTAAGGAATTTTCCTAAAACTCTTCATGAGAGTTCCACAAACTAGCTTGTAATTTATTTGGTTGACTCCAAGTTAAAAATTGCCTGTAGTGTTTCGTGACCCCCATAATTACACAGGTAAAGAAGAATACAATATTTACTCGTAGAAGTCGGCAGTTCCTTATCTTCGACAGTTCACATCCTAACTTCTTCCAAGCGTCGCTGTCACCAATAGCAACGGTGTTATAATCCTCAAAGTTATTTGACATTATTCACCAGCTTGCAAGTTGTGAGTCGGCAATGCTGTTAGTTATTCAACATTACACTGTGAACAACTGTTGCTTTCAAAGAGAAAAATTCCGCGGCGTTCCCAAAATGTAAAAGCATGTAACGTTAGTTATGTTTTCTGTTTTGTTTTACTTCAACTTAACCGGGCAACTGAACAGAGAAAGTAATGAATGGTGACGTCATAATAAAGATTGCTGATTGCGTCATCGACGTGCAGTAATAAAACCATCAAAACACAAGAGGGCGGCCTATTTTTGCCTGTCAACAGAGGGCGCTGTATAGATAGAACAAGAATCCCTCGTGTTTGTTTCTTTTCCGATCCGACTCTATCAAAATTTCTCCAAGATTGTGGTCTGAAAATGAGTCTTCCGGCATTTATTGATGTTGCCGAGCCCGAACAGGTGAGTACTTACCGTGTTCTCATTTGAATTATATGACAAAAATACACGAAAACGTTTTGCAACTGAAGTTCAACATTCAACAATTTATTTTTGGCATAATTTTATTTTTAGTACATATTCATAATATATTATTGGCAACATTGGCAACATTGGCATTGGCATTGCATTGGAGCTCAGAAAAAGCATTGCAATGGAATGGTATAAATATCTTGGTTATGGGTTAATTATTAAAACAGTTATGAATATTTTAAGATTTAATTGACGGGCTTGATTTGGTATCGTTTTAACATAGAAAACAACGAAAAAGTCGTGACCTTTTCGGGAAGTTCTGAACTAAAAAGTGCCATATACTTTTTGTATTACCCAACAGATTTTAATAAAACTTTCAATAAAGAAAGCCTTACTAAAACAGAACACTTTGCAACTGTTTTTACTTATTAGTATTACAAAGTTACACTTTACAGTTCATTAATTTTAATTTTAAAAGTAATTTCTGATATTGATTGAGCGGCTTGATAAACAATACATTTTCAGTAACAAACAAAAATTGGCATCAGACGACTGTTTTATGTTTGTGTTTGCATGCGGACTCAATATACAATTCAGTCCGCATGCAGACACATACATAAAACAGTCGTCTGGTACCGGTTCGTCTGTGTAACGTTGTATATTGTAAATCGGTGTGTGCGTATGCGCGACATATCATTTCGTTCAAACATGGCGATTGTTGACGATCCTTGTGAGAAAATTGAAATGTCGATATTTCGATATGAATACAAAATAGTATCGAGTATTTGAGTAATATCGATATATCGACGGACGTTAATCTGGATGCAATTTCCTCAGTTTATGTCTTGTCTTATTTTTGTGTATTTTGTTTTAGGCCAGTGAGCTTAGGGGATTCCTGAAGTCTCGAGGTGCTGATATATCTGAGGAAACTTCTGAACATGGCATCCATGATGACCTGGAAACGATTATTCAGGCTGCAAAGGTCATCTGGCAACTTACCGATCCAGCAGGTACATGTAGCGCGTTGGAAATAGTGTGACGTCATCAGCCGCAAACGTTTTTAAAAAAGTGGTGTCAGATTTCACGCGTTAATTATGTTCACGCGCTGTCGGCGCTAATAAGAAAATGCCCTCTTTATATTTATATTCTTGATGATTTAGAGTATAATTTGTTTTAGCCAGGAGCTTGTGTGATTTCTTACATTTTTTTTTGTTTGCGGGTGGGTGATTTTATTATAACGGGAAAGCATTGAGAATTTTTAAATAAGTGCAAATATTAAACAGTGAAAATGAAACCTTTTGCGTTACCGGGCGCGATTTTTTTTAATGTAGGCGGCAAAAGGGAAGTTTGTTTAACATATTGGCCGAATTTCATGTCAATCCGGATGTGCTCTTAGTTTTTATGGCGCCCATAAAATTAATAAAGTCGGCAGTATCCGACGCCTGTCAACTGTTTAGTCTTGATTCCAAACGCTATAATTTAATCGACGATAGACTCGCATTAATGCGCCCTCATGCGTCCTCCGCTTTCAACTATCTAGCGCGGCAATTTATTTTGTCAGCGCCGCCGCGTCCAACCTGGACGACGGGGTTTTTGTGGTTTGGTTTTTCCTTAAGATTTTGTTTTGGTAACTCAAACATCGGACACTCAAATAATGTGACGTTGAAGAAACGTTTTGTTGGACAATGGCTTCGATTGTTCTTTGTTCTTTTATTTAGTTTTAATTAATTTAACTCTGACTAGGTGGGTTTCTGTATACATGTAGTACGACTAAATTACATATACTGATGGCAAGCCTAATAATATTAGTAATATACAAATTAAGAAATACATAAATATAAAATAGCCACCAATGACTTTGACAATCTTCTAAAATTATGATGTACAAAGAAAATGTCTTCACAAGGCTTTGTCAATTACCCAGGCCAATAATAATATGCAGTCAAAAAGTACGTAAATAACACACGCTTATAGGTAGCAGGCAATAAATATCATGCCAATCGACTGCGTCGCCCGTTTTAATCGCTGCCTGAAGCGTATACCAATTAAACGGGTATCATTCTTGCAGATGGCGCAATACAGATATGTACGTATATTGGAACAGCACGAAAATTAAGTGCGTCTTTACATGGTGAGTCAAAACAATATTTAAACCATATATATGTCATGTTATTTACCCAATAATAGGTAAGGTTTTTTACCTTAAAATACATTGCTTCTAACAGCATTCCAATTTGTATTCATTATCCATACCAGATTTAATAGTGTCGGACTTGTTGTGTAATACACTCACAATGTTACCATTTTAAATATATTGCCTGCACGTTTGTAACTTGTCGTTTGGACATGTGTTAAATTCGAAGGTGCCGTAAATATTTCTTGTTGCGAAAGACCTCCGACTTCGCTTCCTAAAAATAAGGTTGGGAGCTACACTACTGCCCCAAATCGTAATAATTATATTAGTAATATTTATAGAAAGATTATTCATTCATTAGTATAGGCCTAGGTTGGCCTCAGACTGGTCCGTATTTTTGTGGGTCACACTGTATACAATATTTTTTCTTCAAGAGAGCAAGCCACATAGGCCTATTGATAGAGTACTTTTTATAATTTGATCCATTTCCGTTTACTGTAGAGACTGAATTTAACCACATCATGCTCCGTCAAGAGGCTTGTGGTGTGGAGCACTTCTAAGAAAAAAAATAATTGACCAAAATGTTTGCTCATGTTGTTGCTGGTCTTCACGATCATTCTACCATTTCCACATGACATCGTCGGAAACAGCTACAAGTGGTGAGCCGTGAGCCGGTCATATATAGGCCTAAAAGTGAAAATCCTTCTGTCTCGACTCGTTCTTAACCGGCATTAGACGGAACGGTGCCGACTGGTGGTGATAACAACCTTCGTCCATCAAACTGACGGTTGCGAACAGACTGTGATGACAAGTGTGCTCAATAACGTGCTTCTGTTGCAAAGTTAATCACAACGGTTAAAGCGCTGAAAGAACTAACAAGTGAAAAAAAATAAACTCAAAACAGCGTTAAACTTGTCGACTCTCTTCGTCAGTTTCACACCGAGTTCGTAGTGCGTGCATCGCACGCGCGCCTTCCGCCCTTCGCGAATCCGCGATATATGCATGCTGCATGCTGCGCGCATTGATATTATTATTAAGCCTGCACGCAGCATCGCGCATACAACGCACGTCGTTATACGAACTCGAGTCGGTATGAAACTGATGAAGAGAGCGCAACGTTACTAAAACAAATTGTACATGTGTATTAATGAGCCTTGCTCTATATACCTTCACATACTTGTCTACGTACTATCACAGACATAAATAAAAACAAGGAATAAGCAATGTCCCTTCAAGATTGCTGCTATTCATAATCATCAAAGAAATACCCATATGACTATTTTAACCGTAAACTGGCTCAAGACACGTTGCGGCGGATTAGATAAGCCTAAACTGGTTAGTACTGTCTCGAACTCACAGTATTTGTTGGCAACGATTGGTGTGTACGTAATAATAACTTGAAACTACTAAAAGTAATGTATTAATATATTTTTGTTAATTATATCTTCATGTAAATTTCGTTTAAAAAAACTGTCTTTAACGACGCGATATTCGTTAAATCACCATGTGATGGGCAAGTACATAAAATTGACATGGTGTGCATCGGTTTTGCTTACATACAAACACTATTTAAGCTATGTTGTGACATGGTACAAACTAATATTTTGTTAATGGAGACATATAACTTCATCGCGGATGAAATGCAAGGATGAAAATAGTAAATTCTGAGCTGTAAACGAGAACGGAAAAAAGAACAAACTCCAAGAATAAATACTGAAATTATAACAAAGAAGTATGAATAAAATAATGAAGTGATTAACGATTATACGTGAATAAAAACAGTTTACAAATAAAATGAAAAGAAAATACTAGGTCTGTGATTAACAACATAAAACACATTGACCTACGTAAAGAAGAGATTTAACCAATTACACGGGGAAATGTCATTAACAATTGATGTTAAAACGGAAAGTGCAACAATAACATTTAAAAAGCAATAAACCGTACACAGAATAAAAACTACAGGGGATAATAATAATAAGTTGCGAGTCAAGCGCCAATGCGAACGTATGCTTTCTGGAGTTTGCTTTGTCACATGAGGGCGTTCTTCTGCCAAGGGCAGAGCTAGCTATCTGTAGTACGTTCGATCATGGTTCGATCATGGTTTTCAAACGTTTGAATTCTAGACTAAACAACACAAAAGATTTATCTTGACAATAGGAAAGAGGATTTGTGCGGCAAAACCCGCACTGCGCGTAATATCACATTATTGTGTTCTTCTCTTATATTCAATTACACTATCGGCGCGGTTAGAAAACGGCCGCGTTTCCATATTTTAAACAAGCGTATCTCCCCAACCGCTTGTTAATTTTGGGAAATCGAAGTAGTTTTGGAATATGTGATTTAAAATCGATACGCTCTACTTATTTTTTTACTAGTAATACTATTCTGATTACTTTTTAAAAGTCCCTACAGTACATGACTAGAGAAGATACTGTTCACTATATCAATAAACCTAATAAACCCTAACGTCACCGAATACTACAAAACACTAATAGTAGTAACATTTGTGACCTGCTCTGCAAAAATGTGTCTGATGTCGGAAAATACATTTTTACGTAATGGGCCGTTTATTGTCTCAGAGTAAATTTTTCTTTCAACAAATCCTATTTTTGTTTTAAGGCATTTTGGTTTCTTCGACACCTAATTTCAGATCTGATTGATTGAAAAGATTGTTTTGATCTTTAAATTAAATTTAATACAGGTTTTGTCATTCTCGTACCATAGCATCTGATGAAGCACTAGTACAATTGTAAATCTTCATTTCTTTTCAAAGACATTTTGAATATAACTGAAAAAACAAATTTTCCAAAATTGTAAAAGACCGATGCATTACACTACAGAGTTGTGCTATATATCAAATGAAAGCTTATTTCCTGCTTTTTCTGACCAACTGTAAAATTGAAAACATCAGTTTTAACACAGACTCATTTTTGAGTTGGTCACATTTAGTATGCATCTCCGGTGAGTATCCAGCTCGCTGCCGTGCGGTATTCTTTTCTGGTAGCATAAAAAAAAATTCCTCTGGAACCCGCCTCATAGACATGTAGTCTGTGGCATGTATTCTTTACGGAACCAGTCTCAGTAACGTTACTAGATTTCCGTCATCGACTGAGGAAGAACAATAATATCTTGTGCTTAATAAAGATGCTAAATCTACAAAGGCCGTTATCGACAAGGCAGAGGTAGTAAAACAAATACAGCATGGTTTATATCTAGAAAATAGTGGGAATTACTGGTCCCCCGGTTTAGGTCAGCTCGACTACCTCCCTCCGCTTAGCATCGGGAGGTAGTCGAACCATGCTGTATTTGTATACTCTCACCTACTTGTGTGCAATGCCTGTAGTAATGTTTAGTATCTGGTACTTCACCCCAAATATTGTACATAGTAATATGTAGTACTAAGTTTGCCAAGTGTAGATAATTACATCTGAGCCAAACACACTAGACAAGCAAAAAGACCCAATGCTAACGAATACTACACCCTAATAGTAAATGGTTATTACCACTAAGCATACCACTAAACATTACCACTAATGCTTCTGAATGTCACCGGTACTGACTCGACCGATAGTAGTCTTTGTCGAAGACCACTGCATTTGACAGTGAGCCCGCTAACGACAAGATTTGTATTCCCATCAGCTCCCTCGATCACGCAATGGTCTTTCCAAATTGCTTAAATGGGGCGTGACCTTTTCATGTAAATTTGACTATTCGAATATAGGCATAGCATCTCCACGCAGTCAACTACCATTTAACTGTCGCGCTGGCCTGCGTTGCATATAATTAGCGCTGCTTCCAAAAAGGAATTGCGTGCGTGCGGTAGTGCATGTTGATAATCACAGTTCTGCAAGCGCTGATTGGCTTCGTAAAAAAACTGCGAAAAAATAAGGAAAAAGTTAGAAGCTAGAAGCAATTTGCAAAGACGTATGCGTAAGCGAGGGAGCTGGTCTATAATCGTGTCGTTAGCCGGCACACTGCATGAAAAGAATACGAGACGTAAACGATCGACCCAACGCATTCGTCATTGGCAAAGACTAAACTGATAACAGTGATTGGAGGATTTGGCAGGATTGAGGATGATTCCTTGCCAAAAGAGTCCGAGGGGGGGAGGGGAGGGGGGGGGGGGGGGGGGGGGGGGTTTGTGTTAGGATTAAATCTTTAATATTTCTCATTTTCACCTGCAGAGATTGAAGGCATCTTCAACAGCATCCTTTCCCTCCTCATCTACCAGCCTCCGGAATGCTTGGACCACCTGGCTAAGATGCTCAGTGACCACTTAGTGACAGCAGGGACAGAGGAATACGCCCCGCTCAAGATACGAGTGTAAGTTGAAATTTTCTGCAGGAACATATGATGCAGACCTCCCAACTTGGAAAATTTCGGCATCTTTTTTACAATTGTTTACCTATTTTATGCTTTTAGGATTTCATTCTTTAATTTACGATTTTGGGGATGCTATTTTTAAAGAATTATCCATTTATTTAAAGTTAATCAAAGTTTTGAGACAGAAAACTCGGTCAGGACTCGGTTCAGTACTCGGTCAGGTACTCGGTCAGGTACTAGGTCAGGTACTCGGTCAGGTACTCGGTCAGGTACTCGGTCAGGTACTCGGTCAGGTACTCGGTCAGGTACTCGGTCAGGTACTCGGTCAGGTACTCGGTCAGGTACTCGGTCAGGTACTCGGTCAGGCACTCGGTCAGGCACTCGGTCAGGCACTCGGTCAGGCACTCGGTCAGGCACTCGGTCAGGCACTCGGTCAGGCACTCGGTCAGGCACTCGGTCAGGCACTCGGTCAGGCACTCGGTCAGGCACTCGGTCAGGCACTCGGTCAGGCACTCGGTCAGGCACTCGGTCAGGCACTCGGTCAGGCACTCGGTCAGGCACTCGGTCAGGCACTCGGTCAGGCACTCGGTCAGGCACTCGGTCAGGCACTCGGTCAGGCACTCGGTCAGGCACTCGGTCAGGCACTCGGTCAGGCACTCGGTCAGGCACTCGGTCAGGCACTCGGTCAGGCACTCGGTCAGGCACTCGGTCAGGCACTCGGTCAGGCACTCGGTCAGGCACTCGGTCAGGCACTCGGTCAGGCACTCGGTCAGGCACTCGGTCAGGCACTCGGTCAGGCACTCGGTCAGGCACTCGGTCAGGCACTCGGTCAGGCACTCGGTCAGGCACTCGGTCAGGCACTCGGTCAGGCACTCGGTCAGGCACTCGGTCAGGCACTCGGTCAGGCACTCGGTCAGGTACTCGGTCAGGTACTTCAGATGGTTCTGTCTTAAAAGTTTACTTCATTCAACATTCTGATTTCTTAAAGTATTTTATTTCTTCAGCAAAGTATTTACTGTCCAGTGTCTGTATTATGCAGCTTCATCTATACCAAACCAATATCTGGTACTGTAGTTATGTAAGCTGGTACTCGGAAAGTACTCAACTACAACTTTGAACTCTGATGATGGCAGTTTTCGTGACCACCCAGGAGAACTTGATATGATTTCCTCCACAGTCTGAGTAACTTATTCTACGGTGTCGGCGTGGAGAACCTCCTGTGTCATCACATCTACTGCTGCATGCTGAAAGTGGCCGCCCAGGGAAAGAACGCAGAAAACGTCGAGACAGACCTGGAAGTTGTAAGACTAATTTATTTTTACTGTTAACCCTTTAACGCCGGGATCGGCTATAGCCATGGACCGCTAGCCCGTCCAGAATGCCGTGGCCAGCTGTGCTATGCGGTTTAAACATGGCCTATGTGGCAGCTGCACGCTGAGTCCATTGTGCAGTGCAGCTACTGGACACAGGCTTCTGTTCAGTCATGCGTATAATTCGGTGCAGTGAGGAAAGAGACTGATAATACTGCATCAAGGGGTTAATCCATTAGCTTCAGTACAACTGTGTATTACTATGTATTTTGTTCGTTAACCCTAACCCTTCTCAATCCTCTAATCTCCTCATGGCAGGTTTGGGGGGATTGATTTTGGGGGGATTGATTTTGGGGGGATTGATTTTGGGGGGATTGATTTTGGGGGGATTGATTTGGGGGGGATTGATTTGGGGGGGGGGGGATTGATGTGGGGGGGGATGTAATGGGTTGAGCCTGTACGTGTAGGTTGTGGGCTCGATATCATCCTCACTGCTTGTCAATGTCGATGGCACTGACTCAACACACAAGCAAGCAGGGTTGGGAAGAGAAACACAAAGGAGGGGTTAAGGAAGTAGAGCGGAAGAACCAAGAGCGGAGGATTAAACCAATGGTAAATTAAAGGGATAAGCCCGGGTACATGTAGGTAGGATCAAAGACGAACCTCTGTAACTCCATCTCCCAAGTGTAATTCACAACAAAAACATACTATCCTTTGCAAATGTCAACACTCTATGGCAAACTGTTGGACTCTGACACAAACTTGGTGTAAAAGGCTGTCAGTTTAGGGGTACAGTACCCATCTTGACGGATCCCAACAAAACCTGGCGTCTGAGTTTGACTGGATGGGGATTGTTTAGGGTTAATAGGGGTGAGAACATTGTAGAGATCAAACAAAGAAGAGATAAAACAAAGAGGGAATAAAAGGAGACACCCCAGGGTGGATATAAAAAAATATAAAAAAAATCTCCGTTAATTTCTTTGTTCTACTAAATAACTAAATACTAATTATAGGCAGTTCTTATATAGCGTACGTATCTACCAAGATTGGTACTCAAGGCACTCTCGCATTATTACCCCGGTCATTGGGCCTATGAGACATTCCAAATACCATCTCAGCTCCCTGGGGAGTATACAGCTTGATGCTGCCATTTCAGCGCAAAGCAGCTAAATCAACCACGATAACCATCTCTGCCCTCTCAGGTACTCTATTACTCCTGGGTGGAGAGAAGCAATGAGTGACAAAGTGCCTTGCCCAAGGGCACACGGACCACAGTGCCAGGAAGAACTCCAACCCACAACCTGTAGCTTTTACCTACGAGGCCACGACACTCTACACTAAAATTTAAAGCAGACATGTAAATTTGTAGTCATTTCTGGTTTGTGTTCAGGTGAAGAAATGGACCAAGAAGTGGGAGTTGAACAGGGACCAGATGATTGTTGTACTGAGGCTGCTCTACGATGCCCTCAAAGAGGGCAACAAGAGGTACTGTCTTGAATACTGTATTTGTATTGGTCTAGAACGATCACGTGTTCGTTGTATAACAACGCATATCCCACCCCTCGTGTGATATCACACGGCAGCCACAGTTAACTCGCTGGGAACTCAGAGATGCCAACCCTCCCGATATCGCCGGGAGGCTCCCGGAAAATCAACTAAACTCCCGACCTTACGGGCACATAAGATATCCTCCCGGATTTCCAATATTAATGCGCCTTTTATTTTTGTATCAACATTTTTGCAGCGGCTTTCCACGCACGCGCTGCCGTTCAATGCATTACAGCATGCACAGTTACCGTACCAAGCCCGCCGGCCTGAAGCATGCACTCGGTACACGGCTAGCTTCAGCGCGCCTGCATACTTCTGTATCAAGCCATTACCGAATGCATGATGCACAGTGATTACAATGAATGTACATGTACATGACGTGGTACACGCAAGTCTAGTCACAAGACCGGCGAAAACACCATTTCGCGATACCATTTCATGACTTGACTTTACGTGAAAATCAAACTCCTTTTCCCTAGCCCTATTGGTTAATCCTTCTCATATGACCAGTCGCTGTCATAATTATCATACGTACGCATACGCAATACTACCAATGAGTCCACATTTTTGGAGTCGGATATTTACGAATAGAATCTGTCAAATCTATTTCGTGAATTATTTTTTTGTTTTGTTGTTGTTGTTGTTGTTGTTCAGTGTGTATTCGGTTGTGTGTTCGGTTGTGTGTTAATGTGCGTTGTTTTGCAAGCAACTCTGTTCAACGTGCAAAATGACGGAGACTACCGTGAAAGCAAAAAACAAACGACCAAAAAATGTACTTTACAAATCCTCCCTGACAACAGGATTCAAAAGTTGGCATCTCTGGGAACTGTGTATCATTGGTACCCGCGCAATGTTCACCTGCACACTATTAACAATAGTGAACTGTAGTGGAGTAGCGAACGAGCAGACGAAGTTTGTGAGTTCATTTTGTTTGCGTGATCAACAATATACTACAGTAAAATACATGGTTACTAGACAATTTTTGTTTTTTTAGATTTAGCTTTTTCCAAATTCTCTAGGTTCTCAGCTTTAAAATGATGTTTCATTTACACTACCCGAGGAAATAATTAGTGATAAAACCCTGACAACCTAATTATGAGATAAACAGAAATTCAGAAAAGCGTATTATTTCTATACACAATTGTTTCACAAAATTGACCAAAAAAACACACTTCTGGGTGACGGATTATGTTCAAATTTGGGGAGATTGTAAATTAATAGTTACTAATTCAGAAAAAAACCAAAACCTCAAAATGATAAAATACACCTCAAAATTACTTCGCAAGTACATTGTAATAAAAACACATTGTGCGACCTTTTCCGGATTTCGTTGGAACAGGTCACATATAAAACCTCAATTTTTGTGTGATAAGTGCACCTTTTCTGTCTTTGGATTTTGTGTAGCGGGACCTCCAACAAAGTCATGGTGGAGCTTCTAGGGACCTACACAGAAGACAACGCTTCCCAGGCGCGGGACGAGGCCCAGAGGTGCATCGTGAACACCCTGGCAGACCCCAAGGCCTTCCTCTTTGATCACCTGCTCACTCTCAGGCCGGTTCGATTCTTGGAGGGAGAATTGATTCATGAGGTAGTAGATAAGGATTGGAGGAATGGGGTGGTTTAGTGGGTGGGTGTACGGACATTTCCTACGTACTTGGGACCTACGAACAATTGACGTCCACAGGATGCGGAAGAGGCTACAGATTGTAGACTGGATTGTTGCACATATTCACAGTCAGTTTTACTCTTACTGAAAAAGAGCTTAAAGGGTAACTGAAATTCAAAACTTTAATATGGCGAAATATACGCTTTAATAACGCTGAATACTTAACAACTGCAAAAACTTCTTATTTGTTTAGGTTTGCTTATTAATCGTGACCCTAAAATGAAAAGCAATATGCGCCGTGCCCCGCCCACAAAATATGACGTCACGGTAAGAATATAGCATGGCTATACCAGGCTAAGCCTAGCCTTGAATACAAGGCCTTAGGCTGCACTGTATCCGCAACGTGGGATCATCGTTTGTCATAACACCAAACGTGTACATAGCCCGCAATGCATTATTATAGAGAACCAGCCGAGTATGTATAATAATGCATTGCGGGCTATGTACACGTTTAGTGTTGTGGCAAACGATGATCCCACGTTGCGGATACAGTATAGCCTTGTATTCAAAGGCTGGGCTTAGCCTGGTACAGCCACGCTCTATTCTTACCGTGACGTCATATTTTGTGGGCGGGGCACGGCGCATATTGTTTTTTATTTTAGGGTCACGATTAATGAACGAACATAAACAAATATGAAGTTTTTGCAGTTGTTAAGTATTCAGCGTTATTAAAACGTATATTTCGCCATATTTAAGTTTTGAATTTCAAGTACCCTTTAAGGTTAAAATTTGGTTAGGGTTATAACAAAATTGAAGGGGAACACATAAGAGGCCCAGAATAAATATTTCGGTTTCAACAAATTTCCTACCAGTGAAAAAATGTGTATTTAGCCAATGTTTTCTAAACTACATGAAGACAAAGGAATGTCCACAGTACGTATTGGAGCTAAAGCTGTGTGGGTTAGTGGATGGGTGAGATTGTTATTGATTGAAATATGGAACGTAGAACATTAGAGGACAATAGGGTCCTCCATTTCTAAAAGGTCCCCGGTTCTGATTCGTGTACAAAACCTATGGGATACCTTCCGAAATTACAAACAAAAGAGGGACAATAGGGGTTTCCTGATTGGAGGCGTATGCAAATTATTTTGTGTGTGAGTTTGTATCCGTAATTCAAATAGTGGACGTAGAACAATAGGACAATAGGGTCTACGCTTGACGGAAAGTCCACGATTGAAAATTGTGTACAAAACCTATGGAAGGCCATTGGCTCATTACCTTGGCTCATTACTGGAAGGAGAGAAGATAGCAACATCAAGAATCTCAAACTGGAACCAGAGGAGCGAAAGAGGGGGAGGCGGTTCTGAAATTTGGCCTGTCAGTTTCCTAAAATAGATAATGCACGAGGTGGCCATCAAATGGGAAACATTCCGACTCCAGATTCCTAGAGAATCCGTTAGAGCACTATTAAACAAAATGAACACAGTTTGTTTTTTGTTATTCTTCTATGATTTGAGATTCTGTGGCAGATGAGCGGACCAGTCTTACTGGCTTCCCTTGTCCAGTTTGAGATATTGCTACAGTAAACCGACAAAGTTTTACTTTTTAAAAATTTAAAAATTCAAAACCCTTTTCTTTTTCCCATTTAATTTTTGTTCAGCTTCTGAACATCTTTGTATCAGGGAAACTAGAAGACTACATAAACTTCTTCAAGAATAATCAAGATTTCATCAAGACACTGGGTAAGAAGTGTGTTATTAGTGTAGAGGTTTACGAGGTAGTGGTGGAAGAAATCGGTCAATTCGAATTCCAGTTATCCTATGAAAAAAAATCAAACTGAATAATCGTTTAATTTTTGCCGGGATTTCTTATCCAGCTGACAATGCTGTCACAAAAAATAATTAAAACCAAACCTTTCCTAAACATTTACAATCATGCTGTGAAAATGATAACCTTTATTTTAATTTATGCACGCAGGACTGTCACATGATCAAAACATGCAGAAAATGCGCGTGTTGACGTTTGTGAGCATGGCTATTGAACAGAAGGAAATCTTATTCGCAACGATCGAGAGTGAATTGAAGATTACGCCGGATCAGGTCGAGGGGTTTATTATTAACGGTAAGAATATTGTTCTCCACTAAACCCATGAATAGATTCGATATATACACATTAACCCTAATTTCTTGGGTATCGTTATTGCTAGTATGCTGGATCCGCCAAAATCCACCAATTATGTTATAATAGCAAACATAAAGCCTAGGTCCTGACTGCATTTGTGTGTACAGTGAATGGGACCGACACTGCTCTTAATACAACATTCTGATATAACAAACACTTTTAGGTCCGGCTGAGTTTGTATTAATGAGAGTCAACTGTAATAGTTTATACATATTGACTGGCAGCAAGGTCACTAGTGCATCTATGCACCCCGGGAGACTGTGATTGACCATAAGACTTTGCAAAGAACTATGTATGGCCTGAGGGTGCACAGTTATGCACTTGTGACTAATGAAAACCTTGAAAACCTGTGGAGTACTGGCAATAGCTTTTGTCATCTAGTTTATACTCTATTCAAAAGTAATGTACTATTAAACTTACTAGCAGACAATTGCATCAGCCCAATTTGGTAACATTTTTATGATGAAATCCAGTAGTATGGGGAATTCAAAAGTGAGCATAATTTTTGTTTCTTCCTTACAGTTGTTAAAACCAAAATGGTTAGAGCACGGATAGACCAGTTACAGAAGAAAGTCACTATCAAGTAAGTTTATCGGGAAACTTGTTGGTTCAGGATGTATTCCAAATCATCTCTATATTCTTGTTCACTTTCTTTCACAACCATTATTGGAACAGAAACGAAATGGTTCGAAATGTGAACATTTAAGGCACGTGTGCGGCCACTAGTAGTCACAGCATGTCCAGTCTGTGCTTGGGAAAGATGCTTCACCGGTACCCATCATTTCTTGATAAGAAATGAGGATCCAAATTGCAGAAGGGAACCAGTTTTGTGAGGCTCTGTGCGGTGCTGGATTAAAATAACTAATTTGAGGGACTCATTGGGCAATACTTTTAAGTTTTGACATTTTATTTTTTGCATCTACAGCTACGTGACGTTACGCACATTTGGCAAGCAGCAGTGGCAGCAGTTAAGGGAGCACCTCGTCGACTGGCAGCAGAACCTCAGCCTCGTCCAATCACGGATGGAGAACATTGCACCTACCCCTATTCCATGAATTGTTTGACCCTTTCCTACCCAATATTTAATAGACCAAACCACGGCTGTAATTGGTCGAAACACAGTGGGCAGGAATAACAGGTGTAGCATCCGTGAGGTGCAAAACCTCACAATTACGCACCTCACAGATGCCACTCAAAAACCTTAAACAGACATTGAATGTGTGAGGTTAAGACACTTCATTGAACACCAATCCTTATTGAGGTATAGAACCTCAAAAATATAAATAGTTCTCAATTATTGATTTGTGTAGCCCTATTGAAACCTCAATTATTTTCCCTGTCACTCTGTTTACCCGTTGTAATATATTTTAAGCCTTTCCCCTGAGGTTCAGCTGTTCTGTTATCAAACCATTTAAACCTGTTTATTGCCAATGGTAAACAAAAACTCTGAGGATAGGTAATCTACAGTATTTTCTCGAGTGCCTCCTAGCCGAGGTGTGGGAAGTGTTTTTCATACTTGCAGTATCAACTTATGAGATGCGACTGTAGAACCTTGCACCTCATGGTGTATCCTCGACTAATTCATGCACTGTGTTATGAAGTATTTGTTTGTGACGTTAGGTTTGGTTGCAAGTATAAACCTCTTATTCAATGGGTTGTTCTAAAACCCCGTCGCCTAACTTACACTCTTAAGCAGACACTACGCATGGGTTGTTCTAAAAAAAACTTGAGCCCGTGCGTGTGTAGTGTGTGCTTAAAGGGATCGTATACGTTTGGTAATTGGAACCCACTGTTTGTTTCAATTCTATATAGTTATAGATATATACCATAAAACTAACCAGTACAAATTTCATTTCAAAAGGTGGTAGCGATTTGGTTATATTGCCGAAAATCTAGAACGGTTATGTCCACGCAGGAAGAATAATCTGCATTGGAATACACAATCTGAGAAACGTCACTGCAGTAACGCTTCTCAGATTACAATATTTGGTGGATAAAAAGTGATATCTTTTTTCATACCCGCAGTACTTTGAAGTAAAAAGTTTCAAAAAATGCATTATACTATCCAAAGCTGCTGTACTTCTTACGAAGTAAGTTTTTATTGCCATTAATTTTTGGAGTACATGTAATTACCAAACATATACTATCTCTTTAAAAGTGTAAGTTAGTCGATGGCTAGGGGGGTTTTAGAACAACCCTTATTCAATGAATGTATTTGACAAACAAAGGAAATCCAATAATTAAATAAAATACTTGTACACATTTGTTTTTCTATTTTTTCCCATTAATTTATTGAAATGTCTCTCGCATTATCTGCACAAATTATGTACACATTATTTGAAGCGTTTCTACAAAAGAAATCTCACAATTTACATGTGGATGGAATAAGTGAATGGAAAGTCTGCATCTTTTTTTTGAAATGCTGCTTAAGCCTAACCCCTACAGCATATTCTGTGAGCACCCTGCTAAAAACAACGGAATGCAACACAGCTGAAATTACTTAAATAATTTAGAACCCCTCCTAAACGGTATAAAACTGGATCTTTTTCTGCATATATCTCTTAAACCTCTACAATTGTTATACTTCTGTCTTGTATATTGTATTTTTATTGTTCTTGAACGATCACATGTCCGTTGTATATCGTAATCGCGAAAAAAAACCACTGTTTTTATTGCTTTTTTTTCCCCCCTGCATCCATGATTGTAAAACTTCGGACGGGTCAGTTAAACCAAAAATTTTACTATAAAACACCACCCCCTAAATCCACCCATTACTGATAATTCCAGCAATTACCAATGGTGTATCGTATCTTTTAAGCAAGGATATGATAGTAGAATCACCAAACTTTTCTTTATAGAAAAATTAAAAAATACAAATATACCCAAATATGGAAAAAAATAGATTACGTGGCGTGTATTAACCAGTTCGCGCCGGATGACGTATATAAACGCAAAAATTTCCCCAAATTAAAAACGGATGACGCATAAACACGCTAAGTTCAAGTTCGTAAATGTATGTCAGCAGCGAGCAAGGCCGGAAATGCATGGGTGTGCTTCCCGGCACTATCGGCCTGAACCCGCTTCGGATCGAGTTTCGTTAAAAATAATCCCGGCGCGAACTGGTTAAGGATTTATTCAAATTATGACGGCCCCAGGGGTCCTTCCTCGTGGCGCCCGTCAAAAATTTAAAAAAGGATGGTATAGGTACCATCTGGTCCAAATTTTGTGATTTTGGAAGAATCTGAACCAAATGGCCCTTACAAAGCCCCAACGTCCCTGACTAAAACCGCCATTGTCAAATAGTCAAGCATGTAACATTCCCTCTTATCAGCTGATTTTCTTGTATACCCTTTAAACTGGAAAAAAAAAACAGTGACTCTTGTTAAGCTTAGTTTTTTCTTCATTTTGGGGAGTTCCAAGCTGCATGCCTGAAAGGTTGAGCCTATGTGAATAACCATTTTCATTTCTTTTCTTTTCTAGACAGTGTATTTTATCTATTTCTAATAGTAAAGACTTAAGTAGGCCTCTCGTATAGCAAACTTCCTCTTGTCCTTGTAAGTCATGAGACGGCTCTTGGTGGTGGTTCCCTTACAGTCTTCGGGGAGGAGAACCGAATCGTCGGGCTGGATCTTAAGAAGCTGGGGTCCCCCGAAGGTACCGTGGAAGGCCACTTTGCGATTCTTCGGCACGTCATGCTCGTAGGTTCCAGCACTGGGAGTGGTGAAGAAATCGAAAGGTTTGTGTGAAAAAAAGAAGGGATGATTACTTGTCTGGTTTAGGACACGCATGTAATAAAATCCACAATTTGCAGATATCGGAACATTTTACTACCGAATTATGAAGAAATTTCTTAATTATTTATGAAAGTAAATAATGATTGTAGGCATCCAGCAAAATGATTGCGCTAGATATCCTGTAATTGTTCAGAATTAAAAAACAAAACAACAATTGCCGGACGGTGATCGCGAAAAAACCTAAACCCTTTTGCAGCACAAAAGAGTTGAGACGGTCCAAGTAAAATAGTCTAATTGGGGCATAACACATTCATTTTCGAGCCAGTTTTCTATTTAGTTTTTAGAAAATGGGTCTATGAACAAGATAAGACCATTTCCGAGATCCAAGATCATCATACCGGTTACTTTATTTTATACTGGACTCGAGGATTAATCCACATCAGTAGAACCCACTCCACACACACCTAAATCTGTATCCTAGTGGAGACATCTCTTTGTTCTCGTGTACAAACTGGTTAAAAAGTCGGGCACCTTTTTCAAAATGCTCCTATTTCAACCACAATTAATTTCCTGTGTTGAAATTTCTACCCTTATAACCTATATTATACCCTAACCCAGGGTAAAACAATTTTTTTTTATTTCGGGGGCTCGATTTTCAATTTCTTTGAAATTTTCGGGGGCTACTTTTTCATTAATTAACAAAAGGATACAATTTGTTGAGTACTTGAGTTTATCTGGCACTAGTCTTGATCCAAGACCGAGCTAGCTGTTCATTTGTTCCGCGGCGTGCTGTCCGTATATATCCAGGCTTATTGAGGGCGCCCTAAATTATAATTTAGGGCGCCCTCAATAAGCCTGGATACGGACGGCGCGCCGCGGAACAAAATGAACGGCTAGCTCGGTCTTGGATCAGGACTATTAAATTTGGCACGCAAACAATCTATGAAAACTTCAAACCAGTACAGTCATAATATCGCACGAGGTTTACTTTGCCGATATCGCTGCAGTATATACTGATGCATACATGTACATAGCACATGCGCTGCAGCGATTGCGTGTGCCCGGAGAGGGGTATCCCTAATTGCTCAGTCGTTTTGAATGCTCCGCGCTGTGTAGTTCGGATGGTGAATTGCATGAAGCCAGAATGTAGACGAAACAAACGTTTAGAAATTGGCCACATAGTACAGGCCAGCTTTTTATCGCTGTTGTACGCGCGCTGCTGAGTGCTAAATCTATGTACTGTACATGTACCGTACATGTACCGCGCGCTCTGGATCTCCGGTCTGCATGCCAGCGCGGCCGCTTAGCAGTGGCGCTAGGAGTATCAGAGAGAGCGGCCGTTCGTACTCGTGCAGCAAATATTACGGGGGCGATTTTGGACCATTTTCTATTTTTAAGTCGCCCCCGAAATTGCATTTTTTTTCCTATTTCGGGGGTTCCTTTAGGTGTTTCCGGGGCGAATACGCCCGCCGCCCCCGTGTATTTTTTTCGCTGCCCTAACCCAAACACTAACCCTAACCCACATCCTCAACCTATTTTTTGAGTAATTTGAGTACAATCTCACAAACCTATTTCATGAAATTCCCAGTGGAGACCTATTCATCTATAGAAATTTACCCTCCGGAGAGCTTTTGTCTCCATTGTACACATTGTGTTTAGGTCTCCAGACGGTACCGAATTTAAGATCAGAGCTCTGGCTCGATCCAGTCTTGGAAGTTCTCACACTTGTAGGCGAGTAATGCCATTGTACAAATATTGTACAAATATTGTACAAATATTGAAGCAGATTTTAATGTTTTACGACTGTATGCCCTTACTAACGTCAACCTGTGACGATTACGCCAAGACAGGGTTGTAACACTTTAGGCCTTGATTGAAATCAATCAAGTTAACCAGGGCGAAGCGCGGGGAGCTTGTGTTACCTCCACACACCAACGTACATGTATACTATGTCCCCTGCACCCCTTGCAAACAATTACACAATTTCAAAATGGTAACAAAGTGCAGGAAAAATAAGGCTGTAATTGCTTACCCAGGTGTTAGCTCAGGGTCGACTGTGTTTCGGTAAAATCTGTTGGCACCAACGTGGAATGGTTTCCTGCTTGATTCAAATGTAATGGGATCTGTATGTCTGGTCTGGTAGGCAGAAGGGCAAGGTGTAACCGTCTATACACAACAAAAAATGAATTAAAGGTAGGATACACCATTGGCAGATATCAAAAATTGTTACTATCAAATTATTAAGAAATATCTTATTTGAAAGTAAATAATGATTGTAGGCATCCAGCAAAATGATTGCGCTAGATATCCTGTAATTGTTCTGAAAATTTGAATTTTATAAGAACAAAAATAACGTAAGAATCACTGCCCAATGCCGGTCAAAAACGAACACTGTTTTTCTTGCTTTCTTTTTCTTGCTTTCTTTAGCATCCATGATTGTAAAACTTAGAACAGGTCAGCTAAACAATATTTACTATAAAATACAACCCCCAAATCCACCCATTCATGATAATTCAAGCAATTACCAATGGTGCATCCTACTGAGTCTAATACTTTCCGGGTACCAGCTGAACTTCCAGATACACAAATCTGTATGTACGTGCCCGGCAGATGGGCATACTTTAAAAGTACTCGGTCGAGTACTTATTGAATGCTTGCTTTTGTCTTAAAAGCTTAATTCATTCAAGATTCTGATTGTCCAAAGTTGTTAATGTCAAGAGTCTGTATTTTGCAGCTTTATTTATACCAAACCATTAAGCTGGTACTCGGGAAATTACTCAACAGAACTACAACTTTGATGAATACTTACCTAAAAGAAATTAGATTTTGGACAATCAGAATTTTGTATGAATAAGCTTTGAAGACGAAAGCAATCGGTACATACTTTTACAGTACTTTTGTCCAAAAAGTTTAATTACAAAATCGAGCTGTCAAACTTTGAAGTAAATATCACAGGGTTGTGAGATATTACAGCGTACAGCTTCTTGCACCAGGAAACATGCATGTTTTTCTTTTTGCGTGAAGCACTTAAAACCAACCTTAAACGTGAAAAATCGGCCCCAAATCGGCCTAAAAACCTACCGCAAACTCTTTTCTGAATCGTGGTCCTGTCCTAGCCCCCATGGTGTACCCTTTCTGGCTTGTCACTTGCTTGTCGATATTATACAGGAATGTGGTTGTCTGTTGGAATAAAGGCGATTCATGATCATCAACAACAAGAACATTTGAAAAGACAATACTTCTGGGCCGATATTCATGCTAACTTGGCAGCAAACTAGGCATTTTTAGCAGCCTGCTAAATTCGTAGATTATCACTTTTAATAGCTTCTAACTAGGCTTAGCTGTCAACTAGGGGCCATTTTAATTTAGTAGCCAACTAGGCTTAGCAGGCTTTTATGAATATCGGCCCTGATTTCCAACATGGTATCAATTAATGCCGGCTGTTTAGTTAATTCTAAAAAACAAGAGTTGGCATTTAGCCGGTAGTTTAGGTAATTTAATACGTAAAAATTGTTAACTTAAGCATGTAGTATATAATGTAAAATTTAGGTTTCAGATGTGGAAGTGGAACCAAGATTGAAATGCAGTATCCAAATCAGGCTCTAAAATCTGAAGCTTTGGACAACGCCAAGATTTCAAAAACATCCTTGTAGCCTAGGGAGACCACAACATGAACTCTGACCTCATCATTATCGTAGCTACATGGTGCTCTGTGGGGGGCATTTTCTAGTCCCATTTCAGCACCCATCCGGTTCTGGGGGAGTTTCCCAGGAAAGAGTGGTCTGTCTTTGGTGGTCCCAAACGAGACATTGCTCTTTTTCTCTTTACCGAGGAGAGCTGTGGGCAAAAGAAAATAGGACAAAAGAAATGTGACATTTCCGGCCTTGATGGTGGCATGTTTATGCATCATCCGTTTTGAATCTCGGAATGAATGAATTGCGTGTACATACGTTCTCCGGCGTGAACTGGTTAATGGCTTTCTCTTTTGACCTATGACCTGAAAACAGACCTTATCGTGCAGATTATGAAATCCACTATCCACTGATGCCTTATTTGGTGAATTTGGTGGAGAGAAGCGGTTGATACAGTCCGTTAAACTTGCTCGTTATTTTGCACCATAATTTGCATAAAAACAGTAAATTTTCTTCTCAATTTGTTAGAAAATTAGGGATTTCAGCAATAAAGAACTTGGAGACACCATTTAAAATTGCAGTTTAACGCTAGCCGAAAATTGCGGCGCGTAAATTCCCAACGCCCTATACATCTAGTAATGTTGGGCCGACAGGTCGCGTCCAGCATGTTGCACCTGCAGCTGTGGGGTCACGGGCGGGAGATGTGGGGTCACGGGCGGGCGATGTGGACCGTGACTGTGCCCGATAAACAAAATTTTAAGATAATTTTATTGCCTTTAATATTTGATTAGGATTTGGCTGTAATAAATTGTGATATAAATACACATCACTTTCAGGTGTTTGATTTTGTTCAAAAGTACTTGAGCCCTTTAACTGAGAATCTTATTCAAGTCAACAACCCATTTTTGACACAATAAAGACAATAGGCTTATTGACTGAAAAGTGTTATCCTGACACAATTTTTCTGCAACTGATGATAGGGATAACTCTAGTCTGCCAAACTGTTAAATATTGAACATACACGTGGGGTGTTTGTGATAGGTTTCCTTTGTCAATTCTGTCTGATCAATTCAGTACCAGTATTTTTTTGTTTTCTACCCTTTCATAAAATAGTTTAGTGACTGACATGAATCACACTCCCTTTACTTAAACTAAAGGTAGGATACACCATTTGCAGATATCAAAAATATTTACTACCAAATTATTAAGAAATATCTTACTCATCTGAAAGTAAATAATGATTCTAGGCATCCAGCAAAATGATTGCGCTAGATATCCTGTAATTATTCTGAAAAATTGCGATCGTGAAAAAACACGATCAACATAAGATTAAGAATAACTGCTCAACGCTGGTTCAAAACAAACGCTGTTTTTTTCGTGCTTTTCTCACCATCCACGATTGTAAAACTTCGGACAGGTCAGTTAAACGATATTTACTATAAAATACAACCCCCCACATCTACCCATTCATGATAATTCAAGCAATTACCAATGGTGTATTCTTATTTAAGTTTTATAATACTAAAGCATGTAAAGGGTTTTTACAGACGGGGACTGGCATTCCATACTCCTGGTCCATTATCACATTCATTCACAATGACAGTCTACTCCAGCATTTTTACTTAATTATTTACCCACCATGAAAATGAATTGACAAAAAGAAAGATCCAACAACGAACTAGCTCTACTTAAGTTTACATGTACGTACAGTTCGTTGTTGGCTCCTGTTTTTGTCAATTTGGTGGGTAAATGAAAACCCCGCGCTGGAGTAGACTGTAACTTACCGTCTAACGATGGCAAGGTTGTCGTCATACTGTTTTGGAGACACAAGGCGTTATAAATCTTTATCAAATGTGCCGGGAAAAAAAGAGTTTTAACGGTAGAGTGTTGAGCTATTTGCTTGCAAGCAGTTGCATGTGCGTTTCATTATCAACAGCGGTTGATGTTGTTGCCATGGATACAACAAAAGTGCCATGTTTTGTAAATTGTACTCTGGCCTTGTTGTTATGTCCCATTTTCAATCAAATTGAGTTTCATCAATATACGCTCAGTAATTTAAACACCAAAATGTACAGATTCTGACGACAAAAATATGAAATAAATAAAAAAATTATTGTTCCAAATTGCACAAAAGTTATCTTAATGTTATTTCAAGAGAGGGCGCTATAAGCATCAAAGGAGGGCGCTATTCGCGACTGTCGACGTTGGATTAGGAAATCGTGACATTTCGCACACACACAAGTGCTAACTTCTCGAAAAGTACGTGTTTTTTGTGCATAATTTCCCACGTTTCTCTTTCTGAAAATAAGTGAACGGAATCTTAGTGAATTAGACAAGTATATGCAGTATTTAAAATAACTCAGTCAAGTACTGTTCTACGCTTTTGCAATCCTTCTACCAAATGCTGTAAATAAAGCGGAGTGCAGCAGCGGCACGCTTTAGAAAAAAAATATACGTCGCACATCACGGGTACGCCACGGGCAATACAAACATATTTTTGTTGGCACTGGCAGTTAATGTTTAGGCGGCGCCGGATAAACATCAGCAAACGGTAGTTTACCGTAGATACTGAACATGCACAGTGCATTATTGTTTTTCTCTTACTGACATTTTTACCACGCCGACATTGTGGTTCCTACCTCATCAGTTCATGGTCGTTGTGACTAGTACTATTTATTAGACCTGTCAACTCAGAAAATGGGGCCTTTGATCTCTTTCTAACATTTTGGATTTAGCTTGTCAGACTATAGCCAGGGCCCAACGCCAAACAAATATGCAAAGTTTCTTACATCATACATGCAGCTAAAGAAACGTTGCCAAAACTACAACAATAATAATGTTGGGCACCCTCTAAATACTTTAATATACGTATACATGTATATGCACAGGTATATTGCAATGAAGTGCCAATGAAGTTACTTAAATGTAAATTGTAATGAATTCATTAGGACTGAGAACAATTTGGATTTGTACGCAGGAACTCGGAATTCTTTCCCTTTTTAAAAAAAGCTTGGCCTACAATTAGGCATGATAATGTTGTGCCTGTATTGTATTATATTTTTCTTATTTTATCATGTGTACGTAGGGTAGGCCTATTTTTCAGTATATTTTCACAAATAAACAGGCATTAGTTCTCTCAATTGGCAGGGAAAATGGCGACATCCTCAGAGGAGGTGCTGTTAATTATCAACAACATTCGTCTGCATAAGAGCGATGGCTCCTTGTATTTCATGACTGAACGTCTGGCTTGGCAAGATGAAAATAAAGATCACTTCACCGTCAGTCATCATTACAGGGACATCAAACGTAAGATTAACCTCCTTTTTGTTTACACTATAGCAAGGTCCTCTTGCTTTAGACCGAGTTACTGGCCTCTAGTTATCGCTCTTTTAACATTTGGGCATTATCTTGCGCTACTAGAGGCCGAGCGAGATGAATATTGATAAATGATTATCTCTTAATTAACGTGGTTCAAAATGTCGCCAAAATCCACACAAATACTTAACAAAATACCTCTAAATCGTCTAAATAGCCTTTTATATGTCCAAGCTGGGTTTACCAAACTTTTAAGGTATTCACGAACAATTCTTGACCTGATACACTGACCTGTGACATCGCAGAGCATCCCCGCGTATAGGTCTATCTTTCTTCAGAATCAAACGGTTGATATTGTATTTTGTGACTCGTTTAGAGTAATTGCAGAATATAAACCTGTCACTCAAAATTCACCGCTAAAATTCAATTGCTATGAAGTCGCAGGAGCTCGGAATAATGAAGTCCCCCAGAGTGGCTGCCCGATTAAGGCAATCTGGAGTGGTAATGTGTTGGAATTCCAAGGAGGCATTGTTTGACCTTTTTTTAAAATCCTGTATCCCTTTGAGACCACAGAACATCACTGTTGTGTACCTTAATTGATGTCTTTTGTTTCCCTTTGGTCGCCAGAGCAAAAGATCAGCCAGGACACCAGCATCAAAGTCCAGCTCCAGGTGGTCCTGCACGACGGCCGCAACTGCAAGTTCCACTTTGCAAGCCGGGAAGGCCATGCCACTCAAACGCGGGACCGGGCCGCCGCCAAGGAGCTTCTCCAGCAGCTGCTGCCCCGCTTCAGGCTGATGGTCAACAAGGAGCTGGAGGAGAAGAACCACATCCTGCAGGAGGATCCTGAGCTCTTTAAACTCTACAAGGACCTGGTCATCAGTAAGGTCATGACCGCTGACGAGTTCTGGGCCAACAGAAAGGCAACCGTGAGTGTTACCAAAAATCATAAATCAATCATTTTGTGCCATTATCATGGTACAAGCTGCATCTGGATGCAGGAGTCAGGTTTGGCATAGCGGTACTTTTCTCGTCTTCGACCGCTGTGACCCGGGTTAGAATCTCGCCTGGGCTGATATGTGGATTGGGGGTGGCATTAAATGCATTTAAATTCCATGTATGAAGGGTTCTTCAAAAGTTCTTAAGCACTGTAGCTTGCAACCATGAAGAACCTTGGGACTAGATGTGAATTTGGATTGTAACGACTTATTCCAGCATGTGAATTTAGAAGATGTAAATTTGGAAGAGAATGTGAATGTGGGAGAGAATGTGAATTTGGAAGGGAATTTAGAGCATTTGGATGTGAATTTTGAGCATTTGGATGTGAATTTGGAGCATTTGGATGTGAATTTGGAGCATTTGGATGTGAATTTGGAGCATTTGGATGTGAATTTTGAAAATTTGGATGTGAATTTTGAAAATCTTTTGTTAATCGCCCGATGCAAAATCATGTCAAGCCCTTTCCTAGTTCAGGTGCAGCAGTGTGTAAATGAGTGAAAAACATCCGGCATTCCTGTGTAGCACCTCCTTTGACTTTCTTCTCATTTTCTTGAGTTTTGTGGTTTTTTTTTTCTTCAGGTTGTTCCTAAAGAACCCAGCCTCGGCAATACCACGACCAAGCAGGATGTTGGCGTCTCGGCGGCATTCCTGTCGGACATCAAACCTCAAACCGACGGCTGTAATGGAGTGAAGTACAACCTGACAGCGGACATCATCGAGGCCATCTTCAGAATATACCCAACAGGTAGATAAAAAGCCGCATCCGAAACGCTTGCTCTAGGGCTGTTGTCTGGGTGTGGAGCCCATTACAACTACGTAGGAAAATGCCATAGTCGGAGCTCTAAAAGCCCGTTTTTGGACACGGCTATGTTATGTAGGCTTCGCATATCCGGAGAAAAGTCATGGAATTTTATATTCAAAATCCAAGTTGGGAAAAGTTAAGTCTTGATAATGTGTACATTTGATAGAAGTCATGGAAAGTAATGACATTTTGTAAGGACCAATTTAACTTTGTATATTTGTAATTTGTTTTCATGCCCGACGAAATGCGACAAAGGTAAAAACAAATATTGCAACCTGATGCCACTTTTGTCTTCGTATATCATCCTAATCCTTGCTCTATGAGGGCAGTTGACTGCATAGCAGTGGCGCATGCTTAGGCCACATAAAAAAAATTACTTGTTTAGCGTCCCCGCCCGACCCTGAAAAACCCACCCGACCACTTTTTTTTTTTATTTTTTATTTTTTTTTAAATGCGCTAAAAGACCGCCACAGTGCATTTTTTACTGTTGCAAACGCTAGCAGACGAAATTTCCGGTGCCAGCACACCTATCGGCAGAAACTTAAACATTTGGGTTCGACCTTAACGCTGGTCCGCTAGCCAAATTCTAGTCAAAACATCGGCGGTCTAGTCAAAACCCTTTCCTAAGTAGTCCGGCGGTCTAGTGAAAAAATGCAAAGATATAAGCTAAAAGCGCACACGTCTGTAGAAGCTTATCGAAAATCGCAATACCAGTTCCTAAAAGATTACAATGACCCAACTGAGTTTCTTGAAAAGACCAACATCAAAGCCTCAGAACCGCAGCTCACCACTTCCCGAGTGACAAGATTGTTATCCAATCCTGAGGCAGTTAAAAAATCTTCATTGTCATTGGGTGTTGACTTTCCTTTTTCAGCACAGACATTCACTCAACACAAAGTGCTACTCAAAGAATGTTGTTCAGGCCCGCTTATCTCCAACAAAGATACATTGTATTTACTTATGCCAACCCTTGCCAGGCAGATATAGAATTTATTTAATAGGCCCTGGTCGGTGTTTTCCTGGAGTGAATTTATTTATCTCTAGACCCAACGGATGGTCATTAAGTTGGCTGTAAGTAATTTTGCAAAAGTTTGCTATACCTATTTACAAAATGTATTAAGATGAACAGAAAAAAGGTTACATTCCTAAGGTTAATTATGTTATTGTCTTTGTTTTTAAAGAAAAAAAAGGAGAAAGGATACTTAAAGACTTATTTGAATGAACTTTTCCCAACCGATTTCAGGGGTAAATAATAATACGATTTAGTCTTGGTTTTTCTGATATATAAGAAAATCGACATACAGGTACACCTGACAACTACAAGGCTAGCGAAATCAATTCCAGGTTTATTTAATAACATTTATTTCTGTTTTCATTGTTTTTTAAAAAGGAAGAGAAAAACAAATAAACGGAACCTTAACACCTTATATTTTGAGCTCCTAAACATTTTTCCAACAAATTGAGGGGCAAAATTTAATACGATTTATTTTCCGTTTTTCTTGTCTTTAACAAAAACGATCTATTTCGTGGAAATTGTAAGAGCTCGTTACATTTTTTAATTTATAATGGTTCCGTGATGTAATTTTACATAATAAACGCTTTATAGTGCAAGAGAAATAAAGTAAAACCACAGGAGAAATATTCGGGAGTATTTTCCGAATATATTCCAAGTAGGGGTAAGAAATCCAGACAATGATTGACAGCTGACCTACAAAATGTATACACTGTATCAGCCAGTAGACTTTGGAATTTCAACAGACTGGGAAATGTCACTTTGTGGCATATAATTTACACCCAATGAAAAGAAGAGATTGTTAGAAGGAAGAACAAGATTGGACGGGTTCTTTTATGGGATGGTTTATTTTTGAGGGGGGGGGGGGGGGGGGGGAGAACACACAGTCAATAACGAGACTGCCTCATATATGTAAAACTATTGCATTACATTGCCTTTGAGTGCAGTTCGCCGCGGCTGCTTGCTTACAAACAAAGTAGCTTAAAATGTGAAAAAAAACATCTTTTCTTTTTAATCTTTTGACAGTTTTATTGGATATTGTACTGTTTAACATTGAATAAAACTGTTCTTTTAAGCAAAGTTTGGAATTAAACCTTAATACATCCCCAGTATGCCATCTGAGATGTAAAGTGGGCAACATTGGTGCACGTCTTCCTCTGGTGTGGACACCCTGTATAAAAAAATTAAAAAAAAAAAAACCTTCCTCCCGACCCTAAACATTTGAAGTGGCCGGACGCTAAACAAGTATTTTTTTTTTATGTGGCCTTATGTACTCCAGCTGCGCGTATTGAAGGATATTGAAGTGCTTTTGGAGGGTAAACAAGAGGAAGGATTAATTCATCAGTGCAAAAATCAAGACAGGAATCTTGAACTGAGAAACATTTTGTTAGGAAATACTTTTTAGACAATTTTGTCTCCATATGTGATGCAATCAAGCAAAATCAGTCTGAAGTGGGCCTTGGTCATTTTTGGGATTTTTACATATTCTTTTGTAGCGTACCTCCGGCTCCATTTCAGTGAAAACTAAACTTTAAACGTTAAAAATAAACTGAGAAAATCATGTTTTTGTATCACTTCCCTTCTGAATTTGGTTAAAAGAGTATTTTCATGTAAAAGAAAAATATTTTCCCCTTCTGTTTTTGTAAAAAAGTAAATTTTGATTTTTCCACCCCTACGAACATATTGTGGCCCAACCTCAAAACAAGAATTGACGAGTTCCGACTGATTTTGCTTGATCGCATCACGTATACTCTCCATGTACATTGAAATGGCGTCAGGATATTAATTTATTTCCCTGACAAATCCCGCTGAGACGAAAAAATAAATAAATTCAATTAGCCAAATATGCTAAATTTGGTACAGTTCATTTTTTTTTAATTTTCAAAATGTACAACATTTGTTGGACTGGTTTTTTTTTTCCACGTTTGTTCGTTTGTTTTTTTCCCAAGTGAGGAAGAAGCACGCGGAGAACGTTCCAGAGAACATGACGGAGAAGGATTTCTGGACGCGATTCTTTCAGTCGCAGTACTTCCACCGTGACAGGATCCACCTCAGCAATAAAGACATCTTCACCGAATGTGCCAAGGACGACGAAAAAGGTCAGCCCACTTGAAACGCCCACAAAATGTTCAGTTGGGAATATCACCATATCACCATGCCACTATACTGCAATAGCAGGATATCCGTGGGTCTTTAACCCTAACCCTCCAGGGTATTTTGGCTAGAAACCCTGCCAGACGCAACAGATTGCATACTTTGGCACATTGACTTGTGTGCAGAGTCCAGCATGGTCAAGCAGTCACACCACAGATGCACTGTGCTGGATCTGGCAGGGTTAGGGTTACAAATTCTTAACAAGTATCAACCCTAACCATCCCAAATCCTCCAAATTCCTCATTGCAAAATGCAGGATTTTGCAGGATTGAAGTCACTTGGAAGTTGATGCATCGCAAGATTTTGCAGGATTGAGGGCATTTGGGGGTTTTAGCCACTGAAGGATAATGCAGGATCCAGGTCATAAGGCCTAAACTAATGCTGGATGATTTTGCAGGATTAAGGTTACTTCGGTTGTTATCCAAATGAGGATTTTGGAGGAATGAGGTTATTTGTTACTTTGTACTTTCACACTGCTCATGCTCTATTCACATTCTCTATAGAGCTTCAGTCAAGGTGTATTGTTATGTGTCGAAGATAGGAAACGTTTGCATACCAATGGTCAAGTGTGCAGACCCTTGTTGTAATAGGACACTTAGCAGCTGTTTGTTCCATGTTTGGCTGCTTTATAGCTCAGTGGTAAACCCACTGCAGGATTCCGAAGGATTCGGGCAGTGGTCACCAGTCATAAATATTGGAGGATTTTGCAGAATTCAGGTTATCTGTAAAACAAAATGAGGTAGGGAGTTAGGGTTAAATATCACCATATATCATACTACTATATTGCAATAGCAGGGTATCTGCAGGTCTTTAAAAACCCTTAACCAGTTCGCGCCGGAGGACGTATCTACACGCAAAGTTTTTCCCAGATTCAAAACGGGTGACGCATAAACACGTCACGAGCAAGGCCAGAAATGTCTGTCAGCAGCGAGCAAGGCCGGGAATGCGTGGGTGTGCCTCCCGGTACCATCGGCCTGAACCCGCCTCGGATCAAGTTTCGTTAAAAGTAATCCCGCGCCTCGGCTCGGTGATGTTAAAATAATCCTGGCGCGAACTGGTTAAAAAGTATTAAATTGAATTCTCCAACGTCTTAACAAATGGGCAAAGCACGTAATGATGTTTTTTATCACACAATGTGTTAAACAATTTAACAGCAATATAGATGCGCATAGAAAATTGTTGGGTAAAGCTGATTGCATGTGGCATGCAAACCACATTATATTTACGGAGCGTTCCCATCCCGGGATCCAAAATACACCTGTACCTCTAGCATTGGTTCGCTTCGGAATTACACCTAATACAACAGTTTTGTTTCTTGCTCTTTTTAACTTGACGCAGAAATGAAGAATGAAGCGAACAGTAAAAGCGATCCCCTGTTGAACATTGACGGCATGTCAGATAACACTTTGGGTGAGGTGAGTTGACCACTTCAGTCGAAATAGAAACAATTAAAGGTAATGTACCAGTCCTTCTGATTTGAGGCGTGCGATGGTTCGTAAAAAGCTTCCTGATGAGAAGTGATAATAATCGCACGCCTGAATCCCACTGTACCGCACACCTCGGCATAATTATACTACATAATTTGTGAGAAAAAGTATGTCATTAAAGAAAAAACGGCTTTACTGTGTAAACTAGTCAAGATGAATATTATAAAAACAAGGCCAACTATTGTTTAGTCTCGGGTTGGACCACAGAATCACACGCCTTGAAAATTTACACGCCTAGAAAAATCAGGTGTGCCTTTTTTCAACACGCCTTTTAAAAAGCTATTTGAATATTTGGTTGATGAGTGAACATTTGATACCTTGTATGTTCGGAACAGCCCTACTGGACTTTGAATAAAATAATAATGGGCAAAAGCAAGAAAAGAGTGATTTTGTATTATTTTTTTCCAACAATGGTTCCACCAACCATCCGTGGTGTTTTTTTTTATCAGTTACATTAAATTTCTTGGTTTATTGCTCATAAAAATTAGTTTCTAATAAAAATTCCAGGGATACGGTTCGAAAAAAGAAGGTCCCCGATCGCAGTCTGCCAACCACATTGTAAATGCGTCCATCATCAAAAGATTCAACCACCACAATGCCCGAGTCTTGAGCATCTCACAGCAAGAAGGGTGAGTTTGAGGGAATCCTCCATCTTGGTCTGGTATCCGGAAGGCAATGTAATATTGTGCCAGTTTTATGTAAGATTGAAAATAGTTGCCAGACTATCGTTTTCCTGCAAACCTCAATATTAACTGCAGTACATTCAACGATGTTCTGAGATCATACGGACCTCGGCAACATATCAGCGAGGCAATCCATACACATAATCTGGACTTATCACGGCAGTCCGACGACTGCAGCTTTTCAGATCCAAGTCATTGGAGAAATATCAGATCATCTGGCACTTGTTTGCAAGTTTTGTCTCTTGAAGCCCAAAGCTATAACCAGAAAACACTCTCTTTACGAAGTCTTGGTGCTATGGACTTGCCTCATTTTACTGAGAATCTAAAACAGAAATCCGTCGTTGAACTTTGTCACACAGGTGATCCTGCCACAGCAGTGGCTAGTTTCAATGCCATCAAAGGTGAAGTGCTGAAATGTCATGCCCCTGTGAAACCCAGAGTTGTGAGAGTTTGACCAAACACAAAGTTGTACAAACGGTCAGGAAGACAGTGGCGTACCTCGAAAAGCTTGAAATCCATCACTAACCGGAAAGCACACCCACAGACATTTCCGGCTTTGCTCGCTGCTGACAGACATTTCTTTGCATGTATCCGTCCTCAGGGCGAACTGGTTAAAATTCTCATATATTTTCTTATTTTTGGCAGACCGACCTCTAACGGTCTACCTCCGGGTGTCCCATCATCCTCTGTAACCGCGCCGTCCAACAATCACCGAGAAGCAGCCAATCAGAGCGACGGTCGGCCGACGAAACGGACTCGTCTCAAAGAAGCTATCGAGATAGAGGACCTGGCTCCCTCCACGAGCGCCACGCCCGTGACGTTAAAACTGGAGAGAACTGACAGGTAGGAACGAATGGAAATAGCCTGGTGATAGTCAAATTTGTCAAAGCTGTTGATGAAAGGCAGCATTCAGATATCAAGTTCGTCTTATATCAATTGATTAAATGCTAAATAATTACTGTGGTTAAAGGTAGGATACACCATTTTCAGATATCGACAAATTGTACGACCGAATTATTAAAGTATCTTCCTTATTTGAAAGTAAATAATGTTTGTAGGCATCCAGCTAGATATCCTGTAAATGTTTCGAAAAATTGATCGCATCCATGCTTGTAAAACTTTGGACAGGTCAGTTAAACGATATTTACTATAAAATCCCCACCCCCACCAAAAAAAATCAAAAAAAAATCTACTCATTCATGATAATTTAAGCAATTACCAATGGTGTATCTTACCTTTAACTCAAGCACACATCAGACTAATTTTGTAACAACAGTTTTAAGTTAAATGATACAAGACAAATTCGATCTCTGAATGCTGCCTTTTGACAACAGCTTTATAGACAAATTTGATCTGTACTTAATACATTAAAATTAAATAGTAATTGGACGAAATTGAATGCGAGAGTTGGTGAATTTGCCTGAACAAAATGTTCTAAAATAACCGGGCAAACCTATAATAATAATTTGAGGAGCTAATCATACTTACTCTCGGCTGAGAAGGTGAAGTAAAAGCTACGCACGTCGTTCTAGATTGCCTCCTTTCTCTTCTAATGTCTCCACATAGATATTAATTGAAAAGTATTCACAAAGCACCCTTGATATTCATGCGCACAGTCCATAGCACTCGCACAGTCCATAGCACTCGCACAATTATTTGAGCTCGGATTCTAATTTGTTTTTTTCTTGTCAGGTATTACCACGGTCCCACGCCAGTCAACATGTCCCAGTACAGCTCATCCAGTGAGGTAGTTGGTGCGGTAGAGCGATTGGAACAGCAGCTTAGCGGCCAGCAAACCAGTTTAACCAAGGTGCGCACAATTAGTTTTGTAGTTTATTTATGTCTCGTCTGAACCAATTTCTGAAAAGACTAGGCAATCATTATTTATGTTTGTGGTCTGTAAGTTTGTGGTCTGTAAGTTTGTGGTCTGGCGCGAACTGGTTAAGAAAATGTGTGTGCTGATATAAGCAGAAGTCAAGTTATAGTTTGGCACAAGCAAAACATACATTGCATAACACTTTTGCTTACATTGCATAACACTTTTGCTTGCATTGCATAACACTTTTGCTTGCATTGCATCACACTTTTGCTTGCATTGCATCACACTTTTGCTTGCATTGCATCACACTTTTGCTTGCATTGCATCACACTTTTGCTTGCATTGCATCACACTTTTGCTTGCATTGCATCACACTTTTGCTTGCATTGCATAACACTTTTGCTTGCATTGCATCACACTTTTGCTTGCATTGCATCACACTTTTGCTTGCATTGCATCACACTTTTGCTTGCATTGCGTCACACTTTTGCTTGCATTGCGTCACACTTTTGCTTGCATTGCGTCACACTTTTGCTTGCATTGCGTCACACTTTTGCTTGCACTGCGTAACACTTTTGCTTGCACTGCGTAACACTTTTGCTTGCACTGCGTAACACTTTTGCTTGCACTGCGTAACACTTTTGCTTGCACTGCGTTATACTTTTGCTTGCATTGCGTTATACTTTTGCTTGCATTGCATAACACTTGTGCTTGCATTGCATAACACTTGTGCTTGCATTGCATAACACTTGTGCTTGCATTGCATAACACTTGTGCTTGCATTGCATAACACTTGTGCTTGCATTGCATAACACTTGTGCTTGCATTGCATAACACTTGTGCTTGCATTGCATAACACTTGTGCTTGCATTGCATAACACTTGTGCTTGCATTGCATAACATTTGTGCTTGCATTGCATAACATTTGTGCTTGCATTGCATAACATTTGTGCTTGCATTGCATAACATTTGTGCTTGCATTGCATAACATTTGTGCTTGCATTGCATAACATTTGTGCTTGCATTGCATAACATTTGTGCTTGCATTGCATAACATTTGTGCTTGCATTGCATAACATTTGTGCTTGCATTGCATAACATTTGTGCTTGCATTGCATAACATTTGTGCTTGCATTGCATAACATTTGTGCTTGCATTGCATAACATTTGTGCTTGCATTGCATAACATTTGTGCTTGCATTGCATAACATTTGTGCTTGCATTGCATAACATTTGTGCTTGCATTGCATAACATTTTTTTGTTTACGACGTATGATTTTGGCTGCTACTGTAATTTGCAGTTTACCAATGGCTTCAGTTTTCATTGTGAGAAATGTTCATTCACAGGTTTTGCGAGGTAGTGTCGCGGCCTCAGTCACCAATGAACTGACACCAGGGGGTGCCCTAATGGGCCGCAATTCCACACAGCCCCTGCACAGTGAGTACATACATTCTTTTCGTACATTGCATTATGGGGTTTGTGAAGACCCAACGCACTATGTGGACTAGAAAATGTCTCCACTATTCGGTCTGGTTTTTTTCAAAACAAAAGAACCTGTCCCCACATTTAGCCAGGTGGAGGCTAGAACACCATGTTATCACACCCGCTATCTTGCAACTTCATAATTATATTTGTTTGCGCTTTCCCCACAATCTGGACAATCTTTAGTAACAATGTTTTTTTTAAAGGTAAGATACACCATTGGTAATTGCTTGACTGATCACGAATAGGTGGATTTGGGGGGTTTGTATTTTATAGTAAATAATGTTTAACTGACCTGTCGGAAGTTTTACAATCATGAATGCTGAGAAAAGCAAGAAAAACGGCGTTTGTTTTCAACCGGCGTTGAGCATAATTCTTATGTTATTTTTAAAAGGAAATTGACGATTTAAATTCAATTTTTTGAACTATTACAGGATATCTAGTGCAATAATTTTGCTGGATGCCTACAATCATTATTCACTTTCAAATAAGTAAAATAATACTTAATAATTTGGTAGTAAACAATTTCAATATCTGCAAATGGTGTATCTTACCTTTAAACTTAAGTTTGTGTCTGTCGTTATACTTTAGCAGTTTTGTTGGTCTGGGCAATTCCTAGTAAAAATATATACTTGGCATAAATGCTGAGACAATTGTTAAATATCTGTACTATAAGAATTGTCCAAAAGCTTTCAAAATAAAAATAACAAACTTTCTCCGGTAAGAAGGGCACCCATGTTTTATTTAGATTCGGCAGGCAAGTCCTGCAGCCGATTTCACGAAAGGTGCGTAGCTTGCGCCATTTTTGAAAGTGGCGTAACGCTTTTGCAACAAAAATGTTGCGTAGCTGCGCCTTTTCCTTACGGAGCATTTCACGAAACTTGGCGTAGCTGCGCACTGCTTTAAACAGCGTTTACGACGACTGTTTGCATATATTTGTGCATATATTTCTTTCACAAAATCGTCGTTGTATCACCTTCGCCCACCATTTTGAAAACAGTTTTGTCCGACTTTCTGCGAAATCGTGCGGCAGCATTAACAATTCTGTCAGGGGTAAAATATTTTTTTCTTTACTTAAATCATGAAACTGTGAGTGTCTTTCATCAAGCTTAATAAGTTGCGCAATGCCAAGCTCCCCGTCATTTACGATTTGCTGGTAAAATAGGTCATTTTCAGTCGCGAGCATAATTTGAAAGCATAATTTGTTGCGTAAGCCGAGGACTTGAGCACTGTCAAACTTTCGTAAAACTTGCCGTTGAAATGAGTGTCACAAAATAAATCCATAAATAAATTCATACACATATTAATATATTATAATTAACTGGACAGTTAAACAGGGGGCCCTATTAGTCCTAGAGGACTGGTCAGGGATGATTGACCAGACACTCTGTGCAATTGTCCCCTCATCACCCGGAGGTATGTGGACCTGTGAAAATAACGGCGGGGCCCGGGCCCTTAAACTGCAAGGGAAATGGCCGGCCTTGCGGGACCCATTTAGACAGGGTGCCGTGTGTCTGGGGGATCCTCCGTGGCCCGCCTCCCACGGGATCCTCCTGGAAAACTGCCTGGAATCAGTCTATTGTTACACTTTTATACAATGTTTTTTTCATTCTTTTGAAACGTTCTCATTCTTTTCCTTTGTGATAATTGTTTCTTCCGACTCCAAGTATATTCTCCACAGTTCACTTAATTGTTTTTCTTACTAACTATTGTCTTATATTTGTACACATTCCCGCCGTGAATATGGCCACTGATGCCGGCACGGCGTTAAACCCAAAACTCACTCAGTCACTCAAAATGTTGCGCAGCAAACACAAGTGGCGCAGCTTACGTAGCATTTCACGAAACTTGGCGTAGCTGCGCACTGCTTTAAACAGCGTTTACGACGACTGTTTGCATATATTTGTGCATATATTTCTTTCACAAAATCGTCGTTGTATCACCTTCGCCCACCATTTTGAAAACAGTTTTGTCCGACTTTCTGCGAAATCGTGCGGCAGCATTAACAATTCTGTCAGGGGTAAAATATTTTTTTCTTTACTTAAATCATGAAACTGTGAGTGTCTTTCATCAAGCTTAATAAGTTGCGCAATGCCAAGCTCCCCGTCATTTACGATTTGCTGGTAAAATAGGTCATTTTCAGTCGCGAGCATAATTTGAAAGCATAATTTGTTGCGTAAGCCGAGGACTTGAGCACTGTCAAACTTTCGTAAAACTTGCCGTTGAAATGAGTGTCACAAAATAAATCCATAAATAAATTCATACACATATTAATATATTATAATTAACTGGACAGTTAAACAGGGGGCCCTATTAGTCCTAGAGGACTGGTCAGGGATGATTGACCAGACACTCTGTGCAATTGTCCCCTCATCACCCGGAGGTATGTGGACCTGTGAAAATAACGGCGGGGCCCGGGCCCTTAAACTGCAAGGGAAATGGCCGGCCTTGCGGGACCCATTTAGACAGGGTGCCGTGTGTCTGGGGGATCCTCCGTGGCCCGCCTCCCACGGGATCCTCCTGGAAAACTGCCTGGAATCAGTCTATTGTTACACTTTTATACAATGTTTTTTTCATTCTTTTGAAACGTTCTCATTCTTTTCCTTTGTGATAATTGTTTCTTCCGACTCCAAGTATATTCTCCACAGTTCACTTGATTGTTTTTCTTACTAACTATTGTCTTATATTTGTACACATTCCCGCCGTGAATATGGCCACTGATGCCGGCACGGCGTTAAACCCAAAACTCACTCAGTCACTCAAAATGTTGCGCAGCAAACACAAGTGGCGCAGCTTACGTAATATATTGTGGCGCAAGATGGCGCCACTGCGTATGGTTTTGTGAAATCGGCTGCTGGGGAACCATAAGGGGTTTAAGGTTAAAGACTTCATTTTTTGTTCTTCTATAGCTCTCTACAACAAGGATGTCCATGAGGAGCTGAAGCGTCTCTACGCCGCTCTGGCGGAAGTTCTCCGCCACTTCTGGTCCTGCTTTCCCGTGGCCAACAAGTCCATCGAGGAGAAGCTGATTCGAATGAAGGGAACGCTGGAGCAATTCCAGACCAGGAAACTGCAGCCGTTCCGCGACTCGCTCGCCAAGCAACACATAGGTGCTAATGTGAGTCCCCGTTGAACTAAATAGTAACTCAATTTTGCAGATATCGAAGAAAAAAACATTACTACCGGATAATTAATAAATATCCTACTTATTTGAAAGTAAATATTGATTGTAGGCATCCAGCAAAATGTTTCGGACGGCATAAGGACAACATAAGAACCACTTCCCTGACGCCGGTTTAAAACGAACGACGTTTTTTTTCTGTTCTCAGCAACAGTTCAGTTAAACGATATTTACTATAAAATACAACCCCCCAAAATTTACCTATTAATGATAATTCAAGCAATTACTAATGATGTATCCTACCTTTCAAAGGGACTCTCGCCACTTTTTTTTAGAAGGGCTATGTTTGAAGGAGAAACTTGTGAAATATAAATGAAATTTGGTTTACCCACAAATTTCAGAATTAAAAATAAAATGTAATGGGTATAAATGCAGTTATGGCTAGTGGGAGAAATATGCGTTAATATAAACACTGCTTTGTGTAGCAGAAGATGCGGGCGATGCGGTAGTCTAGGCTTCAAGACATATTTACGGTCATTCCTAGTGCGGCGTATTTACCGGCTTTGTAGCACGCGCTGCATGCAGCGTGCTTGTCGCATGTTGAATCGCACTACGAAAGACGTCTTGGAACCAAGACTACAATATGCATTTTGACACGAACTCAGCTGGTTCCCAATAAAATACGGAGCCCCTGCAGTACTGTCGTGTTACCAGTAATGTCGCAACACGTACGTGCATGCGCGCGTTCGGCCAGCGATCGATTCAGTACCTGTACGATGTTCATATTCGGTAAGAAAGAAATGAAGACGACACTACAAAAAATGCTTAACTGCTAGGTTCCTTTTCAAATTTTCATGCAATTTGTTGGCAGTTATTATGGAATTTCTGTGTTGTCCTTAAACTCCGAGAAATTCCGGCTTGTTTACCTATAACGGAAGACTTCGGACTTGAGCATTCAGCTACAGTCGTACAAAAATACCCTAGCCAAGTTTTTTAACTGGTCAGCTGATATTTTTGCAGTGATCAGTTTATCCTTTTATCTTAATTGTAAACACAGTATCGCAGATCAACACGGACATCCATAATTATTTTACATTGTCAAATCTAGCTCCCAGACCCATTTTCTTGAAACTCGATGTTTCTTCAAGTAGCAAAAGAAGATAAGTGACGAGCAAATGAATATTTGTCTTTACCGGTTGACGTAATTCCGCCCAAACCTTTAGGATTAGAATATAATAGCTAAAGCAACTTACATTGCTGTAAATTGTTTGTTTATTGTTTTTGACTGGTATTCGGCTGGTTTTTGCTTAACATGAAAAGGTAACCTGTTTTAACTGAGCAAGACTTTTTTTGTGCTCAGCAAATTTGGGTGTTTACATGTTTTATGAAATTGGCCCCTGGCCAGACAGTTTTCTTACTCGCCAATGTTACAAAGCGCCCTGCAAAGTTCTTAACGGTCATGAGCCTTACAGTTTTTCTATTTCGTTTTGGATATTCCCAGATGACCATACACATGGAGGAACTGCTGACCACAGCCTATGCCAAGTTCAACTCCTGGCAAGCCAAGAATGCAGGTCAAAGGTCATGACCCCATCCCAGCATGCATTGCTGAACTTTACTGTAAAAATAATTTTGTTTCTTCAGCACAATGCTATTATTTGATACACCGATTTCCCAACCTCAATGCGTCCCGATTTATTGAAAGTTTTACACCAAGAAAATGTAAAACAAGACAATTGAATCCTCGGTTTTCTCCTTGTTCGTGGCATATTATTTTCTTGTTTTGTTTTGATAAAGTTTTTCAGTTGTTAATTTTGTTGGCAAAAAAAGTAACATTCAACAAATTCCTTTATTAAAAAAATTAAATAATAAAATGTCTGCATCCTGAAGTAACAAATTGGCCATAATTTTTGGGCGAATGAGTCTTATTTCAAAGGCCTGGTTGAAAGGAAACAACTTATTTCCAATAAAAGACGGAAAAACAAAACCTGTTTTTTTTACGTCGGGTACCCATTTATACTCCTGGGTGGAGAGAGGCCATTATAGTCAAGTGTCTTGCCCAAGGGCACAAACACCATGTTCTTGGCAGTTAATGGATGCAGTTTAGTGTTTAGTGTTTAAAAAGGAAGTTGAATGTAGCCTATAAACACATATGTCGGTTTCAATTAATGCATTACTAGTGTTGATTTAATTTGTATAAAACATTGCATTTTGCTACACCGTTCAACTTCCTCCTTTATCATATGATGTCCACGAGGTGGCTACAATTCACACATGTGACCTGGCACCATAAATTGGGTGAAAAGTCGCAAAATAACAAAATTGACTTTATTACTAAGTCCCAGGGATGTAGTCGAGTCCATCACAAGTCCCTGAAAGTCCCTGCAAGTCCCTGCAAGTCCCTGCAAGTCCATCACAAGTCCTCCAGTTCAAATTCAAATCACAAGCTATTCAAATCAGCTTCGACAAAAGCATTTCTTTGTCATTGTTTATCCAGTTACTTGTGACTGCCTTTATGAAGGGACTTGTGACTGGCTTCACGAAAGGACTTGTGAAAGGACTTACAGGGACTCTACTACAACCCTGCTAAGTCCTAAGCTTTCAAAATTATGTATTGTGTGTTGCTGTAACTTATTTCTAGCCGCCGCTATACTCTTTTGAAATCAAAAAAGGAATACAAAAAGTAATGCTTCCTTGTTTTGAGAAAACAAAGTTCAAAGTCTGTAAACCGTTCCAACTATCAGTCAGTGCAATTCAGCTACCAAAAAACACACTTTCAAGAGGAGGTTTAATTGAGCTCTACAATTTTATGATATGATAAAGAAGTTTTGTTGTGTATGTAAAAACGTTAACTCGAAACCGACCTCCCACTTGATAAATTGACGTTTCGGCTAATAACTCGTTTTGGCCATGTGCGACTTTTCGCTCATTTCGTGGTGCCAGGTCACAAATAGGCAATCAATGCTGCACTGCCACACATTTCCAGCCATGCAGATGATGCAATGTTTCAGGGTCCACATCGCACTTATTTTTGGTCTTTTCTTGCGAACAGTAAGACGTTAGGTTGGTTTCCTTTCAACCAGATTTTGGAAATGGGATAAGTAAAAAATCAAAAATATGCAGTTTTAGGAAATTTTAGGGCGTAATGCCACTTTATTGCTCTATTATTGACCTTTAATAAAGGAATAAACGTGGTTGGCTGGTTTTAAACGTAAGTTTAAAACAGGCTAATTCCCAAGCTAAAGGCGAGGGCATTAACAATGTTCAGGCCCATGAGCTGGTTTTAAACGTACGTTTAATACCGGCCAACGGCATTTATTCCCATTCATAAATACCTTTCGGGTAAAAGACGTCGAAACCATTTTTTTTTCCAAATATCAGTTTCCACCGATTTTGTTAAACAATTATACACAAAACGCAAGCTGCCGGTACAGTGTGAATTAAGGACTCTAAATTATGGACTCGTTTATGGTATTATGCAAATAAAAGTGTAAGGCGACCAGATTTCACGGACGTCCAAATTTCATGTGACATTGGGAAAAGTGTTTAACCAATACGCGCCGGATGACGTATATATACGCAAATTTTCCCCAGATTCAATACGGATGACGCATAAACACGTCACGAGTAAGGCCGAAAATTTCTGTCGGCAGCGAGCAAAGCCGGAAATGCGTGGGTGTGCTTCCCAGTACTATCAGCCTGAACCCGCCTCAGAATATTGTTCGTTAAAAATAATCCTGGCGCGAACTGGTTAAAACTGGCCCCGGTGTTTTATCATCCGTGTAAAACCGGCTACGTGACAGGCTCTCGACCAATACGTAAACTGTTTAAGGTATTTATGAATAAGTGCTAACGGGCAACTTGTATTTTTGTTGCACTGTTTGTACACTGATTCCTTACTGCTGTTTTGTAATTTTCAGTGACCGGCGCATTTGAATAGTTCTCCAGAAACTTTGCGCTATATAAATCCTCTGATATTATTATTATTATAAACAAAATGCAGAAATAAATTCCAAAATCATGGTATTGGCAAGATATATAAGTTAGAACTATTAGTCTTGTTTCTATGTGCCCGTTTTTAAAACTTATTTGTAAGTATGATCTTGTGCAGAAACAGTCTTGGAAACATTTTAGGTTGTGAAAATCAACTTTATTCCCAGAAGTGCGATATGCCATATGCCATGTCCATAGCTAATACTTCCCCAGTGCATGAGTGCGAAGGTATTGTTCAAGTCCAAGTATCCAGCTAATAAATTCCCCAGCGAATTGACCAACACAAACCTAATTCCCTGCCCAGTACCAACTAGTTTCTCTGGTGACCAAGTCCAAACATCCCAAGGCCAGTTACTAAGGGACAAGGTATATTTTAAATTCTACTTTAGCAAGAAAAACCCAGTATAGTCCAGGAAAAATACTTAATTTTGTTTTGTTGACCTCAAACAAATTGCAACAAATTGTTTTTCACCACAGTGCACTTCAATATGGTCCCTAGAATGACATACTAAAAGTATTTAAAAATCCAAGTAGTGGAAATATGTCTAATTTGCATAAATCGTTAATCCCTGCCGTGTAATATTTTTATTCCCATATTTGGGTATTTATTTGATTTTTTTTGAAAAGTTTATTTAGGTGATCTACTTACACATCCTTACTTCAATAACATTTTCTAAAGCATGTAAGTGACTAGTCCGAGTAACTTGGACCCTAATATCACCCGACCGTGTCCAAATGTTGAAAAAGGTGATTTTTGGGTCCAAGACCAAGTTACTCGGACTTAGTACAGTAAGTGACTAAATAATTATGAAAATATAGTAATGGTCCAAAATGACTATAATAATAACATATTATAAGCAGATAAATAAATGATACACACACGGTGTTCAAAAATGTGATTTTGTTAGTTGCAGCCCAGACAATGGCAGCATTACAGCGCCCTGACACGACGATGCAAATGGTTTATTAAAAAGGACTGATGTGTCTGCTGCCACAAGTGTCACAAAAGTGTCCCACGAATCAAAATAATTGTATATACATGTATACACATGCTTTTGTAATACACCAACTCATAATGTACGGTAAGTACCTATTTAAAATTGTTTGTCCAACTGGGTGCCTCTTCACTCTCGCCGTGAAAAAAAGTTCCCGAGGGCTGCCGCTTGAGTCGCAGACAGCCCGACCATGAAGTGGTAGACTGTCACCCAGTGCTACTACTAACGAACTTTACCTACCTGGGTTTGTGATCAAAATATAATTATGCAAAACATATGATTTAGTCCAAACATTTCTCATATATCCCTAACATTTTATTGATAAGGGGACAGCCTTGCATTAGTATGCAAATTAGGTCAAAATAGTATAATTATGCGAAAATATGATAATTATGAGAAAATGTCTCCAATGTCCCCTAAATTGATTAATAAGGGTTAGCCTTGCATTTGTATGCAAATTAGGTCAAAATATGATAATTATGCAAAAATAATAATTATGCAAAAACGTCTTCAATGTACCAAAATTAATTGATTAGGGGTCAGCCTTGCATTTGTATGCAAATTATGAAAAAATATGATAATTATGCAAAAATATGATAATTATGCTAAAATGTCTCCAATGTCCCGTAAATTATTTGATAAGGGTTAGCCTTGCATCTGTATGCAAATTAGGTAAAAATATGATAATTATGCAAAAATATAATAATTATGCAGAAACGTCTCAAATGTCCCTTAAATTAATTGATAAGGATTAGGCTTGCATTAGTATCCAAATTATGAAAAAAATATGATATTATTCGAAAATGTCTCTGTCTCTAAAATTATTTGATAAGGGGTTAGCCTTGCATCTGTATGCAAATTAGGTCAAAATATAATAAATTTTCCAAAATATGATAATTATGCAAAAACGTCTCAAATGTCCCTTAAATTAATTAATAAGGGTTACCCTTGCCTCTGTATGCAAATTAGGACAAAATATAATAATTATGCAAAAATATGATAATTATGCAAAAACGTCTCAAATTTCACTTAAATTAATTAATAAGGGTTAGCCTTGCCTTTGTATGCAAATTAGGTCAAAATATAATAATTATGCAAAAATAGGATAATTATGCAAAAACGTCTCAAATGTTTCTTAAATTTATTGATAAGGGTTAGGCTTGCATTTGTATGCAAATTATGTCAAAATATGATAATTATGCAAAAACGTCTCAAATATCCCTTAAATAACTTAACCCTTTCGGCCCTACAGAACGCCTGGGCGTTCCCCTTGCTCGGCCCTGCAGAACGCCTCATACTCAGCGTTCCAACAAAAGGGTTCATTTCAGCTGTTATTTTCGACTAGTGTAAAAAAAGACTACGTGACCTAGAACGTTCCCATCGCGCAACTGAAGTTTTGACATTTCAATGGCAACATAAATGTATACGTATTATACTCAAACTCCAAAAGTAAGTACCAGAGACAGATTTTTTGTTTTGTGTCACTTGCCACAGCTTCAATTTTAATCAACGTTCTTCAACCGGAATACCAAAGATTACGGGCAAACTGGATAACGAGTACTAAAGCACGGACCAATAGTCCAAACATTAACATTATGCGATACCCATGACTACCACTCCACACATGGAGAAATAAAAACACTCAAGAAAAGGATTGTGATACCCAAGACCGCAATGCAACTAGTGATACCCAATGACCACTATCCAAATCACCAACGGCCGTTGTGGAAAATATCAGAGGTGCTCAATTTTGAGCATTTGCTTAACCTGCTCATTTGCGGGTTAATCATGCAACAATAAAATAGCAAAATGTACTGGTTATAGCCCGAGTGGAACATCCTAGGCTATAGATTCTTAAATAAAAGTTTGATCTCCACACTGGTTATTAAACTGGATCAGACCGTCCGTGTGGCACATCACAGGGCCCAATAATTGTTGTTAACTGATCAAATTTGTTTATTCAATCTAAAACGTATCGATTGACCACAATTTTCCTCAAAACCAGAATTATGGAGCTCGGCCTCTTCTGGGGCACCAAAAATCGCCTACCGTGGTCTAAAACACCTCGATTGGATAAATCAACGTGCCCCCCCCCCCCCCCCCCCCCCCCCCCTCCCTGCGATCAAGGAGGGTTGCAGGGGAGGAGGTGGGAAACATTTTTTAATTGAACGATGATGTGTATTGAATGAAGCCGTGACTAAAAGTGCGGATTTCTGTATAGGCTCATGGAGCTTTCGCGCTCTTTCTAACACCCAGGACGCTGATTGGCTGTCGCCAGATCACAGCGCGTTGGGTGGTACTGCCACGTCCGCAATGACCGCTAGAGTTGGCCGTTTGCACACGGCACGCAATTGATGCTTGGCTCTTATTGGCTGCACCAGAATCCCAGTTTACATGCAACTTATACATGTACATGTACTTGAATCCGGTAGAACATTAATGCTTGCGCGACTAGCAATCATGTAGGGTTTTTGCGTAGAGTATAATAAATTTTACCTTTTATGTGGTAAAATGTGGTGTTCCATTGAAAATTTTCGCGAAATAATCCTTCAAAAATCACCCGAATCAGACGCGCTTTTGTCAGATTTTGTATCCATCATGGAAGATGACATACCAAGCAACACTCGACTTGTAAGATTGTTGGATTTAGGCCCAGTTTTGGAGGAGATTTTTGGTAATAAAGATAGTAAAAGTAACGGTTTATCTGTAACTAGCGATATGTCCATTGAGGACGATGTGAAGGACCATGTACACACGATGTGAAGGACCAGGTACACATGCAAAAATAGGATAATTATGAAAAAATGTCTCCAATGTCTCTAAAATCAATTGATAAGGGTTAGCCTTGCATCTGTATGCAAATTAGGTCAAAATATGATAATTATGCAAAAATATAATAATTATGCAGAAACGTCTCAAATGTCCCTTAAATTAATTGATAAGAATTAGCCTTGCATTTGTATGCAAATTAGGTAAAAATATGATAAAAATATGATAAATTATTTGATAAGGGGTTAGCCTTGCATTTGTATGCAAATTATGCAAAAATATGATAATTACGCAAAAATGTCTCAAATGTCCCTTAAATTATTTGATAAGGGTTAGCCTTGCATTTGTATGCAAGTTATGCTAAAATATGATAATTTTGCAAAAAATGTCTCCAATGCCCCTAAAATTATTTGAGAAGGGATTAGCCTTGCATTTGTATGCAAATTAGGTCAAAATATGATAATTATGCCAAAATATGATAATTATGCTAAAATGTCTCTAATGTCCATTAAATTAATTGTTAAGGGGTAGCCTTCCATTTGTATGCAAATTAGGTCAAATATGATAAATATTCAAAAATATGATAATTATGCAAAAATGTCTCCAATGTCACCTAAATTAATTAATAAGGGATAGCCTTGCATTTGTATGCAAATTAGTTCAAAATGTGATAATTATGCTAAATTATGATAATTATGCTAAAATGCCCCCAATGTCCCTTAAATTAATTAATAAGGGTTAGCCTTGCATTTGTATGCAAATTAGGTCAAATATGATAAATATTCAAAAATATGATAATTATGCCAAAATGTCTCTAATTTCCCTTAAATTAGTTAATAAGGGTTAGCCTTGCATTTGTATGCAAATTAGTTCAAAATGTGATAATTATGCTAAATTATGATAAATATGCTAAAATGTCTCCAATGTCTCTTAAATGATTTGATAAGGGGTTAGCCTTGCATTTGTATGCAAATTATGCAATTATGTCTCAAAAAATTGATAATTATGCAAAAATGTTTCCAATGTCTCTCAAATTATTTGATAAGGGGTCAGCCTTGCATTTGTATGCAAATTAGGTCTAAATATGATAATTATGCAAAAATATCTCTAATGTCCCTTAAATTAATTAATAAGGGTTAGCCTTGCATTTGTATGCAAATTAGGTCAAAATATGATAATTATGCAAAATAGGATAATTATGCAAAAATGTCCATGTCCCTTAAATTAATTAATAAGGGTTAGCCTTGCCTTTGTATGCAAACTAGGTCAAAATAGAATAATTATGCAAAAATAAAATAATTATGCGAAAACGTCTCTAATGTCCCTTAATTAAAATAATAAGGGTTAGGCTTGCATTTGTATGCAAATTATTTCAAAATATGATAATTATGCAAAAATATGATAAATATGCAAAAACGTCTTAAATTTCTCTTAAATTAATTAATAAGGGTTAGCCTTGCATTTGTATGCAAATTAGGTCAAAATATGATAATTATGCCAAAATATGATAATTATGCAAAAATGTCTCAAATATCCCTTAAATAAATTAATAAGGGTAGCCTTCCATTTGTATGCAAATTAGGTCAAAATGTGATAATCATGCAAAAACGTCTCAAATGTCCCTTAAATTAATTAATAAGGGTTAGCCTTGCCTTTGTTTGCAAATTAGGTCAAAATATAATAATTATGCAAAAATATGATAATTATGCAAACATTTCTTCAATGTCCCAAAATTTATTGATAAGGGGTCAGCCTTGCATTTGTATGCAAATTATGCAAAAATATGATAATTATGCAAAAATATGATAATTATGCAAAAACGTCTCGAATGTCCCTTAAATTAATTAATAAGGGTTAGCCTTGCCTTTGTATGCAAATTAGGTCCAAATATAATAATTATGCAAAAATAGAATAATTATGCAAAAATGTCTCTAATGTCTCCTAAATTAATTGATAAGGGGTTAGCCTTTTATTTGTATGCAAATTAAGTCAAAATTTGATAATTGTGCAAAAATATGATAAATATGCAAAAATGTCTCCAATGTATCTACAATTATTTGATAAGGGGTTAGCCTTGCATTTGTATTCAAATTAGGTTAAAATACTATAATTATGCAAAAATATGATAATTATACTTGGACACAATTAAAATGTAGAACAAACATCATATTTTGGTTCCTTGCTGCAGCCAAAAGCAGCCCTTTATTTGACCAAAAACTTCTTCAAACAAATTCAAACATATATATGATGAGGGTTAATCTCAGTGACCCCACTTTGGTATGGATGCGGGCTGCTCACCAGCGTGATGCCCGACTTTTACTTGGACCGACAGGGTCTCTTTTTAAATGTAACTTTTATGATTTAACTTTTATGTGATCTTAACACAGATGTGCCGTTCAATCGTCTTACGGCTGGATCGAACAATATAATTTCTCGGGAAACAACAGGAGAGATTGCAAGTCTGTGTAATTTATACATACTGCCTTTGACTACGAAAGTTTTACAAAAACAAACTACTGGCTGTCTGGTTAAATACCCAAACCCCTCGGACCGTCTTTTCTTCTCATTGGTCAAGGTAGGAAATCTTAAGTTTTCCATTGGTCAATCTTACCTATTAATTTGCATATCTTCCAGATATAACCTTATGGTAAGGAATTTACTTTCCACCTTCTTTTTGCACAACTTTCCAAACGACCAAGACACGTATCTTAAATTCACAATATACCAGAAACGAAGGGGGACATTTTTTGCTGGTTGTGCAATTTTTTAGAACGACCTTAGAAACGTTTCGCGCGCCTACGGCGCCAAAAGGAGTTTAGGCTTTATGTGCCACCAAGTATAACGTATTTTATCTTTTATGGATAACATTAATTATGCAAACATTTCTCCAATGTCTCTTAAATTAATTAATTAATAAGGGTTAGCCTTGCATTTGTATGCAAATTAGGTCAAAATATGATCATTATGCAAAAATATGATTTTGTCAAAAAAGGCCCCAAATGTCCCTTAAATTATTTGTGACCGGCTTTAAATGCTATTTTTTGTTAAGGCTATTATTATAAGGCACCTTTAAAAAGTCTGTTGGAAATAGGATAAGTAAATAATCAACAATATTACATTTTCAGGGATTTTGAGGCGTAATGCTACTTTATTGCTCTATTATTGTGAACCCTTTAATATTTGGAATAAATGTGGTTAGCCGGTTTTAAACGTATGTTTAAAACCGGCTCATATGCCTGGACGCGTTAATTCCCTGAGCCGAAAGGCATTAACAATGTTCAGGCCCATGAGCTGTTTTGTATGAACAAAATGCAGAAATAAATTCCAAAATCGTGGTACATATATTGGCAAGATATACAAGTTAGAACTATTACAGTCTTGTTCCTATGTGCCCGTTTTTAAAACTTATTTATAAGTATGATCTTGTGTAGAAACAGTTATAACAGTCTTGGAAACATTCTAGGTTGTGAAAAATGTACTTTACTCCCAGAAGTGCCATGTCCACAGCTAATACTTCCCAAGTGCATGAGCGAAAAAGGTTTTGTTAAAGTCTAAGTATATCCAGCTAATAAATCGGCCCAAATCTAATTCCTTCCCCAAGGGCTACCCAAACTCTCTCTCAAACATCCTAAGGGATAAGGTATATTTTAAATTCTACTTTAGCAAGAAAAACCCAGTAGTATAGGATTAGCTACTGGTTGAAACACCACCCATTGGAGGGAAACCTATATGCCAATTTGTTTTAATTTTTTAATATTTCAACAAACAAAATCCCTAGGACCCACCCTGGACCTGTACCCCCGGATCTTTCTGGGCTCCAGTTCCTGGGCTTCTCCTGAAGACCGACCGTCTGCTCTTGAACCCAAGACCTTCTGCACTACAGTCCTGGGCTCATCCTTTTCTTTTTACGTTTTTAAGAATGGCACCGCCTGGGTTTGAACCCCAGGCAGTCCTGGGCTTATCCAACTGAGCTAGCTACTGGCTATTGAAAAAAAATCGGACGTTATATATAAAACTTAGGTTCACAATATTTCGCAAAATTTAATAGGTACAAAATCATGGATATTCATCATGTGCAATTGAAAATCAGACATTATGTACCGTACTTCATTTGTACCGGTATCACATTTGCATGAGGGCGCTGTTTGTAAGTACTGTATGAGCAATATAGTGAATTCAAAGATATTTTACGTTTGCAGCTAAACATCCCCCAATTGTTTGTTTTTAGATAAAAGTACAGAACTTTCTCGAGCTACTTCAATAAATGTGATTTCGTTGGTTGCAGCCCAGAAAATGGCATCATTACAGCGCCCTTACGCGACAATGCAAATGGTTTATTAAAAAGGACTGATGTGTCTGCTGCCACCAAGTGTCACAAAAGTGTCCCACGAATCAAAATAATTTTATATATACACATCATGGATATTATTATATACCAATATTTTCAAATACTGAACCTGCATTTGTAATACACAAACTCATAATGTACGGTAAGTACTTTTTTTAAATAAACAATTTGAAATAATATTGTAAAGCATGAAGTGAAATTATAAATTAACTACATGATTAAATGATACTGGCATTAACAATAACAATTAACATGTAATGTTTAAGTGCAAAACTTAAATCAATGGCCTGCCCCAACGATTATACTCAGTTAAATCTGTTGCTTTGAAGAAAAAAAATGTTTGAACAAAATCAAAACAAACAATTTATTTACAAAGCACGATACTAGCAGTAAAATACACTGATCCAAAATGCCGCACCCCCTTAAAAATTTACCAATCAAAGTGCATGATTTAGGCTCTGACAAACTTTCCCCGTTTTTATATATATATACATCATTTTCATTAGTAGAGGGTGCTATTGGGGTTGGCTGAATATAAAAATATCAAAGAGTCCATACAAATGAGTTTTATAAAATTAGATACTGTGCCCACCAAATTCGGTCCTACAGTGTACATGTACCTCCAAACCACTGGCCTTTGAAGAGAACAATCCCGGCATGCTATCTATCTATCACAATGGCCCCAGCAATTGCAGAATCATTGTGAAATCTGATGCTAAAAAAAATTGACTTCATCCAGTCACCTGGGGCCAATTTCATAGAGCTGCTAAGCACACAAATTTGCTTAGCACAAACAAGTCTTGCTCATTTAAAAACAGGTTATCAGCCAAAATTCTACATGTTTTTCATGCTAAGCAAAAAACCAGCTGATTATCAATCAAAAACAATAAAGATCACGTGAAAATTTGGTCTGTCACCTTGTTTTTGCCAAGGACAAATTTTCATGCTAAGCATATTTTTGTGTTTTTGTTTAGCAGCTCTTTGAAATTGGCCCCAGGTGTACGACCAAACCGGTCTAATTTTTCAGAACACACTGATCTGTACGTCCAATGGCCTAATGACACGGTGATCCAGTGAACTTAGAAAGGTGTGTAAAAGGAGTAAGATTTTCTTTTTTAGTGCTGTAGAGTCAAGTTAAGCCAAATAGCTGAAGTGTCGACCCTGATGTTCTTTAGAGGGCAGTGGCAGTTGTGTTTCCGTTGATCACTTAGGACGTAGTATCCGAAGCAAAATGGGCATGGCTGGTAGTCGGCTGCAGTGCGGGCAGCAGGATCACTCGGCCGTTTGACCACAATGAGCCTTCCCATCCCCTGACGCAGCATGTCAGTGTTCTGCACGTGGTTCCCCAGGTTGCGCAGCTTGGACAGCAAGTGGCGCTGGGTGACTGGGCACTCGGTGCTACACAGGAGAATGATGTCGGGCTCCTCTCGGTGTATGGCCCGTAAGTGTCTTGCCAGCTTAGAGAAGGGCGCACGGCAGTACAAGCAGTACTGTTTCTTGTCCCACACACGCTGCTTGCCAATGTTGGACGTGGACATAACCCCGATGCCGCTGGTACAGGGATACTCAAAATTATTCAGATTCTGATCCGCTCTTGGTGGCATTCCGTAACCCGGAAATATTGGTCTGGGCTGGTAACTTCCGTTATCAGGAAAAATGACCGGTTTGACGTCCAAGCCATTGTGATTGAGAGCAGGCGCTTCATTTACTGGTACCAAGACGTATTCTGCTTCCGAATCGTCATCCCCGTCCAATGGTTCAACTTTCCATTCTTGGCAAGCCTCGTCTACTGAGACTTCTGATCCGACTGCTTCCTCAAGAAAGCTAGGATCAGAAGAACCGGGAGATCCTAGACGGAACTGTGGTTGCATCCCTGAGACATTCGAGATGGTCTCCTGCAAAGCGGTACGCGAAGTCACCTGTGTCGCATCATCATGTGTGTTTGAGCATGTCTCATGAACTTTGACACGGGTCGTACCATCTTCACTCATGGGCTCAGTGCTTGGTACAAGTGATTCCTTCCTTAAATCTCTGACTGAACCCTACGAATTCAAGATAAAACAAAATAATAATGGCATGATGATCATCGTAACAGCAAGAATTTACTTTTCTTAAAATAATTCTTTCTTACTTCTGAATTAGACCCCGCTTACTTTTGGGAATCTCGAAAACCATAAATGTTCACAGATTTACGAATAACTTACACGATATAAACATGATAATGTTAGAAAACTTCCCATGGAATAGTTTTGCCTGAAATGCTTTAGTCGTTGTGAAATGAGTAAAACAATTAGTTTTGGTCTCATGAGACGAGAATTTATCCGCTGATGCCGGTGAGAAATCGTTCAGAAAATGTTCGCTTTTTTCTTGGACATGAAATGACCAATGAGGCTGAAACTTTCAAAAGGGAATTTTACTACATATATCTTTATTCACAGAAAATATGGATTACTTTATTGGCCAAAAACCAATGCTGTGCGATGCCTTTAAGCAATTCGCGTCGAATGACATGTACATGTACACGCACAGTTTATCTGGAATTCAAAACGGATGACGGGTAAACACGCACAACCAAGGCCGGAAATATCCGTCAGCGACCGGCTCGCAGCGAGCTAGGCCGAAAATATCGGGGGAGTTCTACTCATGATGTCAGCATGAACCCGTTTCGGATAGAAGTTCGTAAAAAACAATCCCGCGCCTGGGCCCGGTTGATAATCCCGGCGCAAACCGGTTAACACCACCAACCATCAAATGGTGAATCTATAAACCAACACATTTAGACTAAATTAAAGATAATGTATACAAACCTTCAGCATGTACATGGAGCCATTATTCATCAGCGAGTGTTCTGAGCCAAGGTTGGCACAGTGGCGCCTGAAGAGCTTGTACTCTTCAAAACATCCAGCTCTTAGATTTCTATAGAGGATGTCAGTCTGTGGAACAAAATTAATACACATGTATACATACATGTAAAGATGGGAGACCTTACTTAATGGCTCCGTGCGTGATCTTTAGAGGGCACTCTTCTTTATGGCACAAGCATTACTGGGCTACAATGGAGATGCGCACAGTAGAAAGGCTGGGTACATGTACCTCAGTAACTGGCACGAATAATGAAAATGTTTAACAGAATAACAAAAACAGCTTGTTTTTATGCGACTTTAAGCTCAAGGCCCAATTTCATAACTATGCTTGCCACAAAATTTGTCTGTGCTCAAGATCATTTTTTTTTAATTAGACCCTACTCAAGGGAACAAGAAGCTACAGCTTGAGTTCATGGTTGCTTATTAAGGAAAACATTATGAACAATATTCTCAAAGGATTGGCTAGATTTGGCAGAAGAAGTAGAAGAAGGCAGCGAGTTCCAAAGTCTAGCATAAGTCTAGCATAAGCATAAGTCCTGTAAAGGACCTCTGATGTTGTGAGGTTCTTGACTTTGGAAAGACAACTGTACATTGGTGGGATACAGATGACTGCCTAGTAGAGCAACGTGCTGTAAGTTGAGGTTCTTTGAGACTGTCAAGTGGATAAGGCAAAGAAGAATACTGTATTTTCCTGAAAACTGTTAGACCACTATTAACAGCCATAGAGGAGTCATTCACCTTATCTGGATGCAATAAGTCTGGCGATCAAGGAGATGAAGTCAGCAAGGCAGCAGGCCCTGACAATATTCCTGCTGAACTCATTCAACATGGAAGGCTCCCTCTCATGAGCTGATTCCACTAACTTTTCCTCTCCAGCTGGGAATAGCGGCATGTCCCTAAAGACCTAAGGGATGCCAACATTCTGACCATCTTCAGGAAAGACAATCGTTCAATCTGCAGAAACTATCGTGGCATTTCCCTGCTCTCTATCAGTGGGAAAATCTTTGCCCGAGCTCTCGTCAATCGCCTTCACGATCTCAGCGAAACATTTTTTCCACAGTCTCAGTACGAAATGATCGTCTGTGCCCGCCAACTTCTCGAGAAAGCTTGAGAGCAACAACAACCCATGGCGATGACCTTTGATCTGCGCAAAGCTTTCAAATCATTCCCCCATGCTGTCCTGTGGGGAGTGCTCGAAAAGTTTGGTTGGCCTACGCACTTTGTCTAGTTGGTCCACGGTCTGCACGATGGCATGACAGGTTCCATCATCCGTGGCTCCTTTGTCTCACCATTGTTCCCGATCCGTACCGGGAATCAAACAAGGTTAAGCGTTGGCACCGACCCTTTTCTTGCTGTACCTCGCCTCTGTTCTGCTCCACCTCAAGACATCTCAACGTGACCTTGGAGTTGTTTGGTTTGGTTTGGTACCGGTTTGATGGCGACTTCTTCAATTTGCAAGACCTGAAAGCCTGATCGAAAACTTTAAAAATTACCATCTCCGAAATCTAATATGCTGATGACAACTGTGTCCCAGCTTCCTCGTTTGCTGACCTACAAGTGGCCACCGATGTCTAGGGTTAGCGTTAGGGTTGAAGCTTATGAGAGTGCAGGCCTGGCAATCAACGTTAAAAATACCAAGGTGTTGGCGCAATCCTAGCCAGTGCATTCACTCGAACCTTTAGAAGTCTTATTCATGGGGACATTGTTGAACAAGTTTCCCGATTCTGTTACCTTGGCTCTATGATCAACAAGCAGCTGCATTTTCTTGGACATCTCCAACACAAGGATGACTCATCCCTCCTAAAGCAGAACTTGTATTGAGAACTTGCTAAAGGTACAAGGCTGCCCCGGAGGACCCCACAAGCGACTAAAAGACCAGCTCAAACAATTTCTCCTGAAGTCCAAGACCCCCATCAACACCTGGGAAGCTCTGGCCGGGGACCAACCATTTTGGTGTACGGTCATCAATGGCATCCAGAGACTTAAAATCGATCGCACTCAAGTGGCAGATGAGAAGCAACGACAAAGGCATCAACGTCTCTTTTTAGCCTTACCACTCCAGACTCTGCGAGGCCCCGACTGCTCCCGACTCTTCCGTTCTCATCTCGGCCTGCACAGTCACCGACAAGCACATCGACGAAAAGTAACCCAAGGAAAAGAAGGAGGAGAATGTGGCAGACAGATTCTCAATCTCGAGGTTGCCATGATAATGATTAACAGCTCTAGAGGAACAATTATGAGCTAACCCTGTCATGCCTGTAAGCACAGAAATTGGTAAAGTCAGAATTCCTTGCTAATACATGAAATTTGCTCAACGTAAGCATAGATGTTTTGCAATAAACAGCAAGCAGAGCCATGAAATTTGGCCCAGTTCCCCCTGGCCCTAACTTTGAGGAAGAGGACATAGCTTTTGGAGATAAGACCAGCTAGAGTTGTATTCGAGTCAATTAACAAGTCATTCAGTCCCCAGTCAACTCACAAGCTATTTAAATGAACTTTGACAAAAGCACGCCATTGTTGTTCCTCTTGATACTTCTGAATGACTTGATTACAACTCTAGATGAGGCAAACTCGGGAAACCAGTGAGTGGTCTCATCCGGCATACCTAAAAGTGAAGTGCTCTACCAAACTGGTTATAGGAAATTTGCGACTTAGCCTTATACTCTAGCCAAAGTTGTATTCGAGTCCCTGCAAGTTATTTCACAAGTCAAGTCACAAGTTATTTCAGAAAGCCTGTTTGGAAGTACTGGTTGAACAATGGCAAAGGAATTTTGTTGTTAACAGTTAATTTGAATAGCTACTGACTTGACTTAAGACTGAAGGACTTGTAATGGACTGGCAGGGACACGAATGCAAAGTCTCTGACTCTAGCAAACCCAACAATCGTGTTTAATGTTCAATCAACAAGTGAATGCCTCTACCACAGTTCATTTTTGGAAGCTTGACTTGAAGCTGATTAACTTGAATAGAATGACTTGGGAGAGGAATTTGGACCGGCACTGGAAATGTGGAGCTAACTTGGGTCTAGACTTGTACCTGAGTACGTCAACTACTTCCTTTTGTACCTCTTGAGTTTTAAGCGAGTTCCTCCGGCGCACAGCCTCGGAGGCCGCTCTGAAAGACAAGCATCCTTCCACCAAGAGGGATTCGAACCACCTCAGCAACTCTTGATGGAAAGCCAGCCTAGGCTTCTCTGGTGTGGCTGGCCACAGATTCCATCGCAATAACGTGGCACTTGGGGCTTCGCAGGCACAGGAGGTGAACCAGCAATTGTGTAAGCGACCTAAGACCAGGAAATAAAAAATGAATAGAATATGGTGTCTAACATTTTCTTGCGGTACCCGCTGCTAATGTTGATAAAGACGAACTTTAAACAGCCCTAACTTTTTAATGGAATGTCCGATTAAAGTGCAAGAAACAGCATAGTAAGGAGATTTCTAACACCTGAGAACCCTTATTTCAACCTCTGCCCAGTTCTGTCCCATTTTGCCTATTAGAAATGTGACCTAGCCTGTGAATAAAGGTATTGAAGGGGAAGAGGATTTAATGTTTGACTGTCTTTGACTGTTCAGATAATAAGAGGGGCAACAGTATAAAGAAAAGAATGAACCAATAAGGTTACTGACAATATTACCACAACAAATTTCTGTAATTTTGTACCACGAATCAACCGGCTTACCTTTTTCATCGAAGACTTGTATGGATTTAGTGTGTGTAGTGAAACAATTGTGGCCTTTCCTTGCAAAACGCGAGCGAAGAGGGAAAGGACTGACACCAGTTTCCTGTGAAGGGGTAAAATATTTGACATCGATCACGGAAAGGAATAGTCAAAAACCAAATGGTGACAGTCGGAACAAAATTCTCAAATTGTCTTTGTCATGAATTGTTTCTTTTTTCTATCAAATATTGATGAAACATTGCAAATGAACGACAATGGAAACTGACTAGGTGTAGTTAATACTATTTTGAAAATTGAACACAGAAATTGCTGGTTTGAACCAGCTACCTCCGGATCGCCGTTCTCGTGCTCTACCAACAGAGGTGGTCTCTGGTGCTTTACTAACTTGTAGCTTCTGACTAGCGCCCCCCGAACCAAAGATATTAAATAATTTGGGGAACCGCCAACATAGGGCCAGATACATGTAGTTCAGTTGGTAGAGCACTGCAATGGCAATCCGGAGGCCGCTGGTTCAAACCCCACTCCAGTTGCAGCCGAGTCAATTGCAAGTCCATAACATAAAAGAATAAGTACATGTAAAGGGGACAGACAACAATAACTGAGTGTTTTTGTTTACAGTAAAGTTAAATTATCTTGTGACCTGGGGCCTGTTTGTTTCATACACGAGATCATGGGATCCAGAGCCGCGCGTAAAAACAAAAAGAACCACCATCGCACGTCGAGTCCAAACACACGAAACGAATGTCGTCTGCTTCAAATTTGGTAGACAAACAGACTATTGGTGAAATAAATCTGAAATAGCCGTGAAAAGTAAACCAACCGTATTATTTTTAATTGTGAAAATACATTTTAAGAGAATAATGAAGAAACACAAAAGTTCCTTTCATTCCTAAAAAGAAACGATTAAAATAATAAATGTTTCTCTCCGTCCAGCGCGAACGTCACCATTTTGGACCTTGTGAACCCATCTTGTGAGCAGGATCTGTTAAAATATGATCTGGATCAACGAATCACCGGATCACCGGATCACCGAATCACCGGATCACCGGATCACCGGATCACCGAATCTGGACTTTAGGCTGTGAATGATTTGTTTTGGGCTTGACTTTACCACAACCCTGTTGTTATTAAACTAGAGTTGCAACTTGCATGAGAACATTTTAAAGCCAGTACAAATGTACATTATATCTGAACATAAAAGAGTTTTAGTTGAGCACTATGGTCCAACAGATACGGTGTTCGAATCGCGCTGAGCCAAGTGGGTTTGAACCACGACAGGGAAAATGGTGCTTGTCTTCTTGGGTAAGATACTTTACTACAATTGCTTCTCTCCACCCAGTGGTATGGGTACCTGTGAAGGTACATTTTTAGACCATGTGCCTATTCGCGTTTCAAGCCGATGCCAATTTTTTTTTAAATGATCTAATGGCCTGATGAACAGGGGTACTAATAATTGTGAAGCAACCCCTTTGGTAAGTGTTACTACACCTCATAAATATTCATGAGCAAATTGGAGGTTTTCATTGGCCGATTTAAATGCGCGTCCAGGAAGTAAAAATGATACGCTGCCATTTGACGTCATCTCGGTGAGTATCCAGATCGCTGCCGTGCGGTATTCATTTCTGGTAGCACCAAAAATGTCTTCTGGAACCCGCTTCGTATTAATTTAGTCTATGGCATGTAATCTTTACGGAACCAGTCTCAGTAACGTTACTAGATTCCAGTCATTGACAAAGAACTTGAATATCTTGTGCTGAATAAAGATGCAAAATCTACAAAGGCCGTTATCGACAAGTCAGTGAATATTTATGAGGTGTAGTAAAACAAATACAGCACGATTTATTTCTAGAAAATAGTGGGAATTACTGGTCCCTCAGTGTAGGTCAGCTCAACTACCTCCCTCCGCTCCGCGTCAGGAGGAAGTCGAACTGACCCACACCTCGGGACCAGTAATGGCCACTACTTAATTCCCCTCAAACCATGCTGTATTTGTATACTATGTAAGCACCACATTGTTATTGTGAAGATGTTTATCTTTACCAGGACTAGTTCTGGCTTGTGAAGTAGATGACAATCCTTGTGGTAGCTCAGCGTGCAGTCGATGCATCGTGTCACTCCAGGACCGCAATCCTGACATCGGACCAAATCGCCTTCCCCGTCGCCGCACACGAGACACTGGGTCATCGTAGACTTCTGTGTCTCTGCGTAAACGTCCTTGAAGACAGACTGCCATTGCTGCCACGTGGAGCTACAGGTAGCTCTGGAGGGGGGCCGCTCAGCATCTGTGGGGAGCTGCGCATCGCTGCTCGACACAAACTGTCGATTTTGCTTGCTAGAGCTCAATTTGTGGTCATCCTGTAATTCAAAACAGAAATAAGAGGCAAATTTAAAGGCGCTTGCCTGGAAGCAAAAAGACATTTCATACCGGCCCAGCAAACGGGCGAAGAGGCTGGTCTGTGGCTCATTACGAACTCTTCCATTCTGGGATTTATTGTGTGACACATCTATCCCATCTACTCAAGACATTCCCCAAGGGCAATAAATTGATTTGCCTGACTGACTTCAAGTCAGACAGGCCTATGTACTGGACAAGAGTGGGCTAAAGACCGGACGGCTCTAGACCGGACAAGGTAACAGGGCCCTTTTCAAACTAGGGCAAAAAGATCATAGCCTTCATTTGGATCGTACCCTGCCAGATGCAATGAGGTCCGTAAAAGTCTGTGGGTCCTTCAGGTGCGTGTAAACAAGAGTTGGTGTGAATTACAGTATGGATTATGGATTATAGTACGTATGATCGTTCTACTAGCTAGAGGCTCGGGTAATTATCAGCACCCAGACTCCAAACGGTCTTAAACAGAGTGATTAAAACCTCTCGAAATGCACACACATTTATTTATTTATTAAAGGTAGGATACACCATTTGCAGATAATACTACCAAATTATTAACCCTAACCCCCTCATTGCTTTTTCTAGAAAGTATCCTGAATCCGCTACAATCCACCAAGTTTGGTTTGCAAAAACTGCTGGTGTCCTGAGTCCATCAGACTCCACCAGTATGCATACTGGAGATATCTGATGAGTCCATCATAATCCACCAGCAAAAGTTGATGGACTCTGGCGGATTCAAGATACCATGGTGGCATACAAAAAATTGCAGTGTGTTTCTCCATAGAGTCCATCACAGTCCATCACCTAAATTTCTGAATCCTGAATCCATCAAACTCCTGCAGTAACGCTAGGCTTAAAATCCTCAATCCACCACACTCCTCCAGTTTTTGTCAATATGGAGGTATCCTGAATCCGCTAAAATCCTCCAAAACAGGAAATGGATTTTGATGGACTCAGGGTGGTTAGGGTTAAGGAATATCTTACTTATTTGAGAGTAAATATTGATTGTAGGCATCCAGCAAAATGATCGCACTGAATATCCTATAATTGTTCCGAACATTTTTATTTTATTTTACCGGTAGGCGATTGTGAAAAAAAACAAGAACAAAAAACAAGAACAACATAAGAACCACTGTCCGACGCCGGTTGAAAACAAATGCCGTTTTTCTTGCTTTTATCAGCATCCATGTTTGTAAAACTTCCGACAGGTCAGTTAAACGATATTTACTATAAAATACAATCTCCCAAATCCACCCATTCATGATCATTCAAGCAATTACCAATGGTGTATCCTACATGTACCTCAGATTTTTTTTGAATTGAGAGTAAACTATTAACCAGTTCGCGCCGGATGACGTGTATAAATGCAAAGTTTCCCCCAAATTCAAAACGGATGACGCATAAACACGCCAAGTTCAAGTTCGGAAATGTCTGTCAGCAGCGAGCAAGGCTGGAAATGCGTGGGTGTGCTTCCCGGCACTAGCTATCGGCCTGAACCCGCTTCGGATCGAGTTTCGTTAAAAATAATGTTAAAGTGATGTTAAAATAATCCCGGCGCCAACTGGTTAAATACACTTCTAAACGTCATGAATCCTTTACCATTCTTGGCCTTTTAGGCATACTTCCGTTGACATCTTCAGCATTTTGAGATTCTTCAGGATTACCCAATTCATCCGGCCCAAGTTGCGAGCTGGCAACATCTTCGTTACATTCAGACATTCTACATGTAAACAAACAACAATTCTGTGATGTGTATTATATAAACAACCATACTACATGTAATACCAACTAATAACCCCAACTACCCCAAACCCATCAAACTCCAACTGCAGGTTTTGGCAGATTTGGTACTAAACATTAGAACTTGTTGTTGGACTTTGTTTGACTCCGTACAAAAGGCCCAGGGTGACCCTGTTGAATTCTGTGAGGTTCAGGGCAAAAAGGCACGAGACTTGTAAAAATGTTGGAGCTTGGGGGAATGCACAGGCATTTATTCGTTGGTGAGCTCACCCATAGTCACAGCACAGTTCCTGGTCAACTGTAAGTGTACATGTGTATACCCTTTGTCACTCACACAGTTATGTTTTGACCGGCAATCGTGGACAGGGCATTGTCCGACCGTCTTCCCTCTTTTGTTTATACACGAACGTTTTCGGATGATCGCCATAGGATTTGTACACGGGAAAAGATCGTGGACGTTGTGTCAATCGTGGACCCATTGTTTGACTCCCAATTCTTTTGTCCGACGACCACGATTGCCGGTCAATACAAACGCACACACACACTCCAACACAGTGAGCTTTACCTTACATACGCACTGTGGACATTCCTTTGTCTTCGTGTAGTTAACAAACTTTGACTAAATACTCATTTTTCTCGCTTCCCCAAAACAAATTTACCCTCAAATTTGGATTATGGGCCTCTCAGCTGTCCCTTCTATCTTTTCTATATAACCCTAACCCGTTTTTCCTCTAGCGCTCTTTTTCGGAAACTGAAAAACGGATTGTGGACGTGTGCAAGTCCACACACCGTAACCTCTTCCCGCATTGTGTGGACCTATATTGTTCGGAGGTCCACAGTGCGTATGCAAGACTAACTCATACATGTACAACCAATGGCCAATCATTACAGCCCTGATGCTGAACACGAAAAATGCATAGACCCATCTGTACTATTACTCAATCCAACTTCAACAGTTTGACAGGTAATAGTACTGTTGGGTTCAGTACCATTACTTAACGTGTGTGCAGTTGTTGAAGTTTGCTAGGTTTGGTATACTAGTGCGAGAGCCTAGTGGGTTAGGGCCAAGGCAGTGGATATTTGATCAGAAACCGCTTCCAAATTTGTTTAGCTTTTATAAGATAACAAGCCATATTCTCGTTTAGTGATTCCCACAATGACGCTTCCTGGGTTGTATCGTAAAATTGGGCGTAATCCCTGGCCACACGTCAATCTGGTGTTTGTGACTTCTGAGTAGGGCCCTCGTCCCCTCGAACAAAGATACTGACAATTTGGGAGACTGCCAAAAGAGGGCAAGATAGCTCAGTTGGTAGAACGCCGGTCCAGTATTCCGGAGATCACAGGTTCAAGTCCCAACTTGCCAATTTCTGTATTCACTTTAAAATGTATGCAAATTTACCTAGTCCGTTTCCCTTGTGGTTTATTTTGTGTATAAGATAAAAAGTCGTATCACTGAGTGATCCCCACAATGTCGCTTCCCATGTTGTATCGTAAAAATGGGTGTGATTCCTGACCACACGGCATTCTGGCGTTTATGACTTCTGAGTAGTGCCTTCGAACAAAGATACAATTCAGGAAACCGCCAACATCGGGCAAGATAGGTCAGTTGGTAGAGCGCCGGATCGGTACTCTGGACTGTTCACTCTCTTAGAACCAGACTATCAAATAGTCGGGTTCCAAGAGGGAAAGGTCCAGAGGATTGTCAATGTCAGACTTGGTAAGTCGGGGAATCAGATAGTCAACTGTCGCAACAATAGTCACTGTGTTTTTTTGTCTTTTTATGAAAAATATTCAGCCAAAAACTTGGCATGTAGGTTTACCTACCATTTACCAAAGCATCTCGATATTTCGCTTGTGTTTGAGAAACGGCCAATGCGGCTGCAAATTACGCACGAGTCTAAGGTATTTTGTGTACAGCATATAGACTCGTGCGTAATTTAAAGCCGCAGCCGCATTGGCCGTTTCCCAAACACAAGCTTCAACTTGCGAGGCCTCATTCATACAGTTTAGCAATGCGCCAGAGCCACACAGAACCGAAGCCAGGGTTTGGAAAACAGCCCGGTCATCGTTGACAGAAGACAAAGTAATTGGTTCGCATTGACCCCAGCTAGCGGCTGTGGTACGGTTATCCACCATCTTGTAACAGTCGTGTTTGCGGAACATGGATAGTTTTCACCTTTTTTTAAAAGAAATTTGGCGAGATTCAACCGGTTTTATTGGCGCAGCGGCTCGGTGAGTTGATAAAATACTAAAAACAAATTGTGCAGCAGTTTGCGAGTAAATTGCCCGTAGTTTGTGCATGGTTTCTATTGTTTAACGGCAGTTAACCTGTAAAAACCCATTCTATCTATGGTGCTCCGCCCTGCGGGCGTCGGGAGACGGTTTCCTAGTTCCAGATTGCAAACAATATTCAGGCTATTTTCGGCTAGTCTAATCCTCGAAATTCAATTGAAATAGGTTTAGTATAGTAGTTTACCTTGAGTGATGGAGAAAATACAGTTTTTGTTTCAATATTTATGCTCCTTTTATTTTGAAAATACGACGTCAAAAGTACCGACATCACTTTTCCTATAGTCGCGGATCGGTTTAACCAATTCCAGAAAAACTGCTTCGTACATGAAAAATAATCACGCTAGAACCAACCCGAATCAAGCCTACATCACAGAAACGTCATATGAAATCGCTTGCGCGCGTGTAGTAGATGCATGTATGTATTTTACGCGTGATCCGGAACTAGAACAAAATGTACATTCAGTCTTTGGCATATTTTTTTAATACTGGAAAGTTTTAGACTTATTTTTACTCAACAAATAATCGATGCATGAGTTAATACAACTGTAGACTACAAAAAGGCATAATCAAAATAAAACGTTGTGAGTGACATGTCGCAGAATATTTTTTTGTGGTTTTGCGGCTCCCGTGATTGTCTACAAACCGTCCAAACATGTCAAAGAAGAGTCGAAAATCTAGCCAAAATTCCTTTTCTGGATATTTTATTAAAAAGATATTTGTGTATCAAGAAGCTTGCATGTTCCTTTTCAAAATGCATTTCATCTAAAACAATAGTATTGTAGACCGAGCCATAAGAGGTATAGGTTTTTATTTAAAGCGATCCGGAACTAGGAAAAATCCGGATTAAGGAAAACAAATGTGGGGGTAGGTACAGCCTGGTGCGAACGATAATAATACAATCAAGTTTGCAAGTTTAGGCTGCCATTGTTATTGCCAAGTACAGTTTTGGAAGTAGCCACAGAATTATAAGTCTAAACACAGGATTAACGCGTATTATATATTATTACAAATTTATTAAAAAGAGACAATTAATTTACCTGTTAAAATACGGAAACGATTCTTCCAAGGCTGCCTTTGTCTGTGTAGCCAAAACAATCAGCCTGTCTAAACCTGCCCCATTGGTGGCGCCCTTGGCCATTCATCTTTAAGGCGATTTTAGGCGCCCACACCAACTGCGAGAACTCCAGCCGCAGTGATGCATGCATGTTGTGCTTCCAAACATTCAATCGGTTCAGCTTCAATTTCTATTTATTTCTCAGTGATTCGGAAGATGGAGGCGAAGCTGAAGCCGGAGGAAAAGCTGAAGCCAGAGGAGAGTCTGAACCGAAGACGAAGCAATTGGTTTCGAAAACCCCTGGGTCATGCGTTCCGGAAATAAAACTAATGCGGATGCATTTCCCCCGTAGCCTAGGTTGGTGGGTGAAGCAGTTTTCATGAATAACTCAGTAGTTGCATTCTCCATGGTTGCATTGATCACTATACAACATTTAGGTTCTCATACCCCAAATATATCAAGTTGACGAGGAAAAAGAGGAAGCAGACAGCAGGATTAGAACCAGCTAGGATCTTTAATCGAATGTCGGTCATTTCGTACCCAGATCATTTCGTACCCATTTCATTGACTCGTATTCATGTGATTGATGTTATCGTGTTTCTCTTTTTCTTGTAGGACGGGTTCGTTCTGACGGGTCGCAAGGATATAACAAGATCCTGAGCACTGTTTTCATTTGAATTGTTATCGACGTGGATTAAGGCCAAGTAAAATAAAACAACAGTTGGATGGGGGAGGTGCCTTTTATTTAATATTTATTAAACAAATTGTTGTATTTGATTTTTATATTAAATATCAGAAAACTCTTTATACTTGTCAAACCCTATTATGTTTTCCCATTATTTTAATTGTTTCCCCATTTTTTTAGTGCTCTTTTTAAAAATTATTTATAATTTATATACATGTCATTGTTTTTCCCCATTAATTATTGTATTTAATTTGATTTCATATTAAATATCAGAAAAATCTTTAAACTTCTTTTATTTGGTATTTTATTTATTTTTTGGTACACGGCACTCTTTTGTAGTTTTGTTGGTCCTGAAAAGGACCGGTTGCTTTGTTGGTGTGCCTCTTTACAAGCATGGCCCGGTGAGGTGTTTGCAGGCTGCTAGTAGGTTCGATGTGGTTAGACGCCGTGCTTCGTAGTCATCCTAAAGCCGGAACACCTTGCCTTGGATTTGCCGATACATCTTGCGCTGGTTTCTACACAGCTGCACGGTGACAAATCTTGATTCTGCATGTAGCAGCCTCGCCACATTGTAGATTTGGACGGTGTGACGACCTGCCCGCCCATTCGGTCGCCAATGCCACCCTTCAACATCGTTGTATGTGCGGATGCTCCGCATAAACACGGACCAGTTACTGGGATGCCAGGTGGAGCTCTCCAGCCACGTTGCCCCGATGAAACTGCAAAGGTCCGCGATGATGGGTTGCCCATGCTGCCCGGATGTTGATCTCTTTAAAAGCTGGTTGGACGGATGTGCTCATGTGGTAGGAACGGTAGGGATGTGAGCTGGCCGATGAAGTCTCGTACTTCCTCATTGGTAACATAGGCCAAGCCAAACCGAGTGCCTGACAATTTCTCCAGACTGCCTGCTGCGTCCAATGAAACAGGCAGCCCTTCACAGAAATGTCAGGAAACGCGGCTCGGAGATGATGAGCGGCCTACATCCCGACTTCGAAGTCAACTACCACCTCACGAACTTTGGCAGCACGGAATGGTAACTTCCTTCGCAGGGCCTTGAGGACTTTTCTGTAATATTTCTTCCTTCGCCGGGACATCAGAACAAAGGCTAGTGGCACCTGCTTCAGTCCACCGGTTTCCCCCTTGACAAAGGCGTGGACAGAAAACAGTTGGAAGAACGGCTGCTTCACTAACTTGAAGGTATCGTCTGTGTATACCAGGTCTTTGGCGCCATCCAGCACACTCGGCTGCTCTTCCTCTTGGGTTATAGGCCTACGAAATGACCTGTTTCCCCTTGATCAATAGCTCATCCCACTATCTACCACACGTAGCAGCTCGACAACAGCCTACCGCCATTAATGTAACTAGTCGAATAAATAATAATACTGTGACGTCATGTTTTTAATGAATAAGCATAACCTCATCCGAAAACTACTGAATTATTTATAATGTTTGCTTCATTCACCTACGGATACATACGTGTACGGGACGCCATTGTGACTCGAAAAAGTCGGCTAGTAATGTTGTATGGTAATTCATCAGTCCCACATTATGCATTTCGACATATTAAGAGGTCAATTGTCGACGTATGAGATAAATGACAACGCAAAATGGTGATTTACAGGTGGCTTAAAGGTCTTCTTCTTATCGTGTCCACACACACTAGATATTGTGTTTCAGCCAGAACTGGACACATTTCCTGGCAATATCATTGTACTCTGCTAGGTCCTCAGGTTTGCATTCTTGCTCCAGTAGGGGACATCTCAGGAGGTGCTCCATAGTTTGTGGCTCAATATTACAAATGCAGGTCTTCAGAGTTTAGGTATCCCCACTTCTTGAGAGACACTTTTCACCGGCCAGTTGCTGTTCTTACTCTGTTGAGGCACTTCCATTCAGCCCAACTTGAGTCAGCACCAGGAGGGAGTTCTTCAGATCGGAGAACCCCGGCTTCTGCACTTGGTTTGACTTTGTTGAGGAAGCTGTTCCTGGACTTGAGCAGGTTCGTGGCTGAATAGAGAGTGTCGCTCATCTGTGGTCTGGCGATGGCATTCTCTGCTGCTTGCCGCACTGCGACGAACATCAGGTGGCGCTATACCAGACAGTATGTATAGGCTGTCAATTGGTGTTGGTCTGAGGCATCCAGTGATACGTCCGACGGCATGTAGCATTGATGGCTGGATCAATCTTCTTAGCGTGGGTAGATCTTTCCCAGACTGGGCACGCATACTCTGCATAATGAATAACAAAGTGCTAGGGCGTTGATCGTACACCTTGGTAATTGCTTGAATGATCACGAATAGGTGAATTTAGGGGGTTGTGTTTTATAGTAAATATCGTTTAACTGACCTGTCCGTTCAAAGTTTTACAATCATAGATGCTGAGAAATTCAAGAAAAACGAAGTTCGTTTTCAACCGGAGTCCGGCGGTGGTTCTCATTTTGTTTGTTTTCCTTCGCGATTGCCGTCCGGCGATCTTGAATTTGTTTAATAAAATTATATTTGTTGGGGAATAACTATAGGATATCTAGCGCAATAAGTTTGTTGGATGCCTACAATCATTATAAAATGTTCAAATGAGTAAGATAGTTTTTAATAATTCGGTAGTAACATTTTTCGATATCTGATTTATTCTACCCATCAAAAGTTTGCCAAGACGCCTACGTTTCCTGTACGCCTATTAAACCTAATGGTCCCTAATCTAAAAGTGAACAAAGAAATCGGCAAGGCGGGACTTGAACCTGCAACCTCCGAAATACCGGACTGGCGCTTTACTAACTGGGCTATCTTGACCTATGTTGGCAGTCTCTCAAACTTATCTTTGTTCGAAGGCGCTAATCAGAAGTCATAAACACCAGAATGCGGTGTCGGCCAGGGATCACGACCGATGTTAGGATACAACCTGGAAAGCGACATGTGGGGATCAACCAATGAGGATACGATCTTATAAATTATTAATAAACCACAAAAACTGACTAATCCCATTAGACATTAACAGGCGTACACGGGATACGTATGCAGCTCGGACAACAAAGTCGTCTATTGAACCTCCTTTCAATTGTACCTCAAGTATCTGTACTGGGTCTACGGCGCTCCACTGAGTTGAGACAGTCACGGCGCCTGGGGACCATTAGATTTTGATACGCGCACGGGATACATAATGCGGCTCGAAAAAGTCGCCTATTAATTGCGTTGTTATTGTATCTGGTTACCGGATCATCATAAGCTTATTGAAATCCCTGACAACCAACTAATTCCAGAGCCAGGTCATCCGAGGCATTCCTCTTTCCACCCACCAGTACCACCTTACTGAAGAGTGAAGGGCTCTTTCTTCCCAGCCACCATCCGTATGTGGAACTCACTGCCCCGGTAAGTTGTCGAGTCACCAACCCTAGACGTTTTCAAGGCCAGAGTGGGTGGTGTTACCTTTTGCTAAGCAGTCTAGCCCAAAATAGCTGGGTTTTTTTAACTTGCACGTCATGAACAGGTATCTGGTTGTAACACTCCAAACCATCACCTTGGGAGTATACAGCTCAGTGCTGCCGTTTCGGCGTAAAAGCAACATGATAACAACCATTTCCGCTTTCGCATGTATCCATTTTACTACTGGGTGACGCGAAGCAACGAGTGACAAAGTGTGTTGCCCATAGGCAAACGCACCAATATGAAATTCGTTTCCCTGCCTTGATACCTGCAATCAGAAAACAAGCCATCAGCTTCCAGTAGTGAGGTGAATCGCTTCCGTCAACAAGTCGTCAGCAGTCTCTTGCTGTTAATGCCCACGTATGTTTTGCATTTAATAGAAAAACAAAATCGCGTCTGATAATGATGTCATGTTAATTGTATCGACCCCGTGTGCCATGCCATGCATAAGGGTTATTCTTTGGGTTTTCCCCCCCAATTGTGGCTTATACTGTCTTGTAGGCTTACTTAAGGGGTTACGTACACACTGTACAAAAAGGATACACATACACCGAGTTATGGCAACACTTACTATTGTTTGAAACAATCTGACCGAGTTGTGGGGACATTTTCGTGTCCCTATAACATTTTAGGTCTCCAGTAAAGTGGTCTAGAGGTTGAATTGGGTTAGGGAATATTGACAGAAAATTGAGAAGGCAAATTAGGGTGATGTTTAACATTTTAGGTCTAAATATTTTTAGAGTTTGAGTTCGAGTTTAGAGAGATTTTCCTTAAGCACATGAACCATATAGAATGTCCCCACAACGTTATGTACTAAAATAATGATAATGTGTGTACCTTACTATAGTAATAAAAAAAAACCATATTAATACAACTACCCGTGAGATAAAATCTTTAAATTATGTGCAATTACTTAAAAAACACATACATTTCCACAATTCTGAAACTGATTTGTATTGAAAGTGAAAATACATTTTACACGAACTGACAATCACACGACACACTTCAACTACGTGTTGGCATTTTGCATATAATAAACCGATATGCAGTATATATACCAGAGTCGAGTTACAGAATGAGTAGTAGTCCTACTTTCGAATTAAGGACGAAGAAGTTGCAACAAGAAACTAACGCGTTCACTTTGCACAAAGAATAATTTTACCGCACCATATTTCATGATGTGCGGAGCTTCTTAACGCGTGACATTGTTTTGTAATAATACAAAATACCCGAAAAGTCCGTATCAAACTCTTGACATTTGACCGAGATATTCCGTGGGACGCACCGACGTGTAAGTAGAAGTGTCCGTGAGGCCGGCAAAGTCTACAGGAAAGAAAAACGAGGAAGTTTTACTTCATGACGCCACAAGTAGGAAGTGCTGCTTCGATTTAACTGGGGAAAAAAAACTACAGCACAATTTCTCTGAATAAACCCGGTAGTCCATACAGGAAGTCCATCATAAGCTGTATTACTATCTGCACACGAAACCAATATTTCGATTTTGAACCAGGAGTGAGACGATGCGGAGAGTTGATGGACCCTTCACGACCGAGGATAGACGAATCTTGTACACACCCACCACGTTTTTTTTCAACTGGTGATAGTCCTAGTGGCATACTGTGCCAAAGTATCACATTTGGTTGGCCTATGTTCAGAGCAAGATAACCTGTTATGACTTCGAGCAGGTGTTATAAAACTGGACCAACTGGACGCCTTCATATTTTGACTGTTCGACAGAGAGGCCCCAATACAGTTCCCCACAAGTAAACACTTTTTCAGAAGCATACTGGAATCCAGATATGAATCGCATAGATAAAACTAGTCTGTTTTCTTTCTAAGATTCTTCTTCAAAAGGCACACACTATAAACGGACAAATCTGAAACTGTCTTGATCAAAGTAACAGTTTTATCCGGAGATCGGCTGGGTCAGGTAACATCACATCAGGGACAAGCTCTAGTATTCGCAAAGGCCGACCCTTCAGGTTTGTTTGCAGGATACTGGCGATAGATGAAACCATCCGGGATTTCTCGAAAAGATGTCATCAGCTGGAAAACAGCCGGCCGATGAGTTGGCGGACCACTCGACTGCGGTATACGACACCGTGCGATCGCCGCCAGTGCTACGGGACGAAGCGCCCACAAAGACCGCTGGTGGCTACGTTACTCCCGTTGGTAAGGTCCCAGCCGAGTTGGATCAGCACTACCAAAACATTCGACACTTGAAGGAGATCAAGCGTTCCTTCAAAGGCAACAGGGTGGGAACGGGGGTGGGACTAGGGAGGTCTTCAGGAGTGTTAACGCCTTTGTCGCCTTTGAAGCCACCACTTCCCTCCAAGGGGAATCCGGGATCCGAAGCGCGTTACCAAAACACACCTCGAATACCTACCAAGACTTCTGGATACGCAGAGCTCCGAACCACGAGTCCATCTGTTTCGTCCAAAAGTGTAGCCGTTACAAACCAGCCGCAGAAGAGATCCGAGTTTGACTGCCCTCACCCCCAGCAAGGCAGCATGGGGAATGCTCCCATGGTGCAGCCGCGGTTGAAGAGTACCCCTCCCAAACCTCGTTCAAAGCCTCTGAACCGCAGAACCCCTCGACGTTCATCAGAGGAAACGAGTCGGTCATCAGAAGAGGATGTGAGTAACGCAAAACTGAGTCAAGCCATAATTGAAGGACCCTTGGCGGGTTTCAGAGAACCTGTCCCCCAGACTCTCAAATCACGCCAAAATACGGAGTTCCTGAAGCATGTACACACTCCAGATCCGGTTCTAGACAAAACTCTCCGGCAGTGCCAAGCGGCCATGGAGCGCTACGCGGCCCAAGCAGTGGACGGTCAAATCGTCTTCACCACAGACCGTTTCGCCTGCGGGATGTTCGATCACCTCGGCGGCATCCTCCCTCTCCCCCACCACAATATTACCCTCTATGTCACTCCTAACGCCATAGTGGGGGACGACCCTGAACCCATCTTCATCTACATCCATCCCGACTCGCCCACTGATCTGCTGGACTTGGAGAAGGGAGATAAACCCATCAGCCCCACCGTTGTCTGTGGTAAAGCGGGCTTCAAATTCTCCAGTGATATCGTGTTATCCTTCCCCGTGAAATCCAAAGGCTCATGCGCTGCGACCAGACATCAAGTCATCGTCTCGGAGCCGACCTCCCCCTCGGAAAAACCCAAACAGCAGGTCCTGGACAAAATTCTGGACTGTTTCTTTTCCGTGGACGACAATCGCTGCACGATCATGGTCAACCAATTGGGCAGCTTCACCGTGATCTCCCAAGCGCCGAGAAAGACCGAAAGTTTCCAAGGTCAGTACGCGAGCCAGCCGTCGGAGGAGTTCGTGAGCTTTCGGGCGGGCGTGTTTGGCAGGCAGGTGGTTGGGACCGGAAGTGCTCAAATCAGGGTGATATTTTGGAAAGATACTGATGAGGAAACGCAGGTAGGTCTAGCCCCAAAGGGCAGTTGAGAAACAGATTACAGTCCTATACTTTATATTATTCAAGTTTAAAATTGGTCATTCTTCCAAAAAAGGAGACCTCTGATAAAAAGTGTATTCTAGCCAAAACAAAGTACTTCAAAGCGGACACAGTAAGTCTTCGTTCTTATACAGTTTCCCCCTAATCCAGTCATCTTCCTTAAATCCTTATTCCAATTAAGTAACCTCAGTGTCCATTGGGGGGGGGGGGGGGGGGGGAAACAAGTTATGTAGACCTATTTTTACTTGCTGCATAACAAAAAATATTGAATCCTGACACAACCGTCACAAACATGGGCACAATAACACGTAAGGTATGTGATTTTTGTACCGATTTTCCTGTCCAACTATCTGCATTTGTTACGATTATCAATGAAATCAAGATATAACCCAACCCCTTTTGCCCCATATTAATTGCTTTAGCGCATTGTTGCAGAAGAGGGGCGAGATCGCTTCCGTAAGCTGGACAGAGTTCGCGTGGTTGTGATCAGTAAACACCGCAAAGCAGTATGGGTAACTGCCAGTCACTTGATACCAGGCTGGACTCTGCTGACGAAAGATAAAGAAGTAAGAAATATAAACTGAATTCCCCATTTTTATTATTACATAATAGAAAGTTGATAAAAATACACAATGCATCGGTGGGACTCGAACCCACTACCACCAACGGTGGTACGCAGATGACCAGATCTGACTTGGCTGGTGTCGAGTGGTTAAGACAGTATTTAGGCAATTTGTTATAGGTTCGAGTCCCGTCCATGACACTTCTATGCAGTATTATCTTTTAAACTCAATACGATTAAAACTGCTGCAAACTGCTATCTGGCTGGAATGACCTGAAATATACAAATCAAATAAGTTAAAGGTAGGATACACCATTTGCAGATTTCGAAATGTTTTACTACCGAATTATTCAGAAATAAAATTTTACTTATTTTGTTGTTGTTTATTTGTTTGTTTGCTGGGGTGTTTTGTTTTGTTTGTTTAATTTTTAATTAATTAATTTTTTTTTGGGGGGGAGGGTTCTGTTGTTTCACTTTTACTAAAAAGGTAATGCTTATACCAACAAAAAGTATACAAGTTTCATTTGTACTTTCGTCAAACGGTTATTTCCGCATCCAGAACACAACGCTGGTCTTCAGTTGCTATTTATAGGCCCGGTGAGTCGAAGTCGATACTAAAACGCTTGCAAGAAGGAAATAATAAGTGAATAGAATATATTTCGCAGAAGGGACATAGAACACGATACCACGTCTCCTGTTTCAGACAAGAGAGGTGGAATATATCATTTGAAATACAAACATTCCGTAAATAGGCTAAAATAATGTAATTGCAGACCGTTATTAACGTGATTATTAACAGCAGTGGCGGGCAGCCCAAGGGGTGTGTGGATGGGGGTGGGGTTTTAACACCCCCCTCTCCTCCCCTGTAGATCCGCCACTGAACAGTACCTTATTTTTTGGCAGGTCATCTATTTTGTTACTTTATATGCGATTTCTTCATTTGATCTTTAATAACAATAAATTTGATTTAACTTCTCCATGATTTAACATTCAACTTTCCTTTCTTTTTACTTGATAAGTCATAAACATGGGCAAGAACGTAGCCCTTAAAGTTAAAACAATCAGAATCGTAATAACGTTCGAGCCTACCAATGCATGGTCGGATGATCATTTCACAGTCAATATCCAATGAAAACTTGGTAATTGGTGGCACTATACCTTGTGAAAACGTTAATATTTACTGATGATATGGTATCACATGATATGTCATGAAACTTGCAAAATATTGCACCATATTGCATGTGAGGACCTTTAATTATTCCAAATATCGCAAATAGAAGGGGGACACCCCCTCCCCTTAGACCCCTTTCCAATATCAATCACCAAAAGTGCTCCTCCCCTTGAAAAATGGCTACGTCCCTGAACATGGGCCAATGATTCATAAACGTATAATGTTAACCTAAAACAAAAATATATAAAAACCACCTTGACGTTAAACGCGAGGTTCAGCCCAATGGAACCACAGTTTAAGGACATGCAAAAGTGTACCTTCGAATTGTGTAAACTAGACATTTGTACGCAAATTTCTTTCCGCAGAGGTTGTCGGTTGAACGCATAATCTCTCAGCATCGAAAGGACGGCTGCCCCCCGTCCTGCACCTTCGCGCTCTATCGGGACACCGAGGGCTCTGGATCCGCAAAGACCTCCCGTGTGGCTAGCTGCACCATCGAGGTGTCTCAAGATGGCGGCTATATGGACGAGGTTGAAGAAGAGTCTGACGAAACGGTGCAGTTTGTGGCCGTTGTAGAAGAGGAAGCAGAAAGCCTACATGTAATAAATTTTCGACCTTAATTGTTCCCAGGGCACAAATAAGCTGGCAACCAACAGTCAAATATGTAATGTACCTAAGCAACCCTGCCTTTTAATTTCTCCAAAGTTTTAATAGTTAAATGTTAAACCACTCACATTTCAAGAGAAGAAATTTATTAAAACAGGTGTAGAAATGGGCACCATAGTCGTGATCACAACATCCAATTTTGTGATTTGCTGGTAATGAGGTGTTCATTTTAAAGGTCATCTCCAAAAAATATGGGGTCTAAAAATGACTTTTTCATACAAGTTTAAATTGACTTAACATTTTGCTTTTCATGCCGAGGTCATCTGCTTTGCATGCATGCACAATCACTCTGAGATGAAACGGAATTAAGCAATGATCCTAAATTTACAAAAATGTTACCAGGTGTAACAAGATCGCGAACACAATTGGATACATGGAATGCCCCTAATAATCCTAAATATTTGGCATATTTAGTTGTCTTTAGCCATCTTTCAGTTAGTTAAAGTCTTAACTTTAACTTAACAAAAACATTCTGCTTCAGTCCACAGCACCAGTGATTCCGCCCAGGATTTCTCACCTGCCTGGCAGTCAGATGTCCCCACGGATACCTTGGAGCCAGAATGCAGCCACCGTCACCTTCACCATGCTGCGCAAGCCACCGGCTAGTCTCAGGCACAAGACACTTGGGGAGCTATCCCTTCATTTACAGGTGGGCAGTCCTTGATGAGATGCTATACCCAGACCCCCCCCCCCTTAAATGAACTATCAACCAATCCAGGCACATGGGAGAAACCCTTGTGCATGCTATTGTGTAAACAACTGCCATGTAACTATGTAACTGCTATAAGCAACTGCCATGTAACTGCTATGAACTATGGCTAGCACATTTTGACAAAATTTCCATCCTCAACGTTGCGCAGGCCATTACATGATAATGCACAACGACACCTAATACTCTTTTTGGTGGAGCCGGTCACATAATGATCTTTGTAATCAAAGTGCAGGCAGGAAGGGTCTAATATCAGCCGTATAACTAAACCTATACCAATTACGGGTTCGAGTTCCAAGAAGTTTAATATGAACTTGCGCCTCCAAGTTCTCTAAAAACATTTCGAAAATATACCAAATCAAGTGACAAGTAATTCACAAGTCAGCATTAGGTAATGAGTACCAGGAAATGAGTACGACAACTGATTGTCTTTGACATTGTTCACTGAATAACTTTAATACTGGAATTTCGATGCCTTTCAGCTGACTTGTGGTTGACTAGTGATGGCGTCTGTCAAATTAAACACTTAATCAATAATGAGACAAACTCTTTTGGTTTCCAGGTCAGTGCAATCTCAGGCCGTGGCTGGAAACTTTTGGCCCAGAAGATGGGTCTATCAGCTCCTCACATCTGCTGCCTGAGAGAGAGGTACCTCTGCCCCGGGCAGGCTCTCTTGAACTGGTACCTTGGACAACAGGTAGTTCCTTAAAAAACAAAAAAAACTGTTAGGATTGAGACTGTAATTTTTTTCCGACAGTGACAACATTTTGAAAAGTCTGAATGATGGAAAAACCAGCGAAAATCTTCACGAAATATGGGTTTCATACTTGTGTCCTCTTACGGCAGCAGGTTATTCTGTATCAAAATATTAAACTTGTTGACCCAAGACATGGTAATCATTTAAACCTGTTATGGTAGTAAATTCTGATACCAACCTGAAATGAACTTAACCGATCACAATAAAAACAGAGAATTGGTCAAAATGATATAAGACTATATGTAGTCACACGACCATTTCCTTGTTGGTTCTATAGGTTGCACTGGTCCCAACACGTGAAGCACTACGAAGACTCCTTGATCTCTTCCGAGAAATGGACTGGCCTGAGCTCGAGACCATTCTCATGAGAGAGATCCAAAACACAGACAACAAAGATCCAGGCCAGGATTGGAGCACAACACGTCCTAGAGTTTATGAAATCATCGACGACGAGGCTAATCAGGCTATGAAATGTGCTGGAGACACACGAATTGCAAAGAGCAGTCCTGGATTACAAAGGAAGAATTCATACGAGGCACCAGAGAGAAATCGGATGCCTGTTCCAACTCCAAGAAGTAGCCCCAAAACTGTTATTAAGAGAAAAGAAGACTTCCACCAGGCTAAGGTAGATATACCAGATCCTGATATCCTAAAATCCGAAACTCAAGATGAAGAGCGGCCACGCAAAAGCCCCTTCAACCAGAATTTTCACTTCACAAGCTCTGGTTCTGAGAAGATTATAAGCCCGGTTTCAAGTCCAACAGGGTTCTTCTACCAGCCGCCTCTGACACAGCTCCCCAAGCCAACGCTGTGGAACACAGCACATGGTGCTTCACAGCACAAAAGATCTCAGTCTGGTGCCCCTCCTGAAAGAGAAGATGCGAGCAACAGTACTCCTTGTCAAGATAAAGAAAAGCAAAGTGGCTTTGATGAGCAGCCTCCTTCGATCCCACTTCTGCCACCGAATGAAGACACAACAGAATCAGCCATTGTCGAAGAAAATCCATACTTAAAACCTAATGTCAAAGACAAAGTTAGACCTTTTCAGACAATGGAGAAACCTCACAGCATTAGACCTCCTCAGAAGAGGTTCAATAGGGAACTGACAGCCCCAACTCCACCGCAGCGTACCACTTCCGTCAGGTTGAGAACAGCAAGACCTCAGATTCCGCGTGGTTCCCAAGAGGTTGAGCCTTCTACCTTTCCAGAAATCCCGTCTGCCAGCAATCAAAGTCAGCATGACCGAGAACACGAAGAAGTCATTTATGAATGTCACCAAGTAACCGATCAAACACCTGCAGTGGAGGAGCATCCCCAGTTTGCCTTATCCCTCCAGTTGAAAAAGAGAGTTTTAAAAGACCTCTTGAAGAAGAAATTACTCAAGGTAACAGGAAGAGAGGAAGCTGATCCAGAAGTACCGGTACGACGCCATAGTATGTCTTTGGATGGATCAATCCCGGAGTCTATTTATGACGATGTTGATATCCTCCTCGAGGAAAACAAGGAACTAGCGATGATGCAGGATGAACCAGGCGGAAAACAGCTTTTGGAGAAGATCTTGCAAAGCTCTGCTTTCATGGGTCTATTGTCAAAGATTCCACATAGTAAGTTTATCAAATGATGGTCTTAGGGTTTAAAATGAAATTATTCTGGATATAATGTGAATCCACTGGTTCTAGTTTCAATTTTAAGAACTGGATTTCACTTGTGAATAATTCTTGAATGAGATAGCTAAAATAATTGTACACCTTCCCTCCCCTTCTCTTTTAACTGTCAAACATAAAAAAATCTCCGAGATTCAGTATTATATATATTTTTGGACCTTGATATGAATTCTTCAAATGAGCAAAATAGAAACATGCTACTGATAATCCATCTACTGTACATTCTTTTTTAAAAGGCACCTCAAAAAGGAAAACTCCACTCCCGGAAGACTTGAAACCTAGAGCTGCAACTGATGACATGGTTTACTATGAAGACATAAGTACAAGTGTCCCTGATATTCCAGTGAGAAAAACATCCAATCAAGAGGCAGACAGATCTGGTGAGCTAGCTCGTACCATTTTATATAAATGCCAAAGTTAGACACAGTTTTGTCAACTCTCTATTTTTTTTTTTTTAACATTGAGACCCATTTTGTATGGGCTGTCCCAAGTGTATGAAATAAAACCGTGTTAGCAACACATTCAATAAATTCCTGTGAACACCCTTATTTTGGAGTGTTATTGATTATTTTGTATTTTCAACAATCAAATAATATATTTGTAATTATAACTCCAGTGGCCAATGTAGGTTTTAACTAAAAGGGGGGGTGTGTTACCTGAGCGTGGTAGGGGGGTCCGGGGCATTAAACCCGTAAAGCAAATAATATATTTGTAATTATAACTCCAGTGGCGGATCTAGGTTTTAACTAAAAGGTGTGGGGGGGGGGGGGGGGGGGGTGGGGTTGGGGGTGGGGGGGGGGGGGGGGGGGGGGGGAGGGGTTACCTGAGCATGCTAGGGGGGTCCGGGGCATTAAACCCGTAAAGAATGTCCCCCCCCCCTCCCTCCCCCAACCCCAATCCCCCTAGATCCGCCACTGAACTCTGATGTGATGCAGGTTATCCATTTTGTCGGAGTATAACCATCCATATATCCTTCTTCATTTTTGAGTGTTGGCCTTCTGTATTTTGTCAACCATGTCAACCCGAGGTTGGCAAAATGTGCAAGGGGTTTGCAACAGAAGGATCTATACTGTAGGAATTGCAAAAGTGCTTAGGAATTGTGCTTACGTCAAATACATTTTAAAACTCGAACTCCACAAAACCATCTCCATCAAATTTGCATCTGGTAATTAGCTGGTGCAAGAGTTTACTTTTCACAAGTTTTTATTTCATGCCATGAACCCAAACCCTTAAGAGTATGAACTCGGGAGAAAGTGCTAGATCTACCCCACCTTTATCTAACTCATGTAACACCTTTCCCCGTTTGAATTAAAAAAATACGTTCAGAGGTAATCGCTACCAATTTACCCTTCTCAGGGGTGGTTGCCAAAAAGACAATCGCTGATGTAAAACCCTGTGCTGTAACAGATGAGATGATCTGCTATGAAGAAATCAACGAACTTGAGGTTCTGACTAGAACTGTCATTCCGAGCAGTAGTGGTGAGTGTTACCAGTTTATTATGAAAGCAATGTGTTTTCACAGTTGCAAGCAAAGTCAATCACGTGTAAAATGCATGTCAATCACCTGACAATCCCTTATCCATTATTTATCAGTCACAATTCAATCACATGTCAAATCACATGTCAAATCACAAATCTGGTCAAAGCCATTACTCTTGATTTAATACCATGCATTGTTTTGTCATTTGGCAGATAGTCAAACAGATTCAAAAGTATATGCAACATATTGTCACAGCTCCTTTGAGCTATTTGGCTTGACCTTTGATTGACTCATCATGATCGACTTGTGTTTTATTTTTGAGTGACTTTTGATTTAAATTTGACTATTTAGTAAACTGACTTATGAATGACTTGCTTTACTTTTGATGAACTTCTGTTTTGTAACTGACTTTTATAACTGACTGAGGGGTTAATTGTGATTGGCTTGCAAGTGACTTATGATGGCTTGTGACTGACCTGTTATGAAGTATTACGATTTGTTATGACTTGACTACAGCCCTATCATAAACCTCCTACTTCATCAGCCTCTGCAAGCTAACTCACTATGACATCAAGAATGGTTCACACACAAAAATCCGAGCATCTCAACACTGTCAGTAAACAGGGTGGCCCCCAAAAAAACGGACAAACATACTTCAACCACCCTGAGGCCAAAACTACCAAGACACCAAGAAATCCTGATTCGGTCCAGTAGTTTTAGCTCCAGACCTTATTTTGTGAAGCAAAGTGAAAGGTCCTTTTACACAGAGAATTAACTAAACCGTGCCTGCAAATTTGACACGATTTGCTTAAAAATAATCTGGAGCTAGAACTACAGCTGGACCGAATTGTAATTTCTTGGTTTCATTTTTCTTCTATAGATAGATTCTCAATCCATTGGTATAGGTAGTTTGTACCTCGGGGTAGTGGAAGTGTGTCCGATTGTTTTTTTGAGGGGCCACCCTATATAGTCACTTATTATAAGCAGTAAAATGTAAGTCTTAGCCAAATCAATAAGATTGTAGTTTCTGATTGTTTTTCCAAAGATATCGGCTTTCTTTTGATTTTTAAGGAGCTGCTTCCAATAAACCGCTTCCACCTATACCCCCTCCAACTAACATCCCAGCCACGACACATGATATGGACTGCTATGAAGGCATCTCCTCTTCGTCAGTTTTAACTCGAACAGAATCAGACAAGGTCAAAGTCAAGACCCCGGGTGGGGAGTTGAAAACGGTCCGCAAGTTTGTTCCCAAGATGAGAGCGGTTCCGCCAAAGCCAGAAGAGACTTATGAAGTCATGCCGATAGGACAAGGGGGCGTAGAGAAACCTTAAACAATTGCCTTTTTCATTTTGACGAGGTAACCCATTAGAATCTCTCAACTCCCATGAATTTCCAGTGGGGTGCCTTAGTTGGGGAAAGAAATTCCTGAGTTTAACCCTATATAACCATCCTGAATGCTCTAAAATCATCTTTGCCAAAGGGAGTAATTCGGAGGAATTGAGTGCACCTGGACGTTGATGCATCACAGGATTTTGCAGGATTTAGGGATTAGAGGTTTTTGCCACTGGAGGAAATGCATAATCTAATGCTGGAAGATTTTGCGGGATGAGGTTAGAAAAGATGATTTTGAGGATAGGTGTATTTTTGTTACTTTGTATATATTGTTCATGCTCTATTCAAATTCTCCTTACAGCTTCAGTCAAGGCAAGTTATGTCGTAATTAATTAATTGTACAGATCTATAGGAAACGTTTGCATACAAGGGGTCATGGTCACTTGTTGTAGTGCACTCAGCAGCTTGTTGCATTTTTAGCTGCTTTGTAAACCTTTGTAAAGTCCCTTTATGAAATGGCAAAATAACTTAAATTCTACTTGATACTACCGCAAACCTTTATTTACAGTTAGGAAATCTGGTTAAGAAATGAGGACTGTACTGGAAGCATAACACACACAATCTTAAGATAGTAACTAAAAATATGAACTTGTAAAATATATAATTATACAAATTTTCAATAATTGTTTGCTCTCTATTGTTTAAATCAATTTCCTTAGAAGTTTGATGCCATTACATGATTGTATATAGGCATATGTACAAGAATAGAAAGTATAACGCCTGCATAATAGTGTATTGTGCCAATTAAAGGAAGCAATGCTTAATAAATGTTTATTAGATAAAATGTTCACTTGGATATTAATAATGTAAAGCGTTTTGATCTCAGTAAGTTACAAAAAGTACTATATACATGTACAAGGAATTTTGAGGATTGGGGTTACTTCGGGTTTAAACACTTTGGAATTGCAGGGTTTTGCAGGATTCAGGTTATGTGTAAAAGTAATGGGATAGGAATAATGATTTAGTGTTGGATAATATTTTTTCTGAAAAACTACAAAATTGTGTCAGGATTTTGGTACTACCTGTACTACCATTGTTTAAAGGTAGGATACACCATTGGTAATTGCTCGAATTATCATGAATAGGTAGATTTGGGGGGTAGTATTTTATAGTAAATATCGTTTAACTGACCTGTCCGAAGTTTTACAATCATGGATGCCGAGAAAAACACGAAAAACAGCGTTTGTTTTCAACCGGCGTCGAGCAGTTATTCTTATGTTATCTTTGTTTTTACGCGATCGCCGGCCGGCGATCACAAATTTTTCTTTATAAAACTCTACTTTTCGGAATAATTACAGGATATCTAGTGCAATCATTTTGCTGAATGCCTAGAATAATTTTTTACTTTCAAATGAGTAAGATATTTCTTAATAATTCGGTAGTAAATATTTTTGATATCTGCAAATGGTGTATACTACCTTTAATTCATGATTGTACAATGTATTAACCTGTACTCGAACATTATTTGGAATAGCTAGTACAGATGATTAACAATTTAAATCATATTAACCTGTTTACAGTACATGTATAGAATTTATACAAATTATTAAAATAAACAAAAAATATCAAGAAAAGAATAAAAACAAAAGCCCGAGTAAGGAAAACATGAATACAATTTTGACCTGGGGCCAATTTCACAAAACGCTAAGACGGGTCTTAAGAAAAGCGACTCGTCCTGGGATCGATTTCACTAAACTTAAGACACGTTCAACACGTCCTTCCTTCGCAGCGCGGCTGAACTTGTCTTAACTTAAGATCGTTCCCAGGGTCGTCTTATCTCATTAATAAGTGCGTTAATCTGTACATCGGTTTTTTTAATATCAAAATGTAATTACTTGGCATGATTGATGGAATTATAAAAATATATCCAATAATGTGAGATTTTATTTATAAAATGTTCATGTAGATTATAATTTAGGAGAAGATGGAAGCACAGTTGCGTGTATAATTGCTTTTAACAATTTGCAGCAAATTTTCTAAGGTACTACATGTAGTTTGAGTCATATCTCAGAGAAGCCCACAGCATGAATGGTTTAAAAGATATCATGCATTCAAGTTACCCCAGTGCCATGAAATTTATTTCACTTGTACTTCAGACTGTATTAAACTGTTCATTTTGCAGCAGGATTTACAGAAACAAATTGAAGAGTCATATTATTATGTTACATGTATTAGAAAACTTAAATTATCTTGTAATTAGGTTTCCACATAAAATTTCTTTTACTAATTGTCAACATTTTTAAGAATTATTTTTGTATTAGATAACTTTTCCCCAAGCTTGCTCATCAAAGTGGATTTGTGGATCAACTTACAACGGCTGGCTAAAACCGGTTCCTGCTAGTCAAATCTGGATTCCAGTACTTCATTTGCTTTCCCTGATTTCTGAATCGGGATATAGGAGTCGCTTCAATCAAATTTGTGCTGGTTGATACATGATTCAACCGATGTGTATTGCGTTTTCATTTTAATGATCAACTGAAAATATTAGTGGATTGGGATCAACTTACGGGTGCCGAATCAATCAAATCGGTTTCTGTTGCTTAAGAATGCCGTTTTTTACGAGCTCTTCCCGGATCATGCCATAGGCTGATGCATCCTCAATGGTTGGTGGGATCTGAAGAAGAAAAGGTATGGTTTGAAAAAACCATCAATCAATCACAAGTAAGCCAAACAAGATTACAAGTTGATCACAGGTCATTGCGATTCAACCTCCAATCATCACTAGTCAATCCTAAAGACAATCACAGACTTGTGCCATGTTCTTCACTTAAAAGGTAAGATACAACTTTTGCAGATATACTTTTTTACTACCGAATTATTAGGAAATATCTTACTTATTTGAAAGTAAATAATGATTGTATGCATCCAGCAAAAGGATTGCACTAGATATCCTGTAAATTTTTCTTAAATTTTATAATTTAAAAAAATCACTATCGCTGGACGGTGATCGCGAAAAAACAAGAACATAACAACCACTGCCCGACGCCGGTTAAAAACGAATGCCGTTTTTCTCAGCATCCATGATTGTAACACTTCGGACAGGTCGGTTAATTAATATTTACTATAAAAAAACAAATCCACCCATTCATGATAATTCAAGCAATTACAAATGATGTATCCTATTTTTAAAGTCCCTGGACAAACTTTGATATAATAAATAGACAAATAAATATATAAATAATGGATATATATATAACGCGCCGGTATCTGCCACGAATGACGCTCAGGGTGAAATACAATTTTAAAAAATCAGAAAAAATAACACAATCAATATGAAACTAAGCTAAATATCTGGAACAAATAAGTCTTCACGGCAACTTTAAATTCAGAAACCGTGAAATAGGCAGTGTCTTACAATTGTCATAGATAGCTTCATTGGAGTGGACAAATGCATGCTCATTTGTGCTCTTTATGCATATGCTCATCAGCATGAGATGACTTGATAACAAATACATAAATATATACCAGTACTCTGAAACTGGCATTATTATAGCTTACATTGAAAGGCCTTCCGTTGGCCATGTCGGCCATGCTCTGTCGTGGGATTTTACCGGACCGTGTTTTCGGCAGCTTGGCGATGATCACGGCTTTCTTGAAGGCAGCTACCGGACCCACGCCATTGCGGACTGCCTCTATCACCTCCTTGATAATCTGCTGATGGGGTTTATCCACACCTAAAAGACAAGTTCACCAATTGTTAACCCGATCCAAGGCAATTTTGTTTTGTTTTTAACAAGCTTGATCTCGGGAAGCTGCAGGTCGACAAAATTTAACAAATTTGTGTTCACACCTAGAATCTTCAGAGGACATTACTGACGTGAGCCAGCACAGTAAGGAATTAGCCTGGTTTTCGCTCCTCTCTAATGTCCTGCCATATGAAGGGACCAAACAGAAGATATGCAACTGAGCTGTGAGCTGGTACATGTACATGCGCATATATGTCTTTTTGTTGTTGTTAAAGCGCAGATGTAAGTTACATCACAAACCAACTGCTGGTTGACTAACGATTCTCACCCAAACTTGCTCAAACCTGTCAATTGCTGGTGTCACATTCTGCAGAGACCACAGTGCGTTTGTAAATACTGTTAATCCTGAACGTTGAACAGAATCGGACAATAAGTCCACGATTGACAAACCATCCATGATTGACAGTTGTGTACAAAACATATGGGAGGTGTTTCTAGTTAATCAGTTCGCAGATTCAAAACGGATGACGAATTAACACGCCACAAGCAAGGCCGGAAATGTCTGTCAGCAGCGAGCAAGGCGGGGAAATGCCTGGGTGTGCTTCCCAGCACTATCGACCTAAACCTGCTTCGGATCGATTAAAAATAATCCTGGCACGAACTGGTTAATAACCCTAACAAAAACTCCAGGGTATTTTTGCTAGATACTCTGCCACACGCAGGAAAGTGCTGCAGCTGTCCAAATGACTTGGAAGCACAGTGCAGCAAGATTCATCAAGGACAAAAATCTCATTGTCAAACTGCCACAGAGTCACTGCATGGTCACCCAACGCAGCAGAATCCAACCCGATGACACTGTTCAATGGGGACTAGCTCTTAATAGTCTTAGACTGCATCTGGTGTTTATGCACTGTTGTCAACAGCTGAACGCACCAGACTTTTTTCCTGATGCACTGTGCTGAGTGTGGCAGGATTAGGGTTAAAGTACAAACAAAAAAAGGCACAATATGGGTCCACGATGTGTATGCGTTTCATATGCTTCATATGTCAAATGTTCTGCATTTTTTTAAACAAAAACTCGGCTGTCAGTTACCATTTTTTAGGACAACTAGTCCGATGGGAATCAACCCTTTTAGAGTATCCTGCAGTGGGATCACAGCACATTCCACAACGTCTCCTTGATCGATAATTGCCTGAAAATGAAAAGAAAAGAAAATATTTTTGAAATTTGTACACACACACACACACGCAAGTGGGTAAATGCCGTCAATAGGGGACGGGGCATTGTCCGACCGTCTTCCCTCTTTTGTTTGTACTCTAACGTTTTCGGATGATCGCCATAGGATTTGCACACGAGTCTGAATCGGGGACCTTTGCGGAATAGGGGACCCCATTGTTCCCTTTGTCATACGTCCCCTATTTCAATCAAAAACAAACGCACACACACTAAACTATTATATTTATTTCATAAATAAGAGATTACAACAATGAAAATACCAATAATGCCAGTTTATCCCACAAAAGAAATTATGAAATAAAAGGGGCCCCCGAAAAAAGTGCCCCTTTGCTCCCCTTATAATAAAAATAAAAATAAAATACAATTTAGAACTTTCAAACAAATGACAACCAAAGAAGTGACATAATGGGAATTATCGCTCTCCTCAATACAAAGGTGTGGGTATGAACAGGGTTGTAATTGAGTCGGCCCGCAAGTCGGCCCGCGAGTCGGCCCGCGAGTCGGCCCGCGAGTCGGCCCGCGAGTCGGCCCGCGAGTCGGCCCGCGAGTCGGCCCGCGAGTCGGCCCGCGAGTCGGCCCGCGAGTCGGCCCGCGAGTCGGCCCGCGAGTCGGCCCGCGAGTCGGCCCGCGAGTCGGCCCGCGAGTCGGCCCGCGAGTGGGTTCGCGAGTGGGTTCGCGAGTGGGTTTCCGAGTGGGTTCCCGAGTGGGTTCGCGCGTGGGTTCGCGAGTGGGTTCGCGAGTCGGTTCGCGAGTGGGTTCGCGAGTCGGTTCGCGAGTCGGCTCACGAGGCGGCTCACGAGGCGACTCACGAGTCACAAACATCCAGCTCATCTAAATAGCTTGTGAGTTGACTAAAAAGACCAATGACTTGTGAGTGATTTACTTGTGAGTGATTTACTTGTGGTGACATATGACTGACTCGATTACCACTCTGTGTTCAAGCAAAAAATTGTTAGAAAAAATGTAAGCTGAACAAAACCCAGGTTTCTTTATACTTGCCCTGTACTGGACTATGATTGGGTGTTGTGTACTGTTTATCAAAAAAAAATTGTTATAAAGAAGAGTTAGCAGTGAAAACTACAACTGGCTTTACTCAGGTCAAGTCACACATTGCCCTATTTCCATCCTGCGGAAGGGCACTAGAACACACCTCTTCAAGTGCAGATGCAGCAATGCGATGGCCTGCTACGTTAATGACATCATCTGCTCGCGCCTGGACCAAGATGTAACCATCTTCCGTTCGGCATCCGGCGTCCATCGTGTCGTAGTAACCCTAGAAACAAGGTTGTATATATTAGAGTAAATAAAACTTTTAGCCAGAGTTGTATTTGAGTCCCTGCAAGTCCTTTCACAAGTCCAGTTACAAGTCATTTTTATAAAGCCAGTCGCAAGTAACTGGTTTAACAATGACAAAGGAATGCTTTTGTTAACAGTTCATATGTGACCTGTCACCACAAAATGAGAGTAAAGTCGCACAATGTGATTCAGAGATATGGCCATCAAAAGTCAAAATATGAAGGGGTGGTCAATTTTAAGATTTTGCGTAATTTGGAAAGCCTGAGTCCTCCTCTACATGTTCAAATTGTTTGGGTGAGATCAGATAATCAAAAACCTCTTAAATTACGCGATTTTGCGTAGTTAGTGTTTGGATTAAAGTCCATTAGCAGTCTAATTAACATGGTAATTAAATATGCAAATCAGGTCCTCGTAAGTATCCCACGTTTTCAAAATTTTGATATTTTGTTGGTTATACAATAGTTTGTATGTGTGGAAAATTTCAACAAGAAATAATGATTAGAACATAGCCGTTGCTATGCTCAACCGACCCTTACTTGTCCTGTTTTGTAATATTTTGAGTGTTTTTGTTTAAGATGTTTAAAGTAAGTTTTCTCACAAACACGTTTTGTGAAACCCATGACTTTCTAGAACGCTGTAAAAAGTATTTATAGCAAAATCCCCAAGTGTTATGTATCATTAGAAAGCTCTCTTTATGAAGAATTTGAAAATACCAATATCTCAATTTTCAATATTTCCGACTTTACTTTCATTTTGTGATGACAGGTCACATATATCTAGTAACTTGACTTGTGATGTGAAGGACTTGCGATGCGATGGACTTGCGATGGACTTGCGATGGACAACAAGCTGACCGATTCACTTACTATAATGAGATACTGACTGACTTAATACTGACAAATTCAGGAACTGACTAGACGAATGAGTCACTGATTCTGACCGACTGACTGACTGACTGACTAATTACCTGACCGACAGACTGACTGACTGACCGGCATTCTTGGTGCTGGAAGCGCCGATGCTGCTTCACAGATTTCTGTGACGGAAACGGACGACATTCTGGGTAGCGTACCGTGACATTTCAAATTGCACGCAGCGCAGCTGAGCCACAGAACTAGTGACCCCCAGTTCACAGGTCATACAAAATCTATCCAATCAGAGCTCAAAGCCCATCAGTGCTTCCCAGCATCCAGTATGGGCGGTGGGACCAAGCAAAAATTAAAAGCTACACCGACTTACCGGGTATCTCTGATAGTAGAGGTTTTCGTACCGTTCGTCATTCTCCCAAAGTGTGTTGATAGCACCGGGGGGTAGTGGCAATCTACAAACAAATATTACATTATAAAGAAACTTTATCACAACTGTAATTTACTAGTACTAGTGCAATTATGTTGTCAGCGTGAACTAGCCACGTGTCAAGAAATCGTGCGAGCGTAATTTCCAGAGTATAGTACCCGATTTAATAGGCACTATACTCAAAATCTGTTGACTGGTTACAGCGCCTTCTGGAGGTGGCCAAGACTCACCATAAACGAAAAATGGCAGCGCCTGGCACGGATCAAGATACTCCTGTCACAAAACCTTGATTTACCCTACTAACTGAGAAAGAATGAGAAAGTTCATTTTTTGATCGCAGTCCGGCAATTGCGAATTTTTCTTTATAAAATTTTATTTTTCAGAATAATTAAAGGATATCTAGCGCAATCATTTTGCTGGATGCCTAGAATCATTATTTACTTTCATATGAGTAAGATATTCCTTAATAATTCGGTAGTAAATTTTTGCGATATCTGCAAATGGTGTATCCTACCTTAACACATACACTTTAAAAAAAAAAATTTAACACCAAAAATACTGTATTCTTCTGCAAACAGCATCAAAATGCATCAAAATAGCTCAAATGCAACTACAGAATCATTTTTGTGCAGTAAAAACATAACAAAAATTATAAAAATTGTAATAAAAACCAACTTACTTGACTGCAATTCTTCCTAGTTCGTTTGGCTTAGCCTCTTCACAGTTGTCATTCAATATTTTCACTACAAATTAAAAAAGTATGTGTTAAGGTAGGATACACCATTAGCAGATATCAAACACATTTTACTACCGAATTATTAAGAATTATCTTACTTGTTTAAAAGTAAATATTGATTGTAGGCATTCAGCAAAATGATTGCGCTAGATATCCTGTAATTGTTCTGAAAAATTTAATTTTATAAAAAAAAAATCACGATCGCAAAAAACAAGAACAACATAAGAACCACTCCACTGCCAATGCCAAATGAAAACGAACAGTGTTTTTTCTTGCTTTTCCAAGCATCCATGATTGTAAAACTTTGGACAGGTCAGTTAAAAACGATATGCGACCTGGCACCACAAAATGGGTGGAAAGTCGCAAAATAACAAAGTTGACATTTTTACATTTCTAGAAAGAAGAAGTTCTAAGCTTTCAATTGTGTGTTGCTGTAGCTTATTCCTAGGCGCCACTATACTCTTTTGTTTTAAGAAAACGGAGTTCAAAGTCCGTGAACCGTGCTAACTATACTATCACTCAGTGCAATTCAGCCACAAAAAAAACACTTTAGAGTTTTAATTGAGCTATACAATTTTGGGGATATCATAAAGAAGTTTTTGTTGTATGTAAAAACGTTAACAACTCGAAACCGAACTCCCACTCGGTGGTCGAGTGATCATAAAAAGACATCTGTCAAAATTAACTTACCATTCCATCCTGGTACCGGTTTTCCTGTGACTCCATGCGGTGGGTGTAAGTCTGTTCCCAGACCAACAGGGGAAGCAGTGATGGGCCAGCCCGTCTCTGTGAATTACAAATATCTATGACAAAAATGTGATAACGTGATGTGGAAAGGAAAACATTCAGCCGATGAATGGTAAATATTTTGAAAAAAATTAAATGGCCATAAACAATTTTACATTCCTGCAATTTAATATGAGCTTTGCCTAGTAGTGAGTAATTACCTTTGCCAAGGAGGTTGTGCTTTCGCCAGCGTTTATTTGTCGTTTTTTTGTTAGGCCAAATAAAAAAAAATTAGTTGGTGATCATCCTCTCCCGACTCTCCGAACGAGCCCCGACCCCAATTTTATAAATTTTTTTTATAATTTTTCAAAAAAACTGCCATAAAACGTGAAACCCCATTCAAATTTCTCGGGCTAGGTTTGACCCACGCCACCAACGTGCTTCTAGCGAGTACGCGCATGCGCTGTAGCCACACTTGCTAATCGCCACTGTCACTGCGCCATTGTGTTGGCCAGGCATTCCTGCAGGCATTTCCACATGTCGTTGATCGTGGTGACAATACTAAATAATACATTGTTTGTACAACATATCTTTGGTTTTCTAGTTCATTAAAAAAAAAAGCCTTCTCCCCTTTTCCCCCCCAAAAGGGATGATCACCAACTATGTTTTGTTATTTGGCCTTAGCAGGATTACGGAAACAATACTAGAGGGATTTTATCAAATCTTATAGTAGATAGATAGCTTTTTGGTCAAGGATGATTCCGTTACATTTTCAGAACAATACTGGATCCAGATCAGCAATTTGGATCACTGGTTAACATTTGTTAAAGGTAGGATACACCTTGGTAATTGCTTGAATTCTATCATGAATGGGTGGATTTAGAAAGTTGTATTTTATAGTAAATATCGGATGCTAAGAAAAACAAGAAAAACAATGTTCGTTTTCAACCGGCGTCAGGCAGTGGTTCTTATGTTGTTCTTGAATCGATAGTGAATTTGTTTTTATAAAATTCAATTTTACAGATACACCATTTGCAGATATCGAAAAATTGTACTACCAAATTATTAAGAAATAATTATTTGAAAGTAAATATTGATTTCATGCATCCAGCAAAATGATTGTGCTAGATATCCTGTAATTGTTCCGAAAAATATAATTTTATAAAAAAACCAAAATTACGATCGCCGGACGACGATAGCGAAAAAAACAAGAACATAAGAACCACCTCCCAATGCCGGTTAAAAACGTTTTTCTGGCTTTTCTCGGCATCCATGATTGTAAAACTTCAGACAGGTCAGTTAAACGATATTTACAATAAAATACAACCCCCCAAATCCACCTATTCATGATAATTCAAGCAATTACCAATGGTGTATGCTACCTTTATAAAGGGCTACAAATTTCAAATTACAACTTTTTATGTGATGTTTGTTGCAAAAAATGCCCACAAATTGAGCAATTACGGGAGAAGTTAATTTTTAATGTTCCTGCATTTTGGTTATACAGTGTGAAATTCTGACATTTTCTAATCGAATAGGCTACGAAAATGCCGAAGTAACGTAACAGTGCTATAACACCACTTTGTTTCTCAAATAATGATGTGCATCAGGTTGGGTTTACATGCCAAACAACCGACCCAAAACATTATACATATAAACCAAATCTAATCCGAAACGAGTCAGAACTCTCCATCCCAACCCGACCTAACCCGACCCGACCCGACCCGACCCGACCCGACCCGACCCGGCAAAAATTCAGTAAAAAAACATTACAAAAATTATGTTTGTTTTTGTTTTGGTACCTGTTTGCCACCAGTTGTCCAGTACCGGGGTTTTGAAGACTTCCTTGCTCCAGTGCATAGTTTCCTGATCACAGTGCTCACCCGCAACAAACAGGGTCCGAAATCTGGTCAATTCAAGACAAATACCGGTATCTGATAAATGATGTTGCGGGACCAGACAAAAATAGAATTATTAAGAAATATCTTACTCATTTGAAAGTAAATAATGATTCTAGGCATCCAGCAAAATGATTGCGCTAGATATATAAACAATATAATTAAAAAAAAAAAAAAAAGCGATTTCGATTGTGAGAAAAACAAGAAAAATGGCAATCATTTTGGGTCGACGTCAGGCAGTAGTTCTTATGTTGTTCTGGTTTTTTTTGTATAATAAAATTCAATTGTTAGTAACAATTACAGGATATCTAGCGCAATCATTTTGCTGGATACCTATAATCATTATTTACTTTCAAATAAGTAAGATATTTCCTAATAATTCGGTAGTAATTTCTTGTTTATATAAATGGTGTATCCTACCTTTATCAACTACTGATGAATTGGAAGATCTAAGGAACCTGGAAAAGGGTTGTGACTTCCGTCTTGTTTCCACTCACTTTGTTAGTGGGTATTCCTTGGCATATTCCCCAGCCTCATCTTCTTTCATGATGGCTCTCAGGGCAGTGGGCGCGACGAACATTCCAGTGACATCGTGCTGCTGAAGAACACGGAAGAAAGCACCAGGGTCGGGCGTGCCTACGGGTTTACCCTACATGTCAAGCAAACACTTGCAATAAAACGTCGCATATGTGACCTGGCACCACGAAATGAGCGGAAAGTCGCACATTGCCAAAAACGAGTTATTGGCCAAAACGTCAATTTTTCAAGTGGGAGGTCGTTTAAACCTTCGTTATCATATCCCAACATTTTATAGCTCAATTAAAACTCTAAAGTGTGTTTTTTTGTGGCTGAAATGCACTGATTATTCACGTCTTCCAAACTGGCTAAGGGAGGTAGATTCAGTCACTACCATATAGTTGGCACGGTTCACAGACTTTGAACTTTGTTTTCCCAAAACAAGGAAGCATGACTTCAGCTATTTCAAAAAAGTATAGCGGCGCCTAGGAATGATCTACAGCAACACACATTACATAATTTGAAAGCTAAGGACTTCTTCTTTCTAGAAATGTAATAATGTAAATTTACATTCCACCCATTTCGTGGTGCCAGGTCACATATACTGTACTTATGTGAGGGTTTTAATCAAGCTAAAAAAGCATAAAAATACAATATTTACATGTATTGTCATTTATGTATTTATCCAATTTTGTTTTAATTGATGTATGCAGGGCCCTAATGAAAACCAGTTTTTAAACTGTTTGGGCACACCCTGAGTTAGGAAATGTAATAAATAAAATAGATGTAGAATTGTTAGGTCAGAGAATCAGTCAAGCCGGCTTGTTCCCCCTCATCATGATATGGTATGTAATCATTTCCGGCCTTGCTTGTGACGTGTTTATGCGTCATCCGTTTTGAATCTGGGGAAAACTTGGCGTGTTTATTCACGTCTTCCAAACTGGCTAAGGGAGGTAGATTCAGTCACTACCATATAGTTGTGTGTGTGAGGGAAGCCACAGCCAAGTAATTGAGACGCGGACATCATTACCTCATAAACAATCGTCTGGCATCTGGTCAGCAATGGAGCCCAGCAAATGTAGGAGTGACCTACAACCCAGCCGAGGTCAGAAGCCGCCCACCATGTCTAGGAAAAAAATCTGAACTAAATTTATACAAATAAACACACAACATGTACCCTTTTACTTTCTCATTAAAGGTTGATACACCATTTGCAGATATCGGAAAAAAATTACTACCGAGTTATTAAGAAATATCTTACTTATTTTAAAGTAAATAATGATTGTAGGCATCAAGCAAAATGATTGCGCTAGATATCCTATAATTGTTCCAAACAAAATAATTTTTATTTAAAAAAAAATCACGATCGCCGTAAGAAAAACTGCCTGTCGCCGGTTGAAAACGAACATCGTTTTTCATGTTTTTCTCAGCAACCATGATTGTAAAACAAGTCCACATATTCCTGATAATGCAAGCAATTACCAATGGTGTATCCTACCTTTTGTTAAAGTTAGTCAAAACAAAAATGACCAAGGAAATCACCAGATTGTCTCATATGCATGAGTTTCGTTAGGCCATTTTCCAAACCCCTGGCTTCGGCTCTGTTCGGACTCCAGCCCATTGCTAAACTGCACGAATCAAGCCTCAGACGAAGACGAGGACGAAGAAGAAGCTGGTTTGGAAAACGGCCCTACTTACCTCACCCGGATCGATCCCATAAATGTTCTTCATGGTCCAGTTTAGGACCACAGCATGGCTGCCACTTGGCCTTACAATCGCCTACGAAGAACCACCAAACAGAAACAAAATTGTTAGAGAACAAGCTTGATTTTCAATTCTTGATCCCGATTGGTCGATCCATTGGGACATCAGGGGCCAATTTCATAGAGCTGCTAAGCACAAAAATTTGCTTAGCACAAAAAAAACTCAGTAAAAGCAGGTTACCAGCCAAAACTCCATGTGCTTTTTATGCTAAGCAAAAACCAGCTGAATACCAGTCACAAACAATATACATCAACTGAAAATTTGGTTCGTATAACCCTGTTTGTGCCAAGGTAGAATTTTCATGCTAAGCAAATTTGTGTGCTTAGCAGCTTCATGATATTGGCCCCCTGATCCCATGCCACATACAGCAGTCCCAGTCTATAGCACTGTGCATTGAGTTTCATGCTGAACATTTCAACTGTGGCAACATTTGCTGTGCAACCCAAGACTATTAATATAACAGCATTCATATTGGGCACTTGTACTTTATAAAATGTGTGCATACATCAAACCAGTTAATATTGTTTGATTTTATTTTATGAAAAGACTGAAAATCTGGCTGTTAACCAGTTCGCGCCGGGATTATTTTAACATCACCGAGCCGACCTGCGGGATCATTTTTTAACGAAACTTGATTCGAAGCGTGTTCAGGCCAATAGTACTGGGAAGCACACCCATGCATTTCCGGTCTTGCTCTCTGCTGACAGACATTTCCAGCCTTGCTCGTGGCGTGTTTCAAAACGGATGACGCATAAATGCGTCATTCGTTTTGAATCTGGGGAAAACTTTGCGTTTATATACGTCATCAGGCGAAAACTGGTTATATCTAAATAAAAATTTGTATTAAAAAATATATACATGTGTGGGTTAAAAGGTAATATACACCATTTGCAAACATAAAAAAAAAAGTACTGAATTATTATGAAATACCTTACTTGACTGTAAGTAAATATCGGTCTCAAGTACAAGAAAGTGACTGAGATCCTGCCGGAAATCCCACCAGGATATTCGGTGGGATTCCACCGTGAATGTTAAAGCGGGATAAACGGGATCCCGTTAGAAATCCCACTGGGATCACAGTAGGATCCCATCGGGGTACAAGGTGGGATCCTGGGATCTATCTCGATCCCGGTGAGAAATCCACCTAAATTCTGGTGGGATCCCGGTGGGATTCCCAATCCCTATGAGAAATCCCACTTAAATTCTGGTGGGATCCCGGTGGGATTCCCGATCCCTATGAGAAATCCCACTTAAATTCTGGTGGGATCCCGGTGGGATTCCCGATCCCTATGAGAAATCCCACTTAAATTCTGGTGGGATCCCAGTGGGAATCTCACTGGGAAGCTGGTGAATCCCACTGGAATCCCACTGGGATCCCACTGGGATCCCACTGGAATCCCACTGGGATCCAACTGGGATTCGCACTGGTATTTTTTAAAAGCAGGATAACAGGTATCCCGGCAGGATTCCCAGGTATTCCACTGACATAACGATGGGATGCAGGAACGGGATAAAAAGACCCCTCTCGATCCATAAAATGGCCTCGTAGTATACTTGTGGCCAAATGATATTGTGGCTATTGCTACAATATACTTTTAAGCCCTGCATATATAGTGGATGAGTTCTAAGAGGCCTACTAAATGAAAATCCTCAAACTACGTGTACAATACTTGACCCAAAAAGCACAACTTCACCTGCAATCTTTACACAAAACATTTCATGGTTAGTTGATTTGAAATAAGTCCAATATTGACAAACGTTCACTGTTGAGTTTACCCCCAACAGTCCTCAATCCTTCAACAGATGTTAAGGATTGAGGACTGTTATGGTTAACCCTAACTCCCTCACCATTGTTATTGAACAATACAATTCCTTCAAAATCCTCCAACTTCCTTTGTTGTGTAAGGAGTTAGGGTTAAGGAACAAAACATAATGGTCGTCCCGAAAAGTTAAAATACAAACAGAGGACAACAGACGATTGGAAGTATTTATAAAGCTGTGAGTATTGACTTCAAATAGGGAAAGTTCGGGAATGGTAGTACTAAGTAGCTACCTGTAAACATTCCAAACTGGATTGTAAATGTTACTTCCAAACTATTTACACTTTTGTCCGTAACCAAACATATTCGCAACTTGCGAAGTCAGTCGGTTACACATACACTAACCTTAGGCTGGCCCGTAGTTCCAGAGGAGTACAACAGATAAACCGGGTCCGAGGCCAGGACGGGAACGCAGTCGTGGCCTCTTGCTTGCGCCATGGCTTCGTGCCAGCAGAGATCCCGATCGGCTATCAAATCGGAGGGACGAAACTGGCAGAGAGATATATACAAGTGGCTAAAATGTCGGTGGCAGAAATTTACTCTAGCAAGACTGCAACCCCAACCCCAACCCCAACCCCAACCCCAACCCCAACCCCAACCCCAACCCCAACCCCAACCAGCATTTAACCAGTTCGCGCAAGGTTTTTCTAAACAATATTTAAAGTTGTCAGTAAAAAGCACAGCTTACATCTGGTCGATTGTAAATGATACAACGCTCCGGTGTGAAGTCGCTCAGGCTGATTGCCTTGTTCAGAAGTTCCTTGTAGTCCACGATATGGCTCGGCTCGACACCACAAGAGGCAGATACTATTAATTTGGGCTGGAACCAAAACGAGTCAATAAACATTTGGTATTTGGGTGCTACACTAATTCGGGGGATTAACACGCATGGCAGTTTGGGCCGGTACAGCAACTGGAAGGTTAAAGACTAGGTGGAAGTTAGGTGTAATATTATAGCCATTCGATCGGTAGAACTGCCTAAGCCTAAAACTCCAAGGTATTTTGGCTAGAAACCCTGCCAGATGCATCATTCGCAAAAGTGACTTGGCTGCAGAGAGATCCATCAGGTCAGAAATGTCAAGGTCAAACTGCTTCAGAGTCTGTGGTGACAGAATGCAGCAGGATCCATCTCTGTCATTGTTCAATGGGGATTAGCTATCGCAGTCTTAGAGTGTGGTTGTTAAATACACTGTTGTTGACAGCTAAATCCATCAAAGTGCACCAGACTTTTTTACCTGATGCAGTGTTCTGTGTCCGGCAGGGTTAGGGTTAAAAACATGAAAGGTAATAGTTCAGAGGTTTTTACTCACAGTTTGGCAAACCAAATGCCCAAGCATGTCACTTTTCAAAGTTTGTGATATTACAAATCTGTTAAGTAAGTTTTAGCAGTTTGAAGTTGATTCACTCCATTTTCTTGAAAGATTAATGTGCTTCGCAAAGCATCGTGGGTCCAAATCGGAAGGTGTCATCAGATTACTTATTTTCATTAGTTGGCTAAAAAAGGTTAGCGCCCTCAATCGGAGCGTAGTATTTGTATCTATAGAAAATGTGAGGAGGGCGCTAATATCGTAACCGAAATGTTGTTCAGCAAACAAATTTGGCACAAATAATGGGGCGACTTTAGTTTCGTGAAATCGGCTGCAGAACTTGAGATCAATACATCCTGTGTTTGTAAGAAAGCATTACAAACTTTCTATTACAAAATTTTAGAAAAAAAAAATAATACAAAAAAATGAAAATTGACAGGTATAGATACCTTTGCATGGTTTATCCGCACAGCGAGTTCCTTGGATGCGAACCCGCCAAACACTAATCCATGGATTGCCCCAACGCGAGCCGAAGCCAGCATGGCGATAATAGCTTGAGGTATCATAGGCATATAGATGACGATACGATCACCGTACTTCACGCCTTGCTTGATGAAGACCTCCGCCAACTTGGAAACCTGATTGTAAAAGAAGTTGATAAAGGCATATATTCAATGCATCTGTACATGTGTACAAAATGTTCTAATTTAAATCTAAACAGGTTCACTTGTGACTTTGCACAATTTTGTTTAGGCAAAGCAGCTTGGCAAAAGCAGTTTACATTGTTTTTCAATGAGGGATCATCTGAAAAGAGAAAGAAAAAAAAGAGTATGCATGATCTTAACCCAGGTCGTACAGTACAGGGTTCATGATCAATACCCGACTAGATAGAGCAAGCTTCCTTATACACCAACTCCCTGGTCTATACCCATCCTGGCAAATCTCAACACCATATGGCAAATATTACACACAAATTGTTGGACTGATTCTGGAGGTATATATGCCAAACCCAGTGTAAAAGACTGCCAGTTTAGGGGTCCAGTATCCATCCTATTTGATCTTCGTAAAACCTGGTGTCAGACTTCGACTGGATGGGGATTGTTAGGGTTAAGCTGGTGTGCATGGCTGGTGTTTAGCTAACCCTAACCCCCTCACTGCTTTTTCTAGAAAGTATCCTGAATCCGCCACAGTCCACCAATTTTGGTTTGCAAAAACTGTTGGTGTCCTGAGTCCATCAGACTCCACCAGTATGCATACTGGAGAGATCCTGAGTCCATCAATAATCCACCAGCAAAAGTTGATGGACTCTGGCGGATTCAGGATACGTAAGGTGGCATACACAAAATTGCAGTGTGTTTCTCCATAGACTCCATCACAGTCCATCACCTAAATTTCTATATCTTAAATCCATCAAACTCCTGCAGTAACGTTAGGCTTAAAATCCTCAATCCATCACACTCCTCCAGTTTGTTCAATATGGAGGTATCCTGAATCCGCTAAAATCCTCCAAAACAGGAAATGGATTTTGATGGACTCAGGGTGGTTAGGGCTAAATTTATTCACCTCTTCCTGCAACTCTTTGTAGGTAATCTTCTGTACTGTTTTTGTGACCGGGCTATCATGAATGATGGCCGTTTGGTCACCGTGACCGGAATCCACATGCCTGTCGACTGCATTGTAGCAAATGTTTGTCTCTCCACCAACAAACCTGAAATGAAAAAAAATTGGCAAAAATGGTACATGTATAATGTACAAACTACAAAGAGATCAACACCACTGAACATTGAGAAGACACAACGGTGACTAGTATTACAACAATACTTAGCGATTCACACAAGAGCATACGGGGGCGATTAATTGGCAGAAGGCGTTTGTGAACTTGACTTTTGAAAGAGAGAACATCAATTAATGGTGAAAAATATTCCCAAACACTGTTTCCGGAAGGTTGCTCCAAATCCTATTTGTAGTGTCCAGAAAGCTTCTTTCTAAGGCATGTAGGGTGTAGGTTTTGGCATCAGGCGAGGGGTTTTGTTGGCATCGAGCGAGGAGATATGGCATGAGCTATCCGGCATGACAGTGCTGGATCTGTGTGGTTTTACTCGCCGCCTTTTGTAATGTGGTTTATACTAGCATACTGTATCTAGCTATGGCTGGTGTGCATTTTATACAACACACTAGCAGTAGCACTAGAGTTTGCAGCAGCCCGTCTCCTGTCATGTATGCTAGAAATAGCTAACTTCTCAAAAGCAAAGGCATCATTAACTTCGGCTTGTGTCATTTAATATCAGTGTACGTCCAGAATACAAATACTGTTTAAAACCGGCTAACCACACTTTTATTCCTAGTATTCTTTTGTTTTCTACCACACTCTTTTTTAATACAAAGGGTAAATTTACAGACAGAGAATTACGGCATTCACTAGACCGAGTTACTGGCCTCTAGTTATCGCTTTTTTAACATTTGGACATCATCTGGCGCTAGTAGTACTACATGTACTAGTGTAGCGCCAGATGATGTCCAAATGTTAAAAAAGCGATAACTAGAGTCCAGTAACTCGGACTAGCTCTTTCCAATGATACCAACTTCGTCATGGTTGGGTAAATAAAAGTAAAACCCACTGATGAACTCGCACTACCCTACTTAAATCATGGAGGTAGGAAAGTACCTCCATGCTTAAATGAAGCCTAGCCATAATCATGATGATGATGCTAGGCTGCGCATGCTGCGTTATTAAATACCATTTGGTGAAAGGTGACCTACTGTCGTCTAGCACTTTGTCCCACTTTTTAAACCATGTAATCTTCTCCGCCTGTTCCTGCCAGAATTCCTCAGGTTCGTTCAGCGACCTCCGGTAAACGTCATCGTAAGTCCAGCGTGAACTGTCGCTCAGGTCAGCCGTGCGTTCCCGTTGGAACCACCCCGCTGCTGTGCCGAATGTTCGCGGTAGTGGTAAAGTTGTTGTGCTCAAGCATCCGGTCCAATTTTTCGGCCAAATTCCCACGACTGAAAAAAGTTTCTTCCGGTGATAAGACAAAAACGACGTCCATCTCCGGTGAGACAAACATCTGGTGAATTGCATACTGACAGCTTTGAACAATTATTGGATATATTAAAAGCTATACATGTTAATTGTTATGCTGCACGGTTAATAATATTAAATCCCGACACTAGAGTTTGTGTACACATTTGTGCATGTACAATGCATACACATTACGTGTCAATGTACAGCTAGTGATGAATGGACCGTGCACTGGCATGCCAAACTTAAAACCTGATTTACCATTTACAAAGAGGAATACATTATAAATTCTTTGTGTAGTTCCACATAAAAACGCTGCTAGCAATTATGTTACTAGTTTTGAAAGGTATATATAAATGTAAATATTTATAAAGCACTATATACTATGTATACAAAAATTACGACTATAATTTAGGGCCATTGTTGTTTACAGTCCAAACTCCATTAGAAAAACCCCCCTCAAAAATTGTATGGATACGCCCGATCTCCTGTACTCGCCACCTGTCAACTTAGATTTGTTGAAGGTATCTTGTACAGTGTTGAATCCACATAAGTCTGCGGTCAGTGACTACTCTTTAAAAGTTGGGATTTCAATAATTAAGCTGATTATTTCATGTATTTACATGTTGAATTAAGTAGTGTAAGCGTGTGGATACTTTCTGGAGGTATGATCGTCCAAATATAAGTTTCATGCACTTCTTCATCTGCTTCTTCATCTTTTATTTCATGATCATTGGTAGCCTCAAGCTCACCTATAACTTTAAATTTATGTTTTACGAACTCGGGGAGAGTAACATTATTTGTCGAAGGTATACATCGACCCATTTGCCAGGTTTTTGTGTACAAAATTACATTATGTTCCCGGCGGCCACGGCAATCACGTTTCACCGTGGACGGACAAAACGGGATGGACATGAGACAACGCGGAGGGACGGAATGAGCAAACATGACAGGCCGTGATTGCCGTGGATGCCAGTCAAACAAAATTTGCCACGGCAGTCACGGTGCGGATGAGAAACCTAGGCCGTATACGGGGTGAACGCACTGACCAAACGTGACACGCCGTAACAAAACTTGGAGGCGGTCCGTACGTTGTGTGGGACGGGATGCATGTATATTCCCCGGCATCTCACGGTCCTTTCAAGTTTTGCCACGTTCTGCCGCGTTTAGTGCGCGTTTTGTCACGGTTGCTTCACGGTTGCTGCGCGTTTGTCCCGTTTTGCCACGTTTTGTCACAGTTCTCACGGCAAGCTAGGGTGTATGGTAGCCGTTTCGTCGCGTTCAATGATCACGGCGCGTCCCGGCGGCGTGCGGTTTACGGGCCCGGCGCGCTAGTACGGCGCGTTGTGTTCTACTCTATACGGTCTGACACGGTGCGAGCGGTCTGGGAAGGAGTATATAAAAGCCGGGCCAGGCAGGGGAGCTTCATTAGAGTCTGAGCAATTAATCGACGTAACATTACTGCATCTACAATACGAAGAGAGAAGGCCAAGCTTTGAAGAAAGAAGGCCAAGCTCATGATGCCACGTACCGAAGAAGCCAAGACGTACGAAGGCCCCCCCGTCCTGCACCACCACCACCACCACCAGTATAGAGGAGCAGGAGCAGCCTGAAGATCCTCGCCGTTCACCGCCGCCAGATGAAGAGGAGCGTGCTGCTGCTGCTGACCCAGTCCCTGGACTGGACTTGAGGCTGAGGAGTGAAGAAGACGCACCTGCTAGGAGGAGGGCAGCCCCCTGGGTCGGAGGATGAGAAGGAGCTCATCATTGACTTCCTCCAGCAGAATCCCACGCTGTACTCCAAAAGGCTGGCTGGTTACAAAGACGCGGCGGTGAAAGACAGACTGTGGACGGAGCAGGCCAGGCAGATGAAGCGCACGCCCAACGAACTAAAGACGTGGTACGACAGCATGCGCACCAAACTCGGCAAACTAAAGAAAGTATATCACCAAGTCAGGGCAAGCTGCAGACCGCTTAACCGCAACCGACTAAGGGGTAAGTCTCACTTTACTACTGTACCAGGATTTTTCTAAATACATGTTATACAATTTGTAGTGACAGCCTCTAGCCGGCGCCAATCCAGATCTCCTGATGGGCCTTTTGGAGACCTTCCTGACCAAGCGGCAGAGTCAGGCGCACCCAGCCACCGCCTTTGGTTCCTACGTCGACGGAAGTCTGCGAAGCCTCCCACCAGCCATCCGACGTACTACAAAAGCCAGAATAATGGAGGTGTTGCACGAGTGCCAGAACGCAAAGCGGACCTACAGCAGTTCCGGCCGTACCAACCACAGCACTGAGCCAGCCCCAGCTGATGGACAGCGACCCCGGACTTAGTACGGAGAGCCTCCAGCCCAGCGTACAGCCCGTTGTACAAGGGAGCCTCTGGTCTGGCACTGAGTGGCAGCTACGTACTCCCCTACCAGTGGCCTGCTGGGGTGACCAACCCACCCGATCTCTGGCACTCGATGGATCGACCGTGGGTGCAAGAGCAGTTTCCTGAGATGAACATCACCTGTCCACCGCCCATCACTGGAATCCAGCCACAGCCACAGCCATCGTCGTCAACGCAGCCGCCATCGACGTCAGCTGCCGAAATGCAAGACATCTCGTACAGCCAGATGCTCGCCTCCGACTCCCAGCTATCAAGCCCCAACCAAGAGAGGACCAGCAGCACTAGCACTTCAGCCAAGGAGAAGCCACAGGACGACGACCAGACCAGACCACACAGACCAGTGAAGTTTTGTTTTCATCTCTTAGAAAATAAACGCAAACTTAAGTGTGTTTTTTCTTATGATAGGCCAGAATTCCGTAGAATATGGATGATTTATGTAGGAAAAGAAGTTTGAGAAAATTAAGGTCAGATTTAAAGGGATCGTATACGTTTGGTAATTACTCCAAAAATTATTGGCAATAAAAACTTACTTGGTAAGAAGTACAGCAGCTTTGAATAGTATAATGCATTTTTAGAAACTTTTCACTTCGAAGTACTGCGGTTATGTAAAAAGATATCACTTTTTATCCCCCAAAATTTGAATCTGGTCCACCTCGTTCACTGGGATGACTGGAACCATTCTACTGAGGAGGTTTTGGAGCACGACAGCAGCCTCAATGATCTCTCGCACTGTAATGAAATTGAAATGTATTTATCATACATGCAGAAAATAGATGTATTAAGTAGGGGAGATGCGGGAGAGTTGAGCCAATTTTTATATTTTGTGTCACCATATGCGGAAGAAAAGTACAAACCTGTAAAAAATTAGTGTAAGATAAACTTTAGAGTGTTGTTTTCGTTTTGAAACAATAACAGTTGGGATAGCAGTTAAGGCTTATTTATATAAAAGGTTTAAAAACAATTGGTAAAGTGGCTCAACTCTCCCTACAATATGGGAGAGTTGAGCCACTATTACAGGAGAGTTGAGCCAGCATGATAAGTCAATGGCTGGTGAAAAAACAAAATCATATTTTTTCAACTTTTGATTTATTAATTATTAAAGTAAATATGGTGCTCAATTGTTATTATCATGGCACAAAATAACATTTTCTCTCATTTATTATACATTTTTCACCTTTAGTCCAAAAATCAAAATGTTACTACATGTTTTCCCTATGCTCAACTCTCCCCATGACCAATGGCTCAACTCTCCTCATTGCGACCATTTTGTAAATAACCCAATCCTGTCTGGTGTAGAACTTTTGGTAGTTTACAATAGTTCTCTAAAATAATGGTCATATATACCCCCTTCAATAAACAAATTACCGCCATTATAGTCTAAGTCTTGCTATGGGAAATAAGACAAAACATTTATTTTTCTATTTTTCACTCAAAAGTGAAAAAAAATAAAATTGTTTAGGTATCTTTGATACTGAGTACACATGACAGTAGAGTTTAACACTAAGAATGTCGTATTGATGCTATAAACAATATTGCAAATATAAATTTTAGTGAGTTACTACTTTTCGAGTTATAGGGGGTGGCTCAACTCTCCCGGTGGCTCAACTCTCCCGCATCTCCCCTACATTTCAAATAACCATCATTAAACTATTTCTTTACATATATCATAAAAATGTACTAGAAATATTATTACAAGTACGAAAACACTGGTGCAGTAACATAATGATACTAACCCGTGTCCGGCTGGTCCCTGTTCCAAAGTTCCAAGGGAGCATCTGAATCGCTTGGCCAGGATCCCGAACGCATTCTCCACCACACGTCTTCCACGGGAGATCCGGTAATTGACCATTTGCGTGTGGAATTTGAATAATATCTGGCACACTGACTTGTTCACACCAGCTTGGCACAGTTTACATTTAAATTCTTCAGACCAAAGACATTGTTGCTATATCACGTGATTCGGGGCAAGCCTTATGCTAGCAACCCCCGGCTCTGGAATGGTCTGGTGTCTTTGTACCATTTTCAACCATTGTGAACAATGTATTGGTGCTGAGCGTCTCTAACGTAACTATGCAAGAGCTTGCCCCGAATCACGTGATATAGCAACAGTGTAGCTGTGTGAACAGATATTATTTAAATTCCACACGCAAATGGAAGATGAGTTTTTCTCTTGGCATCGCTCTTCTCCCATACGGCTTCATCAGGTAGCTTCTTAAGGCAAATGCATCGTCTCCCAGGATGAAGTAGGGGTGTCCTGGTTCTGGTCATCGTTGGGCAGAGGGCATGGTGGTGGCAACTCTATCCGGCGTTCTTCGAGGAGTTCACTGAGCTCTGAGTCATTATAGACTTGGGAATCAGACATGTGTCCCACTCCACCAACTTAAATCCATCTGAAACGATACTGGGCATCCACCAAGGCGAGGAGAGGGATACTGAAAAAAACCTTGTAGTTGTGGTACAAGGTGCCTGTGTTGGGTGGCTTGCTGATGGCAATATGCTTCCCGTCCAGAGCTCCCACCGCATGAGGCAGTTTCCACTTGTCTTCAAACTCCTGGGCAAGGGCTCTCCACTCATCGGGCGTCACAGGAACGGCGAACACTTCATCCTTGTAGGCTTCCACGATAGCTTTGCACACTTCTTGCCCCATATGGCAGATGGCTGCTTTACTGCACCGGAACGCATAGGAGAGTGATGAGTAATTGTCCCCAGTGGCCAGATGTCCCAGCGCCACTGACAGCTTCAGTCCAGGTGGTAGGGCAAAGCGGAACTTCGTGTCTTGTTTCTCTATGGTTGGTGTTACTCTTTCCAGGATCTCGTCGAAGAGCTCTGGAGGCATCCTCAGGTAGTTCTGTAAGGCGTTGACATCTTCGGTGCGGTCCTCTTTGGTGAAAAATGTTGAGTAGTGGCCCAGCTGCTGCCTTCTGTCATCCGATAGCCATTCGCGCACTCACATGGATCTTGGCCTTCTCATCCGCCTTCTTTGCCTTCTTCATGACTGCTGCACTCTGGCCTTCCCTCTCTGCAACTGCTGCTGGCCTTCTTCTTGCTGACGCAAAGACTGGCTGTATCTTGAGCATTCATGATGTTGTCTCGTCGAAATCTCAGGATACGATTGCTATTGCTTGGGAGGCCTTCTCTTTATACCGTGTGCACAAACGTGCTCCAAAGCTGCCCGTTTCATCCGTAGAAAGCCTTGACAGAACGTGAAAAACGTGTCATCAGACCAATGATCAGAACGTGAGAAACGTGGACCCCATCAGAACGTGGCAGGCCGGGAGGGAACGTAGCATCCGTGGTAGACGGCGGGCCGAATCGTGGTGCGCCTTGGAGCCTCCGGGACTCAGCAGCCCCTTTCCCCCCACGGCCCGTCACGGATACCGTGATAAAGCCTGGCAAGACCTAACGAAACTTTAATACAGAGAACAAATTGCCAAAATCACACGGCGCACTACGTTTCGGGTAAACGGGGCTGCCGTGGCCGCCGGGAAGGCGGGAACATAATGTAAACGTAGCATTATCTTTGCGACTTCTTCTAAATTTAGTTCCCCTATATCGGCTGTAGTGGTTGAATCTTTAAAAGTTGTTCACCTAACATGGTATAACATACTGTCAACACGCTCAATGTAGCGCTATTATACAGATTGTTGGCGGTGCTTTTAGTATCCATTTTTAATAAAACTAAAACATATAGCCTAGGCCTATATATCTTTTGAATATTTTGTTTTAACTTTTTTTTTTAAATTCCATTTTAAAAATCGTTAACGATCTCATCAGACGCTGGGTTCTGTCTTATTATGTGTAGGTAAAACATCGACCATGTGGAGTGCTGGCGCTACAGCGCTTTTTGTTTTCGAACGACAATACAAGTAGACTCCCAGCGACTGAAGCGCTATAGCACCCACGGCTAGTAGACTAAACCTCCAGACTGATCGATGGAGTCGAGGTTTCTTCTGTTTTTACATCTAGATACTGCATCTTGGCAATTTGTTCTTTTCTCTTTTTATCGTGTTCCGCCAATATCGAGTTACACTCGAGTGGGAGTATTTTGGGCCGTCTTGTAGTCTTTTGACTAACCGGTGTGGATACTGGCTGCTCCGGTTGACTCATCTTTTATTGTATTAGCAAGATAGTTGTCATTGTTGACAACTAAATGTTTTGACGTAATCAACAAAACTAACTACAACCGGACCGGAGACAACAAAAGACCGTAGTTGTAATAGACTTCGCCAAGTAAACTCGCCATACTGCTAGTATCACGGGATCTTCTTCTAAATCTTTCGTACCATAAGAGCATCTTCCGAATCTACGCGAAGTACGCTTAACCATCGGTAAAGTCGTGTCTAACACTCATGAGTAGAGACTCAACACGCAGCTACCTAAACAAGTAATCATTTCTTTACCCAATTTATAGCATAATAAATTGACGATGTACGGGATGAATCCCAATGTTTTGTGTTAACCTCACCAGACCCTTTCAGGGTTTTCCCCCTATACGGCGGAGTCCTAGGTCTTTTACAAAAAGTACATTTGTGTAAGTGTTGCTTTGTTATGGCTGTTTGTAAATGTATTGTATATTAATGTTCTTATTGTATCACTGGAGTGATTGACAATAAAGCTATTTTTATAAAATCACGGTTCCGGTAAGCAAGGGCGGAGTGAGTGTCCGGGAGCATCTCGATTTTGATGAAACGCCAGGCTGAAATTGCGGGAGCTTTCACTTGTTACATTTTCTTGGTGAAAGACGCGTAACTCAATATAGAAAACGGGAGTCGAGTATCATCGTTCACCTTAAAAATACTTTTTCAAAGGTAGGATACACCATTGGTAATTACTTGAATTATCAGGAATGGGTGAATTTGGGGGGTTGTATTTTATAGTAAATATCGTTTAACTGACCTGTCCGAAGTTGTACAATCATGGATGCTGAGAAAAGCAAGAAAAACGGCATTCGTTTTCAACGGGCGTCGTTATTATGTTGTTCTAGTTTTTTTCGCGATCGCAATTTGTTTTATAATAAAATTCAATCGTTAGTAACAATTACAGAATACCTAGCACAATATTTTTGCTAGATGCCTACAATCATTATTTACTTTCAAATTAGTAAGATATTTCTTAATAATTCTGCCGTAATTTTTTTTCTCTCGATATTTGCAATTGGTGTATATCCCCTCTATCCTACTAGTCTATTTATACAGGACCTTTCCCAAGAATCCTCACTGCGCTTTAATTTATGGAAGAACAAACTCTGGCAAAACGAAATTTGCTTTAGACTTGATAGAAAATGAGTACAATAATAATTTTGAAGACATTCGTCATCTGACCGACTCTTTCTAACAATTACTTTCGACGATCACTAGTACTCTTGGATAAAACACTTATTTCTCAGTACTGTACAGTACAGTACAGTATGTAAGGGATCGGTCTATTATATACTATTATATTATTTATTATTCATTGTTCAAATAATAATGTAATCTTACGTGACTATTAATTAGATTGCCACAGTGTTACCATTTTCCCACCGATTTAAAAAGGATTACAGACCAGATTCCGAAGAAACAGATCAGTACTGATGATTACAACTCGACGAATCACCTACATAATAATATGTTGCTTCATCGGGAATGTTACACATTGCCCATTAATTCAGGCACAATAATTATAATTATGCGGCACAATATAATTATGCAGTAAAATGTACATTAACATACATGTATACAAATTTAACTAAATGTATATGCCTCTTAATGTTAATTTATCACAAGAATAACTGCATGCAGCTGATATATACAAAATATATGAGTAAATATAGGAAAGATGCTAGACAACTAAACATTCTTCACATGACATTTTTTGATGACCTAATAGGGCCTATAACCTGCGATTTTCATGAAAATTAAAGTATATTTTATCAAAGGCTTTTTGTAAATTTAAATGACATTACTTTGTTTTGCTCATCTACATTCTGCAATTGATGAGTAGTTTTTTATTCCACCTGAAGCTTCTTGGCAAGTGCCCAGGCAGCATGGATTACAAATCTAAGTTATATGACTTGTGTTTTCAGTCATCACATTATTATGCAGGAAATTAAGAGAATTTTGCGTTGGCCCCTACTCATACTTCGGCTGGAGTCCATTTTTAAAGGTAATATACATTTGCTAATATAAACAAAGTACCCAAGTATTAGGACATATCGTATACTTGACTGTAAGTGCCATGACCTATAGTGGTATAGGGGATCAAGCCCGGCCTGGGCTATTACACTTCTACACATAATATGGGTATTGTTAATGCCTTGCAGTAGACAAGTTATCCATCCCAACCCTAATTATATGCTGTGAAGAGATTAAATTGTCTGTTTCAGTGTGATCTATGAGGGGCTGGTTCTTCCACACTTTTCTCAGTAGCCCACACCTCGAGTGGCCTGTGACCTTTGGCCTTGTGATGGGCGATTTGCATTAACAAGAGTGAATAATAATCTCCAGCATCCTGTGAAATCATGGTACCTGGTGAACTGACATTCTCAACAAAACCGTTATTATTAATTTTGTATCAATTTCCATCGATGGTCAGCAGACCATCGTTGGAAACAAAAATTATCGTTCTTCCCAAATACTGCCTCCCATTTTCGTCCACATTTTGTTTGCAATTGACCCATCACTGTCCATGGTCAAGCAACAGTCTTGTTTTAATACGGCGGAATCACATCTGCGCAGGCGCACATCATGCGCATGCCCACACAGTTCGTTGCACACAACAACAACATAGTAAATATTCTGCTGCTAGTCTTTGGTATTTTAACAACAACCTTGTGTGTTTGTTTTTTATTATTATTATTATTATTTCTTTTCGGTAATGAAACCGAGGAATCCTCAAAAGCGCCCAAGGCACTGTAGCTCGTAAGCCTGAAGAAACCAGTAGGAGGTGAACGAAATGCCAGAAACACCGGGGCGAACCCCTTCTCTTTTAGCGATAAGTGTGACTGGGTTCTTTTACGTGCGTAACGGCAAGCTGTGTGCGCCTGCACAAACGTGATTCCGCTAGGACTAGGAGTGTAACAATTCACAGATGCATTGATAATCCCGATACTAAAATGCCGCGACACGGCATCGTGATACAAAATTTGATATCGTGATACATAGAGGCCTAATATAGAGGCAGAGGACAACAAATTTTTGCACAATATTTAAAAACCAATCGTCATTAGTGTAGCTGTCCAACCATATCACAGTACATGCACGTGTTTAGAAATGGAGCATAATGTTATTGCTAGCAAATGTACATGTATTTATGTTCATTTTGTGTAGAAATAATACTTCCATTTGAAACTTCATTTCGGAAGTGAAATTTTGAGGTGTTTGTTTGTTGTTTTCTGGTTTTTAAAAATTTGTTTTCTGTTTGCACGATACGCATTAGAATTCGTGATACGATATAGTAAATCTTAATTTAGGCGAAATATGTGAAGCTATGGCAAGTGAACCTACATGTCGTATACGTTTGGTAATTACCCCAAAAATCAATGGCAATAAAAACTTACTTGGTAAGAAGTACAGCAGCTTTGGACAGTATTATGCATTTTTAGAAACTTTTCACTTCGAAGTACTGCGGTTATTGGAAAAGATATCACTTTTTATCCCCAAAAATTTGAATCTGAGAAGCGTTACTGCAGTGACGTTTTTCAGATTGTGTATTCCAATGCAGATTATTCTTCCTGCGTGGACATAACCGCTCCAGATTTTCAGCAATATCTTCAAATCGCTACCACCTTTTGAAATTTTTACAGGTTAGTTTTATGGTATATATCTATAACTATTTAGGATTGAAACAAACAGTGGGTTCCAATTACCAAACGTATACGATCCTTTTAAGTCGAATGATTTACATAAAAAATAAAAAAGTAATCCCCAACCCTTCGCAGTCAAGGCAGTATAGTGCAGAGTCTACTTTAGTGCAGGGCCATAGGAAAAGGATCTGTGATAACAGCGTTTAGCATCCTCATGTAGCTTTCTACGAGCCTATACTTTTGTATGGCAACTTTTATATGCCAATTTATCATTATATCCTCAATGAGCGTAAACATAGGCTATTTTCCAAACCCTGGCTTCGGCTCCAGCCCATTGCTAAACTACATAAATGAAGCCTGTACGAAGACGAAGTTGGGGTTTGGAAAATGGCCATAAGTGAGTTGCAACAAATACACAAAATGAGTCAGTGTGAACAGCGCTTTTTGATTGCCGATTACCAACACTGAATAACGATACTAGACAAGAATTTAAAATGGCAATTTGTTTTTTGTTGTGGTAATTACTTCCTGCTTTGAACCACATGGACTACATGTACATGTAGGTATTAAAATAAGCAATATTTAGCCCAAGAATCCCAAAAGGTTGTTTGTGTTAGGTTGCTGTTGCTGTGGCTTTGCTTGACTGCCAGCCAGTGGGTCAAATCCTCCCATCCGGTTTTGCTGCTGTCCAGCTGCGGAATTCTGGGAACTTCCCATCATGCCTTGTGATTGTCTACCCATCATGCCCTGGTTGCCTCCCATGAATCCCTGGCTGTTTCCAATCACCATGCCTTGATTTCCCATCATGCCTTGGTTTCCCATCATGTTCTGGTTTCCTATCATGCCTTGCGGTCCCAACGACGACTTGGGTGCCATTTGATTGAGAGTCGTTTTTGGCTTCTGTGATGGTCCCAGCAAGTTATCCAAGGCGGCCATATTATTAGGTTTTTGAGTTGATGTTGGCTGGTTGTTCGACATTCCACCAAAACCCGAGACCATCCCGCCACTGAGAGATGCCTGACTAGTCCTTATTCCAGTCACTCCAGATCCCATGGAGGAATTACTCCATGTCTGTCCTCCCATATAGCCGCTGCTGCCAAACGAAGCGGCGGCTTGATTTGAGCCTAAGCTGCCTATTGCACTGTTGGTTGCGCTCAGATTATAGCTGGGCTTTGTGTTAAGTGATGAGTCAAGCAGCGTGCGAGACAGATCCTTAGCCTGTGGCTTGGGCTCTGATGACTTCGTCCTTTCTCCAGCTGTTAAAGGCTTCTGTTTCTTCACCCGCTCTTGAAACTCCTGTTCATTCTGAATTCTCTGTTTTTCTTCCATACTCAGCGACACCTGGGTTGGCTGCTTGTATTTTGGAGCTGTTGATGATGCCGATGATGAAGACGGTGAACTGGTTTGAGCCGGTTTGGAGCTGCCTGGACTGGTTCCACGATTGACAGCTTCAACTTTGTTATCGGCACCGCCAAGGTACTCACTCAAGCCAAATGTCTTAAACATGTCATCCATCTGATGTGAACAAAATCAAAGATTAAATATGATGAGTTTTTCACATTTCAAATGTTAAGCATGATTTATAGTCTGTGTAAATATGTTAAATCACAAATGAAAGTGCTTGTGCATCTTCACACAAAAGAGACACAGAACTAGGGCAAGGGATTACATTTAATCAAATTTTTTAATATTTTTTAATTAATTAAAATATTTGTGTTAGTACCATTATTTTGCAGTTTATTAGCACCATTATTTACATGTTTTTCCCAACATTCTTTTGCCTAGGATATTTTTTCTCTCAACTAGTTTGAGCATGATATCACGTCATTCAGTACCCACCATAAATTATGACGTGTCTTTAGACATTAACCATGGAACTACAAATACACATAGGGCCGCCAACAATTGTGCACGGCACAACCAGTTACAAATGTTTGCAAGCCCAGCTGAAAAGCGTCCTAAGAAACAATGGTGCACGGTTAATTTATGTCAAGAACTTACTGGACACAGCTGATAATCCTCGGGTTTATGAATTAAATGGAGTTAATGTGTTGAATAGGCCTAATTACTGAAGCATGATACTGTGATATCGTGTCAACGCAGCATTGCATGGCAACGTTAGCGTGTATACACGTCAATCGTAACAATCAAGGAAACTCCTGCAGCTCGTATACACGTCCTGAGGGGTTAACGTGTCATTCGGCAATAGTACACAATATTTTTTAGCTTTGCTTGCGAGCAACGTGTTTATCCATCTTTCGTTTTGAATTCCGGAAAAACTTTGCATGTATACACGTCATCCGACGCGAACTGGTTAATTCACACTTTTATGTTTCAGGCTGAATGGTTAACTTTTTATTCCTATAAATACCTAAGACAATTTACCCGTTCTTATTGGTCGAGCGCCCGCCACATGTCCGGTCTTAAACGGATGATAAAGACTAGCTGGCTGGTCTTAACCAGTTCGCGCCAGAGGACGTATATACACGCAGACAGTTTTGCCAAGATTCAAAACGGATGATGCATAAACACGCCGGAAATGTCTGTCACTGTCAGCAGCGAGCAAGGCCGGTAATGTCAGGGGTGTGCTTCCTGATACCATCGGCCTGAACCCGCCTCGGATCAAGTTTCGTTAAAAATATTCCCGCGCCTCGGCTCGTTGATTGTTACAATAATCCCGGCGCAAACTAGTTAAACAAATTTTTCGATGTCACATAAACTTTGGACGCCCGTAAAATCTTATCACTTTACACTTTTACTGGTTGAAACCTTACAAGGCATACACAATAACACAAACGAGTCCGTATTTTAGAGTCCTTATTCACGATGTTTGGAAAGCTTGCATTCTGCATAACATTGCACAATATGCACAGTACGCAGGACGTGCGCCGATGTTCATATTAGGACTGATCACCTCGTCTGCTAGGATATTCAAGTAGCATACCATAAATTTAACAAAATCATTGGAAACTTATCTTTTTGAATTGTTTCGACGTATTTTACCTAAAATGTATTTATGAATGGGAATACATATGTGACCCGCTCCATCGTAATCAGGAATAAGTCGCTGAGGCTGTTTTACGCAATCGGCCGTTGAAGTGAACGCATGGATGAAAATCGTGACCAAGTCGATTTTCTGAACATTGTATTTTTAGGAAGTGTAGTTATCACAGATTATTGTCATTAATGTCTTGTATGTAAAAACGATCAATAAAGATGAAAATGAAGAGGACTTGTGTGCGCTGTCCGTATGATGTTGGTCAATTTTGTTTATTTCAAAGCTGTTTTTCTCAGAATGTGGATTCGGCAAATAAATATACACCTGTCATCTTCATCAGACCATAACTCATTAACCTAAACAGATGCACACTTGTGATGGGTATCATTCGAAAGCTTTTGAAATTTCCTTTCTCACCATGTGCATATCTCCAAAAGTCATTTTGCGACTTATTCCTGATTTCGATGGAGTGAGTCACATATGTGGTTGGCCGGTATTGTTAATGACATTGTTAATGCCCCTCCTTCGGCTCGGGTCATTAACGCGTACAGGCCCATGAGCCGGTTTTAAACGTTCGTTTAAAACCCGCTAACCACATATTTATTTTGTTACTAATAAAACAGCTTATAATCTAATAAACTAACCACGGATCCTGCCTGGGTGGTGCCGTTGCTGATTCCTATTGCCACAAAGGGATTTTCCTCCGACTTGGACTGATTCTGAAGTCGCTGGTTGAAATCGACCGACGTCCTGGCAAAATTGAGGACATGAATGACACAAACAATGAGTACTGAAAGGAAACTCTATAAAGTAAATACAATCACCACTATAGACGATGTGCCCTCTGTTTACATCTGTATTCAAATGTGCCCGGCAGTATGCGCACGCATCATGTTTTACATAAATTTGGTTAAGAGATGACATCAGAGGTCACATAATTCAAAGGCGATCTGACCTGCGACTTCACTCTTTAAGCAAATTTGATGTAAAACACGATGTGTGCGCATACTGCAGGGCACATTTGAAAACAGATGTAAGCAAGTGACGTCAGAGGGCACAACGTCTATAAACAAAAACAGTTCTCGAACCATGAGTCTCGCCTACTTTCGCGATTCCCTACAATTTTACAATTTGACCTCAAATGACCTTTGACCTCAGTATGTGACCTTTAATATCACCAACACATGGAAGCAAATGTATTCCCTAAACTACATTATATTCCTTAAAAATTCATTCAGAAATGAAAATCAGAATTTTGAAAAAGGATGAACACACTAACTTTGAAGCTTGAGGTCTAATGGATATTAGGTTAGGATAACAGCCCAGGAAATTAACCCTAGTTGAAATAGGATCACTTAAAAAAAAAAACCCTTAGCCAGCTCGCGCCAGAGGATGTATATACACGCAAAGTTTTCCCCAGAATCAAAACAGATGACGCATAAACACGTCACGGGCAAGGCCGGAAATGTATGTCAGCAGCGAGCAAGGCCGGAAATGCGTGGGTGTGCTTCCCGGTACCATCGGCCTGAACCTGCCTCGGACTGAGTTTCGTTAAAAATAATCCCGCGCCTCGGCTCGGTGAAGATAACATAATCCCGGCGAGAACTGGTTAACGTTCCGATAATTTTGTACACGAGAACAAAGCGATGTCCCCACAAGGATACAAAGTTGAGAAACAATAGAGATGACAGACAATAACAATGACGGCCGTAAAACACGAACGTGTTGATAAACAGACTAACTTTTGCTCTTCTTGCATTGAGTTGAGTTGTTCCAGCTTTCCTCGTTGTTCATTCTCCACATGGCGGATGAGCTCCTTGATGACTGACATGAAGGCGTTGAACTAAAATCACAAGTCACAACATAACAATTACCATAACATTTCTCCCCCCCCCCCTTTCCTTTTCAGACTCCTCTATAGAATTTGTACACATTATTTTCTAGTAATAATTACCTAGGAGAGTTGATGGCTTCTGATTGGTCGAGACTCGATCACATGGAGGGCATTATTTTGTATACATTTCCCGGCTTTCAAGAAGAAGCAAATAAATGTCCCCTGAACCAGCATTAATCAAGCATCATGTAAGCAAATGACTGGCCGAATGCAACAGTTCTACGGTAACTTGTAACAAGGACGCGTCAAATCTTGATACTGCACGCTATAAATGTTTGTAGAACGTTTGTATCTATACGCGCGGCATTTTATCAAAATGTGCGTGTCGTCTGTTAACGCTAGCATGTGCTATGCATGGTGGGCATCAGTAGTCCGCTAGTCTGGTCTCAAAGTATTGGTAATAATAACAACACACATTGAAGAGACAGGGTACCTCGCATAAGCTAAAATATGGCCCCATAACATGAAATATCGCCAAAAGAAAAGTCACGAAATTTGGAGCATTTTTACAATTTTTCTTGTTAAAAAGGTATTTATTAAAGGGAATAACCATGTGAGGGACCCGGTAATTACTGCGTGATAATGACTGGGTTGGGGGATGACCGCTGGTAATGGACCTCGCCTTCGGCTCGGTCCATTACCAGCAGTCATCCCCAACTCGGTCATTATCACGCAGTAATTACCGGGTCATCGCACTGTTATTCCCTAATTAACACGCAAATGGTCAATTTCACATGACACCAGACTTAGCCTCATTTCAAGCCTGCAGAGTTTCTGACCTGATTCAAGTTGAGATTGTTGTCGATGCAGCGCGGGAACAGGAATGGAAGCAGTTTGGTGGCGGCAAGCTCCTTATTGACGCCAAGCTTCTTGTGGCTAATAGCCAACTTGATGATTCCTATTATATGCAAAAATATTCACAAATGCACCATTTTCAAAATGGCCGCCATTGCTTGTTAATTGTTCTACCTTTATGTCTCCAATCTTTCTCTTTGGCTCTGTCCATTAATAGCAGTCATCCCCCAAATCGGTCATTACATTACATATTATCCATATGTGACCCACTCGACAATAATGGGTATTATGTCACAAAAAATATACATGGTTATATACATGGTTGGAAAGCCCAAAGCGTAAGCTTCCAGTTGGTATATCATACAGCTCCACAGCCCCTCCCGTTCTAGAGATATGACATGTTTGCTTTTGATTACTTCCTTGGAGTTCAAATTACACAACTGAGAAAACAGGCTTTAAAAAAGCCGGCTTTGTTGTAGAACAACAGAACGATGAACACAAAATGGGCGTGTTTTCCACTTTAATCATCAAAATCAACATTTCTTTGAATGAAACCTGAAAATATTGATCTTAAAGATGTCATTAATGGAAAAAAATGAGTAGTCAATTACATGATAGTGCACAGCGCGGCGCGACTTAATACCCTTTTTTTGTAGAGACGGTCACATATTACATATATATTCCATAAAAATACTTATAACAGTAAAACAACATTCAGTTAAAATTTCTCAATGAAACATGAGCTCTGAAAAAAAATTAATTTAATAAAAACGCAAAACTTTATTGAAACAAACAAAATACGAATATGAAAATACAAACCTAAAATAAATTTACGCGATAGTAACCGCTTCATTTATTCCCCAATTCATAATATGTGACCTGCTCCAACGAAACCCGGACAAAGTTGACAATGTTTGTTTTTTAGATTTAGCTTTTTTCGAATTCTCTAGGTTCTCAGCCTTACAAATGATGTTTCATTCACACATATACCCCCACCCTACATGTATCTCCCCTGGGGGAAGGATTTAGTGATAAAACCCTGACAACCTAATTATGAGATAAAAGCTTTAAAGTTTTGAAAAGCGTATTTTTTCTATACTCAATTGTTTTTAAAAAAAAATCGACCAAAAAACACAATCCTGGCCGACAGATTATGTTCAAATTTGGTGAGATTGTAGATTAATAGTTTGTTATTCAGGAAAACCTAAAACCTCAAAATGGTAAAATTCACCCCGAAATGACTTCACGGGTACATTGTAATAAAACACATTGTGCCGCTTTGTTCTGGTTTCGTTGGAGCAGGTCACATATGCGAATCAGTGCGAAATTACCTAATATGCCCATTAGGACAGCAGGTTCTCTGGAGGGTATAGCCATAACCAGAGGTAGAACCTCGTCTATGACAAACCATTTGTCCATGTGATCCATCAGCTTGCCGGTGCAAACAAGGGAACCAACGCGGGACTGAATTTAAAAAAAATATGCAGCATGAAATATGAAATATGCAGCATTCACAGAGCTACCGGTATAACGTCATCAGGGTATTTGTGACCCACCACCCCAAAACCAGGCTAAAGACGAAATTTTTCATATGAGAGATTTTTATACCATTGGATTGCTAGCGTTTTAAGCTTTAAAATGATACATCACATGCACCAGTACCGCTATGGAATGAACAGTAACAACGCTTCAAAAAGTGACATTTTGTTGCCGTTCGCGGCAACAAGTTTGCTCAATTTGAGTAATAGCAACGACAACAAAAATCAGGAGAAGGCCGATATTATCACTTTCGGGGATTTTTAAAAAGGTTTAAACATGAACAGCCTATAAATTCGAGTTTTAACTAACGATTTATGAAAAGAAAACAAAATCGACCGGCAACACATTTGTTGGTGTTATATCTCGAAATGGCATTTGCCGACTTCCGCCTGGTTTTGGCCTGGTAGGTCACATTTGTTAAACAACCATCTTTAGATTTTGAGTACTTTTGCTGCTTTCAAACGAAAAATGAAAAGAAACAAAATGGTCTACTTTATAGATTTTCCATTAGGGCATAACAGGGTGAAGACCCTGTCATTACTGCGTGATAACGGACCAGGTTGGGGAATGACCAATGGTAATGGACCGAGCCAAAGGCGAGGTCCATTACCAGCGGTCATCCCCTAACCCGGAGCATCATCACACAGTGAATGACTGAGTCCTCACTCTGTCATTTCCTTTAACCCTATGATTTTACCTTTCAAAACCTTTCAAAGTCTGCTTACTGGGCAAAATGGCTATAAATAAGTAAGAACCTTTCAAAACGCTCCAGAATTTGTTGCAACTGCACTACCACACCTTTCAATACCTTTTGAAAGGTATTTTTTTCTCACACCAGTTTGTTCAGAGAATTGTTTTACCTTTCAAAATCTTTCATAGGTTTCTCTTGTCAGAGAGTTTTCTCACCTTTCAAAACCCTTCAGTCCAGGAAACTTGAAAGATTTTGAAAGGTTCGACAATTCTATGGCAACTGCACTATATATATGAGCGTTAATAAATATATTATTTTGCTGGATGGAAGTTCCACTTACCGATAAGCGGTTGGTTTCCAGACATAATTTCTTGATGCGTGGGATGATGGAATGTTTCATGGAAGCCTGGTCTATCATGCCGGCGAAGGTGGGAAGAATTGTTAGGCAGAGCTCCTGAAAGGAGTACAAAACAAAATGAACACAATTTTATTTGAAAGTCTGTCATGGCTTGGGGATTGTGGTTTACTATACCTCATAAATATTAATTAGCACGTCATTGGCCGATTCTGCCGCGCGTTCGGGAGAACAAATGATACGCTGCCAGGTGACGTCATCCCGGTGAGTATCCAGCTCGCTGCCATGCGATATTCTTTTCTGGTAGCACAACAAATTAGACCCGCCTCGTAGACATGCAGTCTGTGGCATGTAAACTTTACGAAAACCAGTCTCAGTAAGGTTATTATTCAGATGCAGCCTTTACCTGTATCTGCGGTGAGGGTGCTTCCAGTGCTCTGTAGACTAGAGGCAGGACGTGGTTTTTAATGTCTTCCTGAGGCGTCTTAGTCAGCAACATGTCCATCCTCTGCATGAAGATCAGCATAACCTAGGTGGAGACCGTACAATCCAAGAAAATCAGTCAACAATCACTGTGGATCAAAGTCTAGGTAACAATAGTCTAGAGAGTGTATAGATATGGAGGACTAAGGGGGGAGTCCATCGGTCCCATATCTTGCTGGGTTTAATGAAGTTGGGACACTAAGTGCGTCATTTGGCTACATTTCTAGTTGCATCTATCCACTGAATAATTTGAACATTTATTCCCGATGTTTGTCTTGGATGTTTGGACAGAATAAGCCATTTGCGCGTGACCCCGAGTTAAATTTAAATAATATCTGGTACACTGACTTGCTCACACAGCTTGGCACAGTTTAACTTTAAATTCTCCAGACCAAAGACACTGTTGCTATATCACGTGATTCGGGGCAAGCTTTTGCATAGTTACGTAAGAGACGCTCAGCACCAATACATTGTTTACAATAGGTGAGAATGGCAAAAAGACACCAGACCATTCCAGAGCTGGGGGTTGCTAGCGTATGATGCGTAAGGCTTGCCCCGAATCACGTGATATAGCAACAGCGTCTTTGGTCTGGAGAATTTAAAGTTAAACTGTGCCAAGCTGTGTGAGCAAGTCAGTGTACCAGATGTTATTCAAATTTAACTTGGGGTCACGCGCAAATGGCTTATTGAGCAAGTTTTGTACCATTCAAACATCATTTTCCTGAGAATTTTAACATTTTCTGACAAATTTAGTACTCCGATGTAACAGGGGATACTGTGTCTCTTTTATATATTTTTGTCATGTTGCAAGGTATACAGAGTGTCCTTAACCAGTTCGCGCCGGGATTATTTTTAACGAAACTTGATCCGAAGCGGCTTCAGGCCGATAGTGCCAGGAAGCACACCCACGCATTTCCGGCCTTGCTCGCTGCTGACAGATATTTCCGGCCTTGCTCGTGGCGTGTTTTTATGCGTCATCCGTTTTGAGTCTGGGGAAAACTTTACGTTTGTATACGTCATTCGGCGCGAACTGGTTAAGAAAGTATACCCATTCGAACTTGGTAGAATTATGCATAAAAGAGACATGGCGTCCCCTGTTACATCAGAATACTAAATTTGTCAAGAAATGTCAAATTTTGTCAGGAAACTCGTGTTCAAATGGTACAAAACCTGCCCAATTCTGTCCAACATCCAAGACAAATATCAGGAATAAATATTTAAATAATTTAGTCGATAGACTGCATGTAAGTACTAGAAATGTAGCAAAATGTTACACTTTGTGTCCCAACTTCACGGCATGGCCCATATTCCATTAATTGTAATTACTGTAATTGACATGTTTTGAAACATATTAAATCGACTGAAATCAAATCAAATTAAATTCAAAAACAAATCTCGGTGGTACCTGGACTGGTTCCTGAACTTTGAAGATAGGTTTGAGTTCCGGTAGGACCAGCCTGACGTACTCTTGGTCCGTGCAGCTGTCGGCAATGTGTAGAAGGTTGGGCAGGACAAACGGGATCATGTCACGATTGACTAGTTCCTTACTGAGACAGGGTAGTACACGCTGATGCACCACTCGCTGTGAGGATGGGAGAAAAGTAATCACTAATGCTGCGTTCTAATCGCGTCGTGTTTATCGTGTTCACGAGTTCACGAGTCGTATAATGGCGTTCTAATCACCTGGTAACTCGTGTTCACCAGTGGTGAACTCGAGGTGGATTTCTTTTCTCCATGTTCACGACTTCATAACGAATGAAATACTCGCGCATGCGTGTTGGTTCACGTACGAGTTCTCGCACGAGAATGTCCTTACCGCACAACTAAACTCGACTGTGCGCGTGCGTCTTGGTGAGTAGCGTTTGGAATGCAACCTACTCGTGAATATGGACAATTCACGGTGAACACGGTAAATACGACGCGATTGGAACGCAGCATAACTCCTGCAGGTTACCGGTAGGTCACCCATAAAACTTCACCTCGGCCATTTTTGTTTCAGGAAAAAGTCTTATTTAACTATATACATGCATATGTACATACATTCGCATTTTTGTATCACTGTGGAGACATGGCTTTGTTCTCGTGTACAAAATGGTTAGAAAGTCGAGCACGTTTTTCAAAATGCTCCCATTTTAACCATAATTTTTTTCCTGGGTTGAAATTTCGACCCAATATACCCTATTTTATACCCTAACCCAAACACTAACCCTAACCCACATCCTAATCCTAGTTTTTGAGTAATTTAAGTAAAATCCAAAAATCTAATTCGTGAAATTCCCAGTGGAGACCTATTCATCTATAGAAATTTACCCTCCGGAGACGTTTTGTCTCCATTGTACACATTGTGTTCATGTCTCCAGAGGGTACCGTATTTCGCACCATACATTCGTATTTTTGTATCCATTTTTTGGTTCGAAAATCAAAAAATAAATAAAAAATGTTTCTATTTCAACCACAATTAATTTCCTAGGTTGAATTTTCGACCAAATATACCCTATATTATGCCCTAACCCTTACCCTAACCCACATTCTAACCCTAGTTTTTGAGTACTTTTGAGTCAATTCATATGTATTTTGTGAAAAAACCTTGTGGAGATCTTTACCGGTCCTTCTGATTTGACAATCACAGGCGTATTGAAAAAGACCCACCTGGATTTTTCCAGGCGTGTGCATTTTTAAGGCGTGTGATTCTGTGGTCCAATCTGAGACTAAACAATACTTGGCATTTAAAAAAAAAAATATTCATCTTGGTTAGTTTACAGTAAAGCCATTTTCTCTTTAAAGACGTACTTTTTAAAACAAATTATGTAGTATAATTATGCCGTAAATGTATACCGAGATGTGCGGTACAGTGGGATTCAGGCGTGCGATTATTAGCACTTCTCAGGAAGTTTTTAGAAGTGCGATGGTGTGGGGGTGCGATCGCACGCCTCAAATCATCAGGACTGCATTACACCTATAGAAATTACCATGTAGAGACGTATTCATTCTCATTGTTCCCATTATGTTCACGTCTCCACAAGGTACCGTATTTCCCTCCATGTATGTACATGTACATGCACTATATGCAAATGAACGTTAGAGTTCTTACATGTGTATGTATGTCAATTAAAGGCTTTTTCCTGACACAAATTTATTAAAACTAAATTATAACTTACAAAGTTTTATGAGCGCCCATCACAAATTTTCCAAGATGGTTGCTAACATCATTTAAACTGACTTTTAATAAAATATTTGGAAATTTGATAAGCTGACGCCTTTTCATAATTCAAGTTCAAAGGTAATTTTGTTACGTATTTTCTCTATGCTTTATGCAACAACTTTGATTTTATTTCATAAAAATGAAGACCAATCAAAGAGCTTAGAAATGATGTACAACTTGGCCTTCTAGGTGCTATACTTTTTTGAGATATAAGTAATTAAATTTTGGAGATCATGCTAATTGGTCCAAAGTTCACTGACCGGTTTCTCAAAAACTAACGAGCCAAATTACAAAATAAAATCAGATTTTGCTGTTATCTTTTTAACTGGCATGATGCGCGTAAGTTGTTTGCGTCTGTTCTACTTGCACGTGCGTTGCTTTTAGAGCACACTATCAAAATTCAATCCATCTATTGTTATTATGTTGCACAATACGGACATGAATTCAAAATGTCTGCGTACAGGATGGATTCAAAGTATCACTGCGCGTAAGAATGAAGAGTTAGCGCTCTAGTAAATTTAATATAGCTCTATGATATGGACAGACTACGTACAGATATAGTTATTGCATAGTCTATTTCTGAACTTTGTTCAGGCGAGACAAAAAGGCCTACCTTTGGAAGACTTGACAGGACTTTGGGGAGCCCCTTGAAAAACTGGGATTTGGCTAGATTGTCTCTTTGGAACAACGAGTCCAGATATTGTAACGCCATGGAGCCAACATCCTCAAAGAACGGGATCTGAGATTGGAGAAGATATAAAACTAGAGAAGAAATATTTGTGACCTGCTCCAATGAAATCAGAGTCAAGTTGATATTTTGAGCTATTGGTATTTCCAGATTTCTTGAATTCTTAGCTTTAAAATGACATATAATGTATTGGGTAGGGTTTGTAATAATGCCGCGGTATTTGATGTGAAATTACGATCATTTTATAATGATATTTTTGTATTTTCATTAATTTTGCTACATTTTACCTCTTATATACGTTCAGTAAAATCAAATTTAGATTTTTTCTGCTATTCTTTTGCAAAAATACTTGGTAGTTCATAAGAAAACATATGTGGAAATTGTATCACGCCAAAACCCCCAAAACGATTCCCTACTGTCAAATCGGCTATTTTCAATCATAACTCAATATAGCATAGCGCCACTTTAGGCCGTTTTCGTAGGAGCAGTTCACATTTCACCTATTCAATATGTGCGTTCAATTAGCTTCCCTGTTTATACACAGGGTAATACACAATGGGGAAGCAAAGCTCATAGAATTCTGCCTTTTATGCCTACTAACTGTATTTTGTTAAACAATAGTATGGAAGTAGTGAAATAAAAGTGTTTTTAAGAACAAACTATTGGTGATAAAATGATATGTTGATAAATGCGAACTTTAACCAGAACATCACTGAGCTGAAGCGCGAGATTATTTTTAACGAAACTCGATCGGAGGCGGGTTCAGGCCTATGGTACAGGGAAGCACACCCACGCATTTCTGGCCTTGCTCGTGACATGTTTATTCGTCTCCCGTTTTGAATCTGGGGAAAACTTTGCGTTTTATATACGTCCCCCGGCGCGAACTGATTAAGGAAAAACAATTGGCATTTGTCAATATCACATGTACAAAAATTGAAACTTCAAAGGCCTTTTTCCCAACATTTTACTTTTGTGACATGTTGATAAATGCGAACTTTAAACAGCCATAACTTGTTAACGGAATGTCGGATTGAAGTGCAACAAACAGCATTGTAAGGAAAAGTGTATTTTCTTTTCTGACACCTGAGAACCCTTATTTAAACCTCAGCATAAGTTCCATCTCATTTTGCCAGAACCCCTCACATATTTTGTTTTCATTTTTGTAAAGAAACACTGTAGATAGATTTTTCTGGACTGGACGAATATTAGTGCAAACATTATTCTTTTGCGATAAAATGCTTCAATCTCTATTCATTGAATTAAATTACCTTGGAAATTTGGTCTGCGTCTGGTCTGACTGCAGGGGTGGCATTCAGCAACATTTTGACATACTCTTTAAGACCATCGCAAAGGCTTCCGAGTAGTGAAATGTTCAAACTTTTCAGCTGTAAAAAAAGCAGACAATTAAAAAGAAAACAATTACCATTTTAAAGGCCTCATATTTTGACTTTTCGTTGCTATGTCAATTATATTAATTATAATAAATTTAACTAAAATACACTGAACAAAAATATAAATGCCAACACAAATATAAACTCCCACAAAAATATAAACTCCCACAAAAATATAAACTCCCACAAAAATATAAACGCTCCGAAAATGGTTATTTGTCTTGATTTGTGAACAACATTTGTGTCCATCCCTGCATCCAGCATGCCAATGGCACGTTCCCGCATGACTTGCGACATCTGTGGCATGGCGACTTCTGATGAAATTTGACATTTTGAGGTGCCCTATTATTGTCCCCGGTATAAGGAGTGTCTGGCTACTGGTCCCGCTGTTTGAGCAGCGCCTGGACATGCCACATTTGTGGGTGGAATCACTGCATCACTGAGCAATTCCTCACTTAGAGATGGACACAAATGTTGTTTACAAATCAAGACAAATAATCATTTTTAGGGCGTTTTTATTTTTGTAGGCATTTATATTTTTGTTCAGTGTAGTTTAGACTGTATGAGACACATAGGGGATAATGATGATTATTTTCTTTAACCCTAAATATGCATTTATAGCGCGCATGTATCCGCCGATGATGAGGCTTGAGGCGCTATACAATTATTACCCCGTTCATCAGGCCCTGGGCTTTATGGCAGCTAATATCAGTGCTCAATTCGACCTCGACCGTCACATGATGTACCCATTTATACTACTGGTTGGAAAGAGGCAATTGCAGTTAAGTGTCTTGCCCAAGGGCACAAACACCATGTTCTTGGCAGGGTTCAAAACCCATGCACCATCGCACCTGAGTCGGACACCATTGATTGGGCCATGGCATTTCTATTTTGCGAGACACAGCAACAAGAACGACTGGAAATGGGGAAAGCAATTTTTAAATTTTTTTGGGCGAAAGTTTGCATGTACGCGTGGGCGAGGTTGTCTCAAAATCTGAAACAACTCTTGTATCCGGACAAGAGAGAGTGGGCACAATGATTCGGGGTAATATGCTTAAAAAAAATAGTTCATATATGTAACTGGCTCTACAAAAGGTGTATTATGTCGCAAAAAAAGAAATCAAGTACTAATATACATGGTTGAAACGCCCACAACATAAGCTTCAATTTGGTATACATGTATAATAGAGCTCCATGGCCCCTCTCATTTTGGAGATATGACATGTTTACATATTGATTACTTTCTTGGAGTTCAAATTACACAATTGAGAAAACAGGCTTTGAAATAGCCGGCTCTGTTGTACTACAACAGAACGATGCACACAAAATGGTAGTTTTGTCAACTTTATTCATCAAAATCAACATTTCTTTGAATGAAACCTGTAACTGTAGGTATTAAAGACGTCATTCATGACATTTTGATGAAATGTTTACCCTCTCAACGTTGAGCGGGCCATTACATGATAGAACACAGCGCGACTTATGCTGCGTTCCAATCGCGTCGTGTTTATCGTGTTCACCGTAAATAACTCAATATTCACGAGTAGGTTGCATTCCAAACGCTACTCACTAAGACGCACGCGCACAGTCGAGTTAGTCGTGCGGCAAGGACATTTTCCCGCACGAGAACTTTTCATTTGAGTATTTCATTCGTTAAGAAGTCGTGAACATGGAGAAAAAAAATCCACCTCGAGTTCACCACTGGTGAACACGAGTTACCAGACGATTAGAACGCCATTATTCGACTCGTGAACACGATAAACACGACGCGATTGGAACGCAGCATAAATACACCATTTTATAGAGATGGTCACATACCGGTACTGTATGTCTTTGTGACGGAACACTTTAGTAAATTGAAATCTCGCCTATCTCACCTGTTGGCAGTTGCGTTTGAACGTCTGCAAGTTTTCGTTGCAGTCAAACAGCGTCTTGCCACGGTTCATGACGGAGTACATCAGCATGCCGAGGGAGAACATGTCGCTAGCCGTCTCGCAACTCATGGTGAGAGCATACTCTGGAGCGAGGTACTCCAGTCTGGGCTGGGCCACGGCAGGGAAGTCCGTGTTCCACTCGAGCATTGGGAAAGTCGGCTGTACGGGCATAACCATTAAACATTCACATGATCCCACTGACACAATGGACCGAGCCGAAGGTGAGGTCCATCAACCTTAATAACCACCCCAATTTCTCAAAAAATCCTCTTTGCAAATTGCAGGATTTTGCAGGATTGTGGTCAATTGGAAGTTGATGCATCGGAGGATTTTGCAGAATCGAGGGCGTTTGGGGTTTTTGCCAATGGAGGATAATGCAGGATCCAGGTCATAAGGCCTAAACTAATGCTGGATGATTTGGCTGGATTGAGGTTACTTGGGCATTTATCCACATGAGGATTTTGGAGTATTGAGGTTTTTTGTTACATTGTACTTTCACACTGATCATGCTCTATGATGCACATTCTCAAGTTATGAGTCAAGGATAGGAATTTTGCGGTCACTCAAACTAAGTGACGTAAACCAAGGCAGAACCCGGACAATTTCTCGATAGTCGGTACGCGACGTCTAGGTACGAGACGAGTTTGCGTGGCCACGTACGCACACATTGTTGTTTGTATTATGTATCCACAGTGTACGAATCGCGTACGCTTTGTGCACTGTAATCAAATTTCACATAGACGATCGTGAAAGTTCTTCCTCCGTTTTTAGTGAATCCGACGAAAACAGTACTGATTTGTCGGATTCGAATCACAGTATTTCTTATTCAGACACGGACTCGAGCGAGGATAAAGACGTGGTCCCTCTAGGCGTCTCTAGGTCGAAGCATGACCGCTCAAAATGGTCGCTGCAGAAGGCCAAAAATCACCCATCGGACCACTTCGCTCTGGTAAGCTTTACTTTGGCTGTCCAAATCCTCCGATACTTAGGATCAGCCGGAAATAAATGAAGGCTTACTCCATCCTTAGTCGGCATGACCGAAAACTGTTGTATTTTTACCCTGATTCAGAATGAAAAACCATGTAAAGACGGACACTTGTTGCAATGCACGCAGTCAGTATACGATAGGCCGGGTAGCAGCGCGGCAAGTCTCTACCTCGATTTGAGTCATACCCCTCGCAAAGTTTTATGTTAATGAGGCTTCCCTTTGAGGGGCGGAGTTGATTTTCTAAAATTATTTTCCCCCATTTATCACAGAAAATAAACACAACCACACACAAAATGTTGTTGTCAACATTATACTGTATTGAATTAAGCAAAAAAACAACTTATTTCATGTTTCCTTAAGGTTAATACAATTGAGTGGGGTCATCCCTATGTGTCCGGCTAGGTCCTACCGGTAAATGTCCCGGTTTCTATGTTCCCCTGGTTCTACATGTATGTGTTGCATGATTTGGGCTCGTGACCATCGTGACTTAGTTATGTATAGTCGAGTGCGGTCTCATCAGGTGGAGTCGCATAGAACCTGGGACGCATAGAACCTGGGACGCATAGAACCTGGGACGCATAGAACTTGGGACGCATAGAACTTGGGACGCATAGAACTTGGGACGCATAGAACTTGGGACGCATAGAACCCGGGACGCATAGAACCCGGGACGCATAGAACCCGGGACGCATAGAACCCGGGACGCATAGAACCCGGGAAACGCATAGAACCCGGGAAACGCATAGAACCCGGGAAACGCATAGAACCCGAGAAACGCATCGAACCTGGGACGCATAGAACCCGGGACGCATAGAACCCGGGACGCATAGAACCTGAGACGCATAGAATCCGGGACGCATAGAACCCGGGGCGCAAAGGAGTGATCCCCAATTGAGTACAGGTATTATGTTGAGGACTTACCATCGTGACTTAGTTATGTATAGTCGAGTGCGGTCTCATCAGGTGGAGTCGCATAGAACCTGGGACGCATAGAACCTGGGACGCATAGAACCTGGGACGCATAGAACCTGGGACGCATAGAACCTGGGACGCATAGAACTTGGGACGCATAGAACTTGGGACGCATAGAACTTGGGACGCATAGAACTTGGGACGCATAGAACTTGGGACGCATAGAACCCGGGACGCATAGAACCCGGGACGCATAGAACCCGGGACGCATAGAACCCGGGACGCATAGAACCCGGGACGCATAGAACCCGGGAAACGCATAGAACCCGGGAAACGCATAGAACCCGGGAAACGCATAGAACCCGAGAAACGCATCGAACCTGGGACGCATAGAACCCGGGACGCATAGAACCCGGGACGCATAGAACCTGAGACGCATAGAATCCGGGACGCATAGAACCCGGGGCGCAAAGGAGTGATCCCCAATTGAGTACAGGTATTATGTTGAGACTTACTGCTTGGTCTTGCGGTGTTACTGACTGGTTGCAGAAGTCAAACCCTGCTAGTTTCCACGCTCCGTTGGCATTCAAAATGATATTCTCCGGAACAAGGTTACCGTGGATCATGTGTACATCGTTGTGTAGAAACTTCAGTCCTTCTGTGACCTATAGGAGCATACAAATTTCAATCTGGCTGAAAAGTCATGTACGAGGGGTAAAAGTTATATGTTAAGAGAAATAAGTGTGGTTGGCCGGTTTTTAACAGTATGTTTAATACCGGTTTAGTGTCTGGACGCTGATAGTGACCCGAGCCGAGGGTTATTATTAGCTTTTTGCTTTTTTTCAAATTCTCCAAGATCTCAACTTTAAAATGATGTATCATTTACATATGTACCCCCACCCTGTCTCCCCTAGGGGATGGATTCAGTGATAAAACCCAGACAACCTACATGTAATTATGAGATAAACGGCTTTGAATTTCAGAAAAGCGTATTATTTCTATACACAATTGTTTCACAAAATCAACAAAAAACACCCTTCTGGTGACCGATTAGGTTCAAATTTGGGGAGATTGTAGTTCGTGATTCAGGAAAACCTAAAACCTTAAAATGGTGAAATCCATTCCTAAATGACTTCAGGATCAGTACATTGTGCGACTTTGTCCGGATTTCGTTGGAACATGTGACATATTCTTGTATTTCCCCCTAAAGCCATCCAATATTGTATAATTATCGAACCCTTTTACCTGAAGGAGCCCATATTTAATCTCCACTTCGTATAACTCGTGACCCTTGACGCTGTCCGGAACTGGACTCAAGTTGTCATGCCGACCAAGCACATTGGCTAAACTGGCAAAGACTGGTTCAGTGGCAAAAGCAAGGCTGTCTCTGTGAGTTGAAAAAATCAGACAGTTTTAAGCAAATTTAATCCACTCCTTTTTATCCCTCCCCCCCAAAAAAAGTGATCCTTAGATCTCGAGTGTCGCCTTTTTCTTCGGTCGATCCCTAATGTTGTGTTCTTCACATTAAAAAAAACTCACATTTTGTAAATGTATAAATGACGACCTTAAATTACTCCTACATGACCTTTGACCCCAGTAATCCAATTAAGAATTGTGTCTTCCCACACAAGGGTAACTGCATCCAAGTTTTATCAAAATCCATAAAAGCATGTAGAAGTTATGCATTTTGTTTAAAAAACTTTAGCTGAAACTTTAATACGGCCTATATAGAGATACAGACACTCGGTCCCCAAAAACGTTGTTCAGGCGACACAACGTACACAAAAGGTAAAATCTGCTTTCATTCAATGAAGAAAACATGATGGTTAATGAACAACCTTTAAATTTGTTTAAATCTAGATTTGTCCGAACACAAATTATAATACTCATATGTGACCCAGCACGAGTAAATGAGACACTTTCAGGCAAAAATGAAAATTGAGATTTTGATTTCATCATTTCAAGCTTGTTTAGCTTTAAATGATGAAATCAAAATCTCAATTTTCATTTTTGCCTCAAAGTGTCTCATTTACTCGTGCTGGGTCACATATACTGTACATGTACTGTACCTGGACTCTTCCATTGGGGTTTGGACAGTCAGTAGACAGGGGTGTCTCAATTTAGTCAACTGGGAGGGGCCCCTTCTCAAAACGTCTAGCACGCCCTCACGGTCTTTCTTGTAGAAACGCTCCAGAAGCTTCTTCTCAAAGACAAAGATCGCTGCCTCCTGACAAAACAATAGGCGACGAAGAAGTGCCTTTGAAACAGCTCACTCTACTTTACTTGAAAAAGATTGTCACTTAAAGGTTGGATACAAAACTGTTTACTACTAAATTATTAGGAAATATCTTACTCATTTGAAAGTAAATAACAATTCTAGGCATCCATCAAAATGAATGCGCTAGATATCCTGTAATTATTCTGAAAAAAATGAATTTTATGAAAAAACTAAAACAAGACCAAATAGGAGTATAGGACTACCCGACGCCGGTTAAAAAACGAACGCCGTTTCCCTCGCTTTATATGGCGATGGTCTTGCGATGGTCATGGGACAAGTCTTAGGTGGCCCTACATGTCGTGGCTGAACGTATGATTCTCCTGTACGACAGTCGCAAGACTTTCCACGACTCCTGGTACGACTTGTTGTGTGAGTAGACCTGATTGCACGACTAGCTGCACGACTAAGCAAGACTAGTCGTGCGACTCCACAACAAGTCGTACGAATAGTTGTGCGTTGTCCTGCGTCGATCGTGCCACTGCCCAAGCCCAGTCAGCCGGGGTATATACACAGAGGGCTTGACACTTGTACCAAAACATCTTTTTTTGGATGATTTCAGGTTTGGAACACCTAATAAGTACTCACTTCAAAGAGTGTGCAAATTTATGTGTGATTTTGATGGCATAAGTGACAATCGAGCATGGTAATCATTAAAAGAAAACAGAGGAAAAAAAGTGCCACCTTGTGTCCTTCGTTCTTTCAAAACATATATAGGTCCAGACGATCAATACTACCCCTAGAACCCCAGCCGGCCAGTGCGGACCAATCACATGGCTTCTGTCAACCCTGGCTTCAGTTCTCTGGCGCATTGCTAAACTGTATGAATGAGGCCTCGCAAGTTGAAGCTTGTGTTTGGGAAACGGCCAATGCGGCTGCGGCTTGAAATTACGCCCGAGTCTATGCTGTACCAAAAAAATACCTTAGACTCGTGCGTAATTCACCATCTTGTAAGAGACACGTTTGCGAGAATCGACCGGTTTTATTGGCGCAACAGCTGGGCGAGTTGATAAAATACTAAAATAATTAGATAGACTGTGCAGCAGTTAGGGAGTAATTGCCTGCAGTTTGTGCATGGTTTCTATTGTTTAACGTCGTTAACCTGTAAAACCCTCTCTAAACTTAGTTCGAGTAACTAGGACCCTACATCCCTTTTTTAACATTTGGACATGATCTGGCGATTAGTAGGGTCCTAGGGAGTCCCATTGGTTTTCTTTCATTTAAATCAAAATGCCACTTTTCCCATTTGTTTACCTAAAGAAACACCAGATTTCACCCTCAAAACGGCCACAAAAGTACTCAATGATACAGCACACATCGACGAATAAGATTGTTGTACTAAGGTTCACTTGCGATTCGTATAAAAACTGAAATTTTCCAGCTTAATTCCGCAAGCTGCCTCGGCACTTTGCTGCCGTGTCAGTAGACCGTTGTTGTTGAGATACGTTTCAAAATAATATTTGCATATGAATACGGCGTGCGGTGACCCTGCATGTCACTGTCAGCAGCGTTCCCGTGTACCGGTGACTGTTTTCTGAAGGCATCGCATACCACAAACGTCCACTGTACCCTTTAGGAAACAGTTTTTTATCCGAATCGTAAGTAAACCTTAGTACAACAATCTTATTTGTCGATGTGTACTTGTATCTCAGATGGCTCATGGAGTATTTTTGTGGCAGTTTTGAGGGTGAAATCTGATGTTTCTTTGGGCAAACATATGGGAAAAGTGGCATTTTGATTTAAATGAAAGAAAATCAATGGGACGACCTAGGACCCTACTATTGCCAGATCATGTCCAAATGTTAAAAAAGCAATGTAGGGTCTACTCCTAGTTACTCGGACTACTCTAAACTATAGGGCTCCGCCCTGCGCGGGTGTCGGGAGCCCCATAGTTTTAGGGGTAGTTCAATACCTGCTTAGTGGATCGCTTAACACCGTGGTAGATCTTCCACAGACAGTCCGGTCCGCCACTGGCGATCTGCCCGGCTGCAATGTCATACTGACTGACCACAGGATTACCAATTAAGCCACTAACGGTGGTCTTCAGCCTGCTCAGCATTTCCATGATGAATTAGCGATCTTCGGTCTTTGGACGCTGCTTGTCTCCACAGACTGTTGTGAAAATTGTCATCATATTATAAAGCCCACGTGGTTTTTTTTTGACTGTCTCTGGAAGATACAGGCCTCTAAAATACAACAAAACCAAATATTCCCTTAATGAAATTTGGACATATTTCGGTGTAGTGTTGGATAGTATAATTAAAAATTTATATTTTTTTTCACATTGACCACAACAGTACTGTAATCATTCCCGATCCCCTATGAGTCCAGAGGGTGCGATAAGTTAAACAGCCACCACTGACCAATCAGATTAGTTAGAGACGTTAGAAGGCCCGGTGACGTCATGCCGACCGCGTGAATGGTCATGGTGGGTGGGGGTAGTTGTTGTAGGAAATACATTTTTAAAAATGTTCAAATTCCTTTTTCTTTACAACTTACAAAGTAAAAGACGTATGTGAACCTGACCAACGTACGTCAACAACTTTTTTTTTAAAGGTGTTTTCGGAATAGAAACAAAAACAGAAACGTCTTGCTTTAATATTCAGATCATGTTGTTATTGTTAATACATCACGTATCGATACAGCAAAATTCCAGCACGCCGGCCAAGCTTAATGCGCGTATTAATGTTTCCTGCTGAATGTATACGATTGTATACAAATTGTACTCGATTGTATACAAAACTGTAAAGTTTATGCTAAACCATAGCTATAGCTGTTCATTGTGCAGCATGACACGTCCCTTCAATTTTTTTTGTATTTCTGTCGAGGTGTCGCACGCCGCAGCTGCGCACGGCCGGAAGACACAGCAGCTAGCTAGCTAGCTGCAACCAACATAACATAACACAAGGTGGCGTCAATAGAGGGCGCACTTACTGTTTACTGGTCATGGTTATTTACTGGGCCATTCTCGCGGTCGGACATTCGGGAACCCCTTTTATCTTCCCATTGTTTGTGCACTTAGCGCAAAGGGGAAATTTGAAGTTTAACGCATGTTGTTATATGGACGGCTCGCCCTTTCGTGACGTCATGCCGACCGCGAGAATGGTTAAATATCGGGATACAGTGCTGGCGCTGCAGCCTCATGAAACGGTCTTGCAAAGTAAAGGAAACAACCCGTTTTGGTTTGTCGTAACCCCCCCACCTCCTCCATTTGAATTCGAATTGCCTACAAACACATACAAACACATACAAATCCCCCTCCCCATTCAACTCTAGGCCGTTTTCCAAACCCCAGCATAGGCTTCGTTCCGGCTCCATCACCATTGCAAAACTGCATACAAGAAAAAGCCCGAGACACGAATACGAAACTAGCTGTGGTTGTGAAAACGGCCATAGTTAGGCCGCTGGTATTTGTGTAGGCAAGTTTACACGAAAACCCCTCGTCCGCTTTTGTAAACATAATACATCCATTTTAGCACACACAATCATTTCTCAGATCAAGATAGTAGAGTTTAATTTTATTTTCATCACTTTAAAAAAAATATTTAAATGTATTACAGTAAAAGATATTTTACCTCATTTAAAAAACCAAACAAAACCAAATATTTAGAAAAACTATTATTTCTTGAGAAAAAATGCTCAACTAATAAAAGCAGTTGGTAAAAATCAGACAAAGTTTGGGTTCAGTTTTATTAGTAAAAATGTTTTTGAAGTTAATATATCACAGCTGAACGCTCGGGTTCATTGTGTAGTGCAGCCGCTGGACAAAACCTGCTGGGCAGTCTAGTCATGTGTATAATCCGGTTCAGTGAGGAATTAATACTGGCGTCAAGGGGTTAAACTGACAACACATTGGTTGGAATTCTAGGTGAATTGGTAGGAATTCTGGCAGAATTTTAAGACGCCATCATGACAGGTCGAGCCTTCTTGGCTTCTAACGAAGAATCCGCTGCACTGGCAAATCCTGTCCCTCCCTACAAGTATAAAGATCATAAACCGAGCATTATAATCTGCAACAAGGAAACAGACTAGCACATGATTTTACAAATGTGATTTTACAAATGTGATTTTACAAATGTGATTTTACAATGGTGATTTTACAATGGTGATTTTACAATGGTGATTTTACAATGGTGATTTTACAATGGTGATTTTACAATGGTGATTTTACAATGGTGATTTTACAATGGTGATTTTACAATGGTGATTTTCACATTCAACATAAAAGTTAACCCCAACTTAATGTGATTGTTCACCCACCTCCTACAATTCCAGAAAATTATTGTACAGTATACAAGGGTTGTAAAAAAAAAAGGAAAAAAGGAAAAAAGGAACGGCCTATTTTCATTATCGTCTAACCAGAAAAAAATAGATAAGAAAATGATACCAAGATCTTCTGATTCGGTTCAATAGTTTTCATTCTAGTGGCCTTTTTCTGAAACAAAGTGGGGTGTCAGTTGGACAGGTGATCAACAGAAGCGCGACAGCAATGAAAAGCCCTGTCCAATTGACCACCGACTTTGTTCTAGAAAAAAAGGCCCTGGAAGGAAAACTACTGGACCGAATCGGGTGATCTTGATATATTTTTCATGTAGAAAGATACTAACTACAATTGCCTCTCTTCACCCCTGAGTATATATGGGTACCTGTGAGAGTCTAGGCCGATTGAGCGCCTATAAAAGGCTGCCGCACGGTCCAGGGCCTGATGAACAGGGTAATAATGGTAAAGCGCTTTGAGATCGTTGATACGATGGAAAGCGCTATTTAAGCACGGTTATTATTAAGACCTGTTTTTAATTTTTAATTTTGTTTACGGGTACTAATATTTTTATCCAATTGGGTATCTGGTTCCTGTTTTACCTCAAAATGTAAGCACCTAGTACCATCGCAGTAAGGATTTAAAGGGATTCTCTAACCAGTTTGCGCCGGGAATATTTTAACATCACCAAGCCGAGGGATTTTTTTTAACGAAACTCGATCCGAGGCGGGTTCAAGCCGATGGTACTGGGAAGCACACCCACGCATTTCCGGCCTTGCTCGCACTGCTGACAGACATTTCCGGCCTTACTCGTTTTGTTTTTATATTTATGGCTCCGGCGCGAACTGGTTAATTAATTAAAGGCTTACCCGTCTGATTTTGATGATGTCTACGTCTTTCAGCGTATCTCCCGTGAACGGATCTCTCATGTCTTTCTTGATGATCTTTTCCACGCATTCAAGTGTTACCACTTTTCCACTGCAAAAAAAACAGGGACGAGATGGTCCATTAAAAAAAAAAAAATCCAACAATTCTCTGTGTGCAAATAATGTCTTTCTCCGAGATTTAAATAAGTCTGATTTCAGACAAAAGTCTCAAAAATCTCATACCTGGACAAAGTCATTCCAAGAGCAGTCTCATCAAAGACTTATATAAAACCGGAAAACATTTTTTAAGGTAGGATACACCATTGGTAATTGTTTTGTGTGGCCAACAGTGACATTTACGCTTTCTTTGAAATTTTGTTTTTGTTGTTTTTGAAATTTGCATCTTTTGTAAAAACACGCATGCGCAGTACCAACAATCCTTGGCTCAAGTATTCCTCAGCATTCATCACAGCCTGCAAATTCACAGCAAATTCCAATTTGCTTCATTGTTGTTAAAGGTAGGATACACCATTTGCAGATATCGAAAATATTTACTACCAAATTATTAAGAAATATCTTACTCATTGGAAAGTAAATAATGATTCTAGGCATCTAGCAAAATAATTGCGCTAGATATCCTCTAATTATTCCGAAAAATTAAATTTTATTAAGAAAAATTTGCGATCGCCAGATGGCGATCGCCGGATGGCGATCGCCGTTTGGCGATCGCCGTTTGGCGATCGCAAAAAAACAAAGATAACAATAACTGCTTGACGCCGGTTAAAAAACAATCGCTGTTTTTCAAGCTTTTCTCGGCATCTATGGTTGTAAAACTTCGGACAGGTCAGTTAAACGATATTTACTATAAGATACAACCCCCCAAATCTACCCGTTCATGATAATTCAAGCAATTTCCAATGGTGTATACTACCTTTAAGCTCTGCGCAGTGGTAAAAAAATGCTGGCAGTAGCGATTATTGTTTATTTGCTACTGGGCTGCGCTTACTCCGTCCGTTTCATAGCTTCTATGATCATACCTGGGTCTGAGTACCGCACACGGCGTTTTGTTGGACAGGATGTCGTGGGTGACGGCACACTTGTAACGGATCTGCTTAGCCACCAGAGGCCGATCGTCCTTAGGGTCGTCGGCCCTTGCAAAGTTGACCGTAATCAGGTTCTTGACTTTCAGTGGCTTCTTGCTCATGGGGCAGTAGACAGTTTTGTCCTGTTCAAAGGAAAACAAAGCACATTAACCCTAATCGCCTAGTGTATGTACTAGGAACCTTCCTCCCTTTTGCGAAATCCAGAAACATTTTTGTCTTGCGTGTGGGTCATTCCACGACGTGGTATCCCTATTATGTTCAGCACGTGTTTTCAACAACATCAGTTTTAGAACAATTTGTTTACAGTGCATGTTTTAGGTACAACACACAGAATGAACCCCACACAAGCTGAATGAATCACTCAATTTAAAAAGTAGGATACACTACTGGTAATTGCTTGAATTATCATGAATTGGTGGATTTGGGGGATTGTATTTTTAGAGTAAATATCGTTTATCTGACCCGGCCTCCGGGACCACTAAAATAAAACATTTGGATCTTTTCAATTGTCAGACTTAAAAAGGGGCATAAACCAAGAAACCAATTTTTTTCAGAAATTTGTTTCTTCTGCGTACCGGTTTCTGGACGGCGGTAGCCTTTGCCTGCGGCGTCAAAGAGGGAATCCAAAAACTAGGAAGCTCAGACAGTTTCTCGCCGTTTTTCAATATAGCCCCGGCTTTGCTGTTCCCATGACTACTACTGCTGCCACTAGTGCCGGTAGTTGTGGGCGTGTCTGGTGTGGACTCTTCCATTTTGGCTCTCTTAGCGGGGGGAGCTTCGGTGAAGGGATTGAGAGGCTTGCTTGTGATGCTGCGCTCTGAAGAAAAAATATTTTGTTCAATAAATACAAATCATCATAAATTATGCAAATAAATGTGTATATATGTAAATTCTGCAAATACATGTTTATATATGTAAACTTGCAAATACATGTTTATATTTGTAAATTATGCAGATACATGTTTATATATGTAAATTATGCAAGTACATGTTTATATACATTATATATATGTAAATTATGCAAATACATGTTTATAATATAAACATATATTGTTTGTAAATTATGCAAATACAAGTTTGTATATGTTTATATATGTAAATTATAAACATTACCATTTTTAATGAATTCCTTCACTTTATCTTCCTTTGCAGATTTCTTTGCCTGGCTCTCTTCATCCTTCGGGAAAAAACACAAAACAACTATAACAAACAAATAAAAGAAAGAATGCAGAATTCACTTCTCTAGTTGTGTACAAAGTCTATGGAGAGTCGAGTGCGTTGTCAAAGTATTTTCTAACAAAAAATAAATTAAAAAAAAAACCAAACTAGCTTTTCCCCCTCTGAGAATGCGAGGTATAAAGTCTCTCTGAAAGATTCAAGATGCTACAAGGACGTTACCTGTTGGAGGCGACATTGGCGATGGTACTCCTTGAGCTTGCTTTCGTATTCCTGTTTCCGCTTCAAGACGTACTCGATGATGACTTCCTTGTCATAGAGGTAGCCTTCCTCTCTATGTAACAGAAACAAATTGAGGAATACATGTAAAGCTACTAAGAAAGGAAAGACGCCGGTTTTTTTCTTCATATATCATCTCAATGAAGGTCAATCAGTGTAACAAACTGAGAAACATTTCCAATTTTGTTAGCTTTTGAAAATAGGTTTTTTATTGATAATGGCCTTTTCCTCCCCTTACATTCACCTGTCTGACCCACCACCATCAAAAATAACCCTTGCATGACCTTGATTTCCATGACTTTTCCCATGACTTTTTTAATTTTTCCCAATTTTCCATAACTTTTCCATGACTTTTCAGAACAACATCATTTTCCATGACTTTCCATGACCCGCTGTGGGAACCCTGATGTATAACAATCGGAAGAAAATATAAACAATGTTAAAAACTACATTTGTTAATTTCTTTGGCAAAATATCAACACCACCTCCAATTTCAATGCTGTGTGTGTTTGAATACAAGGAATGGATGACCTACGTTATGACTGGGTTCGGGCAGGGTTGTAACGTCAGGCAGCAACAGTCGAAGTCACCCACCGAGTCCTTGCCTAGTCGGGTTTTGTCGGTGCCGTAACCGGACTGAGCTGCACATGTATAAAATAATGTTTATTGATGAACATCGGTTTAGCAAACAAAAACCGTTACCCGAGTACAGATCGGGTTCATACTTTTCATGAAATTGAAAGTTACCATCTTCTAGTTCTATGCATGAAAACTTGTACAGAATGCGGATTCATACCACGTCTCACTATTTAAATACTACTTACTAGTACTACTGTGTGCAATTCTTACACGTTTATTGCCAAGTGAAAAATCATCGAATCTTGTTGTGCACATGCGCAGTTGGAATATCGAACTGGCTAAATATTTATAAGCCAATTCGGTATTCCAACTGCGCATGTGCACAACAAAATTCAACAATTTTTCTCAAGGGATAAACATTTCATCGATTGCGTGCAAAAGCATAGCGGGTACCAGCAAATTTTAAGAGATCGTCGTGTTCTAAAGTTACTAAATAACATTTTTTTTGTTAACGTTTTGGTGTTTTCAGGTGTTTTGTGTCGCCAAACTTTTGTTCGAACAAAGTGCCCATCGTCTTTTAGATTTCACAAGAAAATACAGAGAATGCAGATTCGGTTACCACGTCCCCCATAGCCTTGTGTGCATTTGTCTGCCGTGTTTATCCCTTGAGAAAAATTGTTGAATCTTGTTAGTTGTTGTGCACATGCGCAGTTGGAATACCGAATTGGCTTATTCACGTACGTGGCCGTGGGTGTACAATTAAGAGCAAGGAACATATACAACACTTTTCCTACCTGCATCTTTCTGCCGCTCGTGATAAGTGTAAACCGTGCCAGCAGTACAGTTTCTTTGATGCCGCGTCATTTTCAATAAAATGTGTCTTTAGTGTTGATGCAAGGCGGAATAACGTACTGCTGCGCTGGTTTGTAAACAAGATTGTGGTTATTACGACGGTCCACACAAACAAATTAACATCGTATTCGTAACGTACATGTACACGTACGTACGTACGTGCGCTGTGCGCAGAGGGGGTCAGATAAGTCGACCGTTGAGACAACTCGACCGTTGAGACAAGTCGACTCGCATGTTTTTGGATAGTACCGGGGATTTTACGGCGGCTGATCGCCGCTTGGCTGATCGCCGTTTAGGAGTTTTATTTTTTTTTTTTTTTTTTTTTTTTTAAATAACATTTATTTCAACGTTGCCATTACAATATATATGTACCATCTTATATAAATTACAAAAAATGATTCAAGAAGTTGATAGAAACTATGCATACACTATAAGTTAAATATATTATACATGAGTTTTTTGTTTGGTTCGGGCCGGGTGGGTTGACTCGGCTAGAGTTGCCGCTGGGCGAGATGATAGGATTAGCTGAATGATAATTGATCACCGCGGACATACATAGGAATGGAATCTACTGCCTGTCAACACTAGGGAATCTATTTCAATTGAAACCTTTAAGTCCAAGATTAATAATATACAGATGTCAACTTTCCTGAGAGGGGCCCACCATATAGTTTCGTCCGCTTGCCACTATTGCGCCTGCAACTAGTAGTAGTAGTAATATCCGGTGTGGAGATTGTTGCAGTACTATACAGATACAGATAGCTGCTTTAGTTTGGGAAAATGATGGTGCTATCCCATTCAAACCTATGTTCAAACTAAGTACAAATATAAATTGAAAACTGGGTTAAAATACCTTGTAAACTAAGAGGTACATTGGGCATTACATATGCCTTTTGTTGCATAACAGAGCCGATATAGCGCAGTGCCGGTGATTGTCTGTGCACATCGTTCGTTTTGGCCGGGCCTGTACGTGCGCCAAATTATCCCATCCCCGGTCGGTCAACGCGGCGCCTTGCAAGGGACATCCAAGTTCTTGTTGGGCCTGGGCGCCCACTTGCCGCGCCGGTCCGTCAACGTGACCACCGTGCCGTGCATGGTGACGTTGTTTTTGATGCGCTGGTACGGTATGGTGGGCATGCAGTTCGGGATTCGGTACAATAGACCGACCATTGCGTTAATATTATTTCATAATTTTTTTATTTTTGACCTAAACTATGCATTAACACTTATTATTTGTGGCTCGCCAATGAACCAATTGTGTTGTTTGAGACGATTGTAGTGCCGTCCGTGATGATGAATCGAAGCCATTTCAATATTGACAAGTTCCCGTCTCTCTTATGCATGACGAAATTAAAAACCCCTAGGCTATCAGGTTATAACTTAGTTTATGATCTAAACGCCTTCAAAAATCAAAAAGGTAGAGATATGTACACATGTGTTTTAGATCAATCAGGCACTCTGAAGCTAGCACTGAGTCGGAAACAGTTTTCTAAAAACAAATCCTTACCTCGTATCTAGTTTATTTGGATAAGAATTTAATAAGAATTTATAATTTTATTGAAATGTATTTTTAGACCTAGCTGGCGTTTCCAGAAAAAATAGAAAAAAAATGTTTAGGTAGACATTACGGTGGCACACAACCTAACTTCTTTTATAATTTTCCAGCCATTAAGCAGTTTGTAGCAGTTTTAATCTTATTCTTTTATAAATCAAATAAGTTAAGAGGGCCTAATATTTCGATCTTAACAAGATCTTCTTCAGAGACTAAAGAGTCTCTGAAGAAGATCTTGTTAAGATCGAAATATTAGGCCCTCTTAACTTATTTGATTTGTATATTTCAGGTCATTCCAGCAAGCAGTTTGCAGCAGTTTTATCCTTATTTTTTAATGGAAATTAATAACAAAATTATGTTTGTAATGCACATGTTTTTCAAATGAAACTCTTGTAAATGTGATTATAATACAGAAGCGTGTAGTGTACATGCATTTATTTCACAACTGGTCGTTATTAATCGATCAGCATTTTTTTTCGAGTCGAGTTGTCCCTAGTCGCGTTGTCACAACGGTCGACTTGTCTCGAGACGAGTTGTCTCAATGGTCGATTTGTCTGACATCCTGTGCGCAGAGCTGCGCCATATGGCGCCAGGATATCGCTGCATCGTAGCCTGTTCCCCGGCCCCCTAAATAAGTCCATATAATAATTGGGTCTGGAAACCAAACTAGCTGCATCATATCCGAAGAAACAAGAAATAAACCCGGGATTTACATCACAAGAGGGCGCCGTGCGAGACTATATTAGTCTTGAATTGACCAAGTCATTTACTTACAGTTTGTTAATGGGTAATTCTTCTTTATGTGAATTTCTCTTTTTGCGAGGTAGGTGAATTGTGTGCATGTATGGTGGCCCTGAAGGGACTATGCAGATCTAGTCTTGGCCAAGACCAAGCTAGCCCGTTCATTTGTTCCGCGGCGCGCCGTCCGTATTATCTGGGATTATTGAGGGCGCCCTTTATTATCGCCATAATTCCTGGATCTCTTCCACTAACTTGGTCTTGGCGCATCGATCACGTGAACCCGGAAAATTCCGAGGACATTCCAAGCATAGCTCAAATAGCTACTCGCCCCCGCATGCGCACTAAGTCGTTTTTGTTTAATGTAGTGTTCGATTATTATAGTCTGGTTCCCAGACCAAATATTTCTGACTATTTGTGATTTTTCATTTATTATTTAGCCGTTAATGTCACGTGACCAAAAACTGGAGGAATTGCTTAACGTTCGCGATGTTCGAGTGTTTCTAGGTATTTATAAAATAAAACTCACATTAGCAAAGGTCAACACCAGACGAAATGCCTAAGACTATCACAGTCATTGTAGTCATTGTGCTATTTTTGGGTAAGAGCCGTTAGAATTTGAATTGTTGCGTCGTCATAGCTACGCTGCTTGTATCGCGTCATTATCTATTTTTTTGTCGCCGGCGGCTACCTGACCGGACGTGTAAGAAACCACATTTGGCTATACGTCTAAATTGTAGTGTAGGTCAGGTAGCCGCCGGCGACAAAAAATAGATAATGACGCGATACAAGCAGCGTAGCTATGACGACGCAACAATTCAAATTCTAACGGCTCTTACCCAAAAATAGCACAATGACTACAATGACTGTGATAGTCTTAGGCATTTCGTCTGGTGTTGACCTTTGCTAATGTGAGTTTTATTTTATAAATACCTAGAAACACTCGAACATCGCGAACGTTAAGCAATTCCTCCAGTTTTTGGTCACGTGACATTAACGGCTAAATAATAAATGAAAAATCACAAATAGTCAGAAATATTTGGTCTGGGAACCAGACTATAATAATCGAACACTACATTAAACAAAAACGACTTAGTGCGCATGCGGGGGCGAGTAGCTATTTGAGCTATGCTTGGAATGTCCTCGGAATTTTCCGGGTTCACGTGATCGATGCGCCAAGACCAAGTTAGTTGAAGAGATCCAGGAATTATGGCGATAATAAAGGGCGCCCTCAATAATCCCAGATAATACGGACGGCGCGCCGCGGAACAAATGAACGGGCTAGCTTGGTCTTGGCCAAGACTAATGCAGATCGTGAATATTGACGTCAATATTCACGACAAATTTCACGACTTTCCTCAAAGTCGCGAATATTGACGTCAAATTTGACGTCAATATTCACGACTTTCCCAAAAAGTCGCGAATATTGACGTCAAATTTGACGTCGATATTCGCGTCAAATTTCACGACTTTCCCCGAAAGTCGCGAATATTGACGTCAATATTGACGTCAATATTCACGACTTTCCCAAAAAGTCGCAAATATTTTGACGCGAATTTTTTTCCACAAGCTAGGTTTTGGTTAGTCTTGCTCCAAGACTGAGTTTTTCATTTGTCCGGGGCGCGCGCCGTCCGTCTATGCAGTTTTTCATCGATCATCCATACTCAGAAAACGGGCTTATTGAGGGCGCCCTCGATTGTCACGAGAGATCAGTGGATTTGTTTCAAGTTCAGAAACAAATCTCGTGAACTGAACTTAAAGGTTGGATACACCATTTGCAGACATCAAAAATATTTACTACCGAATTATTAAGAAATATCTTACTTATTTGAAGGTAAATTATGATTCTAGGCATCCAGCAAAATGATCGCGCTAGATATCCTGTAATTATTCCGAAAAATAAAATTTTATAAAAATAAATTCGCGATCGCCGGATGGCGAACGCCAAAAACGCATAATAACATAAGAATATTCAACTGCCCGACAGCTGTTGAAAACAAACGCAGTTTTTCGTGATTTTCTCGCCATCCCTAAATTATTGTAAAACGTCGGACAGGTCAGTTAAACGAGATTTACTATAAAATACAACCCCCCAAATCCACCCATTCATGATAATTCAAGCAATTAACAAATCCACTGATCTCTCGAGGGCGCCCTCAATAGGCCCATTTTCGGAGTATTGATGATTGATGAACTGCATGCATACTGTGGCGAAAATAGCCACGGCCGCTTATTTATAAATGAGAGTTAACTAAATTATTATTGCCTAGCTTAATAATATCCCAATTCTTGAAACTTTGTTTATAACTGACTCTAGCCTAGCTGGAATATTGAAGTTTATCTACATGTAATAACATTTGTTAAATTTTATGCTTTGATCTTGTTTCAGTCATAAATCCTCAGGGATGAACTTTCAGCTGTACTTACGCTGACTCCACGTAGTGTGTTTATGCGCCGTAATTTACTGAATGAACGTATTATATTGCACTAGGCGGTCACCCGGGGTTTGTCGGTTCACGGGTTTGTAGCTACTTCCCTGGATGGATGGGGATTGTGGATACATGTTGACTCTATCATGGAGGTGCCAAATAAAAATGTTGAAAGAAACACATTCACAAATATGGTTAATGATACCTTTAAAATGGGAGATATTTGTGGGAGATGTATGACATCTGACAGACTAATAATTGATTTACAAAATATTTTGCTGACCTTGCATAAACTTAATTGGCTGCAATGATACAGATACACAGGCCTACATTTCTTATAATATTTCCCACCTTTTGAGCATTATTTTGTAACAGTTATAAGAATGTATTGAATTATTGATACACCATTTTCCCTTGATTAAAGTTATTTAAATTCAACTTAGATATAAAAACCAATGCATTACCTTATATGAGCGAAATCAGCACTGCTTGTAGACTTCTTCCCGTGACACTACCACTTGTCAGTAACGAATCACTGCAATCCTGCAAAAAGCTTTAGCACTACCAACACTATTCCAATAATAAGTTTTGGTGACAGGATATCCATTATCATGTTCATATATTAAATGTATAGTTAAGCCATTTGAAACATAACTGAAATATGTTGCTTCAGAATCTCAAGATTGTCTGCCTGATTTCAAAAGCACCATCATACTTGCATAAATCGTGCAATATTGCTGTCTATTAACCCTGGGAGACACCACTTTTTTTTTTTTTTGTCGAGGCACCTCGTGCCTCCAAAGGGGGGACGTTTTATGTTGGGGGTAATGAACTGTGTTTGGGGGTACAAATCTTTTTCTCACGGTCTCAACAGATGGATATAAGGACCCTGGACACACATATCAAAGATTTAAACATTCTGGCTATTTTATGTATTTTTTTAAGGACATCCATTGCAAGCATGTAAACATTGAAATCAGTATTGCGCAATACAGACATGAAACAGCCATATGATACAAATAACAACGACCAACAGCTCTAACTACCCCCCAGGGGATATCTGGGTGGCGATTGATAACAGCTGTGTTTGTTCTCTACCAAGGCCGCTCAAAGAGATGTCAGAGACTTTTTTTGACAGCGGCTAAACACAAAGGGATCAGATTTCGATTTGTCTGCACAACTCTATGGCTTTTGGCCCAAACCATTATTTTGAAGGGATGTTTCACCCCCTGAATGACCTCCTGGGTTAGAATTTTTTTCCCAGTCCATTAGCCGGATAGGACAAACTTTGAAAATTCGACCCTTAGACGACCTTTGACCCCGGAAGACCCGAAAAACGCTAACCCGTTTTATTTTTGCCACGCTCACCTCGCATCGAGCATTGCGATCACCGAGTTTAAGCACGATCCGACCAACTTCAAAAAGGTGACCCCTAGATGACCTTTGACCTCGTACGCTCTAGCGAATGCAAACTGGTTCTTGCGAGGACCGAGCCGGACCCACCCACCGAGTTTGAACGCCGCACGACCCCGGGAAGGGGACGAAAAAGCGCGCACAGACACACAGACAGACAGACAGACAGAGAGTAGCGTATTATTATATAGGAGGATGCTGTACGTACACGCACGTATATCGTACGTGCGTGCGACACAACTGTGAGCCGCGCCAGTACATGTACGTACTGTTGTGTAATTGTTACAAGCTACCGTAGACTGTTGTGTTATCTGGTCAATCATCGCTGTTGTATGAGATGCGCGTTCCGCGCACGTGTAGAGCGCGTCCGCATCGTGCCTATAAATTCCGCTGATTTCCGATTATTGGGGTTCTGTTCCATCAGAGCAGGCCGCGCAAGATCTCAAGACAAGACCTCAAGGCATATTTTAGAAAGCCCCCAACCGTGCCTAGATCTGCGCTATTGGGCTTTGTCGGAGAAAACCACATGGACATTTCTGTGTGTAAAATCCGACGCTAGTAATAAAGACTAAAAGAAAGTATAGTTTATGCGCTGTAATGTTTTTGAGCTATATTCCTGTTGTATAACAGACGACAGAAATAGCGGCCATCGAATCCTTAAAGCTATCCACGCTACCACTAAATAATCTCATGCCACAGCTTTATTGGAATATCTTTGTTTACAATAATAGAGGGCGCTGTTTTAAAGATGTTCAGCTCAGATGTACTCGAGAAGTTTCAATAAACTGAATTACCATTTTGATTGGTTGAAAGAATTACTCCCTCTTGTGGACATTATCTTTTATTGCTCCCCACATTCCCTCCAAGAATCCTGTCTCACTCATCTACACTTCATTAAAGATTCCGGCCACTGACCTCTACACCTGGACGGACCATTGTCCATATTCTGCTGTGCTAACACTTGAAGTCGGCGCGAACTGGAAGTGCAACATGGCGGACCCGAGACGTCACTGCTGTGAGCCAATGAAATGTCCAGGTGTGGAGGTCAGCGGATTTATTCTGTACATTTTGTATTTATAAACATTACGTAATGCGTATCGTACCAACACCTGGACATTTCATTGGCTCACAGTCACGTCGTGGGTCCGCCATGTTGCACTTCTCTGCATGCCGACTTCAAAATGAAACAATGATGATCTGTCCATGTATAGAGGTCAGTGATTCCGGCAGATAACTGGGACTTGATTTTACTTAGGGGTTAGCCCAGACTGACATTAGGCGACCCGGAATCGTTACAATACTGTACTAGACTAGACGGACGGTGCGCGCCCCGGAACAAGACTAGCCAAAACCTAGCTTGCTGGAAAAAAATTCGCGTCAAAATATTTGCGACTTTGGGGGCAAGTCGCGAATATTGACGTCAAATTTGACGTCAATATTCGCGACTTTTTGGGAAAGTCGTGAATATTGACGTGAATATTGACGTCAATATTCGCGACTTTGAGGAAAGTCGTGAATTTTGTCGCGAATATTGACGTCAATATTCGCGACTTTCGGGGAAAGTCGTGAAATTTGACGCGAATATTGACGTCAAATTTGACGTCAATATTCGCGACTTTTTGGGAAAGTCGTGAATATTGACGTGAATATTGACGTCAATATTCGCGACTTTGAGGAAAGTCGTGAATTTTGTCGCGAATATTGACGTCAATATTCGCGACTTTCGGGGAAAGTCGTGAAATTTGACGCGAATATCGACGTCAAATTTGACGTCAATATTCGCGACTTTGAGGAAAGTCGTGAAATTTGTCGTGAATATTGACGTCAATATTCACGATCTGCGGAGTCCCTTCAGGGCCACCATACACGTACATGTACTTGTGCTTACAGTTTGTTTGACAAGTAGCGTTTTCTTGTTTGCGACTTGTGGCGTTTTATATTCAGGAGCGGACCAATTAATCAAACCATATTATATCTAGATTATTACTAATACTATGGAGATCGATCATTCACAATATATGCCCCTCGTCTGTGGAGTAGGCTTCCAGCAGCAATCCTATCTGCTGATAATTTTGAAATTTTAAAAGCTAATTTGAAAACTAATCTTTTTAAGCAGTACTTTTTATCACATAATTGATAGTTTTAGATTACTTGGTGTTTTTATGATTGTTATATCTTTGTACAACGCTTTGGGATGTCTTTGTGACATGGAAAGCGTTTTAAAAATGATTATTATTATTATTATTATTATCAAGTGGCGCGCCAAAATCTAAAATATGTTTACAAAGGACAAAACAACAGCAAAAGAACAAAATGGCAAGAGGACAAATTTACAGAAGGACAACATTCTAATCAAACAACAAATCGACAAAAGGACAAAGTTACAGAAAGACAAAGTCAAAATCAAATAAAGGACAAAACGGCAAAAAGACAGTCAAACATGTCAAAAGGACCGGACGTTTTAACGAAAGGACGTCCATACACACGCAAAAAACTTTTCACGAAAGGATGTTCATAAACACGCAAAGGACGTTTTCACATACAATTGAACGTTTTTACAAAAGGATAAACTTTGTTTTACTTTTTTATAATGTAGAACGCTGGGGGCGCTGCCTACTAAATGGTTTGATCACGTTCGTATGCAATTGGAGTTGCTTGGATGTCGCCCTTAATTTGGCTGAATATGATATTCTGAAACTAGGTGCTAATTGCACATTGCATTAAAATGAGATTTTAACAAACATTTATTACCAAACTATTAAGTTTAACCGTTATAGACTCTACGCATTACTAGGACAGAGCCAGAGGGCAATGTCCCATGAAGGTAACATTATGTGCGTTCATCGTGGCTGAAAAGCAAAACAAAAGCATCCGGATCCGGGTTTCATGGGCTGGGCACTTTTTCAAGTCAAAATTACCCAGAGAGGGATCAAAGGGAGTGTAATTCTGACCCGGAAGAGTGTTTATAATCATAGGCCCATGGAACTTGGATCCGGATCAAATCTGACCCAGGACTTTTTAAAGTGTATTTCAGAGGTGTTCTTTGTTTTGCTTTTTAGCCACGATGAACGCACAGGATTGTTTACCCTTGTTTGTCCAGCTTGGTAGTTGACTCGTATAGGTACGGAAGCGTATTGAGGACATGACCAAAAAAAGTTTTCCGGATTACTATTTCGCCCGGGCGGATTACTATTTCGCCCAGGCGGATTACTATTTCGCCCGGGCAGATTACTATTTCGCCCGGGCGGATTACTATTTCGCCTGGGCAGATTACTATTTCGCCCGGGCGGATTACTATTTCGCCCGGGCGGATTACTATTTCGCCCGGGCGGATTACTATTTCGCCCGGGCGGATTACTAATTCGCCCGGGCGGATTACTATTTCGCCCGGGCGGATTACTAATTCGCCCGGGCGGATTACTGTCGAAATGGTGATACACGTTAGTATATGTTCTGATCCATGGACAGTAATAGTAATAGTCCGGGCGAAATAGTAATCCGCCCGGGCGAAATAGTAATCCACCCGGGCGAAATAGTAATCCGCCCGGGCGAAATAGTAATCCGCCCGGGCGAAATAGTAATCCGAACAACTTTTTGGGTCATGTCCTCAATACGCTTCCGTACTTACCTATTTTTAACTGTATCATTCATTTTTATTTGAGCAATTTCATCACAGCGTTGCCACTCCTTGAATCTTGAAAGATTTCCCAAAAGTGCAAAAATATTGAATTTCATGCAGAGTTTTGATACATTTTCCAATAAATTGGACTTTTTAACGGTTATGGAATTTTTATCTTAAATGTATTATTTTAATTTTGCGACGGGAGGCTATTGTATAGTACCTAACTTATCAGCTTTGCCGTACAACATGTGAAAGTCCGTGCATAAAATGGCGCCAGTTTACTGTACGGCTTTATGTAGCAGCATCACTGACCTCTAGGTCATTGAGCAGCATGTACATGTGTACATGCATATACATGTACATGTACATGTATTTTATTAAGTTTACACTAGGTTGTATACTGATTTACATAGGCTGGAAAGATCTTGAAAGATTTTGGGTGCTGATCTTGAAAGAAATCTCCTCATTCAACAAGTTTTAAACACTTTGTCACACAACTTAAACAGTTCAGTTAATTGATCCACTATCCAGTAATGTTTTTACACTGTATCGTATTGTTTATCTGCTGTTTCTTATTGCTGCTGTGTTTTTTTTATAGTATTTTTAAATGAATTTTAATTAATTCTATTTCATAATTGTATTTTACTATTTTAACAGTATTATAGTAGTTTGTGTAAGCTGGGATCCATGGGAGATCAGTGAGTTTTTTCTAACTGAATGGATCACCCAGGGTAAATAAGAAATAAATAAAGAAAGAAAGAAAGAAATGAAAATAATGAGTGGTCACACTGTTTCATCATCCTTTCTTGCAAGTTGCATGCAGGCCGGCCTACTATTTCCACAACGCAATCAGTCGTGAGAAAATCCTCGGCATTGCGACTATCGTGTTGAAGTTGAACTAAAAATATAAATCGGATGGCCGTTTTATCCCACGTTTATGCAGCTAGGCTGGAGTAAAAGCAAAATAAGAACTCTTGAAAAGAATAACAATATGTATCAATTATGACACAGAAAAACACACATCGTAATTATCACTGCATACTTTTATTATATGCACTACATACACATCTGCATCATTTTTGTATTTGTATATATGCACACAAGGGACTACGCTCTATTTGCGTCATTCAAGCTGAAAAATACTGTTTGTGGCACAGCAACTAATTGCTTGACAAGTGGGCAGTACTGATATAAAATCATTTGTTGATCTACATATTGCACCTTAATATCTAATTAAACGGCACCATAAAACCATCTTCAAATATGTTATGGCGGCCATCTTAGACATGGCGGTATTCTTTGAAAAAAATAACCCCCAAAAAGGGGGGGGGGGAATAATAAGGGCCTCCCTCACCAACTTTTTTAAAAGTCCGGACGGTCAACATGTTATTTTTGTAACTTGGCCTAACATGTTAAAGTATAGAATGAAAAATGAGTTGATTAAAGGGATCGTATACGTTTGGTAATTGGAACCCACTGTTTGATTAAATCCTATATAGTTATAGATATATATCATAAAACTAACCTGTAAAAATTTCATTTCAAATGGTGGTTGCGATTTTGAGATATTGCCGAAAATAGTCCGGCAGCCACTGAGCTACACCTCGTTTTGTTGAAATAAGTTTTTTTCTTGATGGATTATGTTTCCTTAGGTATTGCAGATGACCAAACTGAAAACTGGAGCTATGTCAGTGTTGAGCAATTTAAGATATGGCCAAAAACAAAATGGCCGCCAAAATAGCCTATTCTCAGTAAAATTGAATTATTTCATAATACATTACGAATTTTTGGCAGAGTGGTGTGCTTATAATTCACGAGGACCATTGTCAACACATTCCTGATGATCATACATGAACATAGATAGAGTCTAGACATAATTAGCATATTTCCATTGTATTTATTGTTGCTAATTTGCATATTCAAAATGGCGGATAAATGCCAGCTGTTAAGCTTAGAATCACAATAAAATAGTATTCTACTCATTTCTTTCTATCTTATGTTTTCAATTCCTAGAATACCTAAGTGTACCAAATACTTATGTCATACTCATTTGTCAATAATGACTTATTTAGATAATAGGAAAAACAAAATGGCCACCAAAATGATAAATTTTAAGCATCATTTCCCATAAGTATTATACATTACGGAAATTGGCAGAGTAGTATACTGGTACTTCATGGAAACCATTGTAACATGAAACCTGATGCCCCCACATGATCAGAGATGAAATGATTTGGATATTTGACTTTGGCGGCCGTTGTTTATTTGCTCATTTACATATTCAAAATGGCGGCATTGTTAGTTTATCACACAATACTGGGTTTTGTGGAGTTTTCTTTCTTTTTCTGTGAGGCTATTAGGTTTTTTAATTCTAATGGAGTGCTTTTGCAAGAAGGTACAGCACAGAGAAACCGGTTTATGCAGGCATACTTCAAGGAATGATCAGTTTATTTGTTTGTGTTTTTTAAAATCAATTCTAGAGTTAGCTGCAGTGAATCAGAACTCATTCTATGTGGGAAGGGGAGGGTGTTTATGGGAGTTTTCACAAGTCAGAACTTTTTCTCATCGTTTTCGTTATTTTGTTGTTGGAGATGCTGAAGCAGTTCTGCTGCGTGAAGTATCATTGGATTTTAGGTGGTGGCTTGGTCTGCAGAGATAAATCTGTATAATTTATGATGTGCTGGTATGCCAGCTGGCAGCAGTGTGGTTGCGTAACTATTCTGCCCAGAGCGTAATTCTTAATTTAAGTTTTTTTTCTAGTGATATACGCTTCATGGGAGGTCAGTTCAGGCCACATTATTTTCTGCGAGATTGCAGTCTGTAGGAATGGGGGGGGGGGGGGGGGGGGGGGGGGGGGGGGGTTCGTGTACAAGTTTCAACAGAACCCCTCCGTGCTTTTCGTTATTTTTTTGAGACGCGGAAAAGGTTCTGCTGACAAGTATCATATGGATTGTATTTGTGACTGGTCTGCCGAGATAAATCTGTAATTGTACGTTAACTAGTTGGTATTCTAGAATGTGGCTGTTTGACTGGTCTCTCCAGAGCGTAATTCTTAACTCTTTTTTCCCTTTTTTCTGTAAGACACGCATCTGGGGGTCAGTTTTAGCCACATTATCTCTGCTAGATGACAGTCCGTGGTTGGAGTTCGTGGACGGGCAAATACATCAAACGTCTGCAGGCCAATTGGGTTAGACATTCCCTAAAAAGCGGGAGTTTCAAACCCTGTCTCTGGTTTTGGCGACGCGATGACTGGTTTGTGTATTGCCACAGTGGTCCCTTTGTTTTTAGTTCACACAGTGATTGATTATTACCGGTGATAATACGCCGTCCCCTCTTTTTTCTCCTTTTTTGGAAGGGGAGCAGGGCATATTTTCTGTGCTATATCAGTGCACGTCATCAGCCACCTTCTTATAGTTCATTTTACTTTCCTTGTTTTAATTTGTGTGTCGGTTTATATGACGCGTGGCAAGGACAAGGGGGGGGGGGGGGGTTGACTTATTTATTATGTTTTAGTCTTGAGATCCATTTCTTTGATCATTGTTTTGTTCTTTCAATAGTTCCAATAGAATTTGCAGATTCTCCTCATCAAGATTTTGTTCCTCTTGGTTGGATTGTGGAGATGCTTTAGTCCTAGATCGAACAAGTTCATCTTTTATGTTTTTGTGCCGTTTGTATGCCAGGATGGGTTGGGTATCAAATAGCCTATTCAGATATTCGTTTTCGCTAATCAAGGGCCAGTATTTGAGGATAGCCCGTTTGAGGGCTGGGTGCGCGACATGTGGGTAGTATGGTAGGACGAACACCAGTGGGATATTGTTTTTGTTTTTTTCACGCTTAGGGTCCGCGGGAGTCTTACCCCTTTGAGAAAGGAGGGCTAGGTCTTCGTTTGTGTATATGCGCTTTTGAAGTTTGTCTTTGAAGAATTCAACCCTCTCCTCAAAGTCTTTTAAATGGGTACATATACGTTTGTATCTGGTCACTTCGCCCTTGATTAATCCGCCAAATACCGACTTAGGGTGTGCTGAATCTCGAGCTATAGGTACTGAAATGTATCAGTTTTTTTGGTAGCGACTCGAGTATCCAATATCCCTTCATGTATAAATCGTTCGCCTTTGTAGATAATAAGGTCGAGAAAAGTGACTTGGCGGTGCGAGATCTCAGACGTGAACTTCAGCGTAGGATGGATTTTATTAAGTGATTGCACTAGGTCAGCAGCCTGCTTTTCATTTCCGTTAAAGATTATAGGAACATCGTCCCTATATCTCATGTAGCTCACAATTGAGGGATTGTGAGGGAGGATTTTGTCTTCTTCGTATTTGAATAGGGTTATGTCACAAATCTCCGGACTGCATTCGCTGTTCATGGCCACGCCAATTTGTTGTCTGAAAAACTTGCCATTGAATTCAAACGTGTTTCGACGCATAATGAGTTCAAGGAGACGTCGCGCGTGGTCTGTCGTGGGCTTGGGTATTGCGTATATAGTCTGTCGTCGGCCATTGCAAGTGCGTCACAAACTGATTCAATTGCCTCATCTTGTGGGCAGTTAGTGTACATGGATACTATATCCAGTGTTATCAATTAAGTTATCTTGCTCCAAAGTCAGGTTATTTAGTTTTTCAAGCACATGCCCAGAATCGCGTGTGTATGTGCTTTGCTGTTTGACAATTGGGAGCAAGAAGTAGTCTATGTATTTGGATATGGATCGAGTCGGTCCTCCGCAACCACTAATGATTGGTCTCCCCACGAACCGTGTTCCTTCTGGTACTTTTTTGTGAACTTTCGGTAGGAGGTAAAGGCAAGGTGTTTTAATGTCGTGGTTGCGGGGGTTAAGAAACTCAGATATGTCTTTCGATATGAGTCCGTCCACGTAGAGTTGGCGTATGGCTTGAGAGACTAATTCCGCGGTTTCATCGGTCAGGTCCCTGTTAATTTCTTCATAGTGGGGGCCTGTTAATTGTCGTGTCCCTTCACGTATGTAGTCTTGTCAGTAGATGAAGGTCAGTGAGTATAGAGGCAATGGCTTAGTCACTTTACTGACAGATATGTGTATGTTCAACAGGGTATCTCAACAAATAGATTTGCTTTGAGATGATAGGCTACATCAATTAGCTTTATTCAAAATGCAGCTTATTTACATCACAAAAATTGTTGTCAGAGTGTGTATATATTGATTGCTTGTTATCGAAGTAGAAATCACAAAAAGCCAATTTCTTGTACACTTTTTTATGAATCACCCTGTATAAATAATGTATGAATTGCTCTGCCATCTAAAATACCATTTATAATTATCAAAATATGTATCATATATATTATATCTGGTGAAAAAAATCCGAAAAGTGTTCTTAATGCAGCAATAAAACATGACAAAGTATACAATTTCACATATTTTTAGAGCAGAAAACGCCATTTTGGCGGCCATTTTGTTTTTGCTTATATCTCAAATTGCTCAAGGCTGACAGAGCTCCAGTTTTTTGCTTGTTCATAGTGGATACCTAGACAATCAGAATCCATAAAAAAACCAACTTATTTCATCAAAACAAGGTTAGGCCCCAAATCTGGGTTTGGCTGCCGGACTAAAACCTGGAGCGGTTATGTCCACGCAGGAAGAATAATCTGCATTGGAATACATCTGAGAAACGTTACTGCAGTATACGGAGCCCCTAAAGGGACATTATGGCGAATAAAAAAACCCGTGACGAAATAATTTAATTGTTTTATTTCGTGAGCTCAAAATCATTTCGTGCCCACGAAATCATTTCGTGCACTCGAAATAACTTATTTCGTGAGCTCGAAATCATTTCGTGCACTCGAAATAACTTATTTCGTGATCTCGAAATCATTTCGTGCCCACGAAATCATTTCGTGCACTCGAAATAACTTATTTCGTGAGCTCGAAATCATTTCGTGCCCACGAAATCATTTCGTGCGCTCAAAAAAAATCTTTTCGTGCGCTCGAAATACTTTATTTCGTGCTCTCGAAATCATTTCGTGTTCTCGAAATCATTTCGTGCGCTCGAAATCTTTTCTTCACCTGTAAATTATTTCGTGCGCTCGAAATCATTTCGTGCGCTCGAATTAAGTTTTTTCGTGAGCTCGAAATCATTTCGTGTACTCGAAATCATTTCGTGAACTCGAAATAACTTATTTCGTGAGCTCGAAATCATTTCGTGCCCTCGAAATCATTTCGTGCGCTCGAAATCTTTTCTTCACCTGTAAATTATTTCGTGCGCTCGAAATGATTTCGAGCGCACGAAATGATTTATTTCGATTGCACGAAATGATTTCGAGCAATCGAAATGATTTCAAGCGCACGAAATAAAGTATTTCGATTGCACGAAATCATTTCGAGAGCACGAAATAAAGTATTTCGAGCGCACGAAAAGATTTTTTTCGAGCGCACGAAATGATTTTGAGCGCACGAAATGATTTCGAGAACACGAAATCATTTCGAGAGCACGAAATAAAGTATTTCGAGCGCACGAAAAGATTTTTTTCGAGCGCACGAAATGATTTTGAGCGCACGAAATGATTTCGAGAACACGAAATCATTTCGAGAGCACGAAATAAAGTATTTCGAGCGCACGAAAAGATTTTTTTCGAGCGCACGAAATGATTTCGTGGGCACGAAATGATTTCGAGCTCACGAAATAAGTTATTTCGAGTGCACGAAATGATTTCGTGGGCACGAAATGATTTCGAGCTCACGAAATATGTTATTTCGAGTTCACGAAATGATTTCGGGTACACGAAATGATTTCGAGCTCACGAAAAAAATTAATTCGAGCGCACGAAATGATTTCGAGCGCACAAAATGATTTCGAGCGCACGAAATGATTTCGAGAACACGAAATGATTTCGAGAGCACGAAATAAAGTATTTCGAGCGCACGAAAATATTTTTTTCGAGCGCACGAAATGATTTCGTGGGCACGAAATGATTTCGAGATCACGAAATAAGTTATTTCGAGTGCACGAAATGATTTCGAGCTCACGAAATAAGTTATTTCGAGTGCACGAAATGATTTCGTGGGCACGAAATGATTTTGAGCTCACGAAATAAAAAAAAAAAATTATTTCGTCACGGGTTTTTTTATTCGCCATAATGTCCCTTTAGGGGCTCCGTAGCAGTACGCTTCTCAGATTCAATTTTTTGGGGATAAAAAGTGATATCTTTCTCCATAACCGCAGTACTTCGAAGTGAAAAGTTTCAAAAAATGCATTATACTATCCAAAGCTGCTGTAATTCTTCCCAAATGAGTTTTTAATGCCATTAATTTTTGGAGTACATGTAATTACCAAACGTATACGATCCCTTTAAGCTAGAAAAGAAAATTTGTTACATATGTATTTTGCAAGAACTTTAAAAAACTTTTTGAAGCAGTAAAATTTGTCAAAATAGAAGATCAAACACCCAAAATATTCTATCCTCCCCGGCGGGGAATCGAACCCCGGTTTCCTGAGTGACAGTCAGAGATACTTACCACTATACTACCGAGGACTGATAACTAGCTATGGATTTTAATAAATATAATGATTGGAATGCAAACAAATCGTAAAATACAGTGTATACATAAAATGTTTAAGTTGTCGTGTACTAGTACCTTATGTCAATTTGACGATATCGATATCTTACCTTTTGAATTAAAGGGCGTCTTATTCTGATTCTGGAACTAAATACAATTCTTGTTACCAACTGTATACATTTTTTTACTGGGGATCAGACTCCTATGCTTTCCTAGCCTCTCCATGATTAAATTATGGGGGTAGGAAACTTCATCGGGGTAGAATTACAATACCAATGGTTTTGTTGAAAAGTGAAGCAATACACCTAAATCATTGAAACAATATAAGTAAGACAAATACTACCAGTGAAAATATTTCCTTTCTATTTTTCAAATTATTTTATTCGCCAGAATCTTCATTCCCGTATAAGGATGAGAGAGTGGTACCCCCGGTCGATATGTATGCTTATTTTTTGCTGCGCAAGCGTTCGCTGAGATAAAAATGCGCCAAACAAGCTGGCAAGAAAAAGGTGAGTAATGTTGACAACATTTATCGACTTCATGAAAGTCGTTTGCTGTTAGTTTTTGTTAGGATGATCAGAAATATACCTTTCTTTTTACATTTGCTAACATTTTTGGTTTTAATGCAATTAAACATGCAAATAAGTTTGGAAAATTGCACGGAATTGTAGGTAATATCTCCCACAATGCCGCACCGCGCCTCTCCTTGTTAGTGGCCCCTAACCATGGATAAGCGCTGGCCAATCAGTCGGTGCGCAGCGTTCGGAAAAGTCGTTTCTTTCATTTGCAGCGTATGCACGACAGTCGCAGTTTTGCATATATAATGAGCTTGGAGGGCACATTTTCAAAAAATCATATCGTGAAAACCCAGCCATGTAAAAATATAAAAACGTAATAGTATGAACGAGGAATGCTTAATTGTAATAACAAACGTCATGGATGAATTTTTAATTGTTCAGAAATAAGAAATTTCGGACTATAAAAATGAACATCGTTGTACAAAAATAATGGTCTCCGAAAAAGTCCCTTTTGTAGCATTTAACGAAATCGTGCAGACAAACCTTAATCATGTGTGTTTAGGTACATTATTCATCTACTCAACCGCTACTGTTGTTGTTTCTGAATGCACTCGAAACAGTCGGGGGCACCCTAAGTATCCGTCGCCGTCAGCGCGAACATTCTTGGTAAAAAAATCCGCCATTACTCGTTGTTCTAATGTGAGCCCGAACGTGATTGGTCAGAACGTGCATCAAGCGTGCCAACTGACTAATCAGCTTCTACGTAACAAAACGCAAGGCACCCATTTTTGGCACGATTCCTTGCTCGTGTGATGCATTCACGGGGGCTTGTGTTGACAACAAAGCGGTGCCTGACTATTATTCGTTAGTATGGTTTTTGGCAGGGTTTAGCTTCAGTTATGTATCTGTATCTGTATCTTAACGTCTCAGAAACCAAAACTGGCAAAAAACGCAACAGTTAATTGCTAGTTTAGGGATAAATAATGATGGCCTTCTAATCCAATGCTATGAATACAATATTTGACAGTTTTAAAATGAAATCTGTCTTTGTTTGTTTTGTTCCTGAACTCATATATATTTTTTGTTTTTGTTTTATAATACTTAATCTTTTAAGCATTTTTTTGTGAGTTTTACTTTTCCAACGAATGAAAGTTAAATTCGTGACCCTGCCCACCCCGAATCTATTTACTGTGAAATCTCACTTAAAAGCTGGGAATTGCAGTGAGCTCCAAATAAAATATATTAAATATACAAGGAAGAATAAAAACACAAGAATAAACCAAATGACATTGTTCTTTTCTTTTTCTTTTGTAAATAGTACAAAACATTTATTTTAAAGTTTTTCTCAGCTGCATACATACATGACATGACATCAACAAACATGACAAAATAAATGGCGTCGCAAGAACAAGTAAAAACACAAGGCCTTTCCCCCGACATTTGATGATGACGTCACGTAAGCTAAAACGATACGGCACAAATAATGATTTTTGCAAAATTGTTGGCACTAAAAAAAAACATCGACGGCTAAACCTGCAGAAGTATATGTGGTACCAATCGAAAGAACGATCCTTCGTCTATCAGAATATCGACTCCGTTTGTCTCAATCGTGCTCGAAACAGTCGGGGGCACCCTAAGTGTAAAGCTTATCAACGAAAAGTGTAAAACTTAAACCACATTTCAGACGAAGATTCACGTGTAATTGGTCTCTAAAATCTGGTAAAAATGGGTTTATTTTACGAGGAAAATGTTCAAGAAACTTACCACTCCATGCTTGACCCAACACTGCCTTCTTGCTGGGACCTCTAGCCAATGTTTCACATCGTCTCCGAGCGCTCGCGCATTCACGCGAAATCTCGAAGGGTCCGAGAGCGCCGCGCGGCTGCAAATGAAACTAGTGAAATATGCTAATTATCTCGAACGGTGCGCACTGACTGCAATTATTGGTAGAGCAACACAGTACTTTCTTTATCCATGTTCCGGGTGCTTATAATTTTTTTCCAGCGGTGCATTTTGGGCCTACCCACAAATCTTTTAGCCCCCATGTCCCAGAATTCCACTCAAAATAAACACTTTCATTGGTACTGCAGTGGCAGCTGATTCGAAAATCGGTACCCTCGGTATATCCTGGACATTTCAAAAAAAGTATTCTTGAATAAAGCGGCATTTCTTTAACTCGGTTGTAACATTTGTATGGAGAAATCGTTCTGTTAAATCATGGAGGTAGGCTCCATGGTTTATTAATCATGACCAAAACGTCTTTGTTTGAGCCTCCATGGTTTGAGACGGGTGGTTTTTTGGGGGGAGAATTAGCAAGCGAATGTGCACGTATATGCATACAATTACAACTTACAAAATGCATGATTTTTTTTTAGCAGGACAGTGGACTGTGGACGTGTTTTCATCACGTGACTGTTTGGACCAAAGTTTAACCTAGTCCGAGTTACTGGACTCTAGTTATCGCTTTTTTAACATTTGGACATCATCTGGCGCTACTAGAGTCCGAGGTCGGGCAATATAAAACATTCAGAATGTCTTAAATGTGATTAAAAAAGTCGCACAAATCCCTAACAAAATACCTTAAAATCACCTAAATATCCTTCCATGTGTGTCCAAGTACGCCGGGGTGGTCTTCGGGGGTACTCACGATCAATTATTTGCTTGCAAATCAAGGAAATTCGACCCAGTATTCGAGCGACTACTGCACAGTTGCTGTTCACGTCCTGGAGAGAATATGGACAGCGTGCGCGCGCATCATGTCAGTGACGTAACAGGTCAAAGTGTATCGACCGGCGGTAAACAACAAGCGCGCGGCGCAGCGACTGTTTTATGTCATGGCACAAGCAGTACGGTGGCTGCGTGCTGATGAGGAGACACCAATCGCTCTCGGGCGGGGATAGCGCACAATGCTTGCAATCGCGAGGAGTATGACAATGCAAAATACTAATGTTTATTATAATCATAACAAAACAATAATAATAATTTCGGTTAAGTGAAGTGAAATGGTAAATTATAATGCCTTCCTAGATGCGGATCCCCGCCCGAGAGCGATTGGTGTCTCCTCATCAGCACGCAGCCACCGTACTGCTTGTGCCATGACATAAAACAGTCGCTGCGCCGCGCGCTTGTTGTTTACCGCCGGTCGATACACTTTGACCTGTTACGTCACTGACATGATGCGCGCGCACGCTGTCCATATTCTCTCCAGGACGTGAACAGCAACTGTGCAGTAGTCGCTCGAATACTGGGTCGAATTTCCTTGATTTGCAAGCAAATAATTGATCGTGAGTACCCCCGAAGACCACCCCGGCGTACTTGGACACACATGGAAGGATATTTAGGTGATTTTAAGGTATTTTGTTAGGGATTTGTGCGACTTTTTTAATCACATTTAAGACATTCTGAATGTTTTATATTGCCCGACCTCGGACTCTAGTAGCGCCAGATGATGTCCAAATGTTAAAAAAGCGATAACTAGAGTCCAGTAACTCGGACTAAGTTTAACCATATTAATTTACCGAGGATATGGATCGGAGTTGGCACTCAAAAGATGGCAGAAATGTGAACTGTTGCATGTTGCGAAACTAGACTATTTGTACGGTGGATCTTTATGGAGCAAATCAATGTAGTCAAGGTCTATCAATCAACTTCAAACTTGTTGAAACAAAAAAGAAAATTCTATCATCTGCTGTATGTCGATGTCGTCTGCTAACTCATCAAGTTTCTTGTAACGTTTATGGCCTAACGACGTGTGTGACGAACAATTTTCGGTCGTGCGTTTTCGTTGAACAATATTTGTTTCCGGTCAAACAGAAACAGCTCTTGGTCGAGGACGGCCAAAATACAACCCTGGCCATCCTCGACCAAGAACTGTTTCTGACATCACAACTTGACGAGAAACATATTTTGTTACGCAAGAAACCGCATGACTTTGTGACACACATTAGGCTAAACGTTACAAGGAATTTAAGTAGCAGACGACACAAACACTCACAATGACTCAATTGTCTTTTCTGAGTGTTAGAACAAAAATAAAGTACATTGATTTACTTAGTATTTGCTCCTAGCGACTTGTATATTTTTCAATTCAACTAAAAACTAAAGAAAATTAACAAAGCTTTGCAACATGTTTACCTTTCCATCTCTAATTTAGAGTACCAACCAACCCCAATCCTCGGTTCAACTTTGGTCGGAACAGTCATGTGATCACAGCACGACCGAGGTCGCCAACAAACTGCTCAACCAATGACCAACAACCGAAACAGTTATTGCCAAAACGCGGCCCAGTTACTGTCTCGGCTATTGAGTTTAATGCATACTTTTTTTCCAATGTAATAATTAAATAAGTGAAGATACAACTTAATACAAGACCATAATTATTTCAGGAAGGTAGGCAGGGGCCTTTTGAAACCCTTGCTTGGGTTAAAACAAACTGAATTAAAATATTCCAACTTTTGCTTCATATCGTGTTCCTGAAGCATGCAGTGTATGCACTAGCTATAGTATAACCCTCCTATGCAGAAGTCGCTTTTTGGGCGAGTTGGTCAGCAGCACAAAGATACACAGCTGTGTCATTTTGCTCATTGCACTATAATATAATAAGTACTCCTCAGACACCACATTATTTACTCCCAATTTTCTTTGTTTCCCTCCGTAAACTCACAACCACTCGGCACTCACCTACCCCACCCACCCACAACTCCCTTTAATCCCCTTTACCTCTTGAATCATTCAGTTTTGCTAACTTAATATTGTTTCTGTTATTTTGATCGCATTGTTACTTTATAATAATGTACTTACAATATTTTCATGTACAGCTGTATAACTTTGTCATTGTACTGTTTTTATTTCTTGGCGGAATAAATAATAATAATAATAATAATAATAATAAACTGACTGTAGTGATGAGGCTGTGATGTTTTGTGCATAGTGTGTTCAATATCTTACTAGGGAAATCCCCGTCTATTGTCCAGTGTAGTCTATAGAGTAGTGCATTGACAACTCGAAGCGAGTCACACCTGTGACACTGAAGCTGTGCAAAATTTTTAAGTGAACAACAAAATTTGAAAGGGGGACTTGAACCCGCCACCTCCGGAGTAGTGGACTGGCACTCTACCAACTGAGCTATCTTGCCCTATATGTTTGCGGTCTCCTAAATTGTCAGTATTTTTGTTCGAGGGTGCTAGTCATAACACCAGAATTCTGTGTGGCCAGGGATCGCACCCAATTTTACGATACAACCTGAGAAAGCAACATTGTAGGAATCACTAAATGATGATACAACTTTTTATCTTTTTCAATTTGTTCACTTTAGAAAGAAAATGTTGTAGTCTGGTTTCTTGATTTCCTTCAAACCAATTTCTTGGCTCTGCTAACCACAGAATTCTGCGCTTAAGGTCACCATTTTCCGCTAACAGCGCTACCAGAAAAATTGTGCTAACCCTGTAAGTACAGAATCTTTAGTTACGGGATGTATGCATGCGCAGAAGCCAAAATTCCTCGCTAACGCGTGAATTTTCTGCTACAGTAAGCAGGGATTTGTTGGTAATGGTAAGCAGAGCCAAAAACAATTGGGCCCAGTTGGCTTGCACCCAATTCACGGTTAACTGTATTGCAAATTAAATGTGGACTAAATTGAATATTATTAGGGGCAGTGTTTGAAAAATGAAAATAGTCAGGTTTTTCCAACGATTGCTGGCTGGCCGCTGTTGGAAATTGGTACAAAATTGTTGACTAAAGTGGCATATGGTAGAAAAAAAAATATATACAATTTGTTTTCTTCAAATTTCTATCCACTAGTCTTATCCTGGAAAATGCTGGTCAGTTATTAGTTCATTGCCATGGAGATGGAGGACCAGCTAATCACGGCCGAAGAGGTGGCCGCAGTGCCGGTGGTCAGTGTGGCCACCGGAAGTGACCGGGAGGTCATTGGAATGCTGCTGGCCCATCAAGCAGAACACGAAGAAGGGGACCTGGAAATAGAACAGCCGGACACACCTGAGGTGTGTGTGTTATCATTTGCAAGGGATACTTGTGGCCATTACTTTATCAGGGGTGTCGGAGGAGTGACTGATAATAATAATAATAATAAATTGTATAGCGCCCAAAATCCATAAAATGCTTCTAGGTGCTGTAAAATTGGTATTAAATAAAAAAACCAAATGCAGGATATCTAGCACAATAATTTTGATGGATGCCTATAAGATATTTCTTATTAATTCGGTAGTCAAATTTGTTGATACCGGTATCTGCGCCGAATCGACGTAATTATGCAGTTTTGTTCAGATTCAAAACAGATTACGCATAAACACGTCACGAGCAAGGCCAGAAATGTATGTTAGCAGCGAGCAGGGCCGGAAATGCGTGGGTGTGCTTCCCGGTACCCTCGGCCTGAACCCACCTCAGATCGAGTTTCGTTAAAGAATAATCCCGCGCCTCTGCTCGGTGATGTTAAAATAATCCCGGCCCGAACTGGTTAAGTGAGGTATTTCATCATAATGTACTGTATATTTTTTTTTTATGTTTGCAAATGTTGTATTTTCCCTTTAAGCCTGGACCTGAGATATTACCCTCTGCCACCATAACATCCACAGTGGCAGATGCAAACAGTCTAAGCTTCGATGACGGACAGAATTTGCACGTGCAGGCGGTACAATTCTCGGATGGCTCCACTGCTATTATTCAACAGAAAGGTATTATTATTATTTTTTATTTCTGGTAATGAAACCAAGGATCCCTCAAAAGCGTATAGTAGCTTCCAAGTCTGAAGAAACCTGTAGAGAGGAGACATTGAGAAGAATTTACAGTTTTAGAGGTGGAAGGAAAACCCCAGAAGAATATCCTGTTGAAACCCACCGAATCAGGCAGAGACTGAAAACCCAATAAACATATTGACCCAGGCGGGGTTGGAACCCGGATCATAGTGATGGAAGGCGAGGAAAGAACCGCTACGCCAACCTTACTCCCCTTGTACTATTGATTGTTGCATGCCTCTTGATCTTAAAAAACATATATTTTTGTTTCTCCCAACAAGTTTTTACTATTAAAGTAGGTTTTGTTTTAACTCGTGACATTCAGAAGGGTGACAGGGACGCGTGAGCAGTCAAATATTATAATTTAACCCTAACCATCCCAAATCCTCCAATCTTCTTTGCAAAATGCAGGATTTTAAAGGATTAAAAAGAGGGCGTTTGGGTTTTTGCCACTGGAGGATAATGGAGGATCCAGGTCATAAGGCCTAAACTAAGGCTGGATGATTTTGCAGGATTGAGGTTATTTGTTACTTTGTACTTTCACACTGCTCATGCTCTATGGACAGTCTCCATAGAGCTTCAGTCACGGTGTAAGTTATGTGTCAAGGATAGAAAACGTTTGCATACCAATTAGGGTCATGTTTGCAGACCCTTGTTGTATAGAGCACTTAGCAGCTGTTTGTTCCATGTGTTTGGCTGTTTTATAGCTCAATGGTATTAAAGCCCACTGCAGGATTTTGCAGGATTCAGACATAAGTACAGTTGTCACCAGTAATACGTATTGGAGGATTTTGCAGGATTCAGGTTACACATAGTTTTAACACTTTGGAATTGCAGGATTTTGCAGGATTCATGTTATGATTCAGGAAAAATAGGGTAGAGAGTTAGGGTTCAATGGCAACTTTTATTTTTGTTGTAATTTCGGGCATCTTTAATGTGTTTTGGAAGGTGCGTCTTGCAGCTAGCTCACGTAAGCGCATGTTAAGCGCATGGAAAGGTACCTGTATATCAACAAGTGGTTAGTGACTGTGGGGTGGTGCGTCTGTCTGAACCTATTATGTTATAGTGACATTGATGACAATTACAAAAATTATAGAAAGCATAAAATGGGGAAAATAATTGTGTAGTGTTTCCGGGCAATTTCTCAGGGTAAACTGTCGAACCAATTTCACTTCAATTTCAAGAAGTAGTCCAGCCAGCAGCCTGAATAGTTTGTTGCGATCCGGAACTAAATGCACATGACTTGTGTACATTGTAATGTACACTAACAATCAGGCCGGCTAGCTATTGCATTCATGCTGTGAATTACCACAGTACGTCTATCATCATCATCAATGTGCCGCGCTGCCGATAGCTAGTCAACTTTTTCAAAATAAGACTCAAGAAGCGACTTTTATCAACACGTAAATTCAATCTTCTGTGAGTGATATTTTTGCCCTTCTGCGCATGCATTTGTAGTGCTATAAATTATCCTGTAAAGCTTGCCAAACTTACGAACTGACCGTTTTTGTTCGTTTTGGATTCTGTTTGGACAGCCAAGTTGGGCTATTTTTTAGTTTGGTTCGGCAGTTTGGTTGCAGCACTAGGATCACGCTCAAAGTCAAGATACTAGCAACTTGGCCTGGGGAATAGCAAATAGGGATCACTCAAAGGGAATACAGCATTTTTTGCAATACATTTTAAATGAACCACAAGGAAGAAGCCATATCCTCTTTCAGTCAATTTCTTTGTTCACTTTTTAAAAATAGTATTTACTGCACCCAGTCAGTATCCCTTGTGGTCATTTAATTTTTTAATTTTTTTTAAAAACAGATCTTGTTGATGGTCAAACAGTTCAGCTTGCGGATGGCTCCACTGCTTTTATCCAACAAATCCCTACCCCTGAGAAGAGTAAGTAGTGAGTGATCTATGGCGGAAGTAGCTAGGCCAAATTCATGATGCAACCCTAACCCTTCCCAATCCTAACCCTTCCCAATCCCTTAATATGTGAGCAGGTGGTTTTGAAGCATTTGGGTAGGATGTAAGCAGATTTTTGTTAAAGTTAATTGTATCAAAGTCTTTTGGGCAGAGTTGTGATGACTAGAGTCGATGACTCAACTCGAGTCACAGTTTTGTACAACTTGACTCGAGTCCCAATGGGTAAATGACACGACTTGAGCCACTGAACAAACAACTGGACTCGACTCGAGTCACTCATCAGAATGACTCGACTCGAGTGAAGGCTAATAAGATTCCAGTTTCTTAAATATGAGCTAAACATTTAGAATGACTTATGCCGGTGTCGGTTTATGTTCACGTCATGTTTATCTTCGCGAATAATACATGGTATACACTATATAGCGGCTGTCTGTTTTCCTTCCTCCATGATACAACAAATCGCCTTGTTTCTATTGCCCGACTTTTTTTTAGCACCTAGTTTTGAAGATGGCCAAGCAGTACAGCTAGAAGATGGCTCTACTGCCTACATCCTTAGAACCCAACCCAAAGGTAATCTTGTGTATTAAAGCTGGCTCCTAATTACCACGAATGCAGTACGATTTTGATGTCTCGAAGCATTCGCTGCGAAATTTGACGGAGTTTGTGTTCAACAAGATAAAACTACCGCATTGATGTGTCAATACAGCAAGATACAAGTGTGCACGGTGATCATTGTAGCTTTAAAGGTAGAATACACCATTTGCAGATATCAAACATACTTCCGAATTATTTTAAAGTCAATAATGATTGTAGGCATCCAGCAAAATGCCTTTTTTCGGCATCCATGATTGTAAAACTTTGTACCGGTCAGTCAAACGATATTTACTATAAGATACAACCCCCCCCCCCCCCCCAATCCACCCATTCCTGATAATTCAAGTAATTACTAATGGTGTAACCTACTTTTAAGGTGTAAACTGCAACATTTGCGAGCGTCATAAACGTGAAATATATTTAGTTTTCCCAGGTAACATGTTTTTTTAATTTGTAAATTCCCAACAACTGACAATCAAGACCTTTTTCTTACATCGTCCGAGAAGTTTACTCGGGTACCCCGTTCCGATGCACGGCTCTATAAATCACATGGCGATTTGACCAGCAACAAGATGTTGCTACTTACTAAACAAAGACAAACATACACAAAAATCGCACAGGAGCAAAGTTATACTTCAACTTTATAAATCGTTGATATTTCTTCTCAGGTCAACACTTGCAAGCAGTTCAACTTGAAGATGGAACCACAGCCTTCATTCAAACACAGATGCCCTCTGAGGGATTCACTGACCAATCACAAGGTTTGCTTAGAAACAAGATACCAATCAGAAATCCTTTTTTCATTATTACTGACCAATTACAAGATTCGTTTAATAACAAGTGACCAATCATGTTTGTGTTGAAACAAGTTTTGTGTAGGAACAACCGACCAATCAGAAATGCTGTAAAATTATTACTGGCCAATTACAAGGTTCGTCTGAATAACTGATCAATCACATCCTTCAGGGCAGAAAGGCATGAGACTTGTACAAATGTTGGAGCTTGGGTGAATGCATCTGGGCATTTTTTCGTGGGTGAGCTCGGGCGGGTAACGGCACAGTTCCTGGTCAACTGTAAGTGTACTGATGTGTACATGTGTGTCCCCACTCAAGCACAGCCCGACACACAGAACCAATGGCCAGTCATTACAGCCCTGATTCTGATCACTGAACAATGCATCAACACATCTGTAACAAGTCAATGAAACTTCAACAAGTTGGAGTTTAGCAGGTTTAGTACTGTTGACTTCAGTACCAATAATTACTGAACCTGTGTGCAGCTGTTGAAGTTTGTTAGGTTTGGTATTCTTGCTAGTGCGAGAGCCTAGGGGGTTAGGGTTAATGTCCTCACCTTTGGCTTACATTGCTTACATAAATTGCTTACCTAAACCGCTTATTACATAAACCTTGTTACATTTTTCTGAAATGTTTCAGGCTTTTCGAACACAGATGACTATGTAGACCCTGCAGCTCTGAATGTTCTGGATGAGTTTGCTAATCAACAGGTATAAATTCTGATTATTATGATGTACTTCATTGTTTTTTTCGGTTTGCTTTTCTTCCATTATGTCCACGTTTTTGCCTGTCATGAAAAGGCATATAATTAATCATTTGCATGTATCCAAAAAATAATCTACTGCATTAGTTTTAAACAAAAACTCAAATTTTTAGGCTAGGAGTGCGATTTGCATTTGTGATATATCGATGGATTGCAGCTTTTAGGCAATTTAGTACAAAACTGGCATTTCACTAAACATTTTCCAATTGAACTAGTGGAAAATTGGGTTGTCCTAAACAACAATATAACACACCTCTTGCTAGATCTATATTCTGGTTGTCTGAAACACGGTCATGTGGGGTTAACTAATATAGGCCAAGGCATGAGATTTGCGCCACCGTGAATTTGCAGGGAAATAGTTCCTAAATCGGGCAATAGACTAAATTTGGTTACAGTGCCCTCAAGAGGTTTGCCAGCCTCATCTTAATATGAAAAATGGCGGCATCTGGATCAGATCACTATTATTTCACATTTTGAACTGAGGTGTGTTATAAAACACATATGGGCTGGCATGATTCGGTCACTATATAGAGCACGTCTATCCCCCCTCGGGCCTGTGAGTAACCAGAAGGGGGACCTATTTCCTTCAGCCTCGGGAAATAGGTCCCCCTTCTGGTCACTCAGTCTCTCGGGGGAATAGACGTACTCTAGTGACCCCATTGCCAGTCCATTTGTGTATTACCAACAATTACACCATGTCCAGAATAACCGGGCAGCAGTTATTAAACCTAACCACCCTGAATCCATAAAAATTCATTTCTCTGTTTTGGATGAGTTTGGCGGATTCAGGATACCTTTATTTTGAATACTGGTAGATTCTGATGGATTTAGGATTTTAAGTCTAGCGGTACTGCAATACAATCGTTTCACATAGGTTATTTGGCACGGCATTATGTCGCTGTTAACCAGTTCGTACCGGAAAACGTATATAAACGCAAAGTTTTCCCCAGATTCAAAACGGATGACGCATAAACACGCCACGAGCAATGCCGGAAATCTCTGTCAGCAGCGAGCAATGCCGGAAATGCGTGGGTGTGCTTCCCGGAACTATCGGCCTGAACACGCCTCGGATCGAGTTTCGATAAAAATAATCCCATGAACCTTCATAAACAACGTCTTTGAAACTTGGTGAAAATTGTTCATAAAAAAACGTGGGAAAACTAGTGAGCATGATCTGTTTATGTATAAAAATGAAGGAAACTTTCTCTTCACGCACGTGCACATACGACAGACAGTTACACAACAGTCAGGTAGCTAGCAGACTTGCCAACAGTTTTGTAAATTCGCAATCGGATCAAAGCTCTTTCCAAACCTTGTCGGTAGGTTGACAAATACGTCGTCACCTCTAATGATCTGACGATGCACAGCAATTTTTTTTAAATTTTGCAGCGAAATCAACAGTCTCATCAAAATTTTACTGGCCGTTCATTTTTATGAACGCTGTTTTATGTACGTTCATTGTACCTGAATGTACCGTGTACTTTTAGGGCCTATAGCCTTATCGAAACCAGATGCATTTCCACAGCCGGGGGGCGGAGGGGTTAGACCTTAGTCTTGGTTACAAGATGTCCTAGTCGGGGTATGCAGCGAGCGTAGGCCGCCGGTGCGGGCGTCTCTAACGTATGCCGAAGACCCACCTTGCAATAACCTTTCAAAGGGGCGTCGTGGCTAACTCGCATGATCGCTTGAAAAGTTTTGAGCAGAATTGTGTCGCATTTGCATGCGCGTGTGACGCTGCGTGAATAATCACATGATGTAACATGTATAATATCTGACTCATCGGTACAAGTTTGCGTTACGTCATGTAATTATGCACACAACGTCACACGCGGAATTTTTATATGAGTTCGCCAAGATGACCTATTCGAAGGTCATGGCGTGGTCTACGAGGCGCCCGCATCGGCAGCCTACGCGCTCTGCATACCGCGATTATGATGTCTTGCATCCAAAACTAGTTAGACCTATGCAGGTTTATGAAGAACACTGTTTATAAGTTCAAACAAGATGACCTTTTGACCTTTGCTATCACAGATGGAAACGGATGCCTGCGGTTCTGATGACGAACTGTCCAAAGTGCGCAAGCCAGGACTCATGTCGTGCCTCAAGACTACTATCAGCCTTGTCAATCCCAGTATTGCTGACGGGTCCTGCTCAAAGGGTTACAGGTGTCGGTATAAGGGGTGTGGGAGGATGTATACCACGGCACACCATCTCAAGGTAAACCGAAAGCATGCACCTGTCGATAATGGACTAGTCAATCTTTGGTTCCGCCCACCTCTAATTTGTGTGCATTTCTCACAGTGCTTTCTAGTTAGGCTGACCAATTCACTTTTATTTTTGCGGTGCGGCCACGTCGTACCTTGGGACAAATATTTTAACACACGTGATCAATGATCCGCCAATCAGATGACGGGTATTTACTCGGCCGGATGTCATTTACTCGGATTTACTCATTTGTCACAAGGAAAACAGTTGAATTTAGTGAAGATTAACTTTATAACCCTAACACTGCCAACCGCAGCACAACCAGCGCATGATCAACCCATTTAATAATATAATTATAAAAAACACTTTACAAACCAGCAACCCGAGATCGATTCTTATTTGAAAATGTTGTTTATTTAGGTGTTTTTTGTTTAAAGGTTTGTTTTTATTTATTCCTGCACCCGATTTCACTGAACTCTTCTTCGTACGTACGTGCGACGCGTCGTAGTTGTATTTATAGCATAAAACAGTGACTGTTATATGTACCTATTCAACACAGAGTAAATAGCCGTCTGGTATTCAGCAAAGAGCCGTCTAATCTCTTATCGGAAAGCTTCAAAAACGTAAATCAAAATGGCTGGCGTATGATGCAGTTTAAAAAAAACAAAAAAAAACCAAATCCTGCAACTGACGAGTGTCATAACAGTAAAGACACGAAAGCATTGCTATTGCTAACACAAGAGAATTTGCGATTACAATTCTCTCCTCGCACCCCCAAATAAAATCATATCAGATTTATCTTATACCAACAACGGTCATCTAGTCTTTCGTGTTCGCCCATTCCATTTATTTCGGACATAACGGGCCTAGACTAACAAGTCACAGAGAGAGAAATATAATGTCACTGGATGGGAAAGCGCCATCATTCTCTTAACCAAAAGTTGAACTACTGGTGAATGTTGTGTTCCTTTTCTTGAGTATGTGTTTATTAAAGGCATAGACACCTTTGGTTGTCATTTTGAGTAACTACAGATAGTGTCCAGGGCCTTTAAACTTGCGTTTTGTTAGCGAGAGCAAATCACTCTCCTTAATTCATTGTTTTGATTTAAGGAGAGCGATTTTAAAATCACTCTCCTTAATTCACCTTTTGATTTAAGGAGAGCGATGCACAGCTCTCCTCAGATTTATTAAAATGAAGGCCTGAGGTTTATTCATATGACTACGATTAATTTACACTTGACTACCGTGCTTTTCATTTACAACTTCCCACACATTGCCCGAGTACTCTAGTCTCGTGTATTTAATATGTATGGTTTTAAACTGGCTATTAAAGGATGAATCTTATTTTGCGACGACCAAAAGACGCGTAGTAACTTACGTGTTTCAAACTGTTGTCAAGGTAGTTGCGATGTGTTCAACGCATTGCAAGTTTCGTGAGATGGATCGCACGACGCATCGCGATATGCGACGCGTTACTCTTCGTAACTCTTCGTAACTCGAGTTGCGACGCGTCGCAACATTTAGTGAAATCGGGGCCAGTGCTTTTCTTACGACCAGCTGTACATGTGGCTGCCTCTCAAACCGGCAGCGCAATGAAGCTCAGCATCCTGACAGACAACACTCTGCCGCACTCGAGCACTGATAATTCGAACACTGACAATTACGTGTGATATACATATTGAGTACCACAATTTCTTATTCATTTTCTTTTTCCTGGACAATGCCGGGTACTTCAGCTATGCAGTTGTTAGAAGGAAAACAGTGCAATTCTTAGGTTTGCTTTTTGGGGGAATTTGATATTTTTGTTTAGGTCCACGAACGTTCTCACTCCGGTGAAAAGCCTTACAAGTGCGAGGTGAAAGGCTGCGGCAAGGCCTTCGCTTCAGGCTACGGCTTAAAGAGCCACACGCGGGTCCACACTGGTGAGAAGCCGTATCGCTGTCCTGAGGAGATGTGTACTAGGGCTTTCAAGACGTCAGGGGATCTACAGAAACATGTGCGGACACATACAGGTATGTGTAGATTGGTGTCTCACATTTTGTTGTGATCACAAATCATGGTAGTCGGGTCACAAGACGATCACAATTCCTACAGTCTCAAACAGGTATCTGGGATGGATCACAAGTCGGAAGGCCATCTGAAGGACTGAAATTATTTGTATTCCCCCATGGACGGGATGCTAGTCCATCACGGGTTACCCCTAAGGCCGTGCCGGGTACCCGGGTACCCGTAACCCGACCGCTGATTGCGGGTACCCGGCTCCAATTTATCGATTTTATTACCCGAAAATGCCTTTGTAAATGTTGACACATTATTTCAGAAAGGCAAGCGTCTTTTATGTTCATTGCGTGCCGATAAATTGTTAGAAAACGTCTGAGTAAAACGTCTTATAAGTCCATTTACCGACAATTTCCCGATGTCTAGATAGCAGCCTAACGGATGATTGAGCTTTCTTTGTAGTCATTGTGATTAAAAAAATGCCTTTGAAGTCTATTTACCGACAATTCTGACAGCTACTATAACTTGCGGCTGACATTGTATCAGTGTTTTGTTACAGTTGTCCTTTGAGTAAGTTTTTCCGAGGTTTACTTTTTGGAAAATGTGCTGAATTAATTCACGATCCCACGGACCCGTACCTGGAATGTGGTTTTGAAACCTGATACTGCAGGAGAGGTATTTGCTTCTATTGTATCAACTCTGTGGCCAGCCCATCTGCAGTCGGCTTTTTTGCTACATTTCGTGTCGGCTCACTCAAAGGATTTAGTTCATTGAACCTTATTTATTTTGGAAAAAGACGTGCCACTGTAGACATGCAATTATGGGGAGCGGCAAGTCAATTCATTTACAGAGTAAACTCCACGCAGTACGGGATCGCTGTTGACAATCTGGCTCTGAAAACCACGCACTTAACTTATCTTGTCTTTTATTTCTTCACTGGACCGCTGGACTACTTAGAAAAGGGTTTTGACTAGACCGCCGCTGTTTTGACTAGAATTTGTTTGCGGACCAGCGTTAAGGTCGAACCCCGAGTTGCAAGCCCGTGCATTTGTTTAGTTGCGGAATGCAGGGGAAGTAAAGCACGCCATGCCAGCGTGGCAGTCGCGCTGCAGCTTGTTAGTGGAGTGAGCGGGGATGTACATGCACGTGCCGACGCGGTGTATACTCCCGGTTTTTTTGTTATGATTCTAATAATAGTCACGGGTACCTTGGTACCCGACCGTGACGGGAATAGGGTACCCGGGTCCCGTACTACCCGTAAACGCACACCCTTAGTTACCCCGCTAATGCCGGTACCAATTTGTGACCCGCTCCACCGTATAAATCAGGAATAAGTCGCTGGGGCCATTAAAGTGAACGCATGGGTGAAAATCGTGACCAAGTCGTTTTTCTGAACATTGTATTTTTAGGAAGTGTATTTATCACAGATTATTGTCATTGATGTCTTGTATGTAAAAACGATCAATAAAAGAGGATTTGTGTGCGCTGTCCGTATGATTTTGATCAATTTTGTTTATTTCAAAGCTGTTTTTCTCGGAATGTGGATTCGGCAAATAAATATACACCTGTCATCTTCATCAAACCATAACTCGTTAACCTAAGATGATACACACTTGGGTATCATTAGAAAGCTTATGAAATTCTTTTTCTCACCATGTGCATATTTCAAAAAGTCATTTCGAGACTTATTCCTGATTTCGATGGAGCGGGTCACATTTATACTCGAGGGTGGAGAGAGAGGTAATTCGGGGTGAAGTGGCTTGCCCAAGGACAAAATATATGGCCAGCAGATCATGAGTCACGAACCTTCTCCCCTATAACCCGGGGAAAAAAAACACACCTGATTATGGGGTAGAGTTAATATCCAGATGAAAACAAACTATTCTAAATGTTCTGCCAAACTGATTGAAATGCACATTTGTGTGTTTCTAGGAGAGAGACCATTTAAGTGCCCATTTGAAGGTTGCGACAAGTGCTTCACAACGTCCAATATCCGGAAGGTTCACATCCGCACGCACACGGGAGAGCGGCCTTACATCTGTGATGAGCCTCAGTGTGGGCGAGCCTTCGCCAGCGCCACCAACTACAAGAACCACATGAGGATTCATACAGGTAGGAGGAGATAGTCTCCACAGAGTCTTCAAGTGCAGTTATGAAAGTCGAGTGGTTATATCAGGCATGCAACATTTTTCTTGGATTACCTAATTTCATCATTTTTCACTTTAGGCTGATGCCATTCAATTTTGGAAACCGTTTTATTTGTGTTGCCTAATTAAAGTTTTTAGAGACACTTGCCAGTCCTAAATTCTATGACCTTGTGACTGTAGCCCCCGTATGTATGTTAAAGTTTCAGGTTAAGTTCTTGAAAAGAACGTATAACTTTTACATATTTTAATGGACTTTAATTGGATGCAGTGACCCTTGGGTGGGAAGACACAATTCTTCATCGAAATACTGAGGTCAAAGTCATGTAAGGGTTATTAGAAATCATTGTTAAAATGTGTATCAAATGTTTGTCTACAGAATTTGGGTGAGGATTTATCACAACTCGGTCAAAGAAATAGGTCAAAGATCATTTGCGGTCATTATTTAAAAATGCACAAAATTTGACTTTTTTTAGAAACACAAAACATATGTAGAGCGACCGCAGGAAAAGGCAACGCAGTATATGTGATCCGAGCCGATTACACAAAAAACTAAGATCAATCTGAAGACGACTAACTCCTCTTCACTGCCGTTTGATCTATTGCAAGTTTAATTAGGATGAGTCAATCTTCCTAAAGATTGATTTTACTTCTTAGCATTGGTGAAATTGGCCCCTGAAGTAAAAATCAGTAACTGTCAGAGACCCAGCCAATAGCCATAGACAAGAGATTGAGAGGCAGCCTACTACCTTACCGTTCAGGTGAGAAGCCCTATGTGTGCACAGTAGCTGGTTGCGGCAAGCGCTTCACCGAGTACTCCAGCCTGTACAAGCATCACGTTGTCCACACACATTCCAAGCCCTACATCTGCAGTCACTGTGGCAAGAACTACCGTCAGACCTCCACGCTGGCCATGCACAAGCGCACAGCGCACGGCGACGTCGAAGACAACTCAGAAATGGTAGCTCAGGCACAGTTCTTCACTACACACGCAGGTAACGTCTCTGACATTATTGTACCTCGTACATTATTATTATTATTAATTCTTTCTGGTAATGAAACCAAGGATTCTATCAAAAGCAGCCTTGGCACTGTAACTTGTAAGCCTGAAGAAACCTACAGAGAGACGACAATGAGAAGAAGGTACAGTTTTAGAGGTGGGAGGAAAACCCTAGAAGAATATCCTGGAGAAAACCCACGAAATCAGGCTCGGACTGAAAACCCAATCCACATATTGGCCCAGGCCGGATTCAAAACCCGGGTCACAGCGGTGGAAGGCGAGGAAATAACCGCTACGCCCACCTGACTCCCCATACATACTTGTGAACCAAACGCTCTTCTTTCACTGGTCAGTGTTCCGGTGCGTGCACCAGGGAATTACAAATAGTAATCCTTCTCGTGCGTTACGTGTATACGAACCACTTGTGACTCGGCACATATTGATTTGAAATTTAAATCTTGGAATATTGTTTTCTCAGACGGAACGTATACAGAATTCACAGAGGATAAAACTTCATCAGGTCTTAGTTGTCAAGCACCAGTCTTTAGATATGGAGCACTTAATTTGGCTGCCTCAAAAAGATCAAAATGCACAACTGACAAATATTACACAATTATGTAAACTTCTTTTCAAACTTATTTGCTGACAATTTGTTGTTGAAAATTGTCTGCAGAAGCACACCCTGACATTGCCAGTGGTGCAGTGCCGATGGCCATTACGAAACGACAACCGGTCAAATATAATATTCCCACCGTGACGAGCGAGAGCGCTACTCTAGGCACGGACAACATCGTGATACACGCCTCGGGGACCGGCATACTGCAACAGGTCAGATTTGTAGTCCATCCTGATAAATCTACTAACCCATCAAGTCCAACAAAATCCTTTAACCAGTTTGCACCAGGATTATTTTAACATCACCGATCCGAGGCGCGGGATCATTTTTAACGAAACTCGATCCGAGGCGGGTTCAGGCCGATAGTACCGGGAAGCACACCCACGCATTTCCGGCCGTGCTTGCTGCTGACAGACATTTCCGGCCTTGCTTGTGATGTGTTTATGCGTCATCTGTTTTGAATCTGGGGGAAACTTTGCGTGTATATATGTACTCCGGCGCGAACTGGTTAAAGGCAGTATACACCATTTGCAAACATCAAAAAACAAAACTACTGAGTTATTACGAAATACCTTACTTGACTGTAAGTAAATAACAATTTCGAGCATTCTGTGAAATCACGGCACCTGATGCTATGTGGTTTTCAAGAAAAGTGAAATTTTTGTATCAATTTGAAATGATTGCCTTCTAACAATCGTTGTAAAACTTTGACTATTTTCAAACACTGCCCCCAATTTATGAAATTCGTCTGAAGGAAGTCAAGGAACCAGACTGCAAGAACATCACTTTTTTCTTAATTTTTTCAAGCTTCTGTGAGCACAAAACATTAAGCAGGTCAGCATCACAATATTTACTATAAAATATAAATCGCCTTTTAACCCATTCCTTTTCGGAAACTACAGCTAAAATAAAGGGTGTATACTCCCTTTAAAATCCATACAAATCATTAAAAATCCATTAAAATCCTCCATAATCAATCAATTTCCAAACCTTGTTTTTGTTGTGTTGTGGTGGATGTAGGACAGCACAAATACCATGTATTACCCAAATTGGTGAAGAATGACAAAAAAACTAAAATGTAAAAAAAATCAACCATTTGTTGCCATTCCTAGGCAACAGCAGCAAACATCCAGTCACAGATCTCCGAAATCGTTGGTTCGTCGGGCCAAGTTACCATGGTAACCAGCGTGGATCCTGAGGTTGCCATGGCAGCCATCAAGGCTGCAGCAGAGGAGACTGCATTGCGCGTGGTGACGGGCGACGGTCAGGTATTGACCGAAGACCAGGTACACACGGCCAGAATTGACTATACATTGTAGTATGACCTGTGGACTCCCTACTAATAATGTGCAAACCCGACCCCAAACCGACCCCACCTGACACCGACCCCACCTGAAATCAGTTGGGTTGGGTGGGGTTGGTTTCTGTTTTTTAATTGCAATTTGGGTCAGTTAAGCACACACAAAATGCAATAACCCGAACAGTTGAAAATGTATGTGGTACATGTACAATAGTATTGCAGGATCATACTGTCCCCGTTAATGCCTACTTGGTACCACGTCAACCCACCGTGTGATAGTGCATGTTGTGTGGTCTTTAAAGGTAGTATACACCATTTGCAGATATCAAAAATATTTACTACCAAATTATTAGGAAATATCTTACTCATCTGAAAATAAATAATGATTCTAGGCATCCAGCAAAATCATTGCGCTAGATATCCTGTAATTATTCTGAAAAATCGAATTTTATGGACAAAAATTTGCGATCGCCGTCCGACGATCGCGAAAAAACAGAAATAACATAAGAATAACTGCTCGACGCCGTTTGAAAACAAATGCTGTTTTTCGTGCTTTTCTCATCATCCATGATTGTAAAACTTCGGACAGGTCAGTTAAACGATATTTACTATAAAATAAAACCCCCCAAAAAATCCACCCAATATTATTAATTCGAGCAATTACCAATGGTGTATACCACCTTTAACTAACAGCTTGTAACACAGAGCCACACTTTAGGTGACGTTAGGAGTGTTTAACGGTTTCCAATAACACAACCTGATGTGGGTATTTTCTGCCACAAAAGTAGAAGGTGTTCCTGATATAATATAAGACATTTGCCCAAGCCAGACATTTTCTGGGGCGTGGCTGAACTGATCTGGGCAACATGTAGGCTGCTAGGATACTCATTAATGCAGAGCCGATTCAAGCACTCGACCCGTTCCACCTAACTTTGCCCGCCAACAATAGCAGAGGTTCAGCGTCTTTCAGTCACAGCAAGTCAAGTTTGCTTACCGCTGGCGTATAGAGCACGCACATGCACTGCATGCATGCATGCACACCGAAGGCAGTACAGTGTTCGTTATGCACACTACCATACATATAGTTATGCATTATACATGAAAGAAGGTCACACCATAATTTCAAAGGCTTATGTTTTAAATTGAATTTTTTGTGAACCGGTTCCAACTCGTACCCGGTTCCAACTTGGAACCGTTTCCAACTCAAAACTGGTTATTGTTTACATTGCCGTGGATGACTGAACAAACAAGACAGTTTAAAAGGTACTGAAATCAGCACATTGACAAGTTGTTTACTTGAGTGACAAAGCTCGAGCAGGTGTTTTGGAGGACAACCTGTATAATTTACATGTACATGACCTACATCTTGCCAAATGTGACCAAATGTAATCAGGAATAAGTCGCTGAGGCCGTTTTACGCAATCTGCCGTTAAAGTGAATGCATGGGTGAAAATTGTCAATTTTCTGAACATTATATTTTTTAGGAAGTGTAGTTATCACAGATTATTGTCATTAATGTCTTGTATGTAAAAAAGATCAATAAAGATGAAAATGAAGAGGATTTGTGTGCGCTGTCTGTATGATTTTGGTCAATTTTGTTTATTTCAAAGCTGTTTTTCTCAAAATGTGGATTCGGCAAATAAATATACACCTGTCATCTTTATCAGACCATAACTCGTTAACCTAAACAGATACACACTTGTGATGGGTATCATTAGAAAGCTTATGAAATTCCCTTCTCTCACCATGTGCATATCTCCAAAAGTCATTTTGCGACTTATTCCTGATTTCGATGGAGCAGGTCACAAATATTGTTTGATTTTTGTATTCATTTTACATGAACTTAAGATAAACTCATGCAATACAATAGATGATATTCACTTTGCATTATTTTTTATATATTTTTTTTTGACCGAACTTCTCAGAGGCCAAATAAAGTTAAATAAATAGAAATAAAAAAACATCGAAATAAAAATCTATTTATTGTCTAATCAACAACTAACCTATTTTTATTTTATTCAGAGACGTCAGTTACAGGATGCCATTGTTGCCGTAAATGTGCAAGAGACCCCAGGAGGAGTGAGCATGGAGAATGTAGTCACTGCAGTCGCATCGGACACAGCCATGGCCTCACTGGAGGCATAGACTGTTGTCTGAAGGGAATGTGCAGTAGACATAGAAGAGCCAATACTTGTATTGTTTTACTAAAACAAATATGTGAGGGTTCTGGCAAAATGAGACAGAACTGGGCAGAGGTTGAAATGAGGGTTATCCTGTTTTAGAAAGGAGGATAAAATTATCTTAAAAGTCGGGTTGTTTAAAGTTCACATTTATCAACATGTCGCAAAAGTAAAATATTGAGAAAAAGGCATTTGGAGTTTCGAGTTTTGTACATGTGATATGGGAAAATGTAAACCGTTTTTCTTTGAAAACACTATTGGACATAATATAGTTAGCAGGCATACCAGAGATTAAAAATATCAATAAATCTGAAAATTAAACAAATCACCCATTATTGGTTATTTTGCAGTTTTCTCCACTATGCCCTGTGCCCAGTTCCGTCTCATTTTGACAGAACGCCTCACAAATATGTGAGGGGTTCTGGCAAAAGGAGACAGAACTGGGCAGAGGTTGAAAAGAGGGTTTTTGAGCATTAAGAAAGACAAAACAAATAATTTCCCATACCGTACTCTTTGTTGTTCGTTAATCTGACATTCTGTTAATAAGTTATGCCTGTTAACTTATTTATTGACATGTCGGCAACATAAAATGTTGAGGAAAAGGCCTTAAAGTTTCGAGTTTTGCACTTGTGATTAAGAAAAATGGCCAATTGTTTTTTCCTTTTTCTACTTTATTACCTCCTTTTTACAAATGCGGTTTGTAGACACAACAAAGATTACAAATATCAATAAATCTGATCAATTGAGAACAAAAATCACCCCATTTACTATTTACAATTTTTCTTCACTGCAGCCTGTGCCCAGTTTCGTGGTATTTCGCCAGAATGCCTCACCTGCAACACTTCAGGTCACCATGAGATAAAACTGGGCAGAGGTTGAAATGATTTTAGGGAAGATAATATAATTGTTGTCGTGATACTGTTTGCACCACTCAAATGAAAGATCTTTTTGTCCTCTTTAATTTGATTCCACACTTGTTGTGATTCGTGTTGTTCAAAAGATTGCCCATTTAAAAATGCAATTTAAATAGTTTTCCCTAAAAAGTATTTCTCTTTTACAGTTTGTACGCTTTTCCTTTAAAACATGCAGTAGTTAATAAATATTAAAAAATTACAAATATCAATTAATCTAAAAATTGAAGAAATTCGGTTTTCACATTTTCTTTCACCACGGCCTGTCCCCAGTTCCATCTCATTTTGTCAGAAATCATGATGCCTCACAATTTTTGTGATAATGATTCAATGCCCACGGTTTATCCATTTAAACAAAAAGGGCTAATTTAATAACATTGAAACAACCAGGGGCCATTTTCATAAAGCTGCTAATTAAGCACAACAAATGTGCTTAGCATGAAATTTCGTCCTTTGCAAAAACAGGGTTACGAACCAAATTGTCAGGTGGTGCTTTTTTGTACGGTGACAGTTTTTTCTCAGTATGAAAAGTACATGGAGTTTTGGCAGGAAACCTGTTTTTTACTGAGCAAGACTTTTTGTGCTAAGCAATCCTTTTTTTCTTTTACATGTTTTATGAAATTGGCTCTATTATTATTTATTTATTTCGGGCAGAATCGCAGTGCTTGTGTCAGCGTAGGTTGCGATTTTGCCCTTAATGTGGTGAATTTTACCCCCCAAAAAGTCGCAGTATTTCTTTGAATCGTGGGGAAAGGAGCCCTGCTGATTTCCCTCGACCTCGTGCGCACGGGACAAAATCATTTTTTTAAGTTTTGATTTTGTCATTGTACATCCCCCCCCAAAAACCAAACCCAAAACACTTGGACAAGAAAGTAACATCTATGATGATTTCAGGCACCTTTCCGGTTTCAAATAGGACACATCCTGGAGAAATTGAGAGAAAATGACAAAACGTTATGGACGCCTGTGTATAAGCATGGAGAAATAAGTCTTATTTAATTTCTCCATGGTATAAGCATGGAGGATAAGCCAATTCGGTATTACAACTTCGCATGTGCACAACAAGATTCGACAATTTTTCTCAAGGGATAAACACGGCAGACAAATACACACAAGGCTATGGGGGACGTGGTAATTAATCTGCATTTTATCTGTATTTTCTTGTGAAATCGAAAAGACGATGGTAACTTTGTTCAAACAAATGTTTGGCCACACAAAACACCTGAAAACACCAAAACGTTAAAAAAAATGTTACTTTAATAGTAACTTTAGAACACGACGATCTCTTTAAATTGGCTGGTACCCCGCTATGCTTTTGCACGCAATCGATGAAATGTTTATCCCGAAAGAAAAATTGTCAAAGCTTCATGTGCGCATGTGCAGTGGAATGCCGAACTGGCTTATTTTTCTTGCTCTATGGTATTTTTAATGGGTCGATTTCGCTTCTTGCCTCCCGGCCTAATTGCGCACACAAGCATGAATTTGAATATACTTACACAGCATGTACATGTACATGTACAATGTATTGAGAAACTGGTTTATTGTCAGATCCGGGTCCGTTCCAGCCATGTTGAATTCGTTGAAAAATCAGTGTGGCTCCGAATTCAAATAATTAAGGTTCAAAATGATAAAACCGTTTAAAAAAACTTGACAGGAAAAATGACATTTTTTTGTCCTGATTCGGGCCTTGTCTATTATGTCGGTACTTGACAAAAACTAACTGGGCCCAGTTCAACTCGGCTGCAAGTAAGCAAAAACAGTTGCTTATAATTTAATTGGTTAGTAAGAATCAGTTTGAAACAAGTTACAATTTCTAAACGTCTAATGAAATTTGCTCAATTTTGTTCGCCTGTTGAATTTTAGCTTCTATACAAATAATTTATTATTTACATGTGTTTGTTTTTTTTGGTTTGTGTTATTACGTGATGCATTTATTTAATAAAGGTACATTTAACTACACAGAATCACAATTTTCTCAATTCTCAATTTTCTTTCATTTTCAACAACGGCCTGAAAAGTCTATGTTCGAAATTGATATCCACGCGAGGAAAAAGTATGTTGTCGGCCAAAATTTCCCGCGCTCCTGACTGCGATTAAGAAGCACAGAATCATCGAAATCGTAAGGCAGATTTAATAGTGAGCGCTCATTCCGTCGGAACCAAGTTTTAAACTTGACCTTGCAAACTGTAATGACACCTTTTACAGTCTCCAGCGATTCATTTTTGTTTGATTTGTTTTGTAGACCATCCATATCGTGCAAACCTCGGAATAAATGTTGTTGTCTGTCAAGTAGCAAATAAACATGGTAATACACAGTGTATTGTAAAAAAAAACTTACGCAACTAAAGCCCCTTTTACACTAGACGATTTCTCGGCAATTCCCCGGGGAATTGCCGGGGAATTTCGGTCGGTCTGTTCACACTGCCCAAGAAATCCCCGGGAAACTACTTTTCCCCGGGAAATGTTTACCCCTGCTCGGGAGTAGGGTTAAAGGAGAAATTCCCGGGGTTCATCGTTTTTCCCGGGGAAAAGCAACTAGTGTGAACGTCGCAGGGTTTGAACTTACCCCACCTTTTTGCTTCCACGGGAAATCTCGAGAGGTCACAGGGTCACAAATAGCGCGCCAAATAATTCGCGCGGTGACTTAGTATTGTAATGCACTACCTTTCAAACTTGTCGTAAATATATTTACAGTTAAGTACAAAAGACAAATAATAACGTTTGAAAATTATACAAATAATTTAATTTTAAAGAATATGAGCAAAATGAATGGTTTTAATATTTAAGAAAAGAAGTGTCGTGAACAAGACTGTGTTTAGCTTCCTTCTCGTATATTTTGTACGTGTACGTGTATTTATAATTTCCCGGGGTTTGATGGCCAGTGTGAAACGACCGTGCAGATTCCCGGGAAATAGTGTCCCCGGGAGTTACCAAATCTAGTGTGAACGGTTGCTGGGGTGTTGGTGGGGTAAAAAATCCCCGGGAATTTCCCGGGGATTTATTTCCCGGGAATTGGCTCTGCAGTGTGAAAAGGGAAGTAGACAATAGCCATAGTTGTTACGCACTGTTTACTGCAGTGCATGGTGCGTCATAAGGTTCGTAGCCTACTGCACGATTCTGTGCACCCGAGCACTTTCTTCGCTCATTTTTGACTTTGTGGCCACTGCACAGTTTCCAGTCTTCTGACGAATTATAAGCCACGGACTCGGGCTGCACATTTTTACTGTCTTTTGGTTGAAAACCATGCACCCGTGTGTCGGCATTATGCCCGTAAAACTAGCGCGCACATCATGCGAGCGATGCGGTGACTGAAAACTGCAATGTTATGCGGAAAGCAAACTGCTATTTGTATGTTTATTTTGTACATGATTTGTCGTTTTATTTCCCATATAGTAGCCCCATTATTATCAGTTGTCTGAGAACTGTTGTCCCAACGATAATTATTAAAATATGATGCCAATAATAACTACAATATAGCATAAAGTGTCTTTATAAAACTAAACGTATAGCAGTAAAACTTAAAAGAAAAGGAGTCGTTTGTTTCTGGCCTGTGGATTTTGGGGGTTGTATTTTATAGTAAATATCGTTTAACTGACCTGTCCGAGGTTTTACAATCATGAATAATGAGAAAAGCAAGAAAAACAGCGTTCGTTTTTAACCGGCGTCGGACAGTGGCTCTTATATGTTGTTCTTGTTTTTTTCGCGGTCGCCGTCTGGCGATCGTGATTTCTTTTTTTCAATTTGATTTGTTTGAACAATTACTGGATATAGCGCAATCATTTTGCTGGATGCCTATATAGAATCATTATTTACTTTAAAATAAGTAAGATATTTCTTAATAATTTGGTAGTAAATTGTTTCGATATCTGCAATTGGTGTATCCTACCTTTAAAGAAATTCTACACTTCGATAGCTCTTTCAATATTCACAAGTAGTCGACATTCTGTGTTATAATGTGTATACCTTCTAAACGGACGGACTTTATATTTTTAGGGATCGCATTAAAAACACGCACAACTTTATGTTTAGAACCATGAAATATTACGTGAATATGCTATAATGTCTTAGATATCTTATAGATGAATTTGAGTAAAATTCAGGCGCGAACACGTCTAATTGGGTTTTCCTAAAGCGTCGCAATTGAATTTCCTGTTTTGTTGCGTATTTTAGAAGTACAGGATTGTGTGCTTTGACTTGATGGGACGTGTACCAAGATCCAAATCTACCTGTTTTCATGTAGTAATTGTCAGTTTTCTTAATTTGGAGCAGCCGTGCTAACGCCAAAACATCATGATGAGCAACACAAATATCTTCATTTGTAATAACATCACACACGCTTGTTACAATTTATTAACAAGGCGCCAAAAAGTCGCTCCCTATCCTTCCGTTAAACTATACATAGGCCTACACTTCCCCATTTTTTTTTTTAACTGTAGCAATGTCTATTTATTGATGGTTAGATTATCTGTTTTCATGTTTTGTCCAAACTCACTTTTAAACTTTGGACAAAGTTAATGGCTCAAAGTTTGTCGTGCACTAATGTTACTGTCAGTCTTGACACAGAGCCGTAAGCTTCGTATACGTTTTTACTAGTGCCAACTCGTTCAACAGATTATCATTACGCCGCTACTTGTTACACTATTGTTTGGAGGGGCTTTTTTTTGTGCTGTTCTTGGAGAAAAGCATTTGAAACAACAACGAAGATGGCCATACAGGTAGGATTTTCTTTAAAATTATTGTTGGTCTCATCAGAGCACTTATTTTTATTAATAATTCTTTCTGATAATGAAACCAAGGATCCCTCAAAAGCGCTCTATAGGTACTGTAGCTCGCAAGCAAGAAACCTGTAGAGAGGAGACAATGATAAGAAGGTGCGGTTTTATGGGTGGGAGGAAAACCCACGGAAATAAGCAGGGACTTAAAACCCAATCCACACATAATTTGGCCCAGGCGGGGTTCGAACCCGGGTCATATAGCGGTAGAAGGCGAGGAAAGAACCGCTACGCCAACATGACTTCAATCGATTCAGAGTTTGTCCCGTATTAAGAGTGACATGAATGTTCAACCCTGGCATTGTTTGCTAACAACCGAATTGTTTTATATAATAGGGTTGCCATAAACACACAAGCAAAAAGTCAACAATTTGTTTGTTAAGCTCTTAGAACCGCCGATTCCAGCACGTGAATGCATATAATAAGAAATGACCGTAACATTTACGATCAAAAGTCGTGCAGCGAGATGCCAGAATTCGACCGTAGGGTCGGACCGTAGTAATATACAAATATTGACTGCTTTGAGTGGTATAGTAAAACTAGCCTCCCGAGGTGATCCATGGAGCATTCTATTTTCCCGAGGCGAAGCCGAGGGAAAATATAATGAATGCTCCATGGATCACCGAGAGAGGCTAGTTTTACTATACCGCGAAATAAAACAGTCAATATTTGTTTTATAACACCTCACTCACAGATTCTGCACAATTTAAGCTTCCTGAAAGTATAGTAATGACTCTCCATTTTGTCAACCTACGTGCAAGCAGTGCGTTGTTTACGAAAGAAATGTACGTTAAATTTGCGTTTTGAAAGGGCACCCGACTATTTGTATCTTCGTTCCCTTTTTCTCGATCATACGTGTACTTTGTTGCCTTGATGAACGGGTGCGAGGGTGATACAGCAATGTTTACGCAATGCACCGAAACACACGTCTGGGTTTTAGTCACGCTTTCGTTGCTATGCGCATAGTACGTGTGTTGCTATGCGCATAGTACTTTTTCAGAACGAGGCTGCGTGGTATAGTCTTTTTAGAGCGCAAGTAAAAAATAGTAAAAATAGCAAGTGACACGTGACGCGCTCTCGGCCAATCAAGACACAGAATCTGTGAGTGAGGTGTTATAATTGTAATTACTGATAAACCGTATTTTGGTTTACGGTGAGTAGTCTGTAAATTCTGCTTTTTTAACGACTTTTCACTGTAACAAAAACATGGTTTGTCGGTAACTATATCAGACCATAAGAAGAAATACAGTCGAATCCTGGAATCTCGCTGCACGACTTTTGACCCTAATTTTTACGGAATATTTCACAGTGTGCGCTATTACCCAATACCTGATACCTAATTGAACAATGCTTAGCCAATACCGGCTTATCATCATAAGATTCCAATATGGGCAATAGCGCGTGTCGGCTTCCATAAACCGTTCATCCGTGCATAAAGACACCAGCCACACAAGCTATACCCAGCACGATATGAGACCGAGGGACTCCCCACTTAAGCCCTGTCCGCACTGGACTTAATTTGGGCAAACTAACCGAGCCAATGGGTAACTTGCCTTTTTAAGTCCAGTGCGGCAGCCTGGGTAACTTTCAGGTAACATACCCACGCCGCGTGGGTAGTTTAACCGAGCAAAAGGTGCCCAGGAAGATTGACCAGGAAGATTTAACCGAGCCAGAAAATCCAGTGCGGACGCGACGTCTCGGTTAAAACTTCCATCACCCATTATGTAAGAAAATAATGTTGAGAGCTAGCGTCGGGAACAGACGATCCGGTCGTCAAGTCGCGGTCATAGGTCACGCAGGGCGCCCTCTTTATTGTTTTGGAGCCAGCTCGGTTAGTTTACCCATCGTCTCGGCAATTCTACCCGAAATCCAAGTGCGGCGGTGGGAAGATCAACCCATCGGAATGTTACCCAGCGTCATGGTCAAATTACCCAAAATGTTTATCCAGTGCGAACACGGCTTTAGTCTCCCATACCTATACACTCTCTAGACTATTGTTACCTAACCCATCAACCCCCCCCCCCCCCTAAAAACCTAAAAAGAATACCTGAAAAACCACAACATTCCTCAAGCACAATGACCACCGTAAAGTAGGGGGGTTCTCTCCGTCTCATATCTTTCTTCATAATGACTCAAACCGTATATATCTACATGTTGTACTTGTATTTTGCTCGACCCCAAACTTGTCACATTTTAAACAATTTGATATGTTAATTACCGGTTCGATATTTTATTTTAGCCAGATAAACTAATTAACTTGAGGTAACAAAATATGGGAGGTGTGTTGTTTGTACCGTACATTTTCTGTCCAATGTTTCACCTTCCTTTTCAGAAGCAAAGAAAACCCACAAGTCTGCTTTCGGCGGTGATTTTGTTGCTGTGGCTTTCAAGTTGCCAGTGTATCGCTCAGGAACCCAAAGGCTCATCGAGTTGCTGCGGTGCTTGCTTCCAAGGCCAGGCCGGGACTCCAGGTGTACCAGGAATCCCAGGAATTCCGGGAGGAATTGGGGTTCAAGGACCTATCGGCCCGAAAGGTGACCCTGGGCTGGACCTCCCTGGACCCGAAGGAGAGACCGGCGACCATGGACGGAAGGGGGATCAAGGCGAGGCAGGGATGCAGGGAGTTTCAGGAAAGCTGGGTCCTGTGGGTCGCAAGGGAGACATTGGTGAGGGGCAAAAGGGTGACCAGGGGGAACCAGGGGTCAGGGGACCGCCTGGTGAAGCTACCCAAGTTGTAGCGTCAACACCGCCCTCTGCCGTGGCATTCAGCGCTTATCGCACAACAGGCGTCACCGGCAATACTGACGGTGCCATCATCTTTGATAACATCGAGACGAATCTGGGCAGTGGCTACGATTCGCAATCTGGCGTCTTCACATGTTCCATGCCCGGTGCCTATTTTTTCACGACAAGTGTTTTGAGTTTTGACACAGCGACACGGCCCGGGTTACACCTGATTAAGAATGACATAATCATTTTTACGATATACGATTCTCATGTTGGTGCTCACCACCAATCCAGCAATTCTGCAGTTCTTGTCTTGGCTGTTGGAGACAGATTGTGGATGAGGTTTATAAGTGATGGCAGAGGCTTTTATAGCAGTCATTTTAAGTATTCGTATTTCTCGGGCTTTCTGCTATATGCTATGATGTAAAAGTGCACGAAATATATTAACTACCAAATTTAAATCTTGCATGCAGTATAAATATCAACCAGGACAACATTGTATGCCTCTGCTAACCACACAATTTCGTGCTAACCACCCCCCCCCCTTAAAAAAACACACCCTGTTTCGACCTGTAAGCAAAAAATCCATGAAAGATGTCGACTGGAGGCACGAGTCTAGTGGTGATTGTTTTGCCAACAGTGAAGCAGAGTCATGAAATCAGGCTTTTATCTACTCAATGTTTTTGTATAGAATTTTGTACCCCGAGCTACATGTTGTAGTTTTTTACCGGACACTGAAATATAGTTCTGTGGAATATTTCATCTACCTGTCAATTATATTTAAACATTGCTGATTCAAACCATATAGAATATGATGGAAAAAATTAGACCAACGCGTGTCCAGGATGTGCGTAATTAAGCTATCGGGCGGAAATGTATGAAGTTGGCGCATGCTCGAACCAAACATCGAATTGGTTTATAAATAGGTCAATGCTTTATACAGTAATAAGCGAAAGCAATTTTATTCTGCTCACATCGAGCACGACCCAGGCGAGTCAGTCAAGTCATTGCGCACTGTACATGCACGGAACAGTTTTCTTGCGATTGGTAGATATAGCAAAGCACTTTCGTCATTTGGAGCCTTCTCGATAAAACTCGATAATCTAAGCGTGCTCACATTTACCGTGCCTATTTCAAAGACAACAATAAAAACAATAGGTTATAGTGTTTCAGGTGTTCTCTTCCACAAGACTCATTTTGGTCTTTTGGGAATTAATTTTGGACCATGAAGTTTGTGTGGTCAGTCACTAAATCCATCTTGAAAACAATCTATAAAGTGAAATCTAAATATTCAATATTATGGAAATCTGTGGTAACTCACAAGAAATCTCAATGAGACTCAACTCAACACCGTCACGTACCCCGTGTTGTAAATAAAACTAATAATTGCATTGCGGGTAACCTAGTGTGTTGTTTTTTCCTAAAACACCTCGGTGAAACATTGTCCCTATAGAATGAGAACAAAAATGGTTTTCATCTGTGTTATAACCAATTCCTAATTTGGTTATAAAAATAAATGTTCTAGTTTCTTTGTTTGTTGGGGGGAGGGGGTGGTTGTTGGGGATGTTTGTTTGTTTGTTTTTGTTGTTGTTTTTTTTTTTTTTTTTTTTTTTTTTTAAGGGGGGTCCTTGCCAGGAGTACGGTTATGGCGTGACATCTGCGTCAGGGTCTCTAGTAATTACTTTAAGATTAAGGCCCAGCGTTCGCATAATGGCATTTCAGACCCCAAACAGCGTTTCTATATGACTACCATCATGGTCCCGGCATTCGCTGTGACGATGTTGTGTCTCGCCGCCATCATGCTACAAGGAAGAAAACAATTCCTGATTTGGCTGTCGGTGTGTCGAAATATACATTTAAACAAGATTGATGCCCCGTTTGTGGAAATTAATTGACAAATGTAGAGCTTGACACCCCCCCCCCCCCCCGAAAGAGCACTCGTTTTGTTTAGTTGTAAGTGTAGTAGGCCTATACACCATTTGCAGATAACGAAAATATTTACTACCGAATTATTAACAAATTTTTTACTTATTTGAAAGTAAATAATGATTCTAGGCATCCAGCAAAATGATTGCGCTAGATATCCTGTAATTATTCTGGAAAATATAATTTTATAACAACAAATTTGTGATCGCCGGACGGCGATCGCGAAAAAACACAAATAACATAAGAATAACTGCTTGACGCCGGTTAAAAACAAACGCCGTTTTTCGTGCTTTTCTCGGCATCCATGATTGTAAAACTATATTTAGGTCAGTTAAACTATATTTACTATAAAATACAACACCCCAAATCTACCCATTCATGATAATTCAAGCATTTACCAATGGTGTATTCTACCTTACGAATACACGAATACGCAATGTGTCGGATGTCAAACAGCGGGCTGAAACATTTCAAAGGTCATAAAAGTAATCATCACAATGAGTGAAGCATTGAGAACTTCTTCGAATCTGCACATGCTAGGAGGTGCACCTAGCTACCAGAATATGTTTGTCTGTCGAATTGTATTGGATGATTTATTTCAGTGGTGCAAACAATTTGTGATGAATAATCATTAATCTAACTTGTGTTTTAATTTAATGCTTTGGCTGTTTTCCTATATCTTTGATTTCAGTTTTCCTATATATCTTTGATTTAGTAATAATTTCATAGATTACTACCCATCTTTACTAGCAATTGGCGAGTTAACATTCTGAAATAAACAATAACAATTAAAGGAAACGATGTATATAACTGATGAGAAACCAAATAAAATAAGAAACCGGAGGCCCTGACGAGTTGAATTATATTTTGTTCTAAATGTATGTTTTTATATTTATTAATCGTGACAAAATAATATTTATAATGTGCATTAAATTATCCGTTAATTAAGAAAAGCGCCAGTCTGGTATTCCGGAGGTTGCAGATTCGAGTCATGAAATATCAATTTGAAATTTGTTTGGCAATAGATTATGTTTAAGGTGCAATATAATTCAAATCTGTAGCATTCTGATCCGTCCTACACTGTTAAAACTCTGTTAAAACTTTTTAAAACAAGCTTATAAACAACAACGTGCGGTGTTTAAATGAACAATCCAACGTTTTAAACAGTGGAGTTCCTTCCTCCGTGGTCTCATCGGGCGATCGGCTTTGAAACGAAATAGAAAATTAATTGTGTCATTTGTTTTAACCGCTTTGGTCATTACAATTGATTTCCTATAATTACCGTAACGTTTTAGAGTAAACGGTGACCAATGGAATAAAAACAACATCAAATTGAATGACAACAAAACTAGTAATTCGCAATTCAACGCTGATCGCTCTATCGGACGATTTATGCGAAATTGCGATAATCAGAATGCTACCAAATTAAATTATACTGCACCTTAAAGTTGTGACACCACTCAGAGCTGTAAGGGTATATCTGCTGTGTAAAGCCCTTTTCACACTGCAGAGCCAATCCCGGGAAATAAATCCCCGGGAAATTCCCGAGGATTTGTTACCCCACCAACACGGCAACCGTTCACACTAGACCCATTTGGTAACTCCCGGGGACACTATTTCCCGGGAATCTGCACGGTCGTTTCACACTGGCCATCAAACCCCGGGAAATTATAAATACACGTACACGAGAAGGAAGCTAAACACAGTCTTGTTGGCGACACTTCTTTTATTAAAACCATTCATTTTGCTCATATTCTTTAAAATTATAATTTTCAAACGTTATTATTTGTCTTTTGTACGCGAATTATTTGGCTCGCTATTTGTGACCATGTGACCTTTCGAGATTACCCGTGGACTCAAAAAGGTGGGGTAAGTTCAAACCTTGCGACGTTCACACTATAGTTGCTTTTCCCCGGTAAAAACGTTAAACCCCGGGAATTTCTCCTTTAACCCTACTCCCGAGCAGGGGTAAATATTTCCCGAGAAAAGCAGTTTCCCGGGGATTTCTTTGGCAGTGTGAACAGACCGACCGAAATTCCCCGGGGAATTGCCGGGAAAATCGCCTAGTGTGAAAGGGGCTTTAACGGTACTATGGGGTACGTTTTGTTTGGTAAATATATACTTTCAACCAAAAGTTCTTTTCTAATTTTGTTTCGGATTTAACCCAGCACGATAAGTGGCAGAGGGGTACCCCCTCTTATCCCCATACCTTATACACACTCAACACTATTGTTACCTAACACATATATCCCCCCTTGAAACCTAAAAAAAATTCCTAAGATTCCGGGAACACAATAGTCGACACAAAAGAGGGGGGGTTTCTCTGCCACATACGTGCTTATACGCTTCGGGTTGCGCCTAAATCCCAACTACATCTCATTTATATATCATTGATCAATTACGGCGGTCGAGGGCTTAACGGTCTTAACTGAATTCGACAATGACAACAAAAGCTGTCTGAGAAAGGCGTTCTCCATCACGGTTTGTGGAATCCCGCACCATGTCCGAGACTCGCTTTAATATAGGCCTAATTAGAACGCCACCACGTTCTGTTTATAGGTGCGCTTTCCTATGAGCCTTTCTGCCCCTACTTTATCTGACGTCTCGACTTCACTCCCATAAAGGAAAGTGCATGGGTCTATCAAGATTTTTTTAACATGCTTGCAAACTTGTTAACAAACAAGTAATTGTGTACACTTCCGGGGATACATGAATTGTTAATTTTGTGGAGTTAGAGTACCAAAGTTTGACGTCAGTTGTCCTGTAATGGCTCCACACATTGGCTATATGTATTGATTCCATGGTGGTACCGATCTCGGAATCGGCGTGATACCCATGCTCGACCTCGAACGCCAGAGAGACAACTAAAAACACTGATGAGTGAGTGCGTTATCAGATGTAAAACTGACAAGAAAGTGCTCGATAGAGTGGTATCCAGTGTTGTAGTCGAGACCAAGGTTTTCGACGCGAGACCAACAATTAAGGCTTTCGTGGCCGAGACCGAGAGTTTTGCAGGCCGAGAATGAGACCACAACTTCCGAGACCGAGACCAAATATGGGACCAAAAAAGAAATATATATTGTTTATGTGTTTAATAAAGCCAATGTCCACAACGTGAATCTTTATGAGGGATCATCTAATACACAAGGCAGTGGGTGTTTTACACATGCATACATGTTTAGGTAAAGTCTGCTGTATTAAAGGGCTACTATCTTGAATAATTATGCAAATTATTATACACATATGGACTGGCAATGAGGTCACTAGAGCACGTCTAGTCCCCCGAGGGAGGAGACCTATTTCCCGAGGCTAAAGGGCGAGGGAAATAGGTCCCCCTTCTGGTCACTCACAGACCCGAGGCGGGGATATAGACGTGCTCTATAGTGACCGAATCATACCAGTGACAAAGTGTCTGAAGCGACTCTTGCATGCATGCGCGCACCTTTACGGCGCTGTGTGAAAGTGGCTCTTTCCCATCCAGAGACGTTTCTCTATATAGATAGACTTTTTAAAATTACTTTATCCAAATTGTAAGTTAGTAATTTGTTTTAATTACTAATTGTTCTAAATTATGTAGGTTCTGATTAAGTTTACGTAATTTATATTTGTATTTTTTTCACATACATACATGTTTTAACATAAGTTTTGATTTGTCTATTTAAATAATTTTAAGGATAGTTTTGTTGGATAATATTAAAAGTGAAGTGTTTTTATCTCAGTGTTCATAGTTATGATTTTATTTTTCTATTAATATATACGTGCTATAGTTTTGTTTTCATTATGTATAAAGTTTGGATTATCATGAATACAATATTTTATTGTTGTTATATCGAGAACAAAATGGTGAGACCGAAGAAATTATTTTGTAATAATAATATTTTTTTTTAAATGCATATTGTATTGCACTTTATGTAAAATAACTCAAATTGCCGGACATTATAATTAAATCTGGGCAACAAAATACTTAAAATAATATTATTGTGCTATATACAGAGAACAAGACAAATGCTTATATACGGAGGCATGAAACACAAATTTAAATAGAAGGTTAAAACGACAGAAGAAAAACAAAATGAAAACGTGATTCGCTGCTCGGGTCTAAAATCTTGAGGGATAATATTTTCGCTGCAGAATTTAAACAACACGACAGATCTTCGGACGACAGACGACGCTGAATATCCGCCATTTTGTATTAAATGTCATGCTGCAAATGAGTAACTGCATCAAATTTGATGACGTCGGGATTTAACCGCGTTGTGATTGGACACTCCTCATCTTAGCCCCGCCTATACTTATCTGTATTCGCATACGAGGTCATGCGCTAGAAATGTGGCGCAAAATATAGGGAAAACATAAGATTTCAAAAACCGTTGATCCAATGCAAAAAATAGCTTAAATTGATTTGCATAAATAGTGGCCATATGAGGACGCTGTTTGCGCTGTATCTTTGCACGGGGACGCGAGCTAGCATATGCAGCATAATGCGGGGCGCGCGTGGCTTGTAGCTGGACGGATAACGACAGACGGAAAACGACGAACGCGCCTTGACCAAGGCTATAGTGCGCTGCGGACTGACTGTAAACACATTAAAGGGATCGTATACGTTTGGTAATTTGAACCCACTGTTTGTTTCAATCCTATATAGTTATAGACATATACCATAAAACTAACCTGTACAAATTTCATTTCAAAAGGTGGTAGCGATTTTGAGATATTGCCGAAATTCTGGAGCGGTTTTGTCCACGCATGAAGAATAATCTGCGTTGAAATACACACTCTGTGAAACGTCACTGCAGTAACGCTTCTCAGATTCAAATTTTTGGGGATAAAAAGTGATATTTTTTCCATAACCACAGTACTTCGAAGTGAAAAGTTTCTAAAAATGCATTATACTATCCAAAGCTGCTCTACTTACCAATTAAGTTTTCATTGCCATTAATTTTTGGAGTAATTACCAAACGTATACGGCATGCGTCGTGAATTCGTTTAGATAGGTCTTCAAAGCTATAGCTGCAGAACAATAATGCGATTAAAAATAAAAGCACTATTATTAGTGCAAGCTGGGACCGGTTTTTAAACCCCAGCTTCGTTTTCAATTTGATTTCGTTCACGCAGTGTTGCAATCTAATCGATATGGATCCCGTCAGACGGAGGCTCGTGGGGCCAATAATCTGGAGTGTGGAAAAGGGCTTCGTCGTCAAAAGCCCCAGTACAAGTGCACCAGTGAAATAGTTCGTCGGTGTACATCCGCGGGTGACATTAAACTCCGAATAAACAAGCGGCGTATATACTGGTCTTCGTTCCAGCTTCATACTGATTCTTAGCATGAAAACTTGCACTTACAACGTCGTTCATGTTTGGTTAAAGACTAGATTAGTGTGGCGCTTATTATGGAGCGCCAAAAGTGGACAACCGTATTTTCTGGTTTTCTGCTAGTAGAATTTTAGGTTTTCAGGAATTGCGACACCTGTTTTTAAAAAACTCAATTTTTTGCTAACAGAAATTAGGATTTTACTTTGACTACTATTTTGATGCCTCAAAAGTGGACAACTACAAATCTCGGATTCTTACTAGCACATAATATGATGGTCCAAAAGTGGACAACCGTATTTTCCGATTTTCTACTAGCGGAAATTTAGATTTTAGAAGTAGCAATACACGTTGTTAAAAATGTCAATTTTCTGCTAGCAGAAATTTGGGTTTTACTTTGACGACTTTTCTTGACGCCTCAAAAGTGGACAACTGAAAATCGGTAAATTCTGTTAGTAAATATTCGGGTTGAACTTATTGTAGAAAACCAAAATCTCTTAGTTTTTGCTAGCAAAATTTTGGTCGTGACCAAACGAACCCTTCTGTTCGAAATAGATCAGTATGCGGGATGTTCACGTCGTCACGTTCTCATGATGGGTTTACCTAACCCCTTCAAAGAGTAGACGATTCCGACCTGAGAAGGCTGGTCCAGTAGCCGCTAATCTGACGGCCCTTTGTAATTGTACGTTGCTTCCGTCACGCGTCCCCGCCTACGTCTGCTATGAACATTCCTATTGGATTATCCATTACTGTATGTCGTTGAGGTTTTCCCGGTCAATTTTCGGCAAAGGAGTAGCCAATCACAGCGCTATTCTTTCGCGCAAAATCGAATGCTGCTAAAAATGATAATTTGATTTTGTTTTATGACTTGTCAAAAGTACCGTTGCGTCATTCGATTTTACAAAATAACCGTTCAATTTAACAATTCAACAAAACAGCATTCAAATTCACATGAGCCTTTTCGAGACGTACCTGTATATTCGGTAATTCAAATGTATTATTGGGCAGGCATTTTTTCCATTTGGGCATGCAATCTAAAGAACGCCCTGTTCAAATGTTGTTTCCTTTAGAATAACCAACCCCCAAACCCCGTTGATGTTTCAAAATCGAAAACACAAAAACTAATTACGTCTTGGTCCCCCCCCCCCCCCCCCCCCCCCGCAAAAAAACCAAAACAACAGTAGGGGAACATAGGTTCTAAACGAATAAAGAAAAACAAAAGATTTTGCCGACTTATAAGTGAAGATACGGAACAGTTGTTTGCCACAGTTTATTTTTGTTATCTGTTTGTTGTCTTTTTAGTCGTACAAAAAAGTTGTTGAGCGTCCTTTATTTTTAAAAGTTTAGGTAGGGAGGGAGTTTGTTTTTCTTTTTCTTCTTATTTTCATTGAGTTTTGTTGACATGTAAAAATATAAAATAAAGACTACTTTCTTCTCAAAATGATTGTATTTCTTCACTCTAACTCACAGGGGAAAATTGTTTACACATGGCTTGGGCTTGCATTGATAAATTAACAGATGATTTTGGCATGTACCTTGTGCCAAAGTGGTACCAATAGTTTATTAGGGGTACCGGCTTCGAGTTCATCAGTAGAGTGCGTCTTCAGTCATGGCGGCATCATCATGCGCCCCCACTGTGCTCGACTTGGGGACAAAACTTTTCTTGACGCCTCAAAAGTGGACAACTGAAAATCGGTAAATTCTGTTAGTAAATATTCGGGTTGAACTTATTGTAGAAAACCAAAATCTCTTAGTTTTTGCTAGCAAAAATTTGGTCGTGACCAAACGAACCCTTCTGTTCGAAATAGATCAGTATGCGGGATGTTCACGTCGTCACGTTCTCATGATGGGTTTACCTAACCCCTTCAAAGAGTGGACGATTCCGATCTGAGAAGGCTGGTCCAGTAGCCGCTAATCTGACGGCCGGCCCTTTGTAATTATTGTACCATTTTTATTGGCGCTTCCCGCTCCAAGAATAAATTCCGCAACAGAAAAAAGGCGGTAAATTGTATTAGATCTATAGGGTTTCATCTGGGTCTGGATCCTTATACTCTGACAAAACGAATACCCGCACCGCATCAGCGTTTATGACATAAAAGACATTTAATTAACAACTGGACCGAAGCAAAAAATGTACCTCGGGGTGGTTCTTCACTGCAGATTTGATTGCATGAAATGCACTGTAACAGGTACTAGTTAAACCATAGAGAAAGCTGGAATCGCCCAATTGGGCTACAAAACACGTTTTGAACTAAAATGATGTTCATCGAAAAGATAATTTAAAATAATAGTAGAATTAACATTCACACGACCATCCTTTAAAAACTGCGCGTTTTGTGTTATTCTTGTGTACAACGAGTTTCTGGGGTCAGAAAAGTGACCCCGAAATTCGAGCTGTTTGGGTGTAGTCATGATTCCAGCGGGAAAGTGTTCGCCTTTTGCGGACGTGTAACAAACTACATGTGTGCATTTGTGCCGTGTGCAAATCATGGGAAGCACACGGCGTGTATTGTACATTGAATGAGAACGACAAGAAACATGACTTGTATGAGTACAACCGGGTGTTTTTCGTCTTTTCTCCGGAACGGTATAATGCATCAGGTTGGTTAAATTTCAACCAGATGTTTGAAAAAGGAAACAATCAAAAATATGATATTTGGGTGGATTTCAGATCATAGTACCCCTTTAACTAGAACTCAAGACATGTTTGTAAACTGTTATTTTTAACCATGTCTCGAACCATGGAGGAAGGTCCTCCATGCTCAAACTAAGCAACCAGATTCAGAACGTCGCGCGCCAGTATTCGAGAACTCATGCACACAGGCAAAGGGAGGCAAATTGAGAAAAATCACCCACTCACACACACACCCTAGTTAATATATACTCTATAATAGTCTATTTCAAAAAAAGGCTCAGGTGTTTTGGGACAATAAATTACAGGCCAGATAAACAAAAGAGTTGTTGATCTTTCTTGCCCGACCCTACGAAACACGTCCGACACTAAACCTTTTTGATTTTTTATTTTGAAAACCAAAACCAAAAAAACGATCTTAAAAAAAGTCCCGAAATAAGCCCACTCCTATGATTTTGTGACAAACTTAAGTACAATCAAAAACTTGTTAAAAGACCAGTTAATAAATTCAATCCATTAATCAGAGCTCATTCACTCTGACCTTTTATTCACATGACAACTAAATGAAAGTCAAAGGCTAAATATGCCAAAGTGGACAAATACACACTTGTACTTAAATAAGGAATATAAAGTTTGATAACGTTTTGTCCCCAAGTCGAGCACAGTGGGGGCGCATGATGATGCCGCCATGACTGAAGACGCACTCTACTGATGAACTCGAAGCCGGTACCCCTAATAAACTATTGGTACCACTTTGGCACAAGGTACATGCCAAAATCATCTGTTAATTTATCAATGCAAGCCCAAGCCATGTGTAAACAATTTTCCCCTGTGAGTTAGAGTGAAGAAATACAATCATTTTGAGAAGAAAGTAGTCTTTATTTTATATTTTTACATGTCAACAAAACTCAATGAAAATAAGAAGAAAAAGAAAAACAAACTCCCTCCCTACCTAAACTTTTAAAAATAAAGGACGCTCAACAACTTTTTTGTACGACTAAAAAGACAACAAACAGATAACAAAAATAAACTGTGGCAAACAACTGTTCCGTATCTTCACTTATAAGTCGGCAAAATCTTTTGTTTTTCTTTATTCGTTTAGAACCTATGTTCCCCTACTGTTGTTTTGGTTTTTTGCGGGGGGGGGGGGGGGGGGGACCAAGACGTAATTAGTTTTTGTGTTTTCGATTTTGAAACATCAACGGGGTTTTGGGGTTGGTTATTCTAAAGGAAACAACATTTGAACAGGGCGTTCTTTAGATTGCATGCCCAAATGGAAAAAATGCCTGCCCAATAATACATTTGAATTACCGAATATACAGGTACGTCTCGAAAAGGCTCATGTGAATTTGAATGCTGTTTTGTTGAATTGTTAAATTGAACGGTTATTTTGTAAAATCGAATGACGCAACGGTACTTTTGACAAGTCATAAAACAAAATCAAATTATCATTTTTAGCAGCATTCGATTTTGCGCGAAAGAATAGCGCTGTGATTGGCTACTCCTTTGCCGAAAATTGACCGGGAAAACCTCAACGACATACAGTAATGGATAATCCAATAGGAATGTTCATAGCAGACGTAGGCGGGGACGCGTGACGGAAGCAACGTACAATTACAAAGGGCCGTCAGATTAGCGGCTACTGGACCAGCCTTCTCAGGTCGGAATCGTCTACTCTTTGAAGGGGTTAGGTAAACCCATCATGAGAACGTGACGACGTGAACATCCCGCATACTGATCTATTTCGAACAGAAGGGTTCGTTTGGTCACGACCAAAATTTTGCTAGCAAAAACTAAGAGATTTTGGTTTTCTACAATAAGTTCAACCCGAATATTTACTAACAGAATTTACCGATTTTCAGTTGTCCACTTTTGAGGCGTCAAGAAAAGTCGTCAAAGTAAAACCCAAATTTCTGCTAGCAGAAAATTGACATTTTTAACAACGTGTATTGCTACTTCTAAAATCTAAATTTCCGCTAGTAGAAAATCGGAAAATACGGTTGTCCACTTTTGGACCATCATATTATGTGCTAGTAAGAATCCGAGATTTGTAGTTGTCCACTTTTGAGGCATCAAAAAAGTAGTCAAAGTAAAATCCTAATTTCTGTTAGCAAAAAATTGAGTTTTTTAAAAACAGGTGTCGCAATTCCTGAAAACCTAAAATTCTACTAGCAGAAAACCAGAAAATACGGTTGTCCACTTTTGGCGCTCCATAATTGGGCGACAGGTCTCGAGGGTAAACCCCAAGACCGTGGCGTTCGAGACCCAAAACCGAGCATTCGAGACCGAGAGTGCTGGGCAAGTAACTCGAGTACTCGCCTACTCGTGATTAGTTTTTGCTACTCGTAGCACTATACTCGCATTTTTTTTAACTATTCGATTACTCGTGCCAGCCCGAGTAGCAATAACTACTCGCGAGTAGTGATTGCAAGTACCTACATGTGGTCGTATGATGGAACGACGCACGCTACAATGTCATATGCTGCGTTCCAATCGCTGTTCACGAGTCGTATAATGGCGTTCTAATCGCCTGGTAACTCGTGTTCACCAGTGGTGAACTCGAGGTGGATTTTTTTCCTCCATTAGCCTCTGTCATGACCTTTCTAAAAGGTCAACGCACGGAAAATTGTCAAAATGGCGGCGCTTACCAACAGCAACACGTGTGTCGTCGATGTCAGAACTTTATGGCTTACGACGGAGCTCTAAAGGCTGTGGTTATTTCGAAAGGATAAACCGTAGGCATAAGGCTAAATGTCATCCAAAACCGTAAAATTACGAAAGAGAAAGAAACAGCGACTGAAAAAATGGTCAGTTTGTGAAAGCGTGCTGCGCTATATACGTACGTGCGTAGCTAGCGGATGTCAGACAAGTCGACCGTTGAGACAACTCGACTCGGGACAAGTCGACCGTTGAGACAACACGCCCGTTGAGACAACTCGCCCGTTGAGACAACTCGACCTTTGGGAGAGCTATAGCTGTACTTCGACGTTTACATTGTTTATAAACAGTTAATGTTGGGCCGACTTTCCTCATGCAATGTTGCCATACTTCTTTGTTGACAAACTGCAAATTCATTGTACCTTTACCATGTTAATGTTATTAATGCTTGCTATTTACCCTCTGTTAACAATTTAGGTGTAAGCTTAGTCCGAAAAAAAACCCAAAACGGTGGCGTCCAGAAATTGTGCACACAATCGACCGAGTGCTCCCTAATTGGTCGTGGCGCAATTGAATAATTCTTGAAAAATCCAAGTTTAATATTTACGAACTTCTTTTAATGTCAGGTTTCAGTCAATAAAAGGGTAAAATATTACTAGATTTCACAGGCGTCTGTACATTTAATGTGACAGTATTTAAAACTGGTTTTTAAATTAACATTGCAGGATCAGGAATGTTGAGGTTTAACGTCCATATAGTAATTATGTGAACCAAGTGCTTGTGTGTAAAGCCCCAAATTTATATTTGATGTCAAAAAATAATTAAAAATACAAAAATAATATTGCTTGTACATGTATCAAGTTGTATGAATTGGCCCCAGAATTTGTTTACTGTATGGCATTCAAATATGGCTTTCAAATAAAGCTTCAGTTCAGTGCCACTGAATTTTTTGTTTTGTTTAAATGTTAATTAGGCCTAACCGGTTTTCTAAGGAGCATAAATACACGGCGGGTCTTTTCAAGTGCAGGAAAGAAAATCTAGTTTTATGATTGGCCATTTTTTATTAAGTATTTCCCCGCAATTCACTAACTATCTGTTGTCTTTCCTCCATGGTATAGCTACTTACGTTAGTCTTACGCGAGAGCTCGGAAGCCATATTGACAAATTTCCGCAAAACGCCCTCTTCGGTTGATTTTCGTCATTTCATGACAGAGGCTAATGTTCACGACTTCATAAACGAATGAATACTCGCGCATGCGTGTTGGTTCAGGTACGACGACGAGTTCTTAAGCGATAGATAAAGAATGTCTTTACCGCACGACTATTAACTCGACTGTGCGCGTGCGTCTTGGTGAGTAGCGTTTGGAATGCAACCTACAGTACTCGTTAAAATGGAGAAATTCACGGTGAACACGATAAAAACGACGCGATTGGAACGCAGCATTATTCCCAAATAATTAAGGTTCAACGAACTAAATCCACACAAAAAGACAACATAAGGGATTCTTTTCTTGAATTGTTATGACGGGCCTTGGACGTTAATATTGTTTAAATGTATTGTTTGTAGTAAGATTACAAGTCTGCAATCTGCCACATAATACACAAGTCTAGAGTTTAATACATCGACTGTGTATTTATGAATTAATTGACTAATGCCTGGGACGATTTGTTTCTTCTGAAGTTTCTTTAATTGTAGCTTCACCCACGCGCGCCACGATGGTGGAGCAGATTTTGAGTTTGTTTCCAGGTCAGATCCCTCCAGCCCCGTACGTTAAAACCCTGACCAGATGTTGTTAAGGAAAATGACGAAAAAGTGGTCTTCATATTTAAAAGCATGTTCGTGATTTATGAGTGCGGCGTGATTACGTACCACCACGTGGTTGCTGGATGGTCTTCCGACGTGACTTGGCTTCCCTGGCCGGCTTGGCACCGCCCACTGCACTGTTACACTGTCGGCAACTACGCCGATGAGAATGCACTACACTTACTTGTACGTACATCGAATTGAAGAGAGAGGGCGATTCTTACACACAAGTTTATGTAACCACTGTCCACTAAATTATTCAAACATGCACGATTCACTGGCGATTTATTCACGTGGTGGACAGTGAGGCGATCATTATCGAATGGGTTTCTGAAGGTTATACCATTGAGCAGTTTGGGGTGAGTGGTCAATTACATGTAGGAGCGCATAAAACATTTTACGGCACAATTTTGAACAATTAAATAACCGAGGCCATATTTGTATATATCTTTACAGAAAGATCTATAAATTATCATCCACCAGTATTAGACTGCATGTGTTTTATTTGCGACTTGATGGAATCTCAATGCACTTAATTAAAATGCACATCTTTACTTCATCCCACACGTTTTGAATGGATTTCGCTACTCCCCGAACACATGTTTTAGAAAAGATAGCGGACGTTTCTCAGTGTCGGTGCGTTTTTCCATGGAGCTGGTTATACATGTACTGCAACACGGTCGGACTCTACTGATATACTTATGACAATTGCAATGGTTTTACGATATGAATATCATTTTTATTGAATATAGAATGTTCAATTCTACCATTAAAACACATTCTAAAATGGAACTTGAGCGATAAAATAAACCAAATTGCTCCAGAAGTCGCTGCGAAATTATCGTTAGGAAAACACATGATCGTCATTTTACACCTTGTGAAAATTGTGACTACTCGCGAGTACTCGATTACTCGCTAGTAATTTCTCCGCGCGTACTCGGTGGGAACAATTACAACTCGCCCAGCACTACCGAGACCAGCCGTCCGAGACCCGATACTTTGTAAGGACGAGACCGAGACCGAGACTGAGACCTAAAAAAGGTCTCGAAACCGTCTCGAGACCAAGACCAGGTCTCGAAACCTACAACACTGGTATATACTGTTCTATAGCTGGTAGGATCCATGGAGTATTATGATGGGGCAAGCTATGCGAACTATACAAGCCAGGATGTATGGCCTTTTCCCCCCGTCATTGAAACCGTGGCTCAGGTCGTGCTGGCAGTCATAGTCAGTCTCAACTCGATCGGCTACTCTTGGATTATTATCGCTACGGTCATGAACAGCCATTTGTGGGCCGTATCCAACTTGTTCCTGGTGAACCTGTGCGTAGCGGAGCTACTGTTTAGCACCGTTCTGATCCCACTGGCTTTCGCGGTGGTCCTACAACAAGGGAACAGCGACACAAGAGCTGTCAAGTCGAACGCTGGCATTGTATTCGTCTGCGTCTTTGTACTGTCGGGATTTTTCCTGAGCGCATCACTTTTGGTGGCCGACAAAAACATAAAGTTGTTCAAACCGTTTCTCTACCCTCGCCTGGCTACCTTGCGCTGCTTTGTGATTTCTTTGGTGATTTCATGGGGCACCGCGCTTCTAGTCGCCTTGTTTGTGTTTGTTCGACTTGTTATCACCAAAGGTAACAAAATTGGAGCCGCCACCTTTCCGCTTTTCATTTTACAAAACACGTGGGTGATCGTCTTATCTTTGGACGGAGTGGTGGCCCTAAATGTAGCTTTTATAACCCTGTCAAATATTGCTGTAATTCGCCTGGCTTACAAACAGCACCGGAGGATCTATCCGAGGCCCGCTGTGGTGGTGACGGAACCAAGGAGTAGTCTGAATAGGAGGCACGACTTGGTGTTCAGCATTCAGTTACCGACCGGCCCGCGTCATGTGCAAGAACCGAGGCCAACGCAGACAGGAGGATCGCGCCGCGAACCGCGCCCGAGGCCCCGGTCCAGATCGAGGAGGCTGTGCTTCACCGTCTACGCTTGCACCTTCACGTTGGCTTGGACCCCTGCCGTCATTCTGGTCAACGTGCACGCTTTAAGTTCCCTCGCCGTCTCCTCGGTCGTCATTGGAATCTTTGGGATGGTGGCTGTCAACCAGTCTGCATTCGCTACGCTGGTGTACACGCTGAAGGGAAAAGAATACAGGGGGATTCTGACGCATCACCTGACTTTGATGAAACTTAGAATCGTGAAATGCTGGACAAGCTGACAGAATTTTAATCTACACATCGTCAATAAGTTGAGAAACACAATAATTGCTGATCACAGCAGGTTATCGACTACAACAGAAACTGCTATTTACGTTTTCTTGTGAGAATACACACATCATGATTAAATTTGGTAAGTTTGCATTGCAAGCCGCAGATGCAATCCGACAGTCTGATGCAATTCGTTCACTTGCTTTTTAGTTCAAACTCAATATTGCATTTTTGTAGTCGAAAAAGCATTGTACAACAGAAGCGCGAGGGCAATTATACCCAGCACGATAGGTGGTAGAGGGGTATCCCCCCCCCCCCCCCCCCCCCCTCTTATCCCTATACCTTATACACACTAAACACTATTGTTACCTAACACATCCCCCTTGACCTAAAAATAATTCCTGAGATTCCGGGAACACAATGGTAAACACAAAAGAGGGGGGGGGGGGGGGGGGGGGGGGGGGGTTCTCTGCCACATATCGCGCTTCATATGACGGCAATGAATAGGCTTAATGACCGTATTGTTGGAAGAAGGTTTAATGCTGGGTAAGTACGGGCCCCCCTTTACACAGGGCTGCGACCTTTGTGCCAATTTTGAGCCATCAAAATTTGGCCAGGACGCTCAATATAGCCGCCTAAACCCAGACAATCATGTTTCTATGTAACTGCTTCCGCGATACTTGTGCCTCCCTTGAACCACCAATAATGCAATTTTCGGCCATTTTCACGGCGATCTAAGAGCGCGACCATTAGGCGACCACTTTGCCTCCACTCTGCAAACACGGCAATGCTTGAACCTCCCTTCTGCCTCCTTTGAGCCACCTCTGAGCAACCAATTCCTCAGCGACCTTTGTGCGACTGTTTTGAACATGTTCAAAAAAATACGGCATCCATGGGGATGTCTGAACCTCCTGTGTACTACCTTTGAACATGGAGGAATTCCTCCATGCTTTGAACGACCTAGGCAACCATTCTGCCTCCAATTGAGCCTCCAACGGCGACCTGGCAAATGTTATGGTCGCACAAGGGAGACACAAAGGTCACCATCCTGTGCAAAGGGGCTTTAAACCTAAAGATGAAATATAATAAAAATAATTAGTTATCAAATAAACTTTGATTTTCAAGAAGAGTTAGGCTTTCTTGAATTGGTTCTCGTTCACGTTCTTTTATTAATAGAAGGGAAAGCCTCAACCAAGTAGTAAAGATTGTAGAATGTTTTGTTAAAAATGTGAATTGATGTAAATAAATTGGCCGACGCTAGCCATGTGGCAGGCTACTCCAATTATAATTGGTGTTTGGATGTATGGATTTTATGAGTTTAGTACAGGTAGCGCAAAGTAGTGCGCATGGAACAGACCAAGAGCTGACGACAGGTCGACAACGAGCATAATGGTGGCTCGGCGCTGGTTCATTTCGGTGGCGACTTAATTTCAAGTCTACACTTGCACAGTAGCCAAACAAAATCCTTGGACAATTATTCAGAACTCTGTCAAATATTGTCAGATTTTGACGTTTGATGTCTCATTTTAAAGTGGAAACCAGCCTCTTTGACACCATCTCTATTATCGATGTTAGTTACACATTCTACGTGTGGTATTCCGTTTTAATGTGTATACGCCTTGTGTATATATAACAGTGAAATATAGTTACACATGAATTGCTAATTTTATAGTAGTGCATTAGTAGTACCTGAATATCTGGTAGCAAAGGATGAAACATCTGACTAATTTTCTGACAGTATGGTGTTCTAAAATACTTTACAATTTTAACGTGCATGTAAAAAAGGTACACCAAAGCTTTGACATTGTTAAAAACTGCAGTTAATTGAAAGGCGTTGTTTGGTTCTTATTATATGTGGCGATCATCAGACTTAATTGAAACAAGTCTAACAATTGTTTTTACACGTCACGCTGACTTATAGTGCCCATATCCACATAACGTACAAATGTAGTTCTATGGTGTACTCAACTTTTTTCCATAGGGGTTTTACATTCTATATCCATTATCTCAGTTGACATGCCTAAATAATCACATTGTTATACATGTAGTATAAAACATTGTTTGAAAGCTGTTGTACCGATCTGAACGTATAGACCCATGTATACGCTTACGCGACGTGGCGTACGTGACAAATCGTGTCTCTCCGGCAGGAGTTAATTATTTCACACAAATGGACGGTTGACTAAAGTATGTGGCGGACAGAGCGGATTTGCATAATTTACACTGTCCGTCGTAAGCGCCATTAGTTACTATCATATATTTGATTACCTGTACGTTACTTCCATTAAGTTCTAATTAGCAATGTGTGTGACGTACTACCCATGAAAACGCATACATGGTGGCCCTGAAGGGACTCCGCAGATCGCGAATATCGACGTCAAATTTGACGTCGATATTCACGACTTTCTAAAAAAGTCGCGAATATTGACGTCAAATTTGACGTCGATATTCACGACTTTCCCCAAAAGTTCGCTGGTTTACAAGTCCGCTGGTACTATATCGTGGATTTCATTGTGGTTTTCAGTGGATCTTTGCCGGGAACCAGTACAGGGCGGGAAATTTCAAAATCGAAGAATCGAGGTCTAATTTTTTCGGTCAAATTGCAACAAAATTATTTAGAGAAAAACATGACCGTAACAATAAAGTGTTACCTGAACACAACATAAAAAAGGTCCGATAATAAATTTAATGTGTGAGTTTTCGTTGTAGTCCATCTTTAAGTATGGCACTATATTTAAATGATTTAACTTTTTGAGCGAGATTTACGGTACGTTAGCCTAAAACGTTTCACCTGTAAACGAGACCAATTTTTTGGGTGTCCCTTGACACGGGAAATCTGTGTAATGTTTCTTAGAAATAAAAAGATAACTAGGTTCGCTAGCAAATCTGAATGTATCATCATTAATTAATTTGTGTCACCAATACGGAGTCATGGATCGAGTTTGGTTTTGTCTCAGGCCCGTATGCAGGATTTTGTAGGGGGGGGGGGGGGTGGTTGTGCAAATTTGTACAAACAGTCTAATCGAGTTATTTTCACAATAAACCTTGATGTTTAATATTCTGGGTAAGAGAAATATACACATTTTAAAGTATACACGCCACATTGAGCATGAATTTATTATCGCAAAATAGCATAAATGGTGTCCCCTTTATCCATGTACGCGTGATTACAATATTGAGAAATGACAATATCTTAAATTACTGAGGAATCTCCTGTCAGACAAGGTTTCATTTTTGCTCACAATATCACAAGTGCGCACCCTGATTTATAATAAAAAGAACATTACTTTATGGTTTCTATCGATTCATTATACCGAAAACTGGAACAATCCGTTATACAGTTGACTTTAATTCCCAATGGGTAAATCATTTTTACATTGTATTCTTAACATAGTGATTTGTAAGGCAAGGACACAGCTAAAACGGGCAATTTATAACGTGCAACCTCTCATTACAAAAAAAAATACTGTCACATGAACAAACCTATAATCACAGCCTTGTCATGTCAAAGATTTATTTTTGCCAATCTGATGGCAGGTTTTGTGTTTTTTAATACTTATTTCTTTCGGTCCCTGAGTATATTCCGGGTTTCCTCCCACCTCTAAAACTGTATTTTGTTTACTGTAAATTGACTATGTGTTGATTGTCAATGTATTTTAACACGTGATCTCTCTTCTTTTTTAAGATGAAACATGCTGAAACTAGGAAACAATTCACTCGGGATTTGTTCTTCCGTCTTTAAATCTATATTATTTCATTTTAATAAATACCTAGGAGAGTTGCTGGCTTCTGATTGGTCGAGACTCGATCACGTGGAGTGGATTATCAGGTAGTAATATCATTAGCCTCTGTCATGAAATGACGAAAATCAACCGAAGAGGGCGTTTTGCGGAAATTTGTCAATATGGCTTCCGAGCTCTCGCGTAAGACTAACGTAATTAGCTATACCATGGAGGAAAGACAACAGATAGTTAGTGAATTTCGGGGAAATACTTAATAAAAAATGGCCAATCATAAAACTAGATTTTCTTTCCTGCACTTGAAAAGACCCGCCGTGTATTTATGCTCCTTAGAAAACCGGTTAGGCCCAACATTTTAACAATTTTTTTTTCAGTGGCACTGAACTGAAGCTTTATTTGAATGCCATATATTTGAATGCCATACAGTAAACAAATTCTGGGGCCAATTCATACAACTTGATACAAGCATTATTCTTTTTGCATTTTTTTTTTTTTTTTTTACATCAAATATAAATTTGGGGCTTTACACACAAGCAATTTGTTCACATAATTACTATATGAACGTTAACCAGAAACCCTCAACCTTCCTGATCCTGCAATGTTAATTTAAAAACCAACCAGTTTTAAATAATGTCACATTAAATGTAGACGCCTGTGAAATCTAGTAATATTTTACCCTTTTATTGACTGAAACCTTACATGGATGACATTTACTATTAAAAGAAGTTCGTAAATATTAAACTTGGATTTTCCAAGAATTATTCAATTGCGCCACGACTTCGGGAACACTCGGTCGATTGTGTGCCAAATTTCTGGACGCCACCGTTTTTTGGGTTTTTTTCAGACTAAGCTTACACCTAAATTGTTAACAGAGGGTAAATAGCAAGCATTAATAACATTAACATGGTTAAGGTACAATATATGAATTTGCAGTTTGTCAACAAAGAAGTTTGGCAACATTGCATGAGGAAAGTCGGCCCAACATTAACTGTTTATAAACAATGTAAACGTCGAAGTACAGCTATAGCTACGCACGTACGTATATAGCGCAGCACACTTTCACAAACTGACCATTTTTTCAGTCCGCTGTTTCATTCTCTTTCGTAATTTTACGGTTTTGGATGACATTCAGCCTTATGCCTACGATTTATTCTTCCGAAATAGCCACAGCCTTTAGAGCTCCGTCCTAAGCCATAAAGTTCAGACATTGACGACACACACACGTGTTGCTGTTGGTAAGCGCCGCCATTTTGACAATTTTCCGCGCGTTGACCTTTTAGAAAGGTCATGACAGAGGCTAATGGGTTTCAAGAAGAAACGAATTCATTTGTATGGCGATCGTGGATATGAATATGCAATTTAGAAACGTGACTGCATTACGTCAGTTGAGGGCGCACTGTCATCAGATGGCCGGTGTGGACGGTAATTCTGTCCCCCGGTAAAATTGTCCGGGGGGACAGAATTACCTAGGTAAAAGTGTCCCCCTAGAGCCGTTAATTCCGTCCCCCTCCAGTTTATTCTGTCCCCTCTCTAGGTAATTTTGTCCCCCAATGTTCCACACATAAGTGGTTATTTTGATGTTATTTCAATGAAAAGCCCACATGGTATTTATTATTTGGACTTCTGTTCCCTTCATCGATTTATCAAAATAAAAATAAAAATATAAATAACTGTATTAATTAAATCAACCGATCTACGTTTCTGCGCGAAAGGGAAAATAGCAGTAATCAGTATTTTCAGACTTCTTGCACGCGTACAAATTCTGTATACCCAGCACGAATTGTGGCAGCACTTTTGACCACTTGCAATTTGTAGTACGCTACACATCCTACAGTCTGCCACAAAATGATGCACCATGAAGGGGTGAACCTGTACTACACTGGTTGTTGCGTCTAGTGCCACATGTGACGTTGCACGGGACAATTTTACCAGGGGGACACGTTTAACGTTGGGAAGGGAGACAGAATTACCTGGAGGGGGACAGAAATACCTAGGTAAATGTGTCCCCCCGGACAGATTTACCGGGTCACGGCCTGGTAAGTCTGTCCGGGGGGACACATTTACCAGGGGGACAGAATTACCTTTCACACCGGCCTGTTGGTTTATTTAATCATGATTTTCACGATGATGCAAATCAGAAATCCCGAAGTGGTTCGTATTGTTTCCCGTACGACTCCTGTTAAAAAATCATGAGACGCAGGCAGCATGCAAGCGAAGATGGACTGCCTATTGAGTATTATTAGTTCGAAAGTCGGGAAGTATTTTTACAAAGATTGTTTTTATTCGGAGTCAATGGTATTCTACGGAGCCCCTAAAGGGACATATGACGAATACAAATCACCGTTACGAAATAATTTACGTTTTTTATTTCGTGCACTCAAAATAACTTATTTCGTGACCTCGAAATGTTTTTGTGGACACGAAATGACTTCGTGCGCTCCTAAATAATCTGTTCGTGCGCTCGAAATAATTTCGTGCGCTCGAAATAATTTCTAGCTGGTACTCTACTCGCTAATTTTCGCGGTTTGTTTGTCATCGCTATTGCCTCAATGTTACCTTTGATCATGCAAAAATGTCGCTAAATTGTATGACGATCGTGGATATGAATATGCAATTTAGAAACGTGACTGCGTTTTGGCTTCGGCTTTGCCTCCGAATTCCTCCGCGTCGACCATTTTTATGTCACAGTTTTGGAACGTAAAAGCAATGATTTAGGCCTATTCCTTTCGTGTTGCCTTCTGGGCAAATTTCTTCCTTTCACATTGTCAATACTTTAATATTACAACATTATCTCTCTAAAAACACTCCGAAACATATCGCTATTGCCTCAATTTTAACTTTGATCGTGCAAAAATGTCGCGAAATTGTATGGCGATCGTGGATTGTATTTCGTGAGCTCGAAATGATTTCGTGCCCACTAAATGATTTCGTGCGCTCCTAAATAATCTGTTCGTGCGCTCGAAATAATTTCGTGCGCTCGAAATAATTTCTAGCTGGTACTCTACTCGCTAATTTTCGCGGTTTGTTTGTCATCGCTATTGCCTCAATGTTACCTTTGATCATGCAAAAATGTCGCTAAATTGTATGACGATCGTGGATATGAATATGCAATTTAGAAACGTGACTGCGTTTTGGCTTCGGCTTTGCCTCCGAATTCCTCCGCGTCGACCATTTTTATGTCACAGTTTTGGAACGTAAAAGCAATGATTTAGGCCTATTCCTTTCGTGTTGCCTTCTGGGCAAATTTCTTCCTTTCACATTGTCAATACTTTAATATTACAACATTATCTCTCTAAAAACACTCCGAAACATATCGCTATTGCCTCAATTTTAACTTTGATCGTGCAAAAATGTCGCGAAATTGTATGGCGATCGTGGATTGTATTTCGTGAGCTCGAAATGATTTCGTGCCCACTAAATGATTTCGTGCGCTCCTAAATAATCTGTTCGTGCGCTCGAAATAATTTCGTGCGCTCGAAATAATTTCTAGCTGGTACTCTACTCGCTAATTTTCGCGGTTTGTTTGTCATCGCTATTGCCTCAATGTTACCTTTGATCATGCAAAAATGTCGCTAAATTGTATGACGATCGTGGATATGAATATGCAATTTAGAAACGTGACTGCGTTTTGGCTTCGGCTTTGCCTCCGAATTCCTCCGCGTCGACCATTTTTATGTCACAGTTTTGGAACGTAAAAGCAATGATTTAGGCCTATTCCTTTCGTGTTGCCTTCTGGGCAAATTTCTTCCTTTCACATTGTCAATACTTTAATATTACAACATTATCTCTCTAAAAACACTCCGAAACATATCGCTATTGCCTCAATTTTAACTTTGATCGTGCAAAAATGTCGCGAAATTGTATGGCGATCGTGGATTGTATTTCGTGAGCTCGAAATGATTTCGTGCCCACTAAATGATTTCGTGCGCTCCTAAATAATCTGTTCGTGCGCTCGAAATAATTTCGTGCGCTCGAAATAATTTCTAGCTGGTACTCTACTCGCTAATTTTCGCGGTTTGTTTGTCATCGCTATTGCCTCAATGTTACCTTTGATCATGCAAAAATGTCGCTAAATTGTATGACGATCGTGGATATGAATATGCAATTTAGAAACGTGACTGCGTTTTGGCTTCGGCTTTGCCTCCGAATTCCTCCGCGTCGACCATTTTTATGTCACAGTTTTGGAACGTAAAAGCAATGATTTAGGCCTATTCCTTTCGTGTTGCCTTCTGGGCAAATTTCTTCCTTTCACATTGTCAATACTTTAATATTACAACATTATCTCTCTAAAAACACTCCGAAACATATCGCTATTGCCTCAATTTTAACTTTGATCGTGCAAAAATGTCGCGAAATTGTATGGCGATCGTGGATTGTATTTCGTGAGCTCGAAATGATTTCGTGCCCACTAAATGATTTCGTGCGCTCGAAAAAAATATTTTCGTGAGCTCGAAATGTTCTCGGTTTGTTTGTCATAAAATTCATTATGTTTTTAGGACGTCAACAAGGTGCATCTATAAGTTACGATTCTACCCAGCTAGCGGGTGCCGCGCAAAGCGCGGCATCCCGCTAGTCACCACAAACTTGTTGAGACCCTTAAAGGATCACAGAAATAGAAAATAAAAAGTCCTTATATGATATAAAACATAGGTTACAGTATTAATACACCCAATACAAAACATTGTGTGTGATTTTAGGGTTATTTGAGCCATTACAAATTTCAAATTTCTCTTCGATCGCCCCGCCCAGAAAAATTCCTCCTTTGACAGAATGCCTGGATGTCGAAGTCGTGACGTCACGTAAAGAATAGCTTTCTTCGCGATTGATTGCGATCGCGTGGTTACGTATGTACGCACGCGATCGCGATCAATCGCGAAGAAAGCTAATCTTTACGTGACGTCACGACTTCGACAGGAGGAATTTTTCTGGGCGGGGCGATCGAAGAGAAATTTGAAATTTGTAATGGCTCAAATAACCCTAAAATCACACACAATTTTTTTTATTGGGTGTATTAATACTGTAACCTATGTTTTATATCATTATAAGGACTTTTTATTTTTCTATTTCTGTAATCCTTTAAGGTTAATTATTGTACGCATGGAGCCATCTTTCTTGGGACGAAGGAATATGTTCGACAAATATTGCCCGTTGCAAGGATCGATTGGCTTGCACAATGGCCCCCCTTTTTTACAGACTATTGACTTCTTCATAAATAAGTTGCGACTCATTATTAGAGTATTCTATTACAGAAAATAATCACCTTCGTTACCTACATATGCATTTCCAATGCGCTTGCGCACGCAATACCACTGAGAATAACAAAGCCCATGCACTGCCCGGCCCTCCCAGGAAGGACGCCCTCATGTGTTAATAATCAACCCTTCTTTTTCAGACCATTTTCCCTGCTATCATGGGGACAGTTCCCATCCTGTTCAAAGATCAAAGGATAAGCATGTATCTTTTCGTCCTCGCTCCTCACACCGACATCGAGAAGTTTATAATGAGATTCCTTCCGGATCCCATCGTTCTTCCCGCCGAGATTATCACTCCAGATCTCGTTCACCACTTCGACATTGTGCCCGCGAACGATCTCCCTCACGTAGCAGTTCTGGCTCCCCACCCAGTCGGTACTTGGACTCTAGTTCAGTCTCACCAGACGATGTTTCGGATCAGGACCTTCCAGATTTCTCATACGAGTCCATGACCCAAAGGGGCAACGTGGTGAATCCTGAAGTAGGTCGGTTACTTCAATTCCCTCCACCGTCACCTAAAGAACTCGATCGTCCTTCTTTTCGCAGGGATTCTTCACACTGTCCCTCCCCAAAGAAAACACAATTTCCTGTGGACAGTTCATGTGCAGACATTATAGATAATGCTTTCAATAGTGTCTTGAAGAAAAAAATCGACCATTCCTGTACGAGAACTAAATCTCTTTAAGACTCATGAAGCTGGTAGCAACAAATACTTCAACGTCCCTTAAATTGCTACCGAGGTCAAAGACAAACTTATTGCCGATAAGTACAATCCTTCGTACAACAAGAAATATGTCTTCCCTGACAAACGCTCTAGGGAACTGAATAGAATGTTGGAGAATGCAGACCGCCACCTACGCCATGGGGCTAAGGTCTCCAGTTTTTCACTGCTTCTTCCAGACTCCCTTGCACGATTTTCTGAAGATCCCACAGCGGTGGACCCTGATCTTCTTCGAACGATGTTCAAGTTCATTGATGACTGCCTGAGTTCCTGCCTACGTGAATTTGCAGTCGGATATGCGATCACTACATCTATTCGCAGGTCTATGATCCTCGACAACATGTTTTTGCCTCCACAAGGCTCTAGGGAACGAATGGAGTCTCTTCCCTTGACCGGCACCGATTTGTTCAACAACAAATTTGATGAATCCTTACTACAAGAAGCCAAACGCCTCAAAACCCAGGAAAGGATCGATTTGCGTCGCCCAGGTTCCTCATCTCACAGAAGGGGCTTTAGTTCTAGCTCTAGATACAGTGGTTCCAAGCACAACCGAGGCCTTCTGCAACAACCACATTCCAGAGTTTTTCGCGAACCTAAAGCGTCATCATCAGTGACTTCCATGTCCACGTACAAGTACCGCTTCTCGTCGACTGGCAAATCACATCTCCCCCAGATACGCGATCCTTCAAGTCCCAGGGTTCGCGACAGTACAGGGGCAAATGACTATCACGCCAATACTATTCCCACGCCCCCTGCTCCGGGATCCAATTATAAATATTCGGCCACTGAACGCCTTCATTCGACCGAAACATTTCCGCATGGAGACGTATAGCTGTCGTTCTCCAAACACTTGAGGCTATTTTGATGCCAGAATCGGGGGCACAACCACAGACTCGACAGGTTCAGAACACAGATGTACCTTCCAAAACTACTCATGAACCTCAGTCTTCCCTGGAAGTATCCGACAAGACCACTTCCTTGGTTCTTCCAGATAAGCCACGTGGGTATGCTGACGTTACCCGGGCTCTTCCAGATAAGCCACGTGGGTATGCTAACGCTACCCGGGCTCTCCAATCAAAGCCACGTGGGTATGCTAACGCTATACCCGGGCTCTCCAAGAAAAGCCACGTGGGTATGCTAACGCCACCCGGGCTCTCCAAGAAAAGCCACGTGGGTATGCTAACGCTACCCGGGCTCTCCAAGAAAAGCCACATGGGTATGCTAACGCTACCAGGGCTCTTCAAGAAAAGCCACGTGGGTATGCTAACGCTACCCGGGCTCTCCAAGAAAAGCCACGTGGGTATGCTAACGCTACCCGGGCTCTCCCAGATAAGCCACGTTGGTATGCTAACGCTACCATGGCTCTTCCAGATAAGCCACGTGGGTTTACTGACACGGGCTCTTCCAGATAAGCCACAAGGGATTGATAGCGCTTCCCAGGCTCTTACAACCCAACCAAGTAACAATTCTGGCACTTCCCAAGCATCTCATACTGACGAAGATGCAACTACCCGAGCTACTGTAAAAGCACATCAGACACGCAGCTTGTCTACTTCATTGGCTCATTAATTTCCAGGGAGTCCCTATAAAAGAAATAATGGAGGCAGCCTGCTGGAAAAATCCATCTACCTTCACTTCGTGCTATCTACGGGACGTTCTGCAAAAGGAAGGATCCATGGGCAGAAAAGTCTTGCAAGCATCAGCACGATCAGCAACCCATTAGTCCCAAAACTACTTGGACATAGTTAGGTCAACTCACGGGTATGTCTTAACTACTATCATTTAATCTTGTTCTCTAGATAGACCTATAGTTTAAGACTTGCTGCTTAACACTGCACTGCATGGCCCTCTCCCACCCTTTCTAACTTTACGGTGCTACTTTGCATATGTAGGTAACGAAGGTGATTATTTTCTGTAATAGAATCCCCCAAAATCTGGAGGGATTTTCTATTTTATTAAGAAAATACTCACCTTCGTTACCATCCCTCCCTTACTACCTCGACTTACATGTAACTTTTTTTGTGGAGAAAGAAGGGTTGATTAACACATGAGGGCGTCCTTCCTGGGAGGGCCGGGCAGCGAATTTTTTTTTCCCAAACAGGTTTGCACAATTTCATGAATTATTCAGTAGTTTGGATGAGAAGTTATGTTTATTCATCGGAATAAAACATGACGTCACAGCATTGTTGTTATTAGTTAACTAGTTACAATAAATCACTTTAAAGAACAGCTGTTGTCGAGCTGCTATACGTAGTGTAGTGGATAGTGGGATTGGATCAAAGATCCCGGGTTCGAATCCTGCTGTAGTAGGTCACCTCGTTTTTCCTAGTCAAATTGATATCTTTAGAGTATTTTTAATTTAAGGGGAAAAGGAGACCTAGAACCTAAGTGTTGTACAGCGATCAACGCAACTACTGAATAATTCATGAAATTGTGCAAACCTGTTTGGGAAAAAAAAATTCGCGGCCGGGCAGTGCATGGGCTTTGTTATTCTCAGTGGTATTGCGTGCGCAAGCGCATTGGAAACGCATATGTAGGTAACGAAGGTGAGTATTTTCTTAATTGAATAGAAAATCCCTCCAGATTTACGCACGCACCCCCCCCCCCCCCCCCCCCCACCAAAAAAATAATTACCAAAAGGTCCACATGGTATTTTGATTTAGAAATAACGGTACTGGCACACGAAAATGTTTGGTCCCATTGTTGGTCCCATTTTTGGTCCCATCAAGTACAAATTCGCACCCCCCCCCCCCCATAACAAATCCTGCGTACGGGCCTGGTAGTGTATCCGGGATAAACCGTAGCGTAACCGGAGTGTAACCGTGTTTATCCGGGATGAAACGGGAGTTGGTTCACACACGGTTCCACTATGGTTCCACTACGGATCACCACGGTGTCACTACGGATTCACTACGGTTTTTCCCGGATGAACCGGGATGAACCGTAGTGTATCTGGGGTCATCCGGGGTGAACCGTGGCACATCCGGGTTACACCGTGGCGCATCCGTAGTGAAACCGCGTCGGAACCGTAGTGAGTCCGTGACCATCCGGGGTCATGGGGGAACAACAGGCTTGAACCGGGATGATCCGGGCCCATCCGTGGCGGAACCGTAGTCAAACCGTAGTAGAACTGTAGTAGAACCGGGGAACATGTCACTTTTTTTCGATTGGCTTCCCTTTCCACCCCGGATGACCCAGGATAAAACGTCTGTTTCAACCGGGGCCATTCGGGGCGATCCGTAGCATATCCGGCTTCAGTGGGACTGGGGCTTATCGTTATCTTCCTTTGAATTGCGTATCTGCAATAGTTGGTCAGCGACATGTGTTACAGCAACAAAGGCATGAACAAAAGAACTTGTATCTTTTAAAACTTTACGTCTCTCGCCCTGGTGGCAGGCTTAAAAAACGCCCAGATCTCAGTGTTTACCTTTGTTATGCAGAGATTTTCAAAATTCTTAGGTTTGTTGTAGCTTTTCAGATTTTCATCCAGCTTTTCTTGCTGAATTTGTCCCCGTGCAAAGAAATTAATTGTCTTCGCCAAATTTTAATTTATGGAAGGGAATTCCTTGCTTTCACTATCAACGAGTGCTGCCATTTTAGCAAGCAACTCGTCATTGGCTTCTGGATTTGAATCGTCTGAAGGATTCTTAAGCAGTTTACTTTACCTAATCATCAGAGTAGACATCTGTGTCCCTTTCGGGTACTGTTATGGCACGTTGCATATCATCCCTTTCGGGTATGAATCTTGTATACTAAATCTCGCCCCTTTCGGCCCGGGGTGCGAAATCATCTCCAGCTACGCCAATAGCCACGCAAGCGCCAATAGCTGCATTAGCTGGTTGTTTGGTTTGGCGAGCAAGTGCGTCTGAAAGGTTAGCAACCGTGTTCGGCAATGCATTGACTATTATTTATTTATTTATTTATTTATTATTTACCCTGGGGTAACCTCTCAGTGAAACACTGTTTTTCAGAGGGCCCCAGCAGTTATACAATTACAATAAAATAAATATAACAGGTTTAAGATAAAAACAGCAACATAACACATTTATAAAATTCGTTAAAAATACCAAAAAATTTAAAAGCACACCAAAAGGACAAAAATAATATAAGACACCAAGAAAACAGACATGTTCATTTCTTGAAAAGCAGGCTTTTGTATGTGTTTTTGAAATTGGCTAGAGTAGCAGGCAGTGGGCATTTAAGTATTGTGGGTAAGATGTTAAAAACAGACACTCCGCGAGCCACAAACATACGCTTGCCAGAATTAGATTTACTAAATGGGGGAACTAAGTTACCATGAGAACCAGACCTGGTATTATAAATATGCGCATTACTTGTGAGAGTAAAACAATTGCATAGTTGTGGTGGCAATTTAAAAAAAAAAAGACTTTTATAAACTAATGTGTTTAAATGAAAAATACGTCTATCTTCTAAAATATTCCACTCAAGAGTCGACAAAACCATGCGTGTAGGGGATCTCCGGGGAAGCCCCAAAATGACTCGCCCAGCGCTACTCTGGAGTTTGTCAAGCGCCAATAGCTGCATTAGCTGGTTGTTTGGTTTGGCGAGCAAGTGCGTCTGAAAGGTTAGCAACCGTGTTCGGCAATGCATTGACTACTTCGCGCAAATCAGTGTTTCATGCTACTTCGCTTCGCTCATACGCATGAAAAACAGTTTTGTTTTACAGAACGTCATTGAATAAGGAGAAGGGAGACAATAAATGCATTTTAGAATGTATTAAATGTACATCATGGGGGCTGGCCTGCGCACGGGCACGCATAATGTCCATCTTCACGTTGTACACAGCATCTGCTTGTATTAATACATAGTGATCCGTTTCATAGACTCCATTTTCAAATATTGGTTGTATACACTTAACCATGTATACTACTCCCATCTGGGAAATCACTTTTAAAGCAAACTATAAATGTTTAGTTACAAGAAAGGAACAAACAAAATCAGTCGGAATTCACATTAAAAATAAAATATTAATAAATAATAAATACTATATACGGTATCTGCTTGATTTGTATACACTCAATTTATCAATATCGCCTGCTTGGCTAACTTACAGAATCTACCGTCTTCCAGCCCAAGGGGCTTTTCTACTCCCATTTTGGAAAGTGTACTCTTCAAACGAAAAGTACCAGTCTTGTTACAAGAAAGAAATGTATTTGTCATCTGACGCAAGACAATGCTGAGCAGTGGTGTCGATAATGATGTAACTATAACAAAACAGCTTTAGCGACGGATAATCGCTGTCCCATTTCCCGTATGTGTTGGCGAGGTGCGATGCACTAGCACCTGACCATCAGCTATCACCATTTGACAATATCTAGTCAATTACCGGGTCACATTTTCTGCAACAGGCGACAGAGAAATGACTTGCCTTACTACAGAGTGCACATTTTTGATTGTATAGAAAGGCGAATTATTAATGCATGGAGTCCTTAAGTTTTCTAATACGCTTGTCAACTACCTTTAGAATTCCCTGAGCAGAGTCCCAACACATACCGAACCACACAAGGGACGCTAATAATGGAAATGACCAAATCTCAATGTAAAACCTCAACCGGGGCCGGGGGGGGGGGGGGGGGGGGGGGGGCCTTCGAGGCTGTGATTGCGAAACGCTGTGGAACCGTCCATTCTCAAAATAGGGGGAACAATTATCTCACGCGAAAAAGTTTTTGGCATCCAATCTTAACATCTTGTCTTTTGTAGTTGTACAACGTTGTTATTTACCTTAATTTTTATCATCCAATGACAAGAATTGTATTGAAAATATAAAAAGCAGTCGAAATTCTTTTACGTTGACGTACCGTTGATGCACGTAGAGATTGTGCACAAATACTCAAACGACGTTGACAAATACCTCCCCTAAAAAGGGCAATAATAATCGATAAATTGTGAAAAATCCCACTCATTTTTTTCCATGGATTCGTTAACAAATGATGTAGCAGTGATATACTTAATTTTAAAAAAAATCTGCCTGTGAACCCCTTGCGTTTTAACGTGTTGTTTTCAAACGAAAATGGCAGAAAATGACATTTTCCCCAAAAAAATTCGTGTAGATCGTGCCTGTGTACCTGGCTTTGCGGACGTTGTATAAATCACTGAATTCGGGGAGCAATGCACGGAGCAAATTTGTACGTGTTTCAATGGTGAGCTTCGCGGTAGCGATCTATACGTATTTACTGTGTGAGATGTGTGGCTCACGATAGACTTGATGACAAGTCGTTAGATAGTCGGGTTTCATCCGTGTATTTCAGTCGAAATTCATCGGCACGGCTGGTTTAAGACTAGTAACGTGCCGAGTTGCGACAGATACCGAGTGGACCGCTATTACCGACTTGGCACCAAGTCTAGGCTCACGAGCGTGGAAGAATGAATGAGATACATTTCAACGTTGGCGGCGCACTTTGTTTGGCCCCCACTCCCCTCCCCCCCCCCCCCCCCTGACCTCAACCTTCCATTCACAAAAATGTCATCTCATGTCAAATGAGGGCAAAATAGTCTTGCAATGCACCTGAATAATACGGCAAATTTATCCCGAATGCGGATACGAGAATGGGAATGCTCCTGGTTTAAGCGGTTGGGTCGGTGGCGCCCTTGGACAGCTGGGTGGCTGAGCTGGTAATAATGGGGAACCAATGTCTGGGTGTGACCTGAGGGACTTGACCGGTTCTTTCTGTGAAGCCAAAGGGGGCAGATCTGGATCCCTGATTGAACCATGCTTTCCCATTGAAGACATTGAAGGGCAGGTTTTGGTCAAATGTCCCTGTTGCCTGGTTTAGTCAAATCTTTCGCTTCCAGTTTATTTTCGAGTTCCCGAATGGAATTGGAATCTGCCTAAAGGCCCATTTACACAGACGAGCGGTAACGAAATGCGGTAACGGAAAGCGGTATGCCGCGCGATATTGTCCATTTACACACGGGGTGGAAAGCCGTCCGGTATTTGTTTTTTAGAGATCGAAGCGTTCCGGAAATTGGCGAAACCGCCGATTGGCTAGAACGCGGAGTCTCCGCGCGGTATTTCAAAAAAAACGCTCAGGTTTCTAAACGCAGCGGTTTATCGCCCTACCGCGCGGCTTGTCCGCTCTCAGTGTAAACGCTCCCATAGAAAACCATGTGTTCTATTTTTTTCACCGCGCGGAATTCCGTTACCGCGCGCGTGTGTAAATAGGCCTTTACGAGCAGATATGGCCTCCAATTTGTCGTCGAAGTATTCTTTTATTCTGTCGATTATTAACGATGGGTTTGTACTAGATTGGCCTTGCTCGGTCGACATTACGTACTAGGTACTCTACGGTGCTAATAGCGTGTGGACATAAGGCGTGGTGCCAGAACCTGAAGTGATTAAACTATCACAATGCGAGACTTATATACGTTTCGGAGAGTGAACTGTGGCATGTGAAAGGAATGCAAGGTATGGCATTACGTAATACGCACAATGACTAACTTCCAAACAAAACTACATTTATCATCAGACCTACTTGCAGTGTTGGGCTCAGACGCGCCTCAAGCGACAGCAGGCGTAGCAGCTTTTGCGTTAGGTTTACGTTTACCACGCTTCTTAGCAGGTGTGGGTGGCTTGGCATGCCTTTTGCGGCCGTGTAAGATCAGATAGCTAATCTTCCAAGCAAGAAACGACGAGCGATTCATCCGAGGCATTTGCATGGATTAATATAGCGCACACGTCAGTCATAGCGACTTGCAAATGAGTGGCCACATAAAGTGGTCCCGCGCCGAATGCGTTCCATAGGCGCACTAATATATAAGTGCTTTCTTTGAATGGGTACGTTCCTTGAATAGCAGACAATGCAATTTCACCTGACTCCGAATGGAGGTATGCAGCTACATTGCACGCAAACCACGACACAATGGCGGAGATTCAGCGTCGTTTGTCTTCCGAAGAATTCTGCAGCGGATACATTATTTATCGAAGATTGTCAACCTGAGCATTGGAACGCCTCTGAATCATTTTTTTTTCGTGGTCACGATTTAATTGTTTTCATGTATTGTTTCTCAGGTAAAATATGTGACATGATCAAGCGGAATGAGTCGGATGTCGGGGAATTTTAAAAATGAACTGTGTTCTTCATTGGTATTTAAACAAATTTACATAACTCTACAACAAAACATCGTATCAACATGGGGTTTTCAGTTTTTAAAACGTACAGATGCCCTCTTTAAAACTATATGAAAACTCATTTTTGGACCGGGGCCGACATCCGACTCATTCCGCTTGATCGTGTCACATGTTTCAGACACAAAGAACAGTACAGTCAATTAACAAAATGATTGTACACAAACAATATCGATAACACAATTACTGTAGGTTTTCCAAAAGCGAACTTATCACTATCTATTGGCTCTCTTGAAATGCTATCAAGTACAAAAACAAAACACTGACATTCCTATGATACAAACACCTAGCGACTAAGATAACATTTGACAGGTAGAACAAAAGCTAAATTTACACATGCAAAACTAACGATTAAAACTTTAGAAAACTGTACTGTTTTGTTGGGGAAAAAAAATCAAACGCATTCTCACCCAGCATTTTATAGAAAATATATGCAATTGGTACATTAATAAAACCTAAAACGTTACAAATAAAAAGTCTAAGCAATTTTTATTAGGGTATATCGCAAGTGAACCCGTAATCAAAAAATGTTGTCTAAAGCGAGTTTGTACTAATGATGATAACCCGAAAACAACCATATCCATGCCTCTCATAATCTGGGAAATCTATGAAAAAGAGAGTGATGAACAGCATTACACCTGGCTCTTTGGCGATGAAACTTCACAACATCGTTGTCTAGCATTGACAACATTGTAATTATCAAATGAAATGTATAGTTTGTTATGCAAACATTTAACAACAAACACAATTGAAACAAAGGGAAGTCTGTAAACCCAGTTGGACACACCAATCAGTATAATCAAACGATGTTTGAATTTTCCGACAGGCATGGGTAATCCATCATTTTTCAGGTAGCCGGCGGCCCCATTCTGCTAGCTGGCACACATACGTCGGTTAGGCACATACACTACATGTACAGATAGTTTTGACCATAACATTGTCAACATTTAAGCAAATCATACCAAGCAAAACGAGCAAAATCAAGCCAGGCAGTCCGGGGACAGTTAAAACCTACATAATGCACAATTCTTCAAAAGACTTCGTTAAAATCGCTCTATACGGATAGCTAGTCCGATAATCTCCGCTATTTTGAGCATGACCGTGTTAATGTTATGACCTTTCACCGCTGACTCTAAACGTACATTTTCTACACAACAACCGACCAATAATAAACGGGTCAGCTTTTAGGCATTACTATTAGCATAATAAGCACGAACGCCCAAAACCTCACACGGATGTCTGTCCCTACGTCGTCTAGCGCCCCGACCTATCTCCCCTAGGAAAGAGCGTTATGTTAACAAAGCTACGACGTCATTACGTCTCATTAGGTATCTAGCATGAAACGCTACCTAAGCGAACGTATGACTTATAATATGACGTATAACGTATATGACGTTGCCGAGTAGTGACCGGCCATAAACTCCCTTTCAATGGCTATCGGATTAAGACGTTGGGTGATTGGGAATCTGCCCGGCGCACATTGCATGCATTGTCCGCTTTACACTGGCGATTGGTAATACATTGTTTGGTATTGATCTACTAAAGGGCTGGCCCCGGAATGCGGGCTTTTTAAAAGCATGTGGTTTACCTACGCGGTAGGAGGAAATCAGAGAAAATGGCTGAGAGAGTAAATCGTAGGCGTCGTGCCATGACCGAAGAGGAACAAGCTATAATTAGAGATGCGTACAATGTACATCGAAACAATTATGTGAGAATGTTGGCGTACGTCAGGCGCCATATCCCAGCTAATTTGCGAGAGGTATACGAAGGGCGGAGAGATGTAACCCTTCGAAGAAGGATACGGGATTCCGTCCAAAGAGAATTAGAAGAGTAAGTTATAAACAAAATCAATCAATATGCAAATTATTTATTTTTATAATTTTGTTCCTCACATCCACTGCTCACTGTGCACAATGTGGTTATGGCATGATATTATAATAGCGAGTAATGTACTGTTTCTTTTTGTCTCCTGGCATTGATGTTCATGCAATTATTTTTTTTACAACCCATGTGAACTTAACTAATCTTAAGTGATTTCTAAGCCCATCATCAAATTCATATGTAAGCCCCTGTAACTGAATACGACATTCTTTTCCATTCTTTTTCAGTGCGGTGCAACAACGAGAGCGCGAGATGCGGCATGCTGGGCCTGTTGCTCCATGGAGGGCCGAACGAGGAGAAATAGACCAGGTGCCTAATTTGAACGCCGTCGCTGATGTACCACCACCCCCGCCAATTTTAGCCCCTGGCAATGACAATGAAGACGACGCTAATGATGCACAACATGATCCAGATCAACCACCACCAGAGCCAGATGCACCAGCACGGCGGAGAGAGCCACTGTGGGCACTAGCAAGAAGAAACCAGGAGCGTTTCTCAGACATGCTAGATGCCCATCAAGTGCGAATGGAGAGGGTGGATAGGTTTTTGGATGCTATTGAACAGAACGTGTAGATTTCTTTTTGCATTTTTTGCTTTGTATTTTTAATATTTTCTGATTTTTGAACATAAAAATTGATAAAATGCAGTCGATTTATGCAGATATTATTTGTTTTTACGAGCGCTAAGTATTAATTATGACAGAAAGAAACCGAACCATAACTATGTTTGATTACTTGCCAGGGAAGTGGATGTGAACTACTTTTAATTACGTGTTTATTTAATTTAATTTATTTCTATTTTAAATATTTTATATTTCAATGGCACAGCTATTGGTTCCTATTGTATATGCAAGAAATTTATATTTTTTTAACCATTCACAAAATTGTGAGTTTTTTAAGGAAAAATTTAATGACAAAAACAACTCACACTCACAAATTTTCTGTGTGTTTTATATTAAATTCCGTTTTATTTTCTCACAACAGCAGAACAACGTGTTTATTTTCAGTTTCATACTTGCTTGACACTTTCAACTATGGACCTTCTTGATGTCCTTTACCATCTGGGGAAAAAACACAATTGACACATTGCTTGTTATGAAAATACAAATTTGTATGTTTCATGCAGAGGAAAACAGGTGTCACAAACGTAACATTCTCCCATTTTGTTTTTTTGTGCTAATTTTGGAAGTTCAAAAAAATTGTTTTGTAATTATTTCTTGTAAAATCCACAATTATATAAAAATAGAAAAGAAAGATATTTCAAAATAAAGTGATAAATACATAAACAAATGTATATTTGGTTGTAATATTTACTTGTTCAGTAGTGTGTGAAATAATTGTAAGAGTTTTTGGTCCTTTGAAATTTCTTGTTAGGAAACTATTGCTTTAATATAAGCAACCACTTCGACCACATTGCTTAACAACTCAATCAAGAAGCACATTGTCTTCAAAGGCCAACTTAAAAAAAATCATCACCTTCAAGTTTTGTTTTAGAGTTAACCAACTTTTAATCACTTTTATTTTTACATAGCTAACCAATGAATGCTAGTTGAAGTTACATTCTGGATTTTGATTAAAATTTATACTCACGGAGGTTAACGGAGTTGTCCAAAGAATTTGACGTGGCGCTGGGCGAGGCAAACACAGATATCGGCAATTTGCGAAAACAAATTCGGGTTATTTCGGTATCTCCCCTGCATTATGCGGTATGTCTTCAGATATCGGATGGTGTGTTCAATCGCCACTCGAGCAGACGCATGTTCTTTGTTGAACATTTTCTTTCTGAAGTTCTCTCCACCACGAAGTTGATTTGCCTTCCAGGGTGTTAGGAGCGGCTCCTCGTTTGGATAAATCTTGTCAGCCAGCAAGTAAGTTCCCTCCGGAAGATGAAGCTGACGTTGGTGACCTATCTCGGGGAGGAGGCGATACTGTGCAGCGTCGTTTGTGTGTCCAAGGAAACCGGACTAAAAGGAAAAAGAATACTTCATTTGTTATAAGAGTTAACTAATTTACGTTTTTGATTGTCACGCACCTTTGATGATAGTTGTTTAATTATTAAGTTCGCTTTGAATGAGGTAATGTTGCAGGTATATACACTCTAAGAAATAAAGGTTCAAATTTGCTCCTTAATTGATACAATAGCAGCACCCCTCAAATAAAGTAAATATTTCAACCTCAAAAAGGTTTAAGGGTGCAAATTTGGCCCTCTAAGGGTACAATGTGTTAGAGCTGAACCCTAATAGGTTCTGGTTTGCACCCATAGGGGTGCTGCTATTGTATCAACTATATGGTGCAAAATTGAACCTTTATTTCTTAGAGTGTAGGTATATACTAAATGTATGTATTATTATACATGATTTTCTCCTGGAAGTGGTGTCTTAATTCAGTTTCTCGTGGGTTTTCTTTCCAAAGATCCTTAGTTTAAAGACGGTTTGTTAATCCTAGTTTGGTTTGTGTGAGTTCCCCAAGTAACATTCTACCAGGTTACATTGACATTCAATATCCGAATACAAAAAGTAATTAACTATATAGTAAGGTTGTGAACCAATGATGTTCATTTATTTTGAGCGGGATAACGGCGAGAAATCTTACTTACGTGCAGGTATCTTATATTTCCCTTTGAATCAGCTATTACTTGTGATTGAAGGCAATGTCGATGACGATGGCCACTGTAGTACAGGTGTTGATCATCTTCTGGTATCAAAATTTCGTGAGACGTCCCATCTATGGTACCAACTGCATTCGGAAATGTGTCCCACACGTTCCGCATTGAGTTCCAATCAGCTTCGTTTGGCCATTGTATTTCCCCCGTCAGATAGTCCCAAAGCACACCAGTCACCATCTTCGTTATCCTTTGGGCGGTCGATTCACTCACATCAAAGAGAACTGATAATGAATTGAAGTCATGGTACTTCCTTAACCATATCAGTGTGTGTAGCAGCCGATTGTTCGCATCGAGGAGTCTTGTTCTCCTCCGCCCTTCAACATTCTCCTTTTCCTCCTCTTGCAATGCTGGTGGGACAAACGCCAAAAGGTTTCGAAATGACTCCAGCGTTTCCCCAGTCTCCATCCAAAAGGACTTAGGTTGACGAATCAGGGTAGTGTAGACATCCCGTCCGTTGAAGTTGTTGGAAGGCCCCGTAAAAACGAGTTCATAGAACGTAGGAGGGGGCACATTCGGCATTGGTAAACCAGCGTCTAGTGTCGATAGGATGTCCACAATTCCTGTCTCAGAAACCGAGCTAAGTGGTGGAGGAAGACTACTCGCACAAGCAGCCAATGCTCCAACGACCATTCGCCTATCCATGTTTAGCACTCTATCGGTGTTTGAAGTACTGTTGCTGAAAAAGCTTGTTCGGACCCTAAATAGCTCTACAAAATCATGTGACGTTTATTTCATCTTACTTTGCATTTTATTATAGTGTCTAAGGCCTCTTTAGTAATGTATTACGCAATCGCCAGTAATAACTGTCAAGTGGACAATGTGCGCCGGGCAGATTCCCAGTCACCCAGCGTCTTAATCCGATAGCCATTGAAAGGGAGTTTATGGCCGGTCACTACTCGGCAACGTCAGTGCAACTTACGTTATACGTCATATTATAAGTCATACGTTCGCTTAGGTAGCGTTTCATGCTAGATACCTAGTATACCCAGCACGATATGTGGCAGAGGGGTACCCCCCTCTTATCCCTATACTTTATACACACTCAACACTTTTGTAACCTAACCCATTCCCTCCTTGAAACCTAAAAGGAATTCCTGATATTCCGGGAACACAATGGTCAACACAAAAGAGGGGGGGGGGGGGGGGGGGGGGGGGGGGGGTTCTCTGCCACATGTCGTGCTTCATATGCGTCTCAGGTCTATAAGGTTGCGCACATCCAAATAAAGTCCCATAGACAACAATGATAAATACCCCAACTTCAAAAAATTTGAAAAAATACTCACAACTCTCCAAGGTGACTAAACTATACACCGAAATGAAGCTTATTTTACCATCTTTCATTTTCTTTTCAATTTGTGTGGGGTCATCTGATAACTTTTGGGTGATATTTCCCTCCAAAGGAGACCACCCCTAAAACGAGTGCTGAAGCCCAATCTGCAGAGCGTCCATTTTGAAAAAAATATCCTCTCGCTCAACATCCAAGTAGTGCCAATTCCAGGGCCAGATTCATCCCAAATGCTCAGAATTATAAGCTCACACTCCCGGACCGAGGTGGTACACTGTATTTTGACAATCCTTCAAATGCATGGCTCTCAAAATGCTCTTTAGAAAATTATTTCCTGGGCATGCAAAATGTGATCTGGTCGGCGCAAGCAATTTTGGGCCTATTTACAACCCTGCACCCATAAGCTGAACATATATTATGATGTATTAGTACAGCACGAAATACACTAAACGTTCCTTTGTATTCTGCCGTGGATTAATACAGTGTCAAAACACCGATCATGACGAATCTATATAATGTGAGGACAGCCCATAGGTTTGTGTACTTAACGAAAATCTCTCTATACTCACACCATGAAAATGTTTTCGACCCAAATTTGTTTAACATCACCCTAATATGTATTTCTCTCCATTTCCTTCCATTATACCCTAACCCCAACACTACCTCTAGACCCCCTTTACGAGAATATTACTGTCCTCACTTTTCCAAAGTGTCCTCACTTTTCCAAAGTGTCCTCACTTTCCCACCTGGTAGTTGTTTGTGTCCTCCTTTAGACGGCGTTACCACGACAAATGTAAACAAAATATAACGGAATGCCACACGTAAAATGTGTAAGCAACATAGGTATGGTGTGAAAGACAACTTTGGGGTTATATATATATGGCTGTTGGAAAAACAGTGGTCCTTTACGACAACACCTTAAAAAGCTTGACCCAGAATCTGCATACCCTATAAATACCGTGAGCACAGCGCCCTCTACGTTCAATAATACGGCCTATTTGCACAGTCCTGGGTCAAATTGACCTTTTATCTAGGTACATAATTTTGATCCCAAAGAGTTTTCTATTTTGACCCACAATATAACTAAGCAAATTTGAATGCAGATTTTTAGTTAATCTATTCTTGCCCAGGAGTTTAAATTATTAAATACAATTCCAAGATGGCTGCTGCATACCCAAGATCCATTAGACAAAAGGGCAGTCGGTTTAAAAAAAAATAAAAAGTTAATTCTTGTTTTGATAGGTCAACTCGGCATTTACAATCTTCATAATTAGAGGTCATCACTCTGTCAGTTAAAATTAAAGCTGGAAGTCTAAATGAATTTATTGTAATAGTTTACATCCATAGCAAATTGATTGATATGTTTATTATTATTCATTGATGTACATGTATTTACACAAACAAAACTAACGCTTCTAAATGTATCATCCATCCATAGTTTTTTGGAAGAAATCAATTCGCTGATATAAGAGCTTTGACCAGTAATTTCAAGGTGAAACATTTACTATCGGTTTTCGAGCAGCATGTTTGATTGCAATGTAGCATCACACCTGGTGATACATCTTGACTGAGTGGTAGTCAGCCACTGCCAGCTGCCCATCTGATGTGAATGTGATTCCGTTGGGCCAGCACAGACCCTGTGCAATGCACGTGAGAAAGCCACCTTGAGGGTCATAGTGGTGGATATGACCTGTGTTAATACCATTATACATTGCAACATAGGTACCTGAACTATCAGCGTACACACCGTTGCAGCACTGTACTGGTTGACCATTGATGGTGGGTTTGATCGTGCGCTGTGTAGTACTATTGTCATCAGCAACATTTACTGTATGTGACTCTGAACTAATGACAATTCTATCATTGCTGTCTACAGCCATAAAGTAAGGTGCAACCTTGACTGGTATGGTACGTAGGAGCTCACCATCAGTGGGGCTGTGTTCAGTCAACAACAGCCTCTTGACGTCACCTACTACAATGGTACCATCATTCTTGACAGCTACACTCCGGAAGTCAACTGCGGTCTTACCGACCTCACTCGGTGGCACTGTTGGGAACTTGTAGGCCAGCGTGTTGTCGTTGTTGAACACCTTCACATGCGATGCGCCTTGCTCGACGACCACCAAACGATTGTTTGTGCGTGTAGTTGCGATGCCACGTACAACTGTAGGAGTCATGATGTCAAAACAAACGACATTATGCAGTTATTGCACAATCCTTTCAATACAGACATTATTGAAAGAGTGAAAACTGCAGTAGAAAAATGCATGTCAATGAATATATTATTAACCCTAACCCTAAACTAATGCGACTAAACAGTAGTAAAAAGTAGTATGCAGTACTCTCACCTACTTGTGTGCAATGCCTGTAGTAATTGTTAGTATTTGGTACTTCACCCGAAACAGTGTACATAGTAATATGTAGTACATGTACTACATATTGTTATGTACACTGTTTGGGGGGGAAGTACCAAATAGTGCTTCACCCCAAATAGTGTATATAGTAATATGTAGTACATGTGCGGTTCGGATTGGCCAATTTTATCACCATATCCAAAATAATATAAATAACAATATGCTGTATTTATATCATATAAGCTATAGTTTTATTATTCATAAGTTTATTACTTACCTGGCAAACAAATGCAGTAGTCCAGCCTTGAAATAAAAAACCCAATGCTAAAAACTAGAAATATGTCTGTTCTATGAACAGAGCATATGGCTTTTTCGCATTTTTTTTGGTCATTGTTCATCACATTTATGATTCTTTTCATTTATTTTTCATTGTATACGATTATATTTGATATCTCTAGCGTATGATTTTCAGGCATATCCGGTTTGGGCAGGAAGGAAGGGTCAAATCATTTTGCATGTTATACGAAATATGAAGAGCCTGGATTATTCTATCAATTACCGTAAAAATCAAAATTTGATCTTTCACAGTTGATTTTATATTAATTTTCGAAGATTAAATCTATAAATCATTGGTTGCTTGTAATCTAAAACCTGATGACGTCATCGTGACGCCATTAACAGAAAACTCGAGAGCTGTCTGAACTTGTCTATTTAAAGCACAAAAATGAATTATATCTATCGCAGTTGATTTTTCAGCAATTATTTAATGTTTAAAGGTCTTTTCATTGTAACTTCCGGTCTAGTGACGTCATATTTGTTCCTTTTTGCCAACTTGTTCCTAACATGAAGCCGATTATATACACAAGTTATAAAGTGATTTGAGCAAACTTCGCCACACACATAAACTGGTTATTCATTTTTAACAGTTTTCAACCTGCCGCTAGAGGGCGCTGTAACATGTTATGACGTCACCGGTATTTTTTTGAAAAGCACTATAGCCAGAGACTAACACCGTTGAAAGTAAGTTCGCATCATTTTCCACTTTCAAATTATAAGGCACTTCCGGTTTCGACCGGAAGCAAGGGTCACGTGATTTTACGCACACGAGATAAATTCAAGATCCTTCGTTATTCTATTAGTCCCCACAAACTTCAAGTCCCGGTCTTTCGTGGTTGATTTTGTATTGATTTTCAAAGATTAAATATATTGCACCTTTAAGATGACGTAACATGTCACGTGATGACGTCATCATGACATCCGAGTTTTAGGCACTAGTCCAGTATGAGTTCCGAGTATGTGCAAAGTTTCAATGAAATTGAAGTCTGTTTAAAGGTAGTCTACACCATTGGTAATGGCTTGAATTATCATGAATGGGTAGATTTGGGGGGTTGTATTTCATAGTAAATATCGTTTAACTGACTTTTCCGAAGTTTTACAATCATGGATGCCAAGAAAAGCACGAAAAACAGCGTTTGTTTTCAACCGGGGTCGAGCAGTTATTCTTATGTTATCTTTGTTTTTTCGCTCTCGCCGTTTGGCGAGAGTGATTTTTCTTTATAAAATTCAATTTGTTTGAATAATTACAGGATATCTAGCCCAATCCTTTTGCTGAATGCCTAGAATCATTATTTACTTTCAATTGAGTAAGGTATTTCTTAATAATTCAGTAGTAAATATTTTCGATATCTGCAAATGGTGTATACTACCTTTAACCCTAACTCCCTCACCATTGTTATTGAACAATACAATTCCTCCAAAATCCTCCAACTTCCTTTGTTGTGTAGGGAGTTAGGGTTAATGACAAAAGTGATCTCCAGAAGGAACGTGTACAAAGTCTATGCGATGTATGGCCGAAGAACAAGAAGAAGAAGAAGAAAAACCCCAAACAAACAGAAGAAACACAAAGGCTTTTTCGCTGAAAGCGAAAAAGCCAAATACAAATAGTGGGGTTGAAGTACCAAATACTAAAAAATACTACACCCTATTAGTATATAGTATCCAGTAACTGACCTGTATTACCACTATTAGTATTTAGTAGTATGTGTACTCTGTCAGTACACACCCAATTATCAGTTACAGAGAGACCCAGTGCTACAAAATACTGCATGTAAGTAGTATTCTTTAGTACTCAGTTCTTTAGCCCAAAGTAAGGCCTAGGGGGTTAGGGGGTTAGGGGGTTAGGGTTAGGGTTAAGGTTAAGTCTACATGCTTGAGAAATGACTGCGTCTTATAATTCATTTTGCATGATCTTGTTATGCTTTACTGTGATTTATCTTTCTTTGTGAATAATAGGCGATATGCCAACGAGTGATCAAAATACACTGCAAAATGTTTAGCGAGTAAGCATGCACTTTTCTAAACACTTTATTGCTATCAATTTGTAAACATGCTAAACATGTGGATTGATAATGTTTAGTCATTGAACATTATACACATATAGACAGGCAAGGAGGTTAATAGAGCACGTCTATTGCCCTTGAGAAGAGGGAAATAGGTCCCCCTTCTGGTCTCTCACAGGGCCGAGGGTGGATAGACGTGCTCTTGTGACCGAATCAGGACAGTCCATATGTGAAATAATCGTGATCCGATCCAGACGCCGCCATTTTTGAATATTAAGATGAGCCTGGCAAACCTCTTGAGGGCGCTGTAACCAGTCAAACATTTTAAGTCTATTGCCCGCTTCGGGAACTATTTCCCGCAAATTCACGGTGGCGCAAATCTCATGCACTAGCCTATACCCCACATGACCGTGTTTCACCCAACCAGAATACAGAACTATCAAGAGGTGTGTTATAATGATGTTTATTGGACACAGGTGTTCAGCTGCCAAACATGTTAACTGTTAGCTAAACAAAGTCTGTTTACTCGGTAAATACAGGTTTTGGAGTGTAAACCCGCGTATACCCATGTTTACACAAAAATATTTCTTTCATCAAATCCAAAGTATTACTATTACTGTTTTTTTCTCTGTAACTATTATATGTATTTGTCTTGGACTTCCCATCTTTTGCAAAGAGCTTCAGGAATAAAGCAATTTTTGGGTTTGTTTAATTTTGACATTTTGTTTTAATGGAATTTACATTGTACATTAACCCTAACTCCCTCACCATTGTTATTGAACAATACAATTCCTTCAAAATCCTCCAACTTCCTTTGTTGTGTAGGGAGTTAGGGTTAAGGTTGAAAAACATTCCCATGTCTTGAATACCAACTTATTCAATAGATGTTATTCTGTTACAAATTTACAGTTTCAATGGAGTTTTATTTACTTGTTTGACCTTATTTGTTCAAAAATATTAGTGAAGACCAAAGGCAAATTGTTCAAGTGCATAATTTAGCAGATGGCATGTAATTTTAACTTACATCCTTGCATCGGGATTGTGCTTTTCTGGTAGCCATCGATGCTGCAGATCACAACTCGTTTGTTGTTGCAGTCAGTCACTGCAATCTCATCAGGTTGACTAGCAGCAATACCCCAAGCCCAATTGAACTCTCCTGGACCGCTTCCCAGTTCACCAAACTCCCCACACAGCTCCCACTTGCCTTCCGTCACCACCTCACCCAGATTGATGTCACCAATCCCCTTACTCTGCTTGAACTTCAGAAATGCCAGCTTGTCATCAACTCTAGGAATAGCCTGACTGGCCAACAGTTTCAAGTCTTTGCTGATTGTAGGATAAAGTGACAGGAAGTCACTATCCGTTGCAGTCCTTGTTACCTCTCTAGCCGTATCTAGTGAAAACTGAAACCTCTCCACAGCCAAGCCTGCGGTTTTCTCACATTCTTCCAGTTTCTGCTCACGATCCGTTTGGATGTTTTTGATGTCGTCAAGGATGCGATTTTCCTGAGCCGTTACTTCTGCTCGTATCTTAGCTGCTCTGTTTTGCACTTCAGTCGTGACCCCCTTGGCTGCGACACTCAAATCTTCTTTCATTCTTGAGACCTTCTCTTGTGATTTCTGCAGTTCTTTTATGGCGTTTTCAAGTGGAGAATACAGTTCACCCAACGACTCCTTGTATGTTGATGTGGCTAGATTTCTGTCAATATACACGTGTTCTGGCATACGGTGGTCGAGGACGGTACAATCTCGGCAGATGAGCACTTCACACGTGGTACAAAAGAACCGTGTCGTTTCGCCCTCATGGATCAGACATTTTGGATGTTGTTTTAGATGTTTTTTTGTTAGTGTAACCTTTCCCTCACGAATGTCCTTTAGTGGAGTCACCTTGTGGTTTGACATTACTGGGAATCGAAGATGCATTTTGCTACAGGCTGAGCACAAATTATGCTCGCAATCCAGACATCTATGTGTTGCTTCATTGGCTTCCTCACAAATACCACACAAAATACCAGCATCACCCAAGCTCACTACCTTCTCCTGAAGTTCAATCTCCTCTACCAAACCGATTAGATAAAAGTTGGTTTTCAGACCCTTCACCCCTGCCTTTGGAAGTTTCGTCTCCTGTCGACACACGGGGCAAGGAATCTTTGTACAGCCCTGGTGCTTCGTGCTGTAGTAATTCAGCAGACATTGCTCACAGAAGTTGTGCAGGCATTCTAATATCTTTGGCTGTTGATATTTCTCTTGGCATATACTACAGCACTCAAGATGATGTCTGCAGATCGTTTCTAGAGCTGAACCTACTGCAGGTCCGGTTGCCATTTCGTTTTGTCTGGGAAAAAGAAGAAGAATGTGTTCATGTATTTATTAATAGGGATCGACAACAACCAGAGCTCTAGATGTAAATTTGAAAGAAGTGCAAAATCACACCCTTACAAACTGCACATCCTCTTCAATCTGTCATCACTTTTATTTTATCTGGTTTTACTTTTACATTGCCATTTGAAAAAAACATGAGGGAGTATAGACCGGTTTAAACCAAGTAGAATGTTTATTTAACATCTATCCGGTTGAATGAAAGTGAACCAGTTATGCCAGATATTCAACCCTGTTCTGTTTAACCCGGTGGAAGGTGAGGATTTACAGATTTCCAGTGGTTCTAAATAAAGAAATAAAACAGTGAAGGAAATAAATACTTGGCACTAGCAGACATATGCGAGTCTTGTGTTCTAATTACATTTTAATAGAGAATTAAGAGGAATATGACATGTGATCTACATGTTCATGGGCCTAGCTATTATGGTTTGAACACTAAACAATAAGGTAAACACAAAGGTACATATTGGGTGTTTAGCACATTACACTTAATCACTAGTACAATAATTATGGCCTTTCTAAATAACACTTTAACCATGTACATGTATAGTTGATTGTAGGTCAACTCGCCCCCTGACCGACTCGCCCCCTGACCGACTCGCCCCCTGACCGACTCGCCCCCTGGCCGACTCGCCCCCTGGCCGACTCGCCCCCTGGCCGACTCGCCCCCTGGCCGACTCGCCCCCTGGCCGACTCGCCCCTCTCGTTTGATTTATAGACCTTGTACAATGTACATATATTCGTTACCATAAAATTCGTCATTCTCAAGCTAACTTCTCAAGCTAACTCAGAAAACTGAATTTGTGTGTGTGTTTAGGCCCCAGGTGTTGTTTGTGTTTACTTTTTAGACCTACGTACATGTGCAAATACGTTTATTTAATAGGCCTATGTTTTCTTCTTGAAGTATTCCATGCACAAGAATAATTTGTTTTACATATTTCAATAACAACCAAAAATAGGCTGCAAGAATGCGACTTCCAAGAAATCAACGGAAACTGACAATTTTCTAATATTCTTCCTCAAGTAAAGTTATGTACAATTTATTTACATCAGGCCTACAAAGAAATGAATCAAATATTATAATTAAGGAGAAATCTACAAAACTAGTAAACTGTGAGGGACTGGACTGGACTCCCGCGAACAATTGATGACGATTCCGAACCCCCGCGCATGTTTGGCGAACGTTTGGAACCTAAAATACTAATGTTGGACTTTGCCATTTTTTCGGCATTCGCATCCTTCGCGTGCCCCGCGAAAACCCACCCTAAAGCATGCATAAAAACGGTCTATGGATGTGTCTTTAAAAAGTTTGTGCTTTTTATGTTCTGAATATTCTCAGGTCTAACACGACATACCTAAACGTCACGACATACCAAACGTCTTAGAAACCAACATGTATAAAATGTGAAAATCTAATTTAACACCATCAGACATACAAAATATCAAAAAACGAACATGCAGCCCCCTTCTCCAAAAGTAGCAACCTCATTGGTCAAATTAGCGACTTTATTGTATTTACTGTCAGCTCTTTGATCTGGGTTGTTCACCATCTTTCACTCCGTTTGACGGACTGATCAGAGGGAGTTTTGTGGAGCTGCGCGTGGTAACACCTGCAGTTCAATTCTTCATTTTTAATAGCGTAAGTAATAATGGAGCGATTCACCATCTTTCACCCCGTTTGGCGGACTGATCAAAGGGAGCCGACAGTTTTGTGGAGCTGGGCGTCGTAACACCCAGTTCACTCAATCCCTCATTATAGCGTTGGTTTTCCTAACAAATAATGATGGAGTGATTGACAGATTCCCTATAGCTTCCTTGAAAAGCCCTATTGGGTTGGAAAGCAGTAAACGAAATCGCATCAAATTTAATATGCGATCATCTTGTCCCCCCGCGCTCCGAAAAAACCCTCAAACATGATTATTCCCCCCCAAAAAAAACCCCAAATATATATATATATGTATAAATAAATAGTTATGAGTTTAACTTTTTTGGCTTCGAGGATTTAGGCCTACTGCTTTGTCATTAATTTCCACCACCGAAATCGATTTGTGAATTGAAACGATCGAACATCAAAAGGTATTTTCTAAAACTCAGATAAAAATAATCGAGATTATGCAAGAGAATTAATCAAGGGAAAAGTTTACCCACATCGTCTTTTCAGTTGTTCTACGAGGGCAAATGATACAATTTATAGAATTAAAAACACATGTAAGTAACTCAAACTACACACAAACGGGATGAGCACTCACGATTATCAAGGGGGCGAGTCGGCCAGGGGGCGAGTCGGCCAGGGGGCGAGTCGGCCAGGGGGCGAGTCGGCCAGGGGGCGAGTCGGCCAGGGGGCGAGTCGGCCAGGGGGCGAGTCGGCCAGGGGGCGAGTCGGCCAGGGGGCGAGTCGGCCAGGGGGCGAGTCGGCCAGGGGGCGAGTCGGCCAGGGGGCGAGTCGGCCAGGGGGCGAGTCGGCCAGGGGGCGAGTCGGTCAGGGGCGAGTCGGTCAGGGGCGAGTCGGTCAGGGGGCGAGTCGGTCAGGGGGCGAGTTGACCTGACACCGTATAGTTTATGTACAGTACAAACGTACAATGTACGTGTACGTATACATTTGTACATACATGTATACTCAAAATGGGCACAGTCAGTTACAATCCATGTTCAATCCAGCAGTTATAAAAGTCTCCAACTCCATTGATATTAATAAATTACCAGAAATTATATACTTACCGAGTACCGGTACGCACAGGCACAGCCACACAGGATAAGGATAACTTAGGATGTAATTTAGGTCAACCTGGTTTGATTATAACGAGTCAACTTCTGATTAGAAAATACTGGAACGACGAAAGTGTGGAGAAATGAGATTGGAAACTATAGGATCAGGGCCACTCATCAGGGCCCAATTTCTTGGCTCTGCTTACCGTTAATTTTACTCGTTAGCGAAAAATCCCTGCTTACTGTAGTTCAGGGCGGACATCCGGGAACGTTCATAATTACGCGTCATACGTACACCAAGCCCAATCCAAGCCCGAGCCGCGCGCCTAGCCCCAAGCCCCTAGACTTGATGACAAGTCGTTAGATAGTCGTGTTTAATCCGTGAATTTCAGTCGAAATTCATCGGCACGGCTGGTTTAAGACTAGTAACGTGCCGAGTGGCGACAGATCTAACGACTTGATCAATACGTTCTCGACTGTTATTCATATATACTAGGCGGTCACCCGGGGTTTGTCGGTTCTCGGGTTTGTAGCTACTTCCCTGGATAGATGGGGATTGTGGATCGGACAAACTGTGAAAATTCGACCCTTAGATGACCTTTGACCCGACAAACGCTTTTTTTTTCAAGTTCGACTCGCATTCGGGCTTCCCGTCCCCGAGTTGAAGCCCGATCGGACAAACTTTGAAAATTCGACCCTTAGATGACCTTTGACCCGACAAACGGTTTTTTTTCCAACTTCGACTCGCATTCGGGCTTCCCGTCCCCGAGTTTAAGCCCGATCGGACCAACTTTGAAAATTCGACCCTTAGATGACCTTTGACCCGACAAACGTTTTTTTTCCAACTTCGACTCGCATTCGGGCTTCCCGTCCCCGAGTTTAAGCCCGATCGGACCAACTTCAAAAAGTTGACCCCTAGATGACCTTTGACCCGACAAACGCTTTTTTTTTCCACGCTCAACTTGCATTCGGGCTTCCCGTCCCCAAGTTTAAGCCCGATAGGACAAACTTTGAAAATTCGACCCTTAGACGACCTTTGACCCCGGAAGACCCGAAAAACGCTAACCCGTTTTATTTTTGCCACGCTCACCTCGCATCGAGCATTGCGATCACCGAGTTTAAGCACGATCCGACCAACTTCAAAAAGGTGACCCCTAGATGACCTTTGACCTCGTACGCTCAAATGCCCTCGCGAATGCAAACTGGTTCTTGCGGGGACCGAGCCGGACCCACCCACCGAGTTTGAACGCCGCACGACCCCGGGAAGGGGACGAAAAAGCGCGCACAGACAGACACACAGACAGAGAGTAGCGTATTATTATATAGGATGCGTGCAGCGCAATACATATGCAATGTATTTCTGCGGTGAGATCCAATGGCGCGCTGCTATGCAAATGTTGACTCATCCATTCCGTTACATGGGGAGTTCTTCTCAATACTTTGGGAACCCTTGAAGTAATGAAAATGATCTACGTAAAAAAGAATAGTATCTAAACACCTCTTTTAACCGCATGTGTTGTACGAGATCTGTGAAGGTGGTTTAAAAACACTGCCGGCGTACACACGTTCGTGCTAGTATTAGCGCACGACCGAGAAAACGAATATAATATCGCAGGAAACGAAGTTAATATCACAAAAACAATCCAGTTTGATGAGGAAGATTAAGTTAAACATAACTATAACACCCAAGAATTACATGTTTACGCCAAGTTTGAATGCTAAATAGACCTATTTTTGGGAAAAGATACAAGACATTCGTGTAAGAAGATGCAATGCAGTGCAAAGTCTATGGGAAATGTCGGACAAGTATTTTCAAGATTTTTACTTTTTTATTTATTATTATTATTATTTTTTTTTTTTTGGGGGGGAGGATAATTCCACATCATAACTTTATGCACAAACCATAGGGAAAGGAAAAACGACATTTTTCGAAATTGTTGATTTAATTTTACATTCAGACAATAAAAAAGTGCCAGGTTTATGATAAAATTAAACAGAGAAAATGTCAGTGTGCTTCATGAAAATTCAATTGGCACATTAATTGGTTTGTTCGTGGGGTACTGCCACTGTGTCACTTTCGACGGTCTACGGTACGGTATACGGTACGCATGCACGATACGAAGGCAACACTTCACGGCTCGCTATCTATACTATAAAAGATGTTAAATTCGCCATCTTGTCCCTGGGCGCCGCCATCTTGGAACGCAGGGCCGCGCCATCTTGGCGCGTGGTTGGCGCCATGTTGGCTTTTGGTCGGGCGACTCGTCGCCGCGCACGTGTGCCTCCGGCGTCGGTGCGGCGGGGTGCCGGACCGTTCGCGACGGGGAATCCCCCGAGGAATCCCCCGGGGAATAAGATTTTAACAAAAATCGTATTCGTCCCGTGGTGAGATTTAAAAGAAACGGACGTTACCGATAAACGCGTAATCGCTTTTCGATTGCCTGTCGATGTCTGTGGGCCTTTTTGCGTGAACTATTGCGTTATTTTTGCATTGTCCTTGCCCGGAGTTCGGGCCGAAGCCTTCCCGAAATCGTACTACAGTAACTCGGTTGCCGAATTGTTGGCTGTTTGCGATTAAGCGGCGGCTGCATGCGTTACGCGAAGCCTTCGCAAATTGATTGTATCCGCCTTGCTTGCGCGGTGGCCGAGTTGGTGCCGAGTTTGTTTTTCGCGATTGGGTGGCCCCGTCACGTGTTATTTGAGCTGGTGCCCCGATTTATACTTCCTTGGTTATTGCGGAGTAAACATAGTACCAGTTGAGCGCCGGCTTCGAATTCTTGCGCGTCTACCACGTTTCAGTCACAGGTTGGGAACGTTAAAAAACGATTTATTCCTTTCGTGTTGCTTTTTGGGCAAATGTCTTTGCTTCACATCGTCGATACTTAAATATTACAACATTATTTGTCTCAAAACACTCCGAAACATATCGCTATTGCCTTAATTTCAACTTTGATCCCGCAAAAATGTCGCGAAATTGTATGGCGATGGTGGATATGAATATGCAAATTAGAAACGTGACGGCATTACGTCAGTTGAGGGCGTACTGTCAGACGGCCGGTCTGTTGGGTTTTTTAATCATGATTTTCACGATGATTGTAAAACAGAAATCCCGAAGTGGTTCGTTCGTATTGTTTCCCGTACGATTCCTGTTAAAATTCACGAGACGCAGGCAGCATGCAAGCGAAGATGGACTGCCTATTGAGTATTATTAGTTCGGAAGTCGGGAAGTATTTTTACATAGATTGTGTTTGTTATTAATTCAGAGTCGATGGTATTCTACGGAGCCCCTAAAGGGACATATGACGAATAAAAACCACCGTTACGAAATCATTTGAGGATTTTATTTCGTGCACTCAAAATAACTTATTTCGTGAGCTCGAAATGTTGTCGTGGCCACGAAATGACTTCGTGCGCTCCAAGAATATCTGTTCGTGAGCTCGAAATAATTTCGTGCGCTCGAAATACTTTCTAGCTGGTACTCTACTATTCAGAGTCAATGGTATTCTACGGAGCCCCTAAAGGGACATATGACGAATAAAAATCACCGTTACGAAATAATTTGAGTATTTTATTTCGTGCACTCAAAATAACTTATTTCGTGAGCTCGAAATGTTGTCGTGGCCACGAAATGACTTCGTGCGCTCCAAGAATATCTGTTCGTGAGCTCGAAATAATTTCGTGCGCTCGAAATACTTTCTAGCTGGTACTCTACTCGCTAAGTTTCGCGATTTGTTTGTCATACAATCCATTATGTTTTTAAGACGTCAACCGTAAGGTGTATCTATAAGTTACGATTTCACCCAGCTAGCAGGTGCCGCGCGAAGCGCGGCATCCTGCTAGTCTATACTATAAAAGATGTTAAATGCGCCATCTTGTCCCTGGGCGCCGCCATCTTGGAACACAGGGCCGCGCCATCTTGGCGCGTGGTTGGCGCCATGTTGGCTTTTGGTCGGGCGACTCGTCGCCGCGCGCGTGTGCCGCCGGCTTCGGTGCGGCGGGGTGCCGGACCGTTCGCGACGGGGAATCCCCCGGGGAATCCCCCGGGGAATAAGATTTTTAAAAAAATAGTATTCGTCCCGTGGTGAGATTTAAAAGAAACGGACGTTACCGATAAACGCGTAATCGCTTTTCGATTGCCTGTCGATGTCTGTGGGCCTTTTTGCGTGAACTATTGCGTTATTTTTGCATTGTCTTTGCCCGGAGTTCGGGCCGAAGCCTTCCCGAAATCGTACTACAGTAACTCGGTTGCCGAATTGTTGGCTGTTTGCGATTAAGCGGCGGCTGCATGCGTTACGCGAAGCCTTCGCAAATTGATTGTATCCGCCTTGCTTGCGCGGTGGCCGAGTTGGTGCCGAGTTTGTTTTTCGCGATTGGGCGACCCCGTCACGTGTTATTTGAGCTGGTGCCCCGATTTATACTTCCTTGGTTATTGCGGAGTAAACATAGTACCAGTTGAGCGCCGGCTTCGAATTCGTGCGCGTCTACCACGTTTCAGTCACAGGTTGGGAACGTTAAAAAATGATTTATTCCTTTCGTGTTGCTTTTTGGGCAAATGTCTTTGCTTCACATCGTCGATACTTAAATATTACAACATTATCTGTCTCAAAACACTCCGAAACATATCGCTATTGCCTCAATTTCAACTTTGATCGCGCAAAAATGTCGCGAAATTGTATGGCGATGGTGGATATGAATATGCAAATTTAGAAACGTGACTGCATTACGTCAGTTGAGGGCGCACTGTCAGATGGCCGGCCTGTTGGGTTTTTTTATCACGATTTTCACGATGATGTAAATCAGAAATCCCGAAGTGGTTCGTATTGTTTCCCGTACGATTCCTGTTAAAAAATCACGAGACGCAGGCAGCATGCAAGCGAAGATGGACTGCCTATTGAGTATTATTAGTTCGGAAGTCAAGAAGTATTTTTACAAAGATTGTTTGTTATTCAGAGTCGATGGTCTTCTACGGAGCCCCTAAAGGGACATATGACGAATACAAATCACCGTTACGAAATAATTTGAGTATTTTATTTCGTGCACTCAAAATAACTTATTTCGTGAGCTGGAAATGTTTTCGTGGCCCCGAAATGACTTCGTGCACTCCAAGAATATCGGTTCGTGAGCTCGAAATAATTTCGTGCGCTCGAAATACTTTCTAGCTGGTACTCTACTCGCTAAGTTTCGCGATTTGTTTGTCATAGGCCTACAATCCATTGTGTTTTTAAGACGTCAACAAGGTGTATCTATAAGTTACGATTTCACCCAGCTAGCAGGTGCCGCGCGAAGCGCGGCATCCTGCTAGTCATATCAATGTACGCTCGACCTATCCAGTTTGTAGAGATCAGTGGTACCGGGTACCATTACAATACGCGAAGCAGCGTAGAATACATGCTCTATAAAGCTGCTCATACATTTTTATCCCCTCTGGAATCTGAACCAATCAGAGTGCTCGCATAGAATTCGCTAGCGATTGTCATAGGTTGTGTACAAAACTGAAAACGAATAAAGGGTTGCATTGACGTCACGCGCGCTACGCGTACGCGCTAATCGCACATACAACCATGCGGAGCGGTGAGGGCAAACAAAGTGTGTTTGACCTCACCGCTCCGCCCGGTTGTACGTGCGATTAGCGCGTACGCGTAGCGCGTGTGACATCACATGCATTAACTTTATTGTCCAAGTCGGTAATTTAACTTCGAACTCTGCGAATTGGGTACGAGGCAACCGCAACCTCCCCCCTGTATATACCGAGTGGACCGCTATTACCGACTTGGCACCAAATCTAGTCCAAAGCTATCCGCGATTTCCATCCTCGAACTCATCCGCGAACTCATCCTCGAACTCCTGAAATATAAAACACATGCATCAAAAGGAGGCCCAAAAAGACGTCGTCTGCGCGATCGTACCACGCAAGCTGCCCAATCAGTCTTACGATTTCATTGAACGAAATTCAAAATAAATAAACATATTAAAAGTAATTTTTTTTATTGCAGAATCTGAAAGATCGTGCTACAGGGCACACTTAATTTTGGATAAGGCTGAATCGGGCCACTAATAATGTCCATCCTCGACAACTCAAAATTACACCTTTCTCCATAGACTTTATGCACAAAGTTTAAAGACGTCTTTAAAAAAGATTATCCCTCCCAAAATCTTCAAAGTAATTTGTTTTATTGCAGAATCTGAAAGATCGTGCTACAGGGCACACTTAATTTTGGATAAGGCTGAATCGGGCCACTAATAATGTCCATCCTCGACAACTCAAAATTACACTTTTCTCCATAGACTTTGTGCACAAAGTTTAAAGACGTCTTTAAAAAAGATTATCCCTCCCAAAATCTTCAAAGTAATTTTTTTTATTGCAGAATCTGAAAGATCGTGCTACAGGGCACACTTAATTTTGGATAAGGCTGAATCGGGCCACTAATAATGTCCATCCTCGACAACTCAAAATTACACCTTTCTCCATAGACTTTATGCACAAAGTTTAAAGACGTCTTTAAAAAAGATTATCCCTCCCAAAATCTTCAAAGTAATTTTTTTTATTGCAGAATCTGAAAGATCGTGCTACAGGGCACACTTAATTTTGGATAAGGCTGAATCGGGCCACTAATAATGTCCATCCTCGACAACTCAAAATTACACTTTTCTCCATAGACTTTGTGCACAAAGTTTAAAGACGTCTTTAAAAAAGATTATCCCTCCCAAAATCTTCAAAGTAATTGTTTTTATTGCAGAATCTGAAAGATCGTGCTACAAGGCACACTTAATTTTGGATAAGGCTGAATCGGGCCACTAATAATGTCCATCCTCGACAACTCAAAATTACACTTTTCTCCATAGACTTTATGCACAAAGTTTAAAGACGTCTTTAAAAAAGATTATCCCTCCCAAAATCTTCAAAGTAATTTTTTTTATTGCAGAATCTGAAAGATCATTCTACAGGGCACACTTAATTTTGGATATTAAAGGCTAAATCAGTTACTATAATAATTATTTTCAGCCTCACCAAAATGACATCATTTTCCCATTTATTATGCTTTAATATTGTGCACGGAGTGTAAAGACGTCTATAAACCAAATCCCCCTCACGTAAAACCAAAAAAAGTGGGGGGGGGGGGGGGGGGGCGCTTTGGTGGGTGTACTGACGTTAGCGTTTTCACGAAGAGTCGAAGTTGGCGCTTTGGTGCGCATAGGCCTACTTGCTTTTAGCGTTCGCACATAGAGTAGAGGTGAATTTGGGGCGCATGCGTAGCGCGAAAAAAATATTCACATTTACAATTTAAGCCACAGGTCAAATTTGCTAATTATTTTTTTCTTTTGTCACGAAAAGGCGCTTCTTGTGCAAAACTAATTACATGTTTTTTTCAAAATTTGCTACATTTATGCTGATTAAAATCTGTTCTTTCTTCTGATAACTGAATCTTGCACATTCTATTATGTACGTTTTAAATTGTGAAAAAGGGACCAACATTTACACGCGTTTTTCTATATTGTTTGTTTAGAACGTGAAAGTTAAAATTCGATTCTTTGTGAAAACGGGGCACATACGAAATCAAAAAGCACATAGGCCCTACATGTACCATAAAAATGAATTTGAGTTTAAACATTTTGAAACATGTTAATAATATTGATTAAAATAAAGGGTTCACCGGTCTCTTGCTGCTTGGTTTTAAAAAAGTAAATGATCTTTGCGACCTCTTGAATTTGAATGATCTTATTTGGCCCAGTGTATTATTATCGTTCAGACCTTAATAATTCTCAGGGATACAAAAGTCCCCAGGGCATTGGCATGTGAGAGGCACCAGGGATCTCGGAAGTCAGCGGGAACCAGCGACACCGGCACTCCTAGTACCTGGAGAATTGCAGGCAATGACTGACGGTAATAAAAGACCATACAAGCTGAACACACTGAAACGCTCAAAAATTAGTATTCTTTTGTGTCTGCAGACGCATGTAACATTTATTACAACAACAAAATACACAGCCGCTACAATATGAATAGAACTATATTACACAACGTCTAGGCAGGATTCCTTTCTCCATCGTCGTGCACATTTACATTTCATTTACATGTTCATTACATTACAAATCATTTTACACTTCTTTGTATAATCAGGACGTTATAAAAGCACTAGGTAATTAAATAAAGTAGCATTAGTCGCACGTGCACAAGTATGACTAGCGTGAGTCAGAGCGCAAAGCAGCTAAATCAACAACAATAACCATCTCTGCCCTCACAGGTACCCATTTACTCCTGGGTGGAGAGAAGCAATGAGTGACAAAGTGCCTTGCCCAAGGGCACACGAACCATAGTCCCAGGCTGGACTCGAACCCACAACCTGTAGCTTTATCTACAGATTACAAATGTAATGCTCCAGACCGTACCACGAGGCCACGGCACTGTTGCTCAGACTTGTCAATTTCCCAACAGGTAAAGAGCAGTCATATGCAAATTATTAAATGGAAAAATCGGCATAACACTATGCTTAACTGCTGAAATGGAATTACTTCTTTTGACTGTTGAATGCTGATGCAACGAAGCATTTATTTTCAAATGAAATTGAATGAGCCGGGTATTAAATTGATTAAATTTATGTTTAAAATCGCCGGGAAAACATATATAAATACGGGTTTTAAATAAACATGTTTTAATGTAAAGCGCCTTGAGCGTCAATTTTTGAGGGATTTGGCGCTATATAAGAATTGACTATTTGTTTTAAATATTTATTATTAACAACATTTTACACAAAAATACAAGCATTATTATTTGCAAACGTACAAGGATATTTACAGGAATACAAAACCTTATCATGAGGTATTAAGTCTGTACATTAGAGATAGTGTGTCCGTGCTTTTAGGGGTGTTGCATCCTCCCCCAAAAAAATCTAATTGAATTAATAATTTGAGTACTATCTTCCTTCCGAATTCTTTCGAAAAAATTATATATATTAAAAAAAGCACAGATACCCTGTACTTTAACTTTTAAAACAGTATTGTTTAAGGCCAATTCTGATTTACGGGATGGGCGAAAACCCACAAACAAAAACCTTTTGAGAAAAAAAAGGGGAAATTCTCATCCGGCTCCACTTAATACAGTGGCAACCAAGTTATAACTCCGTCAGCGCAATTGGCAGAATACCCAACGGGTGGCATTTCGGAGCTTCGATTAAAATATGCCTCGGGAGTCTAAAGAGTCCACGATGAGTCACAATTTCTCATGAAACTAATGTATTAATTTAGAACTAATTTGCCCTATAGCTTTTAAAATGTTTTTCGCTAGTTTTCTAGAGAGAACCCAAACAGGTTGTGATCACTTGAATGAACTGTAAACATTTTGAACGCAGACGTTATGCTAAAAATGTAATTGCATCATCTGTTTGATGTGTACTTGACCGTTGCATAGCAATCTGGTATACCATTTTGTGATTTGAACTGTTTCTGGACACGACTAAGGCGATCAACAACTCTCTTTTTTTTTATTTGGCCCAATGGTGATTGATTAGAAATGCCCCACAGGCTGTTTGTTTTTATTTAGGAACTAATCCAATTGGGCTTACACAAACAGTTCTAGCGGCAAGTTTTGGAAGGGCACTGCAAGTCTTACTATTTTAAGTTCAACCTTGTTTTCCTTCTGAAACCATATCTTGCTGGGTAAAGCTGGAGAGAGATGAAGCAACAAGCCGAATTCTACAAATTCGTTTGCCCACATTCTTTCTGACATCCTTATTAACTGCAAAATATAAAAGTAAAGGTACAGACGCGGAAACAGACCTCAATGCCCAGAGACTCATAATGTGCCAATCAAACTCGACACCTGTCCATCTCCTAGAGAACCGCCATAAATAAATCGGCCACAGTCCGACAGCTTACGATTTTACAGAGGTTGGCTCAGGTGTTTCTATAGTTTGTCCCCCAGACCCGCCGTTGCCCAACTCTAAAGACGGCACTCGTCCGCTTGATTCATAGGATGGGGTGTCCATGTCGAAGCTGCTGGCTGGACGCCCCGTGTGGGATGCGATGGTTGTGATGGACTGAGCCTCCTGAGGCTAAGCGCAATTGCCGGTTGCATGATGCCAGAAGCGGATATGTAGAGTTACGAGGAGGGGGGCACCCCCCCCCCCCCCCGTCTATTTTCTTCTCAAGAAAAAAAATAAGGAGATAAATTATTGATAAGACAGGTTGATTTTACTAAAATTAGAAATCAGCGGGACCTAAAACTGAAACGAGAACTGTGGACGAGAACGCAATTTATTTTTACTTCGGATTGAGACTCAGGAAATTGTAGATCTGGATGTTTGTTCAAAAATGCACACCTTGAATGTGCTGTGTCTTTCGAAAACAATTCAAATTTCGGCAAAGAATTGTCATACATGTACTATTACTTGAAAAAAAGGTAATAACATAAACATTCAGATTAAAACAGGGCATGATAATTTTGGAAGGACCCCGGAAGTACTGGTCAACAAAAACATTCAGATATGGATAGCACTGCACGGGATTAGTGCGGTCAATTTACATCAAAATAGGAACCTGAAAGTAATTTCAATATAATTCATGTTAACACTGTCCCGAAGGGGAAGTGTCACCCTTTTACATACTAAAAATCTAATGTCCCCCAATGAGTGGAAAGGTGTCGTTCATCTTTTGCGTCTGTATGTTAACCGTTAATAAATTCGTTCACATCACGCATGCGACAGCGCGAAACTAGACTTGTCACAAGCAGACGACCTTTCTACCAATTTACCTAATACTGCTACCTTGCCACACAATAATAGTTATTTTCTTGAAAACGGTCAGGATTTCGGATAGTTTTGGCTGTCAAAAATATTAGTCTTTTAAAATAAATCACCCCATGTCTAATAAACCATTTGTTTTAGAATGTTTTTGCAGAAATAGGTCAAATTAAAACAGGGGAAGACATTTATGATGTTCATGAAGTGACCCATTTGAAGTTAAACTTATATGCGTCCATGCACGTAACTTTGAGCCCAATTTTGGAATATATCCGAAATCCAGAAATCGTGTGTTTGTTTCCAGAGAAATTAAAGTTCTTAACGTACACAAAATAATGTTTACGCCAAAAGCCTTAATGAAGAAAAAACGGGCCGGGTTAAAATCTTTCACTGAAAATGTTAATTTTGAAAAATAATAAACGTATTTGATCTATGGACTTGCGCACTGTCGGGTGAAAGTCATCAACTCTGTCAAAAGTGACTAGGACCGTGAATAAAGTTATGTCTTGAAAACTACATTTTTTCCGTCAATTATTGTAGAGTTTTATAAAAAAATGTATTACATAACGAATATATTCTGAATATATAACGTACTGTATAGTGTTTTTAAACATTGAAAACTTTATTATTGTTTAGGGCCGTTTCCCAAACCCAAACTTCGACGGAATTTGGCCTTTTTTCGTTCAGTATGACAATATTAAGGAGGAAGCCTTTTACGGACCGAGGCCAGGTTTTTTTAAATGGCCTACGTTTCCGACGCACAGTCGTCCGCTGTATCCGCGATTGGTCTCGAATCCTAAACATTAGCTTTACACAGGCGTGTCTATTAAAGCAAGTAACCAGGGAAAGACAACAAGTTCTGAATGTTAATCTTCATAAAAGGCTTGGAAAAAACAACCTTCCACTCAATAGAAAACATTAGATTGTTCAGATGTTGTTTGTTTATTTATTTAAAGTTCTTTGACGCTTGAACGTTTTTTATTCTGTCCTAGGTCTTAACGTAAATTGACTGGACTAGATGACCTATTCAGTCTAATATAGAGATCAGTGTTTACAGCGCATTTTGCGTATTATTTGGGACGGTGGTATTTATGGATAGAAATCATTTTATGTTTCGCGGGTTAGATGTAAGGTATTAGAGGCCATTCTTTTCTTTTTTGTTATCACTATACTGGTATTCTCTAGGTGTTTTGTCGCACGAGCAACTCTAGAAAGGATAAGAAACATTTCTGAAAAGCAACATTTTATGATTTGAAGACAATGCAACTAAACAGGTCAAAGGAAATAAGTCCCCCTGGGAAATGTGCACTTTCTTGGAAGACAGTTAGGCTCCTTATAACCTGTTACACAAATGTAAAGTGTAGTCTGAAATGTTACACATTTATTGTGCAATAAAGTTTCACCCAACAGTTAACCTTCGCCTTGAAATGCTGCCATTTATTAAATAAAAAATGACACTTTCTTGCATAGGGATTGGACAAATCGAGAAAATCATGTTTTTACAAAATTGTTTAATATTCTTTACTCACTTCAATTAATTTTCAAGTGTACAAAATGTAAACAAGCATTTAATGTTTTTGTTTTTGTTTTTAATTTCATTACTGAAACGAAAGGACCCCAAAAAACCCTTCCATTTCCACAAAACCTTTATGCTTTAAACAAATTGTTTTGCTTGGGTGACTCTAATTTACTGTACTTCGTAAATTTAGAAAATTTAAAACAAAAACAAAAACATTAAATGCATGTGTACATTTGTACACTTTAGGAAAATTAATTGAAGTGAGGAAAGAATATAATTTTGTTTTGTAAAACATGATTTTCTCCATTTGTCCAATCTCTATGCAAGGAAGTGTCATTTTGGTCACCACATTTAACAAATGGCAGCATTTCAAGGCGAAGGTTAACTGTGAAACTTTAGTGCACAATAAATGTGTAACATTTCAGACTACATTTTAAATTTTTGTAACAGGTCAAGGAGCCTAACTGTTTTCCATAAAAATGCACATTTCCCAGGGGGGACTTATTTCTTTTGACCTGTTAATGAACCCTTTATCGTCAGTTTTGTTGCAGTTAACGCGATTGAGAAAAAATGTAATATCTAGCCGTTCAGATAGCGAAGTCGTATAGGCCTACTTCTTTTTCTTGGGGATGTTGACAAAAATTGACGGCAATGCACATAATACTGTTGTATTTGTATTCAGTATTGTAAGCTTCAAACAGATTTCGCAAAGTAGGATCTATTATACGAGATCTTTTTAGTATTTGAAGCGTGAGGTATATTCTATAAGCATCCGAATTGTCCTTAATTGTATGATCGTTGAGGCATATCATTTCTGCATAGAGACATGCGAATACTCCACAGCTGGATGCGTCTTTCTGCTGAGGGCACTTTGCTTGTTTAATTGGAACTGATTGGTTGTCACGGAAGACTCCAGGCATTTCACTCCAGTATCTATTCATTTTACCATTGCGAAGGAACCGGAAAAAGGCAGTTCCATGTCTGATCAGTTTTTGTCGGTTGTCCCTGCTGCAACTTAATGAGTCGTAGCATGTTATATGGTTGCTGACATTGTCCATCACGTACAGAGTGAAATGCCTGTTTTCTATTAAGGGAAAAAATATGCAACCAGATATCTTTTTGTTGACAAAGCATTTCTTGGAAATTATCTTGAATGTTTCTGGTGTTTGCTGATTGTTTACAATTTTTAATGTGTCGCTGCAATGAGCTACTGCAAATTTACTCGGACATTTTCGATTCGCAATTTCACATAATTGACCGATGTAAAAATTAACTGTAACTTCACTTAGCCACCCAGGCTGATACATTGGATATATATTTTTCAGTCGCTTTAAAAGTGCAGATTTTGGGTTGTTGCAGATTGTTGCTAAATGGTGAAATGAAAGAAAATTATGACTTGCGTCATCTCGCACAGCAACATAGTCTAAATTCTTCTCATTGAAAGATGCCCAAAGAAGACACACAAATTCTTCATCTTCCTCAGTTACATTAAGGACAGGCTGCTTAACAAACGGTTCTGAATGACACATGCTTTCTGTATTCTCAATTTTATCGTAGAAAAATAAGTAGCCAGATTGTGATGTTTGTTGAACAAAATTGTGTATATTGGATTCTTGCACGTTTTGGTCGTTGAATATTGTAAATGTTTTGTCGTCTGTGTTGTACACAAAAGTTATGTAATGCCCACTGTTTAACGAGCCACCCTCGTGTGAAATTACAGACCGTAGTTGGTATAGTGAGGGAGTGTTGTTGGTGCAATACCTTGTCAAGTTTATCATGATGTTGGGAGTGACCTCTGTTGTTAGTTTTTCCCCTTGTCCTTCGTTAGCTCTAAATCGTAATAATTGCAATACTAATAATGACGGGGAGTTGAGTATACGAGAAGTGATCAGTTTCTTTGGCCGACTTTCCTTACAATAAAGACATTCCGCACCCCCGTTTACCATTTCATCCTCAAAGTAAACCTGCAAGCACTGTTCTATACTGCTTCCCTGAACGGCAAGGTACCCATTGTTGAACTTTCAACAACCACACTTTCGTCACAATCAAGGCACATAACGCTTTTAGCAATTTCTATTTCATTTGTCAAACACGAACTTTCTAAAAACGGCACCATAATCTGTGAATAAAATTCCGCTGCATCTTGTTGTTGTTTGCAGTTAATGCCCATTTCAAGTGCACACTGTTCTATTATTTTCTTAACGGCAGCGAAGGAGACTGCATTTTGTTGATTTGATGTTAAACTTTGGAAAATTTGTAGAAGTTGTCGCCAAAGAGAAACGCCACTTCCTTGGAATTTGGTTTCGGTTAATTTGGAAGATGTAATGAAAGGCTTCATTGCTTGTATAGTTGAAATCCACCAGCAAGATACCGCGTTGTTTTGAATGCCTCGTGGGAGGAGTTTTGTTGCTTTGGGATATTTTGGAATGGGTGTTTTTGTTTTTCGATCTACTTTTGGGTTTTCACACCTCTTTTTAGGGGAAGGTGAAGCACAGGAGTCTTTGTCAGTGTGTTTGATGTCTTGTGTATTTCTAGATCGATTTCGTTTCGGTTTGTTCTTAAATGTTAACTTGATTGCTATTATTATTAGTGGATGCCTGATTACAAGATCATATAATTGGTACTTTTTTGATCCACAAAAAGTTGAATTATTGCGTATGATTGACCCAGTTGCATCTAAATAAATGATGTCCCTTGACGAAATATGATGATATATTTTTACACTGTCTTGGGAATATAGAATCACATACGGGGGACCTAAAGATACGTGTCTTAGAATTCCTGGAATACGTTTATTTGAATCGTGTTGTTTTGTCATCATCCTAATAAGAGCCTGTATCTCACTTTCCCTAGAATTTGAAAGTTGATTTCCCTCACTACTTATTTGATAAAGTACCCCCTTATTCGGTGCTTCGTCACGACAACCTGACATAAATACTTCGTCATCCAGAGTTTTCAGATTGTCCAGATGCTCGCGTCTAGATTTTTTGTATTTTAAAACCTTTTTCAGTGCCTCTCGTTTGGTATTTCTGACAAATCTGGCTCGTCTTTCATTTTTTTGATGCTTTACTTTCCCTGTAAATGTTACATTCACTTTTAAATTGATTTCACTTTGCATGATTAATTGAAATTTTACGCTACAATCACTAAAACTACAATAGCCATTTGCGCGAAAAGCACATTTGATGCGTTGTCTGAACGAATTAGAAACGTAATGACGTATAAATTGAAATGAACAGTAAGGGTGTAATTTCTTCAGTCCCTTAATGAATGTATGTATCCAAGATTTCGGAAATGTGTTCTTTGATTGCTGTGATTTTAACTTTTTCCACTCTGACCTATCAACGTGGAACGACGATCTTTTTTGTGGTGGTAAATCGACAGTCCAAAATTTACAACACTGATCGGTATATTCTTCATTTTCAACACACATATTTTTTCTCACATCCTCAGGAATTACTTTGTCAATTTCGTATGTTAAACTCCCAGTCCCAGTCTCAGGCATTGATTCATTTTCATGTGTACTGATTGAATTTTCAAAATCAACTTTGACAAATCAACTGCTTCGGAAGAGCAGGGTGTATTTTCTACTTTGAACCTATCATTATCTGGCGGTTTGATTGAGGATGTGTTTTCGGGTGATCTGGTTGGGAGTATGGGGGAAATATTGAAAGTTGGATCGACGGTTGATGAATTATTGTCTTTGACATGTTGATCAGGAGTATTTAGGTTTGATTGCATCCAACCAGTTACCTTAGATTTGGGATCTAATTGATGTTTTGGTGGACTGGAAAATGTCGATGTATGCTGCTTGTTTGATGAATTTTGATTAAACAAACTGATCGAAAAAACCCTTTCTCCGTCATTACAACCGTTCCGACCACATAAAAATTGAACTTTGTCTAGATATGACTTGCGTCTTGATTGAGGTTCGAGATCAATACATGGGTAATGATACCACTCGTTGCAGTCATCGCAGGCAATCATACTCCTAGAATCATGATAGGGCTGCCTGCAAATGCAATATAATGTGATGGAAGATGGTTCATTTTGGGAAGGTGGATAGCTCTTGGAATGACCATCAGAAGAAGTGATATTGGGAGAGACGGGTGAACAATTTGGACTATTTTGGGTCTTTACTTTAATATCAGAAAACTTAACACCGTCGGTGATGTCGGGGTCTGCGTCAGTGATGTCGGGGTCTGCGTCAGTAATGTCGGGGTCTGCATCGGTGATGTCGGGGTCTGCGTCAGTTACGTCGGGGTCTGCATCGGTGATGTCGGGGTCTGCGTCACTGACGTCGGGGTCTGCGTCGGCGATGTCGGGGTCTGCGTCACTAACGTCGGGGTCTGCGTCACTGACGTCGGGGTCTGCGTCGGTAACGTCGGGGTCTGCGTCGGTGATGTCGGGATCTGCGTCACTGGCGTCAGGGTCTGCGTCGGTGATGTCGGGATCTGCGTCACTGACGTCAGGGTCTGCGTCAGTGATGTCGGGGTCTGCATCGGTGATGTCGGGGTCTGCGTCACTGACGTCGGGGTCTGCGTCCGTGATGTCGGGGTCTGCGTCACTGACCTCGGGGTTTGCGTCGGCGATGTCGGGGTCTGCGTCACTAACGTCGGGGTCTGCGTCACTGATGTCGGGGTCTGCGTCGGTGAGAGGGTTTGGGGAACCAACTAAACCAGATCGGATTATGTCCCGTACTTTTTCCCTTATGCCTAAATAATTATCTCTCCACATCCTTTTAACCAATTTTGCAGAATTTCGTTTTCGGAAAGACTGAATTTGTTTCCGCAAACTTACCACAGTATTGATTGAAATGTGGATATTTCTGTCTTGCCCGGGGAATTCTTCCAGTACGTCGGCCAGAACTCGGGCGATGCGGTCCACCTTTTTGTTGCCAGTTACCTTCTTTCGTCCGCCGCCCACCTCTTCCTTCAAACTAAGGAACTCCTACGCAGATAATCAAAAAATAAATCAAAGCAATAACTTTTGAAACTGACATGGGGTAAATTTCATAAAACATGTAAGCACAACAATTTGCTTAATACCCCAGTCACAATTAAAGCGGAGCCCGGGCGGCGTGTGCGATTTCTAGGCATCGGCCGGCGTGTAGAGGCCGGCGAAAGATCGTGCGATATGGCGGTCGCAGTCACAATTAAAAGTGCCCCGTACGCTGCCATGACGAGGCCCGGGGGGTCGCCGACCGGCAATCGGCCGACTTTCTTGGAAATGGGGTCGAATTATTGGCCCATTTATCGGCCGGTGTCCGGCAGGCACTCGTCCGGTGCCCTGCTTATGTCCTTGCGATACCCCTGCGGTATCCGGCAGGGTGCCAACCAATTCGTACAGGTCGTACGGCGGCCGGACGGGCATCTGTAGTGTGCCTGTCGAGTGGCCAGCGATCAACGGCCGGCGGCAGAAGCTCTCCTCTGACCTTCTTAATGGCCCTGTCACACTAGAACGTTTTAGGCCAACGCGTGAGTAGCGCGTTAAAAATAGTTGATATGCATAACCCCCGTGATCTTTATTTTTTTTGATTGATAATCAGATAATTAGAATTTGTGCTGGTAACCTGTTTTTAATGAGCAAAACTATTTTGTGGTAAGCAAATTTTGTGCTTAGCAGCTCCGTGAAATTGGCCCAAGGTTGTTTCAGCCTAACTCTTGGGAGATACTCCGGAAAACGATCGGCAAGTCGGCGCTTGGTAATTCCAATGTAGAGCATGCCACTGCGAGTACACGTGATACAGTAGACAAGATTAATAGTGCATTTTAGGTGGCCGTAGATACCAAGCGCCGACTATAGTTGACCGTTTTACGGAGCATCTCCGAAGCGTTCAGCTGAAACAACTAGGCCCAATTTCATAAAACATGTAAGCACACGTTTTGTGCTTACAGGGTGTCCCTTAGCGGTATTTCTATTTCATAAAACGCGTAAGCAACCTTTTTCTGCTTAAAGCCCTAAACAACCTAAAACGTCTGCTTACTGGTAGATTTTGTGCCTATTGTCGACGCCATTTTTATTTTCAATCAAAAATCTCCAAAATGGTAGTGCGGAGACAGGCAAGACGCCGGCAAAACCGCCGACATAATTATCCAATTGAACGGCAAAGACGCATTTTTCGCGACAGGAAAAACCCCTTAGAAATGTTCACGGAGGACCAAGTTTGGTCAAGATATCGATTTCGACCACGCACCATCTTATTTTTGGTGACGATACTGACGCCCCTTCTTAATCATACAACCGACCGAAACATGGCACTTCCCCCGATTCTACAAGTTTGTTTGGGCTTGCGCTATCTGTCTTCGGGGACATTTGCGATTGTTGTTGGCGATACATGCCCAAGAGTCAGCCCACCAACTGCATGGAGAGCAATCGACAGAGTTGTGCAGGCAGTGCTGAGAGTACTCGGAAATGAGCGAAAATATATTAAGTTTCCCGCTCCCCATGACAGGCAGTGCCTCCTCTCCTTGAAACAAGGTTTCTTCAGGGTCGCTGGTAACGTACACGCCGATCTCTAAAAAAATAATAATAATGATAACGGACGTACGTACGTACCGTACCTACGTACATGTACATCGTGCGTACTTACGACCCGAGTCTTTTTTTCTGCTCTGCTGCCCTCCATTGGTCATGGCACTTTGCTCTACATTTTGTCTAAAAGTTCAACTTCAAAAGTAGGGCGAAGTCGACATCTTTTTTACATGTTTACAAGACGTCTGCGCCAAGTGTATCACTAGTTTATCGATCTTCCAGGTTTCATTTGCTGTACATCCAAAAGTCCGAGATACGTTCTCCATTTCAATTCTGCGAGTAATCCAGGTATGTTTAAATCAGACTGTGTAGGCTTAACGTAAATATTGTGGGATTTGTGGTAAAAACGTCGTTAGTGACCGGCTGCCGGCCCACACACTGTACTGAGTTGTAATTGTTGTAAAATGTAAGTTGTATCATAAACTATCATGAACTGTTTTATGCAGCGTTATTGACTAGTATACCTCAACCTCCATCCCCATGCCATGGCCAGCATATGACACAGTCACAGCCAGGGTGGCCCACAAAAAAACCTGATATTTTATGACCAAGCCAAAACTACACAAAGGGAGCTGAGAAAGAAAGTTGATATAGGCCTACCGCGAGAATCTTGTTATCTTTTTATTTCACCAGAAAGACTCCCCATTCATTTATGGTACCGTGCCAATGTGTGACCTCATGTGCAGCAAAAGCACGATTTGTTAGTTTTTGTTATGGGCCACCCTGCATATGCATATGCCCGACAAACAATGCCGAAGGTCATGACGGTAAACTTTACCGGATTTCACATTATTCAATATGATATTTACTGTTTAGACTTTAGGAAAGAATGTAGTATGTAGACGCGGCTACGTCACCGATTGTGTACAAAGACAAATGGAGTCATGAAATTTTCCCAAATATTTACATTGTGTGTGCGCTTACAAAATTCTAAATGTTTATTAGTCCATGGAGGAATAAGAACGTACTCCATGCTTAGTCTTAGCCCTAGAGTCATGTCTTTTCAACATTTTTAACGGACCTTTATTCAGATGATACATATGAAGAAAAAAGTGGTGTCAACATTTTTTCAACTGTTTATTCCGGTTATGATATGACAGCAGTTTAACAAAAATGTCATTATTTTGTCTTCCAAATTTACAGAATTGGTATGGACTTATCGAAAGCACAAGCAAACAGCATTATACTGGGCAATAATCTTATACATGTGGTTTCGCTGCTTGTGCTCCTCTTCCATGATGGCAATCTTCCTGTACATGTACTCCCCTTCTGTAAGCTTCCTCTTGGTCGAGGTTCTGGTTGAGCTTTTTTCAGCACTTTTGTCTTCAGTGACACCTAGAATGACAGCACAAACACCAGTTGTTTTATTTTAGAGTGTTAAAGTTGTTTTATTGTAAAGTAACAGTTTTCCTGTGAGCTTCAAATCTGCATTGGACTAGAAATCATTAATTAGCTACAAATTTGGATACAAAGAAAACCGCTATATTCTGACAAATTTATTTTTCTTGATGGCTAAGAATAAGTCAGACACATTTTTATGTTGTGCCACTAGCTTGATTTCTGCATTAATTTAATTTTTCAAAAGCAACTAAATCTACCTTCATTTTTCAACACAATCTAGCTAGCTACGTACCTTCATTCAGTTGCTGCTGCCTCCTCTCTACCTCCTGCAAAGCACACTCCCAGGAACTGTACACTGTAAATGAAAAGAATTCTAGAGGTGAATTAATCTTAACTTGACTCATTTTAGAATAAGATTATTATTGAAGTCTTTGAACCTTAATTCCATTATTTAAAATGTATATTTGAAGTCATGAAATCAGCAAATGACTGTATACTTTTGCTCAAACTGTTTCAAATCATCACAATTGCATGCTGTTATTACTGTTTTGATTTGTATGTAGTTTTGATAAACTCTTACAACTTACTCTTGCTTTTGTTTATCCTCTAACACACTTCAACATGCACCCCAATACAAACAACCTGTGTACATGTATAATCTTTCAGGGCACACAGAGTGAATTATAGCATGTGTTACTGCTATGCAGTGATCTGCTGTTGATGATCATAGAGGAAGGGCTAATTGACGTTAATGTTTGAGAATTCAGTTTATATTTACCTGAATTTCCAACAACAAACTGCATTTCACTTGCATCTGAAGGACCTGAAACAATAGTCAATGATAAACGAATTGAAAGTAGAAGGGAGTTCAATAAATAGGCTCCTATGTAGTAATATATATGTATGTAAATGCGAGCCCTACAATAACATTCACTTCTGGCTATTGCTTGAATAAGTAAAAAAATCATACCAGCTTCTTCAAATTGCTCCAGGTCCAGGGGGTTGTCAAATGCAGTGCTGCACGACTCACTGATCAAGGATCCTAATAATAAATTAAAGGGAAATATGCACACAAGCAAGGTTTAAAAACATGTTATTCATTTTATTTTGTTTTAAAATGTATTCGTTTTACTGGTGAAGAGCTAATTCCACAGCATTATTAAATAAATTATTAGTTGGCCTTGAATGTTTGATCAATATAAAGATTTTCGATTCTTTTAGCTTAAACACTGAAGAACACCGAGAGAAGCAATTCATCTTTTTACGCGTTTCAACTGTTACTTTTTTGTTCATTTAAATTATTATTAATTATCCTGCGAGCGCAAGTTGAACACAGAATAATGTAGAGTGTTTGTATCCCATATACACCGTCAGATGCACTACATTTTCCGTGTTCCTCAAGCGCGAGCGGAATAAAGAATTTATCTTCAAGCAAACTTTGTGTGCAGTAAATATAAGATGGAATACAGACACACATGGGACACAAATGCGCAGCTTTCAAATTGCCAATGGATTATGCAGCACTGCGTTTTGTACAATATGTAAAGTAGAAACAGTGCAACACACGGAGTGTGATATGGACCGTGCAATTTAGTGTGATATCACACTGTTTTTGCCATGGATCGACCCATCAGAATAGAGGATTCAAGTTTGCTTAAAGATAAAATATATGATATATATTGAGCAATGTTCTCATGAGGTAGACAAATATTGTTTACTTCATTTTATGGAAGTAAGAAACATTGAAGAACAAAATTAAACTGTTAAAACATCATATCGATTGTCTATTGTTGTGTTCTTACCAGAGAAGGTGTCAATTGGTTGCAAAATTCCTTCCAATTTGTCTTTTGACAAGGTGCCTTCAACCACCTTCTGTGCTGGTGTCAGCTCGTGTGGCTCACTTCCTCCACCAGTTGCCCTGACTATAGTCCCTTTCTCTTGGTGACTGGAAAGTGTGTAACACATAATTAGACAGAAAGTTTCTGTTTGTGTTAACCAGTTCGCGTCGGATCACGTGTACACATAAAGTTTGTTTGAAATTCAAAAAGGACTACAGATAAACATGTCAAGATCACGAGCAACTCAGTGAGGCCGTGAATGTCTGTCAGCGATCGGCTTGCAGTTCAAGGTGGGATCCAGAAGCGCTATATTTTCTGTATTCAAGTTACTCGTGTGGAATCCTTTTCACATATTGTTTTAATTAAAAATAAATGTGTATAATTGACATTTTAATGTGGAAGCTAGAATGTTTTGCTGGTGAAAATAGGGCTGACTGGTGGTATGTGTATACAAATCTTGAGATAGACCAAAACGGCTTCAGTCTTCATTCAAAAACAAATGCGAAACAAATTTCAGTGTCAACAATGGCAAAACAGCGCATACTCATTGTGATTTTGTGTGTATCACAGAACTTCGCTTTGCATTAAGAATAACACTATCACAAAACTTATTATTAATAATAATACTCACTTGCTTGGATCATATTTCGGTGGCGGTCTTTGCACTGTGCAACAGATTTCTGATTGCTCCCTGCAACTCTAGCAAAAAAAAGAAAAAAAAAGTATTAAACACAAAGTTGTCTATACTCATAACTAGCAACACTTTCATTAAAAAAGACATTGACTACGGCAGCCGTAACGTAAAGGCGTAATGCAATTTTGGATTTACGGAACCGTCTGGTTCCCTGCTCTCCGTCATACGCACATTTGTTTGTTTCCGAGTTTCGCGTTTATTCAAACAGATTCTAATGTTGGCCTAGTAGTACGCATGGGGCCTTGGCCTACAGAAATCACATATGAACACACTTCACAGTGTGGTTCAGTTGGTATTTATTTGTTTAGCCAGATTTATGGGTCTACTTGATTATACTAGGCCTAGCCAGAAGGTGGTGTTATTGTTAATATTTTATGGAGAAATATCTCCTATAACACAATAGCAATTATGCCTAACCCTAGGCCTATGTTGTATTTGATAAAACTAGCCGGTAATAATGTTCGCGGTTCGTTACATTAAATGGAAATGATTGAAGATAGTCGGCCTAGATTGACTGGATATAGGCTACTTATCCTGTAAAATGTGTCACAAACTGGCTAATGGCAAGTCCGATTGCAGGCGCGGCAGGCCCAAACAATCACAATCCAATTCTTCACTCCAAGCTTCATATTTAATAATTTTGCCTGAGAAAATAAGTTAAGCTAGTTTACGCGAGACACTACAAAATTTTGTCACGGATAATGCCTATGGGATATGATGAAAGTGAAACTACTCAGCTCAGTATCAAACAAGTTCAAAGTTCAATCATTTTAGACTATACTCGCACTAGCTGCAGCGTGATGTTTACATAAACAAAACAGCTAATTTCAATCATTATTAAATAAATAAAACACAATGCATATATTACAAAAACTCTGCCATATTATTAATAATGCACCCATTATGTTTCATAAAAAGTATAATCGTCTAAAAGAAGCGAACGAGTATAAGGACTAATACATATTGATTAGGCAGATCATAACAGCCACTTAAAATACTTACGAGTTGACACACCCCCTTACTCTCTCCCATGCTGCTGTTTTATGTTTGTTTGTGAGTTTTGTTCCTCGCAAAACACCTTCTATTACCCCCTTTTCTTCGGCATAAGACGTTGCCAGAGCCATATCCATTTCTGGGTTGAATGGACTGGACTTTTTCTTCAAAGAAGAGCTATCGCAACTTTCATCTGTGGCTGCCATGATGACGATGCTGATCATAAATTGTGTGCACTTTTTAACTTGAAATTGGGCGCGAAATAGTGCACCTATTTTTGCCGAGCAGACGACAGTTTAGTAGCAGACGACGCGCCGCCCCGGGCGGTCAGCAGCAGACGACACGAGGCGCGCGCAACATAATTGTTGTGCTTAGCATAGCAGACTTTGAAAAACGATGGTGAAATACGTTTACGTTTAGCATATTTTTTCTGCTATAGTAAGCAGAAAAATGTGCTTACTGGTAAACAGCTTTATGAAATTGGGCCCTGGCCGTTGTCTAACAATTCAGTGCGTCATCACACTCCACCAAGGGCATGTGCGTATGCGTTGTTTTCACGGCATCGTCGGATACGCAGCGCCGATTTTTAGAAAAGTTTTGTTCCAACTGCATGGTCACGCTCAAATATGACGAGATGAGCCCTGAATTTAACGCGTTTGTTCTAACTATACGGGATATTACAACAAGCCATTATAAGAAGTTGCATCCGCACTGGGAGCTCTGTTTGTTATCCGTTTAAATTTAAATGTTCATACTTTCTATGCTAAAGTGCTACGCGCGCAGCATCCCCACATATCCCATTGAAAAACTAATAACTAGGTAATTACTGGGGGTGTAAAGAAAAGTTTAAAAAACGATTTATGTAAAAAACGATCTATTTGAAATCCAAAGTGCACGTATTCAGCAATATTTCAATGGTCGATATATTTAAGTTAACACAATAAATCCAGATAACATTTTCCTTCCCTCAACCCCCTCTAAAACTGACAATTTTCTTTCCGTATATCAGTGGAAACGTACTGCGAGTAACCGCCGCAAATCCTCTCAAAATCTTGCATGGCCTTCAGCAGAGGTGTCCAGCAGACGCGGCTTCTTTTGGGACAACGATACTTGGCCTCATGTGACTCGTTTGCCTCTGACTGACACGAACTCGTAACTGTCGCTATTAAAGAGAACGAATAATAGGCTTCATAATACATTATAATCACAAGCGTGATACAAAGTTGTGATTTATAAGTATAATATGATGTGACCTGCAAAAACCCTTCACATGGTAAAAATAGTGTACCTTTAGAATTAATAATATGCATTGCATCTAAAACCCTGATGCGGCTATAGCTTCACAAATTCACAGCATTCCGGGGATGCAACGCATCTGATCCGGGAATTGATGACAACAAACAATTTCACAAATTGAAGGGTTTTCCCAGTTCACATCACAAATTATGATGAAGTTTCTAGTAGCGATTATAGTAAGGTATTCAACTTGTGGTCGCAAGGTTACCAGACCCCTGGCTAGTTGCTAGCCGTCATAAGCATGCTATAGGCCAACGGCTATAGGCAGTGGATATTATTATGGTGTTCGTAATATATAGCACAGTCAAGGGAATTCCACAAAGTAGACATTGCTGAAAAGTTAACAATATTATTATGATTAATTCCACACTGCAATCATTTTTACAACAGATGAAAAATTACACGATACAAAGTCTTTTGTTTGGGTTGTGTGCCAATGAGATAGAATGTTGGTTTGATTGTTTGTAAACAAAATCAAGTGTTTTTGACTAAAATCGTGAATTTTTGGTAGTCATTTTGCAACACGCAAAATGAAAGTTTGCCCCACAAACTGCCCCACAAACTTCTTTTACAGCACTGAATGAGACTTTTTGTAAAATACACTCTTATTCAGCTCATTTAGACTCAACATTTGAATGGAAATAAATGTAACAATTACCAGATTTCCTTGGCGGTGTAGCAACTACTTTGGGTGCCTTTGTCTTTGTTGGTGGGAGCGGCGCAGGGGTCATTGTCTTGTTTATTGCTTGATGCACAAGCTCCACAAGCAATGGTGCTCCATAATCATCGCTGAGATGAACACCATCTCCGCACCATAGCCAGTCGTGCCGCTCCTCAAATCCTTCGTTCACGTCAACATAGTGTACACCTTTCTGTTTGCACATTATGTGCAGCATGTTATTGTATCTACCTACTGACTGCCCAAACTTGTCAAGTCTTGGTAGGATAGATAATACGGCGATCTATAATTTATAAAAAAAAGTCAACATGATCATTCGCTCGTGCCAACCCACCGCCCACATTGGGCGCTGAGAAACGCTAATCGAGCTTCGCAGATTTATCCGGAGGAAGTTTTGACCTGACCGTTCGAATTGCATCGCGTAATCCCTTTTGCGAAAACGGCCCCAGTGGGAGTGTTGAACATTGGCAAAAGCCCTGTGATTGGTCCGCGCCTATACGATCAGCTGTTCTAGTTAATTTCGTTGTCCCCCATCTTGCTTTGTAATTAAGTGAATGCGGAACGGGGATTGTTTTCAACTTTTTAATAAAATTGGGAAGAATTCGACTGATTTTCTTGTTGGCGGCGCAGGGGTCTGTGTACGCAAGATATACGTTGCTCCGGCCGCCATGGATCCAAGAGCCCCATATATTTTTTTATAAATTCAGGGGACACAATCAGCTGAGTTGCCACGATTGAACGTTGTGCTGATGCGGAAATGTTGACCTCGCACGTCACGGGTTAACTTTCTTCTTATCGTGTCTATACGAGTCAAATAAGACCCAGCGTCTTTTCCCAAGCGTCTAATGTGCGTTTCGGTTTTGGGTGTATCGATTTGATGCGTTCGGCCTGCTTCATTTTGTACAGCAAGTGAGCACTATAGCACTGTACAGAATAACCGTAAAAAATATCGCCCTATTTGTATTTTAACGCATTTTGGAAGTAAAATTACGGTATAGTGTGTCTTGAAAATATCCCGTTATTTTACGGTTATTTGGTACAGTGTAGTAATTTAATTAATAGCTGTATGATAAATAAAATATTTCTGATCCAAAATTACTTAAATATTATGTGCCAAAATGGAATTAGTAGTGTTCATACTTGACTATCCCTGTATCGCTCGCGGGTGTAATCAACTAGTTGAGAAAACTCTCTCTGCGTTGATTCAAAGCTGCTTCGTAGGTTTGGCAGGTTGTTGGTACCAACTGCCAAAAGGATAGCTGCCGGATCCGTTGGGCTTCTGTTCAGTTTAATCTCCTACAAAATATAAAAGGTAGTTATACGATACATTTATCCCACAAGTAAAGGTACTAAATTAAAACAGATTAATTTGAGAAAAAAATGACAAGTGGGACCTATACTATTGCATTATTTGTTTAAGGTTACCCATTATTTTATTAGAGGACATCCAATTTGGAAAGTTAGGAATACGTTACAGAACAAATCCACTAATAGTAAGAATGCAAAGGCTAGCAGTGCATGGCGGGTCTAGGGGGCTTGCAACACCCCCCCCCCCCCCCTGTTTAGCCATGGACTAATGGTATGATATACTTTACCGTGTATCATAATACTAAAGTTCGTAAATTTATAGGGCGTCTCTCCCCTCCCCTTGATCAAAGCTAGATTTGGGCATGGCTTGAATGACGGGAAAGGGTGAATCGAACCATCCTGGAACTAATTTGTCAGTATCAGCTTTTGGTTTTCTTCCTGTACGGATTGGTATTGTATTGGTATTGCTTTATTTCCATACATCACAATAAATAATGTTTTACACAGTTATTAATGCACAAAGGGTGATGAATGGCGGAAACAAGGCAACAAGCAAATGCAAAAACACGTGGCCTGGTTCCTTATTTAACGCATTAAAATACATGTACAACTATTGTTACAAGAACTAAGAAACAAATATGAAACAAATGACTTGCATTGCATCTATTACTACGTCCGATTTTGATAATGAAGCAACAGTCGATTGTTAAAAAGCACAATTCCCCCAACAAAATTACCGTGTAATAAATCACGAAAAATAAATCTGAAACATTTAAAATTGTTAATTTTGTGAAATTGCGCAAAGTGATTTTAGAAGAAAAACTAATTCTTGGGTCACTGGAGGACCCCCTTTTATACATCGCCATAATGTGTAAGCACTTATAGAGCAGTTTCATAAAAAAATTCACATTCATGCACGCATGCGCAGTAACAGGCCAGGCTGCAAGAAGCGAAATGAGCCCGTTGTAAGTGTACACGAGTCTAAAGAGTTGCCATTTTCTCTCACTTTCTCAAGAATTTGTCAAATTTGTGTTCGGAAATTTCATAAAAATTTCATAATAAGATATTACTTTCTAGTCTCAACGGGTATTTTGAGAAACCAAATTCAAACTAGGGCTCCTTGAGTCAAAGAGAATACTGTGACATGTTCAGGGTACCATCCACCACATTGCGGGCAGAGTAGGCATTGAATCACGGCGTAAAATACATCGTTTTGTGCCAGCGCAAGCTGTGATTCGCGCCGTCGCGTTATTCATGCCTGCGAATTTGTCCGTAATGTGGCGGATGGTACCCCCAAATAAAAATCACTAAGCCTATAAAGTAATGATTTCAAGGACATTTTCACAAATACAATAAATTGGCACCAACGTTTACAACCAATCGTTGCTATTTGAGCAGCACCATCAACCAATAAATATAATTTTATTTAACAATTTAATTTACCTTATATATATCATGAACAGTGGCACCAGGTGTACAATTCACTCCCAACAGAAAACTGCTATCATCAGCGTCGTTCAGTGGAACGTATTCCTCCACCATTGACCTCCATTGCGAATCGCCGTAGACCAATGCAATCTGTAGTTTGTAATAGCAACCGAGTTATGAGTATTATTATTGAAAGCGCGTGTATTTCCAAACATTAATATAAAAGACGGACGTTGATCATACAATTTGATTCTCATTATTCCATTATTTTTAGGAGTGTGAAAAGGTGCAGTATAATATAAGGTTCTCTTGACTTATTCTGACAGGGAACATTTTAATTGACTGATCAAAGCGTATTCAATAAAGTTTACTTAAAAAATTACGAAGTACATTTTTGACTTTTGGTTGCTGTTAAAGGAGACGCTGATACTTTTGTCATTTGCTGAAAACAAGTTGAAGAATCTATACAACGGCGCCGTAACTTGCAATGTTGCAAACTCACGGTATGCAGGACGAGTCAATGAAGTTCCCTTTTGAGGAATATTTTTTGAAAATAAATAGTACGCAAAAATACACACAATGTAGAGAAAAAAGTAGATAGACAATGCTTTGGGCTTTATACAGATTTTTATATTTCTGACTTTACTCATCGTTCCATAGTTAAATGCATTTAAGTGAGCCACCCTTTTTGCAGCTGTCTACAGCACCATCTAGTCGTATCTTTATTGACTATTTTTTATTTGGCTCAATCAACTTTTATTTCAAAGTTCTCTACTAATCCAAGATCAAATTGTTGCTGCATATAGTAGATATTAAAACCAGTTGCAATTTGGATAGTACTTTTACAACCACAGTAGCCTTTATTTAATTGCCCATTGATTTACCCATTGTACAACCAATTCGAGTAAGTGAGAGAAAACAGCCACAGAAGCCTTCAAGTCAGAAACTTCCTTTGATCTTGTATAAATTACACTCAATTATTGAAAAATTCATCACCGACACCACGAACTGCATCACATTGTGTATACCAAAAAATTCAAAAAATTTGGAAAAAAAATTATTGCCGAATTTATCATTTTATGTCATGAAGTATAACATAGCGAATTTTTTTTTCTTCTGGAATCATTTTAATTTGCTAATTTTTATTTGCGAATTTGGCCGAAATTAGTACATTGTGGCGTTTTTCGGTTCCACGAAGTGACACTGTCAGTTCATGAAAACGAAATTGCGAAGGCGCGCTGTGAAAAAGAGTTCACGAACTAGCACTGTCTATACAACGTACCCAGGGCAATGTTGTGTTACGCCGTGTATACGTATCACGTTTGTCTACGAAATAAATAAAACTCGATGTTGTCAACATGGCGGCACCACTGACCTCTACACATGGACGGACCATTGTCCATATTCTGTTGTGCTAACGCTTGAAGTCGGCGCGAACTGGAAGTGCAACATGGCGGACCTAAGGCGTCACTTCTGTGAGCCAATGAAATGTCCAGGTGTGGAGGTCGGTGGATTTACTCTATACATTTTTTATTTATAAACATTACGTCATACGTACCGTACCTACTGAACCTGGACATTTAATTGGCTCACAGAGTGATGTCGTGGGTCCGCCATGTTGCACTTCCAGTTATTGCCGACTTCAAGTGTGAAACAATGATGATCTATCCATGTGTAGAGGTCAATGGGTGGCACCCAAGCACTATGTGCGCGCACTCTCTGAAAACAGTTTTCGTTTTCACGAACTGACACCCAAGCACTGTGTAACGTCTTAATAATTATTAATTAACTAAGCATATTTTCACAATATAAAGATTGTGTTTCAGAAGTTAACGAGTTAAAGGTAGTATACTCCATTTGCAGAAATCGAAAATATTTACTACTGAATTATTAAGAAATACCTTACTCAATTGAAAGTAAATAATGATTCTAGGCATTCAGCAAAAGGATTGCGCTAGATATCCTGTAATTATTCAAAAAAAAAATGAATAATTTTATAAAGAAAAATTCGCTCTCGCCGGACGGCGAGAGCGAAAAAACAAAGATAACATAAGAATAACTGCTCGACCCCGGTTGAAAACAAACGCTGTTTTTCGTGCTTTTCTCGGCATCCATGATTGTAAAACTTCGGAAAAGTCAGTTAAACGATATTTACTATGAAATACAACCCCCCAAATCTACCCATTCACGATAATTCAAGCAATTACCAATGGTGTATACTACCTTTAAGTTTTAGAAGTTAATTTAATTCAAATGAAGTCCATGCAGTCACAAGTCCTTTCATAAAGCCAGTCTAGTCATAAGTAACTGGTTGAACAATGACAAAGGAATGCTTTGAAAAGAATGAATTGCAGGGACTCTAATACAACTCTGGTAAACCCCTACCCCCGGGATTTACGCAATGGGTTTGCTGTCAATCTATTTCGTTTTGTGCTTGACAAGTATAATGGTGTGGGTAAACGCGTGAGACAAAATATTCATGCACACTTGAAAAACTGGTCTGAAAATCACTTTATATAATGAGAGCTAGCTCCCAGCCCCGTACATGAATGTGCGGTTTATACAGAATGCTAGGACAACTAGGGCTTATATCCGGTCTTGTATACAATGTATACATTTCAAGTATCCTTGTCATATGTATTGATTCCGGCTATGCCCACTGGAATCGTATACGTTTGGTAAATACGCCAAAAATAAATGGCACTAAAAACGTATTTGGTAAGAAGTACAACAGCTTTGGATAGTATAATGCATTTTTAGAAACTGTTCACTTCGAAGTATTGCGGTTATAGAAAAAGATATCACTTTTTATCCCAAAAAATTTGAATCTGACTGAGAAGCATTACTGCAGTGACGTATACGATCCCTTTAATATTCGGGTTGTTATGTTCCCAAAAACAGTCGGTTGTTTAGCTCTTGGGTTAATATCCTTTAATATATCCCAACATTAACTTTATAGAAACCTTATACTATAGCAAGCAATAATTTGTAATGTTATGCATTTAAGCAAAATAATCAACTATGCTTCCAAAGAAAAGGGAAGTTTTCATGTTGTAACTATGTCAACGTCTACCTTCTCTTTCCTCTCGAAATCATCTACTGTGGGCATACGACACTTGTTTTGCTTTCCACATATCCCTCTCGACCACTGGACTGCCTTAGCGCGGAAGCCTGAACCATAATACGCCATCATGGTGAAGTAAATAGCCTGCTACAAGTATAATTCCACTTGAATAACTATTTAGTAAAGATAGTAAAATTGTCTTCGATATCGTTTAGGACTCGAACTGAAAACTGTGTTGGTATCACTAGGTAGAGATATGTGCACGTTCGGTAGTACTACATGTACATGTAGTACAGTACGATGCTGGACAGCATTTTACTAGAGAGGGCGCTTAACAATGTATGCACATAATAACAGCGGCAGCGAAACGTTTTTAAAAAGCGGGGGGGGGGGGGGGGGTGGGGGGGGGGGGGGGGTGGGGGGGGGGGGGTGGGTGGGAGGGGCGGTGCACCAAAAGGGACACTTGCTTCGAAAAAAATCCTGAGCCACGCAGAGTTTAATGGGCTCTAGAATTATCGCCCTCAAACCCTGTGGACATTCGCAGCAACCATTAAACTGCAAGTTGGCCAATAGGGCCTACATGATAATTATGTCCGTCCACCCCTGTACTGGTAAAATGACAATTTCTACCATCTATACTTAATTTTATTGGCGTTTACTTAGATTTTCAGTCTTATGTTTCTTATTATGTATAATATATAATAGCAAAGCTTTATTTGATGTTCTATATATTTCTAAAAATTTCCGATAAATTTTAATATGTAAACACCGGCAATCGTGGAGTATATAGAGACAATAATAAGTTAGGATATTTAGAAAGCATCTTCGATTGACCGACCAATTGAAAAATCGGGTAAAAAAAATATGAGAGAACACAATGCAGCAAGCCAGCAGCCTCAGAAAAATATATGTGCATTCTGAAATGAAATGACGTGAAATATACATTAATAAAACAGACTAATTGGTGTACATTCTGTAATAATGAAGAGGGACACTGGTCCATCTCCCTTCTTCTTCTGTACCCATATAATTTATTTACCTTTTCTATATTGCACGCAATGAACAATAAAGTATTTTTATTTGGTAATACTAATGTCAATAGTAAAGTGGTTAATTTGATATTACTGATTTTGTTGATTTAATGTGTATAAAATGAAAATGAATGTAAAATGCCATTCAATTTTGGTGCTAAAAATAAAATAAATGTGAAACACTACATAATATTTCTTCAGTGAACTCACCTTTTCTGTGCAGTCTAACAGGGGGTGGGCCCGGTTTATTAAACTGTTGCTACAAAGTTTTAAAGAAATTGTTAAGCAAGCAACAAAGTTCACTACGATGGTTAACATGATTTAAAGATTATATATTATCAAATCATTTTATGGGAAAGGCAATGCCTGGAATTGCAATTATGGGATTAGCAGTTGTGTTTCTTACATTGTCAATTGAAGCATTAGTGGAATTGAACCACACACAACCAACACTACACTGCAAAAAATGTGTTTAGCGAGTAAACACTTTTCTAAACACTTTCTTGCTATCAGTTTGTAAACATGTTTAAATGCTAAACATGTTTAGCATGAGGACGGATTGTGTTTAGCCATTGAACGTTGATGTTTAAGATTATTGGATGTGTGCATTTAGCTTCAAAACATGTTTACAAACTGATAGCAAGAAAAGTGTTTCCTCGCTAAACACAGTTTTTAGAGTGTACTCAGTAATACAACAAGTAAAATTGGAGGTGCCAAACCAGGATGCTTTTGATCAAGTCAAATGCAAGCAACACACCCAAAATATACATTTCCCTTTACACCAAAAATGTTTAATGTTAACTTTGTGCTATTAAGCATGAATAGCAATTACCAGTAAATAAGGGGTCAGGAATAAAGACAAGTTATCACAAAAATTTTTCCAGTATACCCCACTGCAATTTACATGTAGGGGGCCTACGCGGAATGTGAATAAAAAAAAGAGATGTCATACCGTGTCAACTGCCTAGTTTAATATTGGTAGCATACCTAGTAAGACATTACTTTTGACATTACAAAACATTAGTCATGTACAGTGACTAACGTTTTTTGTTCAAAGTGACAAAATGCATCTACAAATTTAAAGTGCACTGATCGCACACACAGAATAGTCCAGTCTTTAATATACAAACATGAGCTTCCCAGTGTCCAGCATGAGCGCGATTGGTACGAGAAAAAGTACTACGATGTATTTCAGATTATCCACTACAAAATGCCAGTTCTTATGAGGGAGATTTTGTATAAAGACATCTAAAACGAAAGAGTAATTTTGAGTTTTCGAGGATGGACATTATTAGTGGCCCGATTCAGCCTTATCCAAAATTAAGTGTGCCCTGTAGCATGATCTTTCAGATTCTGCAATAAAAATTCAACTTTGACGATTTTTGGAGGGATAATTGTTTTTAAAGACGTCTTTAAACTTTGTGCACAAAGTTTTTGGAGAAAAGTGTAATTTTGAGTTGTCGAGGATGGACATTATTAGTGGCCCGATTCAGCCTTATCCAAAATTAAGTGTGCCCTGTAGCACGATCTTTCAGATTCTGCAATAACAAAAATTACTTTGAAGATTTTGGGAGGGATAATCTTTTTTAAAGACGTCTTTAAACTTTGTGCACAAAGTCTATGGAGAAAAGTGTAATTTTGAGTTGTCGAGGATGGACATTATTAGTAGCCCGATTCAGCCTTATCCAAAATTAAGTGTGCCCTGTAGCACGATCTTTCAGATTCTGCAATAACAAAAATTACTTTGAAGATTTTGGGAGGGATAATCTTTTTTAAAGACGTCTTTAAACTTTGTGCACAAAGTCTATGGAGAAAAGTGTAATTTTGAGTTGTCGAGGATGGACATTATTAGTAGCCCGATTCAGCCTTATCCAAAATTAAGTGTGCCCTGTAGCACGATCTTTCAGATTCTGCAATAAAACAAATTACTTTGAGGATTTTGGGAGGGATAATCTTTTTTAAAGACGTCTTTAAACTTTGTGCATAAAATCTATGGAGAAAAGTGTAATTTTGAGTTGTCGAGGATGGACATTATTAGTGGCCCGATTCAGCCTTATCCAAAATTAAGTGTGCCCTGTAGCACGATCTTTCAGATTCTGCAATAAAAAAAATTACTTTGAAGATTTTGGGAGGGATAATTTTTTTTAAAGACGTCTTTAAACTTTGTGCATAAAGTCTATGGAGAAAAGTGTAATTTTGAGTTGTCGAGGATGGACATTATTAGTGGCCCGATTCAGCCTTATCCAAAATTAAGTGTGCCCTGGCCTGTAGCACGATCTCTCAGATTCTGCAATAAAAAAAATTACTTTGAAGATTTTGGGAGGGATAATCTTTTTTAAAGACGTCTTTAAACTTTGTGCACAAAGTCTATGGAGAAAAGTGTAATTTTGAGTTGTCGAGGATGGACATTATTAGTGGCCCGATTCAGCCTTATCCAAAATTAAGTGTGCCCTGTAGCACGATCTTTCAGATTCTGCAATAACAAAATTTACTTTTAATGGCCGAGTTCGGGCGGTCCGTTCTTGACACGCGAACTCCGTTCTCGCGCTCGAACGGCGGGAACGTATGGTGGCCCTGAAGGGACATCAAAGACGCGAATTTCATTTACGACATCACATACTGTTTTACGACATCACATAATTTTTTTTACAACATCACATATTTTTTTACAACATCACACATTTCTTTTACGACATCACACTTTTGTTTACGACATCACATATGTTTTGTTTACGACATCACATATTTTTTTACGACATCACATATGTTTTTTAACAACATCACATATTTTTTTACGACATCACAATTTTCTATTTACGACATCACATATTAAATTCACGACATCACAAACTTTTATGTACGACATCACATACTTATTTACGACATCACATATTGCATTTACGACATCACATATTGCATTTACGACATCACACAATCTTTCACGACTTTTTATTCACGACATGCATGCAAGTCGTGAATTTTTTGGTCGCGAATTTTTTAGTAGTAGCTTAGGGCGTCGCAGCTGACCCTGCGGGCTCGATGTTTGCTTGCGCTGGTAAATTGCATTCCTTTCCTCTTCTGAGAGTGTAAACACAACCGCGGTGAGATATGGGGCTTGTAGTTACGACCCACGTTCAAAAGTAAGTTAGTTTTGTTTTGTTTTGAATGGTTGGCTACAAATTAAATAACATCGTTATCTCTTCATTAAAGCTTGTCAGTGTACCATTTATTCCCGTTACAAATCTGCGTCCCTTTTCTTCAGCAGATCGAAGACATCCTTCGGGGGATGGGATTGGAAGTTTTGATTCCAAATTTTAAGAAGGAGGGGGTGCGTCAAACTTTCATTTGTGTTTAAAGTATACTTTGTTATTAGTTTTGGTTTTTAGTTTTTTTGTATTGCGATGGTTTAACCTTTGGGTAGTTATTTTATATCGGGAGATATAGCCCGCTACACACCTCTCCGCATTTCGGCCGTCCGGTTTACGGAACGATCAGCCCGATGTTTACCATGTTTTAATACCCCGGAAATGTGCGATCTGTTTCGTTATTTGAGTATAAGATTAACAAACCAACAAAATCCCTAAAACAGCATCATATAAATAGCGTTTCGTGAAAAAAACTCCGAGAAACAGAGAGAAAATGATGACAGATATTTGGTCCCTGTGTATATTTTCAATGGACTGTTTTCGTTTGTTTCCAAAACCCACATGCGTGGTTTTGTTAGGGAAAAGGTCCACTATGTTCGCAAAATTGCTACATGTAGTAGTCTGTGATTGGAATATTCACTTGCGCTAAAATAACATGATGAATTTTGTATATAGCGTATATTATATTAGTTATTTGTGTGGAAGGTCTTAATAATTACAAAATCCACATATATATAGTTATTTTGGTTTACATTTTTGTTTTCTGATGTTTGTACTTTTTTTCAGGTCGGCAAATCAGGTCGACAAATCACTCTTCACTTGTACTCAAGTACACCATCTAGCATGGAGGAATAAACTAGAGTTTTCTCCATGCATCTAGTAACTATCACGCGAATTGGGTCATATAATAAAAAGGAATATCTTACAGAAACTGAGTTCACGTACGTCAGGCTAAAGTCAGCAAACAGAAAAGGGATTTTGTTGGTTTGACTATAGATGTATTTCGGGGTAATAATCTCATACTCAATAACAAAACAGATCGCACATTTCCGGGGTAATAAAACATGGTAAACACGGGCTGATCGTTCCGTAAACCAGACGGCCGAAAAGCGGAGAGGTGTGCAGCGGGCTATATCTCCCGATATAAAATAACTACACTAAAACCAATTGCAATAACGTCCAAAGTATACTTTAAACACATATGAAAGTTTGACGTACCTCCTCCTTCTTAAAATTTGGAATCCGAATTTCCAATCCCATCCCCCGAAGGATGTCTTCGATCTGCTGAAGAAAAGGGACGCAGATTTTTTACGGGAATAAATGGTACACTGACAAGATTTAATGAAGAGATAACGATGTTCTTTAATTTGTAGCCAACCATTCAAAACAAAACAAAACTAACTTACTTTTGAACGTGGGTCGTCACTACAAGCCCCATTATCTCACCGCGGTTGTGCTTACACTCTCAGAAGAGGAAAGGAATGCAATTTACCAGCGCAAGCAAACATCGAGCCCGCAGGGTCAGCTGCGACGCCCTAAGCTACTACTAAAAAAATCGCGACCAAAAAATTCACGACTTGCATGCATGTCGTGAATAAAAAGTCGTGAAAATTTGTGTGATGTCGTAAAAAAATATGTGATGTCGTAAAAAAAATTATGTGATGTCGTAAATAAGTATGTGATGTCGTAAATGAAATTCGCGTCTTTGATGTCCCTTCAGGGCCACCATAGTAACGCAACCCGTGAACACTGCACTCGGAACAAGAACACACATCACCTATCTATCAGGGTTTTGCAAGAACAAGTTACGCGTGTTAAAAACAGACCGCCCGAACTCGGCCATATGTCTGTGGGTGGTACCCTGTCCCACAGTTATTACGATTTTGCGCATAACAACTTCCAAGTGGTAGATACCAGTCTATCGTAAACAAAAATGGAGGCGTCTTCCACTTCCAGCACGATTTGTAAAACCTGGGAAGTAATTTTCGAACGCTACAAACAGACCTGGACATGGTATCAAAATTGGGTATCTGAAAACCCAGAGGTAGTTTCACAGATTGAAAAGACTTTCAGAGTATTTTCGTATCTCCTTCCCGGTGAGTAAAACATAGTTAAGGTTGTGTTATATATATTAACTTAATAATAACTAAAAGTAAAATGCCGTGGCAATATTAAAGGCCCGCTCAAAATCGCTGTTGCTATTCTTATGTGACCTAATATTATTATGTGACCTAATTAATAACCCTACGTACTTTTTATATTCTTACGTGATTTAACTGGTTCCCGACACAGACAAGGGAAACTCAATACGCGCGGGACGTATGGAGACCACCCAGGAAATTTGTTTTGACAATAGTCGATGTTAAATTGTGGTATTTAAATTTAGTCCAAAATGCACTTTTTTGACCATAATAATATGTAATTATTCAAACGATTCCATGATGCTCAATGATGTCATCACGAAAAATTTCTTCCTGGAACATCTATGGGTGGTGGTCTATGCTCTTATTCCTCCATGGTCTAAGTGTGTGCCAAGTCTGAAGTTGATCAGATCATGGAGGAAGGCTTCCTCCATGATCAGATTTACCAAAGTTTGCAGTTTTTGTTTTTTATATGTGCAATGTAGTATTTACTGATGTTTAGCCGGCGCCGGCTAAATATCAACTGCTTTAACATGAATTATGATTAATGACTTATGATTTGTATTTGTTTGTTGGTCAACTGAACAGGTGCAGTTAATGTTGACACTGTTGCAGCAGAGTTGGGTGAGAAAGACAAGTATTTTTTGTAATTAACATAAAATAAATGAATGTGCATGACCACTGAAATTTTATGGAAAGAATTATGTACGCCTAGATAAGGACATCAACTCTTCTTTTACCCCCAAATTGTTGGGGCTACAAATGTGAATGGGGGTTCCGTGATGTTTGTCCAACGTTATGACGTAATGGAATTTTTTCCATAAATGTCGCCTCTTTAATTTTAAACATGTTGAGGTAAAAACAAATTGTGACGTTCAGAATTCTTTCCTTAAAACCATAACAGTCCTTAATTATTCACCTGGTGGAGGTTTGAGGACTGTTAGGGAAGATACACTTTTGCAGATATCAACATTTTTTACTGCCGAATTATTAAGAAAAGTCTTACTTATTTGAAAGTAAATATTGATTCCAGGCATCCAGCAAAATGATTGTGCTAGATATCCTGTAATTCTTCCGAAAAATTGAATTATATAAAAAAAAAATCATGATTGCCAGACGGCGATTGCGAAAAAACCAAGAACAACAAGAACAACTGTCTGACGCCAGTTAGAAATGAACGCCATTTGTCTTTCTTTTTTCTTGGCATCTATGATTGTAAAACTTAGGACAGGTCAGTTAAACGATATTGAATATAAAATACAACCCCCCAAATCCACTCATTCCTTATAATTTAAGCAATTACCAATGGTGTATCCTACACGTACTAAACACAAGTATTTAAACAAATTAATGTGCATGACTAGACTAGGCCCCTACTGAAATTTTACTTTTTATTAAGCTCATATTTTTGTGCAAGTAAGTATATCTAAGTGAAACCAGAGTAATACAGCTATCAATGCTGGGATTCAAATCCTAAGTTGGTAACTTGTATGGGTTACAATTACTTGTATGACAATGACAAAACTAAAAAGAAGATAGCAATAATACAGTACCAGATCATATGCAATGCAAGGTTAAGAACAATTATAGTTTAGTTTAAATTATAGGGGAAAGGATGATTGTGTGAAGTTGAGGTTGAAGTCATGTGGTAAGACCCGTTTTAGAACTGGGAAAAAAAAAAGGGAACCTAATTTACACTTTTACCAAGTATTATTAACATGAATAAGATTAAAACTGCTGCAAACTGCTAACTACCTAACTACCCCAAACCCATCAAACTCCAACTGCAGGTTTTGCTAGGTTTGGTACCAACCCATATACAATGTAGCAACTTGTTGTTGGACTTTGTTTGACTTAGTAGTACCAAAAGCCCAGGGAGACCCTGTTGAATAAGCCATTTGCGAGTAACCCAAGTTAAACTGGCATAACATCTGGTACACTGACTTGCTCAAAATGCTTGGCACGTTTTAACTTTGAATTCTCCAGACTAAGTAACTGTACATTGTTGCTATATCGCGTGATTCGGGGCAAGCCTTACGCTATAGCAACCCCCAGCTCCGGAATGGTTTTATGTCTTTGTGCCATTCTCAACCATTGTGAACAATGTATTGGTGCTGAGCATCTGTTACGTAACTATGCAAGAGCTTGCCCCGTATCATGTGATATGGCAACAGTGTCTTTGGTCTGGAGAATTTAAAGTTCAACGATGCCAAGCTGTGTGAGCAAGTCAGTGTACCAGATGTTATTCAAATTTAACTCGTTTTTGTGTGTGTGCAAATGGCTTTCAGTGAGGTTCAGGACAGAAAAAGTTTGAGACTTGTAAACATTTGGAGTATTGGGGAGACCTAGGCATTTATTCGTGGGTGACCGGCCACGGCTGGTCATGGCACATATCCTAGTCAACTTTAGGTGTATGTACACCCTGTGTGTCCCCCCTCGAGCACATCAATGGCCAGTCATCACTGCACTGACACGAACAATGCATTGACCCATCTGTACCAAGTCAATGCATTGACCCATCTGTACCAAGTCAATGCATTAACCAAATTGTACCAAGTCAATCTAACTTCAACTGTTGGAGTTTGGCAGGTTTAGGTTCAGTACATACAGTGTACAAATAATTACTGAACCTGTGTGCAGCTGTTGAAGTTTGTTCGGTTTGGTATGCTTTCTAGTGCGAGAGCCTAGGGGGTTACGGATAACCCTTCTATGGTTTTACCTTTCAAAACCTTTCAAAATCTGCTTACTTGACAAAATGGCTATAAATAAGTATGAACCTTTCAAAACGCTCCAGAATTTGTTGCTACTGCACTACTACACCTTTCAATACCTTTTGAAAGGTATTTTTTTTCTCACACCAGTTTGTTCAGAGAGTTGTTTTACCTTTCAAAATCTTTCATAGGTTCCTTTTGTCAGACAGTTTTCTCACCTTTCAAAACCTTTCTGTCCAGAAAACTTGAAAGGTTTTGAAAGGTCAGACAATTCTATGGCAACTGCAATATATATAGGAGGGTTAAGGCAACATGCCTGTAAACAAAATACTCCTCACAACCAAAAACTTGTTTCTCTCAAGTTTTCAAAATTGTCTGAATGTTCTTGTTCTGTGTGTTTGTCATGCAGTGTTTTCACTGTCCAACTTGCTAGTTTTTTTCCATGATGGAATACTGCGCAAGGCCAGGGGTTTCACTGCATCGACACTGGTAAGTGAATTTACTTTAACATTGCCAGCGACCAATTTTTTTTTACACAGACGCACGAAGAGGCTCTATCGGGAGGCGTTTTATGTTGGGGGGTAAATAACTGTGTAGGGGGGCACAAATCTTGTTCTCACGGTCTGAACAGATGGATAGAAGTTCCCTGGACACACATACCAAACATTTTCACATTTGAAGGACAACATTGAAATCAGTATTGCCCTGCAATACAAGCACATTTCGATTTCTCTGCACAACTCAATGGCTTTTGGGAAGAACCATTATTTTGAAGGGTTGGTCTGCCCCCTGGATGACCTCTTGGGTTCGAAATGTTTTTTCAGTCTAATGGGCAGGGTCTAGTGATAGATGAAAACATAAAATCAGCTCCATTGACTGAAGGAATATTTTTTAATTAACCACAATAGTTGTTGGGTCCACCCGGTGGAGGCTCTTCGCTTCCTGTAGGGTTAATTGGTGTATCATGTCAGTAGTTGACATTTATAACACATTCTGCTAATGCAAATATTTGTTGATGACGTATCATTGATATTTTAAAATATTCCTAACCCCCTACCCCATTTTTTCTTACACATAACCTGAATCCTGCAAAATCCTCCTATTGCAAAGGGCTTAAACTCCATGTAACCTGAATCCTGCAGAATTCTCCATTATTTTTTACTGGTGACCACTGCCTGAACCCTGCAAAATCCTGCAGTGGTGGGTTTACCATTGAGCTATAAAGCAGCCAAACATGGAACAAACAGCTGGTAATAAGTGCCCTAGCTATTACATCAAGTGTCTGCACACATGAACCTTGATAAAGGAAAACATTTTCTATCCTTGACACATAATTACTTAACCTTGACTGAAGCTCTATGGAGAATGTACGTAGAGCATAATCCTTCAAAATCCTCATTTGGATAAATACCCAAGTGACCTCAATCCTGCAAAATCATCCAGCATTAGTTTAGGGTTAGGGTTTAATTCTTGCTTGGAATAGTGGGATCGTTCTAAGGCAACAAAATGACCCCTTTGTGGCGATGTACCTACACCGGGTGGCGCCTGATGTTATTGAATTTTTTTGGGTGATTTTAGGGACCTGCGCCTTAACCGCCGAGCGCCTTGTCCGCAGGAAATTACGGTATATGACCTGGATCCTGCATTATCCTCCAGTGGCAAAGGCCCTCAATCCTTCAAAATCCTCCGATGCATCAACTTCCAAGTGACCTCAATCCTGCAAAATCCTGCATTTTGCAAAGAGGATTTTGGAGGATTTGAGATGGTTAGGGCTAAATTTTAATATTTGACGGCTCATGCATCTCTGTCACCCTTTGGAATGTCTTCCCAGAAGATATCGGCACAGCGATTGATGCGATGGCTGACAGTGATTGACCACACAGAGGTTTTTGTGGAGTTAGGCGCTGCCAAATGCTGGGGTGAGGCTGGTCGCTGGTTCTTCATTGCTCTGATACAAGTCCTCAGGTTGGTTTCAACCCATGGAGATCCCTCCATGTTTCAACCCAACTATTCCAAAATAAATTAGTCAGGCAGATTGATGCACAATAACGATAGAATTGTTCACTTGATGGTAAAAGCATGACATTTGACACACAGTCAGAGTATGTCAGGAAAAAGATATTTGACTATAGGGCCATAGCAGATTTGACCTTTGGAAAAATATATAGGTACAAATTATATGCAATGGCAACCATTTTGAAAAAAATGGAAAATTGCGGTTTCTTTTTTTCAAAAGACAAATTCTGCGATTTGCCTATTACCAAATATCTTTTTCACGACATACTATGAATGATTGTGTGCCAAATTTCAATATTTTCACCAATGTGCCTGACTAAATAGGTTTTGTATTATACGGGGTGTATGGGGGAGGGGGAGGGGGAGGGGGTGACAAAAACACTAGAGTGGCCTATTTACGTATGATACGTATCACGATACGAGGGTGGCGATAGGATAAGTTGGAAAAAATAAATTTCAGTGTTGCGATTATCGATGCATCAGTAAATTGTTGCACCCCTACTATTTTCTTACCTGAAAAACTAGTTTGGATATACGGGGAATCCTTCTAGATATAAAAATTTTCATTCCAGGGACCTTCATCCCGAGAGATTATTAGAAAAAGAAATTACTCGGGTGGGACTCGAACCCACAACCCCTTGCTTTCTAGTACAGACATCTTGCCACTCGACTACCGAGCTAGCCGGGATAGTTGGTTGGTTGGTTAAGATCAGTCCACAACATAAAACAGGCTATATAACATCAAACGGGCTATATAACATCAAACGGGCTTTATAACATAAAACAGGCTTTATAACATATAAAACAGGCTTTATAACATATAAAACAGGCTTTATAACATATAAAACAGGCATTATTACATAAAACGGGCTTTACAACATAAAACGGGCTTTATAACATATAAAACGGGCTTTATAACATATAAAACAGGCTTTATAACATATAAAACAGGCTTTATAACATATAAAACAGGCTTTATAACATATAAAACAGGCTTTATAACATATAAAACAGGCTTTATAACATACAAAACAGGCTTTATAACATACAAAACAGGCATTATTACATAAAACGGGCTTTATAACATAAAACGGGCTTTATAACATATAAAACAGGCTTTATAACATAAAACAGGCTTAACCAGTTCGCGCCGGATGACGTATATAAACGCAAAGTTTTCCCCAACTTCAAACTGGCCAGATGACGCATAAACCCGCCATGAGCAAGGCCGGAAATGTCTGTCAGCAGCGTGCAAGGCCGGAAATGTGTGGATGTGCTTCCCGGTAGTTTGCCTGAACACGCCTCCGGTCGAAATTTGTTAAAAATAATCCCGCGCGTCGGCTCGGTGATGTTAAAAAAATCCCGGCGCGAACTGGTTAAAGGTAGGATACGCCATTTGCAGATATCGACAAAGTTTACTACCAAATTATTAAGAAATATCTTACTTATTATAAAGTAAATAATGATTCTAGGTATCCAGCAAAATAATTGTGCTAGATACTCTGTGAAAAAGTCGCGATCACCATTTTTTTTTTTCAGCATCCATAATTGTAAAACTTGAACAGGTCAGTCAACCTACTAACAAATCAACCAATTCCTGAAAATTCAAGCAATTACCAATAGTGTATCCTACCTTGAACATTACCCTTTTTCCCACATTCTTGATTCGGCTTTCTTTTCACCCTACTACCAGATCTATTTTGAGACTGGTCCTGCTTTTCAAGTACAAAGCAGGAGTAAGACCCCAGCCTCCTCTCCAGCCGCTAAATCGAGACACTGACCTCAAACCGTGCACGACTACAGCGGAAGGAGGCGAGGAAGATCCACCCGAGACTGCAGGGAGACTAGTGTCAGACGCAGCAGTGAGGAACTCTGGGGCCACGTTCAGGGGTGAGAGGTCGGGTCGGGTCGTCAGGTCACTGGATGCAGGTGAGACACAGGTTTGCGGTATCAACCTTGTGCCCATTGACACTTCATCAGCAGCATGCTACTACTATTTACATGCTAACAGTGGGTTTACCATTGAGCTATAAAGCAGCCAAACATGGAACAAACAGCTGCTTATAAGTAAATGTCCTATTACAACAAGGGTCTGCACACATTTCCTATCCTTGACACATAACTTTAACACCTTGACTGAAGCTCTGTGGAGAATGTGCATAGAGCACAAGCAAAGTAACAAATAACCTCAATTCCGAAAAATCTTCATTTGGATAAATATCCAAGTAACCTCAATCCTGCAAAATCATCCAGCATTAATTTAGGCCTTATGACCTGGATCCTGCATTATCCTCCAGTGGCAAAAACCCCAAATGCCCTTAATCTTGCAAATTCCTCTGATGCATCAACTTCCAAGTGACCTCAATCCTGCAAAATCCTGCAATTTGCAAAGAGGATTTGGGATGGTTAGGGTTAACCCCAACCCACTTGCATAATTTAAATGTATCCTGACAAATTCCAACACCATATGGAAACTGTACACGCATATTTTGGACTTTGATTCCAGAGGTACGGTTTATGTACAGGTATACCTAATCCAATGTAAAGGACCGTCAGTTCGAGGGTAGTTACATGTATATACCAAACCCAACAGATACCAACGAAACATGTTGTTGGGTTTAGATTAGATAAGTTTGGTTCTAGATTAACAGGCTTTCTACTTTTTTTTACTTTGTCTCGGTTTTTTCCCCCTCTTTCCTACTTTTTGGAGGAAATTCTTACTATTTCAGAAAAATGAAATCTCATTAAATATTTGGAAAGAATTTGTATGTAGTATCCTGACGCTACTTCAGTGGTTGTGTGCAAAGACTATAGAGATTCAAGAAAAAATTACAAAAAGTTACATACTATTACGACCGAGGATCGAAAAACATAAGTGAACAAAACGAAACAAAGAAGCCTTGGACAACTGTTTTTTTGTCAAAAGTTGGTCCTTGGTCATTAGATAGAGTAGAGTTAGGTTAATGGGGTTAGGTTATAGTATAGGAATAAAGGAAATGCATTAGGGGATTCTCAATCGTTATGTGGTTTACGACTGTGTGTTCATGTGTGGAAATCAGACAAATTGAGAGCTTGGGTGCAGAAGCATTACAGCTGCACTTCCAAGAGCTTGGTGAGCCAGTAAGCCGGTAAGCCGGTAAGCCGAGATAAAGTACCTAAACAGAACATTCGGCTTATGATAATAAAAATATTGTTGGTGCTTATATGGCGCTTTATACCCCCACAATGTACATGTAGTGTTTCAAAGCGCTTTACAATTATTATCCATTTCTGCAGCAGCTTAAGATCAGCCCATGTGGTCTCTACTTTTACAGGTTACCATTACTCCTGTGTGGAGAGAGGCAATTGTAGCAAAGTGTCTTGCCCAAGAACACAAGCACCATGTTCCTTGCCAGGGTTCGAACCCACGTATCATCGTACAACAGTCAAACATCGTAACCACTAGACCACAGCGTCCCACTAAATGATGCTGTGGACATGGGTCAATAGCCCACAAACTGATTTTGTCGTCCTCCGCCTTTTGGCTTCTGTCGCTGTCCTGATTTCCGGCTGATGCACAAACCCTCTTCTTTTTCCAGCTCCTGATATTTATCAAAGAACATGGCGACTTCCGCCCAGCGACAGAAAGAATGGCGAGGAGAGAAGTCCCCCGGAAAAAGAAGAGCCAACTGAACTCTTTGGCTTGCCTCTGGCAGGAGAATCTCTGCAGATAGCAAGACCTTTGCTGCATTGTATCTTTATTTCAAACACTTTGAAGCTCAACCAGTTTGAACCAGTTGTAGTAATTCTGATCCAGTTTGAACCAGTTACTTTAAATTTGCTTTTCGCAACACAATTAGTTGCATACACAATATGTGACCCGCTCCATCGAAATCAGGAATAAGTCTCGAATTGACTTTTTAGGATATGCGCATGGAGGGAAAGGGAATGTCATAAGCTTTCTAATGATACCCATCACAAGTGTGTATCTTCTTAGTAACTTAGTAACTCGTAACGAGTTATGGTATGATGAAGTTGACAGGTGTATATTTTTTTGCCGAATCCACATTCCGAGAAAAACAACTACACTTCCTAAAAATACAATGTTCAGAAAAACGACTTGGTCACGATTTTCACCCATGCGTTCACTTTAACGGCCGCTTGCGTAAAACGGCCCCAGCGACTTATGCACTACCCTGACACATACAGCACATCCTCATCACTACAGTCAGTTTACTGCACAATTATTCCCATGGAACAGTGAAGCACAGTTGTTGGACAGCGCAATCTGATTATCCTTCTAAGGAGTACTTATTAGTGCAGTGCTGCTGACCAACTGACCCAAATAATGACTTCTGCATGGGAGGCTTAAAAAAAGGTTAACTTTAATGGGGTGAATTGTTACAGGTACGATACATAATTTTCAGATTTCAAAAATGTTTACTACCGAATTATTAAGAAATATATCTTACTTATTTGAAAGTAAATAATGATTCTAAGCATCCAGCAAAATTATAGTGCTAGACATCCAGTAATAAGCCATTTGCGTGTTAAATTTGATTAATATCTGGTATACTGACTTGTTCACACAGCTTGGCACAGTTTAACTTTTAATTCTCCAGACCAAAGACACTGTTGCTATATCGCGTGATTCAGGGCAAGCCTTACGCTAGCAACCCCCAGCTCCGGAATGGTCTGGTGTCTTTGTGCCATTCTCAACCATTGTAAACAATGTATTGGTGCTGAGCGTCTCTTACATAACTATGCAAGAGCTTGCCCCGAATCAATCACGTGATATAGGAACAGTGTCTTTGGTCTGGAGAATTTAAAGTTAAACTGTGCCAAGCTGTTTTTTTAACAAGTCAGCGTACCAGATTTTATTCAATTTAACACGCAAATGGCTTATTGTTCCGGACGGCTATCGCAGAAAATAACAAGAACAAGAACAAGAACAACTGCCTGATAATGCCGGTTGAAAACGAACGCCGTTATTTTTGCTTTTTTCTCGGCATCCATGATTGTAAAACTTTGGACAGGTCAGTTGAACGATATTTACTATAAAATACAACCCCCAAATCCACCCATTCATGATAATTCAAACAATTACCAATGGTATATCCTACCTTTAAGAACAATATTAGATACTAAACTAGTCAGGTGTATAAACGGAGGGTTGTAATTAAGCTCCAAAACTGGGTTTGTGAACCACAAAGTTTGAAGTGTTGGTCTTGTATTTTCTCGCCAGCCTACTGAGGATTTTGTTTGCCTGTTACCACAATTTTGCCATAACCTTGTTGCCATAGTAACATCTCTTTTGGTTTGGGGCCAGCAGTCATGGAAACCGTGGTTGCTTTCGCTCGCGGCAGACATTGCCAGGTAACGTTCAATCAAATCATTAATTAATATTAATAATAATTACGGCTTTTTACATTTTTAACAAGATCAAAGCGCTTTACATTATTATTATCCCTAATCACTGGGCCAATGAAACATTCCAAATACCATCTCAGCTTCCTGGGGAGTATACAGCTCGATGCAGCCATTTCGGGGTAAAGCAGCTAAATCAATCACAATAACCATCTCTGCCCCCACAGTTGCCCATTTACTTCTAGATGGAGAGAAGCAATGAGTGACGAAGTGCCTTGCCCAAGGGCACACGCACCGTAGTCCCAGGCCGAACTCGAACTCACAACCTCTAGCTTTACCTGCAAGTTACAAATTCAATTCTCCAGACCACAAGGCCACGGCACTCCACATTGAGTTGGTCATCATCAATCGCACCTGAGAAAATATAAATTTAAAAAAAAAATACACTTGCGACCCAATGTGGGCTAATAATTGTCGTCCCGACAAACAGCATTTTGCCACAAATCAGTTTTGGCTGCAGAAAAAGGTCAAGTCATTGCATATTGCGCCAAAAAATGTTATCGAATGATTTCAAAAGATTTTCTATGAACCGATTATATGCCATTTTTCCCTTCACTTCTTTGCACTGCAAATAAAAGGAATGAATGAAAATGAATTTTCAAATCGGCAGTTAAATCATGGCATTTATTTCATTTCACAGTTTGCGGATGCTGAACACTGGTAAACGCTATAACTATTCCGAGAGAAGTGAATTGAACAGTCGATCCACAATGCTTCTCCTATATCTACTCAGGTCCCCGTGCTATGACCGCTACACTCGGTGAGTATGATATAACCATTCCAAAAAACTGAATTGAGCAATCGATGCTGACAGACAGTTCCGGCCTTGCTTGTGACGTGTTTATGCGTCATCCATTTTGAATCTGGGGAAAACTTTGCAGTTATATACGTCATCCGCCGCGAACTGGTTAAACATGCACACAAATTGACTTTTTTAAGAACACAAAACATACATAGGAATTGACCGCAGGAAAAGATGTCACTTGCTATCTGAGGATCACTTATTGTCCGGAGAATTGGACCATTAGACATATGCAGATTAGAGTGGTGTGTAGGGGTGTGCATTTACAGGTACCGGTAGTACAGGAACCGGGTACCTGATGGAAAAATATACGGGTTTCCCCAGATATCCGGAGATCTGGGGACCCATAACCAAACAAACAATTCCTAAATTTGAGATCTTGAAAGTTGCTGCTTAGTTGTATTGTCACGGTATTTTTGAAGATCAAACAATACTGATGAACTTCGTCCATAGAGATTTTACATATTTTGTATTCAACAACCATTTTCAGCACTGAAATGAATATGATTGACTTTAAACTTTTCACATACATGTACATGGAGAATGAACTGTACTGTAAGTGGTCTGCGGAAATTGATCACAATGACGTCATCATCGATGTACACACAAAACAAAATCATACAACTCATTGTATTCTTTAAGCCAAATCATCTCCCTGTTGAAAAACACATCTCGTTCTTTAATGGTAAGATACACCATTGGTAATTGCTTGAATTAACAGGAATTGGTGGATGCAGAGGTAGGATACACCATTGGTAATTGCTTGAATTATCATCAATGGGTGGATTTGGGGGGTTGTATTTTATAGTAAATATCGTTTAACTGACCTGTCCGAAGTTTTACAATCATGGATGCTGAGAAAAGCCTTAAAAACGGCGTTCGTTTTAAACCGGCGTCGGGCAGTTTTGCTTATAGTTTTCCTTGGTTTTGTTTGGCGATAGGCGTCAATTTTTCGGAACAATCACGGTATATCTAGAACAATCATTTTGATGGATGCCTACAATCAATATTTACTTTCAAATAAGTAAGATATTTCTTAATATTTCAGTAGTGAAAATTTTTGATATCTGCAAATGGTGTATCCTACCTTTAATATAATGTTTCTGTTTCTCTGTTTATGTCTTCTTTGTTTCTGAAGGTCAAGACTTCTTGCTGTGTTGTCAAGCCTCTCAAACAGTTTACCCGGGGCAAGACTGATCATGAGTAAGTCATCTTGTAGTTTCAATAGTCCTATGTATTAATGATGCTACGCACTGTTTACCACAGTGCATCACGGGAAAAGTCGGGGTCACCGCTGCGGCCCATAGTTTTTGGGGGTCCAGCTGATGGGAAACCCCCTGACGAACGTTACCCACATGCTTTGTTTACCTCGTTCGTGCCGGCGTTTGTGACACTTTTTGATCGCAAATTTATGTTTTCTCAGTAACTATTTTTAATTTGATGTGTGTAATGACCGCTGGTTTTGCTCATTATTAGATACTTTTTAAATACCCTACCCAATAAATTATATATCATTTTAGAGCTAAGAATTCAAGGAATCTGGAAATACCAATATCTCAAAACTATATCTAAATGTCAACTTTACTCTGATTTCGTGGGAGCAGGTCACAAATGTGAACTGGACATGCGTTTTTTTTGATTTCTCATCTTTGATTTTCTTTTTATTTCAGACCCGCTGATGGAGTACCTGCCAATTTGGCAAAGAATTTACTTTTATAACTGGGGGCGGTAGAGTGTCGAGAGTTAACTGGTTTTGATATGTGCCTTAACCTTAGATTGGTTAAAAAGGAGGTCTCCAGAGCATGGGCTTGGCATATTATTATTATTATTTTTTTTTTGGGGGGGGGGGGGGGGTGGGGTTTTAAACAGCAATTTGCTGACTGACGTCAGGTTTGTATCTGGCATCATCATGTGTCAAACCAGCCCCTGCAAATTTTGATGTCATTTAACCAGTTCGCGCCAGGATTATTTTGCCATTGACCGAGCCCAGGCACAGGATTGTTTTTCACAAACCTCAATACAAGACGGGTTCCGGCCGGCATCTGTGGGTAGAATGCCCAGATATTTCCGGCCTCGCTCGCTGCAAGCTGGCCGCTGAAAGTTTTGTTCTGGCCCTTGCTTGTTACGTGTTTATCCGTCATCCGTTTTGAATGCCGGACAAAAATGTGCGTGTACACATGTCATCCAACGCGAACGGGTTAAGTGCATTACTGGATAACATCCGACACAAGATTGTACTTTTTAAACAAAGAAGACACTTTATACAGGGTGTATAAAACAAAATATGCAACAAAAATATAACTGAATACCACACTTAGAATGTATAACGAACATCGATAATATAGATATGGTTTCAAAGATACTGTTTTCCACTTTAAAATGAAACATCAAACATCCAAATCTGACAATGTTTGACAGAGTTATGAATAATTTTCCTAGAGGGGTCAAATTGACCATGTGACCAAGTTTTTCGATTTTGTTTGGACACTGCAAGTGTAGACTTGAAATCAAGTCGCCACCGAAATGAACCAGCGCTGAGCCACCATGCCGTCAGCTCTGGTTCATTTTGGTGGCGCCTGCACGGACAAAGACAAAAGTGTCTAACGACTTGATTTAAAGTCTACACTTGCACAGTATCCAAACAAAATCGAAAAACATGGTCCCGTGGTCAGTTTGACCCCTTTTATTCACAACTCTGTCAAACATTGTCAGATTTTGACGTTTGATGTCTCATTTTAAAGTGGAAACCAGTATCATTAAAACCATATCTATATTATTATCGATGTTAGTTATACATTCTACGTGTGGTATTTCGTTATATTTTGTTGCATTGTTTTGGTATACACCCTGTACCCCCTTAATTTGCATTTTTTGTTGAATTATTCATATTTGTTTATTTGTATGAAAATAAGCAGGGTAAACATTTAACCAATCACAGTATGCGCGTCAATTCAATAAGTACATGTACCTTAATTGTGTCCTAAAGTTTAAACATGGAAAGAATTCAGGGTACCGTGTTTCAATAGCAATTAGCAATAGCCTTGGATTTTCACTAAAAGTGTGTTTTGTTTTGTTTTCTGAAAAATCTAAAATTGTATGGAGTTAGAAATGGGCAAACAAATTAGTTTTCTGAAAGATAAAAGTGTGAGGGGTTAGCCTTGATTTTTTTTTAAAATAGGCCCAAATTGAGTTTTCTAAAAAATTCAAAATTTTAAGAGGGTTAGCCTTAGGTTTTTCTACAAAATGGGCAAAAGTTGAGTTTAGAATATTGTTAACTAATGCCCCCCCCCCCCCATGTTTTCCTGAGAAACCACAACAATCCTCAAGCACAATGATCAGCACAACAGTACCTGCGTGTGTACAAGCGTACCCATAGCTACCATGGTGAAGAAGTCGGCCAACCATGTAAATGAATATGTATGATAATTTGAATAAAGCTGTGGAAACTCTCGTCTTGTGTTTATTTACTGATTCTAGTTTGCTTAATAATTGTGCCGTACGGTAATAATAATAATAATAATAATAATTTTACATTTATATTGCGCTATTTCCATTGTAAAAATGATCAATAGCGCATAACAAGTATAATCTTAAAAATATACTTTGCAATTAAATTAAACCTACTAAAAATACTACAATCTAACTATGATACATGTAACATTGGTGGTCGGGGAATGAGGAGATGTAGATCTTAAACCAGAGATTGTTGATCGCGAGCGACACCATTTTTATGAGCCGAGTTAAAGGATACCAGAAATTCAAAACTTTAATATGGCAAAATTTACGCTTTAATAACACTGAATACTTAACTGCAAAAACTTTGTTAATGTTTGCATATTTGTTTGTTTGCTCATTAATCGTGACCCTAAAAAGATGACGTCACGGTAAGAACACAGCGTGGCTATATCATGCACAGACTAGCATTGAATACAAGTCTGCAATGTATCTACAACGTGGGAGCATCGTTTGACATAACACAACACGTGCAATATACTAACGCTGCTACAACGTATAAACGTGGTAGTAATTAACGTGACCAAACCACAACTTTGATGTCAGAACACAGCGTTTTGACGGTACAATTTTGCACTCAAACGGTTGTTAAAACGTCCCAAAACGTTCTACCCTTATTCATCACAACTTTGCAGTAACGTTACGAAAATGTCAAGACAAGACGTTGCTATGGTGTATTATGAACGGTACTTATAAGTTAACGTGACCAAACCACAATCTTGTATAAACGTTTTGATAATGTCGGAACATAATATTGTTAGGACATTAAAATATAACGTTTCACTCCAACGTTGTTAAAACGTCCCCAAAACGTTATACCTAACGTTATTCAAATGAACTTTCAAGCAACGTTACTAAAATGTCAAAAACAAAACGTTTCAAAAACATTGCAAAACTAACGTTGCTATAACGTATTATGAACGGTAGAACTAACGTGACCAAACCACAACTTTGTAGTAACGTTTTGAAAATGTCAGAACATCATGTTTTTATGACATTAAAATATAACGTTGCACTCCAACGTTGTTAAAACGTCCCCAAAACGTTATACCTAACGTTAATCATCAAACTTTGCAGCAACGTTACGAAAATGTCCAAAACAAAACGTTTCAACAACATCGCAAAACTAACGTTGCTATAACGTATTATGAACGGTAGTACGTAACGTGACCAAACCACAACTTTGTAGTAAAGTTTGTATAATGTCATAACATCATGTGTTTATGACATTAAAATATAACGTTGCACTCCAACGTTGTTAAAACGTCCCCAAAACATATATACCTAACGTTAATCATCACAACTTTGCAGCAACGTTACGAAAATGTCGAAACAAACTGTTTCCAGAACATTACAATATTAACGTTGTAATCGGACGTTGCCATGCATAACGTCAGGCAAACGTTTACATCTAACACGACCAAACCAAAAACTTTTCAGCAACGTTACGACAACGTCATGTGTTTGCTGGGAAGTTGCTGGGATAAGACCATGTAGGAATAAGAAGGAATTCCTCCATGGATAAGACCTTAGCTCGTGCATTTTAAGGGGGCAATGCAGGACAACAAATATTAATACCCGTTTTTGATAGAAATCGTGCCGTGTTTTCTGGGTTTTAATTTAAAGTATTTAAACTATTCATAGTTCAGTTTGGGTATTCTCGGGTCCGCCATCGGGATTTTGTACCACCTCGATTGTATTCTTGCTTATTTATTCTTGGCTCGTATGGGTTTTGTGAATGTTTTTTAAAGCTAGCCTTGTAATTTATGAGCCACGAAATAGATCGTTTTTGTTAAAGACAAGAAAAACGGAAAATAAATCGTATTAAATTTCCCCCTTAAATCTGTTGGAATTTTTTTTAGGAGCTCAAAATATTAGGTGTTAAGGTTCCGTTTATTTATTTTGTTCTTCCTTTTTTAAAAACAATGAAACCAGAAATAAATGTTATAAACCTAGAATTTATTTCGCTAGCCTCGCCCTAGTCTTGTTTGCAAGACGATCTTCGCGATGCGGGGCGCCCTCTAACGTACGCTGTAGATCACGCGCGAATGACCTATCGAAGGTCATTGAGTGCAGGGGGGGGCGGAGGGGGGGCCCTTCGAGGCTGTGATTGCGAAACGCTGGGGTACCGTCCATTCTCAAAATAGGGGGAACAATTTTCTCACGCGAAAAATTAAGAGTTTTTGGCATCCAATCTTAACATCTTGTCTTTTGTAGTTGTACAACGTTGTTATTTACCTTAATTTTTATCATCCAATGACAACATTTGTATTGAAAATGAAAAAAAGCAGTCGAAATTTTTTTACGTTGACGTACTGTTGATGCACGTAGAGATTGTGCACAAATACTCAAACGACGTTGACAAATACCTCCCCTAAAAAGGGCAATAATAATCGATAAATTGTGAAAAATCGTGCTTCGAACCCACTCATTTTTTTCCATTGATACGTTAAAAAAGGATGTAGCAGTGATATACTGAATTTTTAAAAAAATCTGCCTGTGAACCCCTTGCGTTTTATCGTGTTGTTTTCAAACGAAAATGGCAGAAAATGACATCGCCCCAACAAAAATTCGTGTAGATCGTGCCTGTGTACCTGGCTTTGCGGACGTTGCATGAATCACTGAAATCGGGGAGCGAGCGCGGAGAAAATGTGTACGTGTTTCAATGGTGCGCTTCGAGGTAGCGATCTATATGTATTTACTGTGTGAGATGTGTGGCTCATGAGCGTGGAAGAATGAATGAGATACATTTCAACGTTGGTGGCGCACTTTGTTGGGCCCCCCCTCCGCCCCCCCCTGATTGAGTGTATGGTACGGCGTACGTTAGAGGACGCCCGCATCGGCGGCCTACGCGCACTGCATATACCGCGATTAACATCGTCTTGCAAACAAGACTAGCCTCGCCCACGGTGATTCACTGGTCAGGATATCGATTTTATTAGATAGTCGGTTGGGAAAAATTTTAGGAGTACATTTAAATAAGTAGGCCTATCCTTTCTCTTTTTTATTTTATAAGAACAAGGACAATTACATAACTAACCTTAGGAATATATTAATTTGTTAGGACTAGGGGTTCGTAAATAAAAAGGCTCGGGTTTTTAACACCTTTTTATTTGTATATCTTAATACATTTTGTAAATAAGTAAGGCAAACGTTTGCAAAAGTACTTGCAGCCAATTTAATGACCATCGGTTGGGTCTAGAGATAAATAAATTCGCTCGAGGTCTACACCAACCAACACATTTTAAATACATTCTGTATCTGCCAGGCAAAGGTTATTGTACAAGTAAATACAATGTATCTTTGTTGGAGATAAGCGGGCCAGGACAACATTCTTTGAGTAGCACTTTGTGTTGAGAGAATGTCTGCGCTGAAAGAAAAAAGTCAACACCAAATGACAATGAAGTTTTTCTGGACTGGACTTCAGGATTGGATAACGATCTTGTCACTGGAAAGTAGTGAGCGGTGCTACGGCTTTGATGATGGTCTTTTCAAGAAACTCGGTCGGGTGGGTCATCACTCAGTCACTTGGAAATCTTGCGGTTACAGTCTAGTCGGCTACTCATGTTTTGAAACGGCTCTTTTTGTTGCAAGATCGTCTCGATTAGGAGATGCATCGCCATTAAAAAAAATCGTGTGCGTTCAATAATGCGTCTTATGCGGCGGTGCGCCTTATCTGTTGGCGTTTGAATTTTTTTGGTGATTTTAGGGACCTGCGCCTTATCTGCAGGAAATTACGGTGCATATTGTACGCGTTCACCGTTGTTTTCTGAAAAATCTTAAATTGTAAGGGGTTAGCCTTAGATTTTTCTCCAAAATGGGCCAAAATTTAAATTTAATGAAAAATTAGGAATTGTAAGGCGTTAAATTTGCAACAAATTGAGTTTTCTACAAAAAAATACATTTGTGAGGGGTTAGCCTTGGATTTTTCTCAAATGGATTTTCTAAAAAACAACTGAATTGTAAGGGGTTAGTTAGACTTAGAATTTGCCAAAAAATCAACAATAGTAAGGGGTTAGCATTTAGTTTTATGAAAAATTGTAAGGGGTTAGCTTAGGATTTTTACAAAAAAAATAAAGCTCTAATTTAGGCAGCTGTATCAATAAAGAACCAACACACACCACTCAAAGCCCCCTTTTGTTTTATAATACATGTATTTACATTTACTTTTTTATTTGTTCCACTTGTCGGGTTTGATTAAAAATTATCCCCTAATCTACATGTAGACAACAAAAAGCAGCACAATTTTATGAAATAAAAACCTTGGATCAATATTTGACTATTATACCGGGTCTATACATCGTAACAAATAGCTACTTTATGGCTATATACACACAATGCTCATGTCATTTCTAATAAAAAAATAATTGAAAAAAAAATACATTTTGTGATCATCATCATAACCACCGCAAATGAGCTGTAAAGTCTACAATTTTACTTTTGGAGGTTGATGTAATTTTCAAAAGAGAGTACATCCTGATCACCCGCTTTAAAATGTTGGCTTCACGTCGTCAGTGTACTCTTGCTCTAAACAAGCCGCTCAACTTGTGAGATTTTCACGTGAGTTTAGTCAGATCACAGAGCAAGGAACAGCTCTATGGTTAAGATTTATATGGATTTCTAAACTGATTGTCTTGAAAACAAACGTGGTTTTTACAATTTTCTAAAATGATGATCAATCTGAATTTCACGGAGGTAAAAGAAAAAAAGTACGAACTTTTGATTTCTGGAACAAAATATAAATTGACAACCGACTGATTTTTTGAAGGTTTGGTCCCTTCTTCCAAATCAATAGGTGCGACTTGACAGCCCGTTCGTGGTGGGTGGTCAATATTAATACATCAAGCATTTCCCTATCAACAAGATTTATGGGCAGTCTAATTAAAACAAAAAAGACTACAATGTACATCAGGTATGCAAAAATATTTAGCTATATTTTGTTAAACAGAGATCGGATAAGAAATACATTTTTTTGTTGATTTTAGGTTTGACACCATTTGACATTTTGTAAAAAATTGTCCCAGGACATTAGAAACGTAAACCATTACAATGTACATGTATGTTTTTTGTAATCGTTATTTACCATGTTTTTTTAATTTTGAAAAGGTTTAATTAAAGGTAGGATACACCATTTGCAGACATAAAAAATGTTTAATACCAAATTATTAAGAAATATCTAACTTATTTTAAAGTAAATAATGATTCTAGGCATCCAGCCAAATGACTGCGCTAGATATCCTGTAATTGTTCCGAAAAATCCTGTTATTGTTCACGGTCGCCGTTTTACACAGAGCCCAACTGCTGGAATTCGGTATTCTTTTTCCATTCTTTGGCATTTCAGAAAGGTTGTCGTTAATATTTAAAAAATGGTTCCCCCTTACAACTGGTCTTGAATGCAAGGCTGCGCTGGCTATGCAATTTGCAGAATAATCAAGGCTAGACTCTCAAAATGTGGGAGCGGTGCATGGACGCATACAGTACAGCGTGGTCTATGCAGCGATGATCACCATTCGCACAACCTTGAATGCAAGGCTACCTGAGAACTCATAACAATACAAAGTGATGGGCTAAAATAATGAGATTATCATCCTTTATAACATGTTAAATGCATTTTTGTATCCACATATGTAACTTTTCCTCATGATGGTCACTTTGTCACCAGGTTAACATGTGCAAACATTTTACACTTAACAAGAACAAGGATTGGTTTCCATTATGGAATCATAGAGCAAGTTAATAATCCAATGAGAATTTACTCAATTCCAAATCTAATGAAAACATTTCTGCCCGTTCTCAACAGACTTTTACAAAGAAATAACAGAATACACCAGTCAAATAGGCAGATAAAGCAAAACCGTTGAAAAATAGAAAAAATAAGTTAATACAGTGGAATGCCGCTATAACGGACATTACAGGATCGTTTTTGTTCGGTATAGCGTTTTTCACCCGCCGGTCCATCAGGTACCCATTTTTCGAAATGGCGTCCGACCCAGTAGCCACCCGTCACTCTTTAACATAAAGCACCGATTGGATGACGTTTGGGAATGTGCAAACGGCCCGAATATCATTTTACGTACCCACAAACCTGTTGAACTATTGTTAACCAGTTCGCGGCGGATGACGTATATAAACGCAAACATTTTCAAAAATTCAAAACGGATGACGCATAAACACGCCAAGTTCAAGTTCGGAAATGTATGTCAGCAGCAAGCAAGGCCATGTGCTTCCCGGCACTATCAGCCTGAACCCGCTTCAGATTGAGTTTCTTTAAAAATAATCGCAAACGACGTGAACTGGTTAACAACAATCTTTGGTGTGTTTGGACACAAGGAGGGTGTTCGGTATAGCGGCGTTCCACTGTATGCGTTGATATCACCACACGTACATACCTTACTTCTAAAAAATCTTAACTATTTTCAATCACGTTGAAAATTTAGACTATCTAGAATATGCAAAATAAAAATCAATGTACATGTGTGTGTGAATGAGCTGTACATTAGAATCGCGAGTATTAAGTGTCAACTGCAATGGCCAATTCATTTGCTGTATGTCGGGTATAATTGTCAGCCCATTTCGAGGAAGTTGGACTAGAACAATCCAAGACCAGACATTTTAAGTTCATAATTGAATGTCAAATGAACTACAAGGGAAACTGGCCAGGTGCAGTTAATACTACATGTATTTTGAAAATTGAACAAAGAAATTGCCTTGAGTGGGGTTTGAACCAGCGACCTCTGGATTGCCATTCCGGTGCTCTACCAACTAAGCTAAAATGTTTTTGTAGCTGTACGCAGAGTTTGAGTCCCTGCAAGTCCATCACAATTCCTTCAGTCTTAAAAGGTAGGATACACCATTTGCAGATATCAAGAACAAAATTTATTACCGAATTATTAAGAAATATCTTACTTATTTGAAAGTGAATAATGATTGCAGGCATCCAGCAAGATGATTGCGCTAGATATCCTATAATTGTTTTCCGAAAAAATTCACGATCACCGCACGGTAATCGCATTCGCAACAAAAACGAACATAAGAACCACTGGCCGACACCAGTTGAAAACGAACGCCATTTTTTTGTTGCTTTTCTTTAGCATCCATGATTGTAAAACTTCAGACAGGTTAGTTAAACTAATTTTACTATAAAATACAACCCTCAAATCCACCGATTCCTAATAATTCAAGCAATTACAATGGTGTGTCCTACCTTTACATCCACCCATTCCTGACAATTCAAGCAATTTATACCAATGGTGTATCCTACCTTTACATCCACCCATTCCTGATAATTCAAGCAATTACCAATGGTGTATCCTACCTTTACATCCACCCATTCCTGATAATTCAAGCAATTACCTACCTTTAAGTCAAGTCACTAGCTAGCTAAACGAACTGTTAACAAAAGCACTCATCAACCAGTTATATAGGACTACCTTTATGAAAGGACTTGCACGGACTCGGATACAACTCTGGCTCCCCGATGAAAATTCCCCCCAAAACCTGACCTACTGTTCAGGCCGAGAGTTCACACTTGCTGCGAGCGTACCAGCTTTACAGTTGCATACTGTACACAAATCTAGTACAACAGAAAGCCAGCATATTTACAAATCATCTCCTTTTTTTTTGGTAAGAAAATATTGGCAGGAGTGTTTACTAGTGCTCATAGTTTCACACTATAATGAAATCGATTTCTAAAAGATTCAAAAAGGCTTTTTGAGCACAAAACTAATCATATACATGTAGCAATAAATACTTTAAATCGTTGCACATTCATGCCCTTGCTCACGTTCACATCCACTGCCCTCTTCAATGGCGACACCAACCAGGTATCTCTTCCACAAACATTTTGTTTGAAAGCTAGCCAAGATGTCACATCATTGTGCGCGACTCTCCACCATGCTTAAAGGTGCAATATACCTTTAGCAGCTATCAACCAAAGTAATCAACCAAACAAACGTTGAAAAACTTACTTGTTGTAAAGATATTGATGATTGAAAACTCCCTGTGAAATTATTCCTTCTGGCATGCAGTAATTTTGAAGAAAATAACAAAAGCACGTCATTTCCAAACATGCATCTCGGAGATGCGCAAATAGTGCGGGCGCTACTATTGGTCAGTTCAGTGCGTGACACTGCGAGTAGCTGCAATACGCTGGCTGAGAACGCGCCCTGAACGCAGATTGTGGATGCAATTCAAATTGTGACGTATATAAACGCAAAGTTTTCCCCAGATTCTAAACGGATGACGCATAAACACGCCACGTGCAAGCCTGGAAATATCTGTCAGCAGCGAGCAAGGCCGGAAATGCGTGGGTGTGCTTCCCGGCACTAAACACGCTTCGATACTGGTTGAAATTGAAATCTTAGAATATTGTTTAATGACATTCTTTTGTTATTTTCTTCAAAATGGCAGCATGCCAGACGGAATAATCTCACAGGCAGTTTAGAATGATTAATATCTTTACAACAAGTAAGCTTTTCAACAGTATTTTGGTTGGTTACTTTTTGGATAGCTGCAAAAGACGAAGCCAGGGATTCCAAAAGGCCCCAAAGCCATTCTTGCAGCCAAATAAACCCAAACTCGCTCGTGTAATTTACTAAGAACCATACCCATCCTGGCAAATCCCAACACCATTTGGCAAACTGTACACACAAACTGTGATTCTTGAGGTATGCCTAACCCAGTGTAAAAAACTCAGTTTCGGAGTCCAGGGGCCGATTTCACGAAAATCGTCTTATCTTACAACTCATCTTAGGACGAGTTCCAGCTCAAAGATCGATCTTGGCTAAGACATGTTCTAGATCGATTTCACTAAACCCATCTCATGAAAGACGCATTGCAACTACCAATTTGAAGGCTGTTTCATGTTTGTTTTTACCGCTAGTGGAAACAGTCGTTGAAAAGAAACGCGCAAACCAACTTCCCGCGCACGCGCGTGCATAGAAATTGAACTTTCACCAGAAAACTAGTCTGTGCAATACAATCGCGTACGGTAGTTCTGCACGGTCTATACAACAGAGTCGACAAGATGTTGGCGTATATTGGCGTATATTGGCGTTGGCATATGTTGGCGTAAATATTTTGTTTAAAAAAAATACACACGTATCCCATCAAAACTCTTTTCACATTTGTTTCTTCTTCAAAACAATAACTCTAGGCCGACATTTTGTCTTCAACGAAAAGATAATGCAATGATTTCCAGACGATAAGACGATATGAGATAAGACGACCCTCGGACCAATCCTAAGTTAAGACAAGTTCAGCCACGTTGCTATGAAAGTTAGGACGTGTTGAACCCGTTTTAACTTTGGTGAAATCTCTCCAAGGAGGAGTTGCGAGTTAGGACGAGTTATTACTCTTCCCAAGTCCCGTCTTAGCGTTTTCGTAAAATCGGCCCCAGTACCCATTCTAACAGAATCCAACAAAACCTGGTGTTGGAGTTTGACTAAAAATGGGGATCGTTCGGGATAATATTGTTTGTACCAGTACAGAGCTCCCTATCTACACGTACATTCAAAGCGGGTTGGACTGTTTATCATTTGATGTGCATTGGCGGTGGCGTTGGCGTTGCAATGTGATGGTAGACTTTGTCTGGTTTTCGCTTGCGTCGTCTCTCTCCGTCTTCCCCGCTACTCGAGGGGCGCGCTGGCATGGCTAACGGGGCGTTAGTGACTACCCCGTGTAGCAGCTGCACATAATCGGGTAGGTGTTTCTCTATCAGCTCATTGAAGATACAGTCCAGAGCCGAGGCTGTCAGCCCAATTTCCGATTCTTCCTGTTCGACAAAAGGTGACCACAACCCTTAAAATTAGTCAATTTTTTTCAAAAGTAACATTAAAGGGATCGTATACGTTTGGTAATTACTCTAAAAATTAATGGCAATAAAAACTTACTTGGTAAGAAGTAGAGCAGCTTTGGATAGTATAATTCATTTATAAAAACTTTTCACTTCGAAGTTCTGCGGTTATGGAAAAAGATATCACTTTTTATCCCCAAAAATTTGAATCTGAGAAGCGTTACTGCAGTTACGTTTCTCAGATTGTGTATTCCAATGCAAATTATTCTTTCTGCGTGGACAAAACCGCTCCAGAATTTCGGCAATATCTCAAAATCGCTACCACCTTTTGAATTTAAATTTTTACAGGTTAGTTTTATGGTATATATCTATAACTATATAGGATTGAAACAAACAGTGGGTTTCAATTACCAAACGTATACGATCCCTTTAAGCCAGGTCGGTTTTCCAACTGCCATATGCACAACAAAGATTTTACAATTTTTCTTTTGAGTTGACACTGTGAGGCCTGAGGTTTTCGTTGAAACAAAAAACCTGAAAAGTAAACAGCAGGCGCAGTTTTCAATTTTTGTAATGCGTGAAAAGGGGACCTATTGTTTTACTTTTCATGTTTATCGTTCCAACAAAAGGTTTTCACGTCTTTGGGCCTCACAGTGTAAACATTTTATCTTACGAGTTCATAAGCCTTGTGGGTAGCAACACATTTTGAGAGATTGTCATGTTCTTATTCCGTAACCTTTCCATGCGCAACAAAGTGCAGCAGGTGGACCTGATGGATCCTCTCGCACTGAGTAAGGTTGGGACTTGGACAAATGATGCAATCTGATGCGTGTGGAAGGCAACTCGCAGAATACCCCTTGGGGATTATAGGGTTAACCCTCTTATGGTTTTACCTTTCAAAACCTTTCAAAATCTACTTAATGGGCAAAATGGCTAACAATAAGTATGAACCTTTCAAAATGCTCCAGAATTTGTTGCTACTGCACTACTACATCTTTCACACCAGTTTGTTCAGAGAGTTGTTTTACCTTTCGAAATCTTTCATAGGTTCCTTTTGTCAGACAGTTTTCTCACCTTTCAAAACCCTTCAGTCCAGAAACTTGAAAAGGTATTGTTTTTCTCACACCAGTTCGTTCAGAGAGTTGTTTTACCTTTCAAAATCTTTCATAGGTTCCTTTTGTCAGACAGCTTTCTCACCTTTCAAAACCCTTTAGTCCAGAAAACTTGAAAGGTTTTTAAAGGTCTGACAGCTCTATGGTAACTGCACTATATATAGGAGGGTTAAGGAACAGTTCCCAAACTGTTTGGACAGCGAAGTGTTTTTAGGTGTTTTGTTCGAACAAATGTTCCCATCGTCTCTTCGCTTGCACGAAGAAAAAAATAACAAAAAGTTACCACGTCCCCCATAGCCTTGTGTGCATTTATCTGCTGCGTTTATCCCAAGAGAAAAATATTGTGCACATGCACAGTTGAAATGCTGGACTGGCATTAACCCTCGCTCTTGTTTACACTTTAACGACCTTCAATAGTCCCCCCCCCCCCAAAAAAAAAAAGCCCTATGGTTTTTTACATGGCACTCAAAAACACTCCAAAGAATGCCATAGGAAACTGCAGGTCAACTGGATCATGCTATGAGGCCACGGTGTATTACACTAATGAGCAAAGCCATATGCCCATTTACAGAAGTGCTCTTCTTGGAATGGTAACGAAGGTTACAATATTTCATCTACATGTATGACCCAAGTTTGATTGGAATTAGACCTCAACTTTACATATAAGACCAATTTTTCGAAAATGTTTACAGAAACGACACATAAGAAGTTTGTACAGACATAAATAATGATTGCATAGTCTCTTTCGGAACTTCGTACAGGCGAGACAAAAAGTCCAGTTTTCCTAGCACACAAACCGAATTGGAAAGTCACTAAACCCAACCAGTGTAGCAGTTGTATTTTTCAAGGCACTTTATAGTGTACCTAACCCGGTTTTCCCTTGAACCTTGTTTCATGGTTAATTTGTCGAAGAAAAATACAAACGTTAACGCAAGTCGGATTCGAACCACAGACCTTTCGATCCATAGCTCTCCTCTCTACCAACTTTTCCATTGGTGAGTTGGTTGAGAAAGCCGTTCTTTATAATTCGTCATAGTTAACCCTAACCCTCCCAAATCCTCCAAAATCAATACGATTTTGCACACACCCTAGGGAGTTAGGGATAATGTATGAGTTACCATTGCTCTTTCTCATGAATATACATTCACGCACCGCCCAGGTCCTGAACTAAAATATATATCGCGAACCGCTACACCGGTTAGTATTAAGTGTCTTCCACCGAATTTGACGGTCTTACGATACTCACCCCGTTGTACACATGGCAGTTTCGGATCATCAGTTTGAAGTCGTCAACAAATTCTAGTATAGTCTGGTAATGGTTGAAATGAGATGTCTGCAGCCGGCTCCGTATGGTACCCAGCTCCATCGGGTGTTGTATGATCTTGTGGTAGTTTGGCACCTGACCAAAGGACAAACATGTTTTTAGACTTCTGGTGGTTATACCCAGCATGATATGAGACCAAGGGACTCCCCCCTTAGTCCCCCATACAGGGTTCTAGTCACGGTTCTCGCCCGGCACTTGGGTTCAAATTGGCTGTGCCGTCCGGCACATTGTTTTAAAAAAAATTTTTAATTTTTTTTATTTAGTGTGTTTTTTTAATCAAATTATGGGCACAAAAGAAAGAGAGGAGATACAAAGTCATGTTAATCATGTTCATGTAGTAATTTATTTTATTAGCTAAGCTAGACTTTCACAGAAACATGCAGAAATGAACTGGACCCCCGGCCGTGAGACGCGAGAGCTCCGCTCGCATCGCTTCGCAATCTGATAATTTACCCGGCACTAAAAAGGTCCTAGCTAGAACCCTGCCCCCATACCTATACACTCTCTAGACTATTGTTACCTAACGCACCCCCATAAAAAACCTAAAAAGAATTCCTGAGAAATCACAACATTCCGCAAGCACAATGACCACCACAAAGGATGGGGTTCCCTTAGTCTCAAATCTTGATTCATATGCTGGTGGTAGTCATTACATTCCCAGCTTAAAATTTAGTTCTGCCTAATAAAACCACATCTAGCAGTATTTGCTAAAACAATACTAACCTCTCAAACCCATCTGTTTCTGAAAATTACGGCAAAAGCAAATGATGTATATTCCCTTTAAAGGCATCGCACAGCATTGGTTTTTGGCCATTAAAGTAATCCATATTTTCTGTGAATAAAGATATATGTAGTAAAATTCCCTTGTGAAAGTTTCAGCCTCATTGGTCATTTTGTAACAGGTTATTCTGTTACTTACGAGTTCTGCTCTACAGGTATTAAAGATACGACAGGACGACACGCAAATACTGTTCAAGGTTTAATCCAACTCAGGGTGTTTTCGGTAACGATAAACTGTCAGCCATCTTGGCATAAGAATAACTACCCAGCATGCACCTGGAATGTACGGAGTCCTAAACTATCAAAATAATACCGCTACACTCTCCCCTCCGAGACTATGTCTGGGGTAAAAAGATAAGTTTGTAGAAAAACAGTATTTCAATGTGCACCGTCAATGGTCAGTTCTGGCTTTCTTAATGGAAAAGTAATCAAGGTTACGGCATTCCTATATGCTCAAATCTTCTACATGCTGGTATATAAAAAAATATAAGTACTTAATTACATGAACAAAATTGAGTTTTACACTGTATGCGATAAAACAAAGACTTTTTTGTTCTTTCTAAGGTGGCATAAATCAGCAGTCTGTACCTTGGTCCTAGAGACAGTGGTAAACAGGGTGAATAACTGAAACAGTTTTTTGTTTTTTTAAAACGTTTAGTTGCACACACAAAATGAAAAATGTTCTTGCTCATGAAACAAAAGGTAAACACTTTATAATAGACTGGCACTCGGTCTTGATAAAAAATATATATCACAAAACAAAGGTACGCTGTCCTTAGCATAGGCTGAAACAAACAGCATTCCAGCACAGCTTGAAAAATGCTGCTGTTACAGTCCATTAAGACAAACAGTTCTTTGGCAAGAGACTCACTGTGGGACGGGTTTGACCTGGTCAATGTGTACCACGAGTTCTTTGTGGGGCTTGTTGGTATTGGCCAGTTTGAGGTTGACAGGCGTGAGAACTTCTTTGACAACGAAAGGTCCTTTCCAGCGAGGTGCCAGTTTAGCACTAAACTTCTTGGATGCGTTCGACTGTGGGTGAGTACGAACCATGACCATGTCACCCTTGGTCAGCACAATGTTGGTACGCGACTTGTCGTAGTAACGTTTGCGTCGGTCCTGTGCCTGGTCTCGATGCTTGTTGGCTTGGTCGTGGATTCGTTGTACGTCTGTTGCTGGGTGGGCAAAACATCTGTTGCCAACTTGTTTGACAGCGGTGTTTGAATACTACGCCCGAACATGAGGACAGCGGGTTCGACTCCTGTAGTCTCGTGAGTTGCTGTGTTTAAAGCGAATGCGAATTGGGCGACGTGAGTGTCCCATGTGCGATGGTCAGATCCGGTGTAGGCCTGAAGCATTTGTTTGATGTTCCGGTTAACGCGCTCTACCCAGTTTGATTGGGGATGATAAGGCGAGATGAACAACTGTTCAACCCCCCAATCACTACAGACGGAGGAAAGGGCCCGACTGGTAAACTGTGGGCCATTGTCTGAAAGGAGCGAGCGTGGTGCTCCAAAACGGCAGAACAACTGGCGAACAATTGTGCAGGCGACGGTTTTCCCACTAGCCGTGCTGAGTGGAAAGATTTCAGTCCATTTTGAGTAGTGGTCAGTCGCAACTAGTAGATATTCATGGCCACCATAGGACTTGGGTAGGGGGCCCATGAGATCAACAGCAACGATTTGCCATGGTGCATCTGACCGTGTCGAGAGCATGAATCCTGCTGGTTTACGATAAAGCGGCTTGGTCTGCTGGCATGTAGGGCAACCACGTATGAAACTGCGAACTGACCCTGACATTCCCTGCCACCAGAGGTGCTCGCAGAAAATTCGGCAGAGAGTTTTTGTTCGTCCTAGGTGACCAGCGATCGGTTTGGCGTGGCACTCATGCATAACATCTCTCTGGAGGTTTTTTGGGACAACAATTGCCCATGATGACTTTAAAAAACGCATGAGTAGACCATCGTGGATGCGATATCTGTCGGCTTGGCCCTGAATACGTTTAGCGATGTGGGGACCATCTGGCAACTGATTATGCTGTAGGAAGTTGTACATGTGCGAGAGATCTGGGTCAACAGACTGTGCTGCACGAAGGCGATCGCGTGTAAGAACAGCAGTATCAGCAATATAGCTGCTGTCGGTCGAGGTAGTGGTGTCCCATTCAAGTTCTTTTCGGTGTTCCCAACGAAGTTGGCGGCATGCAGGACATGAAAATCTTGCTACGTTGGCGGCGCGTTTCGGGCGGATGCGTACGCATTTCGTGTGGAACCACCCATTGCAGTCATCACACTGCACCCAGTCAATCAATGCGTCTTTGGGATCAAGACACACGGCCGCAGCACAGAGAATCGTGGAGTTGTCTCGATCACGTGTGGTAGTGGTGGGTACAGTATCTGGTGAGCTGTCAGCTGATGCAGGCGCAGAATGGGGTGGTGTCGGAGTGAGTAAGGGGTTAGCTTGTACCACTCCAACAACATGCGGGGACTCTGAAACTCTAGAGAGGGCATCAGGGACCACATTCAACGGACCGGGGCGGTACACAACGTCAAATGTGAAGTCCTGTAGACGTAAGACCCAGCGGGCGAGGCGGCCTTTCTGCTTGGATCTGCGGAACAGCCAACACAAGGCTTGGTGGTCAGTCACTACGCGACAGTGGCGACCCTCTAAATAGGGGCGCCATTTCTCCAAGGCCCAAACAACAGCCAAGCATTCTTTCTCTGTTGCACTGTAGTTTCGTTCAGCACTAGAGAGAGCTCGGCTAGCGAAAGCTATTGTTCGAAGACCATCCTCCTGTTGTTGGAGAAGAATAGCACCCAGTCCAACGTTACTCGCGTCAGTGTGAACGGAGAAGGGTAAGTCGGGATCAGAGAAACCGAGAATTGGCTGTGTTGTGAGTGCGAATCGTAGGCAGTCGAAGGAATGTTGACATGCGGGAGACCATGTCCAGGTAACATCCTTTCGACGTAGTTGGTACAGGGGCTCAGCCGTGTCGGACAGGTGGGGAATAAACTTCTGATACCACCCGATCATTCCCAAGAAACGTTCTAGTTGTTTCCGTGTCTGGGGAACTGGGTAGTCTTGAATTGCTGCTACCTTGTCTGGATTCGGACGCAGGCCTTTCTCGCTTACAACATGTCCCAGGTAAGACATTTCGGAGCAAGCGAAATTGCATTTCTCAAAGTTTACGGTGAGACCAGCGGCACGTAGTTTGGCAAACACTTCGCGAAGATCAGCAAGGTGTTGATCAACATCTTGGGAGTAGCATACGATATCATCGAGATATACGTAGCATGTGCGTCCAATGAGGTCTCCAAGCACCTCCGACATAAGGCGCTGGAAACTCGCCGGACCGTTGACTACTCCGAAGGGAAGTACTGTGAAGTGGAATAACCCCTCTTCACAGATAAAGGCCGTTTTCTCAGCGTCCTCGGGAGCCATGCCCATTTGCCAATAGCCACTGCGGAGATCCAGGGAGCTGAAAATCTTGGCCCCGTGGAGAGAGTCAAGTATGGAGTCGATAGTGGGCATTGGGTACGCGTCAAGTTTTGTCTGTTTGTTCAGTTTGCGATAGTCCACACAGAACCTGAAATTACCATTTTTCTTGGGAACCAGCAGCACTGGCGATGCCCATGGTGATTTCGAAGGCACAATCTTTCCAGACTGTAGCAGTGTCTCGATCTCTGCACGTAGGGTGTGACGACGATCTTGCGAAAGACGATACGGGGGTGAGCGCTGGGGTTGAGAATCACCTACGTCGATGTAGTGCTGTGCAATGTCTGTCCGTCCTGGTTGGTCAGACATTACATTGGGAAAGTCATTCAGTAGAGTGTCTATGCGATGGAGATCATTGCCCGTGAGGATTGGTTGGTCTAGGTGCGAAGAAGTCCTTGGAGGCAAATCTTCGTCCATCGACACGACCGGTTCTGCACAACATGGAGGAGGGGCAGGGGTGCCCAGCATAGGGAACTTGAAGAGGTGTTCCTCCATGGAACTAACTGTCCAGTAGCAGTTGTTCGCGAAGTCAAGTGTGAGATGGGCCTTGTGCACGTAGTCCATCCCGAGCAGGATAGGGGTAGGTAAGCTGTGAACCCGGTGTAAGCGGAGCATTGCGTCTGTGCCGCCTACACAAACTTGTACTTCAACCGTTCCAAGCGTAACCAGCTCAGAACCATCCACCATGATCAATGTCTCGCTATCTGCTGGGCCAGTAGAAAGATCAAGCTTATTACAGAGTTCGTCTGTAATCAAGGATCGACCAGAACCTGTGTCTACTAGTGCAACGACATTGTGGCTGTCGTCAATGGCTGCTTCAACCAAAGGCCCGTTTCCATAGGTCATGTTTGACTGCAGAAAATTCACCTTAGGCTGTTGAGGCTTGTCGTTGGCCTTGGGCGGCAGCGAAGCTGTGGGTTTCGCGTGTGGCAGTGAGCTCGTATTTGAGTTTGGAGGTGAAACTGGGCAATCCTGCACTCTGTGCCCAATTTGCTTGCATCGATAGCAAACGCTGGTGTACTGCCCAGGTCGACTCTGTCGAGGAGGCGGTGTTGACTTGTTCGGTGGTTTGTTTCCAGTGAAAGGTGACTTGTTTGGTGAGAAAACAGGTTTATCAGGAACCTGTTGTGTCGACGAGTTGTTTCTGGGACTGTTCTGGAAGGCCATACTGTTTGACCTTTGGTGAGACAGGTACTCGTCCGCAGCCCGGGCGAGCTCGGACACTGTGTTCAGTTTCCGTTCCTGAAGTTTAAGTCGTAGGGCTTCGTTGCGCACCGTGGACAGAAACTGATCCATCATAATAAGATGGAAACAGCGCTTCACCTCTGGAATCTCAGCCGTCTTCTTATCACTTTGCAACCACTTGATGAAATCGTGTTCCAGTCGATGTGCATAGTCCTCGAATGTTTCATCACCTTTTTTGAAGTCTGACTTGAACTTCATTCGGTATGCTTCGGGAGTACAGAAATATCTCCGTTCAATTGCCTCAACGATTTTGTCAAAATCCTGCTTGTCTTCCTCGTTCAATCCGTAGAACACCTTCTGGGCTTTGCCAGTTAGGTAGGGTTCAAGCAGTCGTGGCCACTCTGACTTGGGCTTCTTGGCCGCGGTTGCCAGGCGTGTAAATGTCGACATGTAGCATGTTATGTCATCATCGCTGCTGAGTTTGTGGAAATCAGGGAGCTTTGGGCCCAGCTGTACCACAGGAGGTTTTTTGTTTGCCTCTGTGACAGCATCCACCAAGGATTTGCACAGTTTTTCAGTCTGCGATTGGCGGTTATGTTCCATCTCCTGGATGAATTTCAGAAGTTCCGACGTTCCCAATCCAGGGGGCGGTGTTGTCTCTTCGACCAGATGTGGGAGGTCACAGAGACTTGCGACTCTTTCCTGCTTTGACTTGACCTCACTCATGTCAATGTGATTCAGTTTACACAGTTTGGTGATGTAATCAGCCGTAAAACGGCGTAAATATATCTCCCTATCAGACATGATTCACTTAATGTCCGTATAAGACATGTACAGTTAGTATCTGAAGCTTGTATGTAGACGATATGTCTCGCGAAAACAGCGTGAAAAATGGACGGTAGCCAGAAGGACATCCAAAAAACGAGGGAATGCTGGCTCGGAAAATCCACAAAAAGCACAGTTAAACACACGTAAAGTTGCTTAACAAATCACGCAATGTTCTTTCAGTAGAAAAATCAGCAATACACAGTTGGGAGTGTACATAGTTATTTTATCTTCGTTTTATGTCGATAAAGTTTTAGCGATTGAAAAACGTGGTGACAGACACCTTGAAAAGTTCGCGATAAAAATCCACAAATATCTCAATCCCTTAAAGCAATCCAGTCTACGACGCCAGTGTAACAGGTTATTCTGTTACTTACGAGTTCTGCTCTACAGGTATTAAAGATACGACAGGACGACACGCAAATACTGTTCAAGGTTTAATCCAACTCAGGGTGTTTTCGGTAACGATAAACTGTCAGCCATCTTGGCATAAGAATAACTACCCAGCATGCACCTGGAATGTACGGAGTCCTAAACTATCAAAATAATACCGCTACACTTTTATGTCCAAGCGTTTTCTGAACGATTTCTCACCGGCATCGGCGGATTAATTCTCGTCTAATAAGACCAAAACTAATTGTTTTACTCATTTCTCAACCACTATAGCATTTTAGGCAAAATTATTCCATGGGAAGTTTTCTAACATCATCATGTTTATACCGTGTAAGTTATTTGTAAATCTGTGAACATTTATTGTTTTCGAGATTCCCAAAAGTTAAGCGGGGCCTTTAAGCTGAACATTAAAAAAATATTACCAATTCATTATTTTGTGTATATTTCTTCACTACGACCTGTGCCAAGTTCCATTTTATTTTGCCAGAACGACTCACAAATGGTCTGTATACAGATGTTCTCATATTGACTGACTTACCGATCGGCTCACTGGATCATGGAATGGTATACTCTCTTCACTGCAATAAAGTTCTAGAAGCACTTTCTCACAATGCTGAAAAAAAGAACCAATCACAAAATGAGTAAAAGTCTTCTAGAAGCACTTTCTCACAATGCTGAAAAAAAAAACCAATCACAAAATGTGTAAAAGTCTTCTAGAAGCACTTTCTCACAATGCTGAAAAAAAGAACCAATCACAAAATGTGTAAAAGTCTTCTAGAAACACTTTCTCACAATGCTGAAAAAAAGAACCAATCACAAAATGTGTAAAAGTCTTCTAGAAGCACTTTCTCACAATGCTGAAAAAAAAGAACCAATCACAAATTGAGTAAAAGTTGCATTCAGCTTGACGTCACATAACACATTACATCACTTCAAAAAACAAGTTCTGGTCTTTGTACCTACCAAGTTTTAACCAAATCAAAACTAGTCCTGCAGATACAATATCCAGTTCGCGCCGGAGGACATATAAACACGCAAAGTTTTCCCCAGATTCAAAACGAATGACGCATAAACACGTCACGAGCAAGGCTGGAAATGTCTGTCAGCGGCGAGCAAGGCCAGAAATGTCTGTCAGCAGCGAGCAAGGCCGGAAATGTCTGTCAGCAGCGAGCAAGACCGGAAATGCATGGGTGTGCTTCCCGGTACCATCGGCCTGAACCCGCCTCGGATCGAGGTTCGTTAAAAATAATCCCGCGCCTTGCCTCAATGATGTTAAAATAATCCCGGCGCGAACTGGTTAACCCCAACTACCCTAAGCCCACCAAACTCCAACTGCAGGTTCTGCTAGGTTTTGACAGTTTTTGAGTGAATTCAATTTTTAGAAACTTTTATAAACTTTGCCCTTTTACCAAAAGTGTAACATTTCATGTTTTCTAAGATTGACCTGAAGGGTCATGACCCTTGACCTGCCATACCATCTTTTCATTCTCCGGTAGCGCTGAGCTGATTCGCCGTTTCCGCCCGCTGCTGAAGGGCGATTGGCTCCTTGCATTAGTGATGCTCTCCGGTGACTGACACAACGTGCACACCCAGGAATCACTGCACAGAGATAACGCACAGTTAATGGGGCACAAGGTTTCTAAATTCGCTACCCTGAGGCAGGGTTGTAGTCGAGTCCCTGCAAGTCCATTCACAAGTCTTTTCGTGAAGCCAGTCACAAGTCCCTTTATAAAGGCAGTCACAAGTAACTGGATGAACAATGACAAAGGATTGCTTTTGTCAAAGCTGATTTGAATAGCTTGTGATTTAAATTGGAACTGAAAGACTTGTGATGGACTTGCAGGGACTTACAGGGACTTGCAGGGACTTGTGATGGACTCGACTACATCCCTGCCCTGAGGTGAGGTAACCTGGACACAATGGACACCTGGACACAATAGGAGTCAAAAGGTCTCCACAGGGTAATTTCTATAAATGAATAGGTCTCTACAACAGTATTAAAAGTATTACAATTTTTTTTTTTTAATCAATTTTTAATGCTGATCAGCCGAACAGTCGGCGTTGGAAACAACTTTTTTTGTTTTGTTTAAATACATTTTCTTTGAAATTGATTTCACACCTGTGAAGGGTACAAGCCAGCTAGACTGGTTCCCTGACCGTACAATTCCCAACGTCTATAAATTGCTCCGTTTCATCTCAAGTGGAGTCTGGAAACCAGACTACAAGAACATGGTTAGTTTTCCTGATTTTTCCAGCAAAACGTCAAACAAGTCAGTGCGACGATGTTTGCTATAACATACGACCCCCCAAAATACATAAATTTGTTACAGCAAAATCAAATGATGTACACTTCCTTTAAAAAGTAGGATACACCATTTAAAGATATCAAAAAAAAATTACTACCAAATTATAAAGAAATATCTTACGTATTTGAAAATAAATATTGATTGTAGGCATCCAGCAAAATTATTGCGCTAGATATACTGTAATTGTTCCGAAAAATTTAATTTGATTAAAAAAAATCACAATCGCCAGACGGCGATCGCAAAAAAAAAGAACAACATAAGAAAATCGCCCGACGCAGGTAGAAAACGAACGCCGTTTTTCTTGCTTTTCTCAGCATCCACGATTGTAAAACTTCGGGCAGGTCAGTTAAACGATATTTACTACAAAATACAACTCCCCAAATCCACCCATTCATGATAATTCAAGCAATTACCAATGGTGTATCTAACTTTTGGGCAGTGTACGATACATCATATAATTGGCGGAAATGCCCAGTATTCATTTTATCAACAGTTTGTTGAATAGATTTTGTACGTACATGTACATCCCAGCGGTACACTTGATCTCCAGAAGCCTACTCAAGATATTTAAAAAGTTGTTTTTCTATCCCTCCCCCTCCCCCTCCCCCTCCCCCAGCTGTACCTTGGTGTGGTTGAGAGTGAAGGGATGTGACAATACAGGTGATAGACCCGAGGACAACTGTCACAGCACAGGAGGTCCCCACCGTTGTGACACACCGCACACCAGTCCTCGTTGGGGTCAGAGTTGTGCCCACGGGGGGACATGTGTTTACCCCCGTTCTCCTGGCTGTCGTTGACAGGGGGGGCCCGGAGAGCAAACTCCTGAGGATTTAGCAAACAATTCCACCCGAGGAGAGATGCGTAAATGTTTAAGACCTGAACCAATTTTGTTTCTGCTGTTAACCAGTTCGCGCCGGGATTTTTTTTAACATTGCTGAGCCGAGGCACGTGATTATTTTTAACAAAACTCAAATAAGTTCAGGCTGATGGTACTGGGAAGCACACCCACGCATTTCCGGCCTTGCTCGCTGCCGACAGACATTTGCGGCCTTGCTCGTGACCTGTTTATGCGTCATCCGTTTTGAGTCTGGGTAAAAACTTTGCGTGTATATACGACCTCCGGCGCGAACTGGTTGAGTATGGAAATTTCTAAAGCATATAAAAAGCATTTGCTTGTGCAAATAATGAAACCAGCTGAAAGGGCAAGAGGCAAGGGAGAATGCACACTTAGACAGGTAGGCCATTGAGATTTTCCTTTTCTCAAACGCTCCCAATCCTTCAAAATTCTCTGATAAATGCATCAACTTCCAAGTGCCCTCAATCCTCCAAATTCCTCTGTGTTAAAGGATTTTGGAGGATTTTGGATGGTTAGGGTTAAACCAAAACCCACTTTTTAAACAAAGCTTAAAACTGGATTATACCAGGTTTTGCCTTTTCAACTGTTTTTTTTTTTTTAGGGCATAATAAGTTATAGATACTTCTTGATCTACCTGTACATGTATCTCCGAATCATCCAAACCAGGCTCCCGTTTGATTTTTAACGGTTGGCTATTTCCCATCATGCAACTGCTACGATTGGACTCATCCTTGGAAATGAGGTTTTGGTGCGAGTTGGAAATGTCGGGGCTGCTGAAAATAAAGAGATGGAAAGAGATGTCGTCATAACCTTCAATCATATATAAATGTACAAAGCAATTATTCATTATATCATCCTTATACAAATAATAATAACAATTGGGGAGGCTAATCATTCTTACTTGCAGCTGGTGTGCTGAATTGCGAAGGACGCGGCTACAACGTGGTCGAGTCGCTGGCACGTAAAGGCGCCTATGGCAGCCGGCCACATCGACTCATATATGACTACGGAGAGCAACCTGAGATCGAAAGTGTTTGATTTTTCCAGAGAGAGGAAAACCGGAGGACCCGGAGAAAAACCCTTGAGGCACAGGAGAGAACCAATGCACAACTCTACTCACGTATTGGCCCGGGCCGGGAATCGAACCCGGGCCACATTGGTGAGAGGCGAGCGCTTTACATACAAGCCACCCACGCCACCCACAAATAACCATAGCTGGATGTATACATTCCTAACACATCAAAATGCGACCTGTTCCAACGAAACCTGGACAAAGTCGCACAATGTACTCGTGAAGTTATTTCGGGGTGAATTTTACCATTTCGAGGTTTTGGGTTTTTCTGAATCACTAACTTAATCTACAATCTCCCCAAATTTGAACATAATTCGTCACCCTGAAGTATGTATTTATGTCGGTTTTGTGAAACAATTGTTCCTAGAAATAATACGCTTTTATTAACTTCAAAGCAGTTTATCTCATAATTAGGTTGTCAGGGAAATCTTTCTTTTAGGGGAGATGGGGGGGGGTTACATGTAAATGATACATCATTTTAAAGCAGATAACCTAGAGAATTTGAAAAAGCAAAATAAAAAAAAACTTGTCAACTTTGTCCGGGTTCCATTGGAGCAGGTCACATGGTATCAATTCCTAAGCCCAGCTTAGCCTATTCAATCCCAATTTAGCCAACGCACACAAACCAAATCCAAGCCAATTCGCTCAAATCCAACTGAACTGTAGTGCAACCCCAACCCACCCAGTCAGTACCCGAATCAACCCGGTAACAACTTGTCCAAGTCCAACTGAACCCTATTTTTACCGATGCAAAACCAATGCAGCGCAAAACAAACCAACCCAATCAGCACCCCAACCAAACCTAATCAAATGCTCTCGTACCCAACTGAACCCAATCTGAACTATAAACCAGCTCACCCTATCCCATACAGTCAACACGAAAAAAAGCCAAACCCAAGCACCCGCCCTAACCCATCAGAACCCAATCTAATACCTATTGCTACATGTAGCTGTTCCAGCATGATTGACGTCAGACTGGGATGAGCCCGATGACATGCTCTGAGGTGAGAAGTCATTGCTCTTCTGCTGTCCATCCACCACACTACAAACCCAAGCATGCGCCCTAACCCATCAGAACCCAATCTAATACCTATTGCTAGCTGTTCCAGCATGATTGACGTCAGACTGGGATGATCCCGATGACATGCTTTGAGGTGAGAAGTCATTGCGTTTCTGCTGTCCATCCACCACACTACAAACCCAGGCACCCGCCCTAACCCAAGCATGCGCCCTAACCCATCAGAACCCAATCTAATACCTATTGCTACATGTAGCTGTTCCAGCATGATTGACATCAGACTGGGATGATCCCGATGACAAGCTCTGAGGTGAGAAGTCATTGCTCTTCTGCTGTCCATTCATCACACTACAAACCCAAGCACCCACCCTAACCCATCAGAACCCAATCTAATACCTATTGCTAGCTGTTCCAGCATGATTGGCGTCAGACTGGGATGATCTCGATGACATGCTCTGAGGTGAGAAGTCATTGCTCTTCTGCTGTCCATTCACCACACTACAAACCCAAGCACCCACCCTAACCCATCAGAACCCAATATAATACCTATTGCTAGCTGTTCCAGCATGATTGGCGTCAGACTGGGATGATCCCGATGACATGCTCTGAGGTGAGAAGTCATTGCTTTTCTGCTGTCCATCCACCACACTACAAACCCAAGCACCCGCCCTAACCCATCAGAACCCAATCTAATACCTATTGCTAGCTGTTCCAGCATGATTGGCGTCAGACTGGGATGATCCCGATGACATGCTCTGAGGTGAGAAGTCATTGCTCTTCTGCTGTCCATCCACCACACTACAAACCCAAGCACCCGCCCTAACCCATCAGAACCCAATATAATACCTATTGCTAGCTGTTCCAGCATGATTGGCGTCAGACTGGGATGATCCCGATGACATGCTCTGAGGTGAGAAGTCATTGCTTTTCTGCTGTCCATCCACCACACTACAAACCCAAGCACCCACCCTAACCCATCAGAACCCAATCTATTACCTATTGCTAGCTGTTCCAGCATGATTGGCGTCAGACTGGGATGATCCTGATGACATGCTCTGAGGTGAGAAGTCATTGCTCTTCTGCTGTCCATCCACCACACTACAAACCCAAGCACCCACCCTAACCCATCAGAACACAATCTATTACCTATTGCTAGCTGTTCCAGCATGATTGGCGTCAGACTGGGATGATCCCGATGACATGCTCCGAGGTGAGAAGTCATTGCTCTTCTGCTGTCCATCCACCACGCTACAAACCCAAGCACCCGCCCTAACCCATCAGAACCCAATCTAATACCTATTGCTAGCTGTTCCAGCATGATTGGCGTCAGACTGGGATGATCCCGATGACATGCTCCGAGGTGAGAAGTCATTGCTCTTCTGCTGTCCATCCACCACGCTACAAACCCAAGCACCCACCCTAACCCATCAGAACCCAATATAATACCTATTGCTAGCTGTTCCAGCATGATTGACGTCAGACTGGGATGATCCCGATGACATGCTCTGAGGTGAGAAGTCATTGCTCTTTTGCTGTCCATCCACCACACTACAACTTGCCCTTGCTTCTCTAGAACTACTGCTCTCTCCTTTGATGCGAGCCCCATTACCTGCAATCAGAAATAATTGTTTTAAATAATTTTTGTAAATCTTGGAATTTGGAATTGTTATGTTCAAGCAATTTGACCTGCAACGACCTTTACTTTGACCTTGAGGAAGACACAAACTTGAGCCGACTCTAGGCTCAAAATATTACACCAAAATGTTGTTTACAATAGATCAACAAATTTGAGGTACATTTTTTTGTTTTGCTTCTTCGCTCATTTCCAATTCGGAAAAATGTGATATTCCTGTACTTATATTGTATGCAAATTTACAAACAATAGACTTCTGATTGCATCAATATAAATAGAAAAAGCACATTTTTTCAACTTTGAAATGAGCTAAGAAGCAAACAAAAAATATTATACCTCCAATGTTTTCATATATGGAAAAGAAAACATGTCAGGGTATAATTAAAATCTGGAGTCGGCTCAAATTTTAACTAATAATAATAAACAATAATGCCAACATTTGACTATTTATGATGTAAATTTTCCAATGAAATAAAAATCAGCAAATTTCAGCAAAATAAAATCAGCAAACAGGGTAGTGAGGTCCATGTACATGTACGGTCTTTTGAATATTTGTGGCCACGCCCATTTTGGCTAAAATCACAAACGAATAGCAGGCAGTACGGTAGCACAAACAACGCTGGTCGGATGCCGCTAAGACTTGCGATTTTGGCTTTTAGATAAAAAATAACCCTATAAAACAAATATTAACTAGTTTGAAGGGGTAGGGTTTAACCCATTGGGTAATTTGACACGGAATGACCCAAGATACCCTTTTTTAAATCCCCTATCACAAGGCCAAAGCCTACCCGAGGTATGGGCTCGAAGGCAAGTGTGGAAGAACCAGCCCCTCACACTAAAACAAGACAAAATAATCTGATCTCTTCAAAGTATGAATAGGGTTGCAATGGGTAACTAAGTCAACTGAAAAGCGTATAAGTGCCATAGCCCAGGCTAGGTTCGACCTCACAAAATAGCAAATGAGTTAGTGTTTGGTCAAGGGAATTTTCCTGGTTTTGAATGCAATGTTATTCTCTTACCCTGTGCCTGTTCATCCCCACTGCTTGCGGGACTAACAAGCAGAGGTGAGCTGGGAGTGTTGCTTCGACTCAGCGACAAGGACTGCTCGGAGCCTGAGCGCGGAGGCATTATTGGAGGTATGTTTGGAATGGTCTCTGAGGTGTTGATCCCAACTTGAGACAGCAACTGCTTTGACATTTGATTGATGGTGATGTTGGGGGGAGGGTAGTTGTATCTCTGCGGGGGCCCTGGCCGGAACTGTACGTTGCTTAGGTTCTTGGGGTAGACTGGGCGATACGTCGGTTGGGTGGGAAGCCTCTGGGGTTGGTTTGGAAGCCTCTGGGATTGGTTTGGAAGCCTCTGAGGTTGGGGACCGACGGAGAGTGGCGGGGGGCCACTGTGGGGTTGCTGGAAGGCAGGGTGGTGAGGCTCTCCTGGCCGACTGAGAGGACTGGCGTGGTGAGGCTCTCCTGGCCGACTGAGAGGACTGGCGTGGTGAGGCTCTCCAGGCCGACCGTGAGGACTGGCGAGGTGTTGCTCTCCTGGTCGACTGTGAGGACTGGCGTGGTTGCCTTCCATGCTGTTCTGCCTTCTATTCATCAACTGCTGGAGATTAATCTTCTGCTGTAGCTCTTGCGCCGAGAGCGGACGGGCACCAGGCGAGCGCATTCGCCCGCCAACCAACAGCTCATGGGGTACTTGTCCACTTTGTGGGTGGGGTCCTGGGATGTGTGATCCAGCGGGCGGGCCAGTCCCAGCAGGCCCTGCGCCTGCTGGTCCTGCTCCGGCATTCCCCGCCTGAAGTGGGTCGTGAACCACCAGCGTCCAGAGCTGAGAGAAGTTGGGCATGTTTTGCATATTGGCTAGGAATTTGATGTCGAGTCCCGCGATTGGCTGCCGCGTGCACATGATGCGCAGTAGGAAGACCAGTTGGTGAACTATAACTTTCTGGCTGTAGAGCAGGGCCGCGATGTTGTCCGAGTGCAGGGCGCGGTTGGTAAAGTCCACGGCATGCTCGATGGCTTGCTCCACCCGGTGTACTTCCAGGATCTGTTGGTCAAACATCTTGCGTCGGCTGTCGCAGACTCCCTTTAGGTCACTCAGGAGCTTCTTGCCTCTCTGAGTAATGTCATTCACCAATCTACAAATCACAGGGGGAAAACTCAATAAATTGTATTCTGAAACCTTAAATGATCAGTCACCAGTCACAAACAATAAACATCATCCGACAATTTGGTTTGTAACCCTGTTTTTGCCAAGGAAGAATGTTCATGCTAAGCGAATTGGCCCCTTGTGTCAAGTGGAAATACTGTGCAAAGGCTTCTATATGTACGTACATGTGTATGTGTAAATAAGTTACATTAAAAAACCACTACAGTCGCTCTACAGGCTGTTTGTTTATCAATCTTTTGTTTATCAATCTTTTGTTTATCAATCTTTTGTTTTTCAATCTTTTTGTTTATACAAGCTGTTTGTTTATACAAGCTGTTTGTTTATCAAGTTTTTTGTTTATCAAGCTTTTTGTTTATCAAGCTTTTGTCTATCAAGCTTTTGTTTTTCAATCTTTTTGTTTATACAAGCCGTTTGTTTATACAAGCTGTTTGTTTATCAAGTTTTTTGTTTATCAAGCTTTTTGTTTATCAAGCTTTTGTCTATCAAGCTTTTGTCTATCAAGCTTTTGTCTATCAAGCTTTTGTTTATTAATCTTTTTGTTTATCAAGCTTTTTGTTTATCAAGCTTTTTGTTTATCAAGCTTTTGTCTATCAAGCTTTTGTCTATCAAGCTTTTGTTTATCAAGCTTTTTGTTTATCAAGCTTTTGTGTATCTAGCTTTTATTTATTAAGTTTTTATTTATCAATCTTTTGTTTATCAATCTTTTGTTTACCAATCTTTTGTTTATCAATCTTTTGTTTATCAAGCTTTTGTTTATCAAGCTTTTGTTTATCAATCTTTTGTTTATCAAGCTGTTTGTTTATCAGGTTTTTGTTTATCAGGTTTTTGTTTATCAATCTTTTGTTTATCAATCTTTTGTTTATCTAGCTTTTGTTTATCTAGCTTTTGTTTATCAAGATTTTATTTATCAAGCTGTTTGTTTATAAGGTTTTTGTTTATCAAGTTTTTGTTTATCAAGTTTTTGTTTATCTAGCTTTTGTTTATCAAGCTTTTGTTTATCAAGATTTTATTTATCAAGCTGTTTGTTTATAAGGTTTTTGTTTATAAGGTTTTTGTTTATCAAGTTTTTGTTTATCAAGTTTTTGTTCATCAATCTTTTGTTTATCTAGCGTTTGTTTATCAAGTTTTTGTTTATCAAGTTTTTATTTATCAAGTTTTTATTTATCAATCTTTTGTTTATCAATCTTTTGTTTATCAATCTTTTGTTTATCAAGCTGTTTGTTTATCTAGCTTTTGTTTATCTAGCTTTTATTTATCAAGCTTTTGTTTATCAATCTTTTGTTTATCAATCTTTTGTTTATCAAGCTGTTTGTTTATCTAGCTTTTGTTTATCAGGTTTTTGTTTATCAAGTTTTTGTTTATCAATCTTTTGTTTATCAATCTTTTGTTTATCTAGCTTTTGTTTATCTAGCTTTTGTTTATCAGGTTTTTGTTTATCAATCTTTTGTTTATCAATCTTTTGTTTATCTAGCTTTTGTTTATCTAGCTTTTGTTTATCAATCTTTTGTTTATCAAGCTTTTGTTTATCAAGCTTTTGTTTATCAAGCTTTTGTTTATCAAGCTGTTTGTTTATCAGGTTTTTGTTTATCAGGTTTTTGTTTATCAATCTTTTGTTTATCAATCTTTTGTTTATTGTCGTTTGTTGTACATGTACCTTGCTGTTTATGTTAATTAATTTTTTGGTTAAGGAGGAGACTCAGCTTCGACAAGCTTTGCTTTTGGCGAGTCCTCTGCATCTCTTGGTAATTTTTATAAATTAACAATTTATCTTAATTGTTATTTTTTGAAAGTATTTACAATATAATATATGTAAATTTCTGTATAGATATGTCCCATGAGACGAAAAAAACGTGAAGTAAAGTAAAGTAAAAAATACTATAACTTGTATCTTGGAAAGATACCGTACGTAAAAATTTAAAAATTGTAAAAGAAAATGTACCGTACGTGAATAGATTTGAAAGCCTTTATACACGGTGGTTAAAAGAAGAAGAAAAAGGCCTACATATATTGCCTATATTTTCACTACCCTCCAACCTGAAAAACTAATTTGGAAAGAGGGGGAATCTTTCCAGATGAAAACTGATACCAAGATCACTCGATTCTGTCAAGTAGTCATTCCAGGGACCTTTTTTTTCCTGCAACCAAGTCAGTGGTCAATTGGTTCACCGGGGCCCAATTTCATAGCGCTGCTTAACCGTAAGCAGAAAAGTTGTGCTTACTGTAGAAAAATTTGCTGCTGTTGCTTAAGCCCTATTACATGGCGTAGACGTGCTTAAGCTTGCGTGCGCTTGGAGAATTCTATTGTTACATCACTGGTTTAAGCAACTTTTTCCTCTGTGGTTTTAAGCATGCTGTTTCTGTGCTTATTGTTAACAGTCTCTAAGAAATGATGGAGGCTGTGTTAACCCTAACCCTCCCGGGTATTTTGGCTAGAAACCCTCAGATTGCATTGTCACATTTATTTATGTGCAGAGTGCAGCAAGGTCAAGCAGTCACCACAGATGCACTGTGCTGGGTCTGGCAGTGTTAGGGTTAAGCACAAAATCTGCCTTTTCTTCACTGAGTCAAACAAAGTACAACAACTAGTTGCTAATGTTTAGTACCAAACCTAGAAAAACCTGCAGTTGGAGTTTGACGGGCTTGGGGTATAGTTAGGGGTTAAGGGTTAGGCTTTTGACCCCTGACCTGAAGACAAGATTACGGATCTCCTGGGTAGCCCTCTCCTCGTTGGTCTGCAGTTGCTCCCCTTTGGCTAGGATGTGCTTCTTGGTTTGCTGGACATAGTTCCGTTTCTCTCCTAGCTTCCCCAGCAGGATGCGCAAGGCGGACTTCTGTCGGCTGGCAATCTCACCCACAAACTGATACCTGATTCAAAAATGGATGACGGATAAACAACGTCACGAGCAAGGCCATAAATATATCTGTCAGCAACCGGTTCTCAGCAAACGAGGACGGAAATATCAGGGTGTGTTTATAACAGATATCGGCCTGAACTTGCCTCTGATCAAGTTTCGTGAAAGAGAATCTTGCGCCTAGACTCGGTCAATGTACAATAATCCCGGCGCGAAGTGGTTAAAGGCAGGATTCACCATTGGTAATTGCTTGAATTATCAGGAATGGGTGGATTTGGGGGTTTGTATTTTATAGTAAATATCGTTTAACTGACCTGTAAGAAGTTTTACAATCACGGATGTCGAGGAAAAAAGCAAGACAAAACTATGTTTTTGTTGTTTTCGCGATCGCCAGCCGATAGATTTTCGAAACAATTCTAGGATATCTAGCACAATCATTTTGCTAGATGCCTAGAATCATTATACTTTCAAATAAATAAGATATTTCTTTATAATTCAGTAGTAAAAATCGTCAATATCTGTATGGTGTATCCCACAATGTACCTGTAAGGAAAGAATCACGTTAAGGGGTTTCAGTAGTAAATCTTTATGACAGCTTTCAAAAGTGAAACTGCACGCAGGTGGCCCCTCGTTTCACTTTCTGAAACTCAAAGCTTTCCAGAAAAGGAATTACAATTTGACACTGTAGCATCATAATATAAACTGGCAGTTTCACACATGTACATTACATGTACATGTACCAGTATGTATGTTTTTCACAGTATGTTCAGAGAACATAACAATTTGCATGCATGTACATGTACATTGTAGGCCTAGAAGTACATTTGTAACTAAAAGCTAATACAGTGTGGCTTATAATACAGACATCTTGTAAATTTGGTACATACTGTATGTACACATGTACAAAGCACAGTCATGAATTTGTTGTACAAAATGTATATATTGCTGTGCAAGCAGAACCACAACCACATGTACGATAGAACAAAATCGGTTTTGAAAGCAAACCATACTGTAAATACATGTAGGAATGGTTTTGCTCTCAAAGTTTCTGTTTTAGTACTGAGGCCAATTTCATAAAACAAGTAAGCACCAACATTTGCTTAGCATGAAAATTCTTCCTTGGGAAAAAACAGGGTTACAAACCAACATTTTCGTTCATGTCTATTGTTTGTGACTGGTATTCAGCTGTTTTTTTTGCTTCGAATGAAAAGCACGCAGAGTTTTGGCCGATAAACTGTTTTTACTATACAAGACATTTTTGTGCTAAGCACATTTGTGTGCTTACATGTTTTATGAAATTGGCCCCTTGTACTAAGTACTGAAATAAGAGAAACTACTGAATTTTCAAAGTACATGTATACATGCATGTACAAATAATAATGATGATGTGGTTCCTTAATTTTGCTTAGAGAATAACACTAACAGTGCGAAGACCTAGTCCTTCACTGCGTGATAACGGACCAGGTTGGGGGATGACTAATGATAATAGACTGAGCTGAAGTTTTAGATTAATGATGTGCATCGGGTAAAGTTGATCAGGCCAAAACGACTCGAAATATGAAAGATAAAAACAAAAACTGAACCGAAAATGATCTGAACTTTTAAAATATAAAAAAAATCAGGAAAAAACAACCTGATCCGACTCGACCCGACCCGAAGTCAATTTTGAGTCGGCTTCAGTTTCGGATTAGGTTTGCACATCATTATCCCTAACCATGCTGAATCCAACAGGATATTCTTTAACACATTTAGAATTGCATTCTGTTGGGTTACGGGTAAATAATGCCAAGTTGGACGCTTTGATCCAACAGCCAAAAAAGGAAGAAAGACACAGTTGGATACTGTCAGGGTTGTAGTCGAGTCCCTGCAAGTCCGTTCACAAGTCCTTTCGTGAAGCCAGTCACAAGTCTCTTTATAAAGGCAGTCACAAGTAACTAACAGTGACAAAGGAATGCTTTTGTCAAAGCTGATTTGAACAGCTTGTGATTTGAATTGGAATTGAAGGACTTGTGATAGACTTGCAGGGACTTGCAGGGACTTGCAGGGACTTGTGATGGACTTGAATACCTCCCTAGATACTGTTTGATTTAGCAGGTAAGTCATTCTATAAGTTCAGGTACCCAACAACATGGCGTGTTGGGACTGTGTTGGATTGAGCAGGCAAGTTCTGGGGAACCATGATCAGGGTGGTTAGGGTTTCTTAGTTGTAGGCCAAGGACTTACTTGTGTTCCTTGTGTTCCTGTAGTTGACAATCCCGACACGTCAGCTTCTCGCAGGTCTCACAGTAGAGCTTGAGCTGCTCCTGGCGATGGACCGAACAGAACAGCGGCTTCTGCTCGGTCCGCCCGACGCTGCCGTTGCTGCCGTTGCTGCCGTTGCTCCCCTCCCCAGATGGACCTGCAACGTCCGACCGCTTCCTGATCATGTGATCCTTGGTGACACGTACTCGCTGATGGGCCTACAAATGTGAGAAAACCATTTATGCTTGCCCCATTGATTTGAGAAAAAAAAGTTGGATTTAGAATGTTCTGATACAGTTGACAGAGCAAAAGTTGTATTACTAAGATGAGACTATTTTGTTTTTTTCTTAACCTCAACTTCCTGGTGTGTGCAAATTCATATTAAAATTAGAGGATTCAGGGTTAGGGTTTAAACCTAATAACCAACCCCCCCCCCCCCCCCCCCCCCCCCCTCCTCCCCTCCCCCTCTCAAACCCCACCCGGAACCTTTTGCTAGGAATCATCCTCAATCTGTAGCTACTTACTTCGTGTGTTATTCACAACGTTATTCTTCCATTACGTAGCCAAGAATTGGGGCGCAACCAGTACCTTTGCTTTGAGCCATTTGTCGTGCTTGTCTCAACTGAAGAAGAGGCATGCGCACGCAATATCTCGTGTTCTGGAAATGAGCGACAAACACGTACCGGTAGGCCGCATGTGTTTTCTTTTGGAATTCCATTTTCCCATGTTGATAAAATTGTTTGCGGTCGCGATTCTGACTAATTATGATCGGAAATCAGTATGGTACAATGAAATTAACCCTAACCCTTCTCCGCTCGTTGACGAGTTTCACTGAGAAAGTTGTAAGCCTGACCAAAATTGATCCAGACAGTCAGGGGAAAGTGGCCAGGATAATGCCTCAGTTTGCACCACAAAGCTGAGTGTAAGGACTTCCCCCTCTTTGCTATCGCAGTGTCTGCCGCCCTGCTAAAAGTTAAGGTCAGGGAGAACACTAAATATCATTATCATTATCATAAGCATAAGCACCAATCAATCTCATACAGAGGACGTCAAGAAGGACTCTTTTGGTGTTTCCTCCGAAATACACCCTGCATGTTTTACACACATGAATGAACTGAGGGCGGATGTCTTTGTTACTTTTAGATAAGAAAAATTGGCAGCCACATTGTAAGAACTGTACATGTACAAACACACAAACAAACAAACAAACAAACAAACAAACAGGAAACACCCCTACCTCGACCCAAACCTTCCCAAGTTATTACCAGGAAGTGATTTCAACCCTAACCCCCACGAGGGGTATTCTGTGAGTTTCCTTCCAAATGTGACCTGGCACCACGAAATGAGCGGAAAGTCGCACATATGGCCAAAACGAGTTATTGGCCAAAACGAGTTATTGGCCAAAACGAGTTATTGGCCAAAACGTCAATTTTTCAAGTGGGAATTCGGTTTCGAGTTGTTAACGTTTTTACATATAAACAAACCTTCTTTAGGCATACAAAAAAAAAATGTTATGTTGGCGTAACCCGACCGACCCTAAAAATACGGCCGACCCTGGACATTTTTTTTTCAAGGGACGAAATTTAATGATTAAAATCTATATAAATCTAGTTATAAATACGTTTGAAACCATTTCTGACCGTTTCTCATTGTTGTGTGTGTGGATTGTGTATATATTGAACCTGGACACGCTATCGTGTATCACTACCGGCTTAAACAATTAGACAACATATCATTTTCATTGCTGGGAGAAAAAAAAAAAAAAAAGAAAAAAAGAATCCCGACCTACCTACCCTATTTTTTGGGGCCCGTTACGCCAACATAACATTTTTTTTTTTTATGCCTTATTGATATCCCAAAATTGTATAGCTCTATTAAAACTCTAAAGTGTGTTTTTTGGTGGCTGAATTGCACTGAGTGATAGTATACATGTAGTTGGCAGGGTTCACAGACTTTGAACTTCGTTTTCTTAAAACAAGGGAGTACGACTTTAACAATTTCAAAAGAGTATAGCGGCAACTAGGAATAACAGCAAAACACAATACATTATTTAAAATCTTACATGTAGGACTTCTTCTTTCTAGAAATGTAATAATGTTAACTTTGTTATTTTGCGACTTTTAACCCATTTCGTGGTGCCAGGTCACGTATCAGATTGCATCATTTGTCAAAGTATCGGATCAGAGATCAGAGATCCATCGGGTCCATCTGCTGCACTTTGTTGCGTTTGGACAGGAAATGAAATAAAACATGTTCTACGCCAGATAAAGCCAGAAAAGAATAACAAAGGGAGGAAGTTTGGGTAGGCGCCGGAGCAGGAAGTGGGGGAGATGAAGGGTGGATGGGGCTCAGGAGCCAAACCTTGGTGGAATTGGAAAGGTTTAGATGGAGACAAACGAAGGTGGGTGGAGTTGGCAAGGTATGGAGGCATGGAACAATGTACATTGTGGAGGAAAAACGTTAGGGTGGATGGAATTGGGAAGGGGCGTGATAATGAGATGGAATAACATGCAAGTACCCCTTACCCCAAGGTTGTTTATGATTGATACACACAACATAAAAACACACACATGCAGCCGTGCTTTACATAACAACCGAGGATACCCTATTGTGTTTTCCTTTGTTCCTGTACTATAACCTAACCCCATAGACTTAGAGTACACTTTAACACCCAAGGACAAAATGTAACAAAAGACTGACACTTGATGACTGAAAGAATCTTTTGTTTGTGTAGTAAGTTGTGGGACAGTAAATCTATGTAGCGCCCTCTGTTGTTGGACCATCGTAAGTAGGAATGGGGGTGTTCTAATATGGCCGAAGTCTGTGTAGTCACGTTAAAATAAACAGAGTTCAACTCTCAAATTACTTGTTTCTGACTGGTTGTAACAGTTTGCCTGTTGTGCTTTTGTCCTCGGGGGTGGTGTAGTAACATTAACACCACACATTAGTAACATTAACAATATTTCAATCGTGGTTGGTCGGTAAATTGTACACCCTTTGTTTATGCACTAACCCGATGGTCCCTAGTCCACGATTGCCGATGATTAGATACTCATATGTACGCCTAACATACACACAAACAAAAGTAAATTACCTGTACGCAAGGCTCACACAGCCACTCCATGCAGTCCTCGCACAAGGCCGAGACCTCTGACTTGTCATCACACAGACAGACATTAGGGTCTTTGATGCCATCCTCCGACGAGCTGATGGTAACTCCGCCAGTGATGAAGTAGTTGTCAATGATCTCATTGACGTTCCTGCAGTCTTGACGGCAGATGGGGCAACGACAACCTGGAGGAAAGAGAGAAAATTACAATATGTAAAAATGTCATGGCCCAGTATTTACGGTGTTCGACTCATGTTCAGACATGATGGCGCACCATTTCCTTTCGTACATTGCGTTATGGGGACAATCCATAGGGTTTGTTTGCTAAGGGAAATCTTTCTAATCTAAAACTTAGAACACTCTCAAATTCTAAAATTTTCAACATCCTCCTAATTTGTCTTCTTCTACATTTTCTTTCATTATACCTTAACCCAATTTTACCTTGTTCTATCTTTACTGAAGCCCCAATGCGCTATTCGGTTCTGGTTTTTTTCCAAACAAAAGAACCTGTCCTCACAACTAGGTGGAGGCTACATGTAGAACATGGGTTCGAACCCTACCAGGGTTGGAGGGTTTAGAAGTGGGTTGGTGTGTTTTATGTGGTGGTTGGTGTGTTTTATGTGGTGGTTGGTGTGTTTTGGGGGGTGGTTGGTGTGTTTTGGGGAGTTAGTCTTGCATACGCACTGTGGACCTCCGAACAATATAGGTCCACACGATGCGGGAAGAGGTTACGGTGTGTGGACTTGCACACGTCCACAATCCGTTTTTCAGTTTCCGAAAAAGAGCGCTAGAGGAAAAACGGGTTAGGGTTATATATAGAAAAGATAGAAGGGACAGCTGAGAGGCCCATAATCCTAATTTGAGGGTAAATTTGTTTTGGGGAAGCGAGAAAAATGAGTATTTAGTCAAAGTTTGTTAACTACACGAATACAAAGGAATGTCCACAGTGCGTATGTAAGGTAAAGCTGGGTGGGTGGTTGGTGTGTTTAATGGGGTGGTTGGTGGGTTTGGGGGTTGGTGGGTTTGGGGGTTGGTGGGTTCGGGGGTGGGGGTTGGTGGGTTTGGGGGTTGGTGGGTTCGGGGGTGGGGGTTGGTGGGTTCGGGGGTGGGGGTTGGTGGGTTCGGGGGTGGGGGTTGGTGGGGGTGGGGGTTGGTGGGTTCGGGGGTGGGGGTTGGTGGGTTCGGGGGTGGGGGTTGGTGGGTTCGGGGGTGGGGGTTGGTGGGTTCGGGGGTGGGGGTTGGTGGGTTCGGGGGTGGGGGTTGGTGGGTTCGGGGGTGGGTTGGTGGGTTCGGGGATGGGTTGGTGGGTTCGGGGATGGGTTGGTGGGTTCGGGTGTGTTTCTTTTTTGGGGGGGTTGTTTTTGTTTTTTTGAAAACTATTCCTGTTCCGCAAACGTGACTGTTACAAGATGGCGGATAACTCGTGCGTAATTTCAAGCCGCAGCCGCATTGGCCGTTTTCCAAACACAAGCTTCATCTTGCGAGGCCCTATTTATACAGCTTAGCAATGCACCAGAGCCACACTAGACCGAAACCAGGGTTTGGAAAACACGTAGTACGAACAGTTCATTGAACGATGTTATCCGCTATCTTATAACAGTCGCGTTTGCAGAACGGGGATAGTTTTCATTTTTTTTACAGAAATTCGGGGAGATTCAACTGGTTTTATTGAAGTGCTGGCTGGGTGAGTTACTAAAGTACTCATAAAAAATGTGTTTGGAGGTAGACCGTGCAGCGGTATTGGGAGTAATTGTGTGCAGTTTGTGCATGGTTTCTATTGTTTAATGGCGGTTAACCTGTAAAAAACCTCTCTATCTATGGACCTCTCTAATTATATGTGACCCAGCACGAGTAAATGAGACACTTTGCGGCAAAAATGAAAATTGAGATTTTGATTTCATCATTTAAAGCTAAACAAGCTTTAAATGATGAAATCAAAATCTCAATTTTTATTTTTTCCGCAAAGTGTCTCATTTACTCGTGCGTTTCCCTTGTGGTTCTTTTGTGTATTATAAGTCGTATCGTGGGTGAGCTCACGATTGGTCATAGCAGTTCCTGGTCAACTGTAAGTGTGATGTGTACACCCGTACCGTCCCTGTGTGTCCCCACTTAAACATAGCTCAACAACCAATGGCTAGTCTTCACAGGTTAAAAGTAAAATGGTAAGAAATTGTTGTGGCAAAGAACGTGGCATTTTTGTCATCGTAAAATAGATTGTGTTCGAAATCCATCAGCGCATGGTGTTGGTAACAACGCCACGTTCACGGGTGGGTACGGGTCTGAGGCTGGCGCACAATATGCCAGGCTAGTAATAGGGTGAGCAATGATTTTTTTAAAGATCCACTAAACTTATTACAAATAACATGATTGAAAGGGTTTACCAAACCATTATATTTCCAACAAAAATCATAAAAATCGGACAAACCGTTCTCAGGTTATGACCGTTTGAATACTTGGCTATATATTAGCGCACTTTGGCAAAAATTGCTTTTTACAGCAAATTTGCATAAATTGTGTTTTTAATGTGGTTGTATCAGTAAATGAAACATTTGACAAGTTCTAGATGTTTGGAAACCTGAAGTAGTCTCAAAGTTGAATACATCAAAAAAACAAAAATATTAAATTTCTTTTTCATTATGAGATACGGAATCCTTGAAAATGGAAGAAAGTGACATTTTCAGGTTTGTCCAGGCGGCCTTGACCTCAAATTTTGACTATGTCCACCTAATTAATATGCGTAAATGGTGTAACTTTAGTTTGGAATATCGTACCCAAGTCAAATTTGGTATGTGGGGGTATTGTATCTTGATGAACATTTTTAAACATTAAAATATGCAAATTGTGTCATTAATTATGCAAATTACCTAATTATATATGCAAATTACATTAACATTGCTAAATATTCAAATTCGTCCCCAGTAATGTGCTAAAAACTGCAAATCATAGTACATGTGGACGAAACTAAAGTTCTGTAAACAAATAACATTCTAAATAAACAAATTTGTATCAATAGTATTAATTGGTTGTTTGGATGCCTCAGCAGTGAAAGCTTTCCCCATTGCGGTGATTTGTTTGTTTTTAGCTGCATTTCTGTTATTGATTTTCCTTGAGATCTTCAATAAAAAAACAAGCAGAACCTGTCACTACATCATTACAATCTGTCTTGTGATTATTTATCTAAAAAAGAAAACTGATAAAGTCACCACATATATTCTGATTTTGGTCTTAGAATAGTCTTCTAAATTAGTTACATTTTATTTCCCTTAATTCATAAAAACATAAAAATAAGTAATGTAGATATCTATCCACATACGGAGTGAGTATTGAAACCACAACAGCCAAATGTTGAAGCGCGAATGCTGAAGGTTGTTTCCGATAACTATTCAATGTACAATATTACATGTACTTGATTATCCCCCTTTTCCTGTGCGGTAACATGCAATGCGTGTTGGTGACTTTAAACAGTCGTTGGTTAAAAATACCGCATCGAAAGCATCACTTCACGTGCACGCGCGCACCATTAATGGGCTGTCGTCCCATGCATTGTCCCTCCCCGTTTCACAATGCGCTGCCTTCCAAAAACTATCCCATCATTTCCACGTACAATTATATCATGTTTTAATTGTATTTTCTTATTAAGTGAGGCACTCAATCATTAACGGTTTCAAAAGAGATATCATACACATACCTGGTTGTTTTAATTCAAACCCAAGTCGTGAAATTTAATCATTTTCCCACCCGACCGTTGATCAAAATGCAGCGTCGCTGGCGGCCATTGCGCGTCGTCACGCGTGGCTCGCTCACTCGACACAAATGTCGGTTTGTCAAAGTCGGAATAATTATGTCCTCGGGGACAGACGTTCTTCTCACTCAATATTTCTTAATTTACCACTAAATGAAAGATAATTTATTCTTCTACATCATAGTTGTTTCAACGTTTTCTAAATCTGCCAACTTTTACAGTTATAGCCACTTTGATCGCGGAGAATGAAAACTTGTTTAACTTCAGTAATCGGTGGGATTTTAAAACGTCTTAGCTACGTTACTAAGGGCGAAGGTCACATATACCTTATTTGGAAATCTCAGTGCCATATATGGAGGGGAACACCTGTCCAAGTCCATTTTTCTGAGGGGTGTTTTGCATTGGAGATGTTGATGCGAAAAAATCTGTATTGCGTGTGCGATGTCCACCGCGTAAAGCGCACAGCGCCCCGCGGGGAGGTTTTTTGGAATTAATAACTGTAGCTTTTTACTGCAACATATAATTACAAAAACTGCAGACAAGCAAGAAGAAATAACACACATTCTACACATGTAAAATTAATCTTAATTGGTTTATTATCATTCAAACACCACCATCCTGAAAAAACGGTCAAATTAAAAACAATCGCGCGCACACAAAGGCAGATCGCGCTGTGCTGACGAATGCTCACCCTACTAGTAACAGTAACATTAACTATTCAGTAACATTATAAAGTTAGTCATTCGCTAGCCCGAGTAACTAGGACCATACTTACAGTATCTCTTTTTTTAACCTCTGGACATGATTTGGCGACAGTAGGGTCCTAGGGAGCGCCATTGGGTTTTTTACATTCAAATCAAAATGCCACTTTGCTCAAAATGTTTGCCCAAAGAAACATCAAATTTCACCCTCAAAACAGCCACAAAAGTACTTGATAAGCCATTTGTGACCCACTTCACAATAATGGGTATTGTGTCACACTACAGCGATGCAGGCCTGCACTCTTGCACCACAAAACAGTCGTAGATGGTCGCTGGAAAAGCCATTCGCTCGAAAGTCGCTCGAAAAGCCCCCGTCTTCGCATAGTGTGCTCTTTATGCGAGTCGGGTGCCATCCATAGAGTTTATACCGGAGAAATCTCACATGGCATCATTTGAAAACAGTGTTTTGAAAAGCTGGTCGAAATTGCTCGGATTTGCAACCCCAAATAACCCTGAGTACCATTGAAGCCCAGATAATTCATCTTTAACATGTATTAGGCCTCTTAAAATTAATAAAAAGGTTTACATCGCCGTCCGTCCCGATTTTTTTATATTTTACATGTTTTCTAAAACTGTGTTTTTTCTACTTCTGTGCATGCAATTGATGGCCTAAGATCGTCGATAACAACTGCGCGCGCCATCCAGTGCTTGTAGGAAGACATACGCGATCGCTTCATCAAAACCCGCCTTCAGAAAAGTTGCATCACGTGGCTGACAGCATATGCAATAGCGCGCTCTGCAAAGATCATCAGTCAAATCCGTGTAGATCGTGCCTGTGTACCTGGCTTTGCGGACGTAGCGGAAATCACTGAATTCAGGAGCGATCGATGCACGGAGCTCATCGAGTGCAAATTTGTACGTGTTTCAATGGTGCGCTTCGAGGTAGCGATCTATACGTATTTACTGTATGAGATATGCGGCTCGTGTCGCGTCGCTCAAATGTATCTCATGTTTCTCCCTTCTATGCGCATGCGCGTTTACATGCTTCCGCCTACATACATTAAAGGGCGGGCGCACATGGCAGACCCCGTTCATTTAGTTCTTCAGGTGCACTAGGCTAAGAAGTCGTTGGGGCGTAGAACGACAGACAAAATCCAAAATTAAAAAAAAGAAGTGAAAATGACCCAATTATTGGGTCTAACCTTACCTTGTCTTATAGTTCTACTGTATTGGTAGCAACAAACGAATCATACTGAGCGGTATAAATTTCTTACCTTGTTTGTCAGCAGTGGTTACATTCAAAACACACTGTTTGCACACAGTATGTAAACAAGGCATCAGTTTGGGTTCGCGGTTGGCCAACTCACTGTTGCACACTCTGCAGACTGTCTCAAAAGACCAATCCTCGACTTCGGCCCTTTCGGGCTTTTGCATTTCCTCCTCTTTTTCCGGTTCCGAAGTCTTCGACTCCGGGGTCGGAGTATTCGATTGCTCCATTATAAAAACAGCCTGTAATTATATGAGAAGAACGACCGGCAAAACGAAGAAAAAATACAAATCTTGGCAGAGGATTTCGTCTCTTTAGTGTACGATCGGGAAGAGCGCCATCTTTGTTCGATGTTACTTTTCTTTCATTTCCCACGATTTAATATATTTATGTTTCAGTTAATTTACAAATAATGTGTTAAAACAAATTGGGTAATAGTTTGCTAATAATATTTCCAAATACTTAACGTCTATTATCTCATTTTTAATTACTTGTTTTTATAATTACAGACAGCTGGCCCAGTATTGACCCTAATTCATCGTAGAAAAAGAAATTGTAGCCTGGGTGGCCGTGCGTGTTTTGTGTGCAAGGATGAGAATTTACATTTTTTGTTGTTTTCCAGCTACATTGCTAATTTATTTCCTGTATAAAAATAAAATAAACTAATACTAAATTTTCTTCTTGGAGTACCTCGAAAAATATATTATTACAAGTTTGTTTTGTTTTGTTTTAATAATACGCTTAGAAAAGTTAGACACTTTTCAACCTCTTTCTTTTGTTAATTTTGTGCATGTGATTGCGATCTCATTACTTCTCGGAGTTCTCGCGAATTCTCGCTAAATTCGGTCTTTCGTGCATCATCAATCCAACATGGTGGGTCTAGATAAAAATGACTTTATAAATCCTCCGTCATCCGTAAAAATAAAGTATTAATTGTCACCAAAATTCCCTGAATATAAAATAATGCCATTATGTATGTAACTGTTCAAATTTGTATAGTAATTGTATCTTTTAGGGATTTAAATAAAGTATTTTTGTTGCACTTGTGTAAGTTAATTGCGTTGTGTGTGTTCTAAACGGCAAATGAACGAGTAGTAAAAACGGAGTCAACAACAAGCGTCAACGTGTAACCCTTCACAGCGACAAACAAAGTGTTCACACTGTCCAGTGGGCTCCTTTAGATTATATATATCACAAATGGCCTATTTGAGATAGTTTTAGCCCCCCCCCCCCCCCCCCCCCATGCCAATGGCCTGATTGACATGATGATGACCTACCCCTAGAGTAGAACTCTGGGTCTCCCGACGCCCGTAGGGCGGAGACCCATAGATAGAGAGGGTTTTTACAGGTTAACCGCCGTTAAACAATAGAAACCGTGCACAAATTCCGGGCAATAACTCCATACTGCCGCACGGTCTACCCCAACAAAAAAATTGTATGAGTACTTTATCAACTCACCCAGCTGCTGCCCACCAAAAACCGGTCGAATCTCGGCCAATTTCTGTAAAAAAGGTGAAAACTATGCCCGTTCTGCAAACGCGACTGTTACAAGATGGCGGATAACGACGTTGGTACCGTGACTCGGCCGGGGTCAGTGCGGACCAATCACATGGCTTCTCTGAACGATGACAGGGCCGTTTTCCCAAACCCTGGCTTCGGTCTTTTGTGGCTTTGCCTCCGGCGCATTGCTTAACTGTATGAATAAGGCCTCGCAAGATGAAGTTTGTGTTTCAAAAACGGCTAATGGCATGCGCATGCGGCTGCAGCTTGAAATTACGCACGAGTTATCCGCCATCTTGTAACAATCGCGTTTGCGGAACGGGGATAGTTTTCACCTTTTTTACAGAAATTGGCTGAGATTCGACCAGTTTTTGGTAGGCAGCGACTGGGTGAGTTGATAAAGTACTCATAGTCATACACATTTTTTGTTGGGGTAGACAGTGCGGCAGTATGGAGTTATTGCCCGAAATTTGTGCACGGTTTCTATTGTTTAACGGCGGTTAACCTGTAAAAACCCTCTCTATCTATTGGTCTTCGCCCTACGGGCGTCGGGAGACCCAGAGTTCTAGGGGTAATGATGACCTAGTCTAAAGACGTGGCAAAACCTACCCCTGGCCCTAGACAGATAGAACTATGGGGCTCCCGACGCCCGCACCCCATAGATAAAGGTTTTTTACAGGTTAACCGCCGTTAAACAATAGAAACCATGCACAAACTGCACACAATTTCCCTTATACTGCACATTTTTGATGAGTACTTTATCAACTCACCCAGCCGGCACTTCAATAAAACCGGTCGAATCTTGCCCAATTTTTGTAAAAAAGTGTATCGTCAGACCCTCTAAATCCACGCGGTCCTATTTCTACGCATTCACATTTAATTTACGTTTGCAACACGCGCGCGTACATGAGCGTTAGGTGCGCAGATTACGGAGGGTCGAGGATAAACTATCCCTGTTCCGAAAACGCGAACGTTTGTGTATGGTGGCCCTGGAACTGCCCTTGACGTGCGTGGAGTGGAGGGAATCGCAAATATTGTTGAAGTCGATATTTGTGACAAATTTCACAACTTTCTGCAAAAGTCCTGAATATTGACGTCAGTATTCGCGACAAATTTGACATCGATTTTTCGCTCAAATATAGGTTCTGGTTGTCAGGGTGTGCTAAACTAAAGCTACATCAAACTTTATAAACAACCTTATCTGAGCTATTTTGACAAGGTAGCACTTGATTTTATTGACTTATTGATTTATTGTTATTTTATATTATTATTATTATATTTTTATTTTTGAGTGGTAGGGTATTTTGCAATTACTTTTCACTATTGTGTCCCAAAAAAGTAGGACTAGACAGATATATGGTACATGTAGCCTACATGTACATGAGTTTTCTTTTCTTTCTGTGACTTTAGTCGGTGTTGAAGCATCGCAAGAAGACCAGAAAGCTTCGTGGTCATGTCAGTCATGGCCATGGTCGCATCGGCAAGCACCGTAAGCATCCCGGTGGTCGCGGTAACGCTGGTGGACAGCATCACCACAGGATCAACTTTGATAAATAGTAAGCCCGGGTGACATTTTACTTGACCATGAATGTTACACCTGACCTGTCTAAGTTTCCATGCAAACATCAGTGAACTCGACTTCAAATTTGTAATTTGCTTTGCAGGTGCTTTGCTTTGTGTAATCACCTTCGGAGATAGAAGGAATCAAATGTTGAAAACTGAATTATCTCCGATGTAAAAGGTTTTCAAAAAAATTTGACCCTAATTCATGGACTGAACTCATATGTGACCACTACAAAAGGCATGTAAATTGTCACTTTTTGGGGTTGATGCAAATTTGTAAAGTCTTTCCAAAATTACACCAAGCTCAAAAAGTTAAAATTTCAATTTTTGTGTTAACTGCAACTCTCGTGAGCATCATCCACAGGAAACATTTTGTTTTCCTGTTTTTGTCTTTATATGGTTTGATTTGAAAAATTCCCAACAAATAACATTCAAAACCTTTGGCTTTAATCGTCTAAGAAGTTTATACTGTGTAATTTTTAAAGTTGGTTACAAGTATTCGATTTCATTATCTTATACTGGTTCCTGACATTAACAGTTCTAATGCACACCCCTAGTTATTTTAGGTTGACATTTCATTCTAAGATTTGAAAGTTTGCATGGTTGCAGACTGAACTAGTGAGGATTTGCAGAGACACCATGTTGAATTCTCTTTTCGGAAGATGTCCGGCGTTTGTCCAGCACACTCCAAAAGACGATCAGAGCATACTGATCGGAACGTTGAGTCCTCCAACTCGTTGGTTCTTTTCTGAAAAGAGAATTCCACATGGTGTCTCTCATTGTAATTAGTGAATAGTAGCTGACAGGATGCTTCTTACAAAACCAATTTATACGTACATGGCTGTCTGGCATTTAATTTGTTGACTCTTTCTCCTCCTCCACAACCTATAGCCATCCAGGTTACTTTGGCAAAGTGGGCATGCGACACTTTCACATGACAAGGAACAAGTACTTCAAGCCGGCCATCAACATTGACAAGATCTGGTCACTGGTCAGCGAGCAGACAAGGACACACTATGCCAAGAACACCGAAAAGGCACCGGTCATTGATGTTGTCCAAGCTGTAAGTAACCGTTGAGCTGCCTCAAGAAAGAGTGTAGTATCCTGAATTCTTGATTCCACTTTCTAAAATGTATGGCAACATCTCAGATTAGCTAAAACCTTATACCATTAACAATTTAAAAAAGACAGTCGGGTAAAGCTTGCTATATTTTGTTTTACTTTTTAGTTGCAAGCCTGGTAGACATGAAGATTGTCATCTAACTTTGTTCTTGCATGTAGATGCCTTTCATATCAACCTATAACATCAACGCTATTGAATATATTCACACTTGATAAAGATAACTTTTCCACAATGTTGCTCTATGCTATGTTTATATTTAAAAGAGATCCTTTTATTGACAAGGCAAGCTTGTGCTGGCCCTAAATGGTGTTGGGGGGTGGAGTGGGTTGTAAGAAAACAGGGTCAAAGGTGTGACCTCATCTTATATTACGAGTGACCTTTTTGCAGGATTCAGGTTATGTGTAAGACAAATGGAGTAGGGAGTTAGGTAATCAGAGGGATACTTCAAAAATGTTGATTTGATCCTAAAGTGATGCTTTGCAATATTCTTGAAAAGAACATTTGTATGCTGATTTAAATTATGTATTTGGTTTGATTAGGGCTACTACAAAGTCTTGGGCAAGGGTCTTCTTCCGAAACAACCTGTCATCGTCAAAGCCAAGTTCTTTAGCCGACTTGCTGAGGTCAAGATTAAGAAGGCTGGGGGTTGCTGCGTGCTTGTTGCTTGAATAGAGGTCGAAGGTCGTGGTCACCTGGAAATCACGAGGTTGGATGGAGCAACGAAGAAATAACTGTCAGTTAACTAATTCAGCCGTGTTTGTTTTTCATCCAGACAACACAAGACGTACAATTAAAAATAACTGTCTTGTCAACCTCAAACCACCAAATTGCTGCAGTGTATCTGTATTGAATGTTACATCATAGAAATTAAGGGTTTTGAACAGACAAGCCCAAAGGGGAATGAAACATTGTTTGTGTGCTTTCCCTTCCATTCAAGACTGACAGCATTTTGGCGGTTTGTTTTCTGGGAACCCAAATCATTGATGAGTATTAAGGTTGGATAATAAACAAAAATACGTAAACACAAATCCTGGTTGTTTTTGTGTCATTTGTTGCTATTGGAAGCTTGTGAGATATCTGAAATGTAAAGCTCAAGCAGATGGTAGGGGTTTGGATAACTGCCATTTATCCGTGAAAAGTTGAAGAAATCAACTTTGCACTCTATTGGAGAAGGCTTTCAGTCTGAGCGGGAGCATAGATTAGAGGGCACAATTTCAATCGATTCCGGATCTTAACTTGATTTTTCTTACAACTATTTTTATTCCTAAACTTGGATTGGATTAACAACTCGACTTGGCGCGAAACTCTAATAGATTACTGAATTCCATCTAAAATTATAATCTGTGTTGGCAAAAGGGTGTACACTCGGCTCTCGTTATATACAAGGTTCTCTGGCAGATTGTCTAAAGGCAGAAAGATTTTGTTTCCCATAGAGTTATAAACTCGTCACAAAACGAGACACGTGCCAATAATTAACAGCCCGAAAAGAAGTATAATTAACCTAGTGCATAATTTTGTTCTGCGTCTTTTGACACCTTGATTGTTGAGATACAATGTTGCAGAGCGGAGTTATTGTCATTTCAATGGTCGTAGATCCAGTTTGAAAAGTGATCGATCGACATCACCATGACCATATAAATGCAATAATACTATAGGGGTAAGATAGGATGGTCTTCTCAATAATCCAACATGCAACAAACAGCGATTTAAATTCAAAAGTAAAGGCGGGCACATGCAGAGATTATCGTATTGGCTGATCATAACATGATCAATCAAAATGATCAATACAAACCTGCTTCTGATTGTCACTTTTGGAACTGGATCTACGACCATTGAAATGACAACAACTCCGCTCCGCCACATCGTATCTCAACAATCGAGGTTCCAAAATACGCCGGACAAAATTATGCACTTTCGGGCCGTTAATTATTGGCTCATTTTTAAGTGTCTCGAAACTTTTTGTGATGAGTTCATTATAGAAACTAGAGAGCGTACTTATCACGTGACCCCGTTCCGACAAGAATGCATAGACGCCATTTTGTAAGTAGCAAAAGTACCTGCGCATCTCTTTCATCTCTTTGTACTGTAGTCTTGTTTGCAAGACGATCTAATCGCGGTATGCAGCGCGCGTAGGCCGCCGATGCGGGCGTCCTCTAACGTACGCCGTAGATAGACCACGCAACGACCTTTGCTAGGATCGTCTTGTAACTGCTATAATCGCTCGGAAAATTAGATTAGAATTGCCAGGGTGAAATGCCTAAAGCCCCAGTCCCACCGAAAGCCGGATATGCTACGGATTACCACAGATGCACTACGGTTTACCACAGATGCACTACGGTTTATATCCGGGGTCATCCGGGAGTGGAACCGTAGTCAAACCGTGATGAACCGTAGCCCATCCGGGGACATCCGTAGTACGTCCGGGAAGTCGAGCGTCACCTGCACCCCGGATCAACATCTAGCATCCGGGGTCATCCGGGGTGATCCGGGCCATCCGGAAAGGGAGAGGGAGCGGCGGAGAACCGTAGTGAAACCGGGATAAACCGTAGCGTAACCGTAGTGTAACCGTGATTATCCGGGACGAAACGGGAGTTGGTAATTCACACACGGTTCCACTACGGTTCCACTACGGATGACCCCGGGTACACTACGGATCACCACAGATTCACTACTCTGTGTCACCAGGGATGTGCCACGGTTCACCGGAAGGTGAGGTCGATCGACATGCCTGTTCCATGGTGACAAATTATCTGTGATCTAATTAAGGACAGAGCATGGACAGAGTAAGTGAACTGTACATGGTTTGCGGGCGTTCGGTGCGTAGAGGTCCTGCTGGGGCCTGATGACATCGTCGGTGTTGTGTATACACCGTAGATAACACTGTCTTTGGCAAATAGTCTGAATTCGAGATACTCTATAGAGGCTTCAGAGATGCATCATGTGGAAAGTCATTATGTAGGCCACAAATAGAAGGCCAAGGACTGTACCCTGTGCATGGCACGCCGGGTGACACGGGTTGACCTATGGACTCTCCCCTCACGGGCAACTTTCTGAACTCTATACCCTAAAGAAAGTTCCAGGGGCCTTATTCACGAAGCGCCCTTCGGGCTTAAGAGCTCGTAAACCGCTCGCAAGTCCCTCTTAGTAATTAACGTGGTATTCACCATCCCTTCGTAGAGTCGAGCGTGCGTAGAGTCATCGTAACTTGCGGGATGTCTGAGCTCCCTTAACGTCCACTTTAGTTTAAGAGTCCAAGTTCCGTTCGGCCATCACCTTCGTTTTCGACTTTAAGTCTTCCCATTTTTTCTTCACCTCTTCGGTGGTTCTCAAACAATCGTTTTTATTTTTCGCGTAATTTCAGCCCACGTGTCGTTTTTGGACTTCAATGTTGCTGTGTGGCAGAATTTACTGACAAGTGTTTTGTAGTTAACCTCAACGAGGCCAAACAGCTTGCCACTTTCATCTCCGCCGAAGTTTGCTTTGCGGGCACGCTTGCTTGGACTCTGCCATCCTTTCAGTGCTCACGTCTCTTTATCTGTGGAGAATGTGTCCGTGCGCGGCAGTCGGGCGCCGCCCTAAATAACTTTGCATTGCGTAACACCGTCAGCGTAAAGAATGCCCCGGACCATAAGATCTTATTTAATTAACGACAACGTAATTTAAGATCTCGGTAAGTGCATGCTATAAAGGCTTCACGAATACCACTTAGTACGCTCCCAAAGCCCTCGCAAGGTCCTCGTAACGTCTCCGTAAAGGCCTCAGGTAATTAAGTACAGTGTCAGTCAAAAAGAAAATGACCGGAAGTAGTCGTCGGAAAATGATATAAAAACTACAACTTTTATTGAAAATGACAGCACAATATGGTGCCATGCTTTAGACTGTCATCGACCAACAGTCCAGGTATTTCATAATAATTATTTTGGTAGTTGTTTAAATTATGTTTGCACATGTAGCCTATATTTTCTTTAGTTTCATGGAATAACCCGTGAACATTTAACACTCAAAAATTATATACTTGCTTCTATATGATTTACCCTGTGTTGCTTCATAACCAATCACAATCGAAATCACAATTCTATAACGCCATCCCATTTGGCATGTTTCCAAAAGCCGTTCCTTTTCAACTTGTGAGCCGATTCTAAGCCCTTATAAGGAGGAAAATGTTATTGATAGTCAAATTATGGAAATTTTTGGCCGGCAATCACTATACACGTCATCGAGCGCCACGTCACCTTTTAGTGAAAAGCACCCCACTCCCGCCCGACAAGCTCGGTGCACGGTACAACTTATAAGAGCACCCGAAACCATTTGCGAAAGTCACATTGGAGATTCTCCTACCGACGAAAACTTGCCATGATTACGCTTGATCTGCAAAACCTACCCGGTTTAATTGCAAAAGGGAATTTGTCAGGATAGAAAGAGACCAGACTGGCTGAATGATTCGATACTCGTTTGGGAGGACTGACAACGCGTCAAAGTCACGGTAAGCATATCCTGTCACAAATCTCTTGCTATATAATGTCAGAAAGTAACAGCTTACCTTTTACATGTCCATTATCTTAATGTACAGTTTATGAAACCATATAGTAAACAGTATACACTGTATTAAACATGTCATGGCTATGTGATATAATGTTCAGAAGAAAATAGCCTTGAAGACTACGGTTGGACTTGGTGCATATAGTGACTCGACACTTGCCGGGGCAGTGAGTTCCACGGATGGTGGCTGTAAGGTTGTACGGGTGGTGGGACGAATCATGTCTTAATTGTTGTTGCCTCTGGTGGATGGCCTTGCCGGGATTAGTTGGTTGCCAGGGATTTCAAGGAGTTTATTGATGATCCCATACATCCTTGAGACTTTGGAAATAGCTCTTCGATGTTGTAGAGATTCCCAACCTAAATACATGTACTCAGAATGGTGTTGACACTGCTATCCATGGAGTAGTTATTCATGACGTACTATGCGTCGAACAGATTCGAACAGATTCGATTTTGAAGATAATCGAATTGGTGAATGGATCTTATGCACAGCTTGCACACTCTATGATAGGCCGCACAAAGCTAAGGTGGTGTACATGCATAGCAGCAGGTCAGCGACAGTCGTTGCGCAGTAGAAAACCGAGATATTTCATGCACTTATGGGGAGGTGTTGTCGATATCGACATGTCTGTTCCATGATGACACATTATCTGTGATCTGATTAGGTACCTGGCTTATGACACTGCATCCAGTGGATGGTCATAGACAGAGTAAGTGAATTGTACAGGTTTGCGGCGTTTGGTGCGTCGAGGTCCTGTTGGAGCCTGATATGGCATCGTCGGTGTTGTGTATAACACGGTAGATAACACTGTCTTTTTGGCAAACAGTCTTAATTCGAGATACTCTAGAGGCTTCAGACATGCATCATGTGGAAAGTCATTTTGTAGGCCCAAAATACGAGGCCAAGGACTGTATACCCTGTGCATGGCACGCCGGGTAACACAGGTTGACCTATTGACTCTCCTCTCACGGGCAACTTTCTGAACTCTACTCTAAGGAAAGTTAATTAAGTACAGAGTGAGTCAAAAAGAAAGTGACCGAAAGTAGTCGTCGGAAAATGATGTAACAAAATACAACTTTTGTTGAAAATGACAGCACATCATAATGGTGCCATGCTTTAACTGTCATTCACCCACAGTCCAGTAGGTATTTCATATTGCATAATAACTATTTTGGTAGTTTTTAAAAATTATGTTTGCACATGTATATTTTATTTTAATTTCATGGAATGACCCATAAACATTTAACACTCTAAAATTCTATACTTGTTTGCTTCTATATGATGTAGGCCTACACCGTGTTGCTTACCAATTATAATCACAATCGCAATTCTATAATGCTAGGGCCTATCCTATTTGGCATGTTTCCAAAAGCCGTTTCTTTTCAACTTGTGAGCCGATTCCAAGCCCTTATAAGGAGGGAAATGTTATTGATAGTCAAATTATGAAAATCTTTTGTACGGCAACAAATGAAATCACTTCACGTCATTGAGCTCCTGCGATTTGGGTATGCGTGTTTATTATCTTTTGGGTCTTTTTGTGAAAAGCACCCCACGCCCGCCCGACAAGCTCGGTGCATGGTACAACTTATGAAAGAGCATGCACCCGAAACCATTTGCGAGAGCCACATTGGAGATTCTCCTACCGACGAAAAAGTGCCATGATTACACTGAATCTGCAAAACCTACCCGGTTTAAATGCAAAGGAGAATTTGTCAGGCCATATAAAGAGACCAAACTGAAGGATTCGGGACTCGTTTGAGGGGGCTGACAACGCATCCTGTTACAAATCTCTTGCTATTATGTCAGAAAGTAACAGCTTACATTTATATGTAGTTTCAAACTTATAAACTGAGTAAGTCGAAGCATTTTGCATGTCAACATTACAAAATGTTATGATCACCCCGTAAATGTAGGCTGAAACAATCGCCATTATCTTAATGTTCAGTTTATGAAACCAGATAGTAAACAGTATACAATGTATTAAACATGTCATGGCTATATGTGATATAATGTTAAAAAGAAAATAGAATAATTGAGATAGAAGACGTTGCTTTAGACAGGGTTGTAGTCGAGTCCCTGCAAGTCCGTTCACAAGTCCTTTCGTGAAGCCAGTCACAAGTCCTTTTATAAGGGCAGTCACAAGTAACTGGATGAACAATGATAAAGGAATGCTTTTGTCAAAGCTGATCTGAATGGCTTGTGATTTGAATTGGAACTGGATGACTTGCAGGGACTTACAGGGACTTGCATGGACTTGTGATGGACTCGACTACATCCCTGGCTTTAGGACACTAAACACTTTACTTAACAATTCCTCGTAAAACGGTTAATATACGTCAGCTGGTCTTCAGAATTGTACAGTCGCTTGATTTATAAGGCATCACTTTCATGCTTCGTTTCTGCCAAATTTGCCACAGATTTAGTTGAAATACAGCTTGGACAACGTCGATGAGTTGACTGGTGCCTCTTGGCTAATAAACTGTGAAAGTATTATCAGTTTACGTTCACTTTTTCTGTGAGTTTCTCGGTACCAAACACTGACTAGTCTAGTCACAGACTCCCGCGTTTGAATTCCTAACTTTTTATGTGCGTTATCGTTGAACAGAAGTTGAGGTCAGCCAATTTAATGTTATTAGTAAAACAAAATCGCAGTGTTTTAAACTTGTTGAAAGTTGGAATCCCTTTTTGTTCACAGTATAGGCCTACCCATAACAATACTATTACAATTGATAGGATTGAGCCCAGTCATGATGCAAAAGAAATGCATTTTTTTTGACGTACAGATCGTTATTCATGGTGCCCGGATCTCGGTAGATTTTGAGGTCAACTTACACGCTCTATTGGCATAGTCCTGATCTGCTTGCTCGGCTTGAACTTGGGCCTGTAGTTGTTTTTCTTGATGTGAAAGTGCCACATGCCAACTTTGACCAACCTGGGTTATACATGTATAGGTTGGGGAGGAAATCTGCAATAAATTAAAGACAAACGTGGAAAGAATATGGCATCCTAGATGTATATAAACACGTATTACGTGTATATAAACATGTATACCATTCCAATGAAGTCATAACTTTGAACTAAGAAACATGTTCAGTTTTGTTAGAAAATACTTCGCATAACTCGCCTTCGTGTTGCGTGCTGTGCGTTCCTCGGGTGTTAACAATGTCATTTCTCATCACAGCAGTCAATATTTGTTAATTATTATTACTGTGCAGTTAGTATTATTCTCATGTTATCACGTCATGAATATTTCACGAGGCAATATTGTGGACCGCCATATCTCAACAATATACGTTTCCGTGCAGTTCTTTGTTCATTTCAACGCATTGGACTGAAGGCGCTTCCTCGTGCCAAGGTCATACGTTACCCTTACTCCGGTTGTACCGGCAGTGCAATTATGAAAGATTATAATTTCAATTAATCTGATTCACAACTTTAGCGGCAGTGAATGAGAGAGATAATTTTAATTTAATAGTGACTAGTCGTGGCCGGTTTTTGCAGGGTTTCAGACCCGTCAGGTTTTGTTAATGTGGATCCGCACCCGCCAGTTTATTTTCATGCGCACCTGTCCTACATTAATACCCATTGACTTGATTTGTTTCTTTTTGTGAGGAATAGGTTTACTTTTTTTTCTCTTCTTTTGTGATTATTGTCTTTCTGTTTTTTGTAGTGCGTGGAGCAAATACTGTGCACACGGGGAAACGTAATGCTCAAATTGGCTTTAGAAATTGTATACTCATTGTTGTTCGTGGCAGGCAATCGGCTGTTTTTGTTGTTATGTAGGTCTATTCAATGATAATAACGCCCCATGTTTTGGTCTTCGGCACAAAAGTAGAATCGGCGAATATTCTAGGAAGCCAGCAACGAGTAACAAACAGCGAGTGCGATATTATTGTATTGTTGACCAGTTTGTTTCTTATCTTGGGCGTAAGTGTGCACCTATCCTGCAATAGAACTTTATCAGGGTACGCCATCTTGAAAATGAAATGATACAAACAAACATGGCATCAAAGTTACAGCAGATTATCTTTAACACATGAATGGCTTAAATTTTCCCCAAACCTCAATCTGTACAGGTAGTAAGTCTCATTGTATTTTGAAGAAGGATCATACAAACAAACAAACAAACAAACAAAGAAAGCCTAAACCAGTGGTCGAAATAAATGTAATCTGCTGTAACTTTGCGAGAGCCACTGTTTTACTGCACAGACCATAGAGGCTGCCATGTTTGTTTGTATCATTTAATTTTCAAGAGGGCGTACCCTGATAAAGGTCCATAACACCTAAATTTAGATAATTGTTTTCACCTAATATTCTTCTAAAAATATCATCCTCGCTGTAATGATTAACCATTCCCAATATCCCTTTTCTATGAAAATGTCTTCATCGCTTTAATGAATAATTTATTCCCAATATCCCCTTTTCTATACAAATGGCTTCGTCGATTTGATGAATAATCCTTTCAAATATTCCTGTGTATAATAATATAATTAAAAAATATCCTCGCTTTTGATGATTTGTCTCACCAAAATTTCCTTTTTAAGAATATTGTCCCCGTTGTGATGATAAACCTTTTCCAATATTCATTTTCTTTAAAAATGTCTTCCTTGATGTGATGAATAATCCTTTCCATATTCTTTTATTATATAATGTACATTTAAAATATCCTCGGATTGACGAATAGTCTCACCTAATATTCTTCATAAAAAATCATCCACGCTGAAATGTTTAACCATTTCCAATATTCCTTTTCTATGATAACGTCTTCCTCGCTGTAATGAATAATTTATTTCCAATACCCTCTTTTCTATAAATTTGTCTTCCTCGATGCGATGAATAATCCTTTCTAACATTCCTGTTTAATATATTACAATTTAATAAAATTATCCAATAAATATTCCTCTCGCTATGATGGCTAATCTTTTCCCAATATTCCCTTCTTATAATATACTCCTATTGTTGATGAATAGTTTACCGATGTACCTTACATGCCACTATCGTCTTTTTCTGATAATTCCTCCCCTAAACATCCCTCCGAAAAAAATAATCCTCCTAGCCGAAGTATTTTAATTCGATACTTTTTTAGTCACTGTTTATATTTTTTTATTTTCTTTCTTTTCGCTGTTCCACCCTAATTATTCAGAATGACGGCCCTCGATGCGATTCTTAAAGATATTTTTGGCATCAGCGACAGTTACCACCTCACGCACAACGAGATTTGTAAGCTTTACGCTTACGTTATTAATAATGAGTCTATACAAGATGCTATATGGGCACGATTTTTAGATTGTTCGGCTTGTTGCCAAGGTCGTTGCTTTTGGTGCGACTCTAACTCTAATTCTGAATCTTAAACAATTTTTATATTCCTGTACCTCACCAATTTACTTTGATTTACCAATTATAATTGTATAAATATCATACTTTAATAATGTTTTAGGTCCATACTCTTACAATTTCTAATTTCCATCGTTTTACTTTTTGTTTTATCTCACCCTTATATTTTTTATATAATTTATAAATACCGTTACAGCTCTTATGATTATATTTTTTTAACTTATTTCCCCTAAGACTCTACCCCCCCCCCCTTTTTTTGACGCTAGGAGCTCAGCTTCATTGATTTTAGGATTTTTTTTGTTAAGACTCTCGGCTTTATTGACCCTAGGACTCAATAATTGATATCCCTATCTAATCTCATCCCCAACCTACTCACTCCTCTCTATTAATACGACAGATATATTTAGAGCGTGACCTTATTTACCCTATGATTCTCGACTTGATTTACTATTTTCGATTTTATTTACCCTAGGACACTGGGCCTTTTTGGCCCTATATGACTCTCAACTTATTGACCATATGACTCTGGGCCATATTGACCCTGGGACTCTAGATCTTATTGACCCCTGGACTCTGGGCTTTATTGACCCTAGGACTCCCAACTTGTCGACCCTATAACTCTCAACTTATTGACCCTAAGATTCTGGGCTTTATTGACCCTAACTAAGACTCTGGGCCTTAATGACCCTAGAATTTTCAACTTACTGACCCTAAGATTCCGGGCCTTATTAACTCTATGAGCTCTCTACTTATTGACCTTAATACTCTCAACTTATTGACTCTAGGACTCTGTATGTTATTGACCCTAGGACTCTCAACTTTTTGACCTTAGGACTCTAGACCTTATTGACCCTAGGATTCTGGGCTTTATTTACCCTAGGACTCTGGGCTTTATTTCCCTATCTTAAATCATCCCGACAGCGGCGCTTCGATTGCCTATTGATTTCACGCAAACACTTTGCGCTTCTGCGCCTTTTTCATGATATTTTGCTTGTTATGATATAGTCCACGTTTTTATGACTAATCCTCATAGTACTCCTTTCTTTAAATTATTCTCAGCTCTATGATAATTATAATTGTATAGAAAATCCATCCTATAAATACCATCCTTACTGTTATAATTAATCATTCGCAATATTCTTAATAAAAAGGAAATCCACTCCGTTATGAAAATTAGTTTACCAAACACTCCTTCCAATAAAAACTAAATAAATTAATATATAAAATATCCTCGCTGTACTGTAATTTTACTTTATAATGCATCTGATTTTGTTTAGATAATTTCTAAAAATGCCTTTACTGTTCTTTTTATTTATTTTTATTTAAGAACATTGATGCACCTTCGTTTTTTAATTAAACCTTTATTTTATACTCTAATTTATACTACAAATAGTCCTGATAATAACACGTCATTTGTACAGTTATAAAACTAAAATAAATTATTGATTCCAGACAAATACAGATTATCGTTCGTCTTTTTGTTCAGTTTGTTACCATCTTTTTGTTTATAAACTTTCGTATCCCCTCGTGCTGAGTTTTGGCAAAGACTAGATCTTTAAGCCGGTCGTCAATCTCGTTAAATGGCACTTCCCGAACGGTTTAAACCCCCTTTCTCCACGGGGATCGTCTGATCGTCTAACGTATCGTGAGGTACGTTTAGGGACAGCTATGGACTTTAGGTTTGTGGCGCTATAAATAACAAACAAACAAACAAACAAAGAAAGCCTAAACCAGTGGTCGAAATAAAGGTAATCTGCTGTAACTTTGCGAGAGCCACACGTTAGCTGAACAGACCATAGAGGCTGCCGTGTTTGTTTGTATCATTTAATTTTCAAGAGGGCGTACCCTGATAAAGGTGTATAACACCTAAACTTAGAGAGAAAAAAAATTGTGATCGCCCTTTTTTTATTAAAGGGAATTACTTTTCATGCGTTCCTAGCATCAGAGTTTACCCTGACTTTGTTGTCAAGTGTTCCGTCGCCGCTGCTGACTAACTATGGTTTTACTGGATAATGCATGGAGAATACCAATCTCAAGACTATATTGTATTTCTTCACCTGAGAATAAAATAGCTTTATTCCCTAATTCGCGATCTCAACCGTGAATAAAGTATTTTATTTTCGCATTCCCTATCCTGTTGCACAACCTGCAAGAGAAACATAAAATACAACAATGAACTTGGGGAGCACCAAGCTTCGACGGCAAGACAGAGCGGATGAAATGAGTCTGAGGTTAACTTACCAGCCTCACGGGACCGCTAGGCAGCATCTCCGTGTTACTTCGTTTCAAACAATACTCACAATCTCCAATATCTTTCTAGATGTCCCTTCTCCATCGTTACCTCTTCAATTGATGCGCCAGACTAGGCCACTGTCTTGAAGAGTACCTAATTCAGTGCTTCCATTCCTGAGGTGCCAAAGTTCTAATCCTAACTTGCATTCTTCTTCCGTCCCTCGTAAGCGTTTTATCATAAAACTATACGTCCGTCTTCTTGCGTGCCGAACGAGGTCAGTGCTTGGTACAACACTCTCACACTTCAATGCACCCGAGTCCTTCCTGCAAAACATTCTTATGCAAATATCGGTTAGCTCAGCTAACAATTGAAAATATATATGCTGCGGGGAGAAACATACATACAAGGTTAAGGGAACAGTTTATCTACATTACCTTTTGAAGTAAGAATGAGACGAAGGGAACCCCCTTCTTGTTGGTGGTTTGTTTGGGGGATGTGTTAGGTAACAATAGTATATATGTGGGGGACTGAGAAGGGGGGGGGGGGAGTCCCTTTGATCTTATATCGTGCTGAGAACATTGCAGGAAACTAAAGGAACAAAATAAGTTTAAAAATGTTACTCATGACACAAATATTGATTCCCATAATCAAAGTCAGTATCCCCCACTTCGTGGTCCCAACTCCGTTTAACGTGAATTTAAGACTATGAAATACGGACTCGCTGGTTGTAGCCTACTCTGCGCATGCCTAAAGAAGATAATTAGGAGAGTGACTGGTCACGTGAGAAAGATTAACCAATAATAAAACCTGAAAGTTGTTGGCGCACTCCTGGACTCCTCTAAACAAATAAGTAAATTAGCATGTAAAGGTCGTAGTTTTTTTTAATTATTGTTTGTTACATTGGATTCTTAAGAAAATCACACGCTGAAAAGGCCTTTGTAAAATTCGTCACCGACACCACGAAGTAACACTCAACCATACTTCCATGCAGTAAAAAAAAAAAGATTTTTTTTTTTTTTTAATGCATTAAATATATTTGTAAGACAAAAACTATTAGGGCCTATATTATAAATTCTACAATTTAAAAAGTTAATTATTATGGTAATTAGGTTAATGAGTGTAAGTAAAATAACGCGGTTTGGTGGATTGTTCGTTTTCACGAAGTAACACTCTATAGAGTGTTACTTCGTGAAAACTATTCTGAGCACTTTGCATGTCTGTGTAGTTCCACGAAGTAACTCTCTACTCTCGTCCCCAGGGGTACACGCACACCCACACGTACACGGATATTTTACAGTGTACATGAATAATTGTACGGGCGCTTCACGGTCATTATTGAAAACGACGTTGCATTCAAAGATTTCGTTTCCACGAAGTAGCACTGAGTTGTATGTGCGCGCACTGTACGGTTTTTCTGCAGTTTTCGTTTTCACGAAGTAGCACTGATATCTTTGTGTACGCGCACTGTACGGATTTCCTGCAGATTTCGTTTTCACGAAGTAACACTCTTCTTAAATCTTTAATTAATTCGTAATTCATTAACCCATGGAAACATAAGTAACACATTCACGACGTTTTAATGTAGTACTTTATATAAATCCCAAAACAGGTTTTCAATTCACATTTTATTTGCGGGATAAAAACCTTGCAAACATTCAAACGCGTGTATCTTCAAATCAAAACTATTCGCTGTGTGTACATGAGTGCTACTTCGTGGTGTTGGTGACGAATTGTTACTAGCCTCCCCATTTATGGAAACTGAAAAAATGGAAGACGTGTAAGAAAAATATATCGTACCAATAATGACCTTTCATTTCCGAAAATCAAAAGTACATGTACAGGTGGAGTCGTGGAATCGGAGCACTCTAAGATGAAAATTCATGAAATAATGTTGTGGCGGCCATTAGGTTAACAACTAAAATAGGAGACTAAAATAGGAGACTAAAATGTATTTTGTAAGACACGATTTTGTTTAATTGAGGGACTTATTTTCATTTACAAACAAATCTACAATGATCGTGGATAAGAACTGTTTTCGAAACGAGCCTTAATAATTATACAATCCATCTGCCGTAGGTACTTGGATAAATCGCGTCGTTGATCATTTGTTTTCGTTCTCGCGCCAGTACGCGATGTGAAAACAAACCGTCACCAACACCACGAAGTAGCACTCATGTACACACAGCGAATAGTTTTGATTTGAAGATACACGCGTTTGAATGTTTGCAAGGTTTTTATCCCGCAAATAAAATGTGAATTGAAAACCTGTTTGGGATTTAAATAAAGTACTACATTAAAACGTCGTGAATGTGTTACTTATGTTTCCATGGGTTAATTAATTACGAATTAATTAAAGATTTAAGAAGAGTGTTACTTCGTGAAAACGAAATCTGCAGGAAATCCGTACAGTGCGCGTACACAAAGATATCAGTGCTACTTCGTGAAATCGAAAATTAACTGCAGGAAAACCGTACAGTGCGCGCACATACAACTCAGTGCTACTTCGTGGAAACGAAATCTGCAGGAAATACGTACAGTGCGCGCACACAAGCATCAGTGCTACTTCGTGAAAACGAAATCTTTGAATGCAACGTCGTTTTCAATAATGACCGTGAAGCGCGCGTACAATTCTTGTACACTGTAAAATATCCGTGTTCGTGTACATGTGCGTGTACCCCTGGGGACGAGAGTAGAGAGTTACTTCGTGGAACTACACAGACATGGAAAGTGCTCAGAATCGTTTTCACGAAGTAACACTCTCTAGAGTGTTACTTCGTGAAAACGAACAATCCACCAAACCGCGTTATTTTACTAAACTCATTAACCTAATTTTTTTTTTTTTTACTGCATGGAAGTATGGTTGAGTGTGACGAATTTTACAAAGGCCTTTTCAGCGTGTGATTTTCTTAAGAATCCAATGTAACAAACAATAATTTAAAAAAACTACGACCTTTACATGCTTATTTACTTTTTTTGTTTTTTTGTTTACTGCATGGAAGTATGGTTGAGTACTACCCCAGCTAACACATTACGTTTTAGGAACGTTCCCAGAACGTTTTAACGTTATGTGAACGTTCTGGAAACGTTCCTGAAACGTTATGTGTTTGCTGGGTACTTCGTGGTGTCGGTGACGAAACGTGATCGAGCAAAGTGACCTATAGGAACGAAAATCCGGGGGTAAAAGTCGCAAGTAAAATTCGTTTTTACCCATTTCCAACTGATTTCTCATCATTATTTTTCTTGAGGAATGCCAAGATAACATTAAAACATGAATGTTTCTCGAGGGAGAGTACGCTTAGAAATCATTAATTCAAAAATTATAGCAAGAGAAAGGGCAACCCGCGAGTAAAATGTCCGTATACAAGTCACGGAGGGTATGGAAGCGCAAAGACAAAATTGGGCACGTTCAGGCTCTATAGGGAAAAAGAGTCAAATTTTCACAAGAGTCAGATTTTCATACGACACCCAGTTTATACTTGCAAACGATTGTTATTATTTCAGGTTCATCACCCTGAACGTCCGACTTGTATCACAAAGATGCAGCAAGACCGACCTGGCCAGCGAAGTAAAGCGATGATCACGGCCGAGGAGTACAACCACTCACTCGGTTGAGTTCCCTCCGGTTCTTTTCAGAACCGCACATCTCACTAAAAAAGATTACCACGCGGTGTATTCGCAAACTACTTATCTTATACATTATTGTTATTCTGTATTATTTCAGGTTCATCGCCCTGACGTTGACTTGAATTTACAAAGATGCAGCAAGACCGACTTGGCCAGCGAGGTAAGGCGATGATCACGGCCGAGGAGTACAACCACTCACTCGGTAAACTCGTCAGCACGAAGAGGAAGGCGAAACCATGTCGTAAGGCGGCATTCATGACCGTCTTTCCAGTCAAAGCTCGGCCGAGACTCCATTCTGACGAAGAGGGAGCATCTGCCATGCCACTGAAAGTGACACAAATTACACAGCCGGAGCATAGCAACACTCCAAAAGCAGAAGAACCAGCTAGCAAAGCGGAAATAGGAAGGTATTAACAGGGCAATTTCTATGAATCTGAATCAACCAAATCATTATAACCTAAACTATAAGGTGGTATCTTTGTGTCCTATTTCTTGACGTACCCATTTGGGAATGATGTTTTTCAGCTCTTCAGAGCACAACCCAGCCAAACATTCTTAGTAGCGTGTTCATAATTCCTTGTTGATCAAGTCTCATTCGTTTCCTCATTCCCACCTCATTTCACAACTGGGTGAAATATTCCCAGCAGCCTTCACTCTGTATCTAAAATAAATTACAAATTACAACTCATAATAATAGGATACCGCTGCTCTGTGATATGGAAAATGTGACATAGAAATCCGAAATTCAGCTGAATTGAAACAAGAAGATTATGAGAGAGTTGTTGCTTCGTCTCATCCAGGCGTGTTTATTGTGTATTCACTTTGCAGTCCCGTTGAAGCGAGACAGAAATTGCAGGTCTTCGTCCGAGGTCTCCTCTTACCGAAGACACTTTGTCTGCAACTGAATCCAGATACATCAGTAGCCGATTTAAAGTCGCTGGTTCAACGTGAGAGTGGCATCCAGCCTCAAGATCAACACCTTTACATCGGGAGAAACTTTCAGGTGCCGCTTTTATTACCATACCATAAAAATCAGGCCATGTCACTTTTTAAATTCATTTTTATCTGAGCGCATATTAAAGTTATACTTTCTTTATCTGCTGTGATTAAGATATGCTTGGTTTTACAGAGTGATCTTTTCCCGAGAGTTTTTCCCGATGTGTACATTTCTTCCAATATGGTGAATTACTTGCAAGAATATCCTTAAGACTGCCAGGTTCTTTTGTACTAGGATTTAGACATGTCATACCAGTCCAATGGATGAGCAGAAATCAAATATAATTTGATTACAATTTGTTTACAGCTTTGTGACCTGCTCTCCCTTCGCGACCATGGGATACAGCAAGACCAGAACATCCAGCTTCGCGCTGCCGGTCTGTTGGGTGGTGGATTGGGTAACTACAGTATTGATGCAATGGGTTATCTCAAAAGTCGGTTAAATTGGCGGTTTAACTAACATTCACTTTTTGAAAAAGCGGGGAAGCTATTCTCCAATCTCGGCACAAGCCCTCGGAAATGCCGTATTACAATATAAGAAACCTGCAAAAACGACGATCTTCAATTATCTTAAATACGTGAATAGCTGCAAGAGTCATACATGTTTGATCAGTCAATATGGTTCTTTTCACAACCACAACTCACTAAAGATAATACCACATGATGTTACCGCTAACTACTTATCATTGCCTTTCGCCCTGCAAACCGTCAAATCTCGTCCAATACGGGCTTGTGATCTTTAACCCTTGGGTTCAAAGACGTTCACGTTCGTTTGAAGCCCCTCATGTAAACTCCCCCCTGAAGATGATTGATGTGAGCTGTTATATGGTTTTGCATTCCAGAAGAGGAAGAGTCGAGAAGCATTTACTTCTCAAAATTGGCAGATGATCTTGGACAAGGCTGGAAGAGGCTCGGCAGACGGTTGGGATTCAAGGAAGGAAAACTACAGCAATTCCAAGGAAACGACAGCGGAAACGTACACGAACAAATCTACAAGATGTTAGTTGCCTGGTGGCAGAAACAAGACGACCCCGCAGATGCTCCTAAGAAGCTACGAGACGCTCTAGAAGCTGTGGGCCGTAGTGATCTGGCATCACAAGTGTCAGGTATGAAAGCTAATAAACAAAGTCAAACTGCTCGTTTTGGCCAACAACCGCCACCCTCTTTCTTAACTGGAAATTGAGCAATTGGAGAAAATTATTTGCTGCTCGTGTAAATCATGTTTAGAGACATGAGACATGCTTTCTCATTGGCTTGCTGCATTTTACTTCAATAACATTGAATCACCCTTATAAAAAGGGAAAGAAAAGTGAGAAGGGAAACAGCCGATTGGTGGTGAACTTGAATGACTATTGATGTTTCTGCATGCCAGAATTGACACAGGTCTGGACTTATTAGGCAGAAATATTAAAAGCCATAATAAGTTTAGCACCAAACGTGGTATATTCCCTTCCTTTTCACTTCTTTTTTATCCCCCTCCCCTTTTTTGGGGGCGGTTCAGTGGTGTTTCAGCTAAGGACAGTAAGCCAATCAGCAAAAGGCACCAGATACCTTTCAAAATAGCCAGGTGGAAATTTAAAATAAAGACTAAAAGGTCACAATGAAGCCTATTCAAAGATTGCATTACAAATACAAAACATGGCCCATTTACTGGAAATTGTGAATTATACCGTCTATGTCTAAAGATTTGTAGGGAAATGTGTCTATAGTCAGATTTCTTATGTATTTTGGTTCCCTTTTTTTAGATTTGCTAAACTATACATTTTTGGAAACGTTGAGATATAATTAACACAAAACACAATGTTGGCATTTTTTAAGGCTCTTTATGGCGGCTATCGTGGATTTTCAAAAAGGCATTTTTGATCACCTCTTGGTGACGCCGCATATTTTTCACAATTTTGTGCACATGTGAATGACCCAATAACCTACTACAAAAAGAATTTTATATGTATAATGTTCCTCTGATGAGATATGGCATAAAGGTCCAACAAATTAAAAACAAACTTAACAAATCACGTGACTTCACCTAAATTCATACGCATCCCGACATACCTAATATACCTAGTTTGAACCCAATTTGACTTGTACATCCGGAAAGATATACCTTTTGAAAAATACACCTTTAATGTGACGTCACATGACCCACGATAACGTCCTCACGACAAAAATGTTTCGAGAACCGTGGATGAACAGTTTGCCAAGTCTGAAGACGATCGGATTATTTTATTACCAAAGTGCTCCAGTGGAACAAAACGTGTACAAACCATATGAAAATATATTGTGTAATTAAGATACCGTATCTAAGATGACCGCCATAGAGTCTGTCAAGGCAAATGAAAAAAAAAAATTCAGACAAGTATATCTTAAATTTTAAAAAATGTGTGGTTTTCCTAATCTCCAATAAAGTAAACGAAACTTTAAAACTGTACATTATGAACTGAACTACTACAAGAATAATTCAGAAATTGAGTTCATCAGCAAATAAATTGTTGTTAACGACAGCAAATTACAGACAGGTTACGCGCACGAACAGTGGTTCAAATGTTTGGTAATGTCACAGGTCAAACATTTTTATTCATAAGGTTTAATGATTATTGCTGTGCTGACTGTCTGGGGTCCTTTTAAGATGATAAAGGCTGTATTTATCATGTTTGAGCAGCGACATGAAATCAGGCCCGTATTCTGATGCTTGGATATTCCTTTGGATATAATGATCATAGTTTAAGCGATTGTTCCCCCAAATTATTGTTTACACAGGCATTGCAGAAACTTCTTTTGACGTTAACCAGTGTGCAAGAGAGTTGGCAGCACATTACCGGCAGACGTTAAAAGTGACGACACACCCTACAGAGAGACACATGTCTAGAGAGATGGATGACCTCTACGCCAACCTACAACTATTGCAGGAGACCAACATACCAACTCCGGTCTCTTTGTCTGAGACAAAGATGCAGGTAGAAACAGGTATCCAGTCGGAGCATTCGAAAGCCTCGCAAAGAGGTACCAACAAACTACCCGATTCACTCCCTGATAAGTTCAAAGGGATTCAGGTCCAGAAGATTTCCCTTGACTCCTACAAAGATATGCTCGTGCTCGAATCAAATCGATTACTAATCAGGGCTGAGGCGGGTTTTGGGAAAACCACAATACTTAAAAAGATTGGTTACGATTGGGCTGATCTCAAAACCAAGGGGGGTCTAACTGACAACCAACAACAACCTCAGCCTAAATCAGTTCTTGACAAGTATGAGCTTGTCTTTGTGGTAGAGGCCAGTCGAATGGGTCACAAATTCGACATCATTGACGCCATTTTCTCTCAAATTCTTACAGACAGCAAACTGAAAAAGACGGGCCTAGAAAAATACATCCAGGAGAACCAAGAGCGCGTATTAATTCTTCTTGATGGCGCTGATGAGATCTCTATGCAAAGAGTAAAAGACGCGCGGCAGTGCAAGGATGATAATGAGCTGGGCGGTATTGACTTGAACGATGTTCTATCGTTCAAATCACTCAAGTCGTGTAAGGTTATAGTTACGAGCCGACAGAAGACGGAAAATGAACTCCTGACTATGCATCCACACTACACGAAAATTAACATAGTAGGCTTTGACGAAAAAAACCGGGAAAACTACGTGAAGAAATACTTAAAAAGTTACGGACCAGTTGAACAAACCAGCTTCCTTGAAAAGATAAACCGATCAGAAACGTTACGTAGTTTGGCGGAGATACCGTTATTTCTCCGGCTGATGTGCGACACATGGGCAGATAAAAGAAAACTGCCTGATCAAATAACTAACCTTTTTCGGGATAACATTAAGTTGCTTTTCCAGCATAAGGCAAGTAAGGAAACAGACCAGCAAGTTTCTGACACCCAGACATATGTTTCCAAACTTGGTCAGATAGCTCTTGAAGGTTTGTTAGATCCAAATGGAGAAAGGCTTTATTTCATGGAAAATGAGATTGATACAAACGACCTTGATATTTTCGAGAGGGGATCTGATGTTGGCCTGTTGTCAAAAGGAAAGACATTCCGAGGTCTCGAGACGGTTTCGTACTTTTCGTTCCTCCACAAGACTTTTCAGGAGTACTGCGCGGCGGCATATCTGGTAGATTTGTTGAGGAATGACAGAGAAGCCTTCGACCAATACTTGTCTCGTATATTTCATGGTGATGTGGAAAGCTTGGAATACGTTCTGCGATTCGGCTGTGGGCTAAACACAAATGCCGCCGAGGTGATTTTAAGGTGCTTTGGAGATCTCTTGAAGCAAAATGAACTGAACAAGTCCTTGCATAGAATTTCAATGTTGCTTCTATTTGAAGCTAAGTCAGAACCTCTTGTTCAGGAATTTCTTGAGACTGGAAAGGTTGAGTTTCCATACGAACTGCAGGGTGAACTTTTAGTGGCGGCACACTTTTTCTTTGAGGTCGGGTCCAAACATGAATCACTGCACAAAGTAGACATAGAGCAAATTACTGCTACATGTCAAGGTCTTGATGACCTCAAACTTTTAGAAAAGATAATGACACTCACAACATGTAAGCCGTTGCTGAAGCTTGTACTTCATGGAATCAGCTGGGATAGCTTTGTGGAGAACTCTGTAACAATACTAAAACATCTGGAATCTTTAGAGGTACATAACTGTGAATGGAACATTGTAAAACTGTTCGAAGTGTTATCAAGAACAAATACAAAAAAGGTCCAATTAAATGGCATCCAATTGCACGATACATTTCCTGAACAAAACATCAAACAAATTCCATCTCTGAAAGAATGTTACCTTTTTGAGTGTGGTCTGACAAACAGTGATATTGAGCCACTTTTCTCTCTTCTTTCATCAGCAGGCAGCATAAAGATGGTTTTGCTGAGGGGAAACAATTTGCACGGTTTGCAGCCTGTCACGATTGCTAGTGTCCCTTCCCTTGAAGAATTGCACCTTAATAAAAGTAGTCTGACAAACAGTGATATCGAGCCACTTTTCTCTCTTCTTTCATCAGCAGGCAGCATAAAGAAAAATTTTCTGCAAGGAAACAATTTGCACGGTTTGCAGCCTGTCACCATTGCTAGTGTCCCTTCCCTTGAAGAATTGCACCTTAATAAAAGTAGTCTGACAAACAGTGATATCGAGCCACTTTTCTCTCTTCTTTCATCAGCAGGCAGCATCAAGACAGTTGGTCTGAAAGGAAACAATTTGCACGGTTTGCAGCCTGTCACGATTGCTAGTGTCCCTTCCCTTGAAAAATTGCTCCTTCATGAAAGTAGTCTGACAAACAGCGATATCGAGCCACTTTACTCTCTTCTTTCATCAGCAGGCAACATAAAGAAAGTTTTTCTGCAAGGAAACAATTTGCACGGTTTGCAGCCTGTCACGATTGCTAGTGTCCCTTCCCTTGAAGAATTGCTCCTTAGTGAAAGTAGTCTGACAAACAGTGATATCGAGCCACTTTTCTCTCTTCTTTCATCAGCAGGCAGCATCAAGACAATTGGTCTGCAAGGAAACAATTTGCACGGTTTGCAGCCTGTCACGATTGCTAGTGTCCCTTCCCTTGAACAGTTGCACCTTCATGAAAGTAGTCTGACAAACAGCGATATCGAGCCACTTTTCTCTCTTCTTTCATCAGCAGGCAACATAAAGAAAGTTTTTCTGCAAGGAAACAATTTGCACGGTTTGCAGCCTGTCACGATTGCTAGTGTCCCTTCCCTTGAAGAATTGCTCCTTAGTGAAAGTAGTCTGACAAACAGTGATATCGAGCCACTTTTCTCTCTTCTTTCATCAGCAGGCAGCATCAAGACAGTTGTTTTGAGGGGAAACAATTTGCACGGTTTACAGCCTGTCACGATTGCTAGTGTCCCTTCCCTTGAAGAATTGCACCTATATGAAAGTAGTCTGACAAACAGTGATATTGAGCCACTTTTCTCTCTTCTTTCATCGGCAGGCAGCATAAAGACAGTTGGTCTGAGGAGAAACAATTTGCACGGTTTACAGCCTGTCACGATTGCTAGTGTCCCTTCCCTTGAACAATTGCACCTTAGTGAAAGTAGTCTGACAAACAGTGATATTGAGCCACTTTTCTCTCTTCTTTCATCAGCAGGCAGCATAAAGGAAGTTCTTCTGAGCGGAAACAATTTGCATGGTTTGCAGCCTGTCACGATTGCTAGTGTCCCTTCCCTTGAAGAATTGCACCTATATGAAAGTAGTCTGACAAACAGTGATATTGAGCCACTTTTCTCTCTTCTTTCATCGGCAGGCAGCATAAAGACAGTTGGTCTGAGGAGAAACAATTTGCACGGTTTACAGCCTGTCACGATTGCTAGTGTCCCTTCCCTTGAACAATTGCACCTTAGTGAAAGTAGTCTGACAAACAGTGATATTGAGCCACTTTTCTCTCTTCTGTCATCAGCAGGCAGCATAAAGAAAGTTGTTCTGAGCGGAAACAATTTGCACGGTTTGCAGCCAGTCACGATTGCAAGTGTCCCTTCCCTTGAAGTATTGGGCCTATATGAAAGTAGTCTGACAAACAGTGATATTGAACCACTTTTCTTTCTTCTTTCATCAGCAGGCAGCATAAAGGAAGTTTTTCTTACCGGAAACAATTTGCACGGTTTGCAGCAAGTCACGATTGCTAGTGTCCCTTCCCTTGAAGAATTGCACCTATATGAAAGTAGTCTGACAAACAGTGATATTGAGCCATTTTTCTCTCTTCTTTCATCAGCAGGCAGCATAAAGGAAGTTTTTCTGAAAGGGAACAATTTGCACGGTTTGCAGCCAGTCAAGATTGCTAGTGTCCCTTCCCTTAAAGAATTGCACCTATATGAAAGTAGTCTGACAAACAGTGATATCGAGCCACTTTTCTCTCTTCTGTCATCAGCAGGCAACATAAAGGAAGTTGTTCTGAGCGGAAACAATTTGCACGGTTTGCAGCCAGTCACGATTGCTAGTGTCCCTTCCCTTGAAGAATTGCACCTATATGAAAGTAGTCTGACAAACAGTGATATTGAGCCACTTTTCTCTCTTCTTTCATCAGCAGGCAGCATAAAGGAAGTTTTTCTGCAAGGAAACAATTTGCACGGTTTGCAGCCTGTCACGATTGCTAGTGTCCCTTCCCTTGAAGAATTGCACCTTAGTGAAAGTAGTCTGACAAATAGTGATATCGAGCCACTTTTCTCTCTTCTTTCATCAGCAGGCAGCATCAAGACAGTTGGTCTGAAAGGAAACAATTTGCACGGTTTGCAGCCTGTCACGATTGCTAGTGTCCCTTCCCTTGAAAAATTGCTCCTTAGTGAAAGTAGTCTAACAAACAGTGATATCGAGCCACTTTTCTCTCTTCTTTCATCAGCAGGCAGCATAAAGAAAATTTTTCTGCAAGGAAACAATTTGCACGGTTTGCAGCCTGTCACGATTGCTAGTGTCCCTTCCCTTGAAGAATTGCACCTATATGAAAGTAGTCTGACAAACAGTGATATCGAGCCACTTTTCTCTCTTCTTTCATCAGCAGGCAGCATAAAGACAGTTGGTCTGAAAGGAAACAATTTGCATGGTTTGCAGCCTGTCACCATTGCTAGTGTCCCTTCCCTTGAACAATTGCACCTATATGAAAGTAGTCTGACAAACAGTGATATTGAGCCACTTTTCTCTCTTCTTTCATCAGCAGGCAGCATAAAGAAAGTTCTTCTGAGCAGAAACAATTTGCATGGTTTACAGCCAGTCACGATTGCTAGTGCCCCTTCCCTTGAAGAATTGCACCTAAATGAAAGTAGTCTGACAAACAGTGATATTGAGCCACTTTTCTCTCTTCTTTCATCGGCAGGCAGCATGAAAAGAGTAATTCTAAGAGACAACAATTTGCACGGTTTGCAGGCTGTCACGATTGCTAGTGTCCCTTCCCTTAAAGAATTGTACCTATATAAAAGTGGTCTGACAAACAGTGATATGGAGCCACTTTTCTCTTTTCTTTTATCAGCAGGCAGCATAAAGAAAGTTGTTCTGCGCGGAAACAATTTACACGGTTTATCCCAATTCAACATTGGTCCTATCTTCTCCCTTCACGTTGTGTATTTTACCGAGTGTGGTCTGCAAAACAGCGACATTGAGGCAATCATCAGATTACTGTTATCGCTTGGTCATGTGTCTGCAGTCAGCTTGAGCGGCAACAATTTGGATAGTAACTTGGTAGAGGCGTGTGTGAGTGTTGTGCCTTCGCTGCATGTATTGTAAGATTGGTACTGACTACTGAGTGGTTACCGATGCGAGATGTAGCGTAGAAAACACGTCGCAGCCGCAGTGACAGCCTGTGGTAGATGTGCTAAACAAAATAAGAAAATACAAAAATTAACTGAAAGCAAAACGATTTTTTTTGTCTGCGTCTCTGCCTTTTGATTCAGAAAATATCCATGACAAAATGTCACATTATCGAACATTAATCAATTTCATGAAATAATGTTTTATTTCTTGTCCTCAGCAACTCAATCCATCCTATACAAACTTTGGCTTGCGTGAACTTTAAGTATTTACCAACTAAGTTACAAAAAAGCTCTTTATTATAGGTTCATGCGTAAAAGCACTAATTTTCCCGCCAACACTGTCTGTAGGATTGCAAGATAACCAAAACACGTCGGGAAGTTTTTCGAATTAGCTAAATACCTCTAGTTTTATTTTGAAACAGTAAAAGAGATTATTAGTTTGCAGTAGCAGGTCATCGTGTTGCTCACAATGTTTCATTAAAGCAGTTTTCATTACTAAGAGGAAGTTGCTGCTTCGAATTCGACTCGAACAACTTCTCCGCTGTTTTCTCGCAAATTTCAGACATCACCACGTATACAGTGTAATATTACATAAGTATGTCATAGTAAAACCTCGTAAAACTACAAACAACTGCCTCGCACAACCCACAAGCCCGATACACCTTTTGCAGCTGACGTCACATCTGACGGCAGGTTTTTGTTCCTCTGCGTCTACGCATGCGCGTAAACTAATATTGTATTTATTATTGTCAACGGATTTAATTGACACAACCTGCCGTTAGTGAGGGCGCACTGTGCAGTGAGTCTAATGAAAACGCATTTATAATTATACTGTACAGGGGATCGCTATTAACGGTGGGAGTCAATTTAGTATTGTATAGAAAATAAAATCACAGAGAATGCACGTGTTGTGCAACATTGATACTAATGATTGTGAATTGGAAAACGATGCTATATAATAGCAACCTTTGTCTGAAAATTACGAAACATAGTTTAACAATAAGTGAAATTATATGCATAATAATAACAAATATTTTCCCTATGTTAATGGTTAAACATTTTATGAACAATTTTGTATATAGTTGTAAAATAAGAAAACAAAAAACAATGTTAGTACAAGTGGACTTTTTTAGTACGTACTGGTCGTAAAATAATGTTAGTACTGGACGAAAATGACACATTGTGACTTGTTCTGTAAAATAGTTATCATTTTCTGAATTGTAATTCACTTGACTGCAGCAGCAACTGAAATGTTTAAATGGTTACAATTGACAATAATCTAATGATTGTCGAATCATTTCACAGGTTTTTTGTCATGTGTATGAAGAACGTGTTAAATTACAGCTTTGTGGAAAATATATATCAAAGTTATAGAAGTTATCACGACTACTTCCAACCCATACGCTGAGGAGAAAAAAGTGTAAATGAGCAAGTCTTGCTCATTCGGGGTCAATATGCAAATAAAAGGTCAACCATGCATTGGCGACTCTAATTTTCCATATTTCTTTTGGGAAAAAGACACTGTTGATTTACAACATTCTATTAAAATACTAACATTTGGCGGAAAGGTGTATTAACTTTAAAGTCAATAGTGCTGTAGAAAAAATACAATTTACAATTTAACGTCAAGTTAACCCACGTATTTTAACAAAATATTTTACTATTATGTATTACTATTGTTTACAAATTACACTGTAAATATACTAAATTCTGTTAAAACACGGAACAATTGTAAGTTTAACATCAAAAGTTCTGTAAAAAACAATTGCAGTACAGATCTGTTAAAAAATTATTTTCTCTAAAATCACACCTTTTTTTTTTAGTATACTGTAGTCTATGAATGTAAAACGTAACTTAAAGGTAAGATACACCATTGGTAATTGCTTGAATTATCATGAATGGGTAGATTTGGAAGGTTGTATTTTATAGTAAATATCGTTTAACTGACCTGTCCGAAGTTTTACAATCATGAATTCCGAGAAACGCACAAAAACAGCGTTTGTTTTCCACCGGCGTCGAGCAGTTATTCTTATGTTATCTTTGTTCTATTTTTCGGAATAATTACAGGATATCTAGCGCAATCTTTTTGCTGGATGCCTGCAATCATTATTTACTTTCAAATGAGTAAGATATTCCTTAATAATTTGGTAGTAATTTGTTTGATATCTGCAAATGGTGTATACTACCTTTAAAATATTTTTTGAAGTACATTGATTTGTACCAAAATATATGCATTAGATACGGAGTCACATTTAGTTGAATGTGGCTCGCTACATTTTTCTTTTCAGTTTATTATTCAGTTGTATTATGGTTTGAGCAATACAAATGCAAACATTTTTGGTTTGCAAACATACACAAAATAATAACCCACGTTATCATCAAATACTTTACTTGACTGGCAGTCATTCATAAATATTTGTTTAAATGTTTTTAGTGTTTAATATTTCTACTTTATACTTTCAAATGTTTGTTATTGCTGGGCATCAGTGATCCACTGAAAGGTTTTTCCATGGTAAATAGGAAATAAATAAAATAAAATAAAATAAAATAAATCTTTCTTGGTTTCCGTCCTTTTTCTTTTCAGACAATCATTCTCCTCGGGATTTCTCCTGAAGAGTTTATGGGTATGAATGTAATAATTGCATCAACCCTCATCATGAGTGTTGCATATTACCCTGACGTCATAATGGCGTCATCAGGTATCAAATCACAAGCGATTTTCGTTGAAAGAAAAAAAAACTTCTTACTAGGGTTCAAGGATTGAGATATATGATATTTATTCAATTCTGCAAGGAATCAAACAGGAAAAATACAACATTAAGTTAACAGTGGATAAATGGTTTCATAAAACAGTTTTCGTGATTCAACTTAACAGTAAGAGAACAGCCGAAGGTGCATTTGTGCGCACAGTTCCTTATACTTAGTTAATCATTAAAGCGAGGAAAAAATACAATTGTAACAGTACTAAAGCGCGTTTCCAGTATATAAATTAGAATCCAGACTTCGCAGACAGAAATGTAACTTATACGCTCGGTTCAGACAGGCGTTTCGCAGTCGCGACGAACCAAATTGAAATCAAGTCGCCCCTGAGTCGCTCTAATAACTCCCCCATTCGATCGTTTGCCGTTTGGCGCGCCTTGTCGCCCTTATTCGTTTCAGACGTCGGACTTAATTCACTCATTTGGTTCGGCGCGATTGTGGAACGCCTGTCTGAACCGAGCGTTACAACTTTTCAGCCCAACAAATCCATAGAAACATAAGTAACATTCACACCTGTAACACAGTAACACATGCATCCTGTGGAAAGTCAATATGTAGGCTCAAAGGAGAAGGAGGCCAAGGACTGTGCATGGCACGCCGGGTGACACGGGTTGACCTATATCGACTCTCCCCTCACGATCAACTTTCTTAACTCTACCCTAAAGAAAGTTCCAGGTAATTAAGTACAGGGCGAGTCAACAAATAAGTAACCGGAAATACATGTCAGAAAATTATATAAAAACACAACTTTTATTGAAAATGACAGCACACCATAATGGTGCCATGCTTTAGACTCATTCACCAACAGTCCAGTAGGTATTTCATAATAATTATTATGTTGGTAGTTTAAAAAAATTATGTTTGCACATGTATATTTTTTGACCCATAAACATTGAACACTCTAAAATTCTTTACGTGTTTGCTTCTATATGATTTACCCCGTGTTGCTTTAACCAATCATAATCACAATCACATTTCTATAATGCTAGGGCCTATCCCATTTGGCATGTTTACAAAAGCCGTTTCTTTTCAACTTGTGAGCCGATTCCATGCCCTTATAAGGAGGAAAATGTTATTGATAGTCAAATTTATATGGAAACTTTTTGTCCGGCAATCACTACACGTCATCGAGCGCCACGTCACCTTTTAGTGAAAAGCACCCCACTCCCGCCCGACAAGCTCGGTGCACGGTACAACTTATAAGAGCACCCGAAACCATTTGCAAAAGTCACATTGGAGATTCTCACACCGACGAAAACTTGCCATGATTACACTGGATTTGCAAAACCTACCCGGTTTAGTTGCAAAAGGTAATTTGTCAGGATATAAAAAGACCAGACTGAATGATTCGATACTCATTTGGGAGGACTGACAACGCGTCAAAGTCACGGTAAGCATCCTGTCACAAATCTCTTGCTATATGTCAGAAAGTAACAGCTTACATTTTACATGTCCATTATCTTAATGTACAGTTTATGAAACCATATAGTGTTTACACTGTATTAAACAGTATTAAACAGTCTACACTGTATTAAACATGTCATGGCTATGTGATATAATGTTCAGAAGAAAATAGCCTTGAAGACTATAATGGTTGGACTTGGGGCATATAGTGACTCGACACTTGCCGGGGCAGTGAGTTCCACGGGTGGTGGCTGTAAGGTTGTACGGGTGGTGGGACGAATCATGTCTTGCTGTTGCCTCTGGTGGATGACCTTGCCGGGATTAGTTGGTTGTCAGGGATTTCAATGAGTTTATTGATGATCCCGTACATCTTTGAGACTTTGAAAATAGCTCTTCGATGTTGTAGAGATTCCCAACCTAAATACATGTACTCATAATGGTGTTGAGACTGCTATCTCTGGAGTAGTTATTCATGACGAACTATGCGTCTAACAGATTCGAACAGATTCGATTTTGAAGATATTCGAATTGGTGAATGGATCTCATGCACAGCTTGCACACTCTATGATAGGCCGCATAAAGCTAAGGTGTTGTATAGCAGCGGTTCAGTGACAGTTGCTCGTTGCGCTGTAGAAACCGAGATATTTCATGCACTTATCATTGGAGGTGGTGTCGATATCGACATGTCTGTTCCATGATGACACATTATCTGTGATCTAATTACTTGGCTGATGACACTGCATCCAGTGGATGGTCATGGACAGAGTAAGTGAATTTTACAGGTTTGCGGCGTTTGGTGCGTCGAGGTCCTGCTGGAGCCCGATGGCATCGTCGGTGTTGTGTATAACACGGTAGATAACACTGTCTTTTGCAAAAGTCGGAATTCGAGATACTTTAGAGGCTTCAGAGATGCATCTTGTGGAAAGTCATTATGTTGGTCCAAAATAGGAGGCCAAGGACTGTATACCATGTGCATGGCACGCCGGGTGACACGGGTTGACCTATCGACTCTCCCCTCACGATCAACTTTCCGAACTCTACCCAAAAGAAAGTTCCAGGTAATTAAGTACAGGGCGAGTCAACAAATAAGTGACCGCAAGTAGTCGTCGGAAAATGATAAAAAAAATACAACTTTCATTGAAAATGACAGCACACTATAATGGTGCCATGCTTTAGACTCATTCACCAACAGTCCAGTAGGTAATTCATAATAATTATTATTTTGGTAGTTTAAAAAAATTATGTTTGCACATGTATATTTTTTTAATTTCATGGAATGACCCATAAACATTTAACACTCTAAAATTCTATACTTGTTTGCTTCTATATGATGTACACCGTGTTGCTTTAACCAATTGTAATCACAATCGCAATTCTATAATGCTATAGGGCCTATATTTCATTTGGCACGTTTCCAAAAGCCGTTTCTTTTAAATTTGTGAGCCGATTCCAAGCCCTTATGAGGAGGGAAATGTTATTGATAGTCAAATTATGAAAACCTTTTGTCCGGCAACGTATGAAATCACTTCACGTCATTGAGCTCCTGCGATTTGGGTATGTGTGTTTTATTATCTTTTGGGTCTTTTTGTGAAAAGCACTCCACGCCCGCCCGACAAGCTCGGTGTACGGTACAACTTATGAAAGAGCATGCACCCGAAACCATTTGCGAGAGCCACATTGGAGATTCTACCACCGACGAAAACTTGCCATGATTACACTGGATCTGCAAAACCTACCCGGTTAAATTGCAAAAGAGAATTTGTCAGGCCATATAAAGAGACCAAACTGAAGGATTCGGGACTCGTTTGAGGGGGCTGACAACGCATCTTGTTACAAATATCTTGCTATTATGTCCGAAAGTAACAGCTTACATTTATATACATGTACATGTACATGTAGTTTCAAACCTATAAACTGAGTAAGTCTAAGCATTTTGCATGTCAACATTACAAAATGTTATGATCACCCCGTAAATGTAGGCTGAAACCATCGCCATTATCTTAATGTTCAGTTTATGAAACCAGATAGTAAACAGTATACAATGTATTAAACATGTCATGGCTATGTGATATAATGTTCAAAAGAAAATATAATAATTGTGATAGAAGACGTTGCTTTAGGACACTAAACACTTTACTTAACAATTCCTTGTAAAACGGTTAATATACGTTAGCTGGTCTTCAGAATTGTACAGTCGCTTGATTTATAAGGCATCACTTTCATGCTTGGTTTCTGCCAAATTTGCCACAGATTTAGTTGAAATTACAGCCTGGACAACGTCGATGAGTTGACTCTTGGCAAATAAACTGTGAAAGTATTATCAGTTTACGTTCACTTTTTCTGTGAGTTTCTCGGTACCAAACACTGACTAGTCTAGTCACAGACTCCCGCGTTTGAATTCACAACTGTTTATGTGCGTTATCGTTGAACAGAAGTTGAGGTCAGCCCATTTAATGTTATAATAGTAAAACAAAATCGCAGTATTTTGAAAAGGTTGAAAGTTGGAATTCCTTTTTGTTCACAGTAGGCCTACCCATAACAATACTGTTGCCATTGATAGGATTGAGCCCAGTCATGATGCACAAGAAATGCAATTTGTTTAGACGTATACACACAAAGATTTTGATGAGCAATAGACGCACCAATTGCGAGTAAAGTTGACTTCAAAATGACACGCTGTGAAATGCGTAACTGCGACTTGTACTCATTTCAAGAGTAAACAATGGGAGTTCGAATGACCCACCATGTGAGCAAAATGTAAAAATATGCACTAAAATTGAACTTACTCATTTGACTCCAGAACGACACACCAACGAGTAATAATTGGATTTTACACACTAAAAGGGGACACAGGATACGAGTCACTTGCACAATTACTCACTGACATTTGACACACCAAAATGACACACCATACGAGTAAATTTCAGTGTAACATTACACACACGTTGTGTGAATTTATTTTGTTATTCAACCCACAAAGTTAGTTATTTAGCACAACATTAATGCATCTACTGTGTAAAACAGGACCAATAATTACTCACTAAATGAGTTTACACTATGCAATAAGGCGAGTTCTTTTACATTATAAGCAAGTCATTCAATATTATTTAAACAGCTGCTGGGTCGACTGCACCAATAATTACTCACTAAATGAGTTTACAGTATGCAATAGGGTGAGTTTGTTTACATTATAAGCAAGTCATTCAAAACAATATTTAAACAATTATATACTAATTAACATTTTCTTGTCATAATATCAAATCTCAGCCTAACAATTGACAACAGAAGTAATGTTTCCTATATTTCTTAATTTGCAGAAACAGGAAACAAAAAGTTATACATGTACATGTATAGGCACTACTTACTCAACAAATTTGCTACGGGCCTTACTTGTTTTGGAGCCTTTTCCCCTTTCGTGTGTGATGTTCAGAGTACAGGTCTCAATGAAAGTCAGCGTATTTCTGATATGCTGTGGGTATATAGAAAACAAAGTAGCATGCCATGAGGCAGACAATAGCCTCCAAGACCCTAGTGACCTCAAAAAGCTTCGACTCCTCTGCGGGGATCCCAAATGTCGCTTGCTTGGAGAGTATGTCTCCCTCGATGTGGGTGTTGTGTGGCTCCACCTTGGATGATGCTTCCTACAAAATAATTGCAATAAAAAAGTAATTTATTAATTGTATATTTTCAACTTTAGTACTAGTATTATAGTCTGACCCATCACGGCAACGCGAACGTTAATTTAAACCGAGGGAGGCCAGTAATAATGCCAGTAGCATACGATACGATAGGCTCGGTCTCACGTTAGGCCTAACGTTACATGCTGAAAAAAACATTACATACAGTAGGTCTAGGCTCAGGCTTAGGCTACATATACGTAGCTGCAAGGGTGGCACAACTATGACAGCACATTCGCCTTGTTCGTCACATTCGCTCGTCATGCTCGTTGCTTATTACTGGGGCCCACTTGAAAAAGGAACCAGCCCATTGCACAAACGTAGTACGACAAACGTGTGCACATAAGGCCTGTGCTAATAGACTGGGAGAGGTAACCGATGCGGCACATTATGCTTACCTTATTTTCCTTACATAGGCCGGCTAGCTGTGCAGCAAAGAAGCTCGTGCTGGGGCAACGAGGGCAATACAGGATATGCGCGGATCCCGCTCAGACTAGACAGAGCATATTATACTGAGACTTTTTTTCAAGGCGCACAAAGTGTCACAACATACGGCCAAAGGGTTTACCTTGTGAATGTTATGGTTTGGCAGTCAAACGACTACTGTAATCCTGACACGGAGCCGGCGCGCGGGTTACCATGGTAGTTTTGGCATCGATCCAAATACTGCTGCTTTATCATTGGTCAAAAGTTTGATGGCGCACGTTTATCAAAACTATGTGCGTATACAATGCGTCAAATGACGCATCTTACGAGTATACAATTAATCGTCAGTGAGTAATCTAGTTTGTACATGAAATACCGTTGACTTCAACTTGATATTGCAATAAATATAAAATATGATAAATATAAGCAAACAGCGATTTATACAGTTTCTACATCAAACAACAGCTCTTTGTACGATAATTAACCGTCAAAAATAAATGTTAGACTCTGTAAATGCATACAATTAGTGGTTTACCCACGCTATAAGGCTTAATCGACTCATACACAATGTCTGACATGTTACGACACACTCACGAGTAAAGAGCGCAAATTTACAAGTCGTGTAACTCACCATCTGCGTTACCTGCCTTGACGCAGCAATGTGAGAATTTATACACACCGCGACAAAATAAACTTACACATGGGCGTGTTTCATGACTCGTGTAATTAGTCGGCTACAGTTTGACTCTGCAAATGCATTAAAATTATAGACGGTTTACCCACGCTGCGCCTTAATTGACCCATAAACAATGACTAACATGTTACAACACACTCATGAGTAAAAGGGCGCATACGCATTAACAAGTCGTCTAACTCGCATGTCTGAGTTACCTGCTATTTGACACAACAATGTGGGAATTAAAACACATTGCGTAAGTAATAATGTCTTTTAATTAAGCACTTGATGTGTAAACAGTTGTCATGTCAAGTTGTAAATAGACGGCAATGCAGACTCTTGGATAAAACGACACATCGTCAGTGCATCATTCAACCATTTACTCGGGTTTGTCAGAGTATTAGCAGAGTTTACGCACCCCGACCCACAGACGATTTAAGATTACGCTTACAAATCATTATTCAAAAATTATAGCAAGAGAAAAGGCAACCCCGCGTGTAAAATGACCATATGAAAGTCACAGAGGATTTGCAAGCGCAAAGACAAAACGGCGCACTGTTTAAATTGTTTTCAACGCTCTTTTAGTTGGTCATAACTTTCTCAATAAGTGTTGGAAACGAACAATTCAAACGACAAAATAAATTCAAATTAGTTGGCTATATATAATGTAAAGAAAACCGAGTTTGATTCGGTTCAGTAATTACGGAGAAATGAGCTAGTATATGTAAAAGTAGTCCGACACTTTCGTCGAAGTTTGCTCATATTGACTGATTTAGACAGTACAGACCAGAAATTAATCAATACTTCTTTCAAAGAAAACATTCATAACCTTTTTTCTTGTTCTCTTATTTCTTTTTATCTAAATAATATCCCAGATTCAACATAATATTGCACATAAAGGTTATCGAGTTAACTTTTCACATTTAAAACTTGATAAAGGTTGAAGTTTGCTATCGCCAATTTGCGCAATAATTGAATCTGTTATCACAATTGAAAACAAAATTCAACCATCTTATTCACTTTCTCAAGAAACTTTATAATTCAAATCTCTCTCCTTACATGAGTTGTAAAGTAAAAAGTTGTGGTTGTTGTAAGTGTCACAATCGATTATTACTCAGTACTCTATTGATATGAAGAAATGCATTTATCAAAGGATTAAACATTGCTGGCTAATTAAAAAGGAAAAGAGTAAGTAACCACTTGCACAAAGGAAAATCTGTGTAATACACAAACTTGGATGGATGTGTTATTTGACTACTGTTACGTAATCGCTCATTTTTACGTAATTACTTACCCGAATCGCGGTTTTCTTCAAATTACAGTTAACTAATTTTATTTTATTTTGTCGTTTGAATTGTTCTATTCCGACACTTATTTAGGGAAAAAGGGTCAAATTTTCACAGGAGTCAGATTTCCATACGACACCGTCCCAGTTGATACTTACAAACGATTGTTATTATTTCAGGTTCATCACCCTGACGTCCGACTTGAATCACAAAGATTGCAGCAAGACCGACCTGGTCAGCGAGGTAAAGCGATGATCACGGCCGAGGAGTACAACCACTCACTCGGTAAACTCGTCAGCACGAAGAGGAAGGCGAAACCATGTCGTAAGGCGGCATTCATGACCGTTTTTCCAGTCAAAGCTCGGCCAAGACTCCATTCTGACAAAGAGGGAGCATCTGCCATGCCACTGGAAGTGACACCAATTACACAGCCGGAGCATAGCAACACTCTGAAAGCAGAAGAACCAGCTAGCAAAGCGGAAATAGGAAGGTATTAACAGGGCAATTTCTATGAATCTAAATCGACCAAATCATTATAACCTAAACGATAAGGTGGTATCTTTGTGTCCTATTTCTTGACGTACCCGATTGGAAATGATGTTTTTCAGCTCTTCAGAGCACAACCCAGCCAAACATTCTTAGTAGCGTGTTCATATTTCCTTGTTGACCAAGTCTCATTCGTTTCCTCATGCCTACCTCATTTCACAACTGGGCGAACAATTCCCAGCAGCCTTCACTCTGTATCTAAAATAAATTACAAATTACAACTCATAATAATAGGATACCGCTGCTCTGTGATATAGAAAATGTGATATAGAAATCCGAAATTCAGCTGAATTGAAACAAGAAGATTACCTGAGCGTTGTTGCTTCGTCTCATCCAGGATTGTTTATTGTGTATTCCTTTTGCAGTCCTGTTGAAGGGAGACAGAAATTGCAGGTCTTCGTCCGAGGTCTCCTCTTAACAAAGACACTTTGTCTGCAACTGGATCCAGATACATCAGTAGCCGATTTAAAGTCGCTGGTTCAACATGAGAGTGGCATCCAGCCTCAAGATCAACACCTTTACATCGGGAGAAACTTTCAGGTGCCGTTTTTATTACCATACCATAAAAATCAGGCAATGTCACTTTTTAAATTCATTTTTATCTGAGCGCATATTAAAGTTATACTTTCTTTATCTGCTGTGATTAAGATATGCTTGGTTTTACAGAGTGACTTTTTCCCGAGAGTTTTTCCCGATATGTAAATTTCTTCCAATATGGTGAATTACTTGCAAGAAAATCCTTAAGACTGCCAGGTTCTTTTGTACTAGGATTTAGAAATGTCATACGAGTCCAATGGATGAGCAGAAATCAAATATAATTTCATTACAATTGGTTTACAGCTTTGTGACCTGCTCTCCCTTCGCGACCATGGGATACAGCAAGACCAGAACATCCAGCTTCGCGCTGCCGGTCTGTTGGGTGGTGGATTAGGTAACTACAGTATTGATGCAATGGGTTATCTCAAAAGTAGGTTAAATTGGCGGTTTAACTAACATTCACTTTTTGAAAAAACGGGGGAACTATTCTCCAATTTTGGCATTTGCCCTTGAAAATGTCGTATTAGGAACCTGCAGCAACGAGAACTTCAATTATCTTAAATACGTGAATAGCTGCAAGTGTCATAAATGTTTGATCAGTCAATATGGTTCTTTTAACAACCACAACTCACTAAAGATAATACCACATGATGTTACCGCTAACTACTTATCATTGCCTTTCGCCACGCAAACCGTCAAATCTCGTCCAATACGGGCTTGTGATCTTTAACCCCTGGGTTCAAAGACGTTCACGTTCGCTTGAAGCCCCTCGTGTAAACTCCCTCTGAAGATGATTGATGTGAACTGCATATATGGTTTTGCATTCCAGAAGAGGAGGAGTCGAGAAGCATTTACTTCTCAAAATTGGCAGATGATCTTGGACAAGGCTGGAAGAGGCTCGGCAGACGGTTGGGATTCAAGGAAGGAAAACTCGACCAATTCCAAGAAGACTACAGGGGGAACTTACACGAACAAATCTTCAAGATGTTAATTGCCTGGTGGCAGAAACAAGACAACCCCGCAGATGCTCCTGAGAAGCTGCGAGATGCTCTAAAAGATGTGGGCCGTGGTGACCTGGCATCACAAGTGCCAGGTATGAAAGGTAATCAAAACAGTCAAACTGCGGAAGACACTTAATACTAACCGGTGTAGCGGTTCGCGATATTTTTTCAGCAGCTGGGTGGTGCGAGAATGTATATTAATGAGAAAGAACTATTGCAACTCAGCTACATTAAAGAATTATCAAGAACGGCTTTCCTCAACCCACTCGCCAATAGCATAGTTGATAGAGAGGAGAGCTATGGATTGAAAGGTCTGTGTGTTCGAATCCGACTATCGTAAGCCTAACGTTCGTCTTTTTCTTTGACACATTTACGTGTGGGTTATTTTAACCATATGACAAGCCTTAACAAGGTTGAAGGGAAAACAAGGTTGAAGGGAAAACCAGGTTAGGGTACACAAGTTCCTTGAGAAATAAAAGTAGAACCGCTACACTGACTAGTTTATAGTGACTTCCTCGAACTGCCCGTTCTTGGCCAACAACCGCCACCAAAGCGCCCCCCCCCCCTGGAAATCTAGCAATTGGAGAAAATAATTTGTTGCCGGTGTGAACCATGTTTTTAGACACGAGACAAGCTTTCTCAGTGGCTTGCTATCTTTTACTGCAATAACACTGAATCAGCCTAAAACGTGAAAGACAAGAGAGAAGGGAAACAGAAGGAAAAACACCCCGATTGGAGCTGAACTTGACTATTGATGTTTCTGCATGTCTGACATGACACAGGTCTGTACTTATTAGGCTGAAATATCAATAGCCATTTAAGTTTAGCACCAAACGTCGTGCGTTTCGTTCTGTTTCACTTGTTTCTCCCCCTCTTTGGGCGGTTCAGTGGTGTTTCGGTTAAGGATAGTAAGCCAATTAGCTAAAGGCACCGAAATACCTTTCAAAATGGCCAGGTGAAAACTTAAAATTAGGTATAATAGTGCACAATGGAGCCTACTCAAAGATAGCATTAAAAATACATAACATGGCCCATTTACTGGAAATTGTGAAGTATACCGTCTATGTCTAAACATTTGTAGGCAAATGTGTCTATAGTCAGGTTTCTTATGTATTTTACTTTTGTTTAGATTTGCTAAACTATACATTTTTGAAAACGTTAGGATATAAATAACACTTTACGGTGGCCATCTTGGATTTTCAAAATGACATTTTTGATGACCTCATGATGACGTCGCATATTTTTCACAATTTTGTGCACATGTTAATCACCCAATAACCTATTACAAAAGGAATTGTGTATGTATAATGTTCCTCTGATGAGATATGGCATGAAGGTCCAACAATTTAAAAACAAACATAACAAATCACGTGACCTCACCTCCATATATATATATATATATATATATAAAACGCATCCTGACATACCTAATATACCTAGTTTGAACCCAATTGGACTTGAACATCCGGAAAGATAGACTTTTTGAAAAATACACCTTTAATGTGACGTCACATGACCTCCGATACGTCATCCGACAACAAGTTTCTAGAACCATCTGTGGATGAACAGTGTGCCAAGACTGGAAACGATCGGATTATTTTAGTAAATTACCAAAGTGCTCTTGTGGAACAAAACGTGTACAAACCATATGGAAATATTGTGTAATTAAGATACCGTATCCAAGATGACCGCCATAGAGGCTGTCGAAGCAAATGAAAACTTTTTTTTTCAGACAAGTATATCCTAAATTTTCAAAAAAGGGGTGGTTTTCCTAATCTCCAATAAAGTAAACAAAACTTTCAAACTGTACATTATGAACTAAACTACTACAAGAATATTTCAGAAATTGAGTATATCGGCAAAAACAAATTCATTAACGACAGCAAATCAAGGTTACGCACTAATGGTGGTTCAAATTTGTTGTAAAGTCCACAGGTAAAACTTTTTACTCAAAATATATAATGCCTGTGGCTGTGCTGACTGTCTGGGGCCCTGTTAAGATGATAAAGGCTGTATTTATAATGATTCAGCAGCGACATAAAATCGCGCCCATATGCTGATGCTTGGATTTTTTTATTTGGATATAATAATCATAGTTTACTTGATTGTTCCCCAAAATGATTTTTTACACAGGCATTGCAGGAGCTTCCTTTGACGTTATTCAGTGTGCAAGAGAGTTGGCAGAACATTACCGGCAGACGTTGAAAGTGACGACACACCCTACAGAGACCCACATGTCTAGAGAGATGGATGACCTCTACGTCAACCTACAACTATTGCAGGAGACCAACATACCAACTCCGGTCTCTTTGTCTGAGACAAAGATGCAGGTAGAAACAGGTATCCAGTCGGAGCATTCGAAAGCCTCGCAAAGAGGTACCAACAAACTACCCGATTCACTCCCTGATAAGGACAAAGGGGTTCATTACCAGAAGATTTTCCTTGACTCCTACAAAGACATGCTCGTGCTCGAATCAAATCGATTACTAATCAGAGCTGAGGCGGGTTTTGGGAAAACCACAATACTTAAAAAGATTGGTTACGATTGGGCTGATCTAAAAACCAAGGGGGTTCTAACTGACAACCAACAACAACCTGAGCCTAATTCAGTTCTTGACAAGTATGAGCTTGTCTTTGTGGTAGAGGCTAATCGAATGGGTCACAAATTCGACATCATTGACGCCATTTTCTCTCAAATTCTTACAGACAGCAAACTGAAAAAGACGGGCCTAGAAAAATACATCCAGGAGAACCAAAAGCGCGTATTAATTCTTCTTGATGGCGCTGATGAGATTTCTATGCAAAGAGTAAAGGACGCAGGGCAGTGCAAGAGCGGTATTAACTTGAACGGTGTACTATCGTTCAAATCACTCAAGTCGTGTAAGGTTATAGTTACGAGCCGACAGAAGACGGCAGATGAACTCCTGACTATGCATCCATACTACACGAAAATTAACATGGTAGGCTTTGACGAAAAAAACAGGGAAAACTACGTTAAGAAATACTTGAAACGTTTCGGACCAGTTGAACAAACCAGCTTCATTGAAAAGATAAATCGATCAGAAACGTTACGTAGTTTGGCGGAGATACCGTTATTTCTGCGGCTGATGTGCGACACATGGGCAGATAAAAGAAAACTGCCTGATCAAATAACTAACCTTTTTCAGGATAACATTCAGTTGCTTTTCCAGCAAGATTCTGACACTCAGACATATGTTTCCAAACTTGGTCGGTTAGCTCTTGAAGGTTTGTTAGATCCAAATGGAGAAAGGCTTCATTTCATGGAAAATGAGATTGATACAAACGACCTGGATATTTTTGAGAGGGGATCTGATGTTGGCCTGTTGTCAAAAGGAAAGACATTCCGAGGTCTCGAGGCGGTTCCGTACTATTCGTTCCTCCACAAGACTTTTCAGGAGTACTGCGCGGCGGCATATTTGGTAGATTTGTTGGAGAGGAATGACAGAGAAGCCTTCGACCAATACTTGTCTCGTATATTTCATGGTGATATAGAAAGCTTGGAATACGTTCTGCGATTCGGCTGTGGGCTAAACAAAAAAGCCGCTAAGGTGATTTTAAGGCGCTTTCGAGATCTCTTGAAGCAAAATGAACTGAACAAGTCCTTGCATAGAATTGCAATGTTGCTTCTATTTGAAGCTAAGTCAGAACCTCTTGTTAAGGAATTTCTTGAGACTGGAAAGGTTGAGTTTCCATACGAACTGCAGGGTGAACTTTTAGTGGCGGCACACTTTTTCTTTGAGGTCGGGTCCAAACATGAATCACTGCACAAAGTAGACATAGAGCAAATTACTGCTACATGTCAAAGTCTTGCTGACCTCAAACTTTTAGAAAAGATAATGACACTCACAACATGTAAGCCGTTGGTGAACCTTGTACTTAATGGAATCAGCTGGGATAGCTTTGTGGAGAACTCTGTAGCGTTATTAAAACATCTGGAGTCTTTAGAGGTACATAACTGTGAATGGAACATTGTAAAACTGTTCGAAATGTTATCAAGAACCAATACAAAAAAGGTCAAATTAAATGGCATCCAATTGCATGATACAATATCTGAACAAAACATCAACCAAATTCCATCTCTGAAAGAATGTTACCTTTTTGAGTGTGGTCTGACAAACAGTGATATTGAGCCACTTTTCTCTCTTCTTTCATCAGCAGGCAGCATAAAGGAAGTTGGTCTGAAAGGAAACAATTTGCACGGTTGGCAGCCTGCCATGATTGCTCGTGTCCCTTCCCTTGAAGAATTGCGCCTATATGAAAGTAGTCTGACAAACAGTGATATTGAGCCACTTTTCTCTCTTCTGTCATCAGCAGGCAGCATAAAGGAAGTTGTTCTAAGCGGAAACAATTTGCACGGTTTGCAGCATGCCATGATCGCTAGTGTCCCTTCCCTTGAAGAATTGCATCTACATGACAGTGGTCTGACAAACAGTGACATTGAGCCACTTTTCTCTCTTCTGTCATCAGCAGGCAGCATAAAGGAAGTTGTTCTAAGCGGAAACAATTTGCACGGTTTGCAGCATGCCATGATCGCTAGTGTCCCTTCCCTTGAAGAATTGCATCTACATGACAGTGGTCTGACAAACAGTGACATTGAGCCACTTTTCTCTCTTCTGTCATCAGCAGGCAGCATAAAGGAAGTTGTTCTGAGCGGAAACAATTTGCACGGTTTGCAGCCTGTCACGATTGCTAGTGTGCCTTCCCTTGAGGTATTGTACCTATACGAAAGTAGTCTGACAAACGGTGATATTGAGCCACTTTTCTCTCTTCTTTCATCAGCCGGCAGCATAAAGGAAGTTGTTCTGAGCGGAAACAATTTGCACGGTTTACAGCCTGTCACGATTGCTAGTGTGCCTTCCCTTGAGGTATTGTACCTATACGAAAGTAGTCTGACAAACGGTGATATTGAGCCACTTTTCTCTCTTCTTTCATCAGCAGGCAGCATAAAGACAGTTTTTCTGAGCAGAAACAATTTGCACGGTTGGCAGCCAGTCAAGATTGCTAGTGTCCCTTCCCTTAAAGAATTGTACCTATATGAAAATAGTCTGACAAACAGTGATATTGAGCCACTTTTCTCTCTTCTGTCATCAGCAGGCAGCATAAAGGAAGTTGGTATGAAAGGAAACAATTTGCACGGTTGGCAGCCAGTCAAGATTGCTAGTGTCCCTTCCCTTGAAGAATTGCACCTATATGAAAGTAGTCTGACAAACAGTGATATCGAGCCACTTTTCTCTCTTCTTTCATCAACAGGCAGCATAAAGACAGTTGTCCTGAAAGGAAACAATTTGCACGGTTGGCAGCCAGTCAAGATTGCTAGTGTCCCTTCCCTTGAAGAATTGCACCTATATGAAAGTAGTCTGACAAACAGTGATATTGAGCCACTTTTCTCTCTTCTTTCATCAGCAGGCAGCATAAAAAAAGTTTTTTTGCGAGGAAACAATTTGCACGGTTTGCGGCCTGTCACGATTGCTAGTGTGCCTTCCCTTGATGAATTGCACCTATTTGAAAGTAGTCTGACAAACAGTGACATTGAGCCACTTTTCTCTCTTCTTTCATCAGCAGGCGGCATAAAGACAGTTGGTCTGAAAGGAAACAATTTGCACGGTTTGCAGCCTGTCACGATTGCTAGTGTCCCTTCCCTTGAAGAATTGCATCTATTCGAAAGTAGTCTGACAAACAGTGATATTGAGCCACTTTTCTTTCTTCTTTCATCAGCAGGCAGCATAAAGAAAGTTGTTCTAAAAGGAAACAATTTGCACGGTTTATTTCAATTCATCTTTGATCCTATCCCCTCCCTTCACGTAGTGTATTTTACTGAGTGTGGTCTTCAAAACAGAGACATCGCGGCAATCGTCGGATTACTGTTATCTCTCGGTCATGTGACTGTAGTCGGTTTGAGCGGTAACAATTTGCATGGTAACGTGGCTGGGGCATTGGCTGCCGTTCCTTCTCTACAGTATATACATCTGATTGGTAATGATGTTGAAAGCTTACCGATGCGAAATGTAACGGACTGCAAACGTCGCAAAAAGAAGACCTGTGTGATAATGTAATCTGCAGCTTCGAGATATTGTACTGTACAACATTCCTAACATTTCAAATCAGACATTTTTTACGATGGCACAAGATGTCGGGTAGATCTTAACTGTGTGCTAACTAATCACAAACTTGGCTAGTGGTTCTGTAATTTACACGATTCGTTTCAAAACAAATTTCAGTTCAATTCAATTCAATTGACTTCAAGAAAATATCTACTTTCACGTTATTAATCACATCGAAAAATACATGTACAATCAAACCAGAGGCATCATCCTAAAAAGTTGAAGCTTGTGACAGATGTGCCAAACAAAACAGGACAAGATAAAACAAGAAAACACGGGTAAACAAATTTACTGAAAGCCACACATTTTTATAAAAAAAAATATATTTTCAGGTCTTTGCCTTTAGTTCAGATAATATCCATGACAAAAGTTTCCATTCTCAAATGTTTATAAACTCTGTGAAAAATATTGTTTCATGTCTTTTACTCATTAATCCAAATTCTGCAGATTTACCTAAACTTAAAACGGTCCACCCCCTTGGTCGTAAAAAACACACCATTTTACCAGGTTCTAGATCCTGCGTAAAAACACTCCTTTTGCCACCAAGACTGTCAATCGAATTAAAAGATAACCCACAAACTTCAAGATTTTGTTTATTAGCTAATTACCTCAGTTTTGTTTTTGTTTTGAAATAGTAAAATAGATTATTACGTCTTGCTCACAATGTTTCATGAAAACAGTTTCCATTTAAGAAGAAGCTCCCAGGAAAGTGTTAAACACACTTTTCAGAATTGTATCAACTTGAGAAAATTGTTGCTTCGAATTCCACTCGATCAGCTTCTTGGCTATTTTTGTCGCAAATTTCGGACAGCAATGCGTATGTAGTGTAACATTAAACCCTACATGCCTCACATTACCCACAAGCCCGATACACCAGTTAGAGCTGACGTTAAATGATGTTATACGATCATGCGTAGATAGATTGTATTGTATTGTAATTGCTAATGAATTTAATTGACAGAACCTACCTAAACTGAGCGTGCACTGTGCAGGGAGTCTGTTGCATAGAGATTGTAATGAAAACTTATTTTAATTACAGTATACAGGGGATTACTGAGCGAGTCAATGGGTGTTAATTTGGTATTGTGCAAACAATTGGAGAATGTACGTGGTGTGTAACATTGATACTTATGATTGGGAATTGGAAAACATGCTATGTAATATAGCAACCTTTGTTTGAAAAGTAACGAAACATCGTTTAACTGTCGGTGAATTTAAGATGATAATAGCATATAATTTATGTTTCCTGTGTTCATGCTTGAAATCTGCATGAACAATTGTTGTATATAGTTGTAAAATAAAACAAAAATACAGCTTACGTAAGTCCTGTTCTTTAAAATGGCTATCATTTACTAAATTGTATTTTACTTAATTGCAGAAGCAACTGAAATTTTAAAATTGTAAACATTTTCAATAATCTAATTATTGTCCAATCATTTCACAGGTTTTTGTCATGTGTATGAAGAACGTGTTCAATCACAGCTTTGTGAGGAAATTGATATCAAAGTCCACAGTCGATATGAAATTGTATGGATATTAACAAAAGGGGAATGTAACCAGCAAACTTCAATGCGTGACCTCAAAGGTCAATCAGTGTTAATATTAACACTGCCTAAGATGTTTCTTGCCTGATTACCACAGTCGTACTTCAGCTTATTAAGCAATCAAAAGTTATCACAACTCCTTGGAGAATGTTCAATGTAAATGTTTAATAAGCAAGTCTTGCTCATTCGGGGTCAATATGCAAATGAAAGGTCAACCATACATTGGCGACTCTAATTTTTTTTTTTTTTTTTTTTTAAAGACACTGTAAATGTACAAAATTATATTAAAACACTGACATTTGGCGGAAAGGTGTATTAAACTTTAACCTCAATAGTGCTGTAAAAAACAAAATTTGCAGTGTATGCAAAATGCCTTTTGTTTTCAGGTAAACCGAATACATGTATATCGATTGAACATCACTAGTGCCGTCAATTTGACGCCAAGTTAACCCACGTATTTTAACAAAATATGTTACTATATGCATTACTATTTTGTTCAAATTACATTGTAAATATACCAAATTCCGTTAAAACACGGAGACTAAATGTACACAATTCTCTTAAAACACAGAACTTTGGCGGAAAGTTGTATTAAACTTTGAGAGTGCTGTAAAAAAACCAATTACAGTACAAAAAGTAAAATTCTGTAAAATTACAAATATGTTTTTAAAAAGTATACCTTATGAATGTAAAACCTAACTTGGATTATTTGTTATAATACAATGATTTGTACTAAAATAGATGCAATAGATACGGAGTCCCATTTAGTTAAATGTGGCTCGCTACATTTTTTATTTCAGTTTGTTATTTAGCTGTATTATGGTTTGAGCGATACAAAATGTATGAGAAAGAGTATTATTTAACGTTAAAAAAATAATTGAAACATACAAAAATACTTTACTGGACTGCAAATAAATGGCAGTCTGAAGCATACTGTAAAATAATGGCTCCTGGTGTGCTGACATTTTCAAGTAAAGTGGTATTTTGTATCATTTTCCAACGCTGGTCGGCCGACCGGCGCTGGAAAAACCAAACATTTAAAGCTAGTTTCCATATTTAAACATCAGTAATTTGTAGACTTTGTAGCAATGACCACTAGGCCTATATTAAACTTGCATAAGTATTGTATTTTCTGATAATTATTGATAAGCTTTTGCTATAAATCTCAACATGTCTCTATGTTCACTGACAGATCTACTTTTATCCTCTTTTATTGATTTACACTAAATATTAATTTGTTAATTAGTTTATTCCTTAATTTCTCGGTGTATTCCACCTTTAACCCCCCCCCCCTCCCCCCCCCCCACCCTCTTATTGCATTTTTACACCGGATCATCAATAATTCACGCGAATATCCTGCGCAGCCGAAGGCGCGATTACCTACGTGCCGTTGACGGCGCCCTTGGCACTTCCGCTTCCCCAAATAGATACCTATATTATATCTTCCCCTCTCTAGTTTCTTTGTTCGAACTTTCAATGTATCGACCATGGGCGGAGATCCCGGGGGGATGGGGGGATATATCCCCCCCCCCCCCCCCACGTTTTGATCTGGGGGGATGACCAATGTAATCACCCCCCCCCCCCCCCCACTTTTTACGGGTAGGCGTCCTAATTTGCGTAGAGTCCGTAACATGCAAATACCCCTTGACAAGCCAGCGCACCACGCAGCCCAGCAAGTGCGAGTGTCGTAAGTTTACTTTCCCTGCATTGAGATTATAATCAAGAAGTGACTTAGTAAAGTCGAATAAACGCCCAGTTGGAGACTCGCGGCGCGGCGTGTACAAACTTTTTGTAATGATCGGTCTGTGATTGGCCTCCTGCATGTTTACTCACTGTGAACGGAGCGCGCGGAGACCAGACAGACCACGTTGGACGTCCAGGCCTGATTACGGGTATCGAGGAAAGATGGAGTGCGTTCCACTCACGCGAACGTTGCCAAGGTTGGCCAACGTTAGCGTTGTTCGCGTGAGTGGAACGCAATGTGCGACAATTATGTGCGACAAAAACGGCGAACGACATTCCGAGCTGTTCGCCGTTGGCCAGTGACGTATTTTAAAGATGGCGAAGAGGTTAGCAGACGGCAGTGTTCCTTTCACAGTGTTTCTTTTTACGTTTCATACTTTTCGTTATAAATGGTGGATTGTTTTGAGCAGTTATAGGGATATTTTTAAGAAAAATAATGAGTTGGAAAAAAAGCAGCCAACCAAACGATGTCACTGTCACATAGCGCCGCCATTTTGAAAACGTAGTTTTAAAATACATTGTTATCGTTCCACTTCAACTAACGCAAACTAAAAACGTAGGCGAACGTTCGCGCAAACAGTTCTCGTAATGGCCCTGTCACACCAGAACGTTTTAGGCCAACGCGTGAGTAGCGCGTTAAAAATAGTTGATACGCTGGCAAACGCTGAACTTAACAGAAAAAGTCAAGTGGAACCGTGATTTCAGCGTGTCCATAACGCGTTGATAACGGGTTCATAGCGTTCGCCAGCGCGTGAATAACGCGTTAGTAGCGCGCTCGACGACTGATGAACGACTGCCCAGCGCGTGAGTAGCACGGTCCAACGCGCGCCAGCGTACGGCAACGACCACATGATTAGTTGTACAAAAAGACGACGCGCTACTACAGTAATGGCCCTGTCACACCAGAACGTTTTAGGCCAACGTGTTGGAATTTCGGCAACACGCGGGTAAACGTTGACCAACGCTAGGCCAGCGTTCGCAACGCGCTGAGCGCGTTACCCACACGCTGGAACACGCTGTCACACGCTGTCACACGCTGAGGCAAAAATACATTTTTCAACATACCTAAAAAAATTCAGCGTTTGCCAGCGTGTGACTGCACACGCTGGCGGCGCGCAGGGAGGCCGTTACTGACGCGTCGAACGCGCTAGACGATCGTTACCAACCCACTACTCTCACGCTGGCGACCCGCTGTCGTATTTTTACTATAAATCAGTGATGCGTTCCTAATGGCCCTGTCACACCAGACCATTTTAGGCCAACGCGTGAGTAACGTGTTGTAATTTTGGCAACACGCTGACAAACGCTGACCAACGCTTGGCCAGCGTTAGCAACACGCTGAGCGCGTTACTCACGCGCTGGGACATGCTGTCACACGCTGAGGAAAACATATTTTTTTCAACATACATACAATTTCCAGCGTTTGCCAGCGTGTGACTGCACACGCTGGCAGAGCGTTGGAGGTTTGTTACTCACGCGTCGAACACGCTAGACGATCGTTATCAACCCGCTACTCACACGCTGGCGCACGCTGGCGCACGCTGGCGTACTCTGGCGACACGCTGGTTATGGCCCTGTCACCCCAGAACGTTTTAGGCCAATGCATGAGTAGCGCGTTAAAAATAGTTGATACGCTGGCAATCGCTGAACTTTCACAGAAAAAGTCAAGTGGAACCGTGATTTCAGCCTGTCCATACAGATTGATAACGGGTTCATAGCGTATGCCAGCGCGTGAGTATCGTGTGAGGAACGCGCTCAGCGTGTGAGTAGTGGGTTGATAACGATCGTCTAGCGCGTTCGACGCGTGAGTAACGACCATCCTGCGCGCCGCCAGCGTGTGCAGTCACACGCTGGCAAACGCTGAAAATTTTAGGTATGTTGAAAAATGTATTTTTGCCTCGGCGTGTTCCAGCGTGTTCCAGCGTGTGGGTAACGCGCTTAGCGTGATGCGAACGCTGGCCTAGCGTTGGTCAACGTTTACCCGCGTGTTACCGATATTCCAACACGTTGGCCTAAAACGTTCTGGTGTGACAGGGCCATTAGTGTAGTAGCGCGTCGGCTTTTTATACAACTAACCATGTGGTCGTTGCAGTACGCTGGCGCGCGTTGAAACACGCTACTCACGCGCTGGGCAGTCGTTCATCAGTCGTCGAGCGCGTTACTAACGCGTTTCTCACGCGCTTCTCACGCGCTGGCGAACGCATTGAATCCGTTAACAACGCGTTATGGACACGCTGAAATCACGGTTCCACTTGACTTTTTCTGTGGAAGTTCAGCGTTTGCCAGCGTATCAACTATTTTTAACGCGCTACTCACGCGTTGGCCTAAAACGTTCTAGTGTGACAGGGCCATTACACGCTGAGCGCGTTCCTCACACGCTACTCACGCGCTGGCATACGCTATGAACCCGTTATCATCCTGTATGGACACGCTGAAATCACGGTTCCACTTGACTTTTTTTCTGTGAAAGTTCAGCAATTGCCAGCGTATCAACTATTTTTAACGCGCTACTCATGCATTGGCCTAAAACGTTCTGGTGTGGCAGGGCCATAACCAGCGTGTCGCAAGCGTACGCCAGCGTACGCCAGCGTGCGCCAGCGTGTGAGTAGCGGTTTGATAACGATCGTCTAGCGTGTTCGACGCGTGAGTAACAAACCTCCAACGCTCTGCCAGCGTGTACAGTGACACGCTGGCAAACGCTGGAAATTGTATGTATGTTGAAAAAAATATGTTTTCCTCAGCGTGTGACAGCATGTCTCAGCGCGTGAGTAACGCTCTCAGCGTGTTGCTAACGCTGGCCTAGCGTTGGTCAGCGTTTGCCAGCGTGTTGCCAAAATTACAACACGTTACTCACGCGTTGGCCTAAAATGGTCTGGTGTGACAGGGCCATAAGTGGAATGCAGCCTTGGTAACCGAAGTTTTAAACGTTTAATATTTGTCATATCCCAAAGTAGTAGATATACAATCACTTGTACATGTATATTTATTTTGAGGGAATTAAATACTATTTTTACGAATATGTATGCAAATACAAAATGTACTTGCATTGATGCACCGGAGATACCGCATTTAAAAAAAATTCCCAACCGACCTATCTTTTTTTTTGGGGGGGGGGGGGCGTTTTTACCGGAAACTCAACTTCCTTTTTTTTGCACTGGTGTAATTAATGCATTTTGAAAGACATATAATGCTGACTACTGTGTTGCATGTTTTTTGAACTGATACTGCACTGACTTGTAATGAAAATTAGAAAAGTATTGCCAAATTCAAAAGGCCCAAATTCTACAACTCCAATTTTGAAGTTTTTTATTTCTTTTTCCTTCATCGATTATGCCTCTAAATGGCCTTAGATTGCATTACAGAGCATCTAGAATGCAAAATTTCTCGGGGCCCTTAATACCCCAGTCACAATTAAAGCGGAGCCCGGGCGGCGTGTGCGATTTCTAGGCATCGGCCGGCGTGTAGAGGTCGGCGAAAGATCGTGCGATATGGCGGTCACAGTCACAATTAAAAGTGCCCCGTACGCTGCCATGACGGGGCCCGGGGGGGTCGCCGACCGGCGATCGGCCGACTTTCTTGGAAATGGGGTCGAATTATTGGCCCGTTTATCGGCCGGTGTCCGGCAGGCACTCGTCCGGTGCCCTGCTTATGTCCTTGCGATACCCCTGCGGTATCCGGCAGGGTGCCAACCAATTCGTACAGGTCGTACGGCGGCCGGACGGGCATCTGTAGTGTGCCTGTCGAGTGGCCAGCGATCAACGGCCGGCGGCAGAAGCTCTCTTCGGACCTTCTTAATGGCCCTGTCACACTAGAACGTTTTAGGCCAACGCGTGAGTAGCGCGTTAAAAATAGTTGATATGCTGGCAAACGCTGAACTTCCACAGAAAAAGTCAAGTTGAACCGTGATTTCAGCGTGTCCATAACGCGTTAATAACGGGTTCATAGCGTTCGCCAGCGCGTGAATAACGCGTTAGTAACGCGCTCGACAACTGATGAACGACTGCCCAGCGCGTGAGTAGCGCGGTCCAACGCGCGCCAGCGTACGGCAACGAACACATGATTAGTTGTACAAAAAGATGACGCGCTACTACAGTAATGGCCCTGTCACACCAGAACGTTTTAGGCAAACGTGTTGAAATTTCGGCAACACGCGGGTAAACGCTGACCAACGCTAGGCCAGCGTTCGCAACGCGCTGAGCGCGTTACCCACACGTTTTTCAACATACCTAAACAAATTGAGCGTTTGCCAGCGTGTGATTGCACACGCTAGCGGCGCGCAAGAAGGCCGTTACTTACGCGTCGAACGCGCTAGACGATCGTTACCAACCCACTACTCTCACGCTGGCGACCCGCTGTCGTATTTTTTATATAAATCAGTGATGCGTTCATTACACGCTGAGCGCGTTCCTCACACGCTACTTACGCGCCGGCATACGCTATGAACCCGTTATCAACCTGTATGAACACGCTGAAATCACGGTTCCACTTGACTTTTTCTGTGAAAGTTCAGCAATTGCCAGCGTATCAACTATTTTTAACGCGCTACTCATGCATTGACCTAAAACGTCCTGGTGTAACCAGCGTGTCGCAAGCTGTTGCTTCGTCTTTGGCTTTGGCTTCGCCTCCGAATTCCGAAATACTGAGAAGCAAATAGAAATGGAAGAAAATTGAAATAGTCTAACTTTTGGGTTCACATCAATCGAGTGAATGTTTCTGAAGTACAACAGGCGTAAGAATGTGGCTGGAGATCTTGCAGTTGGGAGTCAAAAATCGCCTTAAGCCAAAGACGAAGACGAAGCCAGGGATTCAAAAAGGCCCATAGACATAATACAAATTCAATATTGTGCCCAGGCTAAACAAGTCACGAGTGTTTGAACAGATCTATGGGTTCCCTCTATGCTACTTGGGTTCTTTGGCCTCTATCCTTCACTCTGCCTAACAAATTTTTTTGTACAAATCGACCACAACGGGTTTCGTTTATCTATATATTTAAACAATTCCCGCTAAAAACTTTTAAAGCGCCTCTCGCACTGTGTCCGTTTATGCTCTGTATTGGGATCGATGTCTTCTCACTGCGAAGGAAAGTACAGTGCGGAAAGAGATGTGACAAGACGGAAATGAGGATGGGAAAAAATCGGGTGTGGAGTCCACAGGGCGTGGAAACTGAGACACGGGGACTTCAATCGACATTATACTGGTTAAAATCAAAGTCACTATAATCGTCAATTCGTCAATATGGTTCTCCGTCTCAAAATAATTAAACTGGGGCTTATTTGCGAACGTCTACACGTGTATATGAAATTTGATTGTAGATTCTGCAAGGAATCAAAAAGGAAAAATACAACATTAAGTTAACATTGGATAAGTGGTTTCATACAACAGTTTTCGTGATTCAACTTAACAGTAACAGAACAGCCGAAGGTGCATTTGTGCGCACAGTTCCTTATACTTAGTTAATCATTAAAGCGCTGACAAAAATACAATAGTAACCGTACTAAAGCGCGTTTCCAGTATGTAAATTAGAATCCAGACTTCGCAGACAAAAATGTAACTTCCACTTTTCAGCCCAACAAATCCATAGGAACATAAGTAACATTCACGCCTGTAACACATGCATCCTGTGAAAAGTCATTATGTAGGCCCAAAAGAGAAGGAGGCCAAGGACTGTGCATGGCACGCCGGCTGACACGGGTTGACCTATATTGACTCTCCCCTCACGGGCAACTTTCTGAACTCTACCCTAAAGAAAGTTACAGGTAATTAAGTACAGGGTGAGTCAACAAAAAGTGACCGGAGTAGGCGTCGGAAAATGATATAAAAAATACAATTTTTATTAAAAATGACAGCACACCATAATGATGCCATGCTTTAGACTCATTCTCCAACAGTCCAGTAGGTATTTAATAATAATTATTTTGGTAGTTTTTAAAAATTATGTTTGCACATGTATATTTTCTTCAATTTCATGGAATGACCCATAAACATTCAACACTTTAAAATTATATACTTGTTTGCTTCTATATGATTTACCTCGCGTTGCTTTAACCAATTACAATCACAATCACAATTCTATAATTCTAGGGCTAGATCCCATTTGGCATGTTTCCAAAAACCGTTTCTCTTCAACTTGTGAGCCGATTCTAAGCCCTAAGAAGGAAAATGTTATTGATAGTCAAATTTATATGGAAACTTTTTGTCCGGCAATCACAACACGTCATCGAGCGCCAAGTCACCTTTTAGTGAAAAGCACCCCACTCTTGCCCGATAAGCTCGGTGCACGGTACAACTTATAAGAGCACCCGAAACCATTTGCAAAAGTCACATTGGAGATTCTCCCACCGACGAAAACTTGCCATGATTACACTGGATCTGCAAAACCTACCCGGTTTAATTGCAAAGGGGAATTTGTCAGGATATAAAGAGACCAGACTGAATGATTCGATACTCGTTTGGGAGGACTGACAACGCGTCAAAGTCACGGTAAGCATCCTGTCACAAATCTCTTGCTAATATGTCAGAAAGTAACAGCTTACATTTTACATGTAGTTTTAAACCTATAAACTGAGAGTCTTAGCATTTGCATGTCAGCAAATGTTATGATCACCCCGTGAATCTAATCTGAAATCATCGCCATTATCTTAATGTACAGTTTATGAAACTAGATAGTAAACAGTATACACTGTATTAGACATGTCACGGCTATGTGATATAGTGTTCAGAAGAAAATAGCCTTGAAGACTACGGTTGGACTTAGTGCATATATGACTCGACACTTGCTGGGGCAGCGAGTTCCACGGATGGTGACTGTAAGGTTGTACGGGTAGTGGAACGAATCATGTCTTAAATGTTGTTGCCTCTGGTGGATGGCCTTGCCGGGATTAGTTGGTTGTCAGGGATTTTAATGAGTTTATTGGTGATCCCGTACATCCTTGAGACTTTGGAAATAGCTCTTTGGTGTTGTAGAGATTCCCAACTTTAATACCCAGAATGGTGTTGACACCGCTATCTCTGGAGTAGTTATTCATGAAGTACTGTGCGTCGAACAGATTCGGACAGATTTGATTTTGAATTAAGATATTCGTATTGGTGAATGGATCATCTCTTGCACAGCTTGCATATAAGTGATAGGCCGCATAAAGCTAAGGTGGTGTATAGCAGCGGGTCGGCGACAGTTGCTCGTTGCAGTCAGTCCGCAGCGCACGCGTTAATGAGGTCATATCCAGAACTTTATTTGCACGGCCGGCGTCGCAAATCGGCCACGAGATTTACGCGAGTAATTGCGAGAGTTCGGCAGCTTTGTTTTAACGAACTATACGCGTTGCAAACGGAGCAGTTATTCTCCAAGATGGCGTGGTAAGTGGAAAGCAAACATTTTTCTGAATCGAATGATATAAAATATGACGAGATTCAGTATGTTTTTGGCAGAATTTTGTTCACTCGAAGTTATATGATTTTAAGGAATTGTTTTGTCGTGTGTTTAGTTTCTGCGCCCTGACTGGACTAGCAAATATTGCCAAAAATGATCACTACACATCGATAAAGGAAGCAATGAGCTTTCGTTTGATATACAATTTAGCCTGTGGCGACATGTTTCTCATGTACATTCTGCGACGATTTTCGTGCGCGCGATTTCAACTTTTTCGGCCATGTCTTTCGGCTTGTACTTACGCAGAGTGTGTATCATGATTTTATTATGCACGCAAGCACATGTACATGCATGTAAATTGTTTTGTTTTGTGTGGCTTATGCTCAAGTTAGGTTTTTGCCTTCATGTCATGCATACAAAATTGATTTGTCTTGTATAAAAACGACTTAGGCCTATGTTTTGTTCAAAGTTATAAAACTTGCTTCATAGTTACTGCTAAACTTCACAGTTTCCTTTTCTGTCTTCCAATGATGTTTCTTATACTAAGTGTGACCAGGCATTTTCAGTGTACTACCCCTTTAAGACGATATCAGATCAGTGGTACCAGCATGGTACAAGGTAGGCCCACTGGTTGCCCTAGCAACAACCACCCACCGAGGGTATTGGGCCCTACAGTAGTGTGGTCAGCCTGAGCATGGAGGAATAAGCTCTTATTCCTCCATGGCCTGAGCCAGCTCATTTCATTATCAACTACCCGCCGTGTGATACAGAAGATTATTTGCAAGCTCCACTCCTATATAAGCAGAACTCAGTGATCCTTTCCTATCCTTGTTCTGTAAGTACTAAACACTTCCTTTCCTCTCATTATTACTAGTCTACAATTTATATTGTGTCATACTATTTAGAAAGATGATGTATTGCATTTTAATTGTTCAGATATGTTGACCACTTTTGGTAATATCCCTAAAACTGTTGGGCCAGTCCACTAGGGTTTATGCCTGTATAAGTTTCATTTGAGGTTCAAGTTAATTGTATTTTGGTATTCTCTTCTACTCGTTTTACTTGATTCACTTGATTCACTTTGCTTCATGCAAAGTTCTTAACTTGCTAGGTTACGTTTATAAGTTTATAATTACTTTTACCATGCTTCCTATTCTTTATTTGTTCACGTTTTCAGAGGTGGTCGAGATATATTTCATTATGTTATTTACGGGATATAGATTACTCACATAGAATCATTCGCTTAGTGTTTTACCAACTTTGGAAACTATTCCCTAGAACATGTGCACTTTTGTACATGCATCATGGATAGATTGTATTTTGTGGTTTAGCTTGGAAGCACTAATAAGATTGATATATGAGTATACCAGCTGGTAGAATTTGTTAGGAACCTCCAGGGTTATAGCTGAGTGTAAGACCAGTACAGTTAAAGTTGCATATCGATAATAGGCATAGCTACATCACACAACTCTGTGTATATCGATACGTGCATACGTGTGCGTGGGTATGTGTACAGCTAATCGTTATGTGATCAGTGCACATCAACCTGCACAAGAGAGCCCCCCTGTGTGGATTGTTTATGTTATAGCCAAGGCTGCTAGTAGGGCTACCCCCTAGCTTATTAGTATGTATTTGTCCTTTGGGCAACTGCCTATTGAGTATAGCAATGACCAGGAGTTTTATAGTGTTCTTGGCTGGACTCTAGAGTTGCCATGAATATCTAATTAGGTGGATTAAGAAACAAGTTTATCTTTGGCTAGAGGGTATAATTATGTTTCTCTACTAAAGGAACTGTTACCTTCGGACAAAAGAATTTAAGATGTTTAAGGTTTTATTTGATTTAATGTTGACTTAACTTTGAGTTATCTTTCCTATTTCCTATACTTATTACACATGTAGTTCGATGTTTACCTATTATTATTGCTTCTGTTTCCTTATAGACTTACCCATCAACCTTTTTTTGCTGATTAAATAAACTTGTATAAAGAACACTTTGCCGGGTCACATAAGTAATACTAATAGGTCATGCCGTCCACCACCATGGTCATGCCCGCCGCCATGCCCACCGCACCCATCGCAGCCACGCTATGTCGGTCGCCTCTCTTCGGGTATCACTATCACCCACTGACCTCTAAACCACCTATCATCACGAAGCCCTTTTCAATATAATATTTACAGACGTAAATGCTTACTGTTCTTTTCTCCTTTTATAATTATTGTCCCCCTCTCTGGGAATGTAGTATGTGGAAACTAAACTCTGTGCACAAGGGGAAAGGCAAGGGTGGTCCAAAAGTGCGCCACCAACGTTGAAATGTATCTCATTCATTCTTCCACGCTCACGAGCCGCACATCTCATACAGTAAATACGTATAGATCGCTACCTCGAAGCTCACCATTGAAACACGTACAAATTTGCACTCGATGAGCTCCGTGTATCGCTCCCCGAATTAAGTGATTCCGCTACGTCCGCAAAGCCAGATTCGTACAGTACAGGCGTTAGCCTCTGTCATGACCTTTCTAAAAGGTCAACGCGCGGAAAATTGTCAAAATGGCGGCGCTTAACAACAGCAACACGTGTGTCGTCGATGTCAGAACTTTATGGCTTACGACGGAGCTCTAAAGGCTGTGGCTATTTTGGAAGAATAAACCGTAGGCATAAGGCTGAATGTCATCCAAACCCGTAAAATTACGAAAGAGAAAGAAACAGCAACTGAAAAAATGGTCAGTTGGTGAAAGGTGTGCTGCGCTATACATGTACGTACGTACGTGCGTAGCTATAGCTGTACTTCGACGTTTACAATGTTTATAAACAGTTAATGTTGGGCCGACTTTCCTCGTGCAATGTTGCCAAACTTCTTTGTTGACAAACTGTAAATGTCATTATGACCCATGTAAGGTTTCAGTCAATAAAAGGGTGAAAGATACTAGATTTCACAGGCGTCTACATTTAATATGACAGTAATTAAAACTGGTTGGTTTTTAAATTAACATTGCAGGATCAGGAATGTTGAGGTTTAACGTCCATATAGTAATTATGTGAACAAAGTGCTTGTGTGTAAAGCCCCAAATTTATATTTGATGTAAAAAAAAAATTAAAAATGCAAAAAGAATATTGCTTGTATCAAGTTGTATGAATTGGCCCCAGAATTTGTTTACTGTATGGCATTCAAATATATTGCATTCAAATAAAGCTTCAGTTCAGTGCCACTGAAAAAAATAAAATTGTTAAAATGTTGGGCCTAACCGGTTTTCTAAGGAGCATAAATACACGGCGGGTCTTTTCAAGTGCAGGAAAGCAAATCTAGTTTTATGATTGGCCATTTTTTTATTAAGTATTTCCCATCAATTCTCTAACAATCTGTTGTCTTTCCTCCATGGTATAGCTAACTACGTTAGTCTTACGCGAGAGCTCGAAAGCCATATTGACAAATTTCCGCAAAACGCCCTCTTCGGTTGATTTTCGTCATTTCATGACAGAGCTAATGGCGTAAACTTTCGCGTTTGAGAATTGGCAAAAAACATTTAAAAAAAAAAATTAAAAAAAAAGTCAAATATCTAGAGGATGTACCGAGTGATTTTTATTTAACTTTTAGGAATAAAAGATATATTCCTAATTATTACGTTAGTGGAAAAAAATCAGAGGATAAACGAAAAAAAAATTTTCACATTTTAATATGCCGATATTTGTAGCCATTTTAGGGGAGACGTTTTGTAACGAAATTCCCAACTGGACCCATTCATAATAATAATAATAATAATAATAATGTGAGCATTTATATAGCGCTCAAACACAGAAGAAACTGGTATCAGAGCGCTTAACAAAATACAAGGAACAAAAACTAAACCAATTAAAATAGAAAAGTCTTAAGATCTTTCTTGAACTTTGTTAATGATGTGGCGTGACGGATGCGCTGAGGCAAGTTATTCCATAGCTTAGGACCAGCAGCGTAAAAACCTTGTCACCAGACAGAGTGTTGGTTTTAGGTACCGTAACTAGTCTATCATCATCGCCTGAGCGAAGTCCGGATTTCTTCGATTGATAGGGAATGATGAGGTCTGAAAGATACGTTGGTGCCTGGTTGGTGAAACATTTGTATACAACAGTTAAAATCTTAAACACAATACGCGAGTGGACAGGCAACCAATGGAGTTGTTTGAGAAATGGCGACGCAAGATCATACTTTTTCATACACGTTAGCTGCTGCAATAAACGGAAAATTGTCGGAAATATTTTTACGCATTTTATTTAAAACTAAGCACCTCAGCAATTGAAAATACTCTTTCAATATAAACTATTATGCTTTATTTGCTGTTAAAGAGAGAATTTTAACAGTATACATGGATTTTTTATTTATGTTTAATGGCCATCACCTTTTAAAAAAATGGAGTGTACACAAACTGCGATCGCAGTATTGCGCAACACCCCTTCCGACCCCCCCCCCCCCCCCCCCCCCTGGGGAAAGGTAATGCTCAAATTGGCTTTATAAATTGTGTACTCATTGTTGTCCGTCGCACACAATCGGCTTTTGTTGTTGTTATATGTAAGTCTATTCAATGATAATAACAACCCCATTTTGGGGGTCCTCGGCACAAAGTGGAATCAGCGAATATTACAGGAAGCTAGCAACGACTAACAAACACCGAGTGCAATAATTGTATTGCTGACCAATTTGTTTCCTATCTTGCGCATAAGTGTGCACCTATCCTGCAATAGAACTTTATCAGGGTACGCCATCTTGAAAATAAAAATGATACAAACAAACATGGCATCAAAGTTACAGCAGATTAACAGTCTTTAGAAAATGAATGGCTTAAATTTCCCCCAAACCTCAATCTGTACAGGTAATAAGTCTCATTGTAGTTTAAAGAAGGATTATACAAACAAACAAACAAACAAACAAACAAAGCCTAAACCAGTGGCTGAAATAAAGGTAATCTGCTGTAACTTAAAGCTCACTGGCCAGCCGGACTATCATTGTAAAAAATAACCGTAAAAATACGGGGTTTTTTCCAACCTGTAAATAACAAATAGTCGCCGTATTTTTAGTTTATCAGATTTTGAACTTAAAATTACGGTACTGTGCTTTGAAAATATCACGCGTCTGTAGTTTGTGTTTTAACGTTAATTTAAACATAGAGGGTAATCATTTACAAGAACACTTTTTCAAAATATCACATATTTGTGTAAATATACAGCAACACCAACAAAGTGTTGTTTATTTACAGCAATTATACTGTTATCCAACATGAATCTAATTACGCAGCAATTACTGACCAATCAGAACTCACAAAATTTGTGTTAAATTTTGGCGTTTTATCAAATAACGTACCTTCTTGAACGAAATGCGTAAATTTTTTAACGATTCTATGATCAAATTTAGATTTGTTGCAAAGTCGATCTTTTCGTATTTTAAAATCGAAATATTTATGGTAAAACCGTGACTTCAACCGTGTATACCCAGCAACGTGGGTTCGAATCTCGGTCTCGACACCTGTGTCCTTAAGCAAGGCACTGAAACCACTATTGCTTCGTCTTTCGGATGAGACGTAAAGCTGTAGGTCCCGTGTATTGTATAATAATAATCATTATAATGCACGTAAAAGAACCCAGTAACACTTATCGCTAAGAGAAGGGGTTCGCCCCGGTGTTCCTGGCTCAATTGGGGAAAATAAATAAAAATACATATAAAAAATCACTTTCTATCTCAGGCTGTGCTCCGTAGTCATATATGAGTCGATGTGGCCGGCTGCCAGAGGCGCCTTTACGTGCCAGCGGCTCGACTACGTTGTAGCCGCGTCCTTTGCACTTCTACTGAGGGCCCCAAATGATCAGCTCCTGCTGGATGGGTTACCCTCATTAAAGATGGTTGTAAATAAATAAATAAATATGTGGCAGAGGGGTACCCCCTCTTATCCCTATACCCCATACACACTCCACACTATTGTTACCTAACACCCCCCCCTTGAAACCTAAATAGAATTCCTGAGATTCCGGGAACACAATAGGAACACAAAGGGGGGGGGGGGGGGGTTTCTCTGCATTATCGTGCTTCATATGTAAGTGTGGGGACTAATATGTAGTGCTGGGTATATACATTGTAGGAAACTAAAGGAACAAAATAAGTTTACAAAAATGTTACTCGTGACACAAATATTGATTCCCATAATCAAAGTCAGTATCCCCCACTTCGTGGTCCCAACGCCGTTTAACGTATATCAGACTATGAAATACTGACTTGCTGGTTGTAGCCTACCGCGCATGCCTAAAGAAGATAATTAGGAGAGTGACTGGTCACGTCAGAAGGATTAACCAATAATTAACCCTGAAAGTTGTTGGCGCACTCCTGGACTCCTCTAATAGGTAAATTAGCATGTTAAAGTCGTAGTTTTTTATTGTTTGTTACATTGATTTCTTAAGAAAATCAACCTCGGAAAAGGCCTTTGTAAAATTGTTACTAGCATCTCCATTTATGAAAACTGAAAATGTGCAAGACGTGAAAGAGAAATATATAGTACCAATATTGAAAATTACATGTATAGGTGGACTCGTGGTATCGGAGCACTCTAAGACGAAAATTCATGAAATATTTTTGTGGGGGCATTAGGTTAACAACTAAAATAGGAGACTAAAAAAGGAGACTAAAATAGGAGACTAAAATGTATTTTGGGAGACACGATTTTGTTTAATTGAATGACCTATTTTCATTTACAAACAAATCTACAATGATCGTGGATAAGAACTGTTTTAAAACTTGATCGAAACGAGCCTTAATAATTATACAATCCATCTGATGTACTTGGGTAAATCGCGTCGTTGATCATTTTTTTCGATCTCGCGCCAGTACGCGATGTGAAAACAAACGTGATCGAACAAGAAGAACTATTGCATAGGTACGAAAATCCGGGGGTAAAAGTCGCAAGTAAAATTCGTTTTTACCTAATTCCAACTGATTTCTTATCATTTTTTGTCTCGAGGAATGCCAAGATAAAATTAAAACATGAATGTTTCACGAGGAAGAGTACGCTTAGAAATCATTCTTTCAAAAATTATAGCAAGAGAAAGGGCAGCCTCGCGTGTAAAATGCCCATATAACAACTTGGCGCACTTTCAGGCTCTAGCTCTATAGGGAAAAAGAGTCCGATTTTCACAGGTGTCTGATTTTTATACGACACCCTACCAGTTGATACCTACACACCATTGTGATTATTTCAGGTTCATCGCCCTGACGTCGACTTGAATCACAAAGATGCAGCAAGACCGACCTGGTCAGCTAGGTAAAGCAATGATCACGGCTAACTACAGTATTGGTAACTACAGTATTGATGCAATGGGTTATCTCAAAAGTCGGTTAAATTGGCGGCTTAACTAACATTCACTTTTCGAAAAGGAGGAGAAACTATTCTAAAATTTTCAGCATCCGCCCTCGAAAATGCCATATTACAATATAAGAAACCTACAGAAACGACGAACTTCATTTCTCTTAAATACGTGAATAGCTGCAAGCGTCATAAAATGTTTGATCAGTCAATATGGTTCTTTTCAGAAGCACAACTCACTAAAGATAATTACTACATGATGTTACCCCTAACTACTTATTTATCATTCCCTTTCGCCCCGCAAACCTTCAAATTTCATCCAATATGGGCTTGTGATCTTTAACCCCTGGGTTCAAAGACGTTCACGTTCGTTTAAAGCCCATCATGTAAACTCCCTCTGAAGATGATTGATGTGAACTGTTATATGGTTTTGCGTTCCAGGAGAGGAAGGGTCGCGAAGCATTTACTTCTCAAAATTGGCAGATGATCTTGGACAAGACTGCATGAAGCTCGGCACATATTTGGGATTCAAACCAGGACAACTCCACCAATTCCAACACGACAACAGTCGCTTACACGACCAAATCTACCAAATGTTAGTTGCCTGGTGGCAGAAACAAGACGAGCCCGCAGATGCTCCTAAGAGGCTACGAGACGCTCTAAAAGATGTGGGCCGTAGTGATCTGGCATCAGAAGTCCCAGGTATGAAAGCTAATACAAAAAGTGTCAAACTGCTTGTTTTTGGCCAACAACCGCCACCTCAGTCTTCCCCCACTGAAAATTGAGCAATTGGAGAAAATCATTTGTTGCTCGGGTAAACCATTTTTCAAGACAGGAGACAAGATTTCTCATTGGCTTGCTGTCTTTTACTGCAATAACACTGAATCACCCTAAAAAGGGAAAGAAAAGTGAGAAGGGAAACAGCCGATTGGTGGTGAACTTGAATGACTATTGATGTTTCTGCATGCCAGAATTGACACAGGTCTGGACTTATTAGGCAGAAATATTAATAGCCATTCACGTTTAGCACCAAACGTCGTATATTTCCTTCTTTTTCACTTTTTTCTCCCCCCCCCCCCCCCCCATTCGGGGGCGGTTCAGTGGTGTTTCAGTTAAGGACAGTAAGCCAATTAGCAAAATGCACCAAAATACATTTTAAAATAGCCAGGTGGAAATTTAAAATAAGGTCTAATAGGGCACAATGGATCCTATTCAAAGATTACATTACAAATGCATAACATGGCCCATATTACGGAAAATTGTGAAGTATACCGTCTATATGTTTAAACATTAAGGCGAATGTGTCTACAGTCAGGTTTCTTATGTATTTTCATTTACTTTTTTGAGATTTGCTAAACTATACATTTTTTGAAATGTTAGGATATAATTAACACAAAAAAAACATGTTGGAATTTGTTCATGTTCTTTATGGCGTCCATCTTGGATTTTTTTTATTGACCTTATGGTGACGTCGCATATTTTTAACAATTGTGTGCACATGTAAATGACCTAATAAACCTATTACAAAAATTATTTTAAATGTTTAATGTTCCTCTAATGAGATATGGCATAAAGGTCCAAAAAATCTTTGAAAAACATAACAAATCACATGACCTCACCTCAATTTATATCATGCCTATAGGCCTATACAAATTTTCGAGAAAATCCGACTTGTACATCCTGAGATATGGGCCTTTTGAAGAATACACCTTTAATGTGACGTGACATGATATCATCACGACGACAAGTTCCGAAAACCATCTGTGGATAAACAGTGTGCCAAGTATAAAGTCGATTGGATTATTTTAGTGAAATACTAAAGTGCTCTAGTGAAACATCCCGGCATACCTATATACCAAATTTGAACCCAATCGGCCTTGTACATCCAGAGATATAGAGGCCCTTTGAAAAATACACCTTTAATGCGACGTCACATGACCCCCGATGACTTCATCATGACAGAAAGTTTCGAGAACAATCTGTAACGTGGATAAACATTGTACCAATTATGAAGACGATCGGATTATTATAGTAAAATACCAAAGTGTAAATAAGATACCGCATCCAAGATGAGCGCCATAGACTTTTGAGGCAAATGCAAACATTGTTTTTTCAGTCCATTATATTGTAAATTAAAAAAAAATATGTATGGTTTTCCTAATCTCTAATAAAGTAAACGAAACTTTCAAACTGTACATTATGAACTGAACTACTACAAGAATGATTCAGAAATGGAGCTCATTAGCAAATACAAATAAAAACAATAACAAAACGACAGCAAATGAAGATTGCGCACAAATAATGGTTCCAAATTTTGGTAAAGTCCACAGGTCAAACATTTTTACTCTGAAGGTATAATGCCTCTTGCTGTACTGACTGTCTAGGGGGCCTGTTAAGATGATAAAGGCTGTATTTATCATGTTTGAGCAGCGAAATGAAATCGGGCCCATATTCTCATGCGTGGATATTCCTTTGGATATAATGATCATAGTTACGCCATTGTTTCCCATCATGATATTTTTACACAGGCGTTCCTGAACCTGAACCTGATCTTAGATAGTGTGCAAGAGAGTTGGCAGCACATTACCGGCAGACGTTGAAAGTGACGACACACCCTACAGAGAGACACATGTCTAGAGAAATGGATGACATCTATATCTACGTTAACCTACAGCTATTGCAGGAGACCAACATACCAACTATGGTCTTTTTGCCTGATTACCACATTACCTGATTCACCGTCGTACTTCAGCTTGTACAAGTTGGTCCTTAAAAAAAAGGACAAGCATACTTATACTTATACCCTTGGATGGAAAATCTTTCTAGAAGAAAAATTATACCACGATATCTCGATTGGGGCCAGTAGAAATAACCAAACTGCGCATGCGAATTGAACATGACACGGTTTAGTTATTTCTCGGCGCGAAATGACTACTGACTTCACCTCACAAAGGGGTCTGGCGCTAAAACTACTAGCCCAAATCAAGATATCTTGGTATCAACTTTCTTCCTGAGAAAAGCAAGAAAAACGGCGTTCGTTTTCAACCGGCGTATGTTGTTCTTGTTTATTTCGCAATCGCCGTCGGCGATAGTGAATTTGTTTTATAAAATTCAATTTTTCGGAACAATTATTTCGGTATTAATTTTTGACGATATCTGCAAATGGTGTATTTGCAGTTTATTAATCAGTTGTATTATGGTTTGAGCAATACAAAATGTACGAGAAAGAGTATTATAAAAGGGAACATACAACATTTGCAAACATTAATACAATACTTTACTGAACTGCAAGGGAATGGCAGTCTGAACCATACTGTAAAATATTGGCTCCTGGTGTGCCGACATTTTCAAGTAAAGTGGTATTTTGTATCAATTTCCAGCGCTAGTCGGCCGACTGGCGTTGGAAAAAAATGATTTCTTTCAAATATTGCTCATAATTGTTGGTGTTTAGTTATTCCACATTTTCTTTGCAATTGATTTACATAGGGGTACATTTGATTATCTGACCTTACAATTCCACAACGTCAACAAATTGCTAAGTTTCATCTTAAGTGGGGTCAGGGTAACTGACTACAAGAACGTGAACATTTCCGAATTAAAGTTAGTTAGCCTTGTGAAATGAGGTATACAACTTTGTCGACACCCCCCCCCCCCCCCCCCCCGGTACGTTTTACTGACCTTGAATGTTTCGGAAAAGTTGAAGCCAAAATTTGGTGTTTGTTAACAAGTTGAATTTACGCTTTTAAACGACATCTCTGCCGGTTCGACAGGCGATTTTCAATTTTGATGATGCCAAATACGACGAAATTGCTCACTTTCCTGTGTGAAAAACACGTATTTACATATTCGTGTACATGTATGTATCGCATTTTCAAACACGACGAGTCCCGTATGAACAACGATGCATATTATGCATCACCTGATTTAGAGGTCAGCTGACAGCCTTAATGTGCTGCAAAGTCAAGATACGTGATTGGTCAGGACGCGAGCTGGTTTGGGGGCTTGACCAATGAGGAATGCACACTCGTGCAATAACGTTCTTTCACAACTTCGTCAAAAACATTAGGAATGCTCGTGAATTTTGAGTGACCCTGACTGTTTCGGATCATCAAGTGAATAATATAGTTACGAATAAAAGTTAATCTAATAACCAAAGCTGTCACAGAATTGTGAATTTGGTCTGCCCTCTTTCGTTTAACAAGTTTTAGGCCTATATAAGACAGTGATAATTTTCGCCAACCGTAAATTCGCCACACTAACAGCAACGTTTTAACCCATTTAAAAAACATTAAAGACCCATTATCAGGAAAATTTGGTGCCCAATATCATGAATATTAATTTTACCGAGAGAGCTATGCATACGTATAGCAAATAAAAGAAAGCACTTTCCCAAAGGCTGTGCACTGATTGTCAGATTAGATTTCTGATTTAGACTCGATCTGCTAAAATATTTAGAGAAGAATCACACAGTAGTCGCAGTCTTCTAAGTAAACCCTGTTCGAAGTACATCTATACATGTACATGCACTGAGAAGGAATATAAAAAACAATTGTTGAATGCAGTAATTTAAGATATACAGGCTTTGAAAAGAAATAGTCGAAATCAAAATACTGCTTTCCGTTTTAACTGCCAGAAAACCACATAACACATTCTTACTATGTGCCATAGTCGTTGATCTTTATGTACACAACGGTTTGTTATCGGTGGGTCAGATCGGATCGGATTCGGGGTCTCCACTACCTTCCCGTTCTGGATGCCCAGCCAGGTCCAGAACCATCTGGCGGAAAGATAGAGTCGCTTTCAGTTTCACCGTATAGAGTTTGTCTGTAAACAAGTTGTACACAATCATGCGATTCGGTACTAAACCAGCAAGTTGGGATGGCTCATATGCCGTTATCAGTGTATCACTGCACGTGCACATTATACCAGCTTGGACACGTACTGAGAACCTCAACTCATTTTTGCTTCGATCGATTGTGTGAAACTTCAACCAATCACAATTGGACTGTATTGTTTTCAAAAGTCGTTTTTTTTAACTTACGAGCCGAAGGACAAAATCCTGATAATTTTCGCAGCGAATGAAATCACTCCACCGAGCGCGTGATGGGGTGGGGCATGCGTGTAATATTCAGTCTTCTAGGTCTTTGCGAAAAAAACCTCCCCGCGCCGGCACAAGCTCACGGTATATAAGAGCTCCCCAAAGCCATCGGCGAGTCACATTGGAGATTCCCCATTCTCGACTCTATACAATTTATATATTGCTCTAGTATTACCGCATATATTGTACGGTATTCTTGTATGGGAAAAATCGAGTTCTTATCTGTTGAATATAATTCTTGTTTTACAAAAGAAGGCTCTCAGAATAATCACTGGAGTTCATTTTCGAAGTCCTTCAGACCCGTTGTTCTATAATCATATCACTCTCAAGGTCAGTGATGTACAATTGTTGCAGCTTGGTGCATTTATGCATCAATTCATGGTTAAAACATTACCAAAATCTTTTCAAAATATGTTTACTTTGAATACTTCATTCGTATCAATCATACCAGATCTGCTAGATATTTTGTGCCAGCGCAAGCTGTGATTCGCGGCGTTATTTAGTGCTGATGGTTCTGCCCTAACAGAATTTGATTGTAGCCTGTTTCGTTGAACCCCAACAGTCATTAATCCTCCAAAATCAATAAGATTTTGCACAGACCCTAGGAAGTTAGAGTTAAAGGTTCAAACACGTTATAATTCATATACAATTATATGATGACGTCATCATGACGTCACCTCAATTATATAACACGTCCGGGTTACCTACATGCCAAGTTTGAAAGCAGTCGTTCTTATTTATTTAATTATTTATTTCTCATATTTCTACAGGGTATGACCTATTCACCATTATGGTGGTCTCCCATAGTGCCCTGACTTAAAAACAATACAAAGTACACAATAACATTATAATTACAAAAGTGAATTACAAAGTAAAACGTACAAATACCTAAAAACACGGTTAAGAAGATTTTAAAAAGAAAACGAAAAATATAATTTTAAAAGGTTATGTAAGAAGTAAAAACGTACAGAAACCCCAACACAAGGTTAAAGAAAAATAACACCACCAACGTACGAAGCTCAAAATAATGAATTTAAAATACATTTAAAAAATATGTAAATCGAAAAACATACAAATACCAGGATGGAGCAAAAATGGAACAAAAATGAAAGACATCATGACATCATGACATCGTTGGTGTTGTGTATAAAACGGGAGATAACACTGTCTTTGGCAAACAGTCTGAATTCGAGATACTCTAGAGGCTTCAGAGATGCATCCTGTGGAAAGTCCTTGTAGGCCAAAAATAGGAGGCCAAGGATCGTACCCTGTGCATGGCACGCAGGGTGACACGGGTTGACCTATCGACTCTCCCCTCACGGGCAACTTTCCGAACTCTACCCTAAAGAAAGTTCCAAGTAATTAAGTACAGGGCGAGTCAAAAAGAAAGTTACTGGAAGTAGTCGGAAAATGATAAAAAATTCTAGGGCTAGATCCCATTTGGCATGTTTTCAAAATCCGTTTCTTTTCAACTTGTGAGCCGATTCCAAGCCCTAATACTAAGGAGGAAAATGTTATTGATAGTCAAATTTATATGGAAACTTTTTGTCCGGCAATCACTATACACGTCATCGAGCGCCACGTCACCTTTTAGTGAAAAGCACCCCACTCCCGCCCGATAAGCTCGGTGCACGGTACAACTTATAAGAGCACCCGAAGCCCTTTGCGAAAGTCACATTGGAGATTCTCCCACCGACAAAAACTTGCCATGATTACACTGGATCTGCAAAACCTACCCGGTTTAATTGAAAAAGGGAACTTGTCAGGATATAAAGAGACCAGACTGAATGATTCGATACTCGTTTGGGAGGACTGACAACGCCTCAAAGTCACGGTAAGCATCCTGGCACAAATCTCTTGCTATATGTCAGAAAGTAACAGCTTACATTTTACATGTCCATTATCTCAATGTACAGTTTATGAAACCAGATAGCAAACAGTATACAATGTATTAAACATGTCATGGCTGTGTGATATAATGTTCAGAAGAAAATAGCCTTGAAGACTATGGTTGAACTTGGTGCATATCATATAGTGACTCGAAACTTGATGGGGCAGCGAGTTCCACGGATGGTGACTGTAACTAGTAAGGTTGTACGGGTGGTGGGACGAATCATGTCTTGCTGTTGCCTCTGGTAGATGACCTTGCCGGGATTAGTTGGTTGTCAGGGATTTCAATGAGTTTATTGATGATCCCGTACATCCTTGAGACTTTGGAAATAGCTCTTCGATGTTGTAGAGATTCCCAACCTAAATACTCAGAATTGTGTTGACACTGCTATCTCTGGAGTAGTTATTCATGACGTACTGTGCGTCAAACAGATTTGGACAGATTCGATTTTGAAGATACATGTATTCGTATTGGTGAATGGATCATCTCATGCACAGCTTGCATACTCTAGTGAAAGGCCGCACAAAGCTACGGTGGTGTATAGCAGCGGGTCAGCGACAGTTGCTCGTTGCGCAGTAGAAAACCGAGATATTTCATGCAATTATGGGGAGGTTGTGTCGATATCGACATGTCTGTTCCATGATGACAAATTATCTGTGATCTAATTAAGTACATGTACTTGGCTGACGGACACTGCATCCAGTGGATGGTCATGGACAGAGTAAGTTAATTTTACAGGTTTGCGGCGTTTGGTGCGTCGAGGTCCTGCTGGAGCCTGATGGCATCGTCGGTGTTGTGTATAACACGGTAGATAACACTGTCTTTGGCAAACAGTCTGAATTCGAGATACTCTAGAGGCTTCAGAGATGCATCCTGTGGAAAGTCATTTTGTAGGTCCAAAATAGGAGGCCAAGGACTGTATACCCTGTGCATGGCACGCCGGGTGACACGGGTTGACATATCGACTCTCCCCTCACGATCAACTTTCCGAACTCTACCCCAAAGAAAGTTCCAGGTAATTAAGTACAGGGTGAGTCAAAAAATAAGTGACCGGAAGTAGTCGTCAGAAAATGATATAAAAAATACAACTTTTATTGAAAATGACAGCACACCATAACGGTGCCATGCTTTAGACTCATTCACCAACAGTCCAGTAGGTAATTCATAATAATTATTATTTTGGTAGTTTAAAAAAAAGAAATATGTTTGCACATGTATATTTTTTTAATTTCATGGAATGACCCATAAACATTTAACACTCTAAAATTCTATACTTGTTTGCTTCTATATGATGTACACCGTGTTGCTTTAACCAATTATAATCACAATCACAATTCTATAATGCTAGGGCCTATCCTATTTGGCATGTTTCCAAAGCCGTTTCTTTTCAACTTGTGAGCCGATTCCAAGCCCTTATAAGGAGGGAAATGTTATTGATAGTCAAATTATGAAAACCTTTTGTCCGGCAACAAATGAAATCACTTCACGTCATTGAGCTCCTGCGATTTGGGTATGCGTGTTTTATTATCTTTTGGGTCTTTTTGTGAAAAGCACCCAACTCCCGCCCGACAAGCTCGGTGCACGGTACAACTTATAAGAGCACACGAAACTATTTGCGAAAGTTACATTGGAGATTCTCCCACCGACCAAAAATTAGCCATGATTACACTGGATCTGCAAAACCTACCCGGTTAAATTGCAAAAGAGAATTTGTCAGGCCATATAAATAGACCAAACTGAAGGATTCGGAACTCGTTTGGGGGGCTGACAACGCATCTTGTTACAAATCTCTTGCTATTATGTCAGAAAGTAACAGCTTACATTTATATACATGTACATGTACATGTAGTTTCAAACCTATAAACTGAGTAAGTCTAAGCATTTTGCATGTCAACATTACAAAATGTTATGATCACCCCGTGAGTCTAATCTGAAACCATCGCCATTATCTTAATGTTCAGTTTATGAAACCAGATAGTAAACAGTATATACAATGTATTAAACATTTCATGGCTATGTGATATAATGTTCAAAAGAAAATGAACCAATTGTGATTGCTTCAGAACACTGAACATTTTACTTAACAATTCCTTGTAAAACGATTAATATGCGTCAGCTCGTCTTCAGAATTGTAAAGTCGCTTGATTTATAAGGCATTCCTTTCATGCTTTTGTTTCTGCCAAATTTGCCACAAAATTCTGTTGAAATACAGCTTGGACAACGTCGATGAGGTGACTAGACTGTGAAAGTTTTATCATTTTACCAAACACTGACTAGTCTAGTCACAAACTCCCGCGTTTGAATTTCCCAACTGTTTATGTGCGTTTCGTTGAACAGGAGTTGAGGTCAGCCAATTTAATGTATACATGTAGTAAACAAGTTTTCTTAAACAGTTTTCTTAAACATTTTGAAAGTGGAAATCCCTTTTTTGTTAACAGTAGGCCTACCCATAACAATACTATTGCCATTGATAGGATTGAGCCCAGTCATGATGCAAAAGAATTGCAATTTTTGTTTAGACGTAGAGATCGTTATTCATGGTGCCTGGATCTCGGTAGATTTTGAGGTCAACTTACACGCACTATTGGCATAGTTCTGATCTGCTTGCTCGGCTTGAACTTGGGCCTATAGTTGTTTTTCTTGATGTGAAAGTGCCACATGCCCACTTTGACCAACCTGGGTTATACATGTATAGGTTGGGGAGTAAACCTGCAATAAATTAAAGACAAACGTGAAAAGAATCCGGCATCCTAGATGTATATAAACACGTATTACGTGTATATAAACATGTATACCATCCCAATGAAGGTCAGTCATAACTTTGAACTAAGAAACAATTTCAGTTTTGTTAGAAAATACTTCGTTAGAAAAGTGTACTTTACACTCCATCGGGGGACGCATTGCTCGCCTTCGTCTTGCGTGCTGTGCGTTCCTCGGGTATTAACAATGTCATATCTCATCACAGCAGTCAATATTTGTTAATTATTATTACTGTGCAGTTAGTATTATTCTCATGTTATCACGTCATGAATATTTCACGAGGCAATATTGTGGACCGCCATATCTCAACAATATACGTTTCCGTGCAGTTCTTTGCTCATTTCCTCATATTGGACTGAAGGCGCTTCCTCGTGCCAAGGTCATACGTTACCCTTACTCCGGGTTGTACCGGCAGTGCAATTATGAAAGATTATAATTTCAATTAATCTGATTCACAACTTTATCGACAGTGAATGAGTGAGATAATTGTATTTTAATAGTGACTAGTCGTGGCCGGTTTTTTTTGCAGGGGATCAGACCCGTCAGATTTAGTTAATGTGGATCCGCGCCCGCCAGTTTATTTTCATGCGCACCTGTCCTACATTAATACCCATTGACTTGATTTGTTTCGTTTTGTGAGGAATAGGTTTACTTTGTTGTCTCTTCTTTTTTTGATTATTGTCTTCCTCCCTGGGAAAGTATAGTACGTGGAACAAATTCTGTGCACACGGGGAAACGTAATGCTCAAATTGGCTTTAGAAATTGTATACTCATTGTTGTCCGTCGCACGCAATCGGCTGTTTTTTTGGATATGTAGGTCTATTCAATGATAATAACAACCCCATTATTTGGTCCTCGGCACAAAAGTAGAATCAACTAAGGGGGTGGTCCCTTTGATCTTATATCGTGCTGGGTATATACATTACAGGAAGCTAAAGGAACAACTGAAGTTTAAAATAATCTTACTCATGACACAAATATTGATTCCCATAATCAAAGTCAGTATCTCCCCACTTCGTGGTCCCAACGCTGTTTAACGTGAATTTAAGACTATGAAATACGGACTCGTTGGTTTTAGCCTACTCTGCGCATGCCTAAAGAAGATAATTAGGAGAGTGACTGGTCACATGAGAAAGATTAACCAATAATAAAACCTGAAAGTTGTTGGCGCACTCCTGGACCCCTCTAAAAAATAAGTAAATTGGCATGTAAAGGTCGGTTTTTTTTTTAATTATTGTTTGTTACATTGGATTCTTAAGAAAATCACACGCTGAAAAGGCCTTTGTAAAATTGTTACTAGCCTCCCCATTTATAGAAACTGAAAAATTGCAAGATGTGAAAGGGAAATATATCGTACCAATATTGACCTCTCACTTCCGAAAATCAAAAGTACATGTACAGGTGGAGTCGTGGAATCGGAGCACTCTAAGATGAAATAATGTTGTGGCGGCCATTAGGTTAACAACTAAAATAGGAGACTAAAATGTATTTTGTGAGACACGATTTTGTTTAATTGAGGGACCTATTTTCATTTACAAACAAATCTACAATGACCGTGGATAAGAACTGTTTTAAAACTTGATCGAAACGAGCCTTAATAATTATACAATCCATCTGATGTACTTGGGTAAATCGCGTCGTTGATCATTTGTTTTTGTTCTCGTGCCAGTACGCGATGTGAACACAAACGTGATCGAACAAAAAGACATATAGGAACGAAAATCCGGGGGTAAAAGTCGCAAGTAAAATTCGTTTTTACCCATTTCCAACTGATTTCTCATCATTTTTGTCTTGAGGAATGCCAAGATAACATTAAAACATGAATGTTTCTCGAGGGAGAGTACGCTAAGAAAGCATTAATACCAAAATTATAGCAAGAGAAAGGGCATCACCGCTGGTAAAATGCCCATATACACAATTGGCGCACTTTACGACTCTATAGGAAAAACGAGTTTGATTTTCACAGGTGTCTGTTTTTTATACGACACAGTTATAGTTGATACTTATACAAACAAACCATTGTTATTATTTTAGCCTCATCGAGTTGAATCACAAAGATGCAGCAAGACCGACCTGGTCAGCGAGGTAAAGCGATGATCACGGCCGAGGAGTACAACCACTCACTCGGTAAACTCGTCAACACGAAGAGGAAGGCGAAACCATGTCGTAAGGCGGCATTCATGACCGTCTTTCCAGTCAAAGCTCGGCCAAGACTCCATTCTAACGAAGAGGGAGCATCTGCCATGCCACTGAAAGTGACACCAATTACAAAGCCGGAGCATAGCAACACTCCGAAAGCAGAAGAACCAGCTAGCAAAGAGGAAATAGGAAGGTATTAACAGGGCAATTTCTATGAATCTAAATCAACCAAATCATTATAACCTAAACGACAAGGTGGTATCTTTGTGTCCTATTTCTTGACGTACCCGATTGGGAATGATGTTTATTCAGCTCTTCAGAGCACAACCCAGCCAAACATTCTTAGTAGCGTGTTCATAATTCCTTGTTGATCAAGTCTCATTCGTTTCCTCATGCCCACCTCGTTTCACAACTGGGTGAACAATTATTCCCAGCTGCCTTCACTTTGTATCTAAAATAAATTACAAATTACAACTAATAAAAATAGGATACCGCTGCTCTGTGATATGGAAAATGTGTATAACAAATCCAAAATCCAGCTGAAATGAAAAAAAAAGAAAAAAGATTACCAGAGAGTTGTTGCTGTATCTCATCCAGGAGTGTTTATTGTGTATTCACTTTGCAGTCCCGTTGAAGCGAGACAGAAATTGCAGGTCTTCGTCCGAGGTCTCCTCTTACCGAAGACACTTTGTCTGCAACTGGATCCAGAGACATCAGTAGCGGATTTAAAAGCATTGGTTCAACGTGAGAGTGGCATCCAGCCTCAAGATCAACACCTTGACATCGGGAGAAACTTTCAGGTGCCGCTTCTAATACTATACCATGAACAGAAAAAATCAGCCAATGTCACTTTTAAAATTCATTTTTATCTGAGCGCATGATAGTTATACTTTCTTTATCTGCTGTGATTAAGATATGCTTGGTTTTACAGAGTGACTTTTTCCCGAGAGTTTTTCCCGATGTGTACATTTCTTCCAATATGGTGAATTACTTGCAAGATAATCCTTAAGACTGCCAGGTTCTTTTGTACTAGGATTTAGACATGTATTACCAGTCCAATGGATGAGTAGAAATCAAATATAATTTCATTACAATTGTTTTACAGCTTTGTGACCTGCTCTCCCTTCGCGACCATGGGATACAGCAAGACCAGAACATCCAGCTTCGCACTGCCGGTCTGTTGGGTGGTGGATTAGGTAACTACAGTATTGATGCAATGGGTTTATCTCAAAAGTCGGTTAAATTGGCGGTTTAACTAACATTCACTTTTTGAAAAGGCGGGGAAACTATTCTCCAATCTCGGCACCAGCCCTCGAAAATGCCGTATTACAATATATGAAACCTGCAGAAACGACGAACTTTAATTATCTTAAATACGTGAATAGCTGCAAGAGTCATAAATGTTTGATCAGTCAATATGGTTCTTTTAACAACCACAACTCACTATATAATTACCACATGATGTTACCGCTAACTACTTATCATTGCCTTTCGCCATGCAAACCGTCAAATCTCGTCCAATGTGGGCTTGTGACCTTTAACCCCTGGGTTCAAAGACGTTCACGTTCGTTTGAAGCCCCTCATGTAAACTCCCCCTGAAGATAATTGATGTGAGCTGTTATATGGTTTTGCATTCCAGAAGAGGAAGAGTCAAGAAGCATTTACTTCTCAAAATTGGCAGATGATCTTGGACAAGGCTGGAAGAGGCTCGGCAGACGGTTGGGATTCAAGGAAGGAAAACTAGAGCAATTCCAAGAAGACTACAGGGGGAACTTACACGAACAAATCTACAAGATGTTAGTTGCCTGGTGGCAGAAACAAGACAACCCCGCAGATGCTCCTGAGAAGCTACGAGATGCTCTAAAAGACGTGGACCGTGGTGACCTGGCATCACAAGTGCCAGGTATGAAAGCTAATTAAAACAGTCAAACAGCTCGTTCTTGCCAACAACCACCACCATAGGCCGTGTCTATAGTGTCTATAGTCAGGTTTCTTATGTATTTTCATTCACTTTTGTTTAGATTTGCTAAAATTTTCATTTTTGAAAACGTTAGGATATAAAAAAACAATGTTGGATTTTTTTCAAGGTCTTTATGGTGGCCATCTTGGATTTTCAAAATAGCATTTTTTATGACCTCATGATTACGTCGCATATTTTTCAAAATTTTGATGTAAATGTAGATGACCCAATAACCTATTACAAAAAGAATTTTATATGTATATGTTCCTCTGATGAGGTATAGCATAAAGGTCCAACAAATTAAAAACAAACTTAACAAATCACCTCGCCTCAATTTACACGCATCCCGACATACCTAATATACCTAGTTTATTTGAACCCAATTGGACTTGTACATCCGGAGAAATATACCTTTTGAAAAATACACCTTTATTGTGACGTCACATGACCCGCGATATCGTCTTCACGACAAAAGGTTTCCAAGATGACCGCCACAGAGGCTGTCGAAGCAAATGGGAACATTTTTTTCAGTCAAGTATATCCTAAATTTTCAAAAAATGGGTGGTTTTCCTGATCTCCAGTAAACGAAACTGTCAAACTATACAATATGAACTGAACTACATTGTACAAGAATAATTCAGAAATTGAGTTCATCAGAAAATAAATTGTTGTTAACGACAGCAAATTTAGGTTACGCGCACGAACAGTGGTTCAAATGTTTGGTAAAGTCACAGGTCAAACATGATTATTAATGATTATTGCTGTGCTGACTGTCTGGGGTCCTGTTAAGATGATAAAGGCTGTATTTATCATGTTTGAGCAGCGAAATGAAATCGGGCCCGTATTCTGATGCTTGGATATTCCTTTGGATATAATGATCATAGTTTACGCGATTGTTCCCCAAAATTATTGTTTACACAGGCATTGAAGAAACTTCTTTTGACGTTAACCAGTGTGCAAAAGAGTTGGCAGCACATTACCGGCAGACGTTAAAAGTGACGACACACCCTACAGAGAGACACATGTCTAGAGAGATGGATGACCTCTACGTCAACCTACAACTATTGCAGGAGACCAACATACCAACTCCGGTCTCTTTGTCTGAGACAAAGATGCAGGTAGAAACAGGTATCCAGTCGGAGCATTCGAAGGCCTCGCAAAGAGGTACCAACAAACTACCCGATTCACTCTCTGATAAGTACAAAGGGATTCATGTCCAGAAGATTTCCCTTGACTCCTACAAAGACATGCTCGTGCTCGAATCAAATCGATTACTAATCAGAGCTGAGGCGGGTTTTGGGAAAACCACAATACTTAAAAAGATTGGTTACGATTGGGCTGATCTCAAAACCAAGGGGGGTCTAACTGACAACCAACAACAACCTGAGCCTAATTCAGTTCTTGACAAGTATGAGCTTGTCTTTGTGGTAGAGGCTAGTCGAATGGGTCACAAATTCGACATCATTGACGCCATTTTCTCTCAAATTCTTACAGACAGCAAACTGAAAAAGACGGGTCTAGAAAAATACATCCAGGAGAACCAAGAGCGAGTATTGATCCTTCTGGATAGCGCTGATGAGATTTCTATGCAAAGAGTAAAAGACGCGCGGCAATGCAAGGAGGATAATGAGCTGGGCGGTATTGACTTGAACGATGTTCTATCGTTCAAATCACTCAAGTCGTGTAAGGTTATAGTTACGAGCCGACAGAAGACGGCAAATGAACTCCTGACTATGCATCCACACTACACGAAAATTAACATGTTAGGCTTTGACGAAAAAAACAGGGAAAACTACGTGAAGAAATTCTTGAACAGTTTTGGACCAGTTGAACAAACCAGCTTCCTTGAAAAGATAAATCGATCAGAAACGTTACGTAGTTTGGCGGAGATACCGTTATTTCTGCGGCTGATGTGCGACACATGGGCAGATAAAAGAAAACTGCCTGATCAAATAACTAACCTTTTTCAGGATAACATTCAGTTGCTTTTCCAGCATAAGAAAAGTAAGGAAACAGACCAGCATGTTTCTGACACTCAGACATATGTTTCCAAACTTGGTCGGTTAGCTCTTGAAGGTTTGTTAGATCCAAATGGAGAAAGGCTTCATTTCATGGAAAATGAGATTGATACAAACGACCTGGATATTTTTGAGAGGGGATCTGATGTTGGCCTGTTGTCAAAAGGAAAGACATTCCGAGGTCTCGAGGCGGTTCCGTACTTTTCGTTCCTCCACAAGACTTTCCAGGAGTACTGGGCGGCGGCATATCTGGTAGATTTGTTGAGGACTGACAGAGAAGCCTTCGACCAATACTTGTCCCGTATATTTCGTGGTGATGTGGAAAGCTTGGAATACGTTCTGCGATTCGGCTGTGGGCTAAACAAAAAAGCCGCTAAGGTGATTGTAAGGCGCTTTCGAGATCTCTTGAAGCAAAATGAACTGAACAAGTCCTTGCATAGAATTTCAATGTTGCTTCTATTGGAAGCTAAGTCAGAACCTCTTGTTAAGGAATTTATTGAGACTAAAAAGGTTGAGTTTCCATACGAACTACAGGGTGAACTTTTAGTGGCGGCACACTTTTTTTTTGAGGTCGGGTCCAAACATGAATCACTGCACAAAGTAGACATAGAGCAAATTACTGCTACATGTCAAGGTCTTGCTGACCTCAAACTTTTAGAAGATATAATGACACTCACAAAATGTAAGCCGTTGGTGAACCTTGTACTTTATGAAATCAGCTGGGATAGCTTTGTGGAGAACTCGGTTGCAATATTAAAACATCTAAAGTCTTTAGAGGTACATAACTGTGAATGGAACATTGCAAAACTGTTCGAAGTGTTATCAAGAACCAATACAAAAAAGGTCGAATTAAATGGCATCCAATTGCACGATACATTTCCTGAACAAAACATCAAACAAATTCCATCTCTGAAAGAATGTTACTTTTTTGAGTGTGGTCTGACAAAAAGTGATATCGAGCCACTTTTCTCTCTTCTTTCATCAGCAGGCAGCATCAAGACAGTTGTTCTGAGCGGAAACAATTTGCACGGTTTGCAGCCAGTCACGATTGCTAGTGTCCCTTCACTTGAAAAATTGCATCTATATGAAAGTAGTCTGACAAACAGTGATATTGAGCCACTTTTCTCTCTTCTTTCATCAGCAGGCAGCATAACGGAAGTTTTTCTGCAAGGAAACAATTTGCACGGTTTGCAGCCTGTTACGATTGCTAGTGTCCCTTCCCTTGAAGAATTGCACCTATATGAAAATAGTCTGACAAACAGTGATATCGAGCCACTTTTCTCTCTTCTTTCATCAGCAGGCAGCATAAAGACAGTTTTTCTGCAAGAAAACAATTTGCACGGTTTGCAGCCTGTCACGATTGCTAGTGTCCCTTCCCTTGAAGAATTGCACCTATATGAAAATAGTCTGACAAACAGTGATATTGAGCCACTTTTCTCTCTTCTTTCATCAGCAGGCAGCATCAAGACAGTTGTTCTGAGCGGAAACAATTTGCACGGTTTGCAGCCAGTCACGATTGCTAGTGTCCCTTCACTTGAAAAATTGCACCTATATGAAAGTAGTCTGACAAACAGTGATATTGAGCCACTTTTCTCTCTTCTTTCATCAGCAGGCAGCATCAAGACAGTTGGTCTGAAAGGAAACAATTTGCACGGTTTGCAGCCTGTCACGATTGCTAGTGTTTCTTCGCTTGAAGAATTGCTCCTTCATGAAAGTAGTCTGACAAACAGTGATATTGAGCCACTTTTCTCTCTTCTTTCATCAGCAGGCAGCATCAAGAAAGTTGGTCTAAAAGGAAACAATTTGCACGGTTTGCAGCCTGTCACGATTGCTAGTGTCCCTTCCCTTGAAGAATTGCACCTTAGTGAAAGTAGTCTGACAAACAGTGACATTGAGCCACTTTTCTCTCTTCTTTCATCAGCAGGCAGCATAACGGAAGTTTTTCTGCAAGGAAACAATTTGCACGGTTTGCAGCCTGTCACGATTGCTAGTGTCCCTTCCCTTGAAGAATTGCACCTATATGAAAATAGTCTGACAAACAGTGATATCGAGCCACTTTTCTCTCTTCTTTCATCAGCAGGCAGCATAAAGAAAGTTTTTCTGCAAGGAAACAATTTGCACGGTTTGCAGCCTGTCACGATTGCTAGTGTCCCTTCCCTTGAAGAATTGCACCTATATGAAAATAGTCTGACAAACAGTGATATCGAGCCACTTTTCTCTCTTCTTTCATCAGCAGGCAGCATAAAGAAAGTTGTTCTGAGCGGAAACAATTTGCACGGTTTGCAGCCTGTCACGATTGCTAGTGTCCCTTCCCTTGAAGAATTGCACCTTAGTGAAAGTAGTCTGACAAACAGTGACATTGAGCCACTTTTCTCTCTTCTTTCATCAGCAGGCAGCATAAAGAAAGTTTTTCTGCAAGGAAACAATTTGCACGGTTTGCAGCCTGTCACGATTGCTAGTGTCCCTTCCCTTGAAGAATTGCACCTATATGAAAATAGTCTGACAAACAGTGATATCGAGCCACTTTTCTCTCTTCTTTTATCAGCAGGCAGCATAAAGAAAGTTGTTCTGAGCGGAAACAATTTGCACGGTTTGCAGCCTGTCACGATTGCTAGTGTCCCTTCCCTTGAAGAATTGCACCTTAGTGAAAGTAGTCTGACAAACAGTGATATCGAGCCACTTTTCTCTCTTCTTTCATCAGCAGGCAGCATCAAGATGGTTTTGCTGAGGGGAAACAATTTGCACGGTTTGAAGCCTGTCACAATTGCTAGTGTCCCTTCCCTTGAAGAATTGCACCTATATGAAAATAGTCTGACAAACAGTGATATTGAGCCACTTTTCTCTCTTCTTTCATCAGCAGGCAGCATAAAGAAAGTTGTTCTGAGCGGAAACAATTTGCACGGTTTGCAGCCTGTCACGATTGCTAGTGTCCCTTCCCTTGAAGAATTGCACCTATATGAAAATAGTCTGACAAACAGTGATATCGAGCCACTTTTCTCTCTTCTTTCATCAGCAGGCAGCATAAAGAAAGTTTTTCTGCAAGGAAACAATTTGCACGGTTTGCAGTCTGTCACGATTGCTAGTGTCCCTTCCCTTGAAGAATTGCTCCTTCATGAAAGTAGTCTGACAAACAGTGATATTGAGCCACTTTTCTCTCTTCTTTCATCAGCAGGCAGCATCAAGAAAGTTGTTCTGAGCGGAAACAATTTGCACGGTTTGCAGCCTATCACGATTGCTAGTGTTCCTTCCCTTGAAGAATTGCACCTATATGAAAATAGTCTGACAAACAGTGATATCGAGCCACTTTTCTCTCTTCTTTCAGCAGCAGGCAGCATCAAGACAGTTGGTCTGAAAGGAAACAATTTGCACGGTTTGCAGCCTGTCACGATTGCTAGTGTCCCTTCCCTTGAACAATTGCAAATTCTTGAAAGTAGTCTGACAAACAGTGATATTGAGCCACTTTTCTCTCTTCTTTCATCAGCAGGCAGCATCAAGAAAGTTGGTCTGAAAGGAAACAATTTGCATGGTTTGCAGCCTGCCATGGTTGCTAGTGTCCCTTCCCTTGAAAAATTACTCATTCATGAAAGTAGTCTGACGAACAGTGATATCGAGCCACTTTTCTCTCTTCTTTCATCAGCAGGCAGTATAAAGAAAGTTTTTCTGCAAGGAAACAATTTGCACGGTTTGCAGCCTGTCACGATTGCTAGTGTCCCTTCCCTTGAAGAATTGCACCTTAGTGAAAGTAGTCTGACAAACAGTGATATCGAGCCACTTTTCTCTCTTCTTTCATCAGCAGGCAGTATCAAGACAGTTGGTCTGCAAGGAAACAATTTGCACGGTTTGCAGCCTGTCACGATTGCTAGTGTCCCTTCCCTTGAAGAATTGCTCCTTCATGAAAGTAGTCTGACGAACAGTGATATCGAGCCACTTTTCTCTCTTCTTTTATCAGCAGGCAGCATCAAGATGGTTTTGCTGAGGGGAAACAATTTGCACGGTTTGCAGCCTGTCACGATTGCTAGTGTCCCTTCCCTTGAAGAATTGCACCTATATGAAAATAGTCTGACAAACAGTGATATCGAGCCACTTTTCTCTCTTCTTTCATCAGCAGGCAGCATAAAGAAAGTTGTTCTGAGCGGAAACAATTTGCACGGTTTGCAGCCTGTCACGATTGCTAGTGTCCCTTCCCTTGAAGAATTGCACCTTAGTGAAAGTAGTCTGACAAACAGTGATATCGAGCCACTTTTCTCTCTTCTTTCATCAGCAGGCAGCATCAAGATGGTTTTGCTGAGGGAAAACAATTTGCACGGTTTGAAGCCTGTCACAATTGCTAGTGTCCCTTCCTTTGAACAATTGTACCTACATGAAAGTAGTCTGACAAACAGTGACATTGAGCCACTTTTCTCTCTTCTTTCATCAGCAGGCAGCATCAAGACAGTTGTTCTGAGCGGAAACAATTTGCACGGTTTGCAGCCTGTCACGATTGCTAGTGTTCCTTCCCTTGAAGATTTGCACCTATATGAAAGTAGTCTGACAAACAGTGACATTGAGCCACTTTTCTCTCTTCTTTCATCAGCAGGCAGCATAACGAAAGTTTTTCTGCAAGGAAACAATTTGCACGGTTTGCAGCCTGTCACGATTGCTAGTGTCCCTTCCCTTGAAGAATTGCACCTATATGAAAATAGTCTGACAAACAGTGATATCGAGCCACTTTTCTCTCTTCTTTCATCAGCAGGCAGCATAAAGAAAGTTTTTCTGCAAGGAAACAATTTGCACGGTTTGCAGTCTGTCACGATTGCTAGTGTCCCTTCCCTTGAAGAATTGCTCCTTCATGAAAGTAGTCTGACAAACAGTGATATTGAGCCACTTTTCTCTCTTCTTTCATCAGCAGGCAGCATCAAGAAAGTTGTTCTGAGCGGAAACAATTTGCACGGTTTGCAGCCTATCACGATTGCTAGTGTTCCTTCCCTTGAAGAATTGCACCTATATGAAAATAGTCTGACAAACAGTGATATCGAGCCACTTTTCTCTCTTCTTTCATCAGCAGGCAGCATAAAGAAAGTTTTTCTGCAAGGAAACAATTTGCACGGTTTGCAGCCTGTCACGATTGCTAGTGCCCCTTCCCTTGAAGAATTGCACCTTCTTGAAAGTAGTCTGACAAACAGTGATATCGAGCCACTTTTCTATCTTCTTTCATCAGCAGGCAGCATCAAAAAAGTTGGTCTGAAAGGAAACAATTTGCACGGTTTGCAGCCTGTCACGATTGCTAGTGTCCCTTCCCTTGAAGAATTGCACCTTAGTGAAAGTAGTCTGACAAACAGTGATATCGAGCCACTTTTCTCTCTTCTTTCCTCAGCAGGCAGCATAAAGAAAGTTTTTCTGCAAGGAAACAATTTGCACGGTTTGCAGCCTGTCACGATTGCTAGTGTCCCTTCCCTTGAAGAATTGCACCTTAGTGAAAGTAGTCTGACAAACAGTGATATCGAGCTACTTTTCTCTCTTCTTTCATCAGCAGGCAGCATCAAGACAGTTGGTCTGCAAGGAAACAATTTGCACGGTTTGCAGCCTGTCACGATTGCTAGTGTTTCTTCGCTTGAAGAATTGCTCCTTCATGAAAGTAGTCTGACAAACAGTGATATTAAGCCACTTTTCTCTCTTCTTTCATCAGCAGGCAGCATCAAGACAGTTGGTCTGCAAGGAAACAATTTGCACGGTTTGCAGCCTGTCACGATTGCTAGTGTCCCTTCGCTTGAAGAATTGCTCCTTCATGAAAGTAGTCTGACAAACAGTGATATTGAGCCACTTTTCTCTCTTCTTTCATCAGCAGGCAGCATCAAGACAGTTGGTCTGCAAGGAAACAATTTGCACGGTTTGCAGGCTGTCACGATTGCTAGTGTCCCTTCCCTTGAAAAATTGCTCCTTCATGAAAGTAGTCTGACAAACAGTGATATCGAGCCACTTTTTTCTCTTCTTTCATCAGCAGGCAGCGTAAAGAAAGTTGTTCTGAGCGGAAACAATTTGCACGGTTTGCAGCCTGTCACGATTGCTAGTGTCCCTTCCCTTGAAGAATTTCACCTTAGTGAAAGTAGTCTGACAAACAGTGATATCGAGCCACTTTTCTCTCTTCTTTCATCAGCAGGCAGCATCAAGACAGTTGGTCTGAAAGGAAACAATTTGCACGGTTTGCAGCCTGTCACGATTGCTAGTGTCCCTTCCCTTGAACAATTGCACCTTCTTGAAAGTAGTCTGACAAACAGTGATATCGAGCCGCTTTTCTCTCTTCTTTCATCAGCAGGCAGCATCAAGAAAGTTGGTCTGAAAGGAAACAATTTGCATGGTTTGCAGCCTGCCATGATTGCTAGTGTCCCTTCCCTTGAAGAATTGCTCCTTCATGAAAGTAGTCTGACGAACAGTGATATCGAGCCACTTTTCTCTCTTCTTTCATCAGCAGGCAGCATAAAGATAGTTTTTCTGCAAGGAAACAATTTGCACGGTTTGCAGCCTGTCACGATTGCTAGTGTCCCTTCTCTTGAAGAATTGCACCTTAGTGAAAGTAGTCTGACAAACAGTGATATCGAGCCACTTTTCTCTCTTCTTTCATCAGCAGGCAGCATCAAGACAGTTGGTCTGCAAGGAAACAATTTGCACGGTTTGCAGCCTGTCACGATTGCTAGTGTCCCTTCCCTTGAACAATTGCACCTTCTTGAAAGTAGTCTGACAAACAGTGATATCGAGCCACTTTTCTCTCTTCTTTCATCAGCAGGCAGCATCAAGAAAGTTGGTCTGAAAGGAAACAATTTGCATGGTTTGCAGCCTGCCATGGTTGCTAGTGTCCCTTCCCTTGAAGAATTGCTCCTTCATGAAAGTAGTCTGACGAACAGTGATATCGAGCCACTTTTCTCTCTTCTTTCATCAGCAGGCAGCATAAAGAAAGTTTTTCTGCAAGGAAACAATTTGCACGGTTTGCAGCCTGTCACGATTGCTAGTGCCCTTTCCCTTGAAGAATTGCACCTTAGTGAAAGTAGTCTGACAAACGGTGATATCGAGCCACTTTTCTCTCTTCTTTCATCAGCAGGCAGCATCAAGACAGTTTGTCTGCAAGGAAACAATTTGCACGGTTTGCAGCCTGTCACGATTGCTAGTGTCCCTTCCCTTGAAAAATTGCTCCTTCATGAAAGTAGTCTGACAAACAGTGATATCGAGCCACTTTTTTCTCTTCTTTCATCAGCAGGCAGCATCAAGAAAGTTGGTCTGAAAGGAAACAATTTGCATGGTTTGCAGCCTGCCATGATTGCTAGTGTCCCTTCCCTTGAAAAATTGCTCCTTCATGACAGTAGTCTAACAAACAGTGATATCGAGCCACTTTTCTCTCTTCTTTCATCAGCAGGCAGCATCAAGAAAGTTGGTCTGAAAGGAAACAATTTGCATGGTTTGCAGCCTGCCATGATTGCTAGTGTCCCTTCCCTTGAAAAATTGCTCCTTCATGAAAGTAGTCTAACAAACAGTGATATCGAGCCACTTTTCTCTCTTCTTTCATCAGCAGGCAGCATCAAGACAGTTGGTCTGAAAGGAAACAATTTGCACGGTTTGCAGCCTGTCACGATTGCTAGTGTCCCTTCTCTTGAAGAATTGCACCTTAGTGAAAGTAGTCTGACAAACAGTGATATCGAGCCACTTTTCTCTCTTCTTTCATCAGCAGGCAGCATCAAGAAAGTTGGTCTGAAAGGAAACAATTTGCATGGTTTGCAGCCTGCCATGGTTGCTAGTGTCCCTTCCCTTGAAGAATTGCTCCTTCATGAAAGTAGTCTGACGAACAGTGATATCGAGCCACTTTTCTCTCTTCTTTCATCAGCAGGCAGCATAAAGAAAGTTTTTCTGCAAGGAAACAATTTGCACGGTTTGCAGCCTGTCACGATTGCTAGTGTCCCTTCGCTTGAAGAATTGCTCCTTCATGAAAGTAGTCTGACAAACAGTGATATTGAGCCACTTTTCTCTCTTCTTTCATCAGCAGGCAGCATCAAGACAGTTGGTCTGCAAGGAAACAATTTGCACGGTTTGCAGGCTGTCACGATTGCTAGTGTCCCTTCCCTTGAAGAATTGCTCCTTCATGAAAGTAGTCTGACAAACAGTGATATTGAGCCACTTTTCTCTCTTCTTTCATCAGCAGGCAGCATCAAGACAGTTGGTCTGCAAGGAAACAATTTGCACAGTTTGCAGCCTGTCACGATTGCTAGTGTCCCTTCCCTTGAAGAATTGCTCCTTCATGAAAGTAGTCTAACAAACAGTGATATCGAGCCACTTTTCTCTCTTCTTTCATCAGCAGGCAGCATCAAGACAGTTGGTCTGAAAGGAAACAATTTGCACGGTTTGCAGCCTGTCACGATTGCTAGTGTCCCTTCGCTTGAAGAATTGCTCCTTCATGAAAGTAGTCTGACAAACAGTGATATTGAGCCACTTTTCTCTCTTCTTTCATCAGCAGGCAGCATAAAGAAAGTTTTTCTGCAAGGAAACAATTTGCACGGTTTGCAGCCTGTCACGATTGCTAGTGCCCTTTCCCTTGAAGAATTGCACCTTAGTGAAAGTAGTCTGACAAACGGTGATATCGAGCCACTTTTCTCTCTTCTTTCATCAGCAGGCAGCATCAAGACAGTTTGTCTGCAAGGAAACAATTTGCACGGTTTGCAGCCTGTCACGATTGCTAGTGTCCCTTCCCTTGAAAAATTGCTCCTTCATGAAAGTAGTCTGACAAACAGTGATATCGAGCCACTTTTTTCTCTTCTTTCATCAGCAGGCAGCATCAAGAAAGTTGGTCTGAAAGGAAACAATTTGCATGGTTTGCAGCCTGCCATGATTGCTAGTGTCCCTTCCCTTGAAAAATTGCTCCTTCATGACAGTAGTCTAACAAACAGTGATATCGAGCCACTTTTCTCTCTTCTTTCATCAGCAGGCAGCATCAAGAAAGTTGGTCTGAAAGGAAACAATTTGCATGGTTTGCAGCCTGCCATGATTGCTAGTGTCCCTTCCCTTGAAAAATTGCTCCTTCATGAAAGTAGTCTAACAAACAGTGATATCGAGCCACTTTTCTCTCTTCTTTCATCAGCAGGCAGCATCAAGACAGTTGGTCTGAAAGGAAACAATTTGCACGGTTTGCAGCCTGTCACGATTGCTAGTGTCCCTTCTCTTGAAGAATTGCACCTTAGTGAAAGTAGTCTGACAAACAGTGATATCGAGCCACTTTTCTCTCTTCTTTCATCAGCAGGCAGCATCAAGAAAGTTGGTCTGAAAGGAAACAATTTGCATGGTTTGCAGCCTGCCATGGTTGCTAGTGTCCCTTCCCTTGAAGAATTGCTCCTTCATGAAAGTAGTCTGACGAACAGTGATATCGAGCCACTTTTCTCTCTTCTTTCATCAGCAGGCAGCATAAAGAAAGTTTTTCTGCAAGGAAACAATTTGCACGGTTTGCAGCCTGTCACGATTGCTAGTGTCCCTTCGCTTGAAGAATTGCTCCTTCATGAAAGTAGTCTGACAAACAGTGATATTGAGCCACTTTTCTCTCTTCTTTCATCAGCAGGCAGCATCAAGACAGTTGGTCTGCAAGGAAACAATTTGCACGGTTTGCAGGCTGTCACGATCGCTAGTGTCCCTTCCCTTGAAGAATTGCTCCTTCATGAAAGTAGTCTGACAAACAGTGATATTGAGCCACTTTTCTCTCTTCTTTCATCAGCAGGCAGCATCAAGACAGTTGGTCTGCAAGGAAACAATTTGCACAGTTTGCAGCCTGTCACGATTGCTAGTGTCCCTTCCCTTGAAGAATTGCTCCTTCATGAAAGTAGTCTAACAAACAGTGATATCGAGCCACTTTTCTCTCTTCTTTCATCAGCAGGCAGCATCAAGACAGTTGGTCTGAAAGGAAACAATTTGCACGGTTTGCAGCCTGTCACGATTGCTAGTGTCCCTTCGCTTGAAGAATTGCTCCTTCATGAAAGTAGTCTGACAAACAGTGATATTGAGCCACTTTTCTCTCTTCTTTCATCAGCAGGCAGCATCAAGACAGTTGGTCTGCAAGGAAACAATTTGCACGGTTTGCAGGCTGTCACGATTGCTAGTGTCCCTTCCCTTGAAGAATTGCACCTTAGTGAAAGTAGTCTGACAAACAGTGATATTGAGCCACTTTTCTCTCTTCTTTCATCAGCAGGCAGCATCAAGAAAGTTGGTCTGAAAGGAAACAATTTGCATGGTTTGCAGCCTGCCATGATTGCTAGTGTCCCTTCCCTTGAAAAATTGCTCCTTCATGAAAGTAGTCTAACAAACAGTGATATCGAGCCACTTTTCTCTCTTCTTTCATCAGCAGGCAGCATCAAGACAGTTGGTCTGAAAGGAAACAATTTGCACGGTTTGCAGCCTGTCACGATTGCTAGTGTCCCTTCCCTTGAAAAATTGCTCCTTCATGAAAGTAGTCTAACAAACAGTGATATCGAGCCACTTTTCTCTCTTCTTTCATCAGCAGGCAGCATAACGGAAGTTTTTCTGCAAGGAAACAATTTGCACGGTTTGCAGCCTGTCACGATTGCTAGTGTCCCTTCCCTTGAAGAATTGCACCTATATGAAAGTAGTCTGACAAACAGTGACATTGAGCCACTTTTCTCTCTTCTTTCATCAGCAGGCAGCATCAAGACAGTTGGTCTGAGAGGAAACAATTTCACGGTTTATCCCAATTCAACATTGATCCTATCCCCTCCCTTCACGTAGTGTCTTTTACTGAGTGTGGTCTGCAAAGCAGCGACATTGCGGCAATCATCGGATTACTGTTATCGCTTGGTCATGTGTCTGCAGTCAGCTTGAGCGGCAACAATTTGCATAGTAACGTGGTAGAGGCGTTGGTGAGTGTTGTGCCTTCGCTGCAGTATTATGATTGGTAGTACTGAGTGGTTACCGATGCGAGATGTAGCATAGAAAACACGTCGCAGTGACCGCCTGTGGTAGATGTGCCAAACAAAATAAGAAAATACAAACATTAACTTAAATCAAAACGATTTGTTTTGTCTGCGTCTTCGAAAAAATTCACTTTAAGGTCTCTGCCTTTTGATTCAGAAAATATCCATGACAAAATGTCACATTATCGAACATTAATCAATTTCATGAAATAATGTTTTATTTCTTTTCCTCAGCAACTCAATCCATCCTATACAAACGTTGGCTTGCGTGAACTTTAAGTATTTACCAACTAAGTCACAAAAAAGCCATTTATTATAGGTTCCTGTGTAAAAGCACTAATTTTCCCGCCAACACTGTCTGTAGGATTACAAGATAACTATCAAACGTCGGAAAGTTTTTCGAATTAGCTAAATACCTCTAGTTTTATTTTGAAACAGTAAAAGAGATTATTACGAGTTTGCAGTAGCAGGTCATCGTGTTGCTCACAATGTTTCATTAAAGCAGTTTTCATTACTAAGAGGAAGTTGCTGCTTCGAATTCCACTCTAACAACTTCTCCGCTGTTTTCTCGCAAATTTCAGACATCACCACGTATACAGTGTAATATTACATGAGTAAGTCGAGGTAAAACCTCTTAAAACTACAAGCAACTGCCTCGCACAACCCACAAGCCCGATACACCATTTGCAGCTGACATCGCATCTGACGGCAGGTTTTTGTTCCTCTTTGTCTACGCATGCGCGTAAACTAATATTGTATTTATTATTGTCAACGGATTTAATTGACACAACCTGCCGTTAGTGAGGGCGCACTGTGCAGTGAGTCTAATGAAAACGCATTTCTAATTATACTGTACAGGGTATCGCTATTAAGGGTGGGAGTCAATTTTGTATTGTATAGAAAATAAAATCACAGAGAATGCACGTGTTGTGCAACATTGATACTAATGATTGTGAATTGGAAAACGATGCTATATAATAGCAACCTTTGTCTGAAAATTACGAAACATACTTTAACAATAAGTGAAATTTTATGCATAATAATAACATATATTTCCCCTATGTTAATGGTTAACATTTTCATGAACCATTTTGTATATAAGAAAACAACAAACAATGTTAGTACAAGTGGACAATTTTAGTACTGGACGAAAATGGTACATTGTGACTTGTTCTGTAAAATAGTTATCATTTTCTGAATTGTAATTCACTTGAGTGCAGCAGCAACTGAAATGTTTAAATGGTTACAATTGCCAATAATCTAACGATTGTCCAATCATTTCACAGGTTTTTTGTCATGTGTATGAAGAACGTGTTAAATTACAGCTTTGTGGAAAATGGATATCAAAGTTATAGAAGTTATCACGACTACTTCCAACCCATACGCTGAGGAGAAAAAAGTGTAAATGAGCAAGTCTTGCTCATTCGGGGTCAATATGCAAATAAAAGGTCAACCATGCATTGGCGACTCTAATTTTCCATATTTCTTTTGGAAAAAGACACTGTTAATTTACAACATTCTATTAAAATACTAACATTTGGCGGAAAGGTGTATTAACTTTAAAGTCAATAGTGCTGTAGAAAAAATACAATTTACAATTTAACGTCAAGTTAACCCACGTATTTTAACAAAATATTTTACTATTATGTATTACTATTGTTTACAAATTACACTGTAAATATACTAAATTCTGTTAAAACACGGAACAATTGTAATTTTAACATCAAAAGTTCTGTAAAAAAACAATTGCAGTACAGATCTGTTAAACAAATATTTTCTGTAAAATTACACTTTTTTTTACAGTGTACCGTAGCCTATGAATGTAAAACGTAACTTAAAATATTTTTTGAACATTGATTTGTACAAAAATATATGCATTAGATACGGAGTCACATTTAGTTGAATGTGGCTCGCTACATTTTTCTTTTCAGTTTATTATTCAGTTGTATTATGGTTTGAGCAATACAAATGCAAACATTTTTGGTTTGCAAACATACACAAAATAATAACCCAAATTATCATCAAATACTTTACTTGACTGGCAGTCATTCATAAATATTTGTTTAAATGTTTTTAGTGTTTAATATTTCTACTTTATACTTTCAAATGTTTGTTATTGCTGGGCATCAGTGATCCACTGAAAGGTTTTTTCATGGTAAATAGGAAATAAATAAAATAAAATAAAATAAAATAAAATGAATCTTTCTCGGTTTCCGTCCTTCATTTTATTTCCAGACAATCATTCTCCTCGGGATTTCTCTTAAAGAGTTTTTGGGTATACATTTATTAATTGTATCAACCCTTATCCTGAGTGATGCATATTACTCTGAAGTCATAATGGCGTCATCAGGTATCAAATCACAAGCGATTTTCGTTGAAAGAAAAAAAAAACTTCTTAAAGGAACGGCTCGGAGGTAGGGTTTAAGGATTGAGATATATGATATTTATTCAATTCTGCAAGGAATCAAACAGGAAAAATACAACATTAAGTTAACAGTGGATAAATGGTTTCATAAAACAGTTTTTGTGATTCAACTTAACAGTAACAGAACAGCCGAAGTTGCATTTGTGCGCACAGTTCCTTATTTATTCTCGCACTGTTATTACCTTTAATAAATACCTTTTTAACGAGAAAAATGGTGAAAATACTCCGAATTTCGCGACTTCGCGGCTTCCTCTAGGCCGTTTTACAAACGCAGCTTCGTTTCCGTATTTTGGCTTTGTTCATGTAGTTTAGCAGCAGTGGTACAGTTGTTTTCCTAGTTCTGGATTTTTCCTAGTTCAGGATCGCTTCAAATAAAAACCTACCTTGTTATGGCTTGGTCTCCAATACTATTTGTTTAGATGAAGTGCATTTTGAAAAGAAACATACAAGCTTCTTGATACTTAAGAAAAAATAAGTCTAAAAGTCTCCAGTATTAAAAAATCTTCCAAAGACTGAACGTTCATTTTTTCCTAGTTCCGGATCGCCCGTAAAATACATGCATCAATTGCACGCGCGCAAGCGATTTCATATGATGTGTTTTGTGGGACAAAGTTTATCGGCTCGTTGCCGCGCGCCATACACGTACACGGACAAAACATTTCAAAGCATTTCCTTGCAAGTCCTCTTTTAAACTTTATTGGAAGTGAAAGTATTTGAAATTTATTTTGACCTGTATTTTTATCAATTAATGAATACTTTATCAGAAATATAGGCTTGATTCGGGTTGGTTCTAGCGTGATAATTTTTCATGTACGAAGCAGTTTTTTACTCGATCCGGAATTGGTTAAACCGATCCGCAACTAGAAAAAGGGATGTCGGTATATTTGGCATCGTATTTTTTTTAATAAAGAAGAGCATAAATATCGAAACAAAACTGTAGTTTCTCCATTACTCGAGGTAAACTACTAAACCTATTTCATTTAAATTTCGAGGATTAGACTTTCCGAAAACAGCCTGAATATTTTTTGCGATCAGGAACTAGGAAAACGTCTGTAATGTGGCCAGAATGCAGCCCAAAGCCGGGGTTTAGAAAACGGCCCTTGGAAAACCCATGATACTACATATAATGCCCTGCACGTGATCGAGTCTTGGCCAATCAGAAGCCTTCAACTCCCCTAGGTATTTATTAAACTTAGTTAATCATTAAAGCGCGGAAAAATACAATTGTAACAGTACTAAAGCGCATTTCCAGTATATAAATTAGAATCCAGACTTCGCAGACAGAAATGTAACTTATACGCTCGGTTCAGACAGGCGTTTCGCAGTCGCGCCGAACCAAATTGAAATCAAGTCGCCCCTGAGTCGATCGTTTGCCGTTTGGCGAGCCTTATCGCCCTTATTCGTTTCAGACGTCGGACTTAATTCACTCATTTGGTTCAGCGCGATTGTGGAACGCCTGTCTGAACCGAGCGTTACAACTTTTCACCCTAACAAATCCATAGAAACATCAGTACTAACATTCACGCCTGTAACACATGTAACAGTAACACATGCATCCTGTGAAAAGTCATTATGTAGGCCCAAAAGAGAAGGAGGCCAGGGACTGTGCATTGCACGCCGGGTGACACGGGTTGACCTATCGACTCTCCCCTCACGGGCAACTTTCTGAACTCTACCCTAAAGAAAGTTCCAGGTACTGTAATTATGTAGGCCTACAGGGTGAGTAAAAAAGAAAGTAACCGGAAGTAGTTGTCGGAAAATGATATAAAAAATACAAATTTTATTGAAAATGACAGCACACCATAATGGTGCCATGCTTTAGACTGTCATTCACCAACAGTCCATTGGGTATTTCATAATAATTATTTCGGTAGTTTAAAAAAATTATGTTTGCACATGTATATTTTTTTAATTTCATGGAATGACCCATAAACATTCAAGACTGGGTTGCTCTAAAAATCAAAGAAGTGGTGGCAGATTTTTTTTATGGATTTCGTTTATTCTTTGCACATGTGAAGCCCTTCAACCAAAGTGTAAAAAGAAAGCATATTTATTTCATCCACACTTTGGTTGCCATGGAAACGGGTGAAAATATAAAGGTTACTATATTTCACCTAATTTAGCTCTTTTCATAAGTAAAAATGACCGAAGGTTGTGAGCTTCACTGTATAACGACCAAATAGTTGACCTACTTCTCAACTAAATACGGTAAATATACATCCTTAATCTTTCCTTAAATATGTACTTGATACAAGTACAGTTAATTGTGAATGGAAGATTCCATTATTTCATATAGGGGTGTTTTGAGCAAAAGTAAAAAATAGAGATGGTTGCTAAAATTGTCAGAAGTCCGAAAGTAGCGTATTTAGGAGAGTTTTGCTTCCAGGATTGAAAGATAAGCTGTTGGTCTGTAAGAATAAGGAAAACAAAGTTTTGGTATTTGTTTGTTGTACCGGGGAGCAGTGTTGCCAGAAACTACATGCTTTTTTGAATATCCAATCCAATCCAATCCAATCTGCATTTGTAAAGCGCCATCTATCTAGTTGCCTATTCCGAGGCGCTGCCAGGAACACCGGGGCAAAGCCCCTCCTCTTAGCGATAAGTGTTACTGGGTTCTTTTACGTGTATTATGCAACACACGGGACCTCCAGCTTTACGTCCCATCCGAAGGACGAAGCAATAGTGGTTTAATTGCCTTGCTTAAGGACACACGTGTCGACGGCCGGGATTCGAACTCACGCTCTGTAAAATGTATATTTTTAAAATTCATATTATGGTAAATAATTCCCTTTAATGACTTTTTACATGCTGAACAATGATTCTGATTGACAAAATACCAGTACAAAATATAGTAAAGCAACTTACAAGTATAAAAATATAACTCTAAATGTTATAAACATGCATCACAAAGACAGTGTTGTAAGTGTTACACAGCAGACGTCTATAAAGTTGAAGGTAATCTCTGTATCCCTCATTATGCTCATAACACCAGTCAGCCTGTCATAACAGCACAACAAAGTATGGTACTTTCCATGTCATTCAATTGCTTTAAGAAAGAACACCACAGCAAATGTTTGAGAAAGGGGAATCATTATGCCCACGGAACATGGAATGCAAATTATGTCATATGTTTGTGGTCATATTTACATTTGGCTATAGCAGGTACAATGGTACAATGTTGAAGTATGTACATACGTCCTTAAGTTTTGAAACTGTTTGCTTGTCAAGACTATTTGTTTTAACTAGTTCGCAAACATTAAGTGTATCAAATACAATGGGATGTTGAATATCAATGGTTCTGTGTACTAAATCCCGTAGACTGTCCAAGAAATCCTCCTCCGCAGCGGCTGGAAAACTGTTACCATCTACATTGGCTTTCCTCCTTCTTCTTGAAGCCTCTCTTGGGAAGAAACCAGAGATCTGTTGCTCTGTCAAATATTCACTTGGCTTAAATAATTTCTTGCCATTGTCGTCTTTGGCTCTACGCATGTCAATCTTAACATCGACTGCATCGACTTTCCGACCACACTCTTCCCCTACGTTGAACTTTTGCACAAGGTATGATTTCTGCTTAACACTGAACCTTGCATGCTTGGTTTGTTTAAGGCCCAACCACTTGTGAGCTGTTTTGGCTGGCTTTCACCTTCGGATTTGTCAAAGGGAAGCTGATGAACTGCTTTAAAGCACCTTCTAGCCTCTCAGCGTAACTTATTTTTGCCTTGTCGGCCAGGGTTAGTTGCTGTCTACTGTATGTATGCCTTCCTACCAGTACATGTTTTTCTAGGGCAGAAAATCTCTGGAAAGACTTCTGGCAGGCGTCTTCTGGGCAGAAAAAAGTCTCTGATCAGTGTTTTTTGGGGTCGTTGCTCCCGACGCTGCTTCTTGCAGTTGCTCGTCTGCCATCATGCTGGTATTAGAGGCAATGTTACTTCCACTTTCTTTACACCTCGATGTAGTTGAAACCATGGCTTTAAAGTTTCCTTTTTGTTTTGGCTGATCAATGCATTCCAACTGATTAGCCGTTGGTAACTCTTCAAAGTTATCCCAGTTATAGAGCCGTCCTGGGCCGATGTGATATGCACGCCAAGCTCGTACTCCAGCTTCTGAAAATTCGAAGTTATTGAGGAAGCTAATACCTTCCCACTTAGTCTCAGCTTTATGTGGTGTCACACTCGACAAAACCACACTTACATTGGAAGGCGCATACTCCAATTCTAAAGCATCCTTCATTTGGTTTGCATCTTCCACATCATGTCCTTCATTACAGTGTATACCAATCTGTCTCTTCAGAGATGCTGCCTTTCTATCGCAGGCCCCTTTTCCTCCTTGTGGATCGAAAAAGTCAATTGCACTGATGGCAACTCCGGTTTGCTGGGTGATATCTTTCAATGCTAGAAGTGTGTTGGCACTATGATAGCACCCTGCATTATCTTGCCTGAAATACACTTCGCGCAATTCCGGGACTTCCTGCTTCAGTCTTGTAATAACATCTTGCATGATTGCAATTACACAATTGCTGTCTTGGGCTACTGACTGGAAGATATGGACAAAAGTCAATGTTTCAAGTTCTTCTTCACATCTCCTCAATGCTACAGATATGTGCCATGAAATACCTCGTTTTCCAAACCAGTCTGCCTGCGACTCCCGGAATTTCCTAGGGAGATATTTCATGACCCAATCTTGTGTTATTAGGATAACATGTTCATCCACGAGATGAGTATCAACGAGTTCACGCTGCCTCTCGTCTTGATTGACACACCTTAGCTGATGGGCTATCGTGGTGGGCCATGTCGATGAAGTAGAGTAGCTCATCGTTTTCATCTTTGGTTGTCTCACATTCTGATTGCAGTTTTGTTTTCGACTCTTCTATGACATCCTCCAATATGTCACAATCTACGCATCTATCATTGTGTTGATGGTTGCATGCGTCAGAAAATGCTTCATCGGAGGGGTCACTGAGTGCCATCTTTCGACAATGATCAGGAATTGTGGAGGATTCAGATACATGAACCTGTTGGATAAGATAAACAAAACTAATTTGTAATTACACACTTTATAAAACATGATTTAAAATGGTTTAAAATAGTCAAATTAAAACTGTAAACAACTGTAAAAGGTGTCAACTGACCTTGTACTCTCCTTTCATGTGACGCTTTGATGACCTTAACCTATCTTTCTGCATCCTTCCCCAGTTATTAGTCATCCCATGCTCCACCAGTTTGTCAACAACACCATCTAAATCTTCATAGGCCTTCCCACCTATAATGAATAGGAAACTTGTTCAATAATTCGAATCTCATCATTAGCATATACCATTATTATGTAAACATGCAGAATTATGCAGAAATTTAATTTATAGAATGTCGTTTATAACAACGAAATAATAAGCAATATTGTGTTTTTTATTCAAGCAAATCCACAAAATTATAGGACATTATATGAAAACTTTGGTACCTTCAGCTGTGAAATTATCCAGTCCTTGCATAGACTTTCTGGTAGATGCCAGACAAACGTTTAGAATTCTGTAAAGTGCTGCTTCATAAAGTGGCTCAAAGGATGACTCTCCACAAAATGCGAAATACTGCATAATAATGCGCTTTGGAATCATTGTCCTGATCACATTAGGCATATTTAGAACCTCTTCTGTTGAAAGCTTGAGGAGCCTTTCACCAAATGGTAGATCTTGAATTAGGTGTGCACTAGTAATAAAGTTGAGAAAATGATCAAGCTGAGATTGATCCACTTTCATTCTGGCATAGAATATAACTGGAATTGTCGAGCCTCTACCATGAAGTAGTGAATGGTGACGAGCTATGTTAAATCTATAGGCTGTCAAACCAGGAAGAAATTGCAGTAAGTCTTTGTAAAACATCTTGTCAGCAATGACTGAAAGGATTCTGCAAGTGCCTCCATGAGTTCTCTGTCTTTGGGTGAGATAGCGTCACGAGATTCTAAACTGCTTTTACATACGGCCATTCATAGTTTATCTACATCATCTGGAGCTTTGGCTATAACCTCCAACACAGCAGAAATGGCAGATTTTGCTTTCCGAATGTGCTCCCTCTGCGTTCTTTCTTTTGCATGATGCTCACTTGTTCCTTTCCAGAAACTTGAAGATTGTTGTTTAGAAGTTTCCTTTTACCTTTCAAGCTATGATTGTCTTCTTCAGACTGTTTACTTTCTGTTGCTACTTTAGTCAAGGAGCCTGAACATTTCTGTGGGATTTTTTGTATGAAAGCAAGCCACCCATCCAAATGTCTCAAGGGCATCCCAAAGAACAATAACAAATATGTTGGCAGTCTGAAATCCCTGGCAGATGAAAATTGTGAAGGAAAAACGGAAAACAACAAAATGTTACTTGGTAGACCTTTGTTATTTTTAGGGGTAGGTCAATGTTAGGATAGAGGGCACTTCCAAAAATAATATTTGTGTGAGGTGATGAACAACTAAGTGACGAATCCAGAACAAGCATGTAATGTTTATTATAGAAATGTGTTTCTTTTCGGTCTTTTGTTAGAACAGAAACACTTTCCTTTCGCTTCGTAAGCAATTAGAATGGGGTATAACCTGCCTGGGAAACCAAGCGTTGCTCAGGCAGGTTATATAAGTGTTGTATTCTTGCGGTTTGTTATTCGGCTTCCTGACACACATACATGGCGTACACGCCGAGTTTACTTTACATTATTCTTCACAGGTTACATGTGTAGTAGGATTACAATAGTTTGAGTGACCTTGGCAGTTTGAGTCACGCCTACTCCCAGACTAGACACGTCCTCTCTAGTTTGTTTTCCCCCCACAGGGTTGTTTTATCTGGGCAAGCGTAGGGGTTTCGTGCGTGCTGACTTTTTACAACTTGATACACAGGCCCGCTACGGGATTGGTAGCGGATGTGTCCGGTATTGGACCGATTACATGCGTGTTATGTTGTATAATTATTAATAATGAAAAATGGTTGGTCTTACCGTATCAATCAGAATGACTTACGGATTTCTGTATTGGAGAAATGTTTAAAAAGACAAATAAAAGGAGTGACAAGTGTGCTGTCAGGAACTGCCACTCCAAACATAATATATTGTTTGTTGCTAATTGCGGGATATCAAAAAGAAACAAACTTTATGTTTATGCGCTACTTTTCCAGGAACCATGCTAAGGCCGAAATGCCATATATGATGGTCTCGAAGAGTTCCTCTGCAAGGCTAGGTAAAATATGTCAACATAGGGGCCTATCCTGTATCTGTATGTTATGTTATTGGGGCGCCCTTGAGATATTTGAAGGTATTTGAAATATACCTAAAGTCCCACAGGACTTTTCAAAGATATTGTTAATTTCAGTTGACTAGTCTACAAATGTATGATTTAATTTGTAACCAAGTCGCTTTGCTTTATAAACCCGGGCAATTCCAGATATTATCATTACTGGTACCATACAACTACACCATTTTGCAACAAAACATAGCACATAAACATACCCAGGTTTCAACGGGGGTGTTTTAGCTTCATTCACTGGCCGGTAGTTTGTGTGTGTTTGAATACCTATAACAAGTAATTGTTCGCTAAAAGAGGGTGTCAAACACCCCCCCCCCCCCCCCCTCTGTACACCTTTGGCATAGCACACTTATTATTTTAGTTATCTACTATCTTGCAAATATTAACAAGGTAATAATTATTTAAAGTGGCATTGGTTGGTTTGCTATTATATGATTACATTATTATAGCTGAAATATGTTAAAATATCCTCTGTATATAATTATGTATCTACAAATGGTTTATCGTTAAAGCGATAGTTTATAGTTTGGGTCAAATATTTTTAGGAACTAAAACTTATCAGTTATCGTTAAAACGAACAGTTATAATTCAATTATGTTTGAATGGTAGAAAATTATACAAACGGCTAAGAAACAGGGCTGTTTTAATTAAAAAGAAGTTGTTAACATAAGAAGGCGCCCTCAAGACACCTCAATCGTCAACCATATTTTGATCAAAAGATTGAATCATAGTGAATGTGATGTTTGGTAAATATTATTATTTGACCTAAAAAATGTATGGTTAATTTCCAAAAATGTTTTAGGATTTATTCATATTTTCTTATATTATGAACCGATTTCGACCAAATAAAGTTTGGTATATAATAAACATTACATGCTTGTTCTTGGTTCTTCACTCAGTTGTTCATCACCTCAAAAATATTATTTTTTGAAGTGCCCTCTATACCAACATGGACCTACCCCTAAAAATAAAAAAGGTCTACCAAGTAAAATGTTGTTGTTTTCCGTTTTTCCTTCACAATTTTTATCTGCTATGGATTTCAGACTGCCAACATGTTTTTTATTGTTCTTTGGGATGCCCTTGAGACATTTAGATGGGTGGCTTGCTTTCATACAAAAAATCCCACGGTACTTTTTTTCTGTGGAGATGCTTCCGGACTACTTGGGAATCACCATCATTAATTTCAGTAGAAGAATAGTCAAAAAAAGTTTCCGACACAAAACTGGCTTCTTTGCCAGATGCCGACGGTCTGGGTTCTCGATCTTGAATTTCTTCTCTTTCTTCTTGGTCATTCTAGTAGATAAAACAGAAATACTAGTACATAAAATTCAGATCATCAAGGTTTTTGTTAAACAACGTTCGGCATACGTGGGCTATGTGAAATGTATTGTTAAACAAAATTGTATTTAATTTAGTAGATATTTAGACTCCAATCTAGGATTCATATTCATTACTTTAACCTAGTTCTTTGTTTGGCTCTCCTTACAAAGACATGACACATAGAAACCATTTACGCAAGGCCAAATAAATGCACCTGGGCTTATTTTCAATAATGTTTCAATTTATACAAAAAGTCGTGTAATAGGCAAGATTCATTCCACAAAAGCCACAAGTGTGCCTGTAACACTCCAGATGTACTGTGAAATTGTTCTTCCTACCCCTGCTTCTATTTCACCTGGCTTTCTATGACCAGCAATGGATGATGGAACAGCACATTTGCGAATGGCTCTTCTCCAGCCTATTCCAAACTGATGGCGATGGATGGGACAGACTTTTAGGTCACTTGCATCGCTTCTGGCAAACAGGCCTGCGCGCAATAGAATAAGGTCTATCTCATCTTCAACGCCAATTATCTTCAGTGACTGACATACACTGTAATGTTTTTTGTTGCAAGAAGCCAAGCTTATAATTCTAGATCCCTCAACTGCTGCCCTAGGGTTAGCGCCGCATGGCGTACTTGAATATCCGTTTAATCCACAAGACATTTTCAATCTGAAATGGAATAAAAATAAAAAGTAAAGTTTCAAATTGTTTTCGTATGTGTAAATGACTGGTCGTTCCGAGTGGAAACATGCGAATAAACCCGATAGCATCAGCCTAAACATTCAAAAATGACCAAGCCAGACTTCAAAGAGCATCTAGCATGCTGGCCTAATGTAAATCAACAAGTCAAATGAACAAATTGACTGTCAACCTTTGGGTCAAACAAACAAAAAATATATGTTTATAGTCTCAACTGCCACAAGGCTTATGAAGTGCATGAAAATGGAGAAAGTTAGTTCGACTTACATCATACTATAAGAAAGTCCTGGGGGCACTCCATATCTAAAGTGACAGGCATGTGCCTACCGGCCGCTGCAGGCATTCAGTAGTCAGTACACAACTTGAAAAAAGGGGGTCATTCAGGAAATGGAGCCATTGGGGTAAAAATCCATAACAATGGGGGTCAGTCATTTGGTACATCATTTAGGTACATGTGAAAACAGGGACAATTGAATGGAATAGCTGGAAAACTGCCCAAACAAAGGGCTCTTGATTTTGAAATGTCAAATTGGTAGCAGGAAATGGAAAATGAGAATGATTGAGTAGCAGAAAATATATAGGAACATGCTGCGTAGCCAACATGGGAGTGCCCTCCGAAAGAAAGTGCTGAACCCTTTTCCGAATTTCTGGAACAGCCACTGCTGAGACTACATGGCATGTATTCTTACAAAGTTTTGATACAATGTTCACACGTATTATCACAACAACTCACTGAAAAAACCCAGTATAGGCCTGTAAGGTAGTTCAAATTATGTCGAGTACGTAGTGATCTGTAGGCCTACACCATATAGTGGTGTTTGATGCTTATAGGGATAATCAAATTTGACCTAAGCTATTAGTAAGCATTCTGTAAAAAAATGTATTTACTTGTAAACTGAGGCAAACACTATTTGATAACACTTTTCATATTTTTCGACTAATAATAACAGTAATAGTTCATACCTTTTAAAGGTGAACTCAGTGGCGTACCTGGCATACCTCGTCAGGGGGGCAAGCGATTTGGACGAGCAAGTGGGGGGGGGGGGGGGATGTGTGGCTGTGGAAAACTGGAAATGGGTGAAGGGGTAATAGGGGGTGTCCCAATAACACAGTAGGGATTTTGTTGATATTAGTATTTGCGATCGGGTGATTGTATATCTTTGGTCTATTTTGATTTAAAAGAAGGAATTACCATTTTAAGAAAAATGTTAAATGTATTGAATTTTGACAAAATCAGTGGTTAACTTATCGCTGGTAATGACAATGTTTCTATTAACCTACTTCTATTATTCCTCTTTGAAGAAGCTTTTGACATATTATGTTCCCAATTCTGCATATTTGGAGATGTAAAAAAGTGTATTTGACAATGAATTGAATTGTATTGATTTGCATTTGTTTCATTTCCACATGCACAATTAAAATTTTAAAAGAATATTCAGAATATGCATCTATTCACTCATTGAAAATAAATGTAGTAATAAAAAGTAAGAAAAAAATGAAACAGTAAAATGATATATCACTAGATATAAGAGAAATCACTCACTGGGAGGAATGTCAGAAGGTTGAGGGGTGGGGTCCGGGGCCCGCTTAAGGGCCCGGGAAAATTTTGGATTCTATATGCTTTGCGGTGCAATTTGAGGCAATTGCTGGCCACTTTCCTGCAAGTTTTTTTGCAAAAATGTAAAATAAATATATGGAGATAAAATGGAGAATTATGGAGATTATAATAGAGAATGTATGTATATATAAATATATATTACATATACGTTTTGTGAGGAATGTGGGGCACACCCCAAATTTGAAAATGTGAGCACGGGGCGCGAAGCCTTTTCGGCGTGGGGTCCGGGGCCCGCTTAAGGGCCCCGGAAAATTTTGGATTCTATTATGCTTTGTGGTGCAATCTGAGGCGATTCCTGGCCTCTTTCCTCGGATTGTTTCAGCAAAAGTTTTCAAGATTATATGGAGATAAAATGAAGAATTACGGAGATTATAAATATATTATAAATATATGAATGTGGGCCACACCCAAAACTAGAACATGCGAGAAAATATATTTAGCAAAACTGTCGCCAAAAAGATGAGCTTTCGGACAATGTCCTAGCTTGGGTTAGACAAACCATAGCTCCATGGACAAACCAACCAACTAACATTCTTACACAAGGTCATTAACAACATAAACATTCATCCAGATATACTGCAATAAAAGGGTAATTGGCAATTAGGGGACATTACTGCCAATTCAATGACCACATGTCCACCAGGCGCGGGGTTATTTATCGAACCTCGATGCCAGGTAGTCCGAGTATTACGTTGATTAACGGAGCCACCTCTGATACCAACGAGCGGCTAGATGCGCGCCAGGCCTTCAGGTTGTCTTCTGCGGATAACACCGATGTCCAGCCTCCTCGACCTCTGCGAGTAGAGACCCTGAGAGGGCTTCATGATATGTGCATGGAGTAATTGAACGGGTGCGGGTTGCAAACTGGGGTTCCATGGATGGATAACCCTTTTTTGTCAGTATTATTTTATGCCAAAAATTAGACACAGCAGATCATCCGATCCGATCCTCCTCCTTTCCTTTTCCCTCACCTCCCCCTCTTTATCCCCACCCCCGTTTTTGTATTACTCATTTTACCCGGGGGGCACGTGCCCCCGCGGCCCCCCCCCCCCCCCCCCCCCCCCCCACCTCAATGGAGGCCCTAAGTTCTTTGCTTTTCTTTGCTTTTTCCCGTTATAGGTCCCGTTATACCCAAAATCAAAGAACTGCTATTAACTTATACACTATAAAGAACTGGTACAGTTTGTTTCCTAGTTCCTTGACCTGGTTTTGAAAATGGCACATGCGCACAACCTTATGTCGCTTTACACAATGGCCGAAACAGCGGTGAAATCGCGCGCCACTAGACAGTTCGCATGCCGATTTTCATCATTTTTGTAGCGCTGAAAGTCAAAATTGTGTGTGAAATTACAGTGAATGCCCGTTCTGAAAATAAATGCATATGGCCTACCTATTCCAAACGCCGTTAACAGTGAACTGTCGATTGGTTATTGGTAGAAAGTGGGGGGCAAAATAGATACCTTTTCAAAAGTGGGGGGCAACGGCCCCCTCGGCCCCCCGGTTCCGCCGCCCTTGGATAGTGCTCATTTTTCATTGACTATTTTTGGATTGTAAGTTTATTGTGGGATGAGTTTAATTTGAGGGGAAGCAAGGTTCTAAGAACCTAAGTATCTTCCATTCAGTGGGGTCTAGACATGCCCAGTTATGATAATTGGCCTTTACCATGCTGGGAAACAAATCACGCCGGCCGGCTGGCCGGCCTACGAATCCTAGCGCGCGCCGCTCCTGACCGGGGGCGGGGCGGCGCAGCCTAGCCTAGGCCCCGTGCTCATAACATTGTAGGCGTCTGTATGCAGGTTGTTGTACTAGCAATCGACGATCTCGTGCTGGCGTACTACGTATGAAGCTTGAAGTACATAGTTCATGCAAAATGATGCAACCCCCTTCCCCTCCGTCAGTTTGGTGTTTGCTTGTGATACTGATTACCTTTTTTTAAATTTATATTTCATTTGTCTGCTTGTCAATCAGACGTTGAGACATTGGTCTACCTTTCAGCCATGGCGATGATGAGTTGATGACCCTTTTTGTATTGAAATTGCTCTTACGAGTATTTTTTTTGGAAGTCTTTTTTTTTTGTTTTTTTTGCTTGCTTGCTTGCTTGCTTGTCACTCGTCGGGGGGGGGGGTGGGGGGGGGGGGGGGGGGGGGGCAGACTGCCCCCCCTGCCCCCCCCCCCACCCCCCCCCCCCGTAGGTACGCTACTGGGTGAACTACAACGTATGCCAGTGCATCATAGGCTCAGCGTCTACCATTATTGCAGTTGAACTTGATCTGCATCAGTACATGTAAATCAGTAAAGCTACAGGATAAACTGCTGGTACATGTACCACTTCCAAGTTAATAGTTGGTTATTACCAGTCTGCATGTGTTGAGGACAATGAGGAGTGATCACTTTAGCCCAAGGTGCAAGCATGTATAGTGGGGATCTAATGTAAACAGATGTCTGGGCCAGAGGATATAATGTAAACATATACTCTCTGAGTCAGTGGTCAGCTTCTTTGAGCAGATGGTCAATTCATTCAGCAATTGTATTTATATGACATTAATTTTGTTAAAAAATGCCAAATGAAAAAAAAAAAATTCAAAAACATGTAGGTTTCATTCCTAAAATGTCAATGTTTCACTATACATGCTTGATATAATGCCAACTTTTTGATGGAATATAGATGGGTTACAGGCAGCAGTGTTGCAACTTTGTTTTATTTTGTATCCATTTATACTGTTATATTTTTAAATACTGTAGTCCAGGTCCAAAAGAAACTGTTTGATATAAAAAGTCACTTACCAATTCCATGTACCGGCATCTTAACTATTATAGGCCTGTATATCAAGGTTCACATTTAAAAATCATGTCTCTGGCAACACTGACTGCCTTTAATGCCATTTAAGTATTTGTTCTCTTCATATCAACATTCATTTTATGTATTCTATCATAAATATGACCAATTTGTTATATAATTTGGCAATTGGGACTTTATACTATTTGGCCATTCATTGGGGTTTTTTTCAGCCAGAGTGCTAACTTTCCGGCATCACTGTTTTCGCCTAATTAAAATACCAAAACATTTTATTCCATGTTTATGTAGGTTGGTATCTTATCTACCAATTATGAAAGTTGCATTATCCACAAAGTGCCACTTTCGGCTTTATGGCCCAATTCAATACCCCATTTTTCGCTATAAGAAAATATGATGACAACACCCCTATATGAAATAATGGTTTGATCCAAAGTAGTACACACATTACATTTTAAAATCATTTTCTGAAAGAGTAAACATGGTTGTGCAATAGGCCTATGTGTAAAAGACAAACTTCTACTCTTTCCCCTTTAGATGTACCAGTGCTTCCAATTTACCTATATTTCATTACCTCAATAGTGTAAAAACTGTTCATGTATTTCATGTACCCATACCTACTCATACATGGAGTATTGCCGAAATCTATTTTTTGAAGTCTGCCACCTTTTTAAAAATATCTTTGATATTTACAGCAACCCAGTCTTAACACTCTAAAATTATATACTAATTGCTTCTATAAGATTTATCCCGCGTTGCTTTAACCAATTACAATCACAATTCTATAATGCTATAGGGCCTATTCCATAGGGCCTTTTCAACTTGTGAGCCGATTCCAAGCCCTTATAAGGAGGGAAATGTTATTGATAGTCAAATTATGAAAATCTTTTGTCCGGCAACAAATGAAATCACTTCACGTCATTGAGCTCCTGCGATTTAGGTAGGCGTGTTTTATTATCTTTTGGGTCTTTTTGTGAAAAGAACCCCACGCCTGCCCGACAAGCTCGGTGCACGGTACAACTTATAAGAGCACCCGAAACTATTTGCGAAAGTCACATTGGAGATTCTCCCACCGACGAAAACTTGCCATGATTACACTGGATCTGCAAAACCTACCCGGTTTAATTGCAAAGGGGAATTTGTCAGGATATAAAGAGACCAGACTGAATGATTCGATACTCGTTTGGGAGGACTGAAAATGCGTCAAAGTCACGGTAAGCATCCTGTCACAAATCTCTTGCTATATGTCAGAAAGTAACAGCTTACATTTTACATGTTCATTATCTTAATGTACAGTTTATGGAACCAGATAGTAAACAGTATACAATGTATTAAACATGTCATGGCTATGTGATATAATGTTCAGAACAAAATAACCTTGAAGACTATGGTTGGACTTGGTGCATATAGTGACTCGACATGCACTTGCTGGGGCAGCGAGTTCCACAGATGGTGACTGTAAGGTTGTCGGGTGGTGGAACGAATCGTGTCTTGCTGTTGCCTCTGGTGGATGACCTTGCCGGGATTAGTTGGTTGTCAGGGATTTCAATGAGTTTATTGATGATCCCGTACATCCTTGAGACTTTGGAAATAGCTCTTCGATGTTGTAGAGATTCCCAACCTTAATACTCAGAATGGTATTGACACCGCTATCTATGGAGTAGTTATATTCATGACGTACTGTGCGTCGAACAGATTCGGACAGATTCGATTTTGAAGATACATGACATGTATTCGTATTGGTGAATGGACCATCTCATGCACAGCATAGGCCGCGCAAAGCTAAGGTGCAAGTTGGTGTATAGCAGCGGGTCAGCGACAGTTGCTCGCTGCGCAGTAGAAAACCGAGATATTTCATGCACTTATGGGGAGGTGGTGTCAATATCGACATGTCTGTTATATGATGACAAATTATCTGTGATCTAATTACTTGGCTGATGACACTGCATCCAGTGGATGGTCATAGACAGAGTAAGTGAATTGTACATGTTTGCGGCGTTCGGTGCGTCGAGGTCCTGCTGCAGCCTGATGGCATCATCGGTGTTGTGTATAACACGGTAGATAACACCGTCTTTGGCAAACAGTCTGAATTCGAGATACTCTAGAGGCTTCAGGGATGCATCATTTGCAAAGTCATTATGTATGCCAAAAATAGAAAAGGGCCATGGACTGTATGTGCATGGCACGCCGGGTGACACGGGTTGAGGCTATTCCCTCACGGGCAACTTTCTGAACTCTACCCTAAAGAAAATTCTAGCTAATTAAGTATAGGGTAAGTCAAAAAGAAAGTTACCGGAAGTAGTCGTCGGAAAATTATTTAAATAAAAATACAACTTTTATTGAAAATGACAGCACACCATAATGGTGCCATGCTTTAGACTGTCATTCACCAACAGTCCAGTAGGTAATTCATAATAATTATTTTAGTAGTTTTTACAAATTATGTTTGCACATGTAGTCCGGCAGCATCTCCACAGAAAAAAAGTACCGTGGGATTTTTTGTATGAAAGCAAGCCACCCATCTAAATGTCTCAAGGGCATCCCAAAGAACAATAACAAACATGTTGGCAGTCTGAAATCCATAGCAGATACAAAATTGTGAAGGAAAAACGGAAAACAACAACATTTTACTTGGTAGACCTTTTTTTTTATTGACGCCCCTTTTTTAGCGAACAATTACTTGTTATAGGTATTCAAACACACACAAACTACCGGCCAGTGAATGAAGCTAAAACACCCCCGTTGAAACCTGGGTATGTTTATGTGCTATGTTTTGTTGCAAAATGGTGTAGTTGTATGGTACCAGTAATGATAATATCTGGAATTGCCCGGGTTTATAAAGCAAAGCGACTTGGTTACAAATTAAATCATATATTTGTAGACGAGTCAACTGAAATTAACAATGTCTTTGAAAAGTCCCGTGGGACTTTAGGTATATTTCAAATACCTTCAAATATCTCAAGGGCGCCCCAATAACATAACATACAGATACAGGATAGGCCCCTATGTTGACATATTTTACCTAGCCTTGCAGAGGAACTCTTCGAGACCATCATATATGGCATTTCGGCCTTAGCATGGTTCCTGGAAAAGTAGCACATACACATAAAGTTTGTTTCTTTTTGATATCCCGCAATTAGCAACAAACAATATATTATGTTTGGAGTGGCAGTTCCTGACAGCACACTTGTCACTCCTTTTATTTGTCTTTTTAAACATTTCTCCAATACAGAAATCCGTAAGTCATTCTGATTGATACGGTAAGACCAACCATTTTTCATTATTAATAAGTATACAACATAACACGCATGTAATCGGTCCAATACCGGACACATCCGCTACCAATCCCGTAGCGGGCCTGTGTATCAAGTTGTAAAAGGTCAGCACGCACGAAACCCCTACGCTTGCCCAGATAAAACAACCCCATGGGCGGATACAGGGGGGGGGGGGTCCAAGGGGTCCGGACCCCTTTTTTCTTGAGTGAAAAAAAAAAAAAAAACGAAAAAAACGAAAAAAAAAAAAAAAATGTATTTCACCTAACAAGCAACGTACATACATGTACACGCACGCATACGTGTATTATTCTCAAACCACACACACAAAATAACAACCATATAGACTATGATTTGACTTTTTTGGCTTAGTTTTTCGAGCCGCTAGTTTGTTTATTCCTTCTTATTGCATTTCAGGCAATTACATATTTTAATTTTTTAAACGCTTTCATAAGCTTGAACGGGGCAGGCTTGCCCCAAATGCCATGCTTGGCTCACCACTGGGCCCATTTACTTGGCAGACTTGCCAATAAAAACACTGGAATTTCACCGTTTGAAGTGACGGTTGAGTAGCCCCAGCAGAGCGAGTGCAATAGGCGCTAACCACAGTGTTTATATATTTGTCACGTGACCTAAATTTAAGCTAAATTTATGTAAATTACTAAACACTAAATTGGAACAAACACGCCGCTTTTTCCACCGTTTGTAGAGACGGTCGGAATAAACCCCGCTAGCACAAGCGGGCGTTTGGCGTGTAGTTTTTTAAAGATTAAACACAACTTGTAACATTTTATTTTAACATACAACTTTAAATTAAACTTACTTAATAACTATTAGGACTTGTAATTTGTTTATTATTTTAAATGGAGTCACTGCCGGTCGCTCCCAGCCAAATCCTGCCTATGTTAAGTATGCCTAAGGTTTATGACCAATGAGTCAGTGTGCGCTGTTTTTAAATCCAAACTTCCAATACCGGTATCCATAATATACTCCTCTGGTCAAAATTTATTTCAAGTTATCATTCCAGCTAAAAATGGTAAATATTAGATTTAAAAAAAAAATGGTATAAAAATCAGGCTTCATATTGCCACAACATTAACAAAAAATAGGTAGAAATTGGCCTCAGATTGCGCCAGAGAGCACCTAATAAACCAAAAAATTTCAGGGCCCTTAAGCGGGCCCTGAACCCCGGCCGCAGAGACTTCGCGCTACGCGCTCGTGATGTTAGTCTTTGGGCAAGACGTTGCTTAATTCGCAGCCACGAGAGGGCGCTTTCGCGACAAACCATCATCACTCGCCATCCTGTCCGTAACAACGTCTTTGGAATTACGTAAAAATTTTTACCGAAAACGGTAAAAAACTAGTGCGCATGCGCTATTTATGTATGTTAATGAAGGAAATCTTTTCTTCGCGCACGCGCACATACGACAGCTAGTGTAGAATAGGTCAGGTAGCAAGTACCGAGATACTCGCACGATCGAGTCGGCATCAGAAAGTCGCCGGCACGGTTTTCTCCGTGTGCACGGTGGGCTCCGAAATGGCAGAAGGAGCGGACAGGAAACCTAGGCGATGGTGTTTAATCTGCGTTTAATTTATGGACATCATGTTTATTTCTAGTGATTTGGATAAATTTAACCTTTATTATAAGTGCATTGAGGTAGGAATACATTCCTAATCTTACATGTACCTCAGGCTCAATTGCAAGTGTTATTAAAGAATTAAATTTTGAAAATGATTCACATGTATTTCATTGAATTTCATTTGAGGCCAAAAATAATTAACAAACCACTCTAAATGTCGCTGTTTGCTGCTTTGTATTAATAACTGAAACTCAATTAGAATGACTAAATTGGCAACTGCAGTGTAACTGTAAAGATAAAATGTGTCTAATACTAATTATAGTTTTCCCCTCTGAAAAATAGGCCATGTCCGAATTCCTTGGCTGCAGCTTATAAATTGCATAAAAGTCTGTGGGAATATTTTACTAGTAGTAAGAATTAATTGATGATTACCCTGAAGCTTGCTTAGCCCAGTAATATACCCAGCACGATATGATGAGACCAAGGGACTACCCTTAGAGTCTAATATGGTGGTATATGGTGGTCTAAGTTAGACCATGCATATACCACCATACATATATACACTCTTACCTAACGCTCCCCCCCCCCCCCCCCCTATTCCCTAAAACCTACAAAGAATCATGAAAAAAACTGAATATTCCGCAAGCACAATGGCGACCACAAAGGAGGGGGTGGGGGGGGGCAATTTTAAAATTATATGAAAAGGCACATAATTATATACGTAAACCAAATTGTTTCCTTTGAGACGTTGGGTTACTGATACTCCCTTCACATACACGGATTTTTCTTACGAGTCTTTACGGATCGCACAGATTCACAGATCCTTACGATTTGGCCAGTTTTACGACTGATTTAAGTGTTGTTACGAGTTATTACGGGCTATTTACGGTTTATTACGGATTATTACGAGTTATTGCCATGTATTTACGTCAAAATTCCACGATTTGTTACGAGTTGTCACGGATAACTACGAGCAACTTACGAGCATTTTACGACCTGTTTACGTGTTGTTACGAATAGTTACGACTTACGAGTTAGTTACAAGTATTTACGAGTCCTCAGGATTTGTTGTCAAAAAATATATAAATTCTGCAAATCTCAATGTACATGTACAATCATTCGTAAAGTATACGTATTTATTATTAAAGTACTCGTAACTACACGTAAAGTGCTCGTAATAACTTGTAACAATCCGTAAAGTCATCGTAACACGACCCGAATGAAATCGTTAACAACACGTAAGCACTCGTAATAATCCGTAAACAAATCGTAAACTAACCGTAACAAATTGTTAAAAAAATTGGTACGAGTCATTTACGGATTTTTGCGAGCAGTTTACGGATGGTTACGTGTTGTTGCGAGTGGTTTACGATACTTACGGATTGTTACAAGCTTTTTACGAGTTATTTACGGAAAACTCAAACCGTGGACAATCGTAAGATTTTTTTGTGTCTGCGAGTTGTTGCGAGTTGTGACGAATTATTTACGGATACCAGCGAGTTATTTACGGATGCTTGCGATTGACCACGAGTTGGAAAAATCCGTGTATGTGAAGGGTGTATAAAGATCCTAAAATAAAAAGAAATTTGAAAAATAAATTGCAAAGGTGAAATTCGTCCTGAATTTATGACCAAAGAAATTCATAAAAATAAATATATTTTAAGGGGAACGTTGTCATTTTCAAAATACCAAACGAATTCTGCCTTTAAAACTTGTTGGCAAGAGATGACCCTAATTAATATGTACCGAAAAGTCTTCCATTTTCACGAATAACGTTGAACACGTTTGATGATAAAATGTGTACAGTATGTACATGTACATTTGTGTACAATACATGTATATATGCATACACATACACATGTACATGTACATCCAGATGCAATGAGAAGTTGAGTCAGGGTGTTAGACCTATGCATATGTATGTTTATGCAAAGTACGTAATGTACGCTGCATTCATTAGGCTAAGCAGGTGCGTGCGCATATCTCTACCTCGACGTAATTCCAAAGACGTTGTTGCGGACAGGATGGCGAGTGATGATGGTTTGTCGCGATAGCGCCCTCTCGTGGCTGCGAATTAAGCAACGTCTTGCCCAAAGACTATCGTGATGTGCGCTTCGCGTACATCATTCCCAGTTACATGTACTCAAATTGTTACACACCCACATTTTTTTTGTACACACCCAATTCACAAAATCCTGCCTAAGACCTTGGGTGGACCCCCCCTTTAAAAAAATTCTGGATCCGCCCATGAACCCTGTGGGGGGAAAAAAAACTAGAGAGGACGTGTCTAGTCTGGGAGTAGGCGTGACTCAAACTGCCAAGGTCAATCAAACTATTGTAATCCTACTACACATGTAACCTGTGAAGAATAATGTAAAGTAAACTCGGCGTGTACGCCATGTATGTGTGTCAGGAAGCCGAATAACAAACCGCAAGAATACAACACTTATATAACCTGCCTGAGCAACGCTTGGTTTCCCAGGCAGGTTATACCCTATTCTAATTGCTTACGAAGCGAAAGGAAAGTGTTTCTGTTCTAACAAAAGACCGAAAAGAAACACATTTCTATAATAAACATTACATGCTTGTTCTGGATTCGTCACTTAGTTGTTCATCACCTCACACAAATATTATTTTTGGAAGTGCCCTCTATCCTAACATTGACCTTCCCCTAACAATAAAAAAAGGTCTACCAAGTAACATTTTGTTGTTTTCCGTTTTTCCTTCACAATTTTCATCTGCCAGGGATTTCAGACTGCCAACATATTTGTTATTGTTCTTTGGGATGCCCTTGAGACATTTGGATGGGTGGCTTGCTTTCATACAAAAAATCCCACAGAAATGTTCAGGCTCCTTGACTAATGTATATTTTTTTAATTTCATGGAATGACTCGTGAACATTTAACACTCTAAAATTCTATACATGTACTTGTTTGCTTCTATATGAGTTACCCCGCGTTGCTTTAACCAATTACAATCACAATGGCCTATCCCATTTGGCATGTTTCAAAAAGCCGTTTCTTTTCAACTTGTGAGCCGATTCCAAGCCCTTATAAGGAGGGAAATGTTATTGATAGTCAAATTATGAAAACCTTTTGTCCGGCAACGAATGAAATCACTTCACGTCATTGAGCGCCTGCGATTGGGTATGTGTGTTTTATTATTGTTTGGGTCTTTTGTGAAAAGCACCCCACGCCCGCCCGACAAGCTCGGTGTACGGTACAACTTATGAAAGAGCATGCACCCGAAACCATTTGCGAGAGCCACATGGGAGATTCTACCACCAACAAAAACTTGCCATGATTACACTGGATCTGCAAAACCTACCCGATTAAATTGCAAAAGAGAATTTGTGAGACCATATAATAGACCAAACTGAAGGATTCGGAACTCGTTTGGGGGGCTGACAACGCATCTTGTTACAAATCTCTTGCTATTATGTCAGAAAGTAACAGCTTACATTTATATACATGTACAAAATGTTATGATCACCCCGTAAATGTAGGCTGAAACCATCGCCATTATCTTAATGTTCAGTTTATGAAACCAGATAGTAAACAGTATACAATGTATTAAACATGTCATGGCTATGTGATATAATGTTCAAAAGAAAATGAACCAATTGTGATTGCTTCAGAACACTGAACATTTTACTTAACAATTCCTTGTAAAACGATTAATATGCGTCAGCTCGTCTTCAGAATTGTACAGTCGCTTGATTTATAAGGCATTCCTTTCATGCTTTTTTTTCTGCCAAATTTGCCACAAAATTCTGTTGAAATACAGCTTGGACAACGTCGATGAGGTGACTAGACTGTGAAAGTGTTATCATTTTACCAAACACTGACTAGTCTAGTCACAAACTCCCGCGTTTGAATTTCCCAACTGTTTATGTGCGTTTCGTTGAACAGGAGTTGAGGTCAGCCAATTTAATGTATACATGTAGTAAACAAATCGCAGTTTTCTTAAACATTTTGAAAGTTGAAATCCCTTTTTTGTTCACAGTAGGCCTACCCATAACAATACTATTGCCATTGATAGGATTGAGCCCAGTCATGATGCAAAAGAAATGCATTTATTTTTTAGACGTACAGATCGTTATTCATGGTGCCTGGATCTCGGTAGATTTTGAGGTCAACTTACGCGCTCTAATGGCATAGTCCTGATCTGCTTGCTCGGCTTGAACTTGGGCCTATAGTTGTTTTTCTTGATGTGAAAGTGCCACATGCCCACTTTGACCAACCTTGGTTATACATGTATAGGTTGGGAAGGAACAATAAATTAAAGACAAACGTGAAAAGAATCTGGCATCCTAGATGTATATAAACATGTATTACGTGTATATAAACATGTATACCATCCCAATGAAGGTCAGTCATAACTTTGAACTAAGAAACATGTTCAGTTTTGTTAGAAAATACTTCGCATAACTCGCCTTCGTCTTGCGTGATGTGCGTTCCTCGGGTGTTAACAATGTCATTTCTCATCACAGCAGTCAATATTTGTTAATTATTATTACTGTGCAGTTAGTATTATTCTCATGTTATCACGTCATGAATATTTCACGAGGCAATATTGTGGACCGTTAAACTCAACAATATACGTTTCCATGCAGTTCTTTGCTCATTTCCTCATACTGGACTGAAGGCGCTTCCTCGTGCAAAGGTCTTACGTTACCCTTACTCCGGGTTGTACCGGCAGTGCAATTATGAAAAATTATAATTTCAATAAATCTGATTCACAACTTTAGCGACAGTGAATGAGTGAGATAATTTTAATTTAATAGTGACTAGTCGTGGCCGTTTTTTTTCCAGTGGATCAGACCCGTCAGATTTTGTTAATGTGGATCCGCGCCCGCCAGTTTATTTTCATGCGCACCTGTCCTACATTAATATTCATTGACTTGATTTGTTTTGTTTTGTGAGGACTAGGTTTACTTGTTTGTCCCTTATGTTTTTGATTATTGTCTTCCTCCCTGGGAATGTAGTACGTGGAACAAATTCTGTGCACACGGGGAAACGTAATGCTCAAATTGGCTTAGAAATAATTGTATACTAATTGTTGTTCGTGGCAGGCAATCGGCTGTTTTTGTTGTTATGTAGGTCTATTCAATGATAATAACGCCCCATGTTTTGGTCTTCGGCACAAAAGTAGAATCAGCGAATATTCCAGGAAGCCAGCAACGAGTAACAAACAGCGAGTGCGATAATTGTATTGCTGACCAGTTTGTTTCTTATCTTGCGCATAAGTGTGCACCTATCCTGCAATAGAACTTGAAATAAAAATGAAATGATACAAACAAGCATGGCATCAAAGTTACAGCAGATTAACAATCTTGAACAAATGAATGGCTTAAATTTTCCCAAAACGTCAATCTGTACAGGTAGTAAGTCTCATTGTAGTTTGAAGAAGGATCATACAAACAAACAAACAAACAAACAAAGCCTAAAAAAGTAGCCGAAATAAATGTAATCTGCTGTAACTTTGCGAGAGCCACTCTTTTACCGCACAGACCATAGAGGCTGCCATGTTTGTTTGTATCATTTAATTTTCAAGAGGGCGTACCCTGATAAAGGTCCATAACACCTAAATTTAGATAATTGTTTTCACCTAATATTCTTCTAAAAATATCATCCTCGCTGTAATGATTAACCATTCCCAATATCCCTTTTCTATGAAAATGTCTTCATCGCTTTAATGAATAATTTATTCCCAATATCCCCTTTTCTATACAAATGGCTTCGTCGATTTGATGAATAATCCTTTCAAATATTCCTGTGTATAATAATATAATTAAAAAATATCCTCGCTTTTGATGATTTGTCTCACCAAAATTTCCTTTTTAAGAATATTGTCCCCGTTGTGATGATAAACCTTTTCCAATATTCCTTTTCTTTAAAAATGTCTTCCTTGATGTGATGAATAATCCTTTCCATATTCTTTTATTATATAATGTACATTTAAAATATCCTCGGATTGACGAATAGTCTCACCTAATATTCTTCATAAAAAATCATCCACGCTGAAATGTTTAACCATTTCCAATATTCCTTTTCTATGATAACGTCTTCCTCGCTGTAATGAATAATTTATTTCCAATACCCTCTTTTCTATAAATTTGTCTTCCTCGATGCGATGAATAATCCTTTCTAACATTCCTGTTTAATATATTACAATTTAATAAAATTATCCAATAAATATTCCTCTCGCTATGATGGCTAATCTTTTCCCAATATTCCCTTCTTATAATATACTCCTATTGTTGATGAATAGTTTACCGATGTACCTTACATGCCACTATCGTCTTTTTCTGATAATTCCTCCCCTAAACATCCCTCCGAAAAAAATAATCCTCCTAGCCGAAGTATTTTAATTCGATACTTTTTTAGTCACTGTTTATATTTTTTTATTTTCTTTCTTTTCGCTGTTCCACCCTAATTATTCAGAATGACGGCCCTCGATGCGATTCTTAAAGATATTTTTGGCATCAGCGACAGTTACCACCTCACGCACAACGAGATTTGTAAGCTTTACGCTTACGTTATTAATAATGAGTCTATACAAGATGCTATATGGGCACGATTTTTAGATTGTTCGGCTTGTTGCCAAGGTCGTTGCTTTTGGTGCGACTCTAACTCTAATTCTGAATCTTAAACAATTTTTATATTCCTGTACCTCACCAATTTACTTTGATTTACCAATTATAATTGTATAAATATCATACTTTAATAATGTTTTAGGTCCATACTCTTACAATTTCTAATTTCCATCGTTTTACTTTTTGTTTTATCTCACCCTTATATTTTTTATATAATTTATAAATACCGTTATATTACTTAATGGGCACTTTGGGAGACAAATTAGTGATAGTTTTGATTCACTTGGGAGACAGTGGCACTTAGGGAGACATTTCAGTGTCTCCCTAAGTGTCTAGCTACCCCACAAAACGATATTTGGGAGTTATTTTGGCTCGGAGAAGACAGATTTGGGTCTAAATAGCATAAATATGTAATTTCGTGGCAAAAGCTCCAGGTAAAAACGGGTTAGGGTACAATAAAGATTGTGCACGTTTTTATGGGATTGTCTCCCAAAGTACTTATTTCCCCTAAGACTCTACCCCCCCCCCCCCCTTTTTTTGACGCTAGGAGCTCAGCTTCATTGATTTTAGGATTTTTTTTGTTAAGACTCTCGGCTTTATTGACCCTAGGACTCAATAATTGATATCCCTATCTAATCTCATCCCCAACCTACTCACTCCTCTCTATTAATACGACAGATATATTTAGAGCGTGACCTTATTTACCCTATGATTCTCGACTTGATTTACTATTTTCGATTTTATTTACCCTAGGACACTGGGCCTTTTTGGCCCTATATGACTCTCAACTTATTGACCATATGACTCTGGGCCATATTGACCCTGGGACTCTAGATCTTATTGACCCCTGGACTCTGGGCTTTATTGACCCTAGGACTCCCAACTTGTCGACCCTATAACTCTCAACTTATTGACCCTAAGATTCTGGGCTTTATTGACCCTAACTAAGACTCTGGGCCTTAATGACCCTAGAATTTTCAACTTACTGACCCTAAGATTCCGGGCCTTATTAACTCTATGAGCTCTCTACTTATTGACCTTAATACTCTCAACTTATTGACTCTAGGACTCTGTATGTTATTGACCCTAGGACTCTCAACTTTTTGACCTTAGGACTCTAGACCTTATTGACCCTAGGATTCTGGGCTTTATTTACGCTAGGACACTGGGCTTTATTTCCCTATCTTAAATCATCCCGACAGCGGCGCTTCGATTGCCTATTGATTTCACGCAAACACTTTGCGCTTCTGCGCCTTTTTCATGATATTTTGCTTTTTATGATATAGTCCACGTTTTTATGACTAATCCTCATAGTACTCCTTTCTTTAAATTATTCTCAGCTCTATGATAATTATAATTGTATAGAAAATCCATCCTATAAATACCATCCTTACTGTTATAATTAATCATTCGCAATATTCTTAATAAAAAGGAAATCCACTCCGTTATGAAAATTAGTTTACCAAACACTCCTTCCAATAAAAACTAAATAAATTAATATATAAAATATCCTCGCTGTACTGTAATTTTACTTTATAATGCATCTGATTTTGTTTAGATAATTTCTAAAAATGCCTTTACTGTTCTTTTTATTTATTTTTATTTAAGAACATTGATGCACCTTCGTTTTTTAATTAAACCTTTATTTTATACTCTAATTTATACTACAAATAGTCCTGATAATAACACGTCATTTGTACAGTTATAAAACTAAAATAAATTATTGATTCCAGACAAATACAGATTATCGTTCGTCTTTTTGTTCAGTTTGTTACCATCTTTTTGTTTATAAACTTTCGTATCCCCTCGTGCTGAGTTTTGGCAAAGACTAGATCTTTAAGCCGGTCGTCAAGCTCGTTAAATGGCACTTCCCGAACGGTTTAAACCCCCTTTCTCCACGGGGATCGTCTGATCGTCTAACGTATCGTGAGGTACGTTTAGGGACAGCTATGGACTTTAGGTTTGTGGCGCTATAAATAACAAACAAACAAACAAACAAAGAAAGCCTAAACCAGTGGTCGAAATAAAGGTAATCTGCTGTAACTTTGCGAGAGCCACACGTTAGCTGAACAGACCATAGAGGCTGCCGTGTTTGTTTGTATCATTTAATTTTCAAGAGGGCGTACCCTGATAAAGGTGTATAACACCTAAACTTAGAGAAAAAAAATTGTGATCGCCCTTTTTTTATTAAAGGGAATTACTTTTCATGCGTTCCTAGCATCAGAGTTTACCCTGACTTTGTTGTCAAGTGTTCCGTCGCCGCTGCTGACTAACTATGGTTTTACTGGATAATGCATGGAGAATACCAATCTCAAGACTATATTGTATTTCTTCACCTGAGAATAAAATAGCTTTATTCCCTAATTCGCGATCTCAACCGTGAATAAAGTATTTTCAATTCCGCATTCCCTATCCTGTTGCACAACCTGCAAGAGAAACATAAAATACAACAATGAACTTGGGGAGCACCAAGCTTCGACGGCAAGACAGAGCGGATGAAATGAGTCTGAGGTTAACTTACCAGCCTCACGGGACCGCTTGGCAGCATCTCCGTGTTACTTCGTTTCAAACAATACTCACAATCTCCAATATCTTTCTAGATGTCCCTTCTCCATCGTTACCTCTTCAATTGATGCGCCAGACTAGGCCACTGTCTTGAAGAGTACCTAATTCAGTGCTTCCATTCCTGAGGTGCCAAAGTTCTAATCCTAACTTGCATTCTTCTTCCGTCCCTCGTAAGCGTTTTATCATAAAACTATACGTCCGTCTTCTTGCGTGCCGAACGAGGTCAGTGCTTGGTACAACACTCTCACACTTCCTTCTTATTCCTCCATGCTTCAATGCACCCGAGTCCTTCCTGCAAAACATTCTTATGCAAATATCGGTTAGCTCAGCTAACAATTGAAAATATATATGCTTCGGGGAGAAACATACATACAAGGTTAAGGGAACAGTTTATCTACATTACCTTTAGAAGTAAGAATGAGACGGAAGGAACCCCCTTCTTGTTGGTGGTTTGTTTGGGGGATGTGTTAGGTAACAATAGTATATATGTGGGGGACTGAGAAGGGGGGGGGGGGGGGGGGGGGGGGGAGTCCCTTTGATCTTATATCGTGCTGGGAACATTGCAGGAAACTAAAGGAACAAAATAAGTTTTAAAATGTTACTCATGACACAAATATTGATTCCCATAATCAAAGTCAGTATCCCCCACTTCGTGGTCCCAACGCCGTTTAATGTGAATTTAAGACTATGAAATACGGACTCGCTCGTTGTAGCCTACCGCGCATGCCTAAAGAAGATAATGAGGAGAGTGACTGGTCACGTGAGAAAGATTAACCAATAATACAACCTAAAAGTTGTTGGCGCACTCCTGGACTCCTCTAAAAAAATAAGTTAATTAGCATGTAAAGGTAGTAGTTTTTTTAATTATTGTTTGTTACATTGGGTTCTTAAGAAAATCACACGCTGAAAAGGCCTTTGTAAAATTGTTACTAGCCTTCCCATTTATGGAAACTAAAACATTGCAAGACGTGAAAGAAAAATATATCGTACCAATATTGACCTCTTATTTCCGAAAATCAAAAGTACATGTACAGGTGGAGTCGTGGAATCAGAGCACTCTAAGATGAAATTTCATGAAATAATGTTGTGGCGGCCATTAGGTCAACAACTAAAATAGGAGACTAAAATAGGAGACTGAAATGTATTTTGTGAGACACGATTTTGTTTAATTGAAGGACTTATTTTTTCATTCACAAACAAATCTACAATGATCGTGGATAAGAACTGTTTTAAAACTTGATCGAAACGAGCCTTAATAATTATACAATCCATCTGAGGTACTTGGGTAAATCGCGTCGTTGATCATTTGTTTTTGTTCTCGTGCCAGTACGCGATGTGAAAACAAACGTGATCGAGCAAAGAGACATAGGAACGAAAATCCGGGGGTAAAAGTCGCAAGTAAAATTCGTTTTTACCCCTTTCCAACTGATTTCTCATCATTTTTGTCTTGAGGAATGCCAAGATAACATTAAAACATGAATGTTTCTCGAGGGAGAGTACGCTTAGAAATCATTAATTCAAAAATTATAACAAGAGAAAGGGCAACCCGCGAGTAAAATGTCCGTATACAAGTCACGGAAAGTATGGAAGCGTAAAGACAAATTTGGGCACGTTCAGGCTCTATAGGGGAAAAGAGTCAAATTTTCACAGGAGTCAGATTTTCATACGACACCGTTCCAGTTGATACTTACAAACGATTGTTATTATTTCAGGTTCATTACCCTGACGTCCGACTTGAATCAAAAAGATGCAGCAAGACCGACCTGGTCAGCGAAGTAAAGCGATGATCACGGCCGAGGAGTACAACCACTCACTCGGTAAACTCGTCAGCACGAAGAGGAAGGCGAAACCATGTCGTAAGGCGGCATTTATGGCCGTCTTTCCAGTCAAAGCTCGGCCAAGACTCCACTCTAACAAAGAGAGAGCATCTGCCATGCCACTGAAAGTGACACCAATTACACAGCCGGAGCATAGCAACACTCCGAAAGCAGAAGAACCAGCTAGCAAAGCGGAAATAGGAAGGTATTAACAGGGCAATTTCTTTGAATCTAAATCAACCAAATCATTATAACCTAAACATAAGGTGGTATCTTTGTGTCCTATTTCTTGACGTACCCGATTAGGAATGATGTTTTTTTCAGCTCTTCAGAGCACAACCCAGCCAAACATTCTTACGTAACGTGTTCATAATTCCTTGTTGACCAAGTCTCATTCGTTTTCTCATGCCCACCTCATTTCACAACTGGGCGAACAATTCACAGCAGCCTTCACTCTGTATCTAAAATAAATTACAAATTACAACACATAATAATAGGATACCGCTGCTCTGGGATATAGAAAATGTGATATAGAAATCCGAAATTCAGCTGAATTGAAACAAGAAGATTATGAGAGAGTTGTTGCTTCGTCTCATCCAGGAGTGTTTATTGTGTATTCACTTTGCAGTCCTGTTGAAGCGAGACAGAAATTGCAGGTCTTCGTCCAAGGTCTCCTCTTACCGAAGACACTTTGTCTGCAACTGGATCCAGAGACATCAGTAGCCGATTTAAAGACGTTGGTTCAACGTGAGAGTGGCATCCAGCCTCAAGATCAACACCTTTACATCGGGAGAAACTTTCAGGTGCCGCTTCTAATACTATACCATGAACAGAAAAAAATCAGCCAATGCCACTTTTAAAATTCATTTGTATCTGAGCGCCTATTAAAGTTATACTTTCTTTATCTGCTTGGTTTTACAGAGTGACTTTTCCCTGAGAGTTTTGCATTGCATTATTGTACCATGATTTTGTAAATAAAAAATGTCTTCCAATATTGTGAATTACTTGCAAGACAATCCTTAAGACTGCCAGGTTCTCTTGTACTGTTACGATTTGGACATGTCTTGAGCAGAAATCAAATATAATTTCATTACAATTGTGTTACAGCTTTGTGACCTGCTTTCCCTTCGCGACCATGGGATACAGCAAGACCAGAACATCCAGCTTCGCGCTGCCGGTCTGTTGGGTGGTGGATTAGGTAACTACAGTATTGATACAATGGGTTATCTCAAAAGTCGGTTAAATTGACAGTTTAACTAACATTCACCAGTTTGAAAAGGCGGGGGAACTATTCTCCAATCTCAGCACCAGCCCTCGGAAATGCCGTATTACAATATAAGAAACCTGCAGAAACGACGAACTTTAATTATATTAAATACGTGAATAGCTGCAAGAGTCATAAATGTTTGATCAGTCAATATGGTTCCTTTCACAACCACACGTCACTAAAGATAATTACCACATGATGTTACTACTTATCATTGCCTCTCGCCATGCAAACCGTCAAATCTCGTTCAATATACGGGCTTGTAATCTTTAACCACTGGGTTCAAAGACGTTCACGTTCGTTTAAAGCCCCTCATGTAAACTCCCTCTGAAGATGATTGATGTGAACTGTTATATGGTTTTGCATTCCAGAAGAGGACAAGTCGAGAAGCATTTACTTCTCAGAATTGTCAGAAAAACTTGGACAAGGCTGGAAGATGCTCGGCAGAAAGTTGGAATTCAATGATGGACAACTCTACCAATTCCAAGAAAACGACAGAGGGAACTTAAAGGAACAAATCTACCAAATGTTAGTTGCCTGGTGGCAGAAACAAGACAACCCCGCAGATGCTCCTGAGAAACTGCGAGACGCTCTAAAAGATGTGGGCCGTAGTGATCTGGCATCACAAGTGTCAGGTATGAAAGCTAATCAAAACAGTCAAATAGATTATTCTTGCCAACAACCGCCACCCTAGCACCCCCCCCCCTGGAAATTTGGCAATTGGAGACAATAATTGGTTGCTCGTGTGAACCATGTATGAGACATAAGACATGAGACAAGCTTTCTCAGTGGCTTGCTGTCTTTTACTGCAATAACACTGAATCAACCCAAAACAGGAAAGGCAAGAGAGAAGGGAAAAACACGCCGATTTGTGCTGGACTTGAATGACTATTGATGTTTCTGCATGTCTGACATGAAACAGGTCTGTACTTATAAGGCAGAAATAATCATTCAATAGCCATTCAAGTTTAGCACCAAACACCGTGTTTTTCGTTCTCCTTCACTTTTTTCTCCCCCTCTTTGAGCGGTTCAGTGGAGTTTTGGTTAAGGACAGTAAGCCAATTAGCAAAAGACACCGAAATACCTTTCAAAATGACCAAGTGAGAATTTTAAATTAGGTCTAATAGGGCACAGTGGAGCCTATTCAAAGATTGCAATAAAAATACATAACATGGTTCATTTACGGGAAACAAGCCCCGCCTTTTGTAGGCGAATGTGTCTATAGTCAGATTTTTTTTGTATTTTCATACCTTTTTGTTTAGATTTGCTAAACTATACATTTTTAAAAACGTTAGAATATAAATAACCCTAAAAAACAATGATTGATTTTTTCAGGGTCTTTTATGGTGGCCATTTTGGATTTTCAAAACGGCATTTTTGATGACCTCATGATGACGTCGCATATTTTTGACAATTTTGATGTAAATGTAAATGACCCATAACCTATTACAAAAAGAATTTTATATGAATAATGTTCCTTTGATGAGATATGGCATAAAGGTCCAACAAATTAAAAACAAACTTAACAAATCACGTGACCTCACCATGACCCACGATAACGTCCTCACGACAAAAACGTTTCGAGAACCATGGATGAACAGTGTGCCAAGTCTAGAAACGATCGGATTATTTTAGTAAATTACCAAAGTGCTCCAGTGGAACAAAACGTGTACAAACCATATGGAAATATATTGTGTAATTAAGATACCGTATCTAAGATGACCGCCATAGACTCTGTCAAGGCAAATGAAAACATTTTTTTTCAGACAAGTATATCCTCAATTTAAAAAAAATGTGTGGTTTTTCTAATCTCCAATAAAGTAAACGAAACTTTCAAACTGTACATTATGAACTGAACTACTCCAAGAATAATTCAGAAATTGAGTTCATCAGAAAATAGAAATTCGTTAACGACAGCAATTAAGGTTACGCACGAATAGTTGTTCAAATGTTTGGTAAAGTCACAGATCATACATGTAATGATTTTTGCTGTGCTGACTGTCTGGGGTCCTGTTAAGATGATAAAGGCTGTATTTATCATGTCTTAGCAGCAACACGTGATTGGGCCCGTATTCTGATGCTTGGATTTTCCTTTGGATATAATGATCATAGTTTACGTGATTGTTCCCCAAAATGATTTTTTTACACAGGCATTGCAGGAACTTCCTTTGACGTTAATCAGTGTGCAAGAGAGTTGGCAGCACATTACCGGCAGACGTTAAAAGTGACGACACACCCTACAGAGAGACACATGTCTAGAGAGATGGATGACATCTACGTCAACCTACAACTATTGCAGGAGACCAACATACCAACTCGGGTCTCTTTGTCTGAGACAAAGATGCAGGTAGAAACAGGTATCCAGTCGGAGAATTCGAAAGCCTCACAAAGAGGTACCAACAAACTACCCGATTCACTCCCTGATAAGTACAAAGGGATTCATGTCCAGAAGATTTCCCTTGACTCCTACAAAGACATGCTCGTGCTCGAATCAAATCGATTACTAATCAGAGCTGAGGCGGGTTTTGGGAAAACCACAATACTTAAAAAGATTGGTTACGATTGGGCTGATCTCAAAACCAAGGGGGGTCTAACTGACAACCAACAACAACCTGAGCCTAATTCAGTTCTTGACAAGTACGAGCTTGTCTTTGTGGTAGAGGCTAGTCGAATGGGTCACAAATTCGACATCATTGACGCCATTTTCTCTGAAATTCTTACAGACAGCAAACTGAACAAGACGGGCCTAGAAAAATACATCCAGGAGAACCAAGAGCGCGTATTAATTCTTCTTGATGGCGCTGATGAGATTTCTATGCAAAGAGTAAAGGACGCGGGGCAGTGCAAGAGCGGTATTAACTTGAACGGTGTACTATCGTTCAAATCACTCAAGTCGTGTAAGGTTATAGTTACGAGCCGACAGAAGACGGCAGATGAACTCCTGACTATGCATCCACACTACACGAAAATTAACATGATAGGCTTTGACGAAAAAAACAGGGAAAACTACGTTAAGAAATACTTGAAAAGTTTCGGACCCATTGAACAAACCAGCTTCCTTGAAAAGATAAATCGATCAGAAACGTTACGTAGTTTGGCGGAGATACCGTTATTTCTGCGGCTGATGTGCGACACATGGGCAGATAAAAGAAAACTGCCTGATCAAATAACTAACCTTTTTCAGGATAACATTCAGTTGCTTTTCCAGCATAAGGCAAGTAAGGAAACAGACCAGCAAGTTTCTGACACCCAGACATATGTTTCCAAACTTGGTAGGATAGCTCTTGAAGGGTTGTTAGATCCAAAGGGTGAAAGGCTTCATTTCATGGAAAATGAGATTGATACAAACGACCTGGATATTTTTGAGAGGGGATCTGATGTTGGCCTGTTGTCAAAAGGAAAGACATTTCGAGGTCTCGAGACGGTCTCGTACTTTTCGTTCCTCCACAAGACTTTTCAAGAGTACTGCGCGGCGGCATATCTGATAGATTTGTTAAGGACTGACAGAGAAGCCTTCGACCAATACTTGTCTCGTATATTTCATGGTGATGTGGAAAGCTTGGAATACGTTCTGCGATTCGGCTGTGGGCTAAACACAAATGCCGCCAAGGTGATTTTAAGGCCATTTAAAGAACTCTTGAAGCAAAAAAAAATGAACAAGTCCTTGCATAGAATTTCAATGTTGCTTCTATTTGAAGCTAAGTCAGAACCTCTCGTTAAGGAATTTCTTGAGACTGGAAAGGTTGAGTTTCCATACGAACTGCAGGGTGAACTTTTAGTGGCGGCACACTTTTTCTTTGAGGTCGGGTCCAAACATGAATCACTGCACAAAGTAGACATAGAGCAAATTACTGCTACATGTCAAGGTCTTGCTGACCTCAAACTTTTAGAAAAGATAATGACACTCACAACATGTAAGCCGTTGCTAAAGCTTGTACTTCATGGAATCAGCTGGGATAGCTTTGTGGAGAACTCTGTAGCGATATTAAAACATCTGGAGTCTTTAGAGGTACATAACTGTGAATGGAACATTGTAAAACTGTTCGAAGTGTTATCAAGAACCAATACAAAAAAGGTCAAATTAAATGGCATCCAATTGCATGATACAATATCTGAACAAAACATCAACCAAATTCCATCTCTGAAAGATTGTTACTTTTCTGAGTGTGGTCTGACAAACAGTGATATTGAGCCACTTTTCTCTCTTCTGTCATTAGCAGGCAGCATCAAGACAGTTGTTTTGAGCGGAAACAATTTGCACGGTTTGCAGCATGTAACGATTGCTAGTGTCCCTTCCCTTGAAGAATTGCACCTATATGAAAGTAGTTTGACAAACAGTGATATTGAGCCACTTTTCTCTCTTCTTTCATCAGCAGGCAGCATAAAGAAAGTTGTTCTGAGCGGAAACAATTTGCACGGTTGGCAGCCAGTCACGATTGCTAGTGTCCCTTCCCTTGAAGAATTGCACCTATTTGAAAGTAGTCTGACAAACAGGGATATTGAGCCACTTTTCTCTCTTCTTTCATCAGCAGGCAGCATCAAGACAGTTGTTCTGAGCGGAAACAATTTGAACGGTTTGCAGCCTGTCATGATTGCTAGTGTCCCTTCCCTTGAAGAATTGCACCTATATGAAAGTAGTTTGACAAACAGTGATATTGAGCCACTTTTCTCTCTTCTTTCATCAGCAGGCAGCATCAAGACAGTTGTTCTGAGCGGAAACAATTTGAACGGTTTGCAGCCTGTCATGATTGCTAGTGTCCCTTCCCTTGAAGAATTGCACCTATATGAAAGTAGTTTGACAAACAGTGATATTGAGCCACTTTTCTCTATTCTTTCATCAACAGGCAGCATAAAGGAAGTTTTTCTGAGCGGAAACAATTTGCACGGTTTGCAGCCTGTCATGATTGCTAGTGTCCCTTCCCTTGAAGTATTGCGCCTATATGAAAGTAGTCTGACAAACAGTGATATCGAGCCACTTTTCTCTCTTCTTTCATCAGCAGGCAGCATAAAGACAGTTGTTCTGCAAGAAAACAATTTGCACGGTTTGCAGCATGCCATGATTGCTCGTGTCCCTTCCCTTGAAGAATTGCGCCTATGTGAAAGTAGTCTGACAAACAGTGATATTGAGCCACTTTTCTCTCTTCTGTCATCAGCAGGCAGCATAAAGGAAGTTGTTCTGCAAGGAAACAATTTGCACGGTTTGCAGCCTGTCACGATTGCTAGTGTCCCTTCCCTTGAAGAATTGTACCTATATGAAAGTAGTCTGACAAACAGTGATATTGAGCCACTTTTCTCTCTTCTGTCATCAGCAGGCAGCATAAAGGAAGTTGTTCTGAAAGGAAACGATTTGCACGGTTTGCAGCATGCCACGATAGCTAGTGTCTCTTCCCTTGAAGAATTGCACCTATATGAAAGTAATCTGACAAACAGTGATATTGAGCCACTTTTCTCTCTTCTGTCATCAGCAGGCAGCATCAAGACAGTTGGTCTGAAAGGAAACAATTTGCACGGTTGGCAGCCAGTCAAGATTGCTAGTGTCCCTTCCCTTGAAGAATTGTGCCTATGTGAAAGTAGTCTGACAAACAGTGATATTGAGCCACTTTTCTCTCTTCTGTCATCAGCAGGCAGCATAAAGGAAGTTGTTCTGAAAGGAAACGATTTGCACGGTTTGCAGCATGCCACGATAGCTAGTGTCTCTTCCCTTGAAGAATTGCACCTATATGAAAGTAGTCTGACAAACAGTGATATTGAGCCACTTTTCTCTCTTCTGTCATCAGCAGGCAGCATCAAGACAGTTGGTCTGAAAGGAAACAATTTGCACGGTTGGCAGCCAGTCAAGATTGCTAGTGTCCCTTCCCTTGAAGTATTGGGCCTATATGAAAGTAGTCTGACAAACAGTGATATTGAGCCACTTTTCTCTCTTCTTTCATCAGCAGGCAGCATAAAGGAAGTTGTTCTGAGCGGAAACAATTTGCACGGTTTGCAACATGCCACGATAGCTAGTGTCTCTTCCCTTGAGGTATTGTTCATATACGAAAGTAGTCTGACAAACGGTGATATTGAACCACTTTTCTCTCTTCTTTCATCAGCAGGCAGCATAAAGACAGTTGGTCTGAAAGGAAACAATTTGCACGGTTTGCAGCCTGTCAAGATTGCTAGTGTCCCTTCCCTGGAAGAATTGCAGCTATGTGAAAGTAGTCTGACAAACAGTGATATTGAGCCACTTTTCTCTCTTCTTTCATCAGCAGGCAGCATAAAGACAGTTGGTCTGAAAGGAAACAATTTGCACGGGTTACTTCAATTCATCATTGATCCTATCCCCTCCCTTCACTTAGTGTATTTTACTGAGTGTGGTCTACAAAACGGAGACATCGCGGCAATCGTCGGGTTACTGTTATCCCTCGGTCATGTGACTCGCGTCGGTTTGAGCGGCAACAATTTGCATGGTAACGTGGCTGGGGCATTGGCTGCCGTTCCTTCTCTACAGTATATACATCTGATTGGTAATGATGTTGAAAGCTTACCAATGCGAAATGTAACGGACTGCAAACATCGCAAAAAGAAGACCTGTATGATAATGTAATCTGCAGCTTCGAGAAATTGCACTGTTCAACATTCCCAACATTTCAAATCAGTCATTTTTTTACGATGGCACAAGATGTCGGGTACATCTTAACTGTGTGCTAACTAATCACAAACTTGGCTAGTGGTTTTATAATTTACAGGATTCGTTTCAAAACAAAAAATAATTCAGTTCAGCTCAATTCAATTCAATTGACCTCAAGAAGTACAGTCAAACCGGAGGCATCATCCTAAAAAGTTGAAGCTTGTGACAGATGTGCCAAACAAAACAGGACAAGATAAAACAAGAAAACACGGGTAAACAAATTTACTGAAAGCCACACATTTTTATAACAAAAAATATGTATTCAGGTCTCTGCCTTTAGTTCAGAAAATATCCATGACAAAAGTTTCCATTCTCAAATGTTTATAAATTCTGTGAAAAATATTGTTTCATGTCTTTTACTCATTAATCCAAATTCTCAATCTAAACTTAAAACGGTCTACCCCCTTGGTCGTAAAAGAAAACCCATTTTACCAGGTTCTAGATCCTGCGTAAAACACTCCTTTTGCCACCAAGACTGCCTCTCGGATTACAAGATAACCCACAAACTTAAGGATTTGTTTTTATTAGCTAATTACCTCAGTTTTGTTTTGAAATAGGAAAATAGATTATAACGTCTTGCTTACAATAATTCATGAAAACAGTTTCCATTTAAGAAGAAGCTCCCAGGAATTTGAAGTGTTAAACACACTTTTCAGAATTGTATCAACTTGAGGAAGTTGTTGCTTCGAATTCCACTCGATCAGCTTCTTGGCTGTTTTTCTCGCAAATTTCGGACAGCAATGCGTATGTAGTGTAACATTACACCCTACATGCCTCACATTACCCACAAGCCCGATACACCAGTTAGAGCTGACGTCAAATGATGTTATACGATCATGCGTAGATGTATTGTATTGTATTGTAATTGCTAATGAATTTAATTGACAAAACCTACCGAAACTGAGGGTGCACTGTGCAGGGAGTCTGTTGCATAGAGATTGTAATGAACACTTATTTTAATTACAGTATACAGGGGATTACTGAGCGAGTCAATGGGTGTTCATTTGGTATTGTGCAAACAATCGGAGAATGTACGTGGTGTGTAACATTGATACTTATGATTGGGAATTGGAAAACATGCTATATAATATAGCAACCTTTGTTTGAAAAGTAACGGAACATCGTTTAACTGTCGGTGAATTTAAGATGATAATAGCATATAATTTATGTTTCCTGTGTTAATGCTTGAAATGTGCATGAACAATTTTGTATATAGTTGTAAAATAAAACAAAAATACAGCTTACATAAATCCTGTTCTTTAAAATGGCTATCATTTACTAAATTGTATTTTACTTAATTGCAGAAGCAACTGAAATTTTAAAATTGTAAACATTTTCAATAATCTAATTATTGTCCAATCATTTCACAGGTTTTTGTCATGTGTATGAAGAACGTGTTCAATCACAGCTTTGTGAGGAAATTGATATCAAAGTCCACAGTCGATATGAAATTGTATGGATATTAACAAAAGGGGAATGTAACCAGCAAACTTCAATGCGTGACCTCAAAGGTCAATCAGTGTTAATATTAACACTGCCTAAGATGTTTCTTGCCTGATTACCACAGTCGTACTTATAGTCGTACTTCAGCTTATTAAGCAATCAAAAGTTATCACAACTCCTTGGAGAATGTTCAATGTAAATGTTTAATAAGCAAGTCTTGCTCATTCGGGGTCAATATGCAAATGAAAGGTCAACCATACATTGGCGACTCTAATTTTAATATTTTTTTTACAAAATACACTGTAAATGTACAAAATTATATTAAAACACTGACATTTGGCGGAAAGGTGTATTAAAATTTAACGTCAATAGTGCTGTAAAAAACCAAATTTGCAGTGTATGCAAAATGCCTTTTGTTTTCAGGTAAACCGAATACATGTATATTGATTGAACGTACAAGTGCCGTCAATTCGACGCCAAGTTAACCCACGTATTTTAACAAAATATGTTACTATATGCATTACTATTTTATTTTTTTAAATTACTTTGTAAATATACTAAATGTACAAAATTCTCTTAAAACACAGAACTTTGGCGGAAAGTTGTATTAAACTTTGAGAGTGCTGTAAAAAAAAACAATTACAGTACAAAAAGTAAAATTCTGTAATTATGTTTTTAAAAAGTATACCTTATGAATGTAAATTCTAACTTGGATTATTTGTTGAAGTACAATGATTTGTACTAAAATAGATGCAATAGATACGGAGTCCTATTTAGTTAAATGTGGCTCGCTACATTTTTCATTTCAGTTTATTATTCAGTTGTATTATGGTTTGAGCGATACAAAATGTATGAGAAATAGTATTATTTAACATAAAAAAATATAAAAAAACATAAAAAATACTTTACTGGACTGCAAATAAATGGCAGTCTGAAGCATACTGTAAAATAATGGCTCCTGGTGTGCTGACATTTTCAAGTAAAGTGGTATTTTGTATCATTTTCCAACGCTGGTCGGCCGACCGGCGCTGGAAAAACCAAACATTTAAAGCTAGTTTCCATATTTAAACATCAGTAATTTGTAGACTTTGTAGCAATGACCACTATATTAAACATACATAAGTATTGTATTTTCTGAAAATTATTGATAAGCTTTGCTATAAATCTCAACATGTCTCTATATGTTCACTGACAGATCTACTTTTATCCTCTTTGATTGATTTACACTAAATATTAATTTGTTAATTAGTTTATTCCTTAATTTCTCGGTGTATTCCACCTCAACCCCCCCCCCCCCCCCCTTATTGCATTTTTACACCGGATGACCAATAATTCACGTGTCGATTCTGCGTATAGCCGAAGGCGCGCTTATACCTACGTGCCGTTGACGGCGCCCTTGGCACTTCCGCTTCTCCAAATAGATACCTATAATATCTTCCCCTCTCTAGTTTCTTTGTTCGAATCTTCAATGTATCAACTAACTGCTGACAGTATGGATAAATGACTGCTTTTCGTGTTTTTATAGCCATTTCTCAAATTGAACGCTTCGCCCATAAACTTTTCGGCGAAAATGCATAAAATGTCCATTGTTAATTTCGCCAAAAAATACCCCTAATATACTCTTGTGGTTATAAAAAGAAATAAATGGCATCAAGTGAAGTTGGATTATAGCAATCTCAGTATTTTCTTAAAGACTGTTACCCGAAATAGCACACGGGGCATGATGTTTGGCCTCAATGTCTGGATCTGTTGGCATGGAACCCAGAAAATCGCTGTCAATGGGTGCACCACCCTAATTGAAGGGAGAATTTCTACACGAGCTCATTAGCATGAAATGTGCCCCCCCCCCCCCCCCACCCCCAACCACAATTTCTTTTGAAAAAGGAGGCCGTTTGGTGAAATAAATAGTGTGGTTGTGTAAATATAGCATAGGATCAACTCCCTGGTTTTTAAGCTTCAATCTGAGGGCAGACTTGACAAAATTACGGTTGAAAAATGGGTTCTAATTGCCCTAGAACGTGGAGGGATGCCATTTGTAAAATGGCTGCGTGCAGGCTGGGAGAGTATCTCTTTTCGGGAGGTGAGTTTCTTTTGGTGTGAATATTAAAAAATGTAATTGGCTAACCCACCCAAAATTGAAAAGAAATGGAAAGATAAAGGCCTAAACAATAATCTGATTGTTGTTTAATAAACCCTAGCTATGCCGGTTTGCATGAAACTTGGCCCTGAACTTTGTTGATTTTACACTGTTTTCAATGGGGCTTGAATTAGGCTAGTGTACCCCAATGCTTCTGAGATTGGATTTGGTCGATAGCGAACTCTATCGGCGAAGCTTCTCGTTCGTGCCTGCTAGGGGACATAGACATAATACAGATTCAGTATTGTGCCCAGGCTAAACAAGTCACGAGTGTTTGGGCAGATCTGTGGGTTCCGTTTATGCTACTTGGGTTCTTTGGCCTCTATCCTTCACTCTGCCTAACAAAACACTTTGTACAAATCGACCACAACGAGTTTCGTTTATCTATATATTAAAACAATTCCCGCTAAAAACGTTTTAAAGCGCCTCACGCATTATGTCCGTCTATTGTCTGTATTGGGATCGATGTCTTCTCACTGCGAAGGAAAGTACAGTGCGGAAAGGGATGTAAAAAGACGGAAATGAGGATGGGAAAAAAATCGGGTGTGGAGTCCACAGGGCGTGGAAACTGAGACACGGGGACTACAATCGACATTATACTGGTTAAAATAAAAGTCACTATAATCGTCAATTCGTCAATATGGTTCTCCGTCTCAAAATAATTAAACTGGGGCTTATTTGCGAACGTCGTGTATATGAAAGTTGATGGTAGATTATCCTCTATAGGGCGATACGGCACAACACGAGTGTTTTGAAATTGTACAAATTATCTAAATATAATTGAGGAAAACACAAATTTGCGTCTCGTGGGGTTAATTTATTTAATTACCTCCCTGCGACACTTTGCCTCCCAGCCAGTTTTAAGCATTATTACAAGAACCCGATATTTTAATATTTTATGGTACATGTGAATTTGGGAAAAGAAGGAAGAAAAACAGAAGGGGAGGAAAGAAGTAAACAAAAGTTCATTTACTGTTTTAAATGTCTGTTTTAATTAATGTTTGTACTGTTTAATATTTCTACTTTACACTTGTAATGTTTGCTATTGCTGGGCACCAGTGATCCACTGAAAGGTTCCCCAGGGTAAATAAAATAAAATAAAATAAAATAAAATAAATCTTTCTTGGTTTCCGTCCTTCTTTTTATTTCCAGACAATCATTCTCCTCGGGATTTCTCTTAAAGAGTTTATGGGTATACATTTAATAATTGTATCAACCCTCATCATGAGTGAATATACGCCTATCAGTTAGTAACTATGGTATATTAAATAGTAAATAATTTAGTAAATATACTAAAATACTAAATACGGAGACTTGAAGAAAAATTGTAATTTTGACATCAAAAGTGCTGTAAAAAATAAAATTACAGTACAGATCTGTAAAACAAATATTTTCTGTAAAAATTCAAATATTTTTACAGTGTACCTTTACGATTGTTAAACCTAACTTGAAATATTGTTTATAGACAGAATACACTACTCGTAATTGCTTGATTTATCATGAATTGGTGGATCTGGGGGTTGTATTTTATAGTAAATGTCGTTTAACGTTTGTCTGTCTACATATTGGACCAGACCAGGTCTCCTGGTATCACACATTGTGCACATAATGGGTCAAAGGGCAAATGTGAATCAAACCGAAACTCTTGCTGATGTGCGTCAACACTTTAATGATTAACCAGGTCAAAACGTCAAAATATATTATTCAAGTAGAGTAATGATTAAACACACAATAAGCATTGTTATTAGCCCTTATGCTCTCTTAGTAAAAAAAAACCACCTTAAATTCTTTAACAAAACCAGCGTCAATTTATGGCCATAATCCGAAGCAACTCTGAGTCAAACGATGGTAAGGCGTAACGCCCCCCCCCCGACCAAAAAAGACAGACATAAACAGACAAACAATTATGATGAATTGAGTACTGTCTTTTTGACAATGTTGTTCCTATTAGTATTAGGCGTGGCAAACATTTTCAAAGAAAAAAAACCTTTTGGTACATACTTTGTCACAATATAATTGTAATAAAAATACTCTTGTAATAGCAAAAGCACCCTCGTATAGACAGTCGAATGTGCGCTTAACAGTTGTTTAAGTCGTTACTGTATTTCATGTAAATGTTCTCTGTCTTGGCTCCATTGTTTCTTACAAAAGGCCCCAAGGGTGCACCTCTGTATAACAAATTACCATAGACACCAGTGATAAATGCCTATACTAAAAATATCATTTAAAAATACTCAGAACGCTCAAAGGTGTTCAGGCTCTATACAGAAAATATGACCTTTCACTTGTTTTCCAATTTTTGTGGGTTGACCATTGACCTTTTAAGATAGTCTCACTAAAAAAAGAACACCCCTACAACGAATGATGTTTCCCAAACTGGAAAAAGAGCCATTTTGAAAAAGGATTCCTCCGCTAAATAGCGCCACTTTTGGACCCAATTTCATCCGAATGTACTCAGAATTGAAAGCCTCCAAGTCCGGGCCAGAGATACAATGCGATATTTCCTTCAATTACCCAATTCCATGGCTCTTAGAACCCTTAATATAGAATCATAGTGTATAACTTTTATTCATGAGGTCGGCGGGTGGACTTTTGGCTTATTTGAAGGGGTGTACCCCCAAGACGTGCTATTATAGAGACAAGACGTCGGCGTTTACGCACCGCCATCTTGTTTTATACGCGCTTTAGAGATGTAATGTATTTGTATTATGAAATCTCATTCATATTCGTGTACATGTTATGTATCGTACGCGACAAACAACGATGCATTTTATGCACCACCTGATTATGAGAAAAATGACCGATGACCATCTAATGTATCGAGTCTCGTAGCTAACTCAAGCTCGCTCCACTTACCGCTTATTGCCGCAACAAGATGCCGAGTGATTGCAATAATACGGTACTTTTTGCCCTCTATCGAGCCGTGCCAATACAATGTAGTTTAGTTATTGAGGTTAATCTTAATTGATATATGTCAAAGAACGTTTAAAGGAAAATGCTATTTTCTTAATGTAGCCTTTACAGAAACGTGGTTATGTGTAGACAAACTTTACAGCAGAATAAACGCCAACCAGATCACAGACAATGCAAACTGGTTAATTTCACATTAATATTTTTTATTGTTTTTCAAATTTATCTAATTCAACACCGGCACCAACCGCTATAAAGCGCCGATTACAGGCTGGATAATTGAAAAAGGTTAGAGTTCTAGAGGTGGGAGGAAAACACGATACAAATTGTCTGGATGAAACCCACGGAATCAGGCAGCGACTGAAAACCCAATCTACATTGGACCAGACCAGGTCTCCTGATACCACACATTGTGCACATAATGGGTTAAAGGGCAAATGTGAATCAAACCGAAACTCTTGCTGATGTGCGTCAACACTTTAATGATTAACCAGGGCAAAACTTCAAAATATATTATTCAAGTAGAGTAATGATTAAACACACTATCAACGCTTACAAACCTTGGTTGCATTGTTATTTGCCCTTATGCCCTCTTAGTAAAACAAACCCCAACTTAAATTATTTAACAAAACCAGCGTCAATTTATGGCCATAATCCTAAGCAACTCTGAGTCAAACTATGGTAAGGCGTAACGCCCCCCCCCCCCCCCGACCAAAAAAATTAGACATTAACAGGCAAGCGATTCAAATGAATGGAGTCCTGTCTTTTTGACAAATGTTGTTCCTATAAGGCATAAAAAAAAAAAATGTTATGTTGGCGTAACGGGCCCAAAAAAATAGGGTAGGTAGGTCGGGATTATTATTTTTTTTTAATTTGTTTTTTTCCTCCCAGCAATGAAAATGATATGTTTTCTAATTGTTTCAGCCGGTAGTGATACACGATAGTGTGTCCAGGTTCAATATATACACAATCCACACACACAACAATGAGAAACGGTCAGAAATGGTTTCAAACGTATTTATAACTAGATTTATATAGATTTTAATCATTAAATTTCGTCCCTTGAAAAAAAAAATATCCAGGGTCGGCCGTATTTTTAGGGTCGGTCGGGTTACGCCAACATAACATATTTTTTTAGGCCTAATTAGGCGTGACAAACATTTTCAAAAAAAAGAAGTTTGGTACCTACTTTGTCACAATATATTGCCCATGCACTCTTGTAATAACGCTTTTAAAACAAATCATCAGCAAAAACACCCTCGTATAGAAAGTCGAATGAGCGTTTAACAGTTTTTGAAGTCGTTACTGTTTTTCATGTGAGTGTTCTCCGGCTTGACTCAATTTTTTCTTACAAAAGGCCCAAGGGTGCACCCTGTATAACAAATTCTTATAGACACCAGTGATAAATGCCCATACTGGAAAAATCATTTAAAAGTACTCAGAACGCTCAAAGGTGTCCAGGCTCTATACAGGAAATTGATGATCAATATGTCATCTTTCACTTGTTTTCCACATTTTGGTGGGTTGACCATTGACATTTTGAGATAGTCTCACTAAAACAAGAACACCCCTACAACGAATGATGTTTCCTAAACTGGAAAAGTAGCCATTTTGAAAAAGGATTCCTCCGCTAAATAGCGCCACTTTTGAACCCAATTTCATCCAAATATACTCAAAATTGAAAACCTCAAGTCCGGGCCAGAGATACAATGCGATATTTCTTCAATTGCCCAATTCAATGGCTCTGAGAACTATGTAATGTATAATAATTTGAGCTTATAACTTTTATTCATGAGGTCGGCGGATGGATTTTTGGCCTATTTACAGGGGTGACCTTTTTATTCACAATAAAAACATTAAAATACAATAAACCAAATAAAGGTGTGATATTGAAAAAGTCCAAAGTTCACTTAGTTCACTTTGAGGACACACGGTGTTAATGTTGCATATGAGTTTTAATGGCCCACAGGCCGTTATAACTGCATAAATGCACGTGTGCATTTTACCACCTTATCAGGACACATACTGATAATCTCTATTGATTTTGCTTCAATCGATTTATCACGTGCGTGATACTTTAACCTATCACATTTGGACTAGTGTCGTATGACGATTTTGGCATGTTTCCAAAAGCCTTTCTTTTAAACTTACGAGCCGATTCCAAGCCCTTATAAGGAGAAATTGCTGATGATTTTTCTCCAGCAGCGAATGAAATCACTCCACCGAGCGCGTGATGGGGCGGGGCATGCGTGTATCATTTTTCAGTCTTCTGGGTCTTTGCGAAAAACACCGCCCTGCGCCGGCACAAGCTCACGGTATATAAGAGCTCCCCAAAGCCATTACCGAGTCACATTGGAGATGCCCCATTCTCGACCTAACCATGACCATGGTCACACTGACCATGGTTACATAGCATCCTTCCAACCCTACCTGACTCGAAGTTGCAAAGAGAAGGAGGGACACCAACGCATATTTCGGCATAAGTCAACGGTGGTTGAGACCACTCTCTGAAGGATTCGGGACCCGTTGGGGAGTGCTGACAACCCACCACATATTAAAGGTAAGCAACGTATCTCGCCTCTGAGTGCCAAGTAGTCAGTGTACACCTATAGCAGGTGCGGATATATAATTTTTTAAGCGGGGGGGGGGGGGGGGGGGGGGGGCAATTTTGTCAAGGAGTTCTTGGTTTTTCAAATACAATTGGCGAGTGCGGAGTGCGAAACCTTTTCGGCGTGGGGTCCAGGTCCCGCTTAAAGGCCACGGAACATTTCTGACTAGTTTTTTTTTGGACCGTTTGGAACAAAACTTGGCAGATGTATTTATATTATACTCTAGTAGCCTTAGCCTAACTAAAACCATTCCACAGCAAAACACTATTTGGCCAAGTTACGACTACGAAAGTTAAATTCTTTTTTCGTTTTTTGACCAGTGATGTGATGCCTTATTCGAGCGCCCTCTGACGGCAGGTTGACAAATGTAAAAACTGAATGTTTAGTTGATCATAGTGGCAAAGTTTCCAGTAATCACTTAAAATCTAATGGATATAACCCCTTTATGCAGACAACACCTTTGCGCAAAAGAAATAATGACGTCATCAGACCGGCCGTTAGAAAAAAAATACCCCTTTTCTTTTGAAAGTTCCTGAAAAAACTCAACCGTCAGAGATATAATCTTGATTTGTTTAATTTTAATGTTAAAGTTGGTGTGATCGTGCTTTTAGGGGTTGCACCCTGAAAATTAGTATTTTTGAAGCATTGTATTTGTTATGAGCTTTCGAATGAAACATCGCACACAAAAATCGAGTGTCCCGCTCCTCGTTTATAACTGAACTGAAGCGCGCAATTGGCGCAATGAATAAAAACCACTTTTAACAATATGAATGAGATTTTGTCAGGACTCGGCTAGTTATGTTTGCCAAAAGAGGGCGGTACAGAGGTTTAATGAACGGAGTAGGCCGTGCACAGTAAATACACCGTGTAATTAAAATGTTTTTTCTTTTCTTTAAAGTTTGAATTATATGGACGACAAAATGACAAGGTAATCTAAACAAAATCTCAATCCAAATCTGCAACTAACAACTGAACTTCCACCACTTCTCGTTTGTCGTTATGCTCTAAAATTTTCAAAGGTTATTTTGACGTCACAATGACGTCATCGGGTGTCAAATAACAAGCGTTTGTTTCTTGAAAAATGCAAATTTTCTTCCAGCTAGTAGGCTAATAATAATATTACTAGTATAACGGTTCATTTTTAACAAATTATCATATTGATAGTACTTTGACGTTGGTGGCGCCATTTGTATGCCCAAAATTACCTCAGTTTGTGTGAGCGCGTCTAGTCATGGAATGTAACATACAAGGGAATTTTCGTAAAAGCTCCAAACGTCAAAAAAAAGAAGAATTACAGGGTGTAGTTAACCTTAGAAAGTTTGGTTTGTACATGTAAGAAAATCACGTTGCCAAAAAAAGTTATGGATTCCCCAAAAGAGCAATGCTGCCACTGTGTGTGTAAATTTCCCATATGTTTGTACACATCAAATGATGTGGTCACAGTTTTTCATCCAAAACAAGCATCATTTAGGGTAAAGAAATACGACTTCAAAATGGTGATAACTTAAGAACCGCTTGCCCTATGAAGCTAGGGGACCTCTTATTTAATTGCATTTTGAAAGCTCTTTAAAATAAAATCAATTCAACAATTACTATCAAATCAACTTTAAAATTTGATCAATCTACATAATTGTTAACTTTTTGTTGTTGCATACAAGGACTTGCGTGACCTTTACTTCCGGGTCTACTGGACGGTCAAATTTCAGTGGATTAAAAAATAAAACATTAGCCTGAAAAAAAGAAAACAATCCCGATTTTTTTTCAAAACGGTATATTTCGGTATATAAGCGGTATAGTCAGTATGAACTTGAACCGTGGTGCGAAGACGGATGTTTAAATGTTGTGTTTTCAAGAGCAAAACTTGGAACTATATCTTTTTAACTAACTATAGTATAGTCTTCGTATTTTGTTGGGTGGTACTAGACGGTGCCTTGACCAACATCTTATTACCGCGGACACAAAACAGAAGCATTTTACCACAGACAAGTGTTAGGCGAGGAATGCTAAACACAAACAAACATGATGAAGTCATCACCCGATAGGACGCCCTCGGTGGTAGGCCTACATCAGAAAGTGTTTAACTTTTTGAAACTGAAAAAAAACATTCATCGAAATTGTACCAAGTAATATTTGGTGAACCACAAACCGGAAGTCACTGTGGGGAGAATTTAAATAAAGTAATTTTGTTTTTAAATTTAAATTCTTTATTTGTTTCTCGTGACTATGTTCCTAGACCAATAAAACATTTGCGTGTTAAATTTGAATCATTAAATATCTGGTTCACTGACTTGCTCAACATGTTTGGCACATTTTAACTTTGAATTCTCCAGACTACTGTTGCTATATCACGTGATTCGGGGCAAGCCTTGTGCTAGCAACCCCCAGCTCCAGAATTGTCTATTTTCTTTTTGCCATTCTCACCCATTCTCACCCATTGTGAACAATGTATTTGTCTTTAGTCTGGAGAATTCCAATTTAAAATGTGCCAAACATGTTGAGCAAGTCAGTGAACTAGATATTATTTAAGTTTAATACGCAAATGACTTATTCATACGACACCTGTCTCTTCAAACCAGAAGTTGGGTGTTATTGATATAATTCTATACACTTATGATTTCCACGCGATATTTTAATTTCTTTATAAACAGGTATCCATTCTGAACTAGTACTAGTATTCCTTTCTCTATTGCCAATGACGTCACCAACCCGGAAATAACTGCGTGTACCGAAATGTGTACTGAAATTATTGATCATTACCCCGAAAGATGATTTTTGTTTTCAAAACAAAACCGATGGTTGTACTTTAAAAGCTAACTTTCGTTATTTGTTTCCTGTTTTGACATAAATATGCATCTGAACTCGAACTGAGCAGTGTCTAATAAACTAGCTGTATGTCCGACCACTATGCGTTCGTAGCTCAACAAACGCGAACCTCTTCATTGTTTAGTTCATTCCTTCTTCCGTACAAGAATTCTCCGCAACTTTTCTGCTGAACGGTACATATATGAAGTTGTAACCCTGGATTATATTGACCCTGACTCCGACAGGTACATATTACTTTGACATCCTCTGGTGTCAAATTACCTTCTTTATTTACGTATAACTCTTGAATGAAACTACCGTGTTTATGATCTAATGCATCGTATGTCTGCTGATTAGTTTTTTTAATTGGCTTGACCTTTGCTTTCGGGGTTACTAGGAGGTCAACGTTTGGTGAATTCAAAACAAACCGTGATTTCTTGAAAACTGTTCCTTGGATTATGACAACCTGGTAGGAAGTTGAATCCTTGTCCAAAGATGTGAGATATTTTGTGACGTCATCATTATGACGCTTTGATGAATCAAATTACAATCGATTTTAGCTCAAAATTAGCATATTTACTTTTGACTATTACTTTTTGCATGAATGAAGTGCCGTTCTCAGTCTATGCGATCAGCTATAGGTAGACTTTGCCTCGGGCAATTGCTTCCCGGGAACAATGTCGTCTGATATTTACTTCCGGTGTTACCGGAAGTGCAATGGAAAATAAATATAACTTACAAATGAAAACATTTCATTACAGACAAGTAAATTGTAAATGTGTTCATTGGTGAATGATAATGACGCGATGTGACTGATGACGTCAACAATAGCGGCTGGCACGTGGGGGTATTCTGGACCAGTGAGAATTTGGCTCTCGATTATGAATATGCAACATTTTCTCGTTGTTGGCCGCCACGCATGCAATCAGTTCTGTTGTGGTTTCGAGGCTGCCGCATGAGGACTGGGTGGATAATTACATTAGTCTCTTGACGACGGGCAGATAGATACTGACCGAAATGTTGAGTTCCCTCCGGTTCTTTTCAGAACCGCACATCTCACTAAAAAAGATTATCACGCGGTGTATTCGCAAACTACTTATGTTATACATTATTGTTATTCTGGATTATTTCAGGTTCAACGCCCTGACGTTGACTTGAATTTACAAAGATGCAGCAAGACCGACCTGGTCAGCGAGGTAAAGCGATGATCACGGCCGAGGAGTACAACCACTCACTCGGTAAACTTGTCAGCACGAAGAGGAAGGCGAAACCATGTCGTAAGGCGGCATTCATGACCGTCTTTCCAGTCAAAGCTCGGCCAAGACTACATCCTAACGAAGAGGGAGCATCTGCCATGCCAATGAAAGTGACACCAATTACACAGCCGGAGCATCGCAACACTCAGAAAGCAGAAGAACCAGCTAGCAAAGCGGAAATGGGAAGGTATTAACAGGGCAAATTCTATGAATCTGAATCAACAAAATCATTATAACCCAAACATAAGGTGGTATCTTTGTGTCCTATTTCTTGACGTACTCGATTGGGAAATATGTTTTTTCAGCTCTTCAGAGCACAACCCAGCCAAACATTCTTACGTAACTTGTTCATAATTCCTTGTTGATCGAGTCTCATTCATTTCCTCATGATGCCCACCTCATTTCACAACTGAGTGAACAATTCCCAGCAGCCTTCACTCTGTATCTAAAATAAATTACAAATTACAACTCATAATAATAGGATACCGCTGCTCTGTGATATAGAAAATGTGATATAGAAATCCGAAATCCAGCTGAAATGAAGAACAAAAGAAGATTACCAGAGAGTTTGTAACCTCCAAAGGTTACAGAAATACCAATAAGCTCAGTTTGAAACTCATGCTCTGTTGTTTCGGTGTTTAATTCCATACAATCATCACAGGTGGCATTTGTAGTGTTTACATGTTGCAAGCAAGCAAGCGAGCAAGCGAGCAAGCGAGCAAGGTTCAACTATAGATATAAATAAGAAAAGAAAAATACAAATGTTGAGTTATGTGATATAAATCTATCAGTAACACAAGTATAAATAGCAAACACTTTTCATCTTGCAATGTCAAAAAAGGCCTAATGACAAAAGGGAATGACTCTCATGGTACAAATTAACAGGCCAACTAATCAAAAAATATGCTCTCAAATATCTTCTTAAATTGTGCACAATCATTATAAAATAACTAAATAAATGTCAGTAAACTTACATTTGCTGAGCTTCCAAAGGGTGTCACATAAATGGCAAAGTACAAAGTGATGTCAAGCTATAGGTGTGTCTGCATCTACAAGTAGGTGTGTAGTGAGTGTACTGTACATGTACAAATTATGGGCATGTGGTCAAGAATGTCCAGAATGCTGACCACACCCTAAACAGCGCCCTCAATCATTAATAAATACTGTTTTGATGAATAATTATGCAAATAAGGCAAATAAAATAGACTAGCTACAAGTGTCAAATTACATTTCCCTCAATGACATTCTGTCTGTAACAGAGTTGTTGCTTTATCTCATGCAGGAGTGTTTATTGTGTATTCACTTTGCAGTCCTGTTGAAGCGAGACAGAAATTGCAGGTCTTCGTCCGAGGTCTCCTCTTACCGAAGACACTTTGTCAGCAACTGGATCCAGATACATCAGTAGCCGATTTAAAGTCGCTGGTTCAACGTGAGAGTGGCATCCAGCCTCAAGATCAACACCTTTACATCGGGAGAAACTTTCAGGTGCCGCTTCTAATAATATACCATGAACAGAACAAAATCTGCCAATGTCACTTTTTAAATTCATTTTTATCTGAGCGCATGATAGTTATACTTTCTTTATCTGCTGTGATTAAGATATGCTTGGTTTTACAGGGTGACTTTTTCCCGAGAGTTTTTCCCCGATGTGTAAATTTCTTCCAATATGGTGAATTACTTGCAAGAAAATCCTTAAGACTGCCAGGTTCTTTTGTACTAGGATTTAGACATGTCATACCAGTCCAATGGATGAGCAGAAATCAAATATAATTTCATTACAATTGTTTAACAGCTTTGTGACCTGCTCTCCCTTCGCGACCATGGGATACAGCAAGACCAGAACATCCAGCTTCGCGCTGCCGGTCTGTTGGGTGGTGTATTAGGTAACTACAGTATTGGTGCAATGGGTTATCTCAAAAGTCGGTTAAATTGGCGGTTTAACTAACATTCACTTTTTGAAAAGGCGGGGAAACTATTCACCAATCTCGGCACCAGCCCTCGAAAATGCAGTATTACAATATAAGAAACTTGCAGAAACGACGAACTTTAATTATCTTAAATACGTGAATAGCTGCAAGAGTCATAAATGTTTGATCAGTCAATATGGTTCTTTTTACAACCACAACTCACTAAAGATAATTACCACATGATGTTACCGCTAACTACTTATCATGGCCTTTCGCCCTGCAAACCGTCAAATCTCGTCCAATATGGGCTTCTGGGTTCAAAGACGTTCACGTTCGTTTAAAGCCCCTCATGCAAACTCCCTCAGAAGATGATTGATGTAAACTGTTATATGGTTTTTCATTCCAGAAGAGGAGGCGGCGAGAAACATTTACTTCTCAGGATTAGCAGATTGTCTTGGGCAAGGCTGGAGGAGGCTCGGCATACATTTGAGATTCAATGTAGGACAACTCGACCAATTCCAAGAAAACGACAGGGAGAACTTACACGAACAAATCTTCAAGATGTTAGTTGTCTGGTGGCAGAAACAAGACCACCCCGCAGATGCTCCTAAGAAGCTGCGAGACGCTCTGAAAGATGTGGGCCGTGGTGACCTGGCATCACAAGTGCCAGGTATGAAAGCTAATCAAAACAGTCAAACTGCGGAAGACACTTAATACTAACCGGTGTAGCGGTTCGCGATATTTTTTCAGCAGCTGGGTGGTGCGAGAATGTATATTAATGAGAAAAAACTATTGCAACTCAGCTACATTAAAGAATTATCAAGAACGGCTGTCCTCAACCCACTCGCCAATAACATAGTTGGTAGAGAGGAGAGCTATGGATTGAAAGGTCTGTGTGTTCGAATCCGACTATCGTTAGCCTAACGTTCGTCTTTTTATTTGACACATTTTCGTGTGGGTTATTTTAACCATAGGGCAAGCCTTAACAAGGTTGAAGGGAAAACCAGGTTAGGGTACACAAGTTCCTTGAGAAATAAAAGAAGAACCGCTACACTGACTAGTTTATAGTGACTTCCTCGAACTGCTCGTTCTTGGCCAACAACCGCCACCCTAGCGCCTCCCCCCCCCCCCCCCCTGGAAATCTGGCAATTGGAGAAAATAATTTGTTGCCCGTGTGAACCATGTTTTGAGACACAAGACAAGCTTTCTCAGTGGCTTGCTATCTTTTACTGCAATAACACTGAATCAGCCTAAAACATGAAAGACAAGAGAGAAGGGAAACAGAAGGAAAAACACCCCGATTGGAGCTGAACTTGACTATTGATGTTTCTGATGTCTGACATGACACAGGTCTGTACTTATTAGGCTGAAATATCAATAGCCATTCAAGTTTAGCACCAAACGTCGTGCGTTTCGTTCTGTTTCACTTGTTTCTCCCCCTCTTTGGGCGGTTCAGTGGTGTTTCGGTTAAGGACAGTAAGCCAATTAGCTAAGGGCACCGAAATACTTTTTAAAATGGCCAGGTGAAAATTTAAAATTAGGTCCAATAGGGCACAATGGAGCCTACTCAAAGAGTGCATTAAAAATACATAATACATATGTCTAAACAAGCTCCGCCTTTTGTAGGCGAATGTGTCTATAGTCAGGTTTCTTATGTATTTTCATTCACTTTTGTTTAGATGCTCTAAAAGACGTGGACCGTGGTGACATGGCATCACAAGTGCCAGGTATGAAAGCCAATTAAAACAGTCAAACAGCTAGTTCTTGCCAACAACCGCCACCCTAGGCCGTGTCTATAGTGTCTATATAGTCAGGTTTCTTATGTATTTTCATTCACTTTTGTTTAGATTTGCTAAACTATACATTTTTGAAAACGTTAGGATATAAAAAAAAACATTGTTGGATTGTTTTCAGGGTCTTTATGGTGGCCATATTGGATTTTAAAAACAAATCACGTGACCTCACCTCAATTTATAGGCATCCCGACATACCTAATATACCTAGTTTATTTGAACCCAATTGGACTTGTTCATCCTGAGAAATATACCTTTTGAAAAATACACCTTTAATGTAACGTCACATGACCCACGATATCGTCCTCACGACAAAAGGTTTCCAAGATGACCACCATAGAGGCTGTCTATGCAAATGGAAACATTTTTTTTCAGTCAAGTATATCCTAAATTTTCAAAAAATGTCGGTAGTTTTTTTAATCTCCAGTAAACGAAACTGTCAAACTGTAGAATATGAACTGAACTACTACAAGAATAATTCAGAAATTGAGTTCATCAGCAAATCAATTGTTGTTAACGACAGAAAATTAAGGTTACGCGCACGAACAGTGGTTCAAATGTTTGGTAAAGTCACAGGTCAAACATGTTTACTCGGAAGGTTTAATGATTATTGCTGTGCTGACTGTCTGGGGTCCTGTTATGATGATAAAGGCTGTATTTATCATGTTTGAGCAGCGAAATGAAATCGGGCCGTATTCTGATGCTTGTTAATTCCTTTGGATATAATGATCATAGTTTAAGCGATTGTTCCCCAAAATTATTGTTTACACAGGCATTGCAGAAACTTCTTTTGACGTTAACCAGTGTGCAAAAGAGTTGGCAGCACATTACCGGCAGACGTTAAAAGTGACGACACACCCTACAGAGAGACACATGTCTAGAGAGATGGATGACCTCTACGTCAACCTACAACTATTGCAGGAGACCAACATACCAACTCCGGTCTCTTTGTCCGAGACAAAGATGCAGGTAGAAACAGGTATCCAGTCGGAGCATCCGAAAGCCTCGCAAAGAGGTACCAACAAACTACCCGATTCACTCCCTGATAAGTACAAAGGGATTCATGTCCAGAAGATTTCCCTTGAATCCTACAAAGACATGCTCGTGCTTGAATCAAATCGATTACTAATCAGAGCTGAGGCGGGTTTTGGGAAAACCACAATACTTAAAAAGATTGGTTACGATTGGGCTGATCTAAAAACCAAGGGGGGTCTAACTGACAACCAACAACAACCTGAGCCTAATTCAGTTCTTGACAAGTATGAGCTTGTCTTTGTGGTAGAGGCTAGTCGAATGGGTCACAAATTCGATATCATTGACGCCATTTTCTCTCAAATTCTTACAGACAGCAAACTGAAAAAGACAGGCCTAGAAAAATACATCCAGGAGAACCAAGAGCGAGTATTGATCCTTCTGGATAGCGCTGATGAGATTTCTATGCAAAGAGTAAAAGACGCGCGGCAGTGCAAGGAGGATAATGAGCTGGGCGGTATTGACTTGAACGATGTTCTATCGTTCAAATCACTCAAGTCGTGTAAGGTTATAGTTACGAGCCGACAGAAGACGGCAAATGAACTCCTGACTATGCATCCACACTACACGAAAATTAACATGGTAGGCTTTGACGAAAAAAACAGGGAAAACTACGTGAAGAAATACTTGAAAAGTTACGGACCAGTTGAACAAACCAGCTTTCTTGAAAAGATAAACCGATCAGAAACGTTACGTAGTTTGGCGGAGATACCGTTATTTCTGCGGCTGATGTGCGACACATGGGCAGATAAAAGAAAACTGCCTGATCAAATAACTAACCTTTTTCAGGATAACATTCAGTTGCTTTTCCAGCATAAGGCAAGTAAGGAAACAGACCAGCAAGATTCTGACACTCAGACATATGTTTCCGAACTTGGTCGGATAGCTCTTGAAGGTTTGTTAGATCCAAATGGGGAAAGGCTTCATTTCATGGAAAATGAGATTGATACAAACGACCTGGATATTTTTGAGATGGGATCTGATGTTGGCCTGTTGTCAAAAGGAAAGACATTCCGAGGTCTCGCGGTTCCGTACTTTTCGTTCCTCCACAAGACTTTTCAGGAGTACTGCGCGGCGGCATATCTGGTAGATTTGTTGAGGAATGACAGAGAAGCCTTCGACCAATACTTGTCTCGTATATTTCATGGTGATATAGAAAGCTTGGAATACGTTCTGCGATTCGGCTGTGGGCTAAACAAAAAAGCCGCTAAGGTGATTGTAAGGCGCTTTCGAGATCTCTTGAAGCAAAATGAACTGAACAAGTCCTTGCATAGAATTTCAATGTTGCTTCTATTGGAAGCTAAGTCAGAACCTCTTGTTAAGGAATTTATTGAGACTAAAAAGGTTGAGTTTCCATACGAACTACAGGGTGAACTTTTAGTGGCGGCACACTTTTTCTTTGAGGTCGGGTCCAAACATGAATCACTGCACAAAGTAGACATAGAGGAAATTACTGCTACATGTCGAGGTCTTGCTGACCTCATACTTTTAGAAGATATAATGACACTCACAAAATGTAAGCCATTGGTGAACCTTGTACTTCATGAAATCAGCTGGGATAACTTTGTGGAGAACTCGGTTGCGATATTAAAACATCTGAAGTCTTTAGAGGTACATAACTGTGAATGGAACATTGTAAAACTGTTCGAAGTGTTATCAAGAACCAATACAAAAAAGGTCAAATTAAATGGCATCCAATTGCACGATACATTTCCTGAACAAAACATCAAACAAATTCCATCTCTGAAAGAATGTTACCTTTTTGAGTGTGGTCTGACAAACAGTGATATTGAGCCACTTTTCTCTCTTCTTTCATCAGCAGGCAGCATAAAGACAGTTGTTCTGCAAAGAAACAATTTGCACGGTTTGCAGCCAGTCACGATTGCTAGTGTCCCTTCCCTTGAGGCATTGCACCTATATGAAAGTAGTTTGACAAACAGTGATATCGAGCCACTTTTCTCTATTCTCTCATCAGCAGGCAGCATAAAGACAGTTGTTCTGCAAAGAAACAATTTGCACGGTTTGCAGCCAGTCACGATTGCTAGTGTCCCTTCCCTTGAGGTATTGCACCTATATGAAAGTAGTCTGACAAACAGTGATATCGAGCCACTTTTCTCTCTTCTGTCGTCAGCAGGCAGCATAAAGTCAGTTGTTCTGAACGGAAACAATTTGCACGGTTTGCAGCCAGTAACGATTGCTGGTGTCCCTTCCCTTGAAAAATTGCACCTACTCGAAAGTAGTCTGACAAACAGTGATATCGAGCCACTTTTCTCTATTCTCTCATCAGCAGGCAGCATAAAGACACTTGTTCTGCAAAGAAACAATTTGCACGGTTTACAGCCAGTCACGATTGCTAGTGTCCCTTCCCTTGAGGAATTGTACCTATATGAAAGTAGTCTGACAAACAGTGATATCGAGCCACTTTTCTCTATTCTCTCATCAGCAGGCATAAAGACAGTTGTTCTGCAAAGAAACAATTTGCACGGTTTACAGCCAGTCACGATTGATAGTGTCCCTTCCCTTGAAGAATTGCACCTATATGAAAGTAGTCTGACAAACAGTGATATTGAGCCACTTTTCTCTATTCTCTCATCAGCAGGCAGCATAAAGACAGTTGTTCTGCAAAGAAACAATTTGCATGGTTTGCAGCCTGTCACGATTGCTAGTGTCCCTTCTCTTAAGGTATTGCACCTATATGAAAGTAGTCTGACAAACAGTGATATCGAGCCACTTTTCTCTCTTCTTTCATCAGCAGGCAGCATCAAGACAGTTGGTCTGAAAGGAAACAATTTGCATGGTTTACAGCCAGTCACGATTGCTAGTGTCCCTTCCCTTGAGGTATTGCACCTATATGAAAGTAGTCTGACAAACAGTGATATTGAGCCACTTTTCTCTATTCTCTCATCAGCAGGCAGCATAAAGACACTTGTTCTGCAAAGAAACAATTTGCACGGTTTACAGCCAGTCACGATTGCTAGTGTCCCTTCCCTTGAGGAATTGCACCTATATGAAAGTAGTCTGACAAACAGTGATATTGAGCCACTTTTCTCTATTCTCTCATCAGCAGGCAGCATAAAGACACTTGTTCTGCAAAGAAACAATTTGCACGGTTTACAGCCAGTCACGATTGCTAGTGTCCGTTCCCTTGAAGAATTGTACCTATATGAAAGTAGTCTGACAAACAATGATATTGAGCCACTTTTCTCTCTTCTCTCATCATCAGGCAGCACAAAGAAAGTTGTTTTGAGCGGAAACAATTTGCATGGTTTGCAGCCTGTCGCGATTGCTAGTGTCCCTTCTCTTAAGGTATTGCACCTATATGAAAGTAGTCTGACAAACAGTGATATCGAGCCACTTTTCTCTCTTCTTTCATCAGCAGGCAGCATCAAGACAGTTGGTCTGAAAGGAAACAATTTGCACGGTTTGCAGCCTGTCACGATTGCTAGTGTCCCTTCCCTTGAAGAATTGAACCTATATGAAAGTAGTCTGACAAACAGTGATATCGAGCCACTTTTCTCTATTCTCTCATCAGCAGGCAGCATAAAGACACTTGTTCTGCAAAGAAACAATTTGCACGGTCTGCAGCCAGTAACGATTGCTGGTGTCCCTTCCCTTGAAAAATTGCACCTATATGAAAGTAGTCTGACAAACAGTGATATCGAGCAACTTTTCTCTATTCTCTCATCAGCAGGCAGCATAAAGACACTTGTTCTGCAAAGAAACAATTTGCACGGTTTACAGCCAGTCACGATTGCTAGTGTTCCTTCCCTTGAAGAATTGCACCTATATGAAAGTAGTCTGACAAACAGTGATATCGAGCAACTTTTCTCTATTCTCTCATCAGCAGGCAGCATAAAGACACTTGTTCTGCAAAGAAACAATTTGCACGGTTTACAGCCAGTCACGATTGCTAGTGTTCCTTCCCTTGAAGAATTGCACCTATATGAAAGTAGTCTGACAAACAGTGATATCGAGCCACTTTTCTCTATTCTCTCATCAGCAGGCAGCATAAAGACAGTTGTTCTGCAAAGAAACAATTTGCACGGTTTACAGCCAGTCACGATTGCTAGTGTCCCTTCCCTTGAGGAATTGCACCTATATGAAAGTAGTCTGACAAACAGTGATATCGAGCCACTTTTCTCTCTTCTTTCATCAGCAGGCAGCATCAAGACAGTTGGTCTGAAAGAAAACAATTTGCACGGTTTGCAGCCTGTCACGATTGCTAGTGTCCCTTCCCTTGAGGTATTGCACTTATATGAAAGTAGTCTGACAAACGGTGATATTGAGCCACTTTTCTCTATTCTCTCATCAGCAGGCAGCATAAAGACAGTTGTTCTGCAAAGAAACAATTTGCACGGTTTACAGCCAGTCACGATTGCTAGTGTCCCTTCCCTTGAGGAATTGCACCTATATGAAAGTAGTCTGACAAACAGTGATATCGAGCCACTTTTCTCTCTTCTGTCGTCAGCAGGCAGCATAAAGTCAGTTGTTCTGAACGGAAACAATTTGCACGGTTTGCAGCCTGTCACGATTGCTAGTGTCTCTTCCCTTGAAGAATTGCACCTACTCGAAAGTAGTCTGACAAACAGTGATATCGAGCCACTTTTCTCTATTATTTCATCAGCAGGCAGCATAAAGAAAGTTCTTCTAAAAGGAAACAATTTGCACGGGTTATTTCAATTCATCATTGATCCTATCCCCTCCCTTCACTTAGTGTATTTTACTGAGTGTGGTCTACAAAACAGCGACATCGCGGCAATCGTCGGATTACTGTTATCTCTCGGTCATGTGATTGTAGTCGGTTTGAGCGGCAACAATTTGCATGGTAACGTGGCGGAGGCATTGGCTGCCGTTCCTTCTCTGCAGTATTTACGTCCGATAAATACTGATGAGTACTTACCGATGCAAAATGTAACAGACAGAAAACGTCGCAAAAAGAAGACCTGTGTGATAATGTAATCTCCAGCTTCGATATATTGCACTGTTCAACATTCCCAACAATTCAAATCAGTCATTTTTTTACGATGGCACAAGATGTCGGGTACATCTTAACTGTGTGATAACTAATCACAAACTTGGCTATACTATAATTTACAGGATTCGTTTCAAAACAAATTTTAGTTCAATTCAATTAAATTGACTTTCACGTTATTAATCACATAAAAAAATACACAAAAAAATGTTTTTCTCGCAAATTTCGGACAGCAATGCGTATGCAGTGTAACATTACACCCTACATGCCTCACATTACCCACAGGCCCCATACACCAGTTAGAGCTGACGTCAAATGATGTTATACGATCATGCGTAGATGTATTGTATTGTATTGTAATTGCTAATGAATTTAATTGACAGAACCTACCGAAACTGATGGTGCACTGTGCAGGGAGTCTGTTGCACAGAGATTGTAATGGAAACTTATTTTAATTACTGTACAGGGGATTACTGAGCGAGTCAATGGGTGTTAATTTGGTATTGTGCAAGCAATCGGAGAATGTACGTGGTGTGTAACATTGATACTTATGATTGGGAATTGGAAAACATGCTATATAATATAGCAACCTTTGTTTGAAAAGTAACGGAACATCGTTTAACTGTCGGTGAATTTAAGATGATAATAGCATATAATTTATGTTTCCTGTGTTCATGCTTGAAATTTGCATGAACAATTGTGTATATAGTTGTAAAATATACAGCTTACGTAAGTCCTGTTCTTTAAAATGGCTATCATTTACTAAATTGTATTTTACTTAATTGCAGAAGCAACTGAAATTTTCAAATGGTTACAATTTTCAATAATCTAATTATTGTCCAATCATTTCACAGGTTTTTGTCATGTGTATGAAGAACGTGTTAAATCACAGCTTTGTGGAAAATTGATATCAAAGTCCACAGTTGATATGAAATTGTATGGATATTAACAAAAGGGGAATGTAACCAGCAAACTTCAATGCGTGACCTCAAAGGTCAATCGGTGTTAATAATAACACTGCCTAAGATGTTTTTGCCTGATTACCACAGTCGTACTTCAGCTTATTAAGCAATCAAAAGTTATCACAACTACTTGGAGAATGTTCAATGTAAATTTTTAATAAGCAAGTCTTGCTCATTCGGGGTCAATATGCAAATGAAAGGTCAACCATACATTGGCGACTCTAATTTTAATAATTTTTTTTACAAAAGACACTGTAAATGTACACAATTCTATTAAAACACTGAAATTTGGCGGAAAGGTGTATTAAACTTTAACGTCAATAGTGCTGTAAAAAACAAAATTTGCAGTGTATGCAAAATGCCTTTTGTTTTCAGGTAAACTGAATACATGTATATTGATTGAACATCACTAGTGCCGTCAATTTGACGCCAAGTTAACCCACGTATTTTAACAAAATATGTTACTATATGCATTACTATTTTGTTCAAATTACATTGTAAATATACCAAATTCCGTTAAAACACGGAGACTAAATGTACACAATTTTCTTAAAACACAGAACTTGGGCGGAAAGTTGTATTAAACTTTGAGAGTGCTGTAAAAAAAAGCAATTACAGTACAAAAAGTAAAATTCTGTAAAATTACAAATAGGTTTTTAAAAAGTATACCTTATGAATGTAAAACCTAACTTGGATTATTTGTTATAGTACAATGATTTGTACTAAAATAGATGTAATAGATACGGAGTCCCATTTAGTTAAATGTGGCTCGCTACATTTTTCATTTCAGTTTGTTATTCAGTTGTATTATGGTTTGAGCGATACAAAATGTATGAGAAAGAGTATTATTTAACATAAAAAAAACAAACAAAAAACAAACAAATACTTTACTGGACTGCAAATAAATGGCAGTCTGAAGCATACTGTAAAATAATGGCTCTTGGTGTGCTGACATTTTCAAGTAAAGTGGTATTTTGTATCATTTTCCAACGCTGGTCGGCCGACCGGCGCTGGAAAAACCAAACATTTAAAGCTAGTTTCCATATTTAAACATCAGCAATTTGTAGACTTTGTAGCAATGACCACTATATTAAACTTGCATAAGTATTGTATTTTCTGATAATTATTGATAAGCTTTTGCTATAAATCTCAACATGTCTCTATGTTCACTGACAGATCTACTTTTATCCTCTTTTATTGATTTACACTAAATTTAAATTTTTTGATTAGTTTATTCCTTAATTTCTCGGTGTATTCCACCTTTAACCCCCCCCCCCCAGCTTTATTGCATTTTTACACCGGATCACCATTAATTTACGTGTCGATTCTGCGTAGCCGAAGGCGCGCTTACCTACGTGCCGTTGACGGCGCCCTTGGCAATTCCGCTTCTCCAAATTGATACCTATATTATACCTTCCCCTCTCTAGTTTCTTTGTTCGAACCTTCAATGTATCGACTAACTGCTGACAGTATGGATAAGTGAGTGCTTTTCGTGTTTTTATAGCCATTTCTCAAATTGAACGCCCCGCCCATAAACATTTCGGCGAAAATGCATAATGTCCATTGTTAATTTCGCAAGACAATACCCCTAATATACTCTTGTGGTTATTAAAAGTAATAAATGGCATCAAGTGAAGTTGGATTTATAGCAATCTCAGTATTTTTTTAAAGACTGTTACAAAACCACACGGGACATGATGTTTGGCCTCAATGTCTGGATCTGTTGGCATGGAACTACTGACCTCTACACATGGACAGATCATCATTTTTTACGCTTGAGGTCGGCGCGAACTGGAAGTGCAACATGGCGGACCCACGACGCCACTCTGTGAGCCAATTGTCCAGGTGTAAGGTTCAGTGGGTACGGTACGTATGACGTAATGTTTATAAATACAAAATGTACAGAGTAAATCCTTTACACCTGAACATTTCATTGGCTCACAGAAGTGACGTCTTGGGTCCGCCATGTTGCACTTCCAGTTCGCGCCGACTTCAAGCGTTAGCAAAGCAGAATATGGACAATGGTCCGTCCAGGTGTAGAGGTCAGTGCATGGAACCCAGAAAATCGCTGTCAATGGGTGCACCACCCTAATTGAAGGGAGAATGTCTACGTGAGCTCATTAGCATGAAATGTGCCCCCCCCCCCCACAATTTCTTTTGAAAAAGGAGGCCGTTTGGTGAAATTAATAGTATGGTTGTGTAAATATAGCATAGGATCAACTCACTGGTTTTTGAGCTTCAATCTAAAAGGCAGACTTGACAAAATTACGGTTGAAAATGGGTCCTAATTGCCATAGAACGTGGAGGGATGCCATTTGTAAAATGGCTGCGTGCAGGCTGGGAGAGTATCACTTTTCAGGAGGCGAGTTTCTTTTGGTGTGAATATTACAAAATATAATTGGCTAACCCACCCAAAATTGAAAAGAAATGAAAAGATAAAGGCCTAAACAATAATCTGATTGTTGTTTGATAAACCCCAGTGATGTAGGTTTGCATGAAACTTGGCCCTGAACTTTGTTGATTTTACACTGTTTTCAATGGGGCTTGAATTAGGCTAGTGCACCCCAATGCTTCTGAGATTGGATTTGGTCGATAGCGACCTCTATCGGCGAAGCTTCTCGTTCGTGCCTGCTTGGGGACATAGACATAATACAGATTCAGTATTGTGCCCAGGCTAAACAAGTCCTTCACTCTGCCTAACAAAACACTTTGTACAAATCGACCACAACGAGTTTCGTTTATCTATATATTAAACAAATTCCCGCTAAAAACGTTTTAAAGCGCCTCTCGCACTATGTCCGTTTATGTTCTGTATTGGGATCGCGGATGTCTTCTCACTGCGAAGGAAAGTACAGTGCGGAAAGGGATGTGACAAGACGGAAATAAGGATGGGAAGAAATTGGGTGTGGAGTCCACAGGGCGTGGAAACTGAGACACGGGGACTTCAATCGACATTATACTGGTTAAAATAAAAGTCACTATAATCGTCAATTCGTCTCAAAATAATTAAACTGGGGCTTATTTGCGAACGTCTACACGTGTATATGAAATTTGATTGTAGATTATCCTCTATAGAGCGATACGGCACAACCCGAGTGTTTTGAAATTGTAAACATTATCTAAATATTATTCAGGAAAACACAAATTTGCGTCTCGTGTGGTTAATTTATTTAATTACCTCCATGCGACACTTTGCCTCCCAGCCAGTTTTAAGCATTATTACAAGAACCTGATATTTTAATATTTTATGGTACATGTGGATTTGGGAGAAAAAGGAAGAAAAACAGAAGGGAAGAAAAGAAGTAAACTAATGTTCATTTACTTTTTTAAATATTTGTTTTAATTAATGTTTTTACTGTTTAATATTTCTACTTTACACTTTCAAATGTTTGTTATTGCTGGGCACCAGTGATCTACTGAAAGGTTCCCCAGGGTGAATAAGAAAAAGAAAAAAAAGAAAAAAAAAATCTTTCTTGGTTTCCCTCATTCTATTTCTTTCCAGACAATCATTCTCCTCGGGATTTTTCCTAAAGAGTTTATGGGTATGAATATAATAATTGTATCAACCCTCACCATGAGTGATGCATATTACTCTGACGTCATAATGGCGTCATCAGGTATCAAATCACAAGCGATTTTCGTTGAAAGAAAAAAACTACTTCTTATACTTGTAACTCTTCAACAAAATGCTTGGCGAGGGGAAGAATGGCTCGGAGGTAGGGTTGAAGGATTAAGATATATGATATTTATTCAAGTCTGCAAAAAATCAAACGGGAACAATAAAACATTAAGTTAACAGTGGAAAACTTATTTCATAAAATAGTTTTCGTGATTCAACTTAACAGTTCCTTATACTTAGTTAATAATTAAAGCACTGACAAAAATACAATTGTAACCGTACTAAAGCGCGTTTCCAGTATATAAATTATAATCCAGACTTCGCAGACAGAAATGTAACTTCCACAGTTGCGCTGAACCCAATTGAAATCAAGTCGCTCTGGAGTCGCTCTAACAACTCCTGCAGTCGATCGTTTGCCGTTTGGCGCGCCTTGTCACCCTTATTTCAGACGTCGGACTTAATTCACTCATTTGGTTCAGCGCGATTGTGGAACGCCTGTCTGAACCGAGCGTTACAACTTTTTACCCCAACAAATCCATAGAAACATCAGTATTGCAATAACGCCTGTAACACGTGTGACAGTAACACATGCATCCTGTGAAAAGTCATTATGTAGGCCCAAAAGAGAAGGAGGCCAAGGACTGTGCATGGCACGCCGGGTGACACGGGTTGACCTATCGACTCTCCCCTCACGGGCAACTTTCTGAACTCTACCCTAAAGAAAGTTACAGATAATTAAGTACAGGGTGAGTCAAAAATAAAGTGACCGGAGTAGTCGTCGGAAAATGATATAAAAAATACAACTTTTATTGAAAATGACAGCACACAATAATGGTGCCATGACTCATTCACCAACAGTCCAGTAGGTATTTCATAATAATTATTTTGGTAGTTTTTTTAAATTATGTTTGCACATGTAGCCTCTATTTTCTTTAATTTCATGGAATGACCCGTAAACATTGAACACTCGAAAATTATATACTTGCTTCTATATGATTTACCCCGTGTTGCTTTAACCAATCGCAATTCTATAATGCTATCCCATTTGGCATGTTTCCAAAGGCAGTATAAGAAGGAAAATGGTATTGATAGTCAAATTTCTATGGAAACTTTTTGTCCGGCAATCACTACACGTCATCGAGCGCCACGTCACCTAGTGAAAAGCACCCCACGCCCGCCCGATAAGCTCGGTGCACGGTACAACTTATAAGAGCACCCGAAACCATTTGCAAAAGTCACATTGGAGATTCTCCCACCGACCAAAACTTGCCATGATTACACTGGATCTGCAAAACCTACCCGGTTTAATTGCAAAGGAAATTTGTCAGAGACCAGACTGAATGATTCGATACTCGTTTGGGAGGACTGACAACGCATCAAAGTCACGGTAAGCATCCTGGCACAAATCTCTTGCTATATGTCAGAAAGTAACAGCTTACATTTTACATGTCCATTGTCTTAATGTACAGTTTATGAAACCAGATAGTAAACAGTATACAATGTATTAAACATGTCATGGCTATGTGATATAATGTTCAGAAGAAAATAGCCTTGAAGACTATGGTTGGACTTGGTGCATATAGTGACTCGACACTTGCTGGGGCAGCGAGTTCCACGGATGATAGCTGTAAGGTTGTACGGGTGGTGGGACGAATCATGTTTTGCTGTTGCCTCTGGTGGATGACTTTGCCGGGATAAGTTGGTTGTCAGCGATTTCAATGAGTTTATTGATGACCCCATACATCCTTGAGACTTTGGAAATAGCTCTTCGGTGTTGTAGAGATTCCCAACCTTAATACTCAGAATGGTGTTGACACCGCTATCTCTGGAGTAGTTATTCATGACGTACTGTGCGTCAAACAGATTCGAACATATTCGATTTTGAAGATATTCGAATTGGTGAATGGATCTCATGCACAGCTTGCACACTCTATGATAGGCCGCATAAAGCTAAGGTGTTGTATAGCAGCGGGTCAGTGACAGTTGCTCGTTGCGCTGTATAGAAACCTAGATATTTCATGCACTTATCATTGAAGGTGGTGTCGATCGACATGTCTGTTCCATGATGACACATTATCTGTGATCTAATTACTTGGCTGATATGAACACTGCCTCTAGTGGATGGTCATGGACAGAGTAAGTGAATTTTACAGGTTTGCGGCGTTGGGTGCGTCGAGGTCCTGCTGGAGCCTGATGGCATCGTCGGTGTTGTGTATAACACGGTAGATAACACTGTCTTTGGCAAAAAGTCTGAATTCGAGATACTCTGGAGGCTTTAGAGATGCATCCTGGGGAAAGTCATTGTGTAGGCCCAAAATAGGAGGCCAAGGACTTGTACCCTGTGCATGGCACGTAGGGTAACACGGGATGACCTATTGACTCTCCCCTCACGGGCAACTGTCTGAACTCTACTCTAAGGAAAGTTACAGGTAATTAGTAAGTACATGGCGAGTCAAAAAGAAAGTGACCGGAAGTAGTCGTCGGAAAATTATATAAAAAATACAACCTTTATTGAAAACGACAGCACACCATAACGGTGCCATGCTTTAGACTGTCATTCACAAACAGTCCAGTAGGCATTTCATAATTATTATTTTGGTAGTTTAAAAAAATTATGTTTGCACATGTATATTTTTGTAATTTCATGAAATGATCCGTGAACATTTATATGGTGTTCCAAAGACGACAGATCGCCGTCGCCGTCGACCGTCGCCGTCGACGTCGACCGTCGCCGTCGACCGTCGACCGTCGACCGTCGACCGTCGACCGTCGCCGTCGACCGTCGCCGTCGACCGTCGCCGTCGACCGTCGACCGTCGCCGTCGACCGTCGACCGTCGACCGTCGCCGTCGACCGTCGCCGTCGACCGTCGACCGTCGCCCTCGCCTTTGCCGTCGCCGTCGCCTCAAGAGGGCGCAAGTTATTTTGTGTACATGCGGCTCTCCGATCTTGATTTGCGCGCGCTATCTTTTCTGCTGTTTCAGTCTTAATTCTAAGTGCAAACAAGAAGAAGAATGAGGAATTTTCGCCACAAAGTATATGTAAAGAAGGCGTGCAGGCAAGACGTACCTCAGGAGTCTTTGCCAAAATCGTTGTTACGTGAAGGGCGCCCCCATGAGTAACAAAACAAAAGCAGACTAAACAGCGCCCCCGGCGAGGGCGACGTCGAGGGCGAGGTCGACGGCGACGGTCGACGGGCGACGGCGACGGTCGACGGGCGACGGCGACGGTCGACGGGCGACGGCGACGGTCGACGGGCGACGGCGACGGTCGACGGTCGACGGCGACGGTCGACGGGCGACGCTGCATTAGCGTCGCCGTCGCCCCCGGCGTCGACGTCGCCTCATCAGGGGCGACGTCGACGGCGACGTCGACGGCGACGGCGAGGTCGACGGCGACGGCGATCTGTCGTCTTTGGAACACCATACATTTAACACTCTAAAATTCTATATACTTGTTTGCTTCTATATGATTTACCCCGCGTTACTTTAACCGATTACAATCACAATCACAATTCTATAATGCTAGGGCCTATCCTATTTGGCATGTTTCCAAAAGCCGTTTCTTTTCAACTTGTGAGCCGATTCCAAGCCCTTATAAGGAGGGAAATGTTATTGATAGCCAAATTATGAAAACCTTTTGTCCGGCAACGAATGAAATCACTTCAGGTCATTGAGCTCCTGCGATTTGGATAGGCCTATGCGTGTTTTATTATCTTTCGGGTCTTTTTGTGAAAAGCACCCCACTCCCACCCGACAAGCTCGGTGCACGGTACAACTTATAAGAGCACCCGAAACTATTTGCGAAAGTCACATTGGAGATTCTACCACCGACGAGAACTTGCCATGATTACACTGGATCTGCAAAACCTACCCGGTTTAATTGCAAAAGAGAATTTGTCAGGCCATCAAAGAGACCAAACTGAAGGATTCGGGACTCATTTGAGGGGGCTGACAACGCATCTTGTTACAAATCTCTTGCTAGTATTATGTCAGAAAGAAACAGCTTTATAGCCTACATTTATATACATGTTCATGTAGAAACCCATAAACTGAGTAAGTCTAAGCATTTGCATGTCAACAAATGTTATGATAACCCCGTAAATCTAATCTAAAACAATCGCCATTATCTTAATGTACAGTTTATGAAACCAGATAGTAAACAGTATACAATGTATTAAACATGTCATGGATATGCGATATAATGGTCAAAGGAAAATGAACCAATTGTGATTGCTTTAGAACACTGAACATTTTACCTAACAATGCCTTGTAAAACGGGTAATATACGTCAGCTCGTCGTTAGAATTGTACAGTCGCTTGATTTATAAGGCATCCCTTTCAAGCTTTGTTTCTGCCAAATTTGCCACATAATTCTGTTGAAATACAGCTTGTACATTGTCGATGAGTTGACTGGTGCCTCTTGGCAATAGACTGTAAAAGTATTATCATTTTACGTTCACTTTTTCTGCGAGTTTCTCGGTACCAAACACTGACTAGTCTAGTCACAGACTCCCGCGTTTGAATTTCCCAACTGTTTATGTGCGTTTCGTTGAACAGAAGTTGAGGTCAGCCAATTTAATGTTATTAGTAAAACAAAATCGCAGTGTTTTAAACATGTTGAAAGTTGGTATCCCTTTTTGTTCACAGTAGGCCTACCCATAACAATACTATTGCAATTGATAGGATTGAGCCCAGTCATGATGCAAAAGAAATGCAATTTATTTTTAGACGTAGAGATCGTTATTCATGGTGCCCGGATCTCGGTAGATTTTGAGGTCAACTTACACGCTCTATTGGCATAGTCCTGATCTGCTTGCTCGGCTTGAACTTGGGCCTATAGTTGTTTTTCTTGATGTGAAAGTACCACATGCCCACCTTGACCAACCTGGGTTATACATGTATAGGTTGGGGAGGAAACCTGCAATAAATTAAAGACAAACGTGAAAGGAATCTGGCATCCTAGATGTATATAAACACGTATTACGTGTATATAAACATGTATACCATCCCCATGAAGGTCAGTCATAACTTTGAACTGAGAAACAATTTCAGTTTTGTTAGAAAATACTTCGTTAGAAAAGTGTACTTTACACTCTATCGGGGGACGCATAACCCGCCTTCGTCTTGTGTGCTGTGCGTTCCTCTGGTGTTAACAATGTCATATCTCATCACAGCAGTCAATATTTGTTAATTATTATTACTGTGCAGTTTGTATTATTCTCATGTTATCACGTCATGAATATTTCACGAGGCAATATTGTGGACCGCCATATCTCAACAATATACGTTTCCATGCAGTTCTTTGCTCATTTCCTCATATTGGACTGAAGGCGCTTCCTCGTGCCAAGGTCATACGTTACCCTTACTCCAGGTTGTACCGGCAGTGCAATTATGAAAGATTATAATTTCAATTAATCTGATTCACAACTTTAGCGGCAGTGAATGAGTGAGATAATTTTATTTTAAAAGTGACCAGTCGTGGCCTTTTTTTTTGCAGGGGATCAGACCCGTCAGATTTTGTTAATGTGGATCCGCGCCCGCCAGTTTATTTTCATGCGCACCTGTCCTACATTAATACCCATTGACTTGATTTGTTTCGTTTCGTGAGGAATAGGTTTACTTTTTTTTATCTTCTTTTGTTATTGTTGTCTTCCTCCCTGGGAAAGTATAGTACGTGGAACAAATTCTGTGCACACGGGGAAACGTAATGCTCAAATTGGCTTAGAAATAATTGTATACTCATTGTTGTCCGTCGCAGGCAATCGGCTGTTTTTGTTGTTATGTAGGTCTATTCAATGATAATAACACCCCATTTGTTGGTCCTCGGCACAAAAGTAGAATCAGCGAATATCCTAGGAAGCCAGCAACGAGTAACAAACAGCGAGTGCGATAATTGTATTACTGACCAGTTTGTTTCTTATCTTGCGCATAAGTGTGCACCTATCCTTCAATAGAACTTTATTAGGGTGAGCCAGCTTGAAAATACAATGATACAACAAACATGACAGCAAAGTTACAGCAGATTAACAATCTTGAACAAACGAATGGCAGTATTTAGGAGAGGGGTATATACATTAGGAAGTTTAAACAAATGTTACTTATGACACAAATATTGATTCCCATAATTAAAGTCAGTATCCCCCATTTTGTGGTCCCAACCCCGTTTAACGTACATTTAAGACTACGAAATACGGACTCGCTGGTTGTAGCCTACCGCGCATGCCTAAAGAAGATAATTAGGAGATTGACTGGTCACATGAGAAAGATTAACCAATAATAAAACCTGAAAGTTGTTGGCGCACTCCTGGACTCCTCTAAAAAAAATAAGTAAATTAGCATGTAAAGGTCGTAGTTTTTGTAATTATTGTTTGTTACATTGGATTCTTGAGAAAATCACACGCTGAAAAGGCCTTTGTAAAATTGTTACTAACCTCCCCATTTATGGAAACTGAAAAATTGCAAGACGTGAACGAAAAATATATCGTACCAATAATGACCTCTCATTTCCGAAAATCAAAAGTACATGTACAGGTGGAGTCGTGGAATCGGAGCACTCTAAGATAAAAATTCATGAAATAATGTTGAGGCGGCCATTAGGTTAACAACTAAAATAGGAGACTAAAATGTATTTTGTGAGACACAATTTTGTTTAATTGAGGGACTTATTTTCATTTACAAACAAATCTACAATGATCGTGGATAAGAACTGTTTTAAAACTTGATCGAAACGAGCCTTATAATTATACAATCCATCTGATGTACTTGGGTAAATCGCGTCGTTGATCATTTGTTTTCGTTCTCGCGCCAGTACGCGATGTGAAAACAAACGTGATCGAATAAGGAGACCTATAACGAAAATCCGGGGGTAAAAGTCGCAAGTAAAATTAGTTTTTACCCATTTCCAACTGATTTCTCATCATTATTTTTCTTGAGGAATGCCAAGATAACATTAAAACATGAATGTTTCTCGAGGGAGAGTACGCTTAGAAATCATTAATTCAAAAATTATAGCAAGAGAAAGGGCAACCCGCGAGTAAAATGCCCGTATACAAGTCACGGAGGGTATGGAAGCGCAAAGACAAAATTGGGCACGTTCAGGCTCTATAGGGAAAAAGAGTCAAATTTTCACAAGAGTCAGATTTTCATACGACACCCAGTTTATACTTACAAACGATTGTTATTATTTCAGGTTCATCACCCTGACGTCCGACTTGAATCACAAAGATGCAGCAAGACCGACCTGGCCAGCGAGGTAAAGCGATGATCACGGCCGAGGAGTACAACCACTCACTCGGTAAACTCGTCAGCACGAAGAGGAAGGCGAAACCATGTCGTAAGGCGGCATTCATGACCGTCTTTCCAGTCAAAGCTCGGCCAAGACTCCACTCTAACGAAGAGGGAGCATCTGCCATGCCACTGAAAGTGACACCAATTACACAGCCGGAGCATAGCAACACTCCAAAAGCAGAAGAACCAGCTAGCAAAGCGGAAATAGGAAGGTATACAGGGCAATTTCTTTGAATCTGAATCAACCAAATCATTATAACCTAAACGACAAGGTAGTATCTTTGTGTCCTATTTCTTGACGTACCCGATTGGGAATTATGTTTTTTCAGCTCTTCAGAGCACAACCCAGCCAAACATTCTTAGTAGCGTGTTCATAATTCCTTGTTGATCAAAGTCTCATTCGTTTCCTCATGCCCACCTCATTTCACAACTGGGCGAACAATTCACAGCAGCCTTCACTCTGTATCTAAAATAAATTACAAATTACAACTAATAAAAATAGGATACCGCTGCTCTGTGATATAGAAAATGTGATATAGAAATCCGAAATCCAGCTGAATTGAAACAAGAAGATTACCAGAGAGTTGTTGCTTCATCTCATCCAGGATTGTTTATTGTGTATTCACTTTACAGTCCCGTTGAAGCGTTGAAGTCCAATGGATGAGCAGCAATTAATTATAATTTGATTACAATTGTTTTACAGCTTTGTGACCTACTGTCCCTTCGCGACCATGGGATACAGCAAGACCAGAACATCCAGCTTCGCGCTGTCGGTCTGTTGGGTGGTGGTTTAGGTAACTACAGTATTGATGCAATGGGTTATCTCAAAAGTCGGTTAAATTGGCGGTTTAACTAACATTCTCTTTTCGAAAAGGAGGGGAAACTATTCTCCAATTTCAGAATCGGCCCTCGAAAATGTCATAATATAAGAAACCTACAGAAACGACGAACTTCAATTATCTTAAATACGTGAATAGCTGCAAGAGTCATAAATGTTTGATCAGTCAATATGGTTCCTTTCACAACCACACGTCACTAAAGATAATTACCACATGATGTTACTACTTATCATTGCCTCTCGTCATGCAAACCGTCAAATCTCGTTCAATATACGGGCTTGTAATCTTTAACCACTGGGTTCAAAGACGTTCACGTTCGTTTAAAGCCCCTCATGTAAACTCCCTCTGAAGATGATTGATGTGAACTGTTATATGGTTTTGCATTCCAGAAGAGGACAAGTCGAGAAGCATTTACTTCTCAGAATTGTCAGAAAAACTTGGACAAGGCTGGAAGATGCTCGGCAGAAAGTTGGAATTCAATGATGGACAACTCTACCAATTCCAAGAAAACGACAGAGGGAACTTAAAGGAACAAATCTACCAAATGTTAGTTGCCTGGTGGCAGAAACAAGACAACCCCGCAGATGCTCCTGAGAAACTGCGAGACGCTCTAAAAGATGTGGGCCGTAGTGATCTGGCATCACAAGTGTCAGGTATGAAAGCTAATCAAAACAGTCAAATAGCTTATTCTTGCCAACAACCGCCACCCTAGCACCCCCCCCCCTGGAAATTTGGCAATTGGAGACAATAATTGGTTGCTCGTGTGAACCATGTATGAGACATAAGACATGAGACAAGCTTTCTCAGTGGCTTGCTGTCTTTTACTGCAATAACACTGAATCAACCCAAAACAGGAAAGACAAGAGAGAAGGGAAAAACACGCCGATTTGTGCTGGACTTGAATGACTATTGATGTTTCTGCATGTCTGACATGAAACAGGTCTGTACTTATAAGGCAGAAATAATCATTCAATAGCCATTCAAGTTTAGCACCAAACACCGTGTTTTTCGTTCTCCTTCACTTTTTTCTCCCCCTCTTTGAGCGGTTCAGTGGAGTTTTGGTTAAGGACAGTAAGCCAATTAGCAAAAGACACCGAAATACCTTTCAAAATGACCAAGTGAGAATTTTAAATTAGGTCTAATAGGGCACAGTGGAGCCTATTCAAAGATTGCAATCAAAATACATAACATGGTTCATTTACGGGAAACAAGCTCCGCCTTTTCTAGGCGAATGTGTCTATAGTCAGATTTTTGTTTGTATTTTCATACCTTTTTGTTTAGATTTGCTAAACTATACATTTTTGAAAACGTTAGAATATAAATAACACTAAAAAACAATGATTGATTTTTTTCAGGGTCTTTATGGTGGCCATTTTGGATTTTCAAAATGGCATTTTTGATGACCTCATGATGACGTCGCATATTTTTAACAATTTTGATGTAAATGTAAATGAACCATAACCTATTACAAAAATAATTTTATATGAATAATGTTCCTCTGATGAGATATGGCATAAAGGTCCAACAAATTAAAAACAAACTTAACAAATCACGTGACCTCACCATGACCCACGATAACGTCCTCACGACACAAACGTTTCGAGAACCGTGGATGAACAGTGTGCCAAGTCTGGAAACGATCGGATTATTTTAGTAAATTACCAAAGTGTTCCAGTGGAACAAAACGTGTACAAACCATAGGGAAATATATTGTGTAATTAAGATACCGTATCTAAGATGACCGCCATAGAGTCTGTCAAGGCAAATAAAAACTTCTTTTTTTTTCAGACAAGTATATCTTAAATTAAAAAAAATGTGTGGTTTTCCTAATCTCCAATAAAGTAAACGAAACTTTCAAACTGTACATTATGAACTGAACTACTACAAGAATAATTCAGAAATTGAGTTCATCAGCAAATAAATTGTTAACAGCAAATTACAGACAGGTTACTCGCACGAACAGTGGTTCAAATGTTTGGTAATGTCACAGGTCAAACATTTCTACTCTTAAGGTTTAATGATTATTGCTGTGCTGACTGTCTGGGGTCCTGTTAAGATGATAAAGGCTGTATTTATCATGTTTGAGCAGCTAAATGAAATCGGGCCCGTATTCTGATGCTTGGATATTCCTTTGGATATAATGATCATAGTTTAAGCGATTGTTCCCCCAAATTATTGTTTACACAGGCATTGCAGAAACTTCTTTTGACGTTAACCAGTGTGCAAGAGAGTTGGCAGCACATTACCGGCAGACGTTAAAAGTGACGACACACCCTACAGAGAGACATAAGTCTAGAGACATGGATGACATCTACGTCAACCTACAACTATTGCAGGAGACCAACATACCAACTCCGGTCTCTTTGTCTGAGACAAAGATGCAGGTAGAAACAGGTATCCAGTCGGAGCATTCGAAAGCCTCGCAAAGAGGTACCAACAAACTACCCGATTCACTCCCTGATAAGTTCAAAGGGATTCATGTCCAGAAGATTTCCCTTGACTCCTACAAAGACATGCTCGTGCTCGAATCAAATCGATTACTAATCAGAGCTGAGGCGGGTTTTGGGAAAACCACAGTACTTAAAAAGATTGGTTACGATTGGGCTGATCTCAAAACCAAGGGGGGTCTAACTGACAACCAACAACAACCTCAGCCTAAATCAGTTCTTGACAAGTATGAGCTTGTCTTTGTGGTAGAGGCCAGACGAATGGGTCACAAATTCGACATCATTGACGCCATTTTCTCTCAAATTCTTACAGACAGCAAACTGAAAAAGACGGGCCTAGAAAAATACATCCAGGAGAACCAAGAGCGCGTATTAATTCTTCTGGATAGCGCTGATGAGATCTCTATGCAAAGAGTAAAAGACGCGCGGCAGTACAAGGAGGATAATGAGCTGGGCGGTATTGACTTGAACGATGTTCTATCGTTCAAATCACTTAAGTCGTGTAAGGTTATAGTTACGAGCCGACAGAAGACGGCAAATGAACTCCTGACTATGCATCCACACTACACGAAAATTAACATAGTAGGCTTTGACGAAAAAAACCGGGAAAACTACGTGAAGAAATACTTGAAAAGTTACGGACCAGTTGAACAAACCAGCTTCCTTGAAAAGATAAATCGATTAGAAACGTTACGTAGTTTGGCGGAGATACCGTTATTTCTGCGGCTGATGTGCGACACATGGGCAGATAAAGGAACACTGCCTGACCAAATAACTAACCTTTTTCAGGATAACATTCAGTTGCTTTTCCAGCATAAGGCAAGTAAGGAAACAGACCAGCAAGTTTCTGACACCCAGACATATGTTTCGAAACTTGGTCGGATAGCTCTTGAAGGGTTGTTAGATCCAAATGGAGAAAGACTTCATTTCATGGAAAATGAGATTGATACAAACGACCTGGATATTTTTGAGAGGGGATCTGATGTTGGCCTGTTGTCAAAAGGAAAGACATTCCGAGGTCTCGAGACGGTTTCGTACTTTTCGTTCCTCCACAAGACTTTCCAAGAGTACTGCGCGGCGGCATATCTGATAGATTTGTTAAGGACTGACAGAGAAGCCTTCGACCAATACTTGTCTCGTATATTTCATGGTGATGTGGAAAGCTTGGAATACGTTCTGCGATTCGGCTGTGGGCTAAACAAAAAAGCCGCTAAGGTGATTTTAAGGCGCTTTCGAGATCTCTTAAAGCAAAATGAACTGAACAAGTCCTTGCATAGAATTTCAATGTTGCTTCTATTTGAAGCTAAGTCAGAACCTCTTGTTAAGGAATATCTTGAGAATGGAAAAGTTGAGTTTCCATACGAACTGCAGGGTGAACTTTTAGTGGCGGCACACTTTTTCTTTGAGGTCGGGTCCAAACATGAATCACCGCACAAAGGAGAAATACAGAAAATTAGTGCTACATGTCGAGGTCTTGCTGACCTCAAACTTTTAGAAGATATAATGACACTCACAAAATGTAAGCCGTTAGTGAACCTTGTACTTCATGAAATCAGCTGGGATAGCTTTGTGGAGAACTCGGTTGCGATATTAAAACATCTGAAGTCTTTAGAGGTACATAACTGTGAATGGAACATTGTAAAACTGTTCGAAGTGTTATCAAGAACCAATACAAAAAGGGTCCAATTAAATGGCATCCAATTGCACGATACATTTCCTGAACAAAACATCAAACAAATTCCATCTCTGAAAGAATGTTACTTTTTTGAGTGTGGTCTGACAAACAGTGATATCGAGCCACTTTTCTCTCTTCTTTCATCAGCAGGCAGCATAAAGACAGTTGGTCTGAAAGGAAACAATTTGCACGGTTTGCAGCCTGCCATGATTGCTAGTGTCCCTTCCCTTGAAGAATTGTACCTATATGAAAGTAGTCTGACAAACAGTGATATCGAGCCACTTTTCTCTATTCTTTCATCAGCAGGCAGCATAAAGACAGTTGGTCTGAAAGGAAACAATTTGCACGGTTTGCAGCCTGTCACGATTGCTAGTGTCCCTTCCCTTAAAGAATTGCACTTTAATGAAAGTAGTCTGACAAACAGTGATATCGAGCCACTTTTCTCTCTTCTTTCATCAGCAGGCAGCATCAAGACAGTTGGTCTGCAAGGAAACAATTTGCACGGTTTGCAGCCTGTCACGATTGCTAGTGTCCCTTCCCTTGAAGAATTGCACCTTCATGAAAGTTGTCTGACAAACAGTGATATCGAGCCACTTTTCTCTCTTCTATATCATCAGCAGGCAACATCAAGACAGTTGCTCTGCAAGGAAACAATTTGCACGGTTTGCAGCCTGTCACGATTGCTAGTGTCCCTTCCCTTGAAGAATTGCACCTATATGAAAGTAGTCTGACAAACAGTGATGTTGAGCCACTTTTCTCTATTCTTTCATCAGCAGGCAGCATAAAGAAAGTTGTTCTGCAAGAAAACAATTTGCACGGTTTGCAGCCTGCCATGATTGCTAGTGTCCCTTCCCTTGAAGAATTGCACCTATATGAAAGTAGTCTGGCAAACAGTGATATTGAGCCACTTTTCTCTCTTCTGTCATCAGCAGGCAGCATAAAGGAAATTATTCTGAGCGGAAACAATTTGCACGGTTTGCAGCCAGTCACTATTGCTAGTGTCCCTTCCCTTGAAGAATTGCACCTTCATGAAAGTAGTCTGACAAACAGTGATGTTGAGCCACTTTTCTCTATTCTTTCATCAGCAGGCAGCATAAAGAAAGTTGTTCTGCAAGAAACCAATTTGCATGGTTTACAGCCAGTCAAGATTGCTAGTGTCCCATCCCTTGAAGAATTGCACCTACATGAAAGTAGTCTAACAAACCACTAGTGACATTGAGCCACTTTTCTCTATTCTTTCATCAGCAGGCAGCATAAAGAAAGTTTTTCTACAAGGAAACAATTTGCACGGTTTGCATCCTGTCACGATTGCTAGTGTCCCATCCCTTGAAGAATTGTACCTATATGAAAGTAGTCTGACAAACAGTGATATCGAGCCACTTTTCTCTCTTCTTTCATCAGCAGGCAGCATAAAGACAGTTGGTCTGAAAGAAAACAATTTGCACGGTTTGCATCCTGTCACGATTGCTAGTGTCCCATCCCTTGAAGAATTGTACCTATATGAAAGTAGTCTGACAAACAGTGATATCGAGCCACTTTTCTCTCTTCTTTCATCAGCAGGCAGCATCAAGACAGTTGGTCTGAAGGGAAACAATTTGCACGGTTTGCAGCCTGTCACGATTGCTAGTGTCCCTTCCCTTGAAGAATTGTACCTATATGAAAGTAGTCTGACAAACAGTGATATTGAGCCACTTTTCTCTATTCTTTCATCAGCAGGCAGCATAAAGACAGTTTTTCTACAAGGAAACAATTTGCACGGTTTGCAGCCTGTCACGATTGCTAGTGTCCCTTCCCTTGAAGAATTGCACTCTAATGAAAGTAGTCTGACAAACAGTGATATCGAGCCACTTTTCTCTCTTCTTTCATCAGCAGGCAGCATCAAGACAGTTGGTCTGCAAGGAAACAATTTGCACGGTTTGCAGCCAGTCACGATTGCTAGTGTCCCTTCCCTTGAAGAATTGCACCTTCATGAAAGTAGTCTGACAAACAGTGATGTTGAGCCACTTTTCTCTATTCTTTCATCAGCAGGCAGCATAAAGAAAGTTGTTCTGCAAGAAACCAATTTGCATGGTTTACAGCCAGTCAAGATTGTTAGTGTCCCATCCCTTGAAGAATTGCACCTACATGAAAGTAGTCTAACAAACAGTGACATTGAGCCACTTTTCTCTATTCTTTCATCAGCAGGCAGCATAAAGAAAGTTTTTCTACAAGGAAACAATTTGCACGGTTTGCATCCTGTCACGATTGCTAGTGTCCCATCCCTTGAAGAATTGTACCTATATGAAAGTAGTCTGACAAACAGTGATATCGAGCCACTTTTCTCTCTTCTTTCATCAGCAGGCAGCATAAAGACAGTTGGTCTGAAAGAAAACAATTTGCACGGTTTGCATCCTGTCACGATTGCTAGTGTCCCATCCCTTGAAGAATTGTACCTATATGAAAGTAGTCTGACAAACAGTGATATCGAGCCACTTTTCTCTCTTCTTTCATCAGCAGGCAGCATCAAGACAGTTGGTCTGAAAGGAAACAATTTGCACGGTTTGCAGCCAGTCACGATTGCTAGTGTCTTTTCCCTTGAAGAATTGCACCTTCATGAAAGTAGTCTGACAAACAGTGATATCGAGCCACTTTTCTCTCTTCTTTCATCAGCAGGCAGCATAAAGAAAGTTTGTCTGATAGGAAACAATTTGCACGGTGTGCAGCCTGTCACGATTGCTAGTGTCCCTTCCCTTGAAAAATTGCACCTATATGAAAGTAGTCTGACAAACAGTGATATTGAGCCACTTTTCTCTATTCTCTCATCAGCAGGCAGCATAAAGACAGTTGTTCTGCAAAGAAACAATTTGCACGGTTTACAGCCTGTCACGATTGCTAGTGTCCCTTCCCTTGAAGATTTTCACCTATATGAAAGTAGTCTGACAAACAGTGATATCGAGCCACTTTTCTCTCTTCTTTCATCAGCAGGCAGCATAAAGATGGTTTTTCTGAGAGGAAACAATTTTCACGGTTTATCCCAATTCAACATTGATCCTATCCCCTCCCTTCACGTAGTGTCTTTTACTGAGTGTGGTCTGCAAAACAGCGACATTGCGGCAATTATCGGATTACTGTTATCGCTTGGTCATGTGTCTGCAGTCAGATTGAGCGGCAACAATTTGCATAGTAACGTGGTAGAGGCGTTAGTGAGTGTTGTGCCTTCGCTGCAGTATTATAAGATTGGTACTGGCTACTGAGTGGTTACCGATGCGAGATGTAGCATAGAAAACACGTCGCAGTGACAGCCTGTGGTAGATGTGCCAAACAAAATAAGAAAATACAAAAATTAACTGAAAGCAAAACGATTTTTTTTGTCTGCGTCTTCGAAAAAATTGACTTTCAGGTCTCTGCCTTTTGATTCAGAAAATATCCATGACAAAATGTCACATTATCGAACATTAATCAATTTCATGAAATGTTTTATTTCTTTTCCTCAGCAACTCAATCCATCCTATACAAACGTTGGCTTGCGTGAACTTCGGCCCGATTTCACAGAAGCGTTTGAAGGTTTACACGCGGATAACTTTATTAATCGCGCGTTTAGCATGCGTTTAATTTTAATCACCGTTTCACGAGGCGCAACTGTCCGTGTGCGTCTAAATATTTGAACCGCCTGCGGTCAAATAACAAAAGAACACTTAAACGCTCGTGAGGGTATGTTTAAGTCGCGAAAACTAGTACTATCACAGATTGATTTGCACATAAATGAGTGGGCGTGTTAGCAAGCAGTAGGCCTAGTATGGATGCTCTGGCTATACTTGAGTTCGCCCAGGAAGAGGCCGCTGAAGAAGGGTTCAATGCCGCTCCACAACCTCAGGTGAGAGTTTTTCAGGACAGATTAAATCCACTTCAGAGATTCGACGACCGGAACTTTGTAAAACGATACAGAATATCGAAGGAATCATTCCATTGGCTTCTTGACCTGATTAGGGATGATCTACTAAGTGCCACCAGAAGGAGTCATGCCCTGACTCCCCTCCAACAGCTGTCGATTGCTCTCAGATTTTATGCAAGGGCTTCGTTTCAAATGGACATTGGTGATATGTGTGGTGCGTCGACCTCCACCGTCTGCAGAGTGGTTGCTCGTGTCACGGCGGCAATTTGTGGAAAAAACAGCATTTTATTCGTTTTCCAACCACACAGGAAAAGAGGAGAGAGATTATGGAGGGCTTTTATGAGATCATGCAGTTCCCCGGTGTGATCGGTGCGGTTGATGGTAGCCATATCGCAATTGTGAACCCTGGTGGTAGGTTTGCCGTACGATACATTAACAGAAAAGGATATTCTAGCTTGAACTGCCAATTAGTTTGTGATCACCGCCTTCTATTCACGAATGTCGTGTCTCGTTGGTATGGGTCTGCTCATGACTCGAGAATATTTGAGGAGAGTCAACTATTTCGTCGATTTAGAACGGGGGAATATCAAGGGATCTTACTTGGGGATGCAGCCTACACTTGTCGGCAGTTTATGCTCACGCCTGTACGTAACCCGAGAACACCTGCAAAGACTCGCTACAATGCTGCACAGAGGGCAACAAGAGGAGTGATAGAAAGAGCATTCGGCATCTGGAAAAGGCGGTTTCCATGCGTATCGAAGGGAATGCATCTGAGGTGTTCAGTAAGTACACTACCTTCATAGGCTACTGAAAATGATAATTGTATGCACTATTGAAATCGACAATTTATTACACGATGATTGACATGTACATTTGTACGATTATGATTCTTTATTTCAGTTGCAGCACAACATGGCCATAGTAGTTGCAACAGCATGCCTTCATAATTTGGCAAGACGAATGAACGACCCTCTCCCCCCGCCAGATGTTGATATTCCAGTACAGCCCGATGAAGACCCAGAACAAATGGTGAATAACGTTGAAGCAGACTTGCGAGGAAACTTATTCCGTCAGAGATTCATCACCCAACATTTCAACAGGCAAGATACCAAAATGGTCTCTAATTATACGCCCACGGAGGGTTCAGATGGAAAAACATATAAATACATCCAACGCCATATCTAACTTAGTTTGAATCAATAATTCCAGGACATTGGCCAGAAAATAATGTTGAATGTTTGTACCAGTACTACATTATTATCAAAAGTAGGATATGGCTGTATCTGTGTTTGCATCTGAACTATTCATACATCTGACATCTGTTACAGATCAATACGCATTCGCTTGAGTTGTTCTTTGTAAACTTCTGTTTTGGCTTCGTAGGCTTTCCTTTTACAAATCGCAGCTTCTTTCTGGAGCTGAATTAAACTCATTTTTGCCTCGTGCTCCTCTTTCAGATAAGACAGTGCCTCGGCAGTCTTCTGTAGCACTGGACCTGACGATGACGCCGACCTGCCTTCATCTTGTTGCCTGGTAGATTTAGAGCAAGACTGGCCTTTTCTGGGAAAGAAATGTATAAATCAAATAAATGAAATGAATGCATACATTAGTTGCTTGGTTCCATTTCTTATTGGGTGTCTACAAAACTAACACCTAAGACCTAACACCCAAAACTAAGACCCACAGAAAATGTCTGGCAGTTTCCATATTATATGATATGGGAACTGCCAGACAGTTTCTGTGGGTCTTACTTTTGTAGTGGGTGGGGTCTTAGTTTTGTAGTTAGGTCTTACTTTTGTAGACACCCGTTTCTTATTCACTTAATAGAGGGGTATTGCAAGGCCACGTTTGTCGTTTACATGTACGTTTACATTTTCTGAACATGCTACCGTGAGTGAGAACTGCATTTTTACTCTTCACCGATAATGAAAGCACAAATGAATGTATGGAATCACCACGAATGCCGAGGATGAAACTATTTTGGTGAAGGATGCGTGTGACGTTAGCATCTTGCTCACGTCCACCGGACACACAAAGAAAGTTTGACTTACTGTAGCTCTCTGGACTTGGGTTGGCTATCCTTAAATTCTTCTAATGGCACATCTGCGACATGATGGTCCTGAAACATGTCAAACTCATCCGCATAAGTATCGCCGGCGTCCTGGTCATTGCCACTTGTGCTGAAACCGGAAATTGTTGTTGTATAACTTACAGAAAATAAACTGGGCAGCTTGTAATACCATAATGGATGTTCATTTTCAATTATCGGAACAATCTGTATTATTTTCTAATAAAAGGGCCCTTAAGGAAATGAAACAGTTAAATAAAAATTACCTTGGCTGCATCTTGTCAATTGCTGCAGTTTCAACGTCATCGTCAATTGCAGTAGGCCTATTTTGCGTCGTGGCGTCATCATCCACGTCATTGTGGACCTGTTCCAGGTCGGCTGAAATAATGGCCAATACAGCCATTATTTCCTCACCAAGGTCTTCAACTTCTGCCTGTCCCCCACCTGTCTTGTGTAGGTCCAGCTTTTTCTCTCTCGCCATCTTTTTCGCCTTCAATTTCATGCGTCTCCATAACTCACGTAATTCCTTAGCTGAAGATTTGGCCCGCTCTGGGAAATTGGCTACCATTATTTTGGCGATGTCCTCCCATGCTTTCTGTTTTTTTGTCAGTGCGAAAATATCACTCCTCTTGTCTTCTACGACCTTTTCGTGGATCTTCACGGCCTCAATGAGACCCATTCTTTGAAGCGAAGTGAAATTCTCCCCACGTTTTTTGGCCGACATGTCTGTGCGAAATGTGTGTCCACAACGCAACTACCCTTACAAACGGGGTTATTAACCGGTAACGACTATTGTAAATGCCCATTATGCAATGGCATGTTGTCCTAATTTGACCGCACCTGTTTAGTCTGAGGGATAAACGCAAGGTTATCCGCGTGCAGCTAAACGTGCGATGATCCCATCTCGTGAAATGGCGTTTAAACGTTCGTTTAGCTGTCCGCGTACAACGGCATTTTAACATGCGTTTAAAAATTAAACGCATGTTACTTATACGCACGCTAAAATGCTTCTGTGAAATCGGCTGGAAGTATTTACCAACTAAGTCACACAAAAGCTTTTTATCAGGTTCCTGCAGAAAAACACTTATTTTCCCACCAACACTGTCTGTAGGATTGCAAGATAACCAACACACGTCCGGATGTTTTTTTCGAATTAGCTAAATACCTCCAGTTTGTTTTGTTTTTTTAAACGGTAAAATAGATTATTATAGGAGTTTGCAGTAGCAGGTCATCGTGTTGCTCCTTATGTTTCAGTAAAGCAGTTTTCATTAAGCAGGAAGTTGTTGCTTCGAATTACGCTCTAACAACAGTCCCGCGGGGTATACAGTGTAACATTACATAAGTATGTCAAGGTAAAATCTCGTAAAACTACAAACAACTGCCTCACACAACCCACAACCCATTTTGCAGATACACCATTTGCAGCAGACGTCACATCTGACGGCAGGTTTTTGTTCCTCTGCGTCTACGCATGCGCGTAAACTAATATTGTATTTATTATTGTCAACGGATTTAATTGACACAACCTGCCGTTAGTGAGGGCGCACTGTGCAGTGAGTCTAATGAAAACGCATTGATAATTATACTGTACAGGGTATCGCTATTTGGGAGTCAATTTAGTATTGTATAGAAAACAAATCCAGAGAATGTACGTGCTGTGCAACATTGATACTAATGATATGGAATTCAAAAACTATATTATAACATAGCAACCTTTGTTTAAAAATTACGAAACATCGTTTAACAGGGGAAATAGCATATATTCCCCCTATGTTCATGGTTAAGATTTGTATGAACAATTTTGTATATAGTTGTAAAATAAGAAAAACAAAAAAAATAATGTTAGTACAAGTGGACTATTTTAGTACTGGACGTAACATTATTTTAGTACTGGACGAATATGGTACACTGTGACCTGTTCTGTAAAATGGTTATCATTTACTGAATTGTAATTTACTTATCTGCAGCAGCAGCTGAAATGTTTAATGGTTACAATTGACAATATTCTAATGATTGTCAAATCGTTTCACAGGTTTCTAACATGTGTATAAAGAATGTGTTAAATTACAGCTTTGTGGAAAATGGCTATCAAAGTTATAGAAGTTATCACAACTACTTCTAACCCATACGCTGAGGAAACAACAAGTGTAAATGAGCAAGTTTTGCTCATTCGGGGTCAATATGCAAATAAAAGGTCAACCATGAATTGACGACTCTAATTTTCCATATTTCTTTTAGAAAAAGACACTGTTAATTTACAACATTCTATTAAAACACTAAAATTTGGCGGGAAGGTGTATTAACTTTAAAGTCAATAGAAAAAAATACAATTTACAATTTAACGTCAAGTTAACCCACGTATTTTAACAAAATATGTTACTATATGTATTACTATTTTTTACAAATTACACTGTAAATATACTAAATTCGGTTAAAACAAGGAACAATTGTAATTTGAACATCAAAAGTTCTGTAAAAAACAATTACAGCACAGATCTGTTAAAAAAATATTGTCTATAAAATTATACCGTATGAATGTAAAACCTAGCTTGAAATATTTTTTGAAGTACATAGATTTGTACCAAAATAGATGCATTAGATACGGAGTCACATTTAGTTGAATGTGGCTCGCTACATTTTTCATTTCAGTTTATTATTCAGTTGTAGTATGGTTTAAGCAATACAAAATGTATGAGAAAGGGTATTATTTGAAGGAAATATACAACATTTGCAAACGTACACAAAAATAAATTCCCAAATTATCATCAAATACTTTACTTCACTGATAGGCAATGGTAGTCATTCATAAATATTTGTTTAAATGTTTTTACTGTTTAATATTTCTACTTTATACTTTCAAATGATTATTAGTGGTGGGCATCAGTGATCCACTGAAATGTTTTCCCATGGTAAATAAAATAAAATAAAATTAATCTTTCTTGGTTTCCGTCCTTTTTCTTTCCAGACAATCATTCTCCTTGGGATTTCTCCTGAAGAGTTTATGGGTATAAATGTAATAATTGCATCAACCCTCATCATGAGTGATGCATATTACTCTGACGTCATAATGGCGTCATCAGGTATAAAATCACAAGCGATTTTCGTTGAAAGAAAAAACTACTTCTTATACTTGTAACTCTTCAACAAAATGCTTGGCGAGGGGAGGAATGGCTCGAAGGTAGGGTTTAAGGATTAAGATATATGATATTTTATTCAAGTCTGCAAGGAATCAAACGGGAACAATAAAACATTGAGTTAACGGTGGAAAACTTATTTCATAAAATAGTTTTCATGATTCAACTTAACAGTTCCTTAAAATTACAGAAATGGTGAATTGTATGCACCATTTGCAAATAACAATTACATTTAAATGTGTGTAAATGCCTTTTTGAGTACAATCTTTTCTCAGTAAGACGGATATTCATACTCCATCATGGATGTTTCAGTATGTAGCTCTAATAGGTTTCAACTAGGTTACACTTTTCAATTAGAAAGAGCCTTGAAAATAGTTGCCCGCATTGGAACAGGGATAGTGGAAGTTAACTGCGTGAAAAGAATAAAAAGTGTCAGAAAAATGCTTCCGACTTGTCTTAAATATTTAGTCATTTAGTACACGAAAACCAGTTCGAGCATAATTCTCTCAGCTTTTCCCTCTAAAATTAAGAATTATAACAATCACAAAATCACTGAAGTGAGCACATTAACTTGTTACAATATTCACAACCCATGCGATTTTGGGCAGATAATGCACATAGCCGGTACGACATGCTTCTAACGTTGGGGCTTAGATGGTAGGCTGGCACTGGATCTGAGTAAACACAAGTCTTCTTTGGAGGTCTGTCATTATCACTGCTCGTCTCCTGATTAGCAACTGCATATAAGGTTAAATCTAGAGAGAAAAAAGAAGGGAAAAATACAATCAATGATGAAATTTGGAAATGACTTGTCACTTGTCCCTATTTTTTTTTTTAATGTTCTACACAAAAATATGGAGCAAAAGTTGCACACGCTTCCCCCCCCCCCCCACAAAAAAATAATAAATTGAAATAAAATGTCTATAGTTGAACGAAATTGTTACGATTTGAAATGCAAACTTGCTGTACACTGCATTTTCCTAAAATACCGGTATGGTCTTATTTGTAACCTTGTACAAACAAAGAATTGCTCACACCTAATGTTTTCTCAAACACCCCCCCCCCCCCTTAATAAAAAGGGGATAAAAGATAGGTGTATATATGTACTTAGCCAGAGCTGGCTAAATGTAAGTCCACGTAATTTTACAATCAACGAGATTTGACGAGCTACATATGTATGTGCAGCTAAGTTGTCGTAAATCCAACAATTTCATTTATTAAATTAGCAAGCGGAGTTGCTGTAGGCTGTGTCCGGATTACTTGGCTGCGGCTTGAAATTATGCACGAGTCTATGGTAGCAGCTACAACCACATCTTATCGACTCATGCATAATGTCAAATGGCAGCCAGAAGGAAAATAGCTGCCAACGTTCATGCTGGATATAGAAACAAATTCGCGTGGAAAAAGATATCCATTTAAAAAAATGAATTGCAACCTCGAGTTGAATGACAATCTTTTGACTTTTTGTATTGTATTATTACAGTTCTTTTGTCAATATCAAATATGTTTTTGAAGTGTTGTCGGTGCTGTGCGTGTTGTCGGTTATTAGTATGACCCCTAACAACATGCACAGCACCGACAACACATCCATCCCATAACATATACAATGACAAAAGAAAGGGGTACAGAACTATAATAACATAAAGCGTGTTCGAATGTGTGGCCCCGTATAGGTCAATATCATACTGTAGTTGAGAGAATATGGCATGTTGTCGTATTAAATGTCATTTAAGAGCATCAGATATTTTTAGGAACCACAAACAAACACTGAGGTGTTATTAAAGTGCTAAAGTGTAGGCAGGATCATGCGCATTCATTCGACAACAGACGACAAATATTACGGGCTAGGCCTGAACGTTACTGCACTACCTACCGGTTTCAAAGATTTCCCTTTGTCGTTTCTCTTGGACAGCTGTGACTTGCTCTATCTTATTGATGTCCGTAAACCGGGCGTAGCAAGATCGATGAAATCCAACATGTTTCGGTGCTAGTATTACACATCCGCTCTCTGCAACGCGAAGTCATGTTTGGCCAGAAATTCTCTCGCTATATCTGACTTACGTAACTCGGAGACTATATGAGATATTTAGAGACAGGTAAAACGAAACTTTATTGCATGCTCCAATAGAAAAGTATATAATAGAAGACCATGGTATCTGTTCCCATATTTTATACAGTAAAGTCCAGTACGTAATATAGGGCAATAAGTATATACAGGAAATTGTTCAACATACAATTACAATTATGTGTACAAGGGTTTTATGTACGGTAGGTTCTGAAACTAAAGCTAATAGGTTTCCTGAATTTTGGTTGAAAAGGCAGGAAGTTTTTCTACCGGCTTGTTGTAAAACCGAGCAAACGTAGCAGACTTATAGACCAGCCTGCAGATGCAAGTATGTTCTGAAGGGGAACACCACAGTTATTCGCTGCAGATGTTGAAGCTGCCCGTACACTGTGTGCTTTAAAGACAGAAATATCAATGCCAGCGTCACTCAACACATTTTTGATCCATCGACTGATGGTATCTCTACAAACGGCCTTATGCGGCTTTATATAACTAATAAAAACACTACATTCGCTTCCTCGTAATGTAGAGGTACGAGATACAAATTCTTGCAGCGCTTCCACTACACAAAGCTTCCTGTTTGAGGAAAAAGCAGGCAAAATAATGTCTGGCAAATGAATTCCTGGGCGAGTTTGTTTCAGTAGTTTGTGAACTGAAATTCGACACTCATTGTCCGTTAGAGTAATATCATCGAGTGTCAGCAGATGTAGAGTTTGTACCCGCTGAGCTGATAACAATGCTAACAATGTTACTACCTTTTGCCACAGGTGCTTCTGTGAGAGTTTTGCATTCAAATCCAAAGAATCAAAATACCGTAAAATATCGGGGAAAGGACGGTCTGTTCACAAATACTCCTCTCATAAATCTACAGGTTAATGAGTGGCTACCAAATGATATTCCATTAGGAAACTCAACAATAGTTGCTATTGCCGATCTGGCAGTGTTAATAGCACTATAACTTAATCCAGCTTCAAATAAGTCTGATAAAAAATCAAGGCCCTCGCTTATAGATGGCGATAAGGGATTAATGTTCCTTTACTACAGTATGATTGCCACTTGAGTAAATAGGTTCGATACTGTTTCTGTGTTCCTGGCCTCCAAGAGGATATGATGACTGCTGTAGCGCGGTCCGAAAGGCCTGAGCTTTGGAGACGTCTCCGCACAAGTGGCATACCAGAAGGGACATTTTCTGGTGTAGAGGGTGTACTGCTGACTGGTCTTGCGGTAGATAAAGCGGAGTCACATGATGTGGTATGATGACTGGTTGTGCCACCAACATACCCATCACACTGGGAAACCTGTTTTGGGTTGGCCAGTTCGGGACTACAAGCAAGCCCTCCGCTTGGTTTTGCTGAACCTTGCGCAGTACACGACCTATTAGGCTGAATGGTGGAAAAGCATAGAAACGGAAATTATTCCAAGATAATAAAAATGCATCAATTGCATAGGCTTCTGGGTCTGGTCTCCATGAAACATAAGGCTTCAACTGGTAATTCAATCTTGAGGCGAACAAGTCAATGTCTAGGGCAAAAAATATATTTGTTAAGTACCGAAACAAATGCGGCTTAAGCATCCATTCGATGTCAACATTTGTACGCCGAGACTCAATGTCGGCCTGTACATTCAATTTGCCGGGTATGTGTGATGCTGATAACCAAATATTCCCTGCAACACACCAAAGCCAAATCTCTTTTGTAAGATCATTGCAAGGCCTTGAATGAATTCCACCCATATTATTAATGTAACACACTGCCGTCATATTGTCCATTTGTAATCGCACGTGTGTGTGCTCCAATTTCGAGCAAAATGACTTTACAGCCAAAAACCCCGCAAGTAGTTCCAATAGATTTATATGGGTTTGTGCTTCTTGTGGGGTCCAATGCCCCCCAGTAGATTGCCCGTTACATTCTGCACCCCATCCTACAAGGGATGCATCAGACGATACAATTACATTTGGCTGGGAATGTTGATTCAAGCATTTAAAAGCTGGTTTGGATTCGATATTTTCAATCCACCAAGCAAGTTCATCCCTTGCTTCTATTGACAAACTCATTGAAGTATCATAGTCATAGTTGTTATTTTTAAGTGCCTTAATTTTGTCCCATTCAATATGGCGATAATATAATTTGCCATATAAAAGTCCTGGAAGACATGACACTAATTTGCCGATTACTGTAGCCACCTCTCGTATCGAGGGTGATTTTTCAAGGAGCAATTTTTTGCATACGTCCTGAATTTTGGCCGACTTTTCTTTTGTTAGCGACACAGTCATGTTGTCTGAATTCAGTACAAATCCCAGGAAAGTACATTTGTTGGTAGGTTTCAAGACTGACTTAAATTCATGTACAATGAATCCTTTTTGGGTCATTAAATCAGTTATCGCTTTAACATTTTTGCAACAATCCTGGTATGTATCACCAAACAAAAGTGAATCGTCAATGTAAGCTACCGAATTAAAACCTTGAGCTCGAAGGTAAGAGTAAATGGGTTTCATAAGCTTTGTAAATACACGGGGAGCACAAGCAAGTCCATTTGGAAGACAAGTATACTGATACAAGGTGTCCCTCCATGAAAATTTTAAAAATTGTCTGTGTTCTGGTGCAATGGGTACAGTGTAGTAAGCATCTCGTAAGTCAATGGATGCCATGTAACAGTCTTTCGCCATTAAATTAATGGCGGACTGTAATGATTCCATCTTAAAATGATGGTATTTTATAAATCTGTTTAAAGATTTCAAGTTAAGGATCATTCTATAAGATCCATCTTTTTTGGTCGTACAAATATGTTTGAAACAAATTGTTCTTGGTCATACGAGGTTTCCTCAATCACTCCTTTTATAAGCAGTTGATTGACCTCTTGGTCAATGACATGCCATTCTTTAGGGCTTAATTCAAATTGCTTTGGTATTCCTATTTGAATAGGAGCGCTTTCGAACTCAATGTGTAATCCTTGAACTATGTCAAGTATGATGGATGGATCTGATGTTATTGTTCTCCATTGTGGGAGATACCAATTCAGTCTACCCGCTACAAATAGGTTTGCTTGTGCAGCACTATTGTTGTCTGTGCTCACCTGATGGGCTTGATCAGTATGCAGTGCATTTGCATGCGTGAACCTTGGCCTCTCCTGCCTCGTCGAGACGGATAATTTCCCCTCTTGTAATTTGAGTAATGGCTGCCGCTCCGCCAGTTTTTTGACGAGGAGCCATGCCCTACGGGAAAGTTATGTGACCATTGTCCCTGGGATGACCACGTTGATGCCCGTTTTCCACGATATGCATTCGGTCTTCCCAATTTTATTCCAACTTTGTTGGTTGTATTAATATCTTGCACCTTTTGGGGCAAATCATTGCCAAACAATTGTTTAGTCTGGGAGAGGTTTTGACTGCATAATTGTCTGTATTGGGAGTTCAGATCAGGCTTGATCATTTCTCTCCGACGATTATTCAATTCAAAATTAGCGTGGGCTATTAGTGTCACTGTATCAATTGCCAGTTTGACCTCTTCCTTATAATTATCTTTTGTGATAAGCTTTTCAGTAAGCTGTAACAGTGGTACAACAGCTGTTACCAGCAATCCTTGTACTTTTTGACATTTTATGTCAAGTGATCTTGTACTGGATTTTAGCTGAGACCAGATTTCTGGGTTGACAACAGTTTTTGTGAGATCTTCACAATTTTGTGGTCGAGGATAGCAATTTGCTTTGTGGCTATTTTTTCATCAGACAATTTTGATTTCAAAATTTTGTCTAATAAGGTTGCCAGTTTATCATTTATTTTTGGCCCAGTGTTGTCCTCGGCCTCATAGTCCTGCTGAATGTCATCCAAAGGGTCAAATTCAACTGGTGACTCTTTAGCAGAAAACATTAAATCATTGATTTGTGCATCCGAATTTTCTTCTGCACTACTTTGTTCCAACAATTTTGCTTTTTTGTCCTGGTGCTTACTGATTTCAGTTTGAGCTTTGCGTTTTGGGTCGGTTAGCCCCGCAATATGGGCAGTCATGGCCACAGCCATTTGGGCAAAACCTTGTTGCATGTTAGTCATAAAACTATCAGTTAAATTTTGCCAAATTCCAGCATTGTTCAGCGAATTGTCGCTTTGCTGAGTGGGCAAAGACTTTGAGGCATTTGCCTCGGGTCCTCGCTTCCGCTTAAGTGCAGGTTTTTTACCTTTCGAAGCACTCTTGGCTATGCCTTTACCTCCATGTTGTTGAACAGCAGACGATAGTGGCTGGTTGTCCACGGTTTCCTCCATGCTTTCACTAATTCTTATACATGTAGGTGTCGGATTCGGCGAGAAATCCGACATAGCAGACAGTGTATCCAACTCTAACACGCTATCAAATTCAGTCATTAAGTCTAAAATAGCGTGCACGTCAGTACAATTGAATTTCGCGCTAGAACGATTACGTCCGATCCCTCGGCTGGGTCTAAAGCACAATGATCCTACTGGGCAGCAAGCACTATCTCATATAGTCTCCGAGTTACGTAATAATGGTGACGTAGAATAAAGACTCGGCGTCGTCTTTAGAAGCCGCCGTGTTGGATTGCTGTACACCGGGTCAGAAACTGGGCGTATAACGAGAGCGCTGATTGGATGCCGACAGAGACTCATAACACAGTATTTCCGATTGTTCACAATTTAGGTTTAGTCACGCGAGTGTCGTTTTGTTAAATGAAACCGTGTTTCAGTTTTGGCTTCAATTATGCAGTTTGGCAATAACGCTGGAGCCACACACGGGCCAAAGCCTAGGTTCAAGTAACGGCAAGTTTTGTAAAAAAAATAAAAATCGGTCCATATTTTCGCCAAAAATACACCAAAAGTGCCACCTTTGCAAAAATGAACAGTCATTTTTGTATTTAGCAACAACAACTTAAATGAACTTTGACGTTTTCATTCTGTACCAAAATGAGGATCACGAACGAACACAATAATCGCACTCGTCCCATGGTCTATTATACTTAGTTAATCATTAAAGCGCTGACAAAAATACAATTGTAACCGTACTAAAGCGCGTTTCCAGTATATAAATTATAATCTAGACTTCGCAGACAGAAATGTGACTTCCACAGTTGCGCTGAACCCAATTGAAATCAAGTCGCTCCGGAGTCGCTCTAACAACTCCAGCAGTCGATCGTTTGCCGTTTGGCGCGCCTTGTCACCCTTATTCGTTTCAGACGTCGGACTTAATTCACTCATTTGGTTCGGCGCGATTGTGGAACGCCTGTCTGAACCGAGCGTTACAACTTTTTACCCCAACAAATCCATAGAAACATCAGTACGTGTGACAGTAACACATGCATCCTGTGAAAAGTCATTATGTAGGCCCAAAAGAGAAGGAGGCCAAGGACTGTGCATTGCACGCCGGGTGACACGGGTTGACCTATCGACTCTCCCCTCACGGGCAACTTTCTGAACTCTACCCTAAAGAAAGTTTCAGGTAATTAAGTACAGGGTGAGTCAAAAATAAAGTGACCGGAGTAGTCGTCGGAAAATGATATACAAAAATACAACTTTTATTAAAAATGACAGCACACCATAATGGTGCCATGCTTTAGACTCATTCACCAACAGTCAGTAGGTATTTCATAATAATTATTTTGGTAGTTTTTAAAATTATGTTTGCACATGTAGCCTATATTTTCCTTAATTTCATGAAATGACCCGTGAACATTGAACACTCTAAAATTCTCTACTTGCTTCTATATGATTTACTCCGCGTTGCTTTAACCGATTACAATCACAATCACAATTCTATAATGCTAGTGCCTATCCCATTTGGCATGTTTCCAAAAGCCGTTTCTTTTCAACTTGTGAGCCGATTCCAAGCCCTTATAAGGAGGAAAATGTTATTGATAGTCAAATTTATATGTAAACTTTTTGTCCGGCAATCATTACACGTCATCGAGCGCCACGTCACCTTTTAGTGAAAAGCACCCCACTCAAGCCCGATAAGCTCGGTGTACGGTACAACTTATAAGAGCACCCGAAACTATTTGCAAAAGTCACATTGGAGATTCTCCCACCGACGAAAACTTGCCATGATTACGCTTGATCTGCAAAACCTACCCGGTTTAATTGCAAAGGGAATTTGTCAGGATATAAAGAGACCATACTGAATGATTCGATACTCGTTTGGGAGGACTGACAACGCGTCAAAGTCACGGTAAGCATCCTGGCACAAAATAATCTATTGCTATATGTCAGAAAGTAACAGCTTATATTTTACATGTCCATTATCTTAATGTACTGTTTATGAAACCAGATTGTAAATAGTATACAATGTATTAAACATGTCATGGCTATGTGATATAATGTTCTGAAGAAAATAGCCTTGAAGACTATGGTTGGACTTGGTGCATATAGTGACTCGACACTTGCTGGGGCAGCGAGTTCAACGGATGGTGACTGTAAGGTTGTACGGGTGGTGGGACGAATCGTGTTTTGCTGTTGCCTCTGGTGGATGACTTTGCCGGGATTAGTTGGTTGTCAGGGATTTCAATGAGTTTATTGATGATCCCGCACATCCTTGAGACTTTGGAAATAGCTCTTCGATGTTGTAGAGATTTCCAACCTAAATACTCATAATGGTGTTGACACTGCTATCTCTGGAGTAGTTATTCAATAGCAATAGCAATATCTTGGATTTATATAGCGCTTTTCACACCCGAAGGGCATCTCAAAGCGCTTTCCAACATTATTACCCCTGGTCACTGGGCCATTTTCAATCCTTAAACCATCTCAGCTCCCTGGGGAGTATACAGCCTGTGCTACAATATATGCGCTACTACTAAATCAATCAAAATAACCATCTCTGCCCTCACAGGTACCAATTTTACCCCTGAGTGGAGAGAAGCGATTGTAGTTAAGTGCCTTGCTCAGGAACACAAGTGTCACGACCGGGACTCGAACCCACACTCTGCTGAACAGAAACACCAGAGATTGAGTTCGGTGTTCTTATCCACTCGGCCACGACACCCTATGGCGTAGGCCTACTGTGCGTCGAACAGATTCGGACAGAATCGATGTTGAAGATACATGTGTACATGTATTCGTATTAGTGAATGGATCATCTCATGTATATTTTTGTAATTTCATGAAATGATCCGTGAACATTTAACACTCTAAAATTCTATACTTGTTTGCTTCTATATGATTTACCTCGCGTTGCTTTAACCAATTACAATCACAATTCTATAATGCTAGGGCCTATCCCATTTAGCATGTTTCCAAAAGCCGTTTCTTTTCAACTTGTGAGCCGATTCCAAGCCCTTATAAGGAGAGAAATGTTATTGATAGTCAAATTATGAAAACCTTTTGTCCGGCAACGAATGAAATCAATTCACGTCATTGAGCTCCTGTGATTTGGGTAGGCCTATGTGCGTTTTATTATCGTTTGGGTGAAAAGAACCCCACGCCCGCCCGATAAGCTCGGTGCACGGTACAACTTATGAGAGCACCCGAAACTATTTGCGAGAGCCACATTGGCGATTCTCCCACCGACGAAAACGTGCCATGATTACACTGAATCTGCAAAACCTACCCGGTTAAATTGCAAAAGAGAATTTGTCAGGCCATATAAAGAGACCAAACTGAAGGATTCGGGACTCGTTTGGGGGGCTGACAACGCATCATGTTACAAATCTCTTGCTATTATGTCAGAAAGTAACAGCTTACATTTATATGTGCATGTATTTTCAAACTTATAAACTGAGTAAGTCTAAGCATTTTGCATGTCAACATTACAAATGTTATGATCACCCCGTAAATGTAGGCTGAAATCATCGCCATTATCTTAATGTTCAGTTTATAAAACCAGATAGTAAACAGTATACAATGTATTAAACATGTCATGGCTATGTAATATAATGTTCAAAAGAAAATAGAATAATTGCGATAGAAGACGTTGCTTTAGGACACTAAACACTTTACTTAACAATTCCTCGTAAAACGGTTAATATACGTCAGCTGGTCTTCAGAATTGTACAGTCGCTTGATTTATAAGGCATCACTTTCATGCTTCGTTTCTGCCAAATTTGCCACAGATTTAGTTGAAATACAGCTTGGACAACGTCGATGGGTTGACTGGTGCCTCTTGGCTAATAAACTGTGAAAGTATTATCAGTTTACGTTCACTTTTTCTGTGAGTTTCTCGGTACCAAACACTGACTAGTCTAGTCACAGACTCCCAACTGTTTATGTGCGTTATCGTTGAACAGAAGTTGAGGTCAGCCAATTTAATGTTATTAGTAAAACAAAATCGCTGAGTATTTTGAAAAGGTTGAAAGTTGGAATCCCTTTTTGTTCACAGTAGGCCTACCCATAACAATACTATTACTATTGCAATTGATAGGATTGAGCCCAGTCATGATGCAAAAGAAATGCAATTAATTTTTAGACGTAGAGATCGTTATTCATGGTGCCCGGATCTCGGTAGATTTTGAGGTCAATTTACACGCTCTATTGGCATAGTCCTGATCTGCTTGTTCGGCTTGAACTTGGGCCTATAGTTGTTTTTCTTGATGTGAAAGTGCCACATGCCAACTTTGACCAACCTGGGTTGGGGAGGAAACCTGCAATAAATTAAAGACAAACGTGAAAAGAATCTGGCATCCTAGATGTATATAAACATGTATTACGTGTATATATAAACATGTATACCATCTCAATGAAGGTCAGTCATAATTTTGAACTAAGAAACATTTTCAGTTTTGTTTGAAAATACTTCGTTAGAAAAGTGTACTTTACACTCCATCGGGGACGCATAGCTCGCCTTCGTCTTGCGTGCTGTGCGTTCCTCGGGTGTTAACAATAACATATCTCATCACAGCAGTCAATATTTGTTAATTATTATTATTACTGTGCAGCAGTGCAGTTAGTAGTAGTAGTATCATGTTATCACGTCATGAATATTTCACGAGGCAATATTGTGGACCGCCATATCTCAACAATATACGTTTCCATGCAGTTCTTTGCTCATTTCCACATACTGAACTGAAGGCGCTTCTTCGTGCCAATGTCATACGTTACCCTTACTATGTACCGGGTTGCACTCGACCTTATATCGTGCTAGGTATATACATTACAGGAAGCTAAAGAAACAAAATAAGTAACAATTTTACTCATGACACATATATTGATTCCCATAATCAAAGCCAGTATCCCCCACTTCGTAGTCCCAACGCCGTTTAACGTGAATTTAAGACTATGAAATACGGACTCGCTGGTTGTAGCCTACCGCGCATGCCTAAAGAAGATAATTAGGAGAGTGACTGGTCACGTGAGAAAGATTAACCAATAATATAACCTGAAAGTTGTTGGCGCACTCCTGGACTCCTCTACAAAAAATTAAGTAAATAAGCATGTAAAGGTCGTAGTTTTTTTTAATTATTGTTTGTTACATTGGATTCTTAAGAAAATCACACGCTGAAAAGGCCTTTGTAAAATTCGTCACCGACACCACGAAGTAACACTCAACCATACTTCCATGCAGTAAATATATTAGTAAGACAAAAACTATTATATTTTTAATTCTACAATTTAAAAAGTTAATTTTTATGGTAATTAGGTTAATGAGTGTAAGTAAAATAACGCGGTTTGGTGGATTGTTCGTTTTCACGAAGTAACACTCTATAGAGTGTTAATTCGTGAAAACTATTCTGAGCACTTTGCGTGTAGTTCCACAAAGTAACTCTCTACTCTCGTCCCCAGGGGTACACGCACATGCACACATACACGGATATTTTACAGTGTACATGAATTGTACGGGCGCTTCACGGTCATTATTGAAAACGACGTTGCATTCAAAGATTTCGTTTCCACGAAGTAGCACTGATGCTTGTGTGCGCGCACTGTACGTATTTCCTGCAGATTTCGTTTCCACGAAGTAGCACTGAGTTGTATGTGCGCGCACTGTACGGTTTTCCTGCAGATTTCGTTTTTTTTACTGCATGGAAGTATGGTTGAGTGTGACGAATTTTACAAAGGCCTTTTCAGCGTGTGATTTTCTTAAGAATCCAATGTAACAAACAATAATTAAAAAAAACTACGACCTTTACATGCTTATTTCCTTTTTTTGTTTTTTTGTTTACTGCATGGAAGTATGGTTGAGTACTACTTCGTGGTGTCGGTGACGAAACGTGATCGAGCAAAGTGACCTATAGGAACGAAAATCCGGGGGTAAAAGTCGCAAGTAAAGTTCGCTTTTACCCATTTCCAACTGATTTCTCATCATTATTTTTCTTGAGGAATGCCAAGATAACATTAAAACATGAATGTTTCTCGAGGGAGAGTACGCTTAGAAATCATTAATTCAAAAATTATAGCAAGAGAAAGGGCAACCCGCGAGTAAAATGCCCGTATACAAGTCACGGAGGGTATGGAAGCGCAAAGACAAAATTGGGCACGTTCAGGCTCTATACGGAAAAAGAGTCAAATTTTCACAAGAGTCAGATTTTCATACGACACCCAGTTTATACTTACAAACGATTGTTATTATTTCAGGTTCATCACCCTGAACGTCCGACTTGTATCACAAAGATGCAGCAAGACCGACCTGGCCAGCGAAGTAAAGCGATGATCACGGCCGAGGAGTACAACCACTCACTCGGTAAACTCGTCAGCACGAAGAGGAAGGCGAAACCATGTCGTAAGGCGGCATTCATGACCGTCTTTCCAGTCAAAGCTCGGCCAAGACTCCACTCTAACGAAGAGGGAGCATCTGCCATGCCACTGAAAGTGACACCAATTACACAGCCGGAGCATAGCAACACTCCGAAAACAGAAGAACCAGCTAGCAAAGCGGAAATAGGAAGGTATTAACAGGGCAATTTCTATGAATCTGAATCAACCAAATCATTATAACCTAAACTATAAGATGGTATCTTTGTGTCCTATTTCTTGACGTACCCGATTGGAAATGATGTTTTTTTCCAGCTTTTCAGAGCACAACCCAGCCAAACATTCTTACGTAACGTGTTCATAATTCCTTGTTGACCAAGTCTCATTCATTTCCTCATGCCCACCTCATTTCACAACTGGGTGAAATATTCCCAGCAGCCTTCACTCTGTATCTAAAATAAATTACAAATTACAACTCATAATAATAGGATACCGCTGCTCTGTGATATAGCAAATGGAAATCCGAAATTCAGCTGAATTGAAACAAGAAGATTACCAGAGAGTTGTTGCTTCGTCTCATCCAGGAGTGTTTATTGTGTATTCACTTTGCAGTCCTGTTGAAGGGAGACAGAAATTGCAGGTCTTCGTCCGAGGTCTCCTCTTAACAAAGACACTTTGTCTGCAATTGGATCCGGAGACATCAGTAGCCGATTTAAAGGCGTTGGTTCAACGTGAGAGTGGCATCCAGCCTCAAGATCAACACCTTTACATCGGGAGAAACTTTCAGGTACCGCTTCTAATACTATACTATGAACAGACAAAATCAGCCAATGCCACTTTTAAAATTCATTTTTATCTGAGCGCATATTAAAGTTATACTTTCTTTATCTGCTGTGATGAAGATGTGCTTGGTTTTACAGAGTGACTTTTCCCCGAGAGTTTTGCATTGCATAATTGTACCATGATTTTGTATACAAAAAAATTCTTCCAATATGGTGAATTACTTGCAAGACAATCCTTAAGACTGCCAGGTTCTCTTGTACTGTTACGATTTAGACATGTCATACCAGTCCAATGGATGAGCAGCAATTAATTATAATTTGATTACAATTGGTTTACAGCTTTGTGACCTACTCTCCCTTCGCGACCATGGGATACAGCAAGACCAGAACATCCAGCTTCGCGCTGCCGGTCTGTTGGGTGGTGGATTAGGTAACTACAGTATTGATGCAAAGGGTTATCTCAAAAGTCGGTTTAATTGGCAGTTTAACTAACATTCACCAGTTTCAAAAGGCGGGGAAACTATTCTCCAATCTCGGCACCAGCCCTCAAAAATGCCGTATTACAATATAAGAAACCTGCAAAAACGACGATCTTCAATTATCTTAAATACGTGAATAGCTGCAAGCGTCATAAATGTTTGATCAGTCAATATGGTTCTTTTCACAACCACAACTCACTAAAGATAATACCACATGATGTTACTGCTAAGTACTTATCATTGCCTTTCGCCCTGCAAACCGTCAAATCTTGTCCAATACGGGCTTGTAATCTTTAACTCCTGGGTTCAAAGACGTTCACGTTTGTTTGATGTGAACTGTTATATGGTTTTGCATTCCAGAAGAGGAGGAGTCGAGAAACGTTTACTTCTCAGGATTGGCAGATGATCTTGGACAAGACTGGATGAAGCTCGGCATAAAGTTGGGATTCAATACAGGAAAACTACACCAATTCGTAGCAAACAATACGGGGGACTTACACCAACAAATCTTCAAGATGTTAGTTGCCTGGTGGCAGAAACAAGACAACCCCGCAGATGCTCCTGAGAAGCTACGAGACGCTCTAAAAGCTGTGAACCGTAATGATCTGGCATTACAAGTGTCAGGTATGAAAGCTAATAAACAAAGTCAAACTGCTCGTTTTGGCCAACAATCGCCATCCTCTTCCCCAATTGGAAATTGAGCAATTGGAGAAAATCATTTGTTGCTTGTGTAAATCATGTTTAGAGACACAAGACAAGCTTTCTCATTGGCTTGCTGTCTTTTACTGCAATAACACTGAATCACCCTAAAATGGGAAAGAAAAGTGAGAAGGGAAACAGCCGATTGGTGGTGAACTTGAATGACTATTGATGTTTCTGCATGCCAGAAATGACACAGGTTTGGACTTATTAGGCAGAAATATCAATAGCCATTCAAGTTTAGCACCAAACGTCGTAAATTCCCTTCTTTTTAACTTGTTTTCTTATTCCCCCTTCCCTTTTTGGGGGGCGGTTCAGTGGTGTTTCAGTTAAGGACAGTAAGCCATTTAGCAAAATGCACCAAAATACAATTTTGGCATTTTTTAAGGCTCTTTATGGCGGCCATATTGGATTTTCAAAAAGGCATTTTTGATCTCCTCATGGTGACGTCGCATGTCATGTGAATGACCCAATAACCTACTAACAAAATAATTGTATATGTATAATGTTCCTCTGATGAGATATGGCATAAAGGTCCAACAAATTAAAAGCAAACTTAACAAATCACGTGACCTCACCTCAATTTATACGCATCCCGACATACCTAATATATCTAGTTTGAACACAATTTGACTTGTACATCCGGAAAGATATACCTTTTGAAAAATACACCTTTAATGTGACGTCACATGACCCACGATAACGTCCTCACGACAAAAATGTTTCGAGAACCGTGGATGAACAGTTTGCCAAGTCTGAAGACGATCGGATTATTTTATTACCAAAGTGCTCCAGTGGAACAAAACGTGTACAAACCATATGGAAATATTGTGTAATTAAGATACCGTATCTAAGATGACCTCCATAAAGTCTGTCAAGGCAAATGAAAACATTTTTTTTCCAGACAAGTATATCCTAAATTTTAAAAAAATGTGTGGTTTTCCTAATCTCCAATAAAGTAAACGAAACTTTCAAACTGTACATTATGAATTGAACCACTACAAGAATAATTTAGAAATTGAGTTCATCAGAAAATAGAAATTCGTTAACGACAGCAAATTAAGGTTACGCACGAATAGTTGTTCAAATGTTTGGTAAAGTCACAGATCAAACATTTTTACTGAAGGTATACATGTAATGATTTTTGCTGTGCTGACTGTCTGGGGCCCTGTTAAGATGATAAAGGCTGTATTTATCATGTCTTAGCAGCGACACTCGATTGGGCCCGTATTCTGATGCTTGGATTTTCCTTTGGATATAATGATCATAGTTTACGTGGTTGTTCCCCAAAATGATTTTTTACACAGGCATTGCAGGAACTCCCTTTGACGTTAATCAGTGTGCAAGAGAGTTGGCAGCACATTACAGGCAGACGTTGAAAGTGACGACACACCCTACAGAGAGACACATGTCTAGAGAGATAGATGACATCTACGTCAACCTACAACTATTGCAGGAGACCAACATACCAACTCCGGTCTCTTTGTCTGAGACAAAGATGCAGGTAGAAACAGGTATCCAGTCGGAGCATTCGAAAGCCTCGCAAAGAGGTACCAACAAACTAACAGATTCACTCCCTCATAAGTACAAAGGGATTCATGTCCAGAAGATTTCCCTTGACTCCTACAAAGACATGCTCGTGCTCGAATCAAATCGATTACTAATCAGAGCTGAGGCGGGTTTTGGGAAAACCACAATACTTAAAAAGATTGGTTACGATTGGGCTGATCTCAAAACCAAGGGGGGTCTAACTGACAACCAACAACAACCTGAGCCTAATTCAGTTCTTGACAAGTATGAGCTTGTCTTTGTGGTAGAGGCTAGTCGAATGGGTCACAAATTCGACATCATTGACGCCATTTTCTCTCAAATTCTTACAGACAGCAAACTGAAAAAGACGGGTCTAGAAAAATACATCCAGGAGAACCAAGAGCGAGTATTGATCCTTCTGGATAGCGCTGATGAGATTTCTATGCAAAGAGTAAAAGACGCGCGGCAGTGCAAGGAGGATAATGAGCTAGGCGGTATGGACTTGAACGATGTTCTATCGTTCAAATCACTCAAGTCGTGTAAGGTTATAGTTACGAGCCGACAGAAGACGGCAAATGAACTCCTGACTATGCATCCACACTACACGAAAATTAACATGTTAGGCTTTGACGAAAAAAACAGGGAAAAGTACGTGAAGAAATACTTGAAAAGTTTCGGACCAGTTGAACAAACCAGCTTCCTTGAAAAGATAAATCGATCAGAAACGTTACGTAGTTTGGCGGAGATACCGTTATTTCTGCGGCTGATGTGCGACACATGGGCAGATAAAGGAACACTGCCTGACCAAATAACTAACCTTTTTCAGGATAACATTCAGTTGCTTTTCCAGCATAAGGCAAGTAAGGAAACAGACGAGCAAGTTTCTGACACCCAGACATATGTTTCCAAACTTGGTCGGATAGCTCTTGAAGGGTTGTTAGATCCAAATGGAGAAAGACTTCATTTCATGGAAAATGAGATTGATACAAACGACCTGGATATTTTTGAGAGGGGATCTGATGTTGGCCTGTTGTCAAAAAGAAAGACATTTGAAGGTCTCGAGACGGTTTCGTACTTTTCGTTCCTCCACAAGACTTTTCAGGAGTACTGCGCGGCGGCATATCTGATAGATTTGTTAAGGACTGACAGAGAAGCCTTCGACCAATACTTGTCTCGTATATTTCATGGTGATGTGGAAAGCTTAGAATACGTTCTGCGATTCAGCTGTGGGCTAAACAAAAAAGCCGCTAAGGTGATTTTAAGGCGCTTTCGAGATCTCTTAAAGCAAAATGAACTGAACAAGTCCTTGCATAGAATTTCAATGTTGCTTCTTCTTGAAGCTAAGTCAGAACCTCTTGTTAAGGAATTTCTTGAGAATGGAAAAGTTGAGTTTCCATACGAACTGCAGGGTGAACTTTTAGTGGCGGCACACTTTTTCTTTGAGGTCGGGTCCAAACATGAATCACCGCACAAAGGAGAAATACAGACAATTAGTGCTACATGTCGAGGTCTTGCTGACCTCATACTTTTAGAAGATATAATGACACTCACAAAATGTAAGCCGTTGGTAAACCTTGTACTTCATGAAATCAGCTGGGATAGCTTTGTGGAGAACTCGGTTGCGATATTAAAACATCTGAAGTCTTTAGAGGTACATAACTGTGAATGGAACATTGTAAAACTTTTCGAAGAGTTATCAAAAACCAATACTGAAAAGATCAAATTATATGACATCCAATTGCACGATACATTATCTGAACAAAACATCAAACAAAATCCATCTCTGAAAAAATGCTATCTTTTTAAGTGTGGTCTGACAAACAGTGATATTGAGCCACTTTTCTCTCTGCTGTCATCAGCAGGCAGCATAAAGACAGTTCTTCTGAGCGGAAACAATTTGCACGGTTGGCAGCCAGTCGATATTGCTAGTGTCCCTTCCCTTGAAGAATTGTACCTTCTTGAAAGTAGTCTGACAAACAGTGATATCGAGCCACTTTTCTCTCTTCTTTCATCAGCAGGCAGCATAAAGACAGTTGTTCTGCAAGAAAACAATTTGCACGGTTTGCAGCGTGCCATGATTGCTCGTGTCCCTTCCCTTGAAGAATTGCACCTATATGAAAGTAGTCTGACAAACAGTGATATCGAGCCACTTTTCTTTCTTCTTTCATCAGCAGGCAGCATAAAGACAGTTGTTCTGCAAGGAAACAATTTGCACGGTTTGCAGCCAGTCACGATTGCTAGTGTCCCTTCCCTTGAAGAATTGTACCTATATGAAAGTAGTCTGACAAACAGTGATATTGAGCCACTTTTCTCTCTTCTTTCATCAGCAGGCAGCATAAAGACAGTTGTTCTGCAAGAAAACAATTTGCACGGTTGGCAGCCTGTCACAATTGCTCGTGTCCCTTCCCTTGAAGAATTGCACCTATATGAAAGTAGTCTGACAAACAGTGATATCGAGCCACTTTTCTCTCTTCTTTCATCAGCAGGCAGCATCAAGACAGTTGGTCTGAAAGGAAACAATTTGCATGGTTTGCAGCCTGTCACGATTGCTAGTGTCCCTTCCCTTGAAGAATTGCACCTATATGAAAGTAGTCTGACAAACAGTGATATTGAGCCACTTTTCTCTCTTCTTTCATCAGCAGGCAGCATAAAGACAGTTGGTCTGAAAGGAAACAATTTGCACGGTTTATTTCAATTCATCATTGATCCTATCCCCTCCCTTCACATATTGTATTTTACTGAGTGTGGTCTGCAAAACAGCGACATCGCGGCAATTGTCGGGTTACTGTCATCCCTCGGTCATGTGACTGGCGTCGGTTTGAGCGGCAACAATTTGCATAGTAACGTGGCGGAGGCATTGGCTGCCGTTCCTTCTCTGCAGTATTTACGTCTGATAGATACTGGCGAGTACTTACCGATGCGAAATATAACAGACAGAAAACGTCGCAAAAAGAAGACCTGTGTGATAATGTAATCTGCAGCTTCGAGATATTGCACTGTTCAACATTCCCAACATTTCAAATCAGTCATTTTTTTACGATGGCACATGTAGTCGGGTACATCTTAACTGTGTGCTAACCAATCACAAACTTGGCTAGTGGTTCTATAATTTACACGATTCGTTTTTAAAACAAATAATAATTCAGTTCAGTTCAATTTAATTCAATTGACTTCAATAAAATATCTACTTTCACGTTATTAATCACATCGGAGTACAATCAAACCGGAGGCATCATCCTAAAAAGTTGAAGCTTGTGACAGATGTGCCAAACAAAACTGTTCGAAGTGTTATCAAGAACCAATACAAAAAGGGTCCAATTAAATGGCATCCAATTGCACGATACATTTCCTGAACAAAACATCAAACAAATTCCATCTCTGAAAGAATGTTACTTTTTTGAGTGTGGTCTGACAAACAGTGATATCGAGCCACTTTTCTCTCTTCTTTCATCAGCAGGCAGCATCAAGACAGTTGGTCTGAAAGGAAACAATTTGCACGGTTTGCAGCCAGTCACGATTGCAAGTGTCACTTCCCTTGAAGAATTGCACCTTCTTGAAAGTAGTCTGACAAACAGTGATATCGAGCCACTTTTCTCTCTTCTTTCATCAGCAGGCAGCATCAAGACAGTTGGTCTGAAAGGAAACAATTTGCACGGTTTGCTGCCTGTCACGATTGCTAGTGTCCCTTCCCTTGAAGAATTGCTCCTTCATGAAAGTAGTCTGACAAACAGTGATATCGAGCCACTTTTCTCTCTTCTTTCATCAGCAGGCAGCATCAAGACAGTTGGTCTGAAAGGAAACAATTTGCACGGTTTGCAGCCTGTCACGATTGCTAGTGTCCCTTCCCTTGAACAATTGCACCTTGATGAAAGTAGTCTGACAAACAGTGATATCGAGCCACTTTTCTCTCTTCTTTTATCAGCAGGCAGCATCAAGACAGTTGGTCTGAAAGGAAACAATTTGCACGGTTTGCAGCCTGTCACGATTGCTAGTGTCCCTTCCCTTGAACAATTGTACCTACATGAAAGTAGTCTGAAAAACAGTGATATCGAGCCACTTTTCTCTCTTCTTTTATCAGCAGGCAACATCAAGATAGTTGGTCTGAAAGGAAACAATTTGCACGGTTTGCAGCCTGTAACGATTGCTAGTGTCCCTTCCCTTGAAGAATTGTACCTTCTTGAAAGTAGTCTGACAAACAGTGATATCGAGCCACTTTTCTCTCTTCTTTCATCAGCAGGCAGCATAAAGAAAGTTTTTCTGCAAGGAAACAACTTGCACGGTTTGCAGCCTGTCACGATTGCTAGTGTCCCTTCTCTTGAACAATTGCACCTTCATGAAAGTAGTCTGACAAACAGTGATATCGAGCCACTTTTCTCTCTTCTTTCATCAGCAGGCAGCATCAAGACAGTTGATCTGAAAGGAAACAATTTGCACGGTTTGCAGCCTGTCACCATTGCTAGTGTCCCTTCCCTTGAAGAATTGCACCTTCATGAAAGTAGTCTGGCAAACAGTGATATTAAGCCACTTTTCTCTCTTCTTTCATCTGCAGGCAGCATAAAGGAAGTTTGTCTGGAAGGAAACAATTTGCACGGTTTGCAGCCTGTCACGATTGCTAGTGTCCCTTCCCTTGAAGAATTGCACCTTCTTGAAAGTAGTCTGACAAACAGTGATATCGAGCCACTTTTCTCTCTTCTTTCATCAGCAGGCAGCATAAAGAAAGTTTTTCTGCAAGGAAACAACTTGCACGGTTTGCAGCCTGTCACGATTGCTAGTGTCCCTTCTCTTGAACAATTGCACCTTCATGAAAGTAGTCTGACAAACAGTGATATCGAGCCACTTTTCTCTCTTCTTTCATCAGCAGGCAGCATCAAGACAGTTGATCTGAAAGGAAACAATTTGCACGGTTTGCAGCCTGTCACCATTGCTAGTGTCCCTTCCCTTGAAGAATTGCACCTTCATGAAAGTAGTCTGACAAACAGTGATATTGAGCCACTTTTCTCTCTTTTTTCATCTGCAGGCAGCATAAAGGAAGTTTGTCTGGAAGGAAACAATTTGCACGGTTTGCAGCCTGTCACGATTGCTAGTGTCCCTTCCCTTGAACAATTGTACCTATATGAAAGTAGTCTGACAAACAGTGATATCGAGCCACTTTTCTCTATTCTTTCATCAGCAGGCAGTATAAAGAAAGTTTTTCTGCAAGGAAACGATTTGCACGGTTTGCAGCCTGTCACGATTGCTAGTGTCCCTTCCCTTGAAGAATTGCACCTATATGAAAATAGTCTGGCAAACAGTGATATCGAGCCACTTTTCTCTATTCTTTCATCCGCAGGCAGCATAAAGACAGTTGGTCTGAAAGGAAACAATTTGCACAGTTTGCAGCCAGTCACGATTGCTAGTGTCCCTTCCCTTGAAGAATTGTACCTATATGGAAGTAGTCTGACAAACAGTGATATTGAGCCACTTTTCTCTCTTCTTTCATCAGCAGGCAGCATCAAGAGAGTTTTTCTGATTGGAAACAATTTGCACGGTTTGCAGCCAGTCACGATTGCTAGTGTCCCTTCCCTTGAAGAATTGCACCTATATGAAAATAGTCTGGCAAACAGTGATATCGAGCCACTTTTCTCTATTCTTTTATCAGCAGGCAGCATCAAGAAAGTTGGTCTGAAAGGAAACAATTTGCACGGTTTGCAGCCAGTCACGATTGCTAGTGTCCCTTCCCTTGAAGAATTGCACCTATGTGAAAGTAGTCTGACAAACAGTGAAATTGAGCCACTTTTCTCTCTTCTTTCATCAGCAGGCAGCATCAAGAGAGTTTTTCTGATTGGAAACAATTTGCACGGTTTGCAGCCAGTCATGATTGCTAGTGTCCCTTCCCTTGAAGAATTGTTCCTATATGAAAGTAGTCTGATAAACAGTGATATCGAGACACTTTTCTCTCTTCTTTCATCAGCAGGCAGCATCAAGAGAGTTTTTCTGATTGGAAACAATTTGCACGGTTTGCAGCCTGTCACGATTGCTAGTGTCCCTTCCCTTGAACAATTGCACCTTCTTGAAAGTAGTCTGACAAACAGTGATATCGAGCCACTTTTCTTTCTTCTTTCATCAGCAGGCAGCATCAAGACAGTTGGTCTGAGAGGAAACAATTTCACGGTTTATCCCAATTCAACATTGATCCTATTCCCTCCTTTCATCAGCAGGCAGCATAAAGAGAGTTAGTTTGAAAGGAAACAATTTGCATGGTTTGCAGCCAGTCACGATTGCTAGTGTCCCTTCCCTTGAAGAATTGTACCTTCTTGAAAGTAGTCTGACAAACAGTGATATCGAGCCACTTTTCTCTCTTCTTTCATCAGCAGGCAGCATAAAGAAAGTTTTTCTGCAAGGAAACAACTTGCACGGTTTGCAGCCTGTCACGATTGCTAGTGTCCCTTCTCTTGAACAATTGCACCTTCATGAAAGTAGTCTGACAAACAGTGATATCGAGCCACTTTTCTCTCTTCTTTCATCAGCAGGCAGCATCAAGACAGTTGATCTGAAAGGAAACAATTTGCACGGTTTGCAGCCTGTCACCATTGCTAGTGTCCCTTCCCTTGAATAATTGCACCTTCATGAAAGTAGTCTGGCAAACAGTGATATTAAGCCACTTTTCTCTCTTCTTTCATCTGCAGGCAGCATAAAGGAAGTTTGTCTGGAAGGAAACAATTTGCACGGTTTGCAGCCTGTCACGATTGCTAGTGTCCCTTCCCTTGAAGAATTGCACCTTCTTGAAAGTAGTCTGACAAACAGTGATATCGAGCCACTTTTCTCTCTTCTTTCATCAGCAGGCAGCATAAAGAAAGTTTTTCTGCAAGGAAACAACTTGCACGGTTTGCAGCCTGTCACGATTGCTAGTGTCCCTTCTCTTGAACAATTGCACCTTCATGAAAGTAGTCTGACAAACAGTGATATCGAGCCACTTTTCTCTCTTCTTTCATCAGCAGGCAGCATCAAGACAGTTGATCTGAAAGGAAACAATTTGCACGGTTTGCAGCCTGTCACCATTGCTAGTGTCCCTTCCCTTGAAGAATTGCACCTTCATGAAAGTAGTCTGACAAACAGTGATATTGAGCCACTTTTCTCTCTTTTTTCATCTGCAGGCAGCATAAAGGAAGTTTGTCTGGAAGGAAACAATTTGCACGGTTTGCAGCCTGTCACGATTGCTAGTGTCCCTTCCCTTGAACAATTGTACCTATATGAAAGTAGTCTGACAAACAGTGATATCGAGCCACTTTTCTCTATTCTTTCATCAGCAGGCAGTATAAAGAAAGTTTTTCTGCAAGGAAACAATTTGCACGGTTTGCAGCCTGTCACGATTGCTAGTGTCCCTTCCCTTGAAGAATTGCACCTATATGAAAATAGTCTGGCAAACAGTGATATCGAGCCACTTTTCTCTATTCTTTCATCCGCAGGCAGCATAAAGACAGTTGGTCTGAAAGGAAACAATTTGCACAGTTTGCAGCCAGTCACGATTGCTAGTGTCCCTTCCCTTGAAGAATTGTACCTATATGGAAGTAGTCTGACAAACAGTGATATTGAGCCACTTTTCTCTCTTCTTTCATCAGCAGGCAGCATCAAGAGAGTTTTTCTGATTGGAAACAATTTGCACGGTTTGCAGCCAGTCACGATTGCTAGTGTCCCTTCCCTTGAAGAATTGCACCTATATGAAAGTAGTCTGACAAACAGTGATATCGTGCCACTTTTCACTCTTCTGTCATCAGCAGGCAGCATAAAGAAAGTTTTTCTGCAAGGAAACAATTTGCACGGTTGGCAGCCAGTCACGATTGCTAGTGTCCCTTCCCTTGAAGAATTGCACCTATATGAAAATAGTCTGGCAAACAGTGATATCGAGCCACTTTTCTCTATTCTTTTATCAGCAGGCAGCATCAAGAAAGTTGGTCTGAAAGGAAACAATTTGCACGGTTTGCAGCCAGTCACGATTGCTAGTGTCCCTTCCCTTGAAGAATTGCACCTATGTGAAAGTAGTCTGACAAACAGTGAAATTGAGCCACTTTTCTCTCTTCTTTCATCAGCAGGCAGCATCAAGAGAGTTTTTCTGATTGGAAACAATTTGCACGGTTTGCAGCCAGTCATGATTGCTAGTGTCCCTTCCCTTGAAGAATTGTTCCTATATGAAAGTAGTCTGATAAACAGTGATATCGAGCCACTTTTCTCTCTTCTTTCATCAGCAGGCAGCATCAAGAGAGTTTTTCTGATTGGAAACAATTTGCACGGTTTGCAGCCTGTCACGATTGCTAGTGTCCCTTCCCTTGAACAATTGCACCTTCTTGAAAGTAGTCTGACAAACAGTGATATCGAGCCACTTTTCTTTCTTCTTTCATCAGCAGGCAGCATCAAGACAGTTGGTCTGAGAGGAAACAATTTCACGGTTTATCCCAATTCAACATTGATCCTATTCCCTCCTTTCATCAGCAGGCAGCATAAAGAGAGTTAGTTTGAAAGGAAACAATTTGCATGGTTTGCAGCCAGTCACGATTGCTAGTGTCCCTTCCCTTGAACAATTGCACCTTTTTTAAAGTAGTCTGACAAACAGTGATATCAAGCCACTTTTCTCTCTTCTTTCATCAGCAGGCAGCATCAAGACAGTTGGTCTGAGAGGAAACAATTTCACGGTTTATCCCAATTCAACATTGATCCTATCCCCTCCCTTCACGTAGTGTCTTTTACTGAGTGTGGTCTGCAAAACAGCGACATTGCGGCAATCATCGGATTACTGTTATTGTTTGGTCATGTGTCTGCAGTCAGCTTGAGCGGCAACAATTTGCATAGTAACGTGGTAGAGGCGTTGGTTGTTGTTCCTTCGCTGCAGTATTATACGATTGGTACTGACTATACTGAGTGGTTACCGATGCGAGATGTAGCATAGAAAACACGTCGCAATGGCAGCCTGTGGTAGATGTGCCAAACAAAAAAAGAAAATACAAAAAATTAAATGAAAGCAAAACGATTTTGTTGTCTGCGTCTCCGAAAAAAATTACTTTCAGGTCTCTGCCTTTTGATTCAGAAAATATCCATGACAAAATGTCACATTATCAAACATTAATAAATCCTATGAAATAATGTTTTATTTCTTTTCCTCAGCAACTCAATCAACCCTTTCCAAACTTTGGCTTGCGTGAACTTTAAGTATTTACCAACTAAGTAAAAAAAAAAGTTTTTTATCAGGTTCCTGCGTAAAAACATTTATTTTCCCACCAACACTGTCTGTAGGATTGCAAGATAACCAACACACGTCCGGATGTTTTTTTCGAATTAGCTAAATACCTCCAGTTTGTTTTGTTTTTTTAAACGGTAAAATAGATTATTATAGGAGTTTGCAGTAGCAGGTCATCGTGTTGCTCCTTATGTTTCAGTAAAGCAGTTTTCATTAAGCAGGAAGTTGCTGCTTCGAATTACACTCTAACAGCTTCTCCGCTGTTTTCTCGCAAATTTCAAACAGTCCCGCGGTGTATACAGTGTAACATTACATAAGTATGTCAAGGTAAAACCTCGTAAAACTACTAACAACTGCCTCACACAACCCACAACCCATTTTGCAGATACACCATTTGCAGCTGACGTCACATCTGACGGCAGGTTTTTGTTCCTCTGCGTCTACGCATGCGCGTAAACTAATATTGTATTTATTATTGTCAACGGATTTAATTGACACAACCTGCCGTTAGTGAGGGCGCACTGTGCAGTGAGTCTAATGGAAACGCATTTCTAATTATACTGTACAGGGTATCGCTATTAACGATGGGAGTCAATTTAGTATTGTATAGAAAACAAATCCAGAGAATGTACGTGCTGTGCAACATTGATACTAATGATTGTGAATTGGAAAACGATGCTATATAATAGCAACTTTGTCTGAGAATTACGAAACATAGTTTAACAATAAGTGAAATTATATGCATAATAATAACATATATTTCCCCTATGTTAATGGTTAACATTTTCATGAACAATTTTGTATATAAGAAAACAACAAACAATGTTAGTACAAGTGGACTATTTTAGTACTGGACGAAAATGGTACATTGTGACTTGTTCTGTAAAATAGTTATCATTTTCTGAATTGTAATTCACTTGAGTGCAACAGCAACTAAAATGTTTAAATGGTTACAATTGACAATAATCTAATGATTGTCCAATCATTTCACAGGTTTTTTGTCATGTGTATGAAGAACGTGTTAAATTACAGCTTTGTGGGAAATGGATATAAAAGTTATAGAAGTTACCACGACTACTTCCAACCCATACGCTGAGGAGAAAAAAAGTGTAAATGAGCAAGTCTTGCTCATTCGGGGTCAATATGCAAATAAAAGGTCAATCATGCATTGGCGACTCTAATTTTCCATATTTCTTTTGGAAAAAGACACTGTTAATTTGCAACATTCTAAAACACTAACATTTAGAAAGGTGTATTAACTTTAAAGTCAATAGTGCTGTATATAACAAAATATTTTACTATATGTATTACTATTTCTTACAAATTACACTGTAAATATACTAAATTCTGTTAAAAAAACGGACAAATTGTAATTTTAACATCAAAAGTTCTGTAAAAAATAATTACAGTGCAGATCTGTTAAAAAAAAAATTCTGTAAAATTACACGTTTTTTTTACAGTGTACCGTATAAATGTAAAACCTAACTTGAAATATTTTTGAAGTACATTGATTTGTACCAAAAATATGTGTATTAGATACGGAGTCACATTTAGTTGAATGTGGCTCGCTACATTTTTCATTTCAGTTCATTATTCAGTTGTATTATGGTTGAAGAGTATTATTTGAGGAAATACAACATTTGCAATACACAAAATAAATTCCCAAATTATCATTAAAATACTTTACTTGACTGTTAGGGAATGGCAGTCATTCATAAATATTTGTTTTAATGTTTTTACTGTTTAATATTTATACTTTATACTTTCAAATGTGTGTTATTGCTGGGCATCAGTGATCCACTGAAATGTTTTCCCAGGGTAAATAGGAAATAAATAAAATAAATTAAAATAAAATTAATCTTTCTCGGTTTCCGTCCTTCATTTTATTTCCAGACAATCATTCTCCTCAGGATTTCTCCTAAAGAGTTTATGGGTATACATTTATTAATTGTATCAACCCTCACCATGAGTGATGCATATTACTTTGAAGTCTTAATGGCGTCATCAGGTATCAAATCACAAGCGATTTTCGTTGAAAGAAAAGAAAAAAAACTTCTTAAACTTGTAACTCTTCAACAAAATGCTTGGCGACAGAAGGAACGGGCTCGGAGGTAGGGTTCAAGGATTGAGATATATGATATTTATTCAATTCTGCAAGGAATCAAAAAGGAAAAATACAACATTAAGTTAACAGTGGATAAGTGGTTTCATACAACAGTTTTCGTGATTCAACTTAACAGTAACAGAACAGCCGAAGGTGCATTTGTGCGCACAGTTCCTTATACTTAGTTAATCATTAAAGCGCTGACAAAAATACAATAGTAACCGTACTAAAGCGCGTTTCCAGTATGTAAATTAGAATCCAGACTTCGCAGACAGAAATGTAACTTCCACTTTTCAGCCCAACAAATCCATAGAAACATAAGTAACATTCACGCCTGTAACACATGCATCCTGTGAAAAGTCATTATGTAGGCCCAAAAGAGAAGGAGGCCAAGGACTGTGCATGGCACGCCGGGTGACACGGGTTGACCTATATCGACTCTCCCCTCACGGGCAACTTTCTGAACTCTACCCTAAAGAAAGTTACAGGTAATTAAGTACAGGGTGAGTCAAAAAAAAAGTGACCGAAGTAGGCGTCGGAAAATGATATAAAAAATACAATTTTTATAAAAAATGACAGCACACCATAATGGTGCCATGCTTTACTTTAGACTCATTCACCAACAGTCCAGTAGGTATTTCATAATAATTATTTTGGTAGTTTTTAAAAATTATGTTTGCACATGTATATTTTCTTCAATTTCATGGAATGACCCATGAACATTTAATACTCTAAAATTCTATACTTGTTTGCTTCTATATGATTTACCCCGCGTTGTTTTAACCGGTTACAATCACAATCAAAATTCTATAATGCTAGGGCCTATCCTATTTGGCATGTTTCCAAAAGCCGTTTCTTTTCAACTTGTGAGCCGATTCAAAGCCCTTATAAGGAGGAAAATGTTATTGATAGTCAAATTTATATGGAAACTTGTTGTCCGGCAATCACTATACACGTCATCGAGCGCCACATCACCTTTTAGTGAAAAGCACTCCACTCCCGCCCGATAAGCTCGGTGCACGGTACAACTTATAAGAGCACCCGAAGCCATTTGCGAAAGTCACTTTGGAGATTCTCCCACCGACAAACACTTGCCATGATTACACTGGATCTGCAAAACCTACCCGGTTTAATTGCAAAAGGGAATTTGTCAGGATAGAAAGAGACCAGACTGGCTGAATGATTCGATACTCGTTTGGGAGGACTGACAACGCGTCAAAGTCACGGTAAGCATCCTGTCACAAATCTCTTGCTGTATGTCAGAAAGTAACAGCTTACATTTTACATGTCCATTATCTTAATGTACAGTTTATGAAACCAGATAGTAAACAGTATACAATGTATTAAACATGTCATGGCTGTGTGATGTAATGTTCAGAAGAAAATAGCCATGAAGACTATGGTTGGACTTGGTGCATATAGTGACTCGACACTTGCTGGGGCAGCGAGTTCCACGGATGGTGACTGTAAGGTTGTACGGGTGGTGGAACGAATCATGCCTTGCTGTTGCCTCTGGTGGATGACCTTGCCGGGATTAGTTGGTTGTCAGGGATTTCAAGGAGTTTATTGATAATTCCGCACATCCTTGAGACTTTGGAAATAGCTCTTCTATGTTGTAGAGATTCCCAACCTAAATACTCAGAATTGTGTTGACACTGCTATCTCTGGAGTAGTTATTCATGACGTACTGTGCGTTGAACAGATTCGGACAGATTCGATTTTGAAGATACGTGTATTCGTTCGTATTGGTGAATGGATCATGCACAGCATATAGGCCGCACAAAGCTAAGGTGCAAGGTGGTGACGAATCATGTCTTGCTGTTGCCTCTGGTGGATGACCTTGATTAGTTGGTTGTCAGGGATTTGAGTTTATCAATGAGTTTATTGATGATCCCGTACATCCCTGAGACTTTGGAAATAGCTCTTCGATGTTGTTTTAGAGATTCCCAACCTTAATACTCAGAATGGTGTCGGACAGATTCGATTTTGAATTAAGATATTCGAATTGGTGAATGGATCTCATGCACAGCTTGCACACTCTATGATAGGCCGCATAAAGCTAAGGTGTTGTATAGCAGCGGTTCAGTGACAGTTGCTCGTTGCGCTGTATAGAAACCGAGATATTTCATGCACTTATCATTGGAGGTGGTGTCGATCGACATGTCTGTTCCATGATGACACATTATATGTGATTTAATTTAGAACTTGGCTGATGACAGGCGCGGCGGAACTGGTTTGAAAGTGGGGATGGGGTGGGGGGGGGGGGGGGGGGGGGGGGGCAATTAACCATCTGTGGCGGCGGCCATATTGTATATTAAAAAGTGGCGGGGGGGGGGGGTGGTGGTGGATGGGATAAGGTGGAGCGAGACCCCATTCGTCAGAAAGATGTTAATAAAGGCCTTAATTTTTTTGCTTTCCTTTTTTGGTCGGATTTTCAATAGCACTTATTATAGGTCCTGTTATACCCAGAATCAAAGAACTGCTAGACTTATACACTATAAAGAACTGGTACAGTTTGTTTCCTATAGTTCCGGATCTCAACAACAATTCTTGCTTTTGTACTCAAAAGTGCAGACATCGCTGTTCCTAGATCCAGATCGGATTAATCAGTTATGGATCAGGTACATCTTGTGCATAACAAATAATCGCGCGATTAACAGCAAAATTTAACAGCAAGAACCACCCAGAATCAAGCAGATAAATTATTAATTATATTATTGGAAGTATTTTAAATAAACTGTTTATTTCATGTACATGGCCATTTTGCATCTGAAGAAGATAGTTATCTTGTTAAGATCAAAATATATTTTGGAAATGTTCGTCTGTAGCACAGCTTGACCGTCAGGGCGCACCAACAAATAAAATCGCTCGCGCGCGTGTATATAGTTGGTGCGTACTTTAATATGCGCGATCCGGAACTGAAAAGGAACATGTATACGTTCAGTCTTTAGCAGATTTTGTAATACTAGAGACTTTTCGACTTATTTTCATTCAACAAATATTCAAGTGACCTTACAAATAGGAAAATTATATTAGCGTCTGCGGTTTAAAAATTATTTTTGGTAATCACCCCCGGAAATAAGACCTTTGTAAAATTGTTGCTAGCATCTCGATATATGAAACTGAAATTTGCATGACGCGAAAAGAGAAATATTGTGCCCAAACTTGACCCCTCACCTTCGAAAATCTAAAATACGTTATTAGTAGTTATTCATGACGTACTGTGCGTCAAACAGATTTGGACAGATTCGATTTTAAAGATACATGTATTCGTATTGGTGAATGGATCATCTCATGCACAGCTTGCATACTCTAGTGATAGGCCGCACAAAGCTACGGTGGTGTATAGCAGCGGGTCAGCGACAGTTGCTCGTTGCGCAGTAGAAAACCGAGATATTTCATGCAATTATGGGGAGGTTGTGTCGATATCGACATGTCTGTTCCATGATGACAAATTATCTGTGATCTAATTAAGTACATGTACTTGGCTGACGGACACTGCATCCAGTGGATGGTCATGGACAGAGTAAGTTAATTTTACAGGTTTGCGGCGTTTGGTGCGTCGAGGTCCTGCTGGAGCCTGATGGCATCGTCGGTGTTGTGTATAACACGGTAGATAACACTGTCTTTGGCAAACAGTCTGAATTCGAGATACTCTAGAGGCTTCAGAGATGCATCCTGTGGAAAGTCATTTTGTAGGTCCAAAATAGGAGGCCAAGGACTGTATACCCTGTGCATGGCACGCCGGGTGACACGGGTTGACATATCGACTCTCCCCTCACGATCAACTTTCCGAACTCTACCCCAAAGAAAGTTCCAGGTAATTAAGTACAGGGTGAGTCAAAAAATAAGTGACCGGAAGTAGTCGTCAGAAAATGATATAAAAAATACAACTTTTATTGAAAATGACAGCACACCATAACGGTGCCATGCTTTAGACTCATTCACCAACAGTCCAGTAGGTAATTCATAATAATTATTATTTTGGTAGTTTAAAAAAAAGAAATATGTTTGCACATGTATATTTTTTTAATTTCATGGAATGACCCATAAACATTTAACACTCTAAAATTCTATACTTGTTTGCTTCTATATGATGTACACCGTGTTGCTTTAACCAATTATAATCACAATCACAATTCTATAATGCTAGGGCCTATCCTATTTGGCATGTTTCCAAAGCCGTTTCTTTTCAACTTGTGAGCCGATTCCAAGCCCTTATAAGGAGGGAAATGTTATTGATAGTCAAATTATGAAAACCTTTTGTCCGGCAACAAATGAAATCACTTCACGTCATTGAGTTCCTGCGATTTGGGTATGCGTGTTTTATTATCTTTTGGGTCTTTTTGTGAAAAGCACCCAACTCCCGCCCGACAAGCTCGGTGCACGGTACAACTTATAAGAGCACCCGAAACTATTTGCGAAAGTTACATTGGAGATTCTCCCACCGACCAAAAATTAGCCATGATTACACTGGATCTGCAAAACCTACCCGGTTAAATTGCAAAAGAGAATTTGTCAGGCCATATAAATAGACCAAACTGAAGGATTCGGAACTCGTTTGGGGGGCTGACAACGCATCTTGTTACAAATCTCTTGCTATTATGTCAGAAAGTAACAGCTTACATTTATATACATGTACATGTACATGTAGTTTCAAACCTATAAACTGAGTAAGTCTAAGCATTTTGCATGTCAACATTACAAAATGTTATGATCACCCCGTGAGTCTAATCTGAAACCATCGCCATTATCTTAATGTTCAGTTTATGAAACCAGATAGTAAACAGTATATACAATGTATTAAACATTTCATGGCTATGTGATATAATGTTCAAAAGAAAATGAACCAATTGTGATTGCTTCAGAACACTGAACATTTTACTTAACAATTCCTTGTAAAACGATTAATATGCGTCAGCTCGTCTTCAGAATTGTAAAGTCGCTTGATTTATAAGGCATTCCTTTCATGCTTTTGTTTCTGCCAAATTTGCCACAAAATTCTGTTGAAATACAGCTTGGACAACGTCGATGAGGTGACTAGACTGTGAAAGTTTTATCATTTTACCAAACACTGACTAGTCTAGTCACAAACTCCCGCGTTTGAATTTCCCAACTGTTTATGTGCGTGAACGTTGAACAGGAGTTGAGGTCAGCCAATTTAATGTATACATGTAGTAAACAAGTTTTCTTAAACAGTTTTCTTAAACATTTTGAAAGTGGAAATCCCTTTTTTGTTAACAGTAGGCCTACCCATAACAATACTATTGCCATTGATAGGATTGAGCCCAGTCATGATGCAAAAGAATTGCAATTTTTGTTTAGACGTAGAGATCGTTATTCATGGTGCCTGGATCTCGGTAGATTTTGAGGTCAACTTACACGCTCTATTGGCATAGTCCTGATCTGCTTGCTCGGCTTGAACTTGGGCCTATAGTTGTTTTTCTTGATGTGAAAGTGCCACATGCCCACTTTGACCAACCTGGGTTATACATGTATAGGTTGGGGAGTAAACCTGCAATAAATTAAAGACAAACGTGAAAAGAATCCGGCATCCTAGATGTATATAAACACGTATTACGTGTATATAAACATGTATACCATCCCAATGAAGGTCAGTCATAACTTTGAACTAAGAAACAATTTCAGTTTTGTTAGAAAATACTTCGTTAGAAAAGTGTACTTTACACTCCATCGGGGGACGCATTGCTCGCCTTCGTCTTGCGTGCTGTGCGTTCCTCGGGTATTAACAATGTCATATCTCATCACAGCAGTCAATATTTGTTAATTATTATTACTGTGCAGTTAGTATTATTCTCATGTTATCACGTCATGAATATTTCACGAGGCAATATTGTGGACCGCCATATCTCAACAATATACGTTTCCATGCAGTTCTTTGCTCATTTCCTCACACTGGACTGAAGGCGCTTCCTCGTGCCAAGGTCATACGTTACCCTTACTCCGGGTTGTACCGGCAGTGCAATTATGAAAGATTATAATTTCAATTAATCTGATTCACAACTTTAGCGGCAGTGAATGAGTGAGATAATTTTAATTTAGGCTAATAGTGACAAGTCGTGGCCGGTTTTTTTTTGCAGGGGATCAGACCCGTCAGATTTTGTTAATGTGGATCCGCGCCCGCCAGTTTATTTTCATGCGCACCTGTCCTACATTAATACCCATTGACTTGATTTGTTTCGTTTTGTGAGGAATAGGTTTACTTTTTTGTCTCTTCTTTTTTGATTATTGTCTTTCTTCCTGGGAATGTAGTACGTGGAACAAATTCTGTGCACACGGGGAAACGTAATGCTCAAATTGGCTTTTTATTGTATACTCATTGTTGTCCGTCGCACGCAATCGGCTGTTTTTTTGGATATGTAGGTCTATTCAATGATAATAACAACCCCATTATTTGGTCCTCGGTCCCTTTGATCTTATATCGTGCTGGGTATATACATTACAGGAAGCTGTAAAGGAACAACTGAAGTTTAAAAAAATGTTACTCACGACACAAATATTGATTCCCATAATCAAAGTCAGTATCCCCCACTTCGTGGTCCCAACGCCGTTTAACGTGAATTTAAGACTATGAAATACGGACTCGCTGGTTGTAGCCTACCGCGCATGCCTAAAGAAGATAATTAGGAGAGTGACTGGTCACGTGAGAACGATTAACCAATAATAAAACCTGAAAGTTGTTGGCGCACTCCTGGACTCCTCTAAACAAACAGAAAGTAAATTAGCATGTAAAGGTCGTAGTTTTTTTAATTAATGTTTGTTACATTGGATTATTAAGAAATTCACACGCTGAAAAGGCCTTTGTACAATTCTTAATAGCCTCCCCATTTATGGAAACTGAAAAAATGGAAGACGTGTAAGAAAAATATATCGTACCAATATTGACCTTTCATTTCCGAAAATCAAAAGTGCATGTACAGGTGGAGTCGTGGAATCGGAGCACTCTAAGATGAACATTCATGAAATAATGTCGTGGCGGCCATTAGGTTAACAACTAAAATAGGAGACTGAAATGTATTTTGTGAGACACGATTTTGTTTAATTGAGGGACTTATTTTCATTTACAAACAAATCTACAATGATCGTGGATAAGAACTGTTTTAAAACTTGATCGAAACGAGCCTTAATAATTATACAATCCATCTGATGTACTGGGATAAATCGCGTCGTTGATCATTTGTTTTCGTTCTCGTGCCAGTACGCGATGTGAAAACAAACGTGATCGAACAAAGAGACCTATAGGAACGAAAATCCGGGGGTAAAAGTCGCAAGCAAAATTAGTTTTTACCCATTTCCAACATATTAAAAAAAAAACAATTGTATGAATGTTAAGATAACATGTAAACATGAATGTTTCTCGAGGGAAGATTACGCTTAAAAATCATTAATTCGAAAATTATAGCAAGAGAAAGGGCAACCCCGCGTGTAAAATGCCCATATAAAAATCACGGAGGATTTGCAAGCGCAAAGACAAAACGGCGCACTGTTTAAACTGTTTACTACGCTCTTTTAGGTGGTCATAACTTTCTCAATAAGTGTTGGAAACGAACAATTCAAACGACAAAATAAATTCAAATTAGTTGGCTATATATAATGTAAAGAAAACCGAGTTTGATTCGGTTCAGTAATCACGGAGAAATGAGCTAGCATAATGTAAAAGTAGTCCGACACTTTCGTCCAAGTTTGCTCATAATTGAGTGATTTAGACAGTACAGACCAGAAATTAATCAATACTTCTTTCAAAGATAACATTCATAACCTTTTTTCTTGTTCTCTTATTTCTTTTTATCTAAATAATATCCCAGATTCAACATAATATTGCACATAAAGGTTATCGAGAAAACTGTTCACATTTAGAACTTGATAAAGGTTGAAGTTTGCTATCGCCAATTTGCGCAATAATTGAATCTGTTATCACAATTGAAAACAAAATTCAACCATCTTATTAACTTTCTCAAGAGACTTTATAATTCGTAATCTCTCTCCTTACATGAGTTGTAATGTTTAATTTTGTGGTTGTTATGAGTGTCACAATCGATTATTACTCAGTACTTTAATGTTTATGAAGAAATGCATTTATCAAAGGATTAAACATTGCTGGCTAATTAAAAAGGAAAAGAGTAAGTAACCACTTGCACAAAGGAAAATCTGTGTAGTACACAAACTTGGATGGATGTGTTCTTTGACTACTGTTACGTAATCGCTCATTTCTACGTAATTACTAACCCGAATATAGCGCGGTTTTCTTCAAATTATAGTTAACTAATTTTATTTTATTTTGTCGTTTGAATTGTTCTATTCCGACACTTATTTAGGGAAAAAGAGTAACATTTTCACAGGAGTCAGATTTTCATACGACACCGTCCCAGTTGATAGTTACAAACGATTGTTATTATTTCAGGTTCATCACCCTGACGTCCGACTCGAATTACAAAGATGCAGCAAGATCGACCTGGCCAGCGAAGTAAAGCGATGATCACGGCCGAGGAGTACAACCACTCACTCGGTAAACTTGTCAGCACGAAGAGGAAGGCGAAACCATGTCGTAAGGCGGCATTCATGACCGTCTTTCCAGTCAAAGCTCGGCCAAGACTCCATTCTAACGAAGAGGGAGCATCTGCCATGCCACTGAAAGTGACACCAATGACACAGCCGGAGCATAGCAACACTCCGAAAGCAGAAGAACCAGCTAGCAAAGAGGAAATAGGAAGGTATTAACAGGGCAATTTCTATGAATCCAAATCAACCAAATCATTATAACCTAAACTATAAGATGGTATCTTTGTGTCCTATTTCTTGACGTACCCGTTTTGTTTTTTCAGCTCTTCAGAGCACAACCCAGCCAAACATTCTTACGTAATTTGTACATAATTCCTTGTTTATTGAGTCTCATTCATTTCCTCATTCCCACCTCATTTCACAACTGGGTAAACAATTCCCAGCAGCCTTCACTCTGTATCTAAAATAAATTACAAATTACAACTAATAAAAATAGGATACCGCTGCTCTGTGATATAGAAAATGTGAAATCCGAAATTCCGCTGAATTGAAACAAGAAGATTACCAGAGAGTTGTTGCTTTATCTCATCCAGGAGTGTTTATTGTGTATTCCTTTTGCAGTCCCGTTGAAGCGAGACAGAAATTGCAGGTCTTCGTCCGAGGTCTCCTCTTACAGAAGACACTTTGTCTGCAACTGAATCCAGATACATCAGTAGCCGATTTAAAGTCGCTGGTTCGACGTGAGAGTGGCATCCAGCCTCAAGACCAACACCTTTACATCGGGAGAAACTTTCAGGTGCCGCTTCTAATACTATACCATGAACAGAAAAAATTCAGCCAATGCCACTTTTAAAATTCATTTGTATCTGAGCGCCTATTAAAGTTATACTTTCTTTATCTGCTTGGTTTTACAGAGTGACTTTTCCCTGAGAGTTTTGCATTGCATTATTGTACCATGATTTTGTAAATAAAAAATTTCTTCCAATATGGTGAATTACTTGCAAGACAATCCTTAAGACTGCCAGGTTCTCTTGTCCTGTTACGATTTGGACATGTCTTGAGCAGAAATCAAATATAATTTCATTACAATTGTGTTACAGCTTTGTGACCTGCTCTCCCTTCGCGACCATGGGATACAGCAAGACCAGAACATCCAGCTTCGCGCTGCCGGTCTGTTGGGTGGTGGATTAGGTAACTACAGTATTGATACAATGGGTTATCTCAAAAGTCGGTTAAATTGACAGTTTAACTAACATTCACCAGTTTGAAAAGGCGGGGGGACTATTCTCCAATCTCGGCACCAGCCCTCGGAAATGCCGTATTACAATATAAGAAACCTGCAGAAACGACAAACTTTAATTATCTTAAATACGTGAATAGCTGCAAGAGTCATAAATGTTTGATCAGTCAATATGGTTCCTTTCACAACCACAACTCACTAAAGATAATTACCACATGATGTTACTACTTATCATTGCCTCTCGCCATGCAAACCGTCAAATCTCGTACAATATACGGGCTTGTAATCTTTAACCACTGGGTTCAAAGACGTTCACGTTCGTTTAAAGCCCCTCATGTAAACTCCCTCTAGGGATGATTGATGTGAACTGTTATATGGTTTTGCATTCCAGAAGAGGACAAGTCGAGAAGCATTTACTTCTCAGAATTGTCAGAAAAACTTGGACGAGGCTGGAAGATGCTCGGCAGAAAGTTGGAATTCAATGATGGACAACTCTACCAATTCCAGGAAAACGACAGAGGGAACTTAAAGGAACAAATCTACCAAATGTTAGTTGCCTGGTGGCAGAAAGAAGACAACCCCGCAGATGCTCCTGAGAAACTGCGAGACGCTCTAAAAGATGTGGGCCGTAGTGATCTGGCATCACAAGTGTCAGGTATGAAAGCTAATAAACAAAGTCAAACTGCTCGTTTTGGCCAACAACCGCCACCCTAGCACCTCCCCCCCCCCCCCTGGAAATTTGGCAATTGGAGAAAATAATTGGTTGCTCGTGTGAACCATGTATGAGACATAAGACATGAGACAAGCTTTCTCAGTGGCTTGCTGTCTTTTACTGCAATAACACTGAATCAGCCCAAAACAGGAAAGGCAAGAGAGAAGGGAAAAACACGCCGATTTGTGCTGGACTTGAATGACTATTGATGTTTCTGCATGTCTGACATGAAACAGGTCTGTACTTATTAGGCAGAAATAATCATTCAATAGCCATTCAAGTTTAGCACCAAACACCGTGTTTTTCGTTCTCCTTCACTTTTTTCTCCCCCTCTTTGGGCGGTTCAGTGGAGTTTTGGTTAAGGACAGTAAGCCAATTAGCAAAAGGCACCGAAATACCTTTTAAAATGACCAAGTGAGAATTTTAAATTATGTCTAATAGGGCACAGTGGAGCCTATTCAAAGATTGCAATCAAAATACATAACATGGTTCATTTACGGGAAACAAGCTCCGCCTTTTCTAGGCGAATGTGTCTATAGTCAGATTTTTGTTTGTATTTTCATACCTTTTTGTTTAGATTTGCTAAACTATACATTTTTGAAAACGTTGGAATATAAATAACACTAAAAAACAATGATTGTTTTTTTCAGGGTCTTTATGGTGGCCATTTTGGATTTTCAAAATGGCATTTTTGACGACGTCATGATGACGTCTCATATTTTTAACAATTTTGATGTAAATGTAAATGACCCATAACCTATTACAAAAAGAATTGTATATGAATAATGTTCCTCTGATGAGATACGGCATAAAGGTCCAACAAATTAAAAACAAACTTAACAAATCACGTGACCTCACCATGACCCACGATAACGTCCTCACGACAAAAATGTTTCGAGAACCGTGGATGAACAGTGTGCCAAGTCTGGAAACGATCGGATTATTTTAGTAAATTACCAAAGTGCTCCAGTGGAACAAAACGTGTACAAACCATATGAAAATATATTGTGTAATTAAGATACCGTATCTAAGATGACCGCCATAGAGTCTGTCAAGGCAAATTAAAACTTTTTTTTTCAGAAAAGTATATCCTAAATTTAAAAAAAATGTGTGGTTTTCCTAATCTCCAATAAAGTAAACGAAACTTTCAAACTGTACATTATGAACTGAACTACTACAAGAATAATTCAGAAATTGAGTTCATCAGAAAATAGAAATTCGTTAACGACAGCAAATTAAGGTTACGCACGAATAGTTGTTCTAATGTTTGGTAAAGTCACAGATCAAACATTTTTACTGAAGGTATACATGTAATGATTTTTGCTGTGCTGACTGTCTGGGGCCCTGTTAAGATGATAAAGGCTGTATTTATCATGTCTTAGCAGCGACACGTGATTGGGCCCGTATTCTGATGCTTGGATTTTCCTTTGGATATAATGATCATAGTTTACGTGATTGTTCCCTAAAATGATTTTTTACACAGGCATTGCAGGAACTCCCTTTGACGTTAATCAGTGTGCAAGAGAGTTGGCTGCACATTACCGGCAGACGTTAAAAGTGACGACACACCCTACAGAGAGACACATGTCTAGAGAGATGGATGACATCTACGTCAATCTACAACTATTGCAGGAAACCAACATACCAACTCCGGTCTCTTTGTCCGAGACAAAGATGCAGGTAGAAACAGGTATCCAGTCGGAGCATTCGAAAGCCTCGCAAAGAGGTACCAACAAACTAACCGATTCACTCCCTCATAAGTTCAAAGGGATTCATGTCCAGAAGATTTCCCTTGACTCCTACAAAGACATGCTCGTGCTCGAATCAAATCGATTACTAATCAGAGCTGAGGCGGGTTTTGGGAAAACCACAATACTTAAAAAGATTGGTTACGATTGGGCTGATCTAAAAACCAAGGGGGGCCTAACTGACAACCAACAACAACCTGAGCCTAATTCAGTTCTTGACAAGTATGAGCTTGTCTTTGTGGTAGAGGCTAGTCGAATGGGTCACAAATTCGACATCATTGACGCCATTTTCTCTCAAATTCTTACAGACAGCAAACTGAACAAGACAGGCCTAGAAAAATACATCCAGGAGAACCAAGAGCGAGTATTGATCCTTCTGGATAGCGCTGATGAGATTTCTATGCAAAGAGTAAAATACGCGCGGCAGTGCAAGGAGGATAGTGAGCTGGGCAGTATTGACTTGAACGATGTTCTATTGTTCAAATCACTCAAGTCGTGTAAGGTTATAGTTACGAGCCGACAGAAGACGGCAGATGAACTCCTGACTATGCATCCACACTACACGAAAATTAACATGTTAGGCTTTGACGAAAAAAACAGGGAAAACTACGTGAAGAAATACTTGAAAAGTTACGGACCAGTTGAACAAACCAGCTTCCTTGAAAAGATAAATCGATTAGAAACGTTACGTAGTTTGGCGGAGATACCGTTATTTCTGCGGCTGATGTGCGACACATGGGCAGATAAAGGAACACTGCCTGACCAAATAACTAACCTTTTTCAGGATAACATTCAGTTGCTTTTCCAGCATAAGGCAAGTAAGGAAACAGACCAGCAAGTTTCTGACACCCAGACATATGTTTCGAAACTTGGTCGGATAGCTCTTGAAGGGTTGTTAGATCCAAATGGAGAAAGACTTCATTTCATGGAAAATGAGATTGATACAAACGACCTGGATATTTTTGAGAGGGGATCTGATGTTGGCCTGTTGTCAAAAGGAAAGACATTCCGAGGTTTCGTACGGTTTTCGTACGGTTTCGTACTTTTCGTTCCTCCACAAGACTTTCCAAGAGTACTGCGCGGCGGCATATCTGATAGATTTGTTAAGGACTGACAGAGAAGCCTTCGACCAATACTTGTCTCGTATATTTCATGGTGATGTGGAAAGCTTGGAATACGTTCTGCGATTCGGCTGTGGGCTAAACAAAAAAGCCGCTAAGGTGATTTTAAGGCGCTTTCGAGATCTCTTAAAGCAAAATGAACTGAACAAGTCCTTGCATAGAATTTCAATGTTGCTTCTATTTGAAGCTAAGTCAGAACCTCTTGTTAAGGAATATCTTGAGAATGGAAAAGTTGAGTTTCCATACGAACTGCAGGGTGAACTTTTAGTGGCGGCACACTTTTTCTTTGAGGTCGGGTCCAAACATGAATCACCGCACAAAGGAGAAATACAGAAAATTAGTGCTACATGTCGAGGTCTTGCTGACCTCAAACTTTTAGAAGATATAATGACACTCACAAAATGTAAGCCGTTAGTGAACCTTGTACTTCATGAAATCAGCTGGGATAGCTTTGTGGAGAACTCGGTTGCGATATTAAAACATCTGAAGTCTTTAGAGGTACATAACTGTGAATGGAACATTGTAAAACTGTTCGAAGTGTTATCAAGAACCAATACAAAAAGGGTCCAATTAAATGGCATCCAATTGCACGATACATTTCCTGAACAAAACATCAAACAAATTCCATCTCTGAAAGAATGTTACTTTTTTGAGTGTGGTCTGACAAACAGTGATATCGAGCCACTTTTCTCTCTTCTTTCATCAGCAGGCAGCATAAAGACAGTTGGTCTGAAAGGAAACAATTTGCACGGTTTGCAGCCTGCCATGATTGCTAGTGTCCCTTCCCTTGAAGAATTGTACCTATATGAAAGTAGTCTGACAAACAGTGATATCGAGCCACTTTTCTCTATTCTTTCATCAGCAGGCAGCATAAAGACAGTTGGTCTGAAAGGAAACAATTTGCACGGTTTGCAGCCTGTCACGATTGCTAGTGTCCCTTCCCTTAAAGAATTGCACTTTAATGAAAGTAGTCTGACAAACAGTGATATCGAGCCACTTTTCTCTCTTCTTTCATCAGCAGGCAGCATCAAGACAGTTGGTCTGCAAGGAAACAATTTGCACGGTTTGCAGCCTGTCACGATTGCTAGTGTCCCTTCCCTTGAAGAATTGCACCTTCATGAAAGTTGTCTGACAAACAGTGATATCGAGCCACTTTTCTCTCTTCTATATCATCAGCAGGCAACATCAAGACAGTTGCTCTGCAAGGAAACAATTTGCACGGTTTGCAGCCTGTCACGATTGCTAGTGTCCCTTCCCTTGAAGAATTGCACCTATATGAAAGTAGTCTGACAAACAGTGATGTTGAGCCACTTTTCTCTATTCTTTCATCAGCAGGCAGCATAAAGAAAGTTGTTCTGCAAGAAAACAATTTGCACGGTTTGCAGCCTGCCATGATTGCTAGTGTCCCTTCCCTTGAAGAATTGCACCTATATGAAAGTAGTCTGGCAAACAGTGATATTGAGCCACTTTTCTCTCTTCTGTCATCAGCAGGCAGCATAAAGGAAATTATTCTGAGCGGAAACAATTTGCACGGTTTGCAGCCAGTCACTATTGCTAGTGTCCCTTCCCTTGAAGAATTGCACCTTCATGAAAGTAGTCTGACAAACAGTGATGTTGAGCCACTTTTCTCTATTCTTTCATCAGCAGGCAGCATAAAGAAAGTTGTTCTGCAAGAAACCAATTTGCATGGTTTACAGCCAGTCAAGATTGCTAGTGTCCCATCCCTTGAAGAATTGCACCTACATGAAAGTAGTCTAACAAACAGTGACATTGAGCCACTTTTCTCTATTCTTTCATCAGCAGGCAGCATAAAGAAAGTTTTTCTACAAGGAAACAATTTGCACGGTTTGCATCCTGTCACGATTGCTAGTGTCCCATCCCTTGAAGAATTGTACCTATATGAAAGTAGTCTGACAAACAGTGATATCGAGCCACTTTTCTCTCTTCTTTCATCAGCAGGCAGCATAAAGACAGTTGGTCTGAAAGAAAACAATTTGCACGGTTTGCATCCTGTCACGATTGCTAGTGTCCCATCCCTTGAAGAATTGTACCTATATGAAAGTAGTCTGACAAACAGTGATATCGAGCCACTTTTCTCTCTTCTTTCATCAGCAGGCAGCATCAAGACAGTTGGTCTGAAGGGAAACAATTTGCACGGTTTGCAGCCTGTCACGATTGCTAGTGTCCCTTCCCTTGAAGAATTGCACTCTAATGAAAGTAGTCTGACAAACAGTGATATCGAGCCACTTTTCTCTCTTCTTTCATCAGCAGGCAGCATCAAGACAGTTGGTCTGCAAGGAAACAATTTGCACGGTTTGCAGCCAGTCACGATTGCTAGTGTCCCTTCCCTTGAAGAATTGCACCTTCATGAAAGTAGTCTGACAAACAGTGATGTTGAGCCACTTTTCTCTATTCTTTCATCAGCAGGCAGCATAAAGAAAGTTGTTCTGCAAGAAACCAATTTGCATGGTTTACAGCCAGTCAAGATTGCTAGTGTCCCATCCCTTGAAGAATTGCACCTACATGAAAGTAGTCTAACAAACAGTGACATTGAGCCACTTTTCTCTATTCTTTCATCAGCAGGCAGCATAAAGAAAGTTTTTCTACAAGGAAACAATTTGCACGGTTTGCATCCTGTCACGATTGCTAGTGTCCCATCCCTTGAAGAATTGTACCTATATGAAAGTAGTCTGACAAACAGTGATATCGAGCCACTTTTCTCTCTTCTTTCATCAGCAGGCAGCATAAAGACAGTTGGTCTGAAAGAAAACAATTTGCACGGTTTGCATCCTGTCACGATTGCTAGTGTCCCATCCCTTGAAGAATTGTACCTATATGAAAGTAGTCTGACAAACAGTGATATCGAGCCACTTTTCTCTCTTCTTTCATCAGCAGGCAGCATCAAGACAGTTGGTCTGAAAGGAAACAATTTGCACGGTTTGCAGCCAGTCACGATTGCTAGTGTCTTTTCCCTTGAAGAATTGCACCTTCATGAAAGTAGTCTGACAAACAGTGATATCGAGCCACTTTTCTCTCTTCTTTCATCAGCAGGCAGCATAAAGAAAGTTTGTCTGATAGGAAACAATTTGCACGGTGTGCAGCCTGTCACGATTGCTAGTGTCCCTTCCCTTGAAAAATTGCACCTATATGAAAGTAGTCTGACAAACAGTGATATTGAGCCACTTTTCTCTATTCTCTCATCAGCAGGCAGCATAAAGACAGTTGTTCTGCAAAGAAACAATTTGCACGGTTTACAGCCTGTCACGATTGCTAGTGTCCCTTCCCTTGAAGATTTTCACCTATATGAAAGTAGTCTGACAAACAGTGATATCGAGCCACTTTTCTCTCTTCTTTCATCAGCAGGCAGCATAAAGATGGTTTTTCTGAGAGGAAACAATTTTCACGGTTTATCCCAATTCAACATTGATCCTATCCCCTCCCTTCACGTAGTGTCTTTTACTGAGTGTGGTCTGCAAAACAGCGACATTGCGGCAATTATCGGATTACTGTTATCGCTTGGTCATGTGTCTGCAGTCAGATTGAGCGGCAACAATTTGCATAGTAACGTGGTAGAGGCGTTAGTGAGTGTTGTGCCTTCGCTGCAGTATTATAAGATTGGTACTGGCTACTGAGTGGTTACCGATGCGAGATGTAGCATAGAAAACACGTCGCAGTGACAGCCTGTGGTAGATGTGCCAAACAAAATAAGAAAATACAAAAATTAACTGAAAGCAAAACGATTTTTTTTGTCTGCGTCTTCGAAAAAATTGACTTTCAGGTCTCTGCCTTTTGATTCAGAAAATATCCATGACAAAATGTCACATTATCGAACATTAATCAATTTCATGAAATGTTTTATTTCTTTTCCTCAGCAACTCAATCCATCCTATACAAACGTTGGCTTGCGTGAACTTCGGCCCGATTTCACAGAAGCGTTTGAAGGTTTACACGCGGATAACTTTATTAATCGCGCGTTTAGCATGCGTTTAATTTTAATCACCGTTTCACGAGGCGCAACTGTCCGTGTGCGTCTAAATATTTGAACCGCCTGCGGTCAAATAACAAAAGAACACTTAAACGCTCGTGAGGGTATGTTTAAGTCGCGAAAACTAGTACTATCACAGATTGATTTGCACATAAATGAGTGGGCGTGTTAGCAAGCAGTAGGCCTAGTATGGATGCTCTGGCTATACTTGAGTTCGCCCAGGAAGAGGCCGCTGAAGAAGGGTTCAATGCCGCTCCACAACCTCAGGTGAGAGTTTTTCAGGACAGATTAAATCCACTTCAGAGATTCGACGACCGGAACTTTGTAAAACGATACAGAATATCGAAGGAATCATTCCATTGGCTTCTTGACCTGATTAGGGATGATCTACTAAGTGCCACCAGAAGGAGTCATGCCCTGACTCCCCTCCAACAGCTGTCGATTGCTCTCAGATTTTATGCAAGGGCTTCGTTTCAAATGGACATTGGTGATATGTGTGGTGCGTCGACCTCCACCGTCTGCAGAGTGGTTGCTCGTGTCACGGCGGCAATTTGTGGAAAAAACAGCATTTTATTCGTTTTCCAACCACACAGGAAAAGAGGAGAGAGATTATGGAGGGCTTTTATGAGATCATGCAGTTCCCCGGTGTGATCGGTGCGGTTGATGGTAGCCATATCGCAATTGTGAACCCTGGTGGTAGGTTTGCCGTACGATACATTAACAGAAAAGGATATTCTAGCTTGAACTGCCAATTAGTTTGTGATCACCGCCTTCTATTCACGAATGTCGTGTCTCGTTGGTATGGGTCTGCTCATGACTCGAGAATATTTGAGGAGAGTCAACTATTTCGTCGATTTAGAACGGGGGAATATCAAGGGATCTTACTTGGGGATGCAGCCTACACTTGTCGGCAGTTTATGCTCACGCCTGTACGTAACCCGAGAACACCTGCAAAGACTCGCTACAATGCTGCACAGAGGGCAACAAGAGGAGTGATAGAAAGAGCATTCGGCATCTGGAAAAGGCGGTTTCCATGCGTATCGAAGGGAATGCATCTGAGGTGTTCAGTAAGTACACTACCTTCATAGGCTACTGAAAATGATAATTGTATGCACTATTGAAATCGACAATTTATTACACGATGATTGACATGTACATTTGTACGATTATGATTCTTTATTTCAGTTGCAGCACAACATGGCCATAGTAGTTGCAACAGCATGCCTTCATAATTTGGCAAGACGAATGAACGACCCTCTCCCCCCGCCAGATGTTGATATTCCAGTACAGCCCGATGAAGACCCAGAACAAATGGTGAATAACGTTGAAGCAGACTTGCGAGGAAACTTATTCCGTCAGAGATTCATCACCCAACATTTCAACAGGCAAGATACCAAAATGGTCTCTAATTATACGCCCACGGAGGGTTCAGATGGAAAAACATATAAATACATCCAACGCCATATCTAACTTAGTTTGAATCAATAATTCCAGGACATTGGCCAGAAAATAATGTTGAATGTTTGTACCAGTACTACATTATTATCAAAAGTAGGATATGGCTGTATCTGTGTTTGCATCTGAACTATTCATACATCTGACATCTGTTACAGATCAATACGCATTCGCTTGAGTTGTTCTTTGTAAACTTCTGTTTTGGCTTCGTAGGCTTTCCTTTTACAAATCGCAGCTTCTTTCTGGAGCTGAATTAAACTCATTTTTGCCTCGTGCTCCTCTTTCAGATAAGACAGTGCCTCGGCAGTCTTCTGTAGCACTGGACCTGACGATGACGCCGACCTGCCTTCATCTTGTTGCCTGGTAGATTTAGAGCAAGACTGGCCTTTTCTGGGAAAGAAATGTATAAATCAAATAAATGAAATGAATGCATACATTAGTTGCTTGGTTCCATTTCTTATTGGGTGTCTACAAAACTAACACCTAAGACCTAACACCCAAAACTAAGACCCACAGAAAATGTCTGGCAGTTTCCATATTATATGATATGGGAACTGCCAGACAGTTTCTGTGGGTCTTACTTTTGTAGTGGGTGGGGTCTTAGTTTTGTAGTTAGGTCTTACTTTTGTAGACACCCGTTTCTTATTCACTTAATAGAGGGGTATTGCAAGGCCACGTTTGTCGTTTACATGTACGTTTACATTTTCTGAACATGCTACCGTGAGTGAGAACTGCATTTTTACTCTTCACCGATAATGAAAGCACAAATGAATGTATGGAATCACCACGAATGCCGAGGATGAAACTATTTTGGTGAAGGATGCGTGTGACGTTAGCATCTTGCTCACGTCCACCGGACACACAAAGAAAGTTTGACTTACTGTAGCTCTCTGGACTTGGGTTGGCTATCCTTAAATTCTTCTAATGGCACATCTGCGACATGATGGTCCTGAAACATGTCAAACTCATCCGCATAAGTATCGCCGGCGTCCTGGTCATTGCCACTTGTGCTGAAACCGGAAATTGTTGTTGTATAACTTACAGAAAATAAACTGGGCAGCTTGTAATACCATAATGGATGTTCATTTTCAATTATCGGAACAATCTGTATTATTTTCTAATAACAGGGCCCTTAAGGAAATGAAACAGTTAAATAAAAATTACCTTGGCTGCATCTTGTCAATTGCTGCAGTTTCAACGTCATCGTCAATTGCAGTAGGCCTATTTTGCGTCGTGGCGTCATCATCCACGTCATTGTGGACCTGTTCCAGGTCGGCTGAAATAATGGCCAATACAGCCATTATTTCCTCACCAAGGTCTTCAACTTCTGCCTGTCCCCCACCTGTCTTGTGTAGGTCCAGCTTTTTCTCTCTCGCCATCTTTTTCGCCTTCAATTTCATGCGTCTCCATAACTCACGTAATTCCTTAGCTGAAGATTTGGCCCGCTCTGGGAAATTGGCTACCATTATTTTGGCGATGTCCTCCCATGCTTTCTGTTTTTTTGTCAGTGCGAAAATATCACTCCTCTTGTCTTCTACGACCTTTTCGTGGATCTTCACGGCCTCAATGAGACCCATTCTTTGAAGCGAAGTGAAATTCTCCCCACGTTTTTTGGCCGACATGTCTGTGCGAAATGTGTGTCCACAACGCAACTACCCTTACAAACGGGGTTATTAACCGGTAACGACTATTGTAAATGCCCATTATGCAATGGCATGTTGTCCTAATTTGACCGCACCTGTTTAGTCTGAGGGATAAACGCAAGGTTATCCGCGTGCAGCTAAACGTGCGATGATCCCATCTCGTGAAATGGCGTTTAAACGTTCGTTTAGCTGTCCGCGTACAACGGCATTTTAACATGCGTTTAAAAATTAAACGCATGTTACTTATACGCACGCTAAAATGCTTCTGTGAAATCGGCTGGAAGTATTTACCAACTAAGTCACACAAAAGCTTTTTATCAGGTTCCTGCAGAAAAACACTTATTTTCCCACCAACACTGTCTGTAGGATTGCAAGATAACCAACACACGTCCGGATGTTTTTTTCGAATTAGCTAAATACCTCCAGTTTGTTTTGTTTTTTTAAACGGTAAAATAGATTATTATAGGAGTTTGCAGTAGCAGGTCATCGTGTTGCTCCTTATGTTTCAGTAAAGCAGTTTTCATTAAGCAGGAAGTTGTTGCTTCGAATTACGCTCTAACAACAGTCCCGCGGGGTATACAGTGTAACATTACATAAGTATGTCAAGGTAAAATCTCGTAAAACTACAAACAACTGCCTCACACAACCCACAACCCATTTTGCAGATACACCATTTGCAGCAGACGTCACATCTGACGGCAGGTTTTTGTTCCTCTGCGTCTACGCATGCGCGTAAACTAATATTGTATTTATTATTGTCAACGGATTTAATTGACACAACCTGCCGTTAGTGAGGGCGCACTGTGCAGTGAGTCTAATGAAAACGCATTGATAATTATACTGTACAGGGTATCGCTATTTGGGAGTCAATTTAGTATTGTATAGAAAACAAATCCAGAGAATGTACGTGCTGTGCAACATTGATACTAATGATATGGAATTCAAAAACTATATTATAACATAGCAACCTTTGTTTAAAAATTACGAAACATCGTTTAACAGGGGAAATAGCATATATTCCCCCTATGTTCATGGTTAAGATTTGTATGAACAATTTTGTATATAGTTGTAAAATAAGAAAAACAAAAAAAATAATGTTAGTACAAGTGGACTATTTTAGTACTGGACGTAACATTATTTTAGTACTGGACGAATATGGTACACTGTGACCTGTTCTGTAAAATGGTTATCATTTACTGAATTGTAATTTACTTATCTGCAGCAGCAGCTGAAATGTTTAATGGTTACAATTGACAATATTCTAATGATTGTCAAATCGTTTCACAGGTTTCTAACATGTGTATAAAGAATGTGTTAAATTACAGCTTTGTGGAAAATGGCTATCAAAGTTATAGAAGTTATCACAACTACTTCTAACCCATACGCTGAGGAAACAACAAGTGTAAATGAGCAAGTTTTGCTCATTCGGGGTCAATATGCAAATAAAAGGTCAACCATGAATTGACGACTCTAATTTTCCATATTTCTTTTAGAAAAAGACACTGTTAATTTACAACATTCTATTAAAACACTAAAATTTGGCGGGAAGGTGTATTAACTTTAAAGTCAATAGAAAAAAATACAATTTACAATTTAACGTCAAGTTAACCCACGTATTTTAACAAAATATGTTACTATATGTATTACTATTTTTTACAAATTACACTGTAAATATACTAAATTCGGTTAAAACAAGGAACAATTGTAATTTGAACATCAAAAGTTCTGTAAAAAACAATTACAGCACAGATCTGTTAAAAAAATATTGTCTATAAAATTATACCGTATGAATGTAAAACCTAGCTTGAAATATTTTTTGAAGTACATAGATTTGTACCAAAATAGATGCATTAGATACGGAGTCACATTTAGTTGAATGTGGCTCGCTACATTTTTCATTTCAGTTTATTATTCAGTTGTAGTATGGTTTAAGCAATACAAAATGTATGAGAAAGGGTATTATTTGAAGGAAATATACAACATTTGCAAACGTACACAAAAATAAATTCCCAAATTATCATCAAATACTTTACTTCACTGATAGGCAATGGTAGTCATTCATAAATATTTGTTTAAATGTTTTTACTGTTTAATATTTCTACTTTATACTTTCAAATGATTATTAGTGGTGGGCATCAGTGATCCACTGAAATGTTTTCCCATGGTAAATAAAATAAAATAAAATTAATCTTTCTTGGTTTCCGTCCTTTTTCTTTCCAGACAATCATTCTCCTTGGGATTTCTCCTGAAGAGTTTATGGGTATAAATGTAATAATTGCATCAACCCTCATCATGAGTGATGCATATTACTCTGACGTCATAATGGCGTCATCAGGTATAAAATCACAAGCGATTTTCGTTGAAAGAAAAAACTACTTCTTATACTTGTAACTCTTCAACAAAATGCTTGGCGAGGGGAGGAATGGCTCGAAGGTAGGGTTTAAGGATTAAGATATATGATATTTTATTCAAGTCTGCAAGGAATCAAACGGGAACAATAAAACATTGAGTTAACGGTGGAAAACTTATTTCATAAAATAGTTTTCATGATTCAACTTAACAGTTCCTTAAAATTACAGAAATGGTGAATTGTATGCACCATTTGCAAATAACAATTACATTTAAATGTGTGTAAATGCCTTTTTGAGTACAATCTTTTCTCAGTAAGACGGATATTCATACTCCATCATGGATGTTTCAGTATGTAGCTCTAATAGGTTTCAACTAGGTTACACTTTTCAATTAGAAAGAGCCTTGAAAATAGTTGCCCGCATTGGAACAGGGATAGTGGAAGTTAACTGCGTGAAAAGAATAAAAAGTGTCAGAAAAATGCTTCCGACTTGTCTTAAATATTTAGTCATTTAGTACACGAAAACCAGTTCGAGCATAATTCTCTCAGCTTTTCCCTCTAAAATTAAGAATTATAACAATCACAAAATCACTGAAGTGAGCACATTAACTTGTTACAATATTCACAACCCATGCGATTTTGGGCAGATAATGCACATAGCCGGTACGACATGCTTCTAACGTTGGGGCTTAGATGGTAGGCTGGCACTGGATCTGAGTAAACACAAGTCTTCTTTGGAGGTCTGTCATTATCACTGCTCGTCTCCTGATTAGCAACTGCATATAAGGTTAAATCTAGAGAGAAAAAAGAAGGGAAAAATACAATCAATGATGAAATTTGGAAATGACTTGTCACTTGTCCCTATTTTTTTTTTTAATGTTCTACACAAAAATATGGAGCAAAAGTTGCACACGCTTCCCCCCCCCCCCCCCCCACAAAAAAATAATAAATTGAAATAAAATGTCTATAGTTGAACGAAATTGTTACGATTTGAAATGCAAACTTGCTGTACACTGCATTTTCCTAAAATACCGGTATGGTCTTATTTGTAACCTTGTACAAACAAAGAATTGCTCACACCTAATGTTTTCTCAAACACCCCCCCCCCCCCCTTAATAAAAAGGGGATAAAAGATAGGTGTATATATGTACTTAGCCAGAGCTGGCTAAATGTAAGTCCACGTAATTTTACAATCAACGAGATTTGACGAGCTACATATGTATGTGCAGCTAAGTTGTCGTAAATCCAACAATTTCATTTATTAAATTAGCAAGCGGAGTTGCTGTAGGCTGTGTCCGGATTACTTGGCTGCGGCTTGAAATTATGCACGAGTCTATGGTAGCAGCTACAACCACATCTTATCGACTCATGCATAATGTCAAATGGCAGCCAGAAGGAAAATAGCTGCCAACGTTCATGCTGGATATAGAAACAAATTCGCGTGGAAAAAGATATCCATTTAAAAAAATGAATTGCAACCTCGAGTTGAATGACAATCTTTTGACTTTTTGTATTGTATTATTACAGTTCTTTTGTCAATATCAAATATGTTTTTGAAGTGTTGTCGGTGCTGTGCGTGTTGTCGGTTATTAGTATGACCCCTAACAACATGCACAGCACCGACAACACATCCATCCCATAACATATACAATGACAAAAGAAAGGGGTACAGAACTATAATAACATAAAGCGTGTTCGAATGTGTGGCCCCGTATAGGTCAATATCATACTGTAGTTGAGAGAATATGGCATGTTGTCGTATTAAATGTCATTTAAGAGCATCAGAATATTTTTAGGAACCACAAACAAACACTGAGGTGTTATTAAAGTGCTAAAGTGTAGGCAGGATCATGCGCATTCATTCGACAACAGACGACAAATATTACGGGCTAGGCCTGAACGTTACTGCACTACCTACCGGTTTCAAAGATTTCCCTTTGTCGTTTCTCTTGGACAGCTGTGACTTGCTCTATCTTATTGATGTCCGTAAACCGGGCGTAGCAAGATCGATGAAATCCAACATGTTTCGGTGCTAGTATTACACATCCGCTCTCTGCAACGCGAAGTCATGTTTGGCCAGAAATTCTCTCGCTATATCTGACTTACGTAACTCGGAGACTATATGAGATATTTAGAGACAGGTAAAACGAAACTTTATTGCATGCTCCAATAGAAAAGTATATAATAGAAGACCATGGTATCTGTTCCCATATTTTATACAGTAAAGTCCAGTACGTAATATAGGGCAATAAGTATATACAGGAAATTGTTCAACATACAATTACAATTATGTGTACAAGGGTTTTATGTACGGTAGGTTCTGAAACTAAAGCTAATAGGTTTCCTGAATTTTGGTTGAAAAGGCAGGAAGTTTTTCTACCGGCTTGTTGTAAAACCGAGCAAACGTAGCAGACTTATAGACCAGCCTGCAGATGCAAGTATGTTCTGAAGGGGAACACCACAGTTATTCGCTGCAGATGTTGAAGCTGCCCGTACACTGTGTGCTTTAAAGACAGAAATATCAATGCCAGCGTCACTCAACACATTTTTGATCCATCGACTGATGGTATCTCTACAAACGGCCTTATGCGGCTTTATATAACTAATAAAAACACTACATTCGCTTCCTCGTAATGTAGAGGTACGAGATACAAATTCTTGCAGCGCTTCCACTACACAAAGCTTCCTGTTTGAGGAAAAAGCAGGCAAAATAATGTCTGGCAAATGAATTCCTGGGCGAGTTTGTTTCAGTAGTTTGTGAACTGAAATTCGACACTCATTGTCCGTTAGAGTAATATCATCGAGTGTCAGCAGATGTAGAGTTTGTACCCGCTGAGCTGATAACAATGCTAACAATGTTACTACCTTTTGCCACAGGTGCTTCTGTGAGAGTTTTGCATTCAAATCCAAAGAATCAAAATACCGTAAAATATCGGGGAAAGGACGGTCTGTTCACAAATACTCCTCTCATAAATCTACAGGTTAATGAGTGGCTACCAAATGATATTCCATTAGGAAACTCAACAATAGTTGCTATTGCCGATCTGGCAGTGTTAATAGCACTATAACTTAATCCAGCTTCAAATAAGTCTGATAAAAAATCAAGGCCCTCGCTTATAGATGGCGATAAGGGATTAATGTTCCTTTACTACAGTATGATTGCCACTTGAGTAAATAGGTTCGATACTGTTTCTGTGTTCCTGGCCTCCAAGAGGATATGATGACTGCTGTAGCGCGGTCCGAAAGGCCTGAGCTTTGGAGACGTCTCCGCACAAGTGGCATACCAGAAGGGACATTTTCTGGTGTAGAGGGTGTACTGCTGACTGGTCTTGCGGTAGATAAAGCGGAGTCACATGATGTGGTATGATGACTGGTTGTGCCACCAACATACCCATCACACTGGGAAACCTGTTTTGGGTTGGCCAGTTCGGGACTACAAGCAAGCCCTCCGCTTGGTTTTGCTGAACCTTGCGCAGTACACGACCTATTAGGCTGAATGGTGGAAAAGCATAGAAACGGAAATTATTCCAAGATAATAAAAATGCATCAATTGCATAGGCTTCTGGGTCTGGTCTCCATGAAACATAAGGCTTCAACTGGTAATTCAATCTTGAGGCGAACAAGTCAATGTCTAGGGCAAAAAATATATTTGTTAAGTACCGAAACAAATGCGGCTTAAGCATCCATTCGATGTCAACATTTGTACGCCGAGACTCAATGTCGGCCTGTACATTCAATTTGCCGGGTATGTGTGATGCTGATAACCAAATATTCCCTGCAACACACCAAAGCCAAATCTCTTTTGTAAGATCATTGCAAGGCCTTGAATGAATTCCACCCATATTATTAATGTAACACACTGCCGTCATATTGTCCATTTGTAATCGCACGTGTGTGTGCTCCAATTTCGAGCAAAATGACTTTACAGCCAAAAACCCCGCAAGTAGTTCCAATAGATTTATATGGGTTTGTGCTTCTTGTGGGGTCCAATGCCCCCCAGTAGATTGCCCGTTACATTCTGCACCCCATCCTACAAGGGATGCATCAGACGATACAATTACATTTGGCTGGGAATGTTGATTCAAGCATTTAAAAGCTGGTTTGGATTCGATATTTTCAATCCACCAAGCAAGTTCATCCCTTGCTTCTATTGACAAACTCATTGAAGTATCATAGTCATAGTTGTTATTTTTAAGTGCCTTAATTTTGTCCCATTCAATATGGCGATAATATAATTTGCCATATAAAAGTCCTGGAAGACATGACACTAATTTGCCGATTACTGTAGCCACCTCTCGTATCGAGGGTGATTTTTCAAGGAGCAATTTTTTGCATACGTCCTGAATTTTGGCCGACTTTTCTTTTGTTAGCGACACAGTCATGTTGTCTGAATTCAGTACAAATCCCAGGAAAGTACATTTGTTGGTAGGTTTCAAGACTGACTTAAATTCATGTACAATGAATCCTTTTTGGGTCATTAAATCAGTTATCGCTTTAACATTTTTGCAACAATCCTGGTATGTATCACCAAACAAAAGTGAATCGTCAATGTAAGCTACCGAATTAAAACCTTGAGCTCGAAGGTAAGAGTAAATGGGTTTCATAAGCTTTGTAAATACACGGGGAGCACAAGCAAGTCCATTTGGAAGACAAGTATACTGATACAAGGTGTCCCTCCATGAAAATTTTAAAAATTGTCTGTGTTCTGGTGCAATGGGTACAGTGTAGTAAGCATCTCGTAAGTCAATGGATGCCATGTAACAGTCTTTCGCCATTAAATTAATGGCGGACTGTAATGATTCCATCTTAAAATGATGGTATTTTATAAATCTGTTTAAAGATTTCAAGTTAAGGATCATTCTATAAGATCCATCTTTTTTGGTCGTACAAATATGTTTGAAACAAATTGTTCTTGGTCATACGAGGTTTCCTCAATCACTCCTTTTATAAGCAGTTGATTGACCTCTTGGTCAATGACATGCCATTCTTTAGGGCTTAATTCAAATTGCTTTGGTATTCCTATTTGAATAGGAGCGCTTTCGAACTCAATGTGTAATCCTTGAACTATGTCAAGTATGGATGGATCTGATGTTATTGTTCTCCATTGTGGGAGATACCAATTCAGTCTACCCGCTACAAATAGGTTTGCTTGTGCAGCACTATTGTTGTCTGTGCTCACCTGATGGGCTTGATCAGTATGCAGTGCATTTGCATGCGTGAACCTTGGCCTCTCCTGCCTCGTCGAGACGGATAATTTCCCCTCTTGTAATTTGAGTAATGGCTGCCGCTCCGCCAGTTTTTTGACGAGGAGCCATGCCCTACGGGAAAGTTATGTGACCATTGTCCCTGGGATGACCACGTTGATGCCCGTTTTCCACGATATGCATTCGGTCTTCCCAATTTTATTCCAACTTTGTTGGTTGTATTAATATCTTGCACCTTTTGGGGCAAATCATTGCCAAACAATTGTTTAGTCTGGGAGAGGTTTTGACTGCATAATTGTCTGTATTGGGAGTTCAGATCAGGCTTGATCATTTCTCTCCGACGATTATTCAATTCAAAATTAGCGTGGGCTATTAGTGTCACTGTATCAATTGCCAGTTTGACCTCTTCCTTATAATTATCTTTTGTGATAAGCTTTTCAGTAAGCTGTAACAGTGGTACAACAGCTGTTACCAGCAATCCTTGTACTTTTTGACATTTTATGTCAAGTGATCTTGTACTGGATTTTAGCTGAGACCAGATTTCTGGGTTGACAACAGTTTTTGTGAGATCTTCACAATTTTGTGGTCGAGGATAGCAATTTGCTTTGTGGCTATTTTTTCATCAGACAATTTTGATTTCAAAATTTTGTCTAATAAGGTTGCCAGTTTATCATTTATTTTTGGCCCAGTGTTGTCCTCGGCCTCATAGTCCTGCTGAATGTCATCCAAAGGGTCAAATTCAACTGGTGACTCTTTAGCAGAAAACATTAAATCATTGATTTGTGCATCCGAATTTTCTTCTGCACTACTTTGTTCCAACAATTTTGCTTTTTTGTCCTGGTGCTTACTGATTTCAGTTTGAGCTTTGCGTTTTGGGTCGGTTAGCCCCGCAATATGGGCAGTCATGGCCACAGCCATTTGGGCAAAACCTTGTTGCATGTTAGTCATAAAACTATCAGTTAAATTTTGCCAAATTCCAGCATTGTTCAGCGAATTGTCGCTTTGCTGAGTGGGCAAAGACTTTGAGGCATTTGCCTCGGGTCCTCGCTTCCGCTTAAGTGCAGGTTTTTTACCTTTCGAAGCACTCTTGGCTATGCCTTTACCTCCATGTTGTTGAACAGCAGACGATAGTGGCTGGTTGTCCACGGTTTCCTCCATGCTTTCACTAATTCTTATACATGTAGGTGTCGGATTCGGCGAGAAATCCGACATAGCAGACAGTGTATCCAACTCTAACACGCTATCAAATTCAGTCATTAAGTCTAAAATAGCGTGCACGTCAGTACAATTGAATTTCGCGCTAGAACGATTACGTCCGATCCCTCGGCTGGGTCTAAAGCACAATGATCCTACTGGGCAGCAAGCACTATCTCATATAGTCTCCGAGTTACGTAATAATGGTGACGTAGAATAAAGACTCGGCGTCGTCTTTAGAAGCCGCCATGTTGGATTGCTGTACACCGGGTCAGAAACTGTGCGTATAACGAGAGCGCTGATTGGATGCCGACAGAGACTCATAACACAGTATTTCCGATTGTTCACAATTTAGGTTTAGTCACGCGAGTGTCGTTTTGTTAAATGAAACCGTGTTTCAGTTTTGGCTTCAATTATGCAGTTTGGCAATAACGCTGGAGCCACACACGGGCCAAAGCCTAGGTTCAAGTAACGGCAAGTTTTGTAAAAAAAATAAAAATCGGTCCATATTTTCGCCAAAAATACACCAAAAGTGCCACCTTTGCAAAAATGAACAGTCATTTTTGTATTTAGCAACAACAACTTAAATGAACTTTGACGTTTTCATTCTGTACCAAAATGAGGATCACGAACGAACACAATAATCGCACTCGTCCCATGGTCTATTATACTTAGTTAATCATTAAAGCGCTGACAAAAATACAATTGTAACCGTACTAAAGCGCGTTTCCAGTATATAAATTATAATCTAGACTTCGCAGACAGAAATGTGACTTCCACAGTTGCGCTGAACCCAATTGAAATCAAGTCGCTCCGGAGTCGCTCTAACAACTCCAGCAGTCGATCGTTTGCCGTTTGGCGCGCCTTGTCACCCTTATTCGTTTCAGACGTCGGACTTAATTCACTCATTTGGTTCGGCGCGATTGTGGAACGCCTGTCTGAACCGAGCGTTACAACTTTTTACCCCAACAAATCCATAGAAACATCAGTACGTGTGACAGTAACACATGCATCCTGTGAAAAGTCATTATGTAGGCCCAAAAGAGAAGGAGGCCAAGGACTGTGCATTGCACGCCGGGTGACACGGGTTGACCTATCGACTCTCCCCTCACGGGCAACTTTCTGAACTCTACCCTAAAGAAAGTTCCAGGTAATTAAGTACAGGGTGAGTCAAAAATAAAGTGACCGGAGTAGTCGTCGGAAAATGATATACAAAAATACAACTTTTATTAAAAATGACAGCACACCATAATGGTGCCATGCTTTAGACTCATTCACCAACAGTCAGTAGGTATTTCATAATAATTATTTTGGTAGTTTTTAAAATTATGTTTGCACATGTAGCCTATATTTTCCTTAATTTCATGAAATGACCCGTGAACATTGAACACTCTAAAATTCTCTACTTGCTTCTATATGATTTACTCCGCGTTGCTTTAACCGATTACAATCACAATCACAATTCTATAATGCTAGTGCCTATCCCATTTGGCATGTTTCCAAAAGCCGTTTCTTTTCAACTTGTGAGCCGATTCCAAGCCCTTATAAGGAGGAAAATGTTATTGATAGTCAAATTTATATGTAAACTTTTTGTCCGGCAATCATTACACGTCATCGAGCGCCACGTCACCTTTTAGTGAAAAGCACCCCACTCAAGCCCGATAAGCTCGGTGTACGGTACAACTTATAAGAGCACCCGAAACTATTTGCAAAAGTCACATTGGAGATTCTCCCACCGACGAAAACTTGCCATGATTACGCTTGATCTGCAAAACCTACCCGGTTTAATTGCAAAAGGGAATTTGTCAGGATATAAAGAGACCATACTGAATGATTCGATACTCGTTTGGGAGGACTGACAACGCGTCAAAGTCACGGTAAGCATCCTGGCACAAAATAATCTATTGCTATATGTCAGAAAGTAACAGCTTATATTTTACATGTCCATTATCTTAATGTACTGTTTATGAAACCAGATTGTAAATAGTATACAATGTATTAAACATGTCATGGCTATGTGATATAATGTTCTGAAGAAAATAGCCTTGAAGACTATGGTTGGACTTGGTGCATATAGTGACTCGACACTTGCTGGGGCAGCGAGTTCAACGGATGGTGACTGTAAGGTTGTACGGGTGGTGGGACGAATCGTGTTTTGCTGTTGCCTCTGGTGGATGACTTTGCCGGGATTAGTTGGTTGTCAGGGATTTCAATGAGTTTATTGATGATCCCGCACATCCTTGAGACTTTGGAAATAGCTCTTCGATGTTGTAGAGATTTCCAACCTAAATACTCATAATGGTGTTGACACTGCTATCTCTGGAGTAGTTATTCAATAGCAATAGCAATATCTTGGATTTATATAGCGCTTTTCACACCCGAAGGGCATCTCAAAGCGCTTTCCAACATTATTACCCCTGGTCACTGGGCCATTTTCAATCCTTAAACCATCTCAGCTCCCTGGGGAGTATACAGCCTGTGCTACAATATATGCGCTACTACTAAATCAATCAAAATAACCATCTCTGCCCTCACAGGTACCAATTTTACCCCTGAGTGGAGAGAAGCGATTGTAGTTAAGTGCCTTGCTCAGGAACACAAGTGTCACGACCGGGACTCGAACCCACACTCTGCTGAACAGAAACACCAGAGATTGAGTTCGGTGTTCTTATCCACTCGGCCACGACACCCTATGGCGTAGGCCTACTGTGCGTCGAACAGATTCGGACAGAATCGATGTTGAAGATACATGTGTACATGTATTCGTATTAGTGAATGGATCATCTCATGTATATTTTTGTAATTTCATGAAATGATCCGTGAACATTTAACACTCTAAAATTCTATACTTGTTTGCTTCTATATGATTTACCTCGCGTTGCTTTAACCAATTACAATCACAATTCTATAATGCTAGGGCCTATCCCATTTAGCATGTTTCCAAAAGCCGTTTCTTTTCAACTTGTGAGCCGATTCCAAGCCCTTATAAGGAGAGAAATGTTATTGATAGTCAAATTATGAAAACCTTTTGTCCGGCAACGAATGAAATCAATTCACGTCATTGAGCTCCTGTGATTTGGGTAGGCCTATGTGCGTTTTATTATCGTTTGGGTGAAAAGAACCCCACGCCCGCCCGATAAGCTCGGTGCACGGTACAACTTATGAGAGCACCCGAAACTATTTGCGAGAGCCACATTGGCGATTCTCCCACCGACGAAAACGTGCCATGATTACACTGAATCTGCAAAACCTACCCGGTTAAATTGCAAAAGAGAATTTGTCAGGCCATATAAAGAGACCAAACTGAAGGATTCGGGACTCGTTTGGGGGGCTGACAACGCATCATGTTACAAATCTCTTGCTATTATGTCAGAAAGTAACAGCTTACATTTATATGTGCATGTAGTTTCAAACTTATAAACTGAGTAAGTCTAAGCATTTTGCATGTCAACATTACAAATGTTATGATCACCCCGTAAATGTAGGCTGAAATCATCGCCATTATCTTAATGTTCAGTTTATAAAACCAGATAGTAAACAGTATACAATGTATTAAACATGTCATGGCTATGTAATATAATGTTCAAAAGAAAATAGAATAATTGCGATAGAAGACGTTGCTTTAGGACACTAAACACTTTACTTAACAATTCCTCGTAAAACGGTTAATATACGTCAGCTGGTCTTCAGAATTGTACAGTCGCTTGATTTATAAGGCATCACTTTCATGCTTCGTTTCTGCCAAATTTGCCACAGATTTAGTTGAAATACAGCTTGGACAACGTCGATGGGTTGACTGGTGCCTCTTGGCTAATAAACTGTGAAAGTATTATCAGTTTACGTTCACTTTTTCTGTGAGTTTCTCGGTACCAAACACTGACTAGTCTAGTCACAGACTCCCAACTGTTTATGTGCGTTATCGTTGAACAGAAGTTGAGGTCAGCCAATTTAATGTTATTAGTAAAACAAAATCGCTGAGTATTTTGAAAAGGTTGAAAGTTGGAATCCCTTTTTGTTCACAGTAGGCCTACCCATAACAATACTATTACTATTGCAATTGATAGGATTGAGCCCAGTCATGATGCAAAAGAAATGCAATTAATTTTTAGACGTAGAGATCGTTATTCATGGTGCCCGGATCTCGGTAGATTTTGAGGTCAATTTACACGCTCTATTGGCATAGTCCTGATCTGCTTGTTCGGCTTGAACTTGGGCCTATAGTTGTTTTTCTTGATGTGAAAGTGCCACATGCCAACTTTGACCAACCTGGGTTGGGGAGGAAACCTGCAATAAATTAAAGACAAACGTGAAAAGAATCTGGCATCCTAGATGTATATAAACATGTATTACGTGTATATATAAACATGTATACCATCTCAATGAAGGTCAGTCATAATTTTGAACTAAGAAACATTTTCAGTTTTGTTTGAAAATACTTCGTTAGAAAAGTGTACTTTACACTCCATCGGGGACGCATAGCTCGCCTTCGTCTTGCGTGCTGTGCGTTCCTCGGGTGTTAACAATAACATATCTCATCACAGCAGTCAATATTTGTTAATTATTATTATTACTGTGCAGCAGTGCAGTTAGTAGTAGTAGTATCATGTTATCACGTCATGAATATTTCACGAGGCAATATTGTGGACCGCCATATCTCAACAATATACGTTTCCATGCAGTTCTTTGCTCATTTCCACATACTGAACTGAAGGCGCTTCTTCGTGCCAATGTCATACGTTACCCTTACTATGTACCGGGTTGCACTCGACCTTATATCGTGCTAGGTATATACATTACAGGAAGCTAAAGAAACAAAATAAGTAACAATTTTACTCATGACACATATATTGATTCCCATAATCAAAGCCAGTATCCCCCACTTCGTAGTCCCAACGCCGTTTAACGTGAATTTAAGACTATGAAATACGGACTCGCTGGTTGTAGCCTACCGCGCATGCCTAAAGAAGATAATTAGGAGAGTGACTGGTCACGTGAGAAAGATTAACCAATAATATAACCTGAAAGTTGTTGGCGCACTCCTGGACTCCTCTACAAAAAATTAAGTAAATAAGCATGTAAAGGTCGTAGTTTTTTTTAATTATTGTTTGTTACATTGGATTCTTAAGAAAATCACACGCTGAAAAGGCCTTTGTAAAATTCGTCACCGACACCACGAAGTAACACTCAACCATACTTCCATGCAGTAAATATATTAGTAAGACAAAAACTATTATATTTTTAATTCTACAATTTAAAAAGTTAATTTTTATGGTAATTAGGTTAATGAGTGTAAGTAAAATAACGCGGTTTGGTGGATTGTTCGTTTTCACGAAGTAACACTCTATAGAGTGTTAATTCGTGAAAACTATTCTGAGCACTTTGCGTGTAGTTCCACAAAGTAACTCTCTACTCTCGTCCCCAGGGGTACACGCACATGCACACATACACGGATATTTTACAGTGTACATGAATTGTACGGGCGCTTCACGGTCATTATTGAAAACGACGTTGCATTCAAAGATTTCGTTTCCACGAAGTAGCACTGATGCTTGTGTGCGCGCACTGTACGTATTTCCTGCAGATTTCGTTTCCACGAAGTAGCACTGAGTTGTATGTGCGCGCACTGTACGGTTTTCCTGCAGATTTCGTTTTTTTTACTGCATGGAAGTATGGTTGAGTGTGACGAATTTTACAAAGGCCTTTTCAGCGTGTGATTTTCTTAAGAATCCAATGTAACAAACAATAATTAAAAAAAACTACGACCTTTACATGCTTATTTCCTTTTTTTGTTTTTTTGTTTACTGCATGGAAGTATGGTTGAGTACTACTTCGTGGTGTCGGTGACGAAACGTGATCGAGCAAAGTGACCTATAGGAACGAAAATCCGGGGGTAAAAGTCGCAAGTAAAGTTCGCTTTTACCCATTTCCAACTGATTTCTCATCATTATTTTTCTTGAGGAATGCCAAGATAACATTAAAACATGAATGTTTCTCGAGGGAGAGTACGCTTAGAAATCATTAATTCAAAAATTATAGCAAGAGAAAGGGCAACCCGCGAGTAAAATGCCCGTATACAAGTCACGGAGGGTATGGAAGCGCAAAGACAAAATTGGGCACGTTCAGGCTCTATACGGAAAAAGAGTCAAATTTTCACAAGAGTCAGATTTTCATACGACACCCAGTTTATACTTACAAACGATTGTTATTATTTCAGGTTCATCACCCTGAACGTCCGACTTGTATCACAAAGATGCAGCAAGACCGACCTGGCCAGCGAAGTAAAGCGATGATCACGGCCGAGGAGTACAACCACTCACTCGGTAAACTCGTCAGCACGAAGAGGAAGGCGAAACCATGTCGTAAGGCGGCATTCATGACCGTCTTTCCAGTCAAAGCTCGGCCAAGACTCCACTCTAACGAAGAGGGAGCATCTGCCATGCCACTGAAAGTGACACCAATTACACAGCCGGAGCATAGCAACACTCCGAAAACAGAAGAACCAGCTAGCAAAGCGGAAATAGGAAGGTATTAACAGGGCAATTTCTATGAATCTGAATCAACCAAATCATTATAACCTAAACTATAAGATGGTATCTTTGTGTCCTATTTCTTGACGTACCCGATTGGAAATGATGTTTTTTTCCAGCTTTTCAGAGCACAACCCAGCCAAACATTCTTACGTAACGTGTTCATAATTCCTTGTTGACCAAGTCTCATTCATTTCCTCATGCCCACCTCATTTCACAACTGGGTGAAATATTCCCAGCAGCCTTCACTCTGTATCTAAAATAAATTACAAATTACAACTCATAATAATAGGATACCGCTGCTCTGTGATATAGCAAATGGAAATCCGAAATTCAGCTGAATTGAAACAAGAAGATTACCAGAGAGTTGTTGCTTCGTCTCATCCAGGAGTGTTTATTGTGTATTCACTTTGCAGTCCTGTTGAAGGGAGACAGAAATTGCAGGTCTTCGTCCGAGGTCTCCTCTTAACAAAGACACTTTGTCTGCAATTGGATCCGGAGACATCAGTAGCCGATTTAAAGGCGTTGGTTCAACGTGAGAGTGGCATCCAGCCTCAAGATCAACACCTTTACATCGGGAGAAACTTTCAGGTACCGCTTCTAATACTATACTATGAACAGACAAAATCAGCCAATGCCACTTTTAAAATTCATTTTTATCTGAGCGCATATTAAAGTTATACTTTCTTTATCTGCTGTGATGAAGATGTGCTTGGTTTTACAGAGTGACTTTTCCCCGAGAGTTTTGCATTGCATAATTGTACCATGATTTTGTATACAAAAAAATTCTTCCAATATGGTGAATTACTTGCAAGACAATCCTTAAGACTGCCAGGTTCTCTTGTACTGTTACGATTTAGACATGTCATACCAGTCCAATGGATGAGCAGCAATTAATTATAATTTGATTACAATTGGTTTACAGCTTTGTGACCTACTCTCCCTTCGCGACCATGGGATACAGCAAGACCAGAACATCCAGCTTCGCGCTGCCGGTCTGTTGGGTGGTGGATTAGGTAACTACAGTATTGATGCAAAGGGTTATCTCAAAAGTCGGTTTAATTGGCAGTTTAACTAACATTCACCAGTTTCAAAAGGCGGGGAAACTATTCTCCAATCTCGGCACCAGCCCTCAAAAATGCCGTATTACAATATAAGAAACCTGCAAAAACGACGATCTTCAATTATCTTAAATACGTGAATAGCTGCAAGCGTCATAAATGTTTGATCAGTCAATATGGTTCTTTTCACAACCACAACTCACTAAAGATAATACCACATGATGTTACTGCTAAGTACTTATCATTGCCTTTCGCCCTGCAAACCGTCAAATCTTGTCCAATACGGGCTTGTAATCTTTAACTCCTGGGTTCAAAGACGTTCACGTTTGTTTGATGTGAACTGTTATATGGTTTTGCATTCCAGAAGAGGAGGAGTCGAGAAACGTTTACTTCTCAGGATTGGCAGATGATCTTGGACAAGACTGGATGAAGCTCGGCATAAAGTTGGGATTCAATACAGGAAAACTACACCAATTCGTAGCAAACAATACGGGGGACTTACACCAACAAATCTTCAAGATGTTAGTTGCCTGGTGGCAGAAACAAGACAACCCCGCAGATGCTCCTGAGAAGCTACGAGACGCTCTAAAAGCTGTGAACCGTAATGATCTGGCATTACAAGTGTCAGGTATGAAAGCTAATAAACAAAGTCAAACTGCTCGTTTTGGCCAACAATCGCCATCCTCTTCCCCAATTGGAAATTGAGCAATTGGAGAAAATCATTTGTTGCTTGTGTAAATCATGTTTAGAGACACAAGACAAGCTTTCTCATTGGCTTGCTGTCTTTTACTGCAATAACACTGAATCACCCTAAAATGGGAAAGAAAAGTGAGAAGGGAAACAGCCGATTGGTGGTGAACTTGAATGACTATTGATGTTTCTGCATGCCAGAAATGACACAGGTTTGGACTTATTAGGCAGAAATATCAATAGCCATTCAAGTTTAGCACCAAACGTCGTAAATTCCCTTCTTTTTAACTTGTTTTCTTATTCCCCCTTCCCTTTTTGGGGGCCGGTTCAGTGGTGTTTCAGTTAAGGACAGTAAGCCATTTAGCAAAATGCACCAAAATACAATTTTGGCATTTTTTAAGGCTCTTTATGGCGGCCATATTGGATGTTCAAAAAGGCATTTTTGATCTCCTCATGGTGACGTCGCATGTCATGTGAATGACCCAATAACCTACTAACAAAATAATTGTATATGTATAATGTTCCTCTGATGAGATATGGCATAAAGGTCCAACAAATTAAAAGCAAACTTAACAAATCACGTGACCTCACCTCAATTTATACGCATCCCGACATACCTAATATATCTAGTTTGAACACAATTTGACTTGTACATCCGGAAAGATATACCTTTTGAAAAATACACCTTTAATGTGACGTCACATGACCCACGATAACGTCCTCACGACAAAAATGTTTCGAGAACCGTGGATGAACAGTTTGCCAAGTCTGAAGACGATCGGATTATTTTATTACCAAAGTGCTCCAGTGGAACAAAACGTGTACAAACCATATGGAAATATTGTGTAATTAAGATACCGTATCTAAGATGACCTCCATAAAGTCTGTCAAGGCAAATGAAAACATTTTTTTTTCCAGACAAGTATATCCTAAATTTTAAAAAAATGTGTGGTTTTCCTAATCTCCAATAAAGTAAACGAAACTTTCAAACTGTACATTATGAATTGAACCACTACAAGAATAATTTAGAAATTGAGTTCATCAGAAAATAGAAATTCGTTAACGACAGCAAATTAAGGTTACGCACGAATAGTTGTTCAAATGTTTGGTAAAGTCACAGATCAAACATTTTTACTGAAGGTATACATGTAATGATTTTTGCTGTGCTGACTGTCTGGGGCCCTGTTAAGATGATAAAGGCTGTATTTATCATGTCTTAGCAGCGACACTCGATTGGGCCCGTATTCTGATGCTTGGATTTTCCTTTGGATATAATGATCATAGTTTACGTGGTTGTTCCCCAAAATGATTTTTTACACAGGCATTGCAGGAACTCCCTTTGACGTTAATCAGTGTGCAAGAGAGTTGGCAGCACATTACAGGCAGACGTTGAAAGTGACGACACACCCTACAGAGAGACACATGTCTAGAGAGATAGATGACATCTACGTCAACCTACAACTATTGCAGGAGACCAACATACCAACTCCGGTCTCTTTGTCTGAGACAAAGATGCAGGTAGAAACAGGTATCCAGTCGGAGCATTCGAAAGCCTCGCAAAGAGGTACCAACAAACTAACAGATTCACTCCCTCATAAGTACAAAGGGATTCATGTCCAGAAGATTTCCCTTGACTCCTACAAAGACATGCTCGTGCTCGAATCAAATCGATTACTAATCAGAGCTGAGGCGGGTTTTGGGAAAACCACAATACTTAAAAAGATTGGTTACGATTGGGCTGATCTCAAAACCAAGGGGGGTCTAACTGACAACCAACAACAACCTGAGCCTAATTCAGTTCTTGACAAGTATGAGCTTGTCTTTGTGGTAGAGGCTAGTCGAATGGGTCACAAATTCGACATCATTGACGCCATTTTCTCTCAAATTCTTACAGACAGCAAACTGAAAAAGACGGGTCTAGAAAAATACATCCAGGAGAACCAAGAGCGAGTATTGATCCTTCTGGATAGCGCTGATGAGATTTCTATGCAAAGAGTAAAAGACGCGCGGCAGTGCAAGGAGGATAATGAGCTAGGCGGTATGGACTTGAACGATGTTCTATCGTTCAAATCACTCAAGTCGTGTAAGGTTATAGTTACGAGCCGACAGAAGACGGCAAATGAACTCCTGACTATGCATCCACACTACACGAAAATTAACATGTTAGGCTTTGACGAAAAAAACAGGGAAAAGTACGTGAAGAAATACTTGAAAAGTTTCGGACCAGTTGAACAAACCAGCTTCCTTGAAAAGATAAATCGATCAGAAACGTTACGTAGTTTGGCGGAGATACCGTTATTTCTGCGGCTGATGTGCGACACATGGGCAGATAAAGGAACACTGCCTGACCAAATAACTAACCTTTTTCAGGATAACATTCAGTTGCTTTTCCAGCATAAGGCAAGTAAGGAAACAGACGAGCAAGTTTCTGACACCCAGACATATGTTTCCAAACTTGGTCGGATAGCTCTTGAAGGGTTGTTAGATCCAAATGGAGAAAGACTTCATTTCATGGAAAATGAGATTGATACAAACGACCTGGATATTTTTGAGAGGGGATCTGATGTTGGCCTGTTGTCAAAAAGAAAGACATTTGAAGGTCTCGAGACGGTTTCGTACTTTTCGTTCCTCCACAAGACTTTTCAGGAGTACTGCGCGGCGGCATATCTGATAGATTTGTTAAGGACTGACAGAGAAGCCTTCGACCAATACTTGTCTCGTATATTTCATGGTGATGTGGAAAGCTTAGAATACGTTCTGCGATTCAGCTGTGGGCTAAACAAAAAAGCCGCTAAGGTGATTTTAAGGCGCTTTCGAGATCTCTTAAAGCAAAATGAACTGAACAAGTCCTTGCATAGAATTTCAATGTTGCTTCTTCTTGAAGCTAAGTCAGAACCTCTTGTTAAGGAATTTCTTGAGAATGGAAAAGTTGAGTTTCCATACGAACTGCAGGGTGAACTTTTAGTGGCGGCACACTTTTTCTTTGAGGTCGGGTCCAAACATGAATCACCGCACAAAGGAGAAATACAGACAATTAGTGCTACATGTCGAGGTCTTGCTGACCTCATACTTTTAGAAGATATAATGACACTCACAAAATGTAAGCCGTTGGTAAACCTTGTACTTCATGAAATCAGCTGGGATAGCTTTGTGGAGAACTCGGTTGCGATATTAAAACATCTGAAGTCTTTAGAGGTACATAACTGTGAATGGAACATTGTAAAACTTTTCGAAGAGTTATCAAAAACCAATACTGAAAAGATCAAATTATATGACATCCAATTGCACGATACATTATCTGAACAAAACATCAAACAAAATCCATCTCTGAAAAAATGCTATCTTTTTAAGTGTGGTCTGACAAACAGTGATATTGAGCCACTTTTCTCTCTGCTGTCATCAGCAGGCAGCATAAAGACAGTTCTTCTGAGCGGAAACAATTTGCACGGTTGGCAGCCAGTCGATATTGCTAGTGTCCCTTCCCTTGAAGAATTGTACCTTCTTGAAAGTAGTCTGACAAACAGTGATATCGAGCCACTTTTCTCTCTTCTTTCATCAGCAGGCAGCATCAAGACAGTTGGTCTGAAAGGAAACAATTTGCACGGTTTGCAGCCAGTCACGATTGCAAGTGTCACTTCCCTTGAAGAATTGCACCTTCTTGAAAGTAGTCTGACAAACAGTGATATCGAGCCACTTTTCTCTCTTCTTTCATCAGCAGGCAGCATCAAGACAGTTGGTCTGAAAGGAAACAATTTGCACGGTTTGCTGCCTGTCACGATTGCTAGTGTCCCTTCCCTTGAAGAATTGCTCCTTCATGAAAGTAGTCTGACAAACAGTGATATCGAGCCACTTTTCTCTCTTCTTTCATCAGCAGGCAGCATCAAGACAGTTGGTCTGAAAGGAAACAATTTGCACGGTTTGCAGCCTGTCACGATTGCTAGTGTCCCTTCCCTTGAACAATTGCACCTTGATGAAAGTAGTCTGACAAACAGTGATATCGAGCCACTTTTCTCTCTTCTTTTATCAGCAGGCAGCATCAAGACAGTTGGTCTGAAAGGAAACAATTTGCACGGTTTGCAGCCTGTCACGATTGCTAGTGTCCCTTCCCTTGAAGAATTGCACCTATATGAAAGTAGTCTGACAAACAGTGATATCGAGCCACTTTTCTCTCTTCTTTCATCAGCAGGCAGCATCAAGACAGTTGGTCTGAAAGGAAACAATTTGCATGGTTTGCAGCCTGTCACGATTGCTAGTGTCCCTTCCCTTGAAGAATTGCACCTATATGAAAGTAGTCTGACAAACAGTGATATTGAGCCACTTTTCTCTCTTCTTTCATCAGCAGGCAGCATAAAGACAGTTGGTCTGAAAGGAAACAATTTGCACGGTTTATTTCAATTCATCATTGATCCTATCCCCTCCCTTCACATATTGTATTTTACTGAGTGTGGTCTGCAAAACAGCGACATCGCGGCAATTGTCGGGTTACTGTCATCCCTCGGTCATGTGACTGGCGTCGGTTTGAGCGGCAACAATTTGCATAGTAACGTGGCGGAGGCATTGGCTGCCGTTCCTTCTCTGCAGTATTTACGTCTGATAGATACTGGCGAGTACTTACCGATGCGAAATATAACAGACAGAAAACGTCGCAAAAAGAAGACCTGTGTGATAATGTAATCTGCAGCTTCGAGATATTGCACTGTTCAACATTCCCAACATTTCAAATCAGTCATTTTTTTACGATGGCACATGTAGTCGGGTACATCTTAACTGTGTGCTAACCAATCACAAACTTGGCTAGTGGTTCTATAATTTACACGATTCGTTTTTAAAACAAATAATAATTCAGTTCAGTTCAATTTAATTCAATTGACTTCAATAAAATATCTACTTTCACGTTATTAATCACATCGGAGTACAATCAAACCGGAGGCATCATCCTAAAAAGTTGAAGCTTGTGACAGATGTGCCAAACAAAACTGTTCGAAGTGTTATCAAGAACCAATACAAAAAGGGTCCAATTAAATGGCATCCAATTGCACGATACATTTCCTGAACAAAACATCAAACAAATTCCATCTCTGAAAGAATGTTACTTTTTTGAGTGTGGTCTGACAAACAGTGATATCGAGCCACTTTTCTCTCTTCTTTCATCAGCAGGCAGCATCAAGACAGTTGGTCTGAAAGGAAACAATTTGCACGGTTTGCAGCCAGTCACGATTGCAAGTGTCACTTCCCTTGAAGAATTGCACCTTCTTGAAAGTAGTCTGACAAACAGTGATATCGAGCCACTTTTCTCTCTTCTTTCATCAGCAGGCAGCATCAAGACAGTTGGTCTGAAAGGAAACAATTTGCACGGTTTGCTGCCTGTCACGATTGCTAGTGTCCCTTCCCTTGAAGAATTGCTCCTTCATGAAAGTAGTCTGACAAACAGTGATATCGAGCCACTTTTCTCTCTTCTTTCATCAGCAGGCAGCATCAAGACAGTTGGTCTGAAAGGAAACAATTTGCACGGTTTGCAGCCTGTCACGATTGCTAGTGTCCCTTCCCTTGAACAATTGCACCTTGATGAAAGTAGTCTGACAAACAGTGATATCGAGCCACTTTTCTCTCTTCTTTTATCAGCAGGCAGCATCAAGACAGTTGGTCTGAAAGGAAACAATTTGCACGGTTTGCAGCCTGTCACGATTGCTAGTGTCCCTTCCCTTGAACAATTGTACCTACATGAAAGTAGTCTGAAAAACAGTGATATCGAGCCACTTTTCTCTCTTCTTTTATCAGCAGGCAACATCAAGATAGTTGGTCTGAAAGGAAACAATTTGCACGGTTTGCAGCCTGTAACGATTGCTAGTGTCCCTTCCCTTGAAGAATTGTACCTTCTTGAAAGTAGTCTGACAAACAGTGATATCGAGCCACTTTTCTCTCTTCTTTCATCAGCAGGCAGCATAAAGAAAGTTTTTCTGCAAGGAAACAACTTGCACGGTTTGCAGCCTGTCACGATTGCTAGTGTCCCTTCTCTTGAACAATTGCACCTTCATGAAAGTAGTCTGACAAACAGTGATATCGAGCCACTTTTCTCTCTTCTTTCATCAGCAGGCAGCATCAAGACAGTTGATCTGAAAGGAAACAATTTGCACGGTTTGCAGCCTGTCACCATTGCTAGTGTCCCTTCCCTTGAAGAATTGCACCTTCATGAAAGTAGTCTGGCAAACAGTGATATTAAGCCACTTTTCTCTCTTCTTTCATCTGCAGGCAGCATAAAGGAAGTTTGTCTGGAAGGAAACAATTTGCACGGTTTGCAGCCTGTCACGATTGCTAGTGTCCCTTCCCTTGAAGAATTGCACCTTCTTGAAAGTAGTCTGACAAACAGTGATATCGAGCCACTTTTCTCTCTTCTTTCATCAGCAGGCAGCATAAAGAAAGTTTTTCTGCAAGGAAACAACTTGCACGGTTTGCAGCCTGTCACGATTGCTAGTGTCCCTTCTCTTGAACAATTGCACCTTCATGAAAGTAGTCTGACAAACAGTGATATCGAGCCACTTTTCTCTCTTCTTTCATCAGCAGGCAGCATCAAGACAGTTGATCTGAAAGGAAACAATTTGCACGGTTTGCAGCCTGTCACCATTGCTAGTGTCCCTTCCCTTGAAGAATTGCACCTTCATGAAAGTAGTCTGACAAACAGTGATATTGAGCCACTTTTCTCTCTTTTTTCATCTGCAGGCAGCATAAAGGAAGTTTGTCTGGAAGGAAACAATTTGCACGGTTTGCAGCCTGTCACGATTGCTAGTGTCCCTTCCCTTGAACAATTGTACCTATATGAAAGTAGTCTGACAAACAGTGATATCGAGCCACTTTTCTCTATTCTTTCATCAGCAGGCAGTATAAAGAAAGTTTTTCTGCAAGGAAACAATTTGCACGGTTTGCAGCCTGTCACGATTGCTAGTGTCCCTTCCCTTGAAGAATTGCACCTATATGAAAATAGTCTGGCAAACAGTGATATCGAGCCACTTTTCTCTATTCTTTCATCCGCAGGCAGCATAAAGACAGTTGGTCTGAAAGGAAACAATTTGCACAGTTTGCAGCCAGTCACGATTGCTAGTGTCCCTTCCCTTGAAGAATTGTACCTATATGGAAGTAGTCTGACAAACAGTGATATTGAGCCACTTTTCTCTCTTCTTTCATCAGCAGGCAGCATCAAGAGAGTTTTTCTGATTGGAAACAATTTGCACGGTTTGCAGCCAGTCACGATTGCTAGTGTCCCTTCCCTTGAAGAATTGCACCTATATGAAAATAGTCTGGCAAACAGTGATATCGAGCCACTTTTCTCTATTCTTTTATCAGCAGGCAGCATCAAGAAAGTTGGTCTGAAAGGAAACAATTTGCACGGTTTGCAGCCAGTCACGATTGCTAGTGTCCCTTCCCTTGAAGAATTGCACCTATGTGAAAGTAGTCTGACAAACAGTGAAATTGAGCCACTTTTCTCTCTTCTTTCATCAGCAGGCAGCATCAAGAGAGTTTTTCTGATTGGAAACAATTTGCACGGTTTGCAGCCAGTCATGATTGCTAGTGTCCCTTCCCTTGAAGAATTGTTCCTATATGAAAGTAGTCTGATAAACAGTGATATCGAGACACTTTTCTCTCTTCTTTCATCAGCAGGCAGCATCAAGAGAGTTTTTCTGATTGGAAACAATTTGCACGGTTTGCAGCCTGTCACGATTGCTAGTGTCCCTTCCCTTGAACAATTGCACCTTCTTGAAAGTAGTCTGACAAACAGTGATATCGAGCCACTTTTCTTTCTTCTTTCATCAGCAGGCAGCATCAAGACAGTTGGTCTGAGAGGAAACAATTTCACGGTTTATCCCAATTCAACATTGATCCTATTCCCTCCTTTCATCAGCAGGCAGCATCAAGACAGTTGATCTGAAAGGAAACAATTTGCACGGTTTGCAGCCTGTCACCATTGCTAGTGTCCCTTCCCTTGAATAATTGCACCTTCATGAAAGTAGTCTGGCAAACAGTGATATTAAGCCACTTTTCTCTCTTCTTTCATCTGCAGGCAGCATAAAGGAAGTTTTTCTGCAAGGAAACAACTTGCACGGTTTGCAGCCTGTCACGATTGCTAGTGTCCCTTCTCTTGAACAATTGCACCTTCATGAAAGTAGTCTGACAAACAGTGATATCGAGCCACTTTTCTCTCTTCTTTCATCAGCAGGCAGCATCAAGACAGTTGATCTGAAAGGAAACAATTTGCACGGTTTGCAGCCTGTCACCATTGCTAGTGTCCCTTCCCTTGAAGAATTGCACCTTCATGAAAGTAGTCTGACAAACAGTGATATTGAGCCACTTTTCTCTCTTTTTTCATCTGCAGGCAGCATAAAGGAAGTTTGTCTGGAAGGAAACAATTTGCACGGTTTGCAGCCTGTCACGATTGCTAGTGTCCCTTCCCTTGAACAATTGTACCTATATGAAAGTAGTCTGACAAACAGTGATATCGAGCCACTTTTCTCTATTCTTTCATCAGCAGGCAGTATAAAGAAAGTTTTTCTGCAAGGAAACAATTTGCACGGTTTGCAGCCTGTCACGATTGCTAGTGTCCCTTCCCTTGAAGAATTGCACCTATATGAAAATAGTCTGGCAAACAGTGATATCGAGCCACTTTTCTCTATTCTTTCATCCGCAGGCAGCATAAAGACAGTTGGTCTGAAAGGAAACAATTTGCACAGTTTGCAGCCAGTCACGATTGCTAGTGTCCCTTCCCTTGAAGAATTGTACCTATATGGAAGTAGTCTGACAAACAGTGATATTGAGCCACTTTTCTCTCTTCTTTCATCAGCAGGCAGCATCAAGAGAGTTTTTCTGATTGGAAACAATTTGCACGGTTTGCAGCCAGTCACGATTGCTAGTGTCCCTTCCCTTGAAGAATTGCACCTATATGAAAGTAGTCTGACAAACAGTGATATCGTGCCACTTTTCACTCTTCTGTCATCAGCAGGCAGCATAAAGAAAGTTTTTCTGCAAGGAAACAATTTGCACGGTTGGCAGCCAGTCACGATTGCTAGTGTCCCTTCCCTTGAAGAATTGCACCTATATGAAAATAGTCTGGCAAACAGTGATATCGAGCCACTTTTCTCTATTCTTTTATCAGCAGGCAGCATCAAGAAAGTTGGTCTGAAAGGAAACAATTTGCACGGTTTGCAGCCAGTCACGATTGCTAGTGTCCCTTCCCTTGAAGAATTGCACCTATGTGAAAGTAGTCTGACAAACAGTGAAATTGAGCCACTTTTCTCTCTTCTTTCATCAGCAGGCAGCATCAAGAGAGTTTTTCTGATTGGAAACAATTTGCACGGTTTGCAGCCAGTCATGATTGCTAGTGTCCCTTCCCTTGAAGAATTGTTCCTATATGAAAGTAGTCTGATAAACAGTGATATCGAGCCACTTTTCTCTCTTCTTTCATCAGCAGGCAGCATCAAGAGAGTTTTTCTGATTGGAAACAATTTGCACGGTTTGCAGCCTGTCACGATTGCTAGTGTCCCTTCCCTTGAACAATTGCACCTTCTTGAAAGTAGTCTGACAAACAGTGATATCGAGCCACTTTTCTTTCTTCTTTCATCAGCAGGCAGCATCAAGACAGTTGGTCTGAGAGGAAACAATTTCACGGTTTATCCCAATTCAACATTGATCCTATTCCCTCCTTTCATCAGCAGGCAGCATAAAGAGAGTTAGTTTGAAAGGAAACAATTTGCATGGTTTGCAGCCAGTCACGATTGCTAGTGTCCCTTCCCTTGAACAATTGCACCTTTTTTAAAGTAGTCTGACAAACAGTGATATCAAGCCACTTTTCTCTCTTCTTTCATCAGCAGGCAGCATCAAGACAGTTGGTCTGAGAGGAAACAATTTCACGGTTTATCCCAATTCAACATTGATCCTATCCCCTCCCTTCACGTAGTGTCTTTTACTGAGTGTGGTCTGCAAAACAGCGACATTGCGGCAATCATCGGATTACTGTTATTGTTTGGTCATGTGTCTGCAGTCAGCTTGAGCGGCAACAATTTGCATAGTAACGTGGTAGAGGCGTTGGTTGTTGTTCCTTCGCTGCAGTATTATACGATTGGTACTGACTATACTGAGTGGTTACCGATGCGAGATGTAGCATAGAAAACACGTCGCAATGGCAGCCTGTGGTAGATGTGCCAAACAAAAAAAGAAAATACAAAAAATTAAATGAAAGCAAAACGATTTTGTTGTCTGCGTCTCCGAAAAAAATTACTTTCAGGTCTCTGCCTTTTGATTCAGAAAATATCCATGACAAAATGTCACATTATCAAACATTAATAAATCCTATGAAATAATGTTTTATTTCTTTTCCTCAGCAACTCAATCAACCCTTTCCAAACTTTGGCTTGCGTGAACTTTAAGTATTTACCAACTAAGTAAAAAAAAAAGTTTTTTATCAGGTTCCTGCGTAAAAACATTTATTTTCCCACCAACACTGTCTGTAGGATTGCAAGATAACCAACACACGTCCGGATGTTTTTTTCGAATTAGCTAAATACCTCCAGTTTGTTTTGTTTTTTTAAACGGTAAAATAGATTATTATAGGAGTTTGCAGTAGCAGGTCATCGTGTTGCTCCTTATGTTTCAGTAAAGCAGTTTTCATTAAGCAGGAAGTTGCTGCTTCGAATTACACTCTAACAGCTTCTCCGCTGTTTTCTCGCAAATTTCAAACAGTCCCGCGGTGTATACAGTGTAACATTACATAAGTATGTCAAGGTAAAACCTCGTAAAACTACTAACAACTGCCTCACACAACCCACAACCCATTTTGCAGATACACCATTTGCAGCTGACGTCACATCTGACGGCAGGTTTTTGTTCCTCTGCGTCTACGCATGCGCGTAAACTAATATTGTATTTATTATTGTCAACGGATTTAATTGACACAACCTGCCGTTAGTGAGGGCGCACTGTGCAGTGAGTCTAATGAAAACGCATTGATAATTATACTGTACAGGGTATCGCTATTAACGGTGGGAGTCAATTTTGTATTGTATAGAAAATAAAATCACAGAGAATGCACGTGTTGTGCAACATTGATACTAATGATTGTGAATTGGAAAACGATGCTATATAATAGCAACTTTGTCTGAGAATTACGAAACATAGTTTAACAATAAGTGAAATTATATGCATAATAATAACATATATTTCCCCTATGTTAATGGTTAACATTTTCATGAACAATTTTGTATATAAGAAAACAACAAACAATGTTAGTACAAGTGGACTATTTTAGTACTGGACGAAAATGGTACATTGTGACTTGTTCTGTAAAATAGTTATCATTTTCTGAATTGTAATTCACTTGAGTGCAACAGCAACTAAAATGTTTAAATGGTTACAATTGACAATAATCTAATGATTGTCCAATCATTTCACAGGTTTTTTGTCATGTGTATGAAGAACGTGTTAAATTACAGCTTTGTGGGAAATGGATATAAAAGTTATAGAAGTTACCACGACTACTTCCAACCCATACGCTGAGGAGAAAAAAAGTGTAAATGAGCAAGTCTTGCTCATTCGGGGTCAATATGCAAATAAAAGGTCAATCATGCATTGGCGACTCTAATTTTCCATATTTCTTTTGGAAAAAGACACTGTTAATTTGCAACATTCTAAAACACTAACATTTAGAAAGGTGTATTAACTTTAAAGTCAATAGTGCTGTATATAACAAAATATTTTACTATATGTATTACTATTTCTTACAAATTACACTGTAAATATACTAAATTCTGTTAAAAAAACGGACAAATTGTAATTTTAACATCAAAAGTTCTGTAAAAAATAATTACAGTGCAGATCTGTTAAAAAAAAAATTCTGTAAAATTACACGTTTTTTTTACAGTGTACCGTATAAATGTAAAACCTAACTTGAAATATTTTTGAAGTACATTGATTTGTACCAAAAATATGTGCATTAGATACGGAGTCACATTTAGTTGAATGTGGCTCGCTACATTTTTCATTTCAGTTCATTATTCAGTTGTATTATGGTTGAAGAGTATTATTTGAGGAAATACAACATTTGCAATACACAAAATAAATTCCCAAATTATCATTAAAATACTTTACTTGACTGTTAGGGAATGGCAGTCATTCATAAATATTTGTTTTAATGTTTTTACTGTTTAATATTTATACTTTATACTTTCAAATGTGTGTTATTGCTGGGCATCAGTGATCCACTGAAATGTTTTCCCAGGGTAAATAGGAAATAAATAAAATAAATTAAAATAAAATTAATCTTTCTCGGTTTCCGTCCTTCATTTTATTTCCAGACAATCATTCTCCTCAGGATTTCTCCTAAAGAGTTTATGGGTATACATTTATTAATTGTATCAACCCTCACCATGAGTGATGCATATTACTTTGAAGTCTTAATGGCGTCATCAGGTATCAAATCACAAGCGATTTTCGTTGAAAGAAAAGAAAAAAAACTTCTTAAACTTGTAACTCTTCAACAAAATGCTTGGCGACAGAAGGAACGGGCTCGGAGGTAGGGTTCAAGGATTGAGATATATGATATTTATTCAATTCTGCAAGGAATCAAAAAGGAAAAATACAACATTAAGTTAACAGTGGATAAGTGGTTTCATACAACAGTTTTCGTGATTCAACTTAACAGTAACAGAACAGCCGAAGGTGCATTTGTGCGCACAGTTCCTTATACTTAGTTAATCATTAAAGCGCTGACAAAAATACAATAGTAACCGTACTAAAGCGCGTTTCCAGTATGTAAATTAGAATCCAGACTTCGCAGACAGAAATGTAACTTCCACTTTTCAGCCCAACAAATCCATAGAAACATAAGTAACATTCACGCCTGTAACACATGCATCCTGTGAAAAGTCATTATGTAGGCCCAAAAGAGAAGGAGGCCAAGGACTGTGCATGGCACGCCGGGTGACACGGGTTGACCTATATCGACTCTCCCCTCACGGGCAACTTTCTGAACTCTACCCTAAAGAAAGTTACAGGTAATTAAGTACAGGGTGAGTCAAAAAAAAAGTGACCGAAGTAGGCGTCGGAAAATGATATAAAAAATACAATTTTTATAAAAAATGACAGCACACCATAATGGTGCCATGCTTTACTTTAGACTCATTCACCAACAGTCCAGTAGGTATTTCATAATAATTATTTTGGTAGTTTTTAAAAATTATGTTTGCACATGTATATTTTCTTCAATTTCATGGAATGACCCATGAACATTTAATACTCTAAAATTCTATACTTGTTTGCTTCTATATGATTTACCCCGCGTTGTTTTAACCGGTTACAATCACAATCAAAATTCTATAATGCTAGGGCCTATCCTATTTGGCATGTTTCCAAAAGCCGTTTCTTTTCAACTTGTGAGCCGATTCAAAGCCCTTATAAGGAGGAAAATGTTATTGATAGTCAAATTTATATGGAAACTTGTTGTCCGGCAATCACTATACACGTCATCGAGCGCCACATCACCTTTTAGTGAAAAGCACTCCACTCCCGCCCGATAAGCTCGGTGCACGGTACAACTTATAAGAGCACCCGAAGCCATTTGCGAAAGTCACTTTGGAGATTCTCCCACCGACAAACACTTGCCATGATTACACTGGATCTGCAAAACCTACCCGGTTTAATTGCAAAAGGGAATTTGTCAGGATAGAAAGAGACCAGACTGGCTGAATGATTCGATACTCGTTTGGGAGGACTGACAACGCGTCAAAGTCACGGTAAGCATCCTGTCACAAATCTCTTGCTGTATGTCAGAAAGTAACAGCTTACATTTTACATGTCCATTATCTTAATGTACAGTTTATGAAACCAGATAGTAAACAGTATACAATGTATTAAACATGTCATGGCTGTGTGATGTAATGTTCAGAAGAAAATAGCCATGAAGACTATGGTTGGACTTGGTGCATATAGTGACTCGACACTTGCTGGGGCAGCGAGTTCCACGGATGGTGACTGTAAGGTTGTACGGGTGGTGGAACGAATCATGCCTTGCTGTTGCCTCTGGTGGATGACCTTGCCGGGATTAGTTGGTTGTCAGGGATTTCAAGGAGTTTATTGATAATTCCGCACATCCTTGAGACTTTGGAAATAGCTCTTCTATGTTGTAGAGATTCCCAACCTAAATACTCAGAATTGTGTTGACACTGCTATCTCTGGAGTAGTTATTCATGACGTACTGTGCGTTGAACAGATTCGGACAGATTCGATTTTGAAGATACGTGTATTCGTTCGTATTGGTGAATGGATCATGCACAGCATATAGGCCGCACAAAGCTAAGGTGCAAGGTGGTGACGAATCATGTCTTGCTGTTGCCTCTGGTGGATGACCTTGATTAGTTGGTTGTCAGGGATTTGAGTTTATCAATGAGTTTATTGATGATCCCGTACATCCCTGAGACTTTGGAAATAGCTCTTCGATGTTGTTTTAGAGATTCCCAACCTTAATACTCAGAATGGTGTCGGACAGATTCGATTTTGAATTAAGATATTCGAATTGGTGAATGGATCTCATGCACAGCTTGCACACTCTATGATAGGCCGCATAAAGCTAAGGTGTTGTATAGCAGCGGTTCAGTGACAGTTGCTCGTTGCGCTGTATAGAAACCGAGATATTTCATGCACTTATCATTGGAGGTGGTGTCGATCGACATGTCTGTTCCATGATGACACATTATATGTGATTTAATTTAGAACTTGGCTGATGACAGGCGCGGCGGAACTGGTTTGAAAGTGGGGATGGGGTGGGGGGGGGGGGGGGGGGGCAATTAACCATCTGTGGCGGCGGCCATATTGTATATTAAAAAGTGGCGGGGGGGGGTGGTGGTGGATGGGATAAGGTGGAGCGAGACCCCATTCGTCAGAAAGATGTTAATAAAGGCCTTAATTTTTTTGCTTTCCTTTTTTGGTCGGATTTTCAATAGCACTTATTATAGGTCCTGTTATACCCAGAATCAAAGAACTGCTAGACTTATACACTATAAAGAACTGGTACAGTTTGTTTCCTATAGTTCCGGATCTCAACAACAATTCTTGCTTTTGTACTCAAAAGTGCAGACATCGCTGTTCCTAGATCCAGATCGGATTAATCAGTTATGGATCAGGTACATCTTGTGCATAACAAATAATCGCGCGATTAACAGCAAAATTTAACAGCAAGAACCACCCAGAATCAAGCAGATAAATTATTAATTATATTATTGGAAGTATTTTAAATAAACTGTTTATTTCATGTACATGGCCATTTTGCATCTGAAGAAGATAGTTATCTTGTTAAGATCAAAATATATTTTGGAAATGTTCGTCTGTAGCACAGCTTGACCGTCAGGGCGCACCAACAAATAAAATCGCTCGCGCGCGTGTATATAGTTGGTGCGTACTTTAATATGCGCGATCCGGAACTGAAAAGGAACATGTATACGTTCAGTCTTTAGCAGATTTTGTAATACTAGAGACTTTTCGACTTATTTTCATTCAACAAATATTCAAGTGACCTTACAAATAGGAAAATTATATTAGCGTCTGCGGTTTAAAAATTATTTTTGGTAATCACCCCCGGAAATAAGACCTTTGTAAAATTGTTGCTAGCATCTCGATATATGAAACTGAAATTTGCATGACGCGAAAAGAGAAATATTGTGCCCAAACTTGACCCCTCACCTTCGAAAATCTAAAATACGTTATTAGTAGTTATTCATGACGTACTGTGCGTCAAACAGATTTGGACAGATTCGATTTTAAAGATACATGTATTCGTATTGGTGAATGGATCATCTCATGCACAGCTTGCATACTCTAGTGATAGGCCGCACAAAGCTACGGTGGTGTATAGCAGCGGGTCAGCGACAGTTGCTCGTTGCGCAGTAGAAAACCGAGATATTTCATGCAATTATGGGGAGGTTGTGTCGATATCGACATGTCTGTTCCATGATGACAAATTATCTGTGATCTAATTAAGTACATGTACTTGGCTGACGGACACTGCATCCAGTGGATGGTCATGGACAGAGTAAGTTAATTTTACAGGTTTGCGGCGTTTGGTGCGTCGAGGTCCTGCTGGAGCCTGATGGCATCGTCGGTGTTGTGTATAACACGGTAGATAACACTGTCTTTGGCAAACAGTCTGAATTCGAGATACTCTAGAGGCTTCAGAGATGCATCCTGTGGAAAGTCATTTTGTAGGTCCAAAATAGGAGGCCAAGGACTGTATACCCTGTGCATGGCACGCCGGGTGACACGGGTTGACATATCGACTCTCCCCTCACGATCAACTTTCCGAACTCTATACCCCAAAGAAAGTTCCAGGTAATTAAGTACAGGGTGAGTCAAAAAATAAGTGACCGGAAGTAGTCGTCAGAAAATGATATAAAAAATACAACTTTTATTGAAAATGACAGCACACCATAACGGTGCCATGCTTTAGACTCATTCACCAACAGTCCAGTAGGTAATTCATAATAATTATTATTTTGGTAGTTTAAAAAAAAGAAATATGTTTGCACATGTATATTTTTTTAATTTCATGGAATGACCCATAAACATTTAACACTCTAAAATTCTATACTTGTTTGCTTCTATATGATGTACACCGTGTTGCTTTAACCAATTATAATCACAATCACAATTCTATAATGCTAGGGCCTATCCTATTTGGCATGTTTCCAAAGCCGTTTCTTTTCAACTTGTGAGCCGATTCCAAGCCCTTATAAGGAGGGAAATGTTATTGATAGTCAAATTATGAAAACCTTTTGTCCGGCAACAAATGAAATCACTTCACGTCATTGAGTTCCTGCGATTTGGGTATGCGTGTTTTATTATCTTTTGGGTCTTTTTGTGAAAAGCACCCAACTCCCGCCCGACAAGCTCGGTGCACAGTACAACTTATAAGAGCACCCGAAACTATTTGCGAAAGTTACATTGGAGATTCTCCCACCGACCAAAAATTAGCCATGATTACACTGGATCTGCAAAACCTACCCGGTTAAATTGCAAAAGAGAATTTGTCAGGCCATATAAATAGACCAAACTGAAGGATTCGGAACTCGTTTGGGGGGCTGACAACGCATCTTGTTACAAATCTCTTGCTATTATGTCAGAAAGTAACAGCTTACATTTATATACATGTACATGTACATGTAGTTTCAAACCTATAAACTGAGTAAGTCTAAGCATTTTGCATGTCAACATTACAAAATGTTATGATCACCCCGTGAGTCTAATCTGAAACCATCGCCATTATCTTAATGTTCAGTTTATGAAACCAGATAGTAAACAGTATATACAATGTATTAAACATTTCATGGCTATGTGATATAATGTTCAAAAGAAAATGAACCAATTGTGATTGCTTCAGAACACTGAACATTTTACTTAACAATTCCTTGTAAAACGATTAATATGCGTCAGCTCGTCTTCAGAATTGTAAAGTCGCTTGATTTATAAGGCATTCCTTTCATGCTTTTGTTTCTGCCAAATTTGCCACAAAATTCTGTTGAAATACAGCTTGGACAACGTCGATGAGGTGACTAGACTGTGAAAGTTTTATCATTTTACCAAACACTGACTAGTCTAGTCACAAACTCCCGCGTTTGAATTTCCCAACTGTTTATGTGCGTGAACGTTGAACAGGAGTTGAGGTCAGCCAATTTAATGTATACATGTAGTAAACAAGTTTTCTTAAACAGTTTTCTTAAACATTTTGAAAGTGGAAATCCCTTTTTTGTTAACAGTAGGCCTACCCATAACAATACTATTGCCATTGATAGGATTGAGCCCAGTCATGATGCAAAAGAATTGCAATTTTTGTTTAGACGTAGAGATCGTTATTCATGGTGCCTGGATCTCGGTAGATTTTGAGGTCAACTTACACGCTCTATTGGCATAGTCCTGATCTGCTTGCTCGGCTTGAACTTGGGCCTATAGTTGTTTTTCTTGATGTGAAAGTGCCACATGCCCACTTTGACCAACCTGGGTTATACATGTATAGGTTGGGGAGTAAACCTGCAATAAATTAAAGACAAACGTGAAAAGAATCCGGCATCCTAGATGTATATAAACACGTATTACGTGTATATAAACATGTATACCATCCCAATGAAGGTCAGTCATAACTTTGAACTAAGAAACAATTTCAGTTTTGTTAGAAAATACTTCGTTAGAAAAGTGTACTTTACACTCCATCGGGGGACGCATTGCTCGCCTTCGTCTTGCGTGCTGTGCGTTCCTCGGGTATTAACAATGTCATATCTCATCACAGCAGTCAATATTTGTTAATTATTATTACTGTGCAGTTAGTATTATTCTCATGTTATCACGTCATGAATATTTCACGAGGCAATATTGTGGACCGCCATATCTCAACAATATACGTTTCCATGCAGTTCTTTGCTCATTTCCTCACACTGGACTGAAGGCGCTTCCTCGTGCCAAGGTCATACGTTACCCTTACTCCGGGTTGTACCGGCAGTGCAATTATGAAAGATTATAATTTCAATTAATCTGATTCACAACTTTAGCGGCAGTGAATGAGTGAGATAATTTTAATTTAGGCTAATAGTGACAAGTCGTGGCCGGTTTTTTTTTGCAGGGGATCAGACCCGTCAGATTTTGTTAATGTGGATCCGCGCCCGCCAGTTTATTTTCATGCGCACCTGTCCTACATTAATACCCATTGACTTGATTTGTTTCGTTTTGTGAGGAATAGGTTTACTTTTTTGTCTCTTCTTTTTTGATTATTGTCTTTCTTCCTGGGAATGTAGTACGTGGAACAAATTCTGTGCACACGGGGAAACGTAATGCTCAAATTGGCTTTTTATTGTATACTCATTGTTGTCCGTCGCACGCAATCGGCTGTTTTTTTGGATATGTAGGTCTATTCAATGATAATAACAACCCCATTATTTGGTCCTCGGTCCCTTTGATCTTATATCGTGCTGGGTATATACATTACAGGAAGCTGTAAAGGAACAACTGAAGTTTAAAAAAATGTTACTCACGACACAAATATTGATTCCCATAATCAAAGTCAGTATCCCCCACTTCGTGGTCCCAACGCCGTTTAACGTGAATTTAAGACTATGAAATACGGACTCGCTGGTTGTAGCCTACCGCGCATGCCTAAAGAAGATAATTAGGATAGTGACTGGTCACGTGAGAACGATTAACCAATAATAAAACCTGAAAGTTGTTGGCGCACTCCTGGACTCCTCTAAACAAACAGAAAGTAAATTAGCATGTAAAGGTCGTAGTTTTTTTAATTAATGTTTGTTACATTGGATTATTAAGAAATTCACACGCTGAAAAGGCCTTTGTACAATTCTTAATAGCCTCCCCATTTATGGAAACTGAAAAAATGGAAGACGTGTAAGAAAAATATATCGTACCAATATTGACCTTTCATTTCCGAAAATCAAAAGTGCATGTACAGGTGGAGTCGTGGAATCGGAGCACTCTAAGATGAACATTCATGAAATAATGTCGTGGCGGCCATTAGGTTAACAACTAAAATAGGAGACTGAAATGTATTTTGTGAGACACGATTTTGTTTAATTGAGGGACTTATTTTCATTTACAAACAAATCTACAATGATCGTGGATAAGAACTGTTTTAAAACTTGATCGAAACGAGCCTTAATAATTATACAATCCATCTGATGTACTGGGATAAATCGCGTCGTTGATCATTTGTTTTCGTTCTCGTGCCAGTACGCGATGTGAAAACAAACGTGATCGAACAAAGAGACCTATAGGAACGAAAATCCGGGGGTAAAAGTCGCAAGCAAAATTAGTTTTTACCCATTTCCAACATATTAAAAAAAAAAAAATTGTATGAATGTTAAGATAACATGTAAACATGAATGTTTCTCGAGGGAAGATTACGCTTAAAAATCATTAATTCGAAAATTATAGCAAGAGAAAGGGCAACCCCGCGTGTAAAATGCCCATCTAAAAATCACGGAGGATTTGCAAGCGCAAAGACAAAACGGCGCACTGTTTAAACTGTTTACTACGCTCTTTTAGGTGGTCATAACTTTCTCAATAAGTGTTGGAAACGAACAATTCAAACGACAAAATAAATTCAAATTAGTTGGCTATATATAATGTAAAGAAAACCGAGTTTGATTCGGTTCAGTAATCACGGAGAAATGAGCTAGCATAATGTAAAAGTAGTCCGACACTTTCGTCCAAGTTTGCTCATAATTGAGTGATTTAGACAGTACAGACCAGAAATTAATCAATACTTCTTTCAAAGATAACATTCATAACCTTTTTTCTTGTTCTCTTATTTCTTTTTATCTAAATAATATCCCAGATTCAACATAATATTGCACATAAAGGTTATCGAGAAAACTGTTCACATTTAGAACTTGATAAAGGTTGAAGTTTGCTATCGCCAATTTGCGCAATAATTGAATCTGTTATCACAATTGAAAACAAAATTCAACCATCTTATTAACTTTCTCAAGAGACTTTATAATTCGTAATCTCTCTCCTTACATGAGTTGTAATGTTTAATTTTGTGGTTGTTATGAGTGTCACAATCGATTATTACTCAGTACTTTAATGTTTATGAAGAAATGCATTTATCAAAGGATTAAACATTGCTGGCTAATTAAAAAGGAAAAGAGTAAGTAACCACTTGCACAAAGGAAAATCTGTGTAGTACACAAACTTGGATGGATGTGTTCTTTGACTACTGTTACGTAATCGCTCATTTCTACGTAATTACTAACCCGAATATAGCGCGGTTTTCTTCAAATTATAGTTAACTAATTTTATTTTATTTTGTCGTTTGAATTGTTCTATTCCGACACTTATTTAGGGAAAAAGAGTAACATTTTCACAGGAGTCAGATTTTCATACGACACCGTCCCAGTTGATAGTTACAAACGATTGTTATTATTTCAGGTTCATCACCCTGACGTCCGACTCGAATTACAAAGATGCAGCAAGATCGACCTGGCCAGCGAAGTAAAGCGATGATCACGGCCGAGGAGTACAACCACTCACTCGGTAAACTTGTCAGCACGAAGAGGAAGGCGAAACCATGTCGTAAGGCGGCATTCATGACCGTCTTTCCAGTCAAAGCTCGGCCAAGACTCCATTCTAACGAAGAGGGAGCATCTGCCATGCCACTGAAAGTGACACCAATTACAAAGCCGGAGCATAGCAACACTCCGAAAGCAGAAGAACCAGCTAGCAAAGCGGAAATAGGAAGGTAGTAACAGGGCAATTTATATGAATCTAAATCAACCAAATCATTATAACCTAAACTATAAGATGGTATCTTTGTGTTCTATTTCTTGACGTACCCGTTTTGTTTTTTCAGCTCTTCAGAGCACAACCCAGCCAAACATTCTTACGTAATTTGTACATAATTCCTTGTTTATTGAGTCTCATTCATTTCCTCATTCCCACCTCATTTCACAACTGGGTAAACAATTCCCAGCAGCCTTCACTCTGTATCTAAAATAAATTACAAATTACAACTAATAAAAATAGGATACCGCTGCTCTGTGATATAGAAAATGTGAAATCCGAAATTCCGCTGAATTGAAACAAGAAGATTACCAGAGAGTTGTTGCTTTATCTCATCCAGGAGTGTTTATTGTGTATTCCTTTTGCAGTCCCGTTGAAGCGAGACAGAAATTGCAGGTCTTCGTCCGAGGTCTCCTCTTACAGAAGACACTTTGTCTGCAACTGAATCCAGATACATCAGTAGCCGATTTAAAGTCGCTGGTTCGACGTGAGAGTGGCATCCAGCCTCAAGACCAACACCTTTACATCGGGAGAAACTTTCAGGTGCCGCTTCTAATACTATACCATGAACAGAAAAAAATCAGCCAATGCCACTTTTAAAATTCATTTGTATCTGAGCGCCTATTAAAGTTATACCTTCTTTATCTGCTTGGTTTTACAGAGTGACTTTTCCCTGAGAGTTTTGCATTGCATTATTGTACCATGATTTTGTAAATAAAAAATTTCTTCCAATATGGTGAATTACTTGCAAGACAATCCTTAAGACTGCCAGGTTCTCTTGTCCTGTTACGATTTGGACATGTCTTGAGCAGAAATCAAATATAATTTCATTACAATTGTGTTACAGCTTTGTGACCTGCTCTCCCTTCGCGACCATGGGATACAGCAAGACCAGAACATCCAGCTTCGCGCTGCCGGTCTGTTGGGTGGTGGATTAGGTAACTACAGTATTGATACAATGGGTTATCTCAAAAGTCGGTTAAATTGACAGTTTAACTAACATTCACCAGTTTGAAAAGGCGGGGGAACTATTCTCCAATCTCGGCACCAGCCCTCGGAAATGCCGTATTACAATATAAGAAACCTGCAGAAACGACAAACTTTAATTATCTTAAATACGTGAATAGCTGCAAGAGTCATAAATGTTTGATCAGTCAATATGGTTCCTTTCACAACCACAACTCACTAAAGATAATTACCACATGATGTTACTACTTATCATTGCCTCTCGCCATGCAAACCGTCAAATCTCGTACAATATACGGGCTTGTAATCTTTAACCACTGGGTTCAAAGACGTTCACGTTCGTTTAAAGCCCCTCATGTAAACTCCCTCTAGGGATGATTGATGTGAACTGTTATATGGTTTTGCATTCCAGAAGAGGACAAGTCGAGAAGCATTTACTTCTCAGAATTGTCAGAAAAACTTGGACGAGGCTGGAAGATGCTCGGCAGAAAGTTGGAATTCAATGATGGACAACTCTACCAATTCCAGGAAAACGACAGAGGGAACTTAAAGGAACAAATCTACCAAATGTTAGTTGCCTGGTGGCAGAAACAAGACAACCCCGCAGATGCTCCTGAGAAACTGCGAGACGCTCTAAAAGATGTGGGCCGTAGTGATCTGGCATCACAAGTGTCAGGTATGAAAGCTAATCAAAACAGTCAAATAGCTTATTCTTGCCAACAACCGCCACCCTAGCACCCCCCCCCCCCTCCCTGGAAATTTGGCAATTGGAGACAATAATTGGTTGCTCGTGTGAACCATGTATGAGACATAAGACATGAGACAAGCTTTCTCAGTGGCTTGCTGTCTTTTACTGCAATAACACTGAATCAGCCCAAAACAGGAAAGACAAGAGAGAAGGGAAAAACACGCCGATTTGTGCTGGACTTGAATGACTATTGATGTTTCTGCATGTCTGACATGAAACAGGTCTGTACTTATTAGGCAGAAATAATCATTCAATAGCCATTCAAGTTTAGCACCAAACACCGTGTTTTTCGTTCTCCTTCACTTTTTTCTCCCCCTCTTTGGGCGGTTCAGTGGAGTTTTGGTTAAGGACAGTAAGCCAATTAGCAAAAGGCACCGAAATACATGTACCTTTCAAAATGAACAAGTGAGAATTTTAAATTAGGTCTAATAGGGCACAGTGGAGCCTATTCAAAGATTGCAATAAAAATACATAACATGGTTCATTTACGGGAAACAAGCTCCGCCTTTTGTAGGCGAATGTGTCTATAGTCAGATTTTGTTTGTATTTTCATACCTTTTTGTTTAGATTTGCTAAACTATACATTTTTGAAAACGTTGGAATATAAATAACACTAAAAAACAATGATTGTTTTTTTCAGGGTCTTTATGGTGGCCATTTTGGATTTTCAAAATGGCATTTTTGACGACGTCATGATGACGTCTCATATTTTTAACAATTTTGATGTAAATGTAAATGACCCATAACCTATTACAAAAAGAATTGTATATGAATAATGTTCCTCTGATGAGATACGGCATAAAGGTCCAACAAATTAAAAACAAACTTAACAAATCACGTGACCTCACCATGACCCACGATAACGTCCTCACGACAAAAATGTTTCGAGAACCGTGGATGAACAGTGTGCCAAGTCTGGAAACGATCGGATTATTTTAGTAAATTACCAAAGTGCTCCAGTGGAACAAAACGTGTACAAACCATATGAAAATATATTGTGTAATTAAGATACCGTATCTAAGATGACCGCCATAGAGTCTGTCAAGGCAAATTAAAACTTTTTTTTTCAGAAAAGTATATCCTAAATTTAAAAAAAATGTGTGGTTTTCCTAATCTCCAATAAAGTAAACGAAACTTTCAAACTGTACATTATGAACTGAACTACTACAAGAATAATTCAGAAATTGAGTTCATCAGAAAATAGAAATTCGTTAACGACAGCAAATTAAGGTTACGCACGAATAGTTGTTCTAATGTTTGGTAAAGTCACAGATCAAACATTTTTACTGAAGGTATACATGTAATGATTTTTGCTGTGCTGACTGTTTGGGGCCCTTTTAAGATGATAAAGGCTGTATTTATCATGTCTTAGCAGCGACACGTGATTGGGCCCGTATTCTGATGCTTGGATTTTCCTTTGGATATAATGATCATAGTTTACGTGATTGTTCCCTAAAATGATTTTTTACACAGGCATTGCAGGAACTCCCTTTGACGTTAATCAGTGTGCAAGAGAGTTGGCTGCACATTACCGGCAGACGTTAAAAGTGACGACACACCCTACAGAGAGACACATGTCTAGAGAGATGGATGACATCTACGTCAATCTACAACTATTGCAGGAAACCAACATACCAACTCCGGTCTCTTTGTCCGAGACAAAGATGCAGGTAGAAACAGGTATCCAGTCGGAGCATTCGAAAGCCTCGCAAAGAGGTACCAACAAACTAACCGATTCACTCCCTCATAAGTTCAAAGGGATTCATGTCCAGAAGATTTCCCTTGACTCCTACAAAGACATGCTCGTGCTCGAATCAAATCGATTACTAATCAGAGCTGAGGCGGGTTTTGGGAAAACCACAATACTTAAAAAGATTGGTTACGATTGGGCTGATCTAAAAACCAAGGGGGGCCTAACTGACAACCAACAACAACCTGAGCCTAATTCAGTTCTTGACAAGTATGAGCTTGTCTTTGTGGTAGAGGCTAGTCGAATGGGTCACAAATTCGACATCATTGACGCCATTTTCTCTCAAATTCTTACAGACAGCAAACTGAACAAGACAGGCCTAGAAAAATACATCCAGGAGAACCAAGAGCGAGTATTGATCCTTCTGGATAGCGCTGATGAGATTTCTATGCAAAGAGTAAAATACGCGCGGCAGTGCAAGGAGGATAGTGAGCTGGGCAGTATTGACTTGAACGATGTTCTATTGTTCAAATCACTCAAGTCGTGTAAGGTTATAGTTACGAGCCGACAGAAGACGGCAGATGAACTCCTGACTATGCATCCACACTACACGAAAATTAACATGTTAGGCTTTGACGAAAAAAACAGGGAAAACTACGTGAAGAAATACTTGAAAAGTTACGGACCAGTTGAACAAACCAGCTTCCTTGAAAAGATAAATCGATTAGAAACGTTACGTAGTTTGGCGGAGATACCGTTATTTCTGCGGCTGATGTGCGACACATGGGCAGATAAAGGAACACTGCCTGACCAAATAACTAACCTTTTTCAGGATAACATTCAGTTGCTTTTCCAGCATAAGGCAAGTAAGGAAACAGACCAGCAAGTTTCTGACACCCAGACATATGTTTCGAAACTTGGTCGGATAGCTCTTGAAGGGTTGTTAGATCCAAATGGAGAAAGACTTCATTTCATGGAAAATGAGATTGATACAAACGACCTGGATATTTTTGAGAGGGGATCTGATGTTGGCCTGTTGTCAAAAGGAAAGACATTCCGAGGTCTCGAGACGGTTTCGTACTTTTCGTTCCTCCACAAGACTTTCCAAGAGTACTGCGCGGCGGCATATCTGATAGATTTGTTAAGGACTGACAGAGAAGCCTTCGACCAATACTTGTCTCGTATATTTCATGGTGATGTGGAAAGCTTGGAATACGTTCTGCGATTCGGCTGTGGGCTAAACAAAAAAGCCGCTAAGGTGATTTTAAGGCGCTTTCGAGATCTCTTAAAGCAAAATGAACTGAACAAGTCCTTGCATAGAATTTCAATGTTGCTTCTATTTGAAGCTAAGTCAGAACCTCTTGTTAAGGAATATCTTGAGAATGGAAAAGTTGAGTTTCCATACGAACTGCAGGGTGAACTTTTAGTGGCGGCACACTTTTTCTTTGAGGTCGGGTCCAAACATGAATCACCGCACAAAGGAGAAATACAGAAAATTAGTGCTACATGTCGAGGTCTTGCTGACCTCAAACTTTTAGAAGATATAATGACACTCACAAAATGTAAGCCGTTAGTGAACCTTGTACTTCATGAAATCAGCTGGGATAGCTTTGTGGAGAACTCGGTTGCGATATTAAAACATCTGAAGTCTTTAGAGGTACATAACTGTGAATGGAACATTGTAAAACTGTTCGAAGTGTTATCAAGAACCAATACAAAAAGGGTCCAATTAAATGGCATCCAATTGCACGATACATTTCCTGAACAAAACATCAAACAAATTCCATCTCTGAAAGAATGTTACTTTTTTGAGTGTGGTCTGACAAACAGTGATATCGAGCCACTTTTCTCTCTTCTTTCATCAGCAGGCAGCATAAAGACAGTTGGTCTGAAAGGAAACAATTTGCACGGTTTGCAGCCTGCCATGATTGCTAGTGTCCCTTCCCTTGAAGAATTGTACCTATATGAAAGTAGTCTGACAAACAGTGATATCGAGCCACTTTTCTCTATTCTTTCATCAGCAGGCAGCATAAAGACAGTTGGTCTGAAAGGAAACAATTTGCACGGTTTGCAGCCTGTCACGATTGCTAGTGTCCCTTCCCTTAAAGAATTGCACTTTAATGAAAGTAGTCTGACAAACAGTGATATCGAGCCACTTTTCTCTCTTCTTTCATCAGCAGGCAGCATCAAGACAGTTGGTCTGCAAGGAAACAATTTGCACGGTTTGCAGCCTGTCACGATTGCTAGTGTCCCTTCCCTTGAAGAATTGCACCTTCATGAAAGTTGTCTGACAAACAGTGATATCGAGCCACTTTTCTCTCTTCTATATCATCAGCAGGCAACATCAAGACAGTTGCTCTGCAAGGAAACAATTTGCACGGTTTGCAGCCTGTCACGATTGCTAGTGTCCCTTCCCTTGAAGAATTGCACCTATATGAAAGTAGTCTGACAAACAGTGATGTTGAGCCACTTTTCTCTATTCTTTCATCAGCAGGCAGCATAAAGAAAGTTGTTCTGCAAGAAAACAATTTGCACGGTTTGCAGCCTGCCATGATTGCTAGTGTCCCTTCCCTTGAAGAATTGCACCTATATGAAAGTAGTCTGGCAAACAGTGATATTGAGCCACTTTTCTCTCTTCTGTCATCAGCAGGCAGCATAAAGGAAATTATTCTGAGCGGAAACAATTTGCACGGTTTGCAGCCAGTCACTATTGCTAGTGTCCCTTCCCTTGAAGAATTGCACCTTCATGAAAGTAGTCTGACAAACAGTGATGTTGAGCCACTTTTCTCTATTCTTTCATCAGCAGGCAGCATAAAGAAAGTTGTTCTGCAAGAAACCAATTTGCATGGTTTACAGCCAGTCAAGATTGCTAGTGTCCCATCCCTTGAAGAATTGCACCTACATGAAAGTAGTCTAACAAACAGTGACATTGAGCCACTTTTCTCTATTCTTTCATCAGCAGGCAGCATAAAGAAAGTTTTTCTACAAGGAAACAATTTGCACGGTTTGCATCCTGTCACGATTGCTAGTGTCCCATCCCTTGAAGAATTGTACCTATATGAAAGTAGTCTGACAAACAGTGATATCGAGCCACTTTTCTCTCTTCTTTCATCAGCAGGCAGCATAAAGACAGTTGGTCTGAAAGAAAACAATTTGCACGGTTTGCATCCTGTCACGATTGCTAGTGTCCCATCCCTTGAAGAATTGTACCTATATGAAAGTAGTCTGACAAACAGTGATATCGAGCCACTTTTCTCTCTTCTTTCATCAGCAGGCAGCATCAAGACAGTTGGTCTGAAGGGAAACAATTTGCACGGTTTGCAGCCTGTCACGATTGCTAGTGTCCCTTCCCTTGAAGAATTGCACTCTAATGAAAGTAGTCTGACAAACAGTGATATCGAGCCACTTTTCTCTCTTCTTTCATCAGCAGGCAGCATCAAGACAGTTGGTCTGCAAGGAAACAATTTGCACGGTTTGCAGCCAGTCACGATTGCTAGTGTCCCTTCCCTTGAAGAATTGCACCTTCATGAAAGTAGTCTGACAAACAGTGATGTTGAGCCACTTTTCTCTATTCTTTCATCAGCAGGCAGCATAAAGAAAGTTGTTCTGCAAGAAACCAATTTGCATGGTTTACAGCCAGTCAAGATTGCTAGTGTCCCATCCCTTGAAGAATTGCACCTACATGAAAGTAGTCTAACAAACAGTGACATTGAGCCACTTTTCTCTATTCTTTCATCAGCAGGCAGCATAAAGAAAGTTTTTCTACAAGGAAACAATTTGCACGGTTTGCATCCTGTCACGATTGCTAGTGTCCCATCCCTTGAAGAATTGTACCTATATGAAAGTAGTCTGACAAACAGTGATATCGAGCCACTTTTCTCTCTTCTTTCATCAGCAGGCAGCATAAAGACAGTTGGTCTGAAAGAAAACAATTTGCACGGTTTGCATCCTGTCACGATTGCTAGTGTCCCATCCCTTGAAGAATTGTACCTATATGAAAGTAGTCTGACAAACAGTGATATCGAGCCACTTTTCTCTCTTCTTTCATCAGCAGGCAGCATCAAGACAGTTGGTCTGAAAGGAAACAATTTGCACGGTTTGCAGCCAGTCACGATTGCTAGTGTCTTTTCCCTTGAAGAATTGCACCTTCATGAAAGTAGTCTGACAAACAGTGATATCGAGCCACTTTTCTCTCTTCTTTCATCAGCAGGCAGCATAAAGAAAGTTTGTCTGATAGGAAACAATTTGCACGGTGTGCAGCCTGTCACGATTGCTAGTGTCCCTTCCCTTGAAAAATTGCACCTATATGAAAGTAGTCTGACAAACAGTGATATTGAGCCACTTTTCTCTATTCTCTCATCAGCAGGCAGCATAAAGACAGTTGTTCTGCAAAGAAACAATTTGCACGGTTTACAGCCTGTCACGATTGCTAGTGTCCCTTCCCTTGAAGATTTTCACCTATATGAAAGTAGTCTGACAAACAGTGATATCGAGCCACTTTTCTCTCTTCTTTCATCAGCAGGCAGCATAAAGATGGTTTTTCTGAGAGGAAACAATTTTCACGGTTTATCCCAATTCAACATTGATCCTATCCCCTCCCTTCACGTAGTGTCTTTTACTGAGTGTGGTCTGCAAAACAGCGACATTGCGGCAATTATCGGATTACTGTTATCGCTTGGTCATGTGTCTGCAGTCAGATTGAGCGGCAACAATTTGCATAGTAACGTGGTAGAGGCGTTAGTGAGTGTTGTGCCTTCGCTGCAGTATTATAAGATTGGTACTGGCTACTGAGTGGTTACCGATGCGAGATGTAGCATAGAAAACACGTCGCAGTGACAGCCTGTGGTAGATGTGCCAAACAAAATAAGAAAATACAAAAATTAACTGAAAGCAAAACGATTTTTTTTGTCTGCGTCTTCGAAAAAATTGACTTTCAGGTCTCTGCCTTTTGATTCAGAAAATATCCATGACAAAATGTCACATTATCGAACATTAATCAATTTCATGAAATGTTTTATTTCTTTTCCTCAGCAACTCAATCCATCCTATACAAACGTTGGCTTGCGTGAACTTCGGCCCGATTTCACAGAAGCGTTTGAAGGTTTACACGCGGATAACTTTATTAATCGCGCGTTTAGCATGCGTTTAATTTTAATCACCGTTTCACGAGGCGCAACTGTCCGTGTGCGTCTAAATATTTGAACCGCCTGCGGTCAAATAACAAAAGAACACTTAAACGCTCGTGAGGGTATGTTTAAGTCGCGAAAACTAGTACTATCACAGATTGATTTGCACATAAATGAGTGGGCGTGTTAGCAAGCAGTAGGCCTAGTATGGATGCTCTGGCTATACTTGAGTTCGCCCAGGAAGAGGCCGCTGAAGAAGGGTTCAATGCCGCTCCACAACCTCAGGTGAGAGTTTTTCAGGACAGATTAAATCCACTTCAGAGATTCGACGACCGGAACTTTGTAAAACGATACAGAATATCGAAGGAATCATTCCATTGGCTTCTTGACCTGATTAGGGATGATCTACTAAGTGCCACCAGAAGGAGTCATGCCCTGACTCCCCTCCAACAGCTGTCGATTGCTCTCAGATTTTATGCAAGGGCTTCGTTTCAAATGGACATTGGTGATATGTGTGGTGCGTCGACCTCCACCGTCTGCAGAGTGGTTGCTCGTGTCACGGCGGCAATTTGTGGAAAAAACAGCATTTTATTCGTTTTCCAACCACACAGGAAAAGAGGAGAGAGATTATGGAGGGCTTTTATGAGATCATGCAGTTCCCCGGTGTGATCGGTGCGGTTGATGGTAGCCATATCGCAATTGTGAACCCTGGTGGTAGGTTTGCCGTACGATACATTAACAGAAAAGGATATTCTAGCTTGAACTGCCAATTAGTTTGTGATCACCGCCTTCTATTCACGAATGTCGTGTCTCGTTGGTATGGGTCTGCTCATGACTCGAGAATATTTGAGGAGAGTCAACTATTTCGTCGATTTAGAACGGGGGAATATCAAGGGATCTTACTTGGGGATGCAGCCTACACTTGTCGGCAGTTTATGCTCACGCCTGTACGTAACCCGAGAACACCTGCAAAGACTCGCTACAATGCTGCACAGAGGGCAACAAGAGGAGTGATAGAAAGAGCATTCGGCATCTGGAAAAGGCGGTTTCCATGCGTATCGAAGGGAATGCATCTGAGGTGTTCAGTAAGTACACTACCTTCATAGGCTACTGAAAATGATAATTGTATGCACTATTGAAATCGACAATTTATTACACGATGATTGACATGTACATTTGTACGATTATGATTCTTTATTTCAGTTGCAGCACAACATGGCCATAGTAGTTGCAACAGCATGCCTTCATAATTTGGCAAGACGAATGAACGACCCTCTCCCCCCGCCAGATGTTGATATTCCAGTACAGCCCGATGAAGACCCAGAACAAATGGTGAATAACGTTGAAGCAGACTTGCGAGGAAACTTATTCCGTCAGAGATTCATCACCCAACATTTCAACAGGCAAGATACCAAAATGGTCTCTAATTATACGCCCACGGAGGGTTCAGATGGAAAAACATATAAATACATCCAACGCCATATCTAACTTAGTTTGAATCAATAATTCCAGGACATTGGCCAGAAAATAATGTTGAATGTTTGTACCAGTACTACATTATTATCAAAAGTAGGATATGGCTGTATCTGTGTTTGCATCTGAACTATTCATACATCTGACATCTGTTACAGATCAATACGCATTCGCTTGAGTTGTTCTTTGTAAACTTCTGTTTTGGCTTCGTAGGCTTTCCTTTTACAAATCGCAGCTTCTTTCTGGAGCTGAATTAAACTCATTTTTGCCTCGTGCTCCTCTTTCAGATAAGACAGTGCCTCGGCAGTCTTCTGTAGCACTGGACCTGACGATGACGCCGACCTGCCTTCATCTTGTTGCCTGGTAGATTTAGAGCAAGACTGGCCTTTTCTGGGAAAGAAATGTATAAATCAAATAAATGAAATGAATGCATACATTAGTTGCTTGGTTCCATTTCTTATTGGGTGTCTACAAAACTAACACCTAAGACCTAACACCCAAAACTAAGACCCACAGAAAATGTCTGGCAGTTTCCATATTATATGATATGGGAACTGCCAGACAGTTTCTGTGGGTCTTACTTTTGTAGTGGGTGGGGTCTTAGTTTTGTAGTTAGGTCTTACTTTTGTAGACACCCGTTTCTTATTCACTTAATAGAGGGGTATTGCAAGGCCACGTTTGTCGTTTACATGTACGTTTACATTTTCTGAACATGCTACCGTGAGTGAGAACTGCATTTTTACTCTTCACCGATAATGAAAGCACAAATGAATGTATGGAATCACCACGAATGCCGAGGATGAAACTATTTTGGTGAAGGATGCGTGTGACGTTAGCATCTTGCTCACGTCCACCGGACACACAAAGAAAGTTTGACTTACTGTAGCTCTCTGGACTTGGGTTGGCTATCCTTAAATTCTTCTAATGGCACATCTGCGACATGATGGTCCTGAAACATGTCAAACTCATCCGCATAAGTATCGCCGGCGTCCTGGTCATTGCCACTTGTGCTGAAACCGGAAATTGTTGTTGTATAACTTACAGAAAATAAACTGGGCAGCTTGTAATACCATAATGGATGTTCATTTTCAATTATCGGAACAATCTGTATTATTTTCTAATAAAAGGGCCCTTAAGGAAATGAAACAGTTAAATAAAAATTACCTTGGCTGCATCTTGTCAATTGCTGCAGTTTCAACGTCATCGTCAATTGCAGTAGGCCTATTTTGCGTCGTGGCGTCATCATCCACGTCATTGTGGACCTGTTCCAGGTCGGCTGAAATAATGGCCAATACAGCCATTATTTCCTCACCAAGGTCTTCAACTTCTGCCTGTCCCCCACCTGTCTTGTGTAGGTCCAGCTTTTTCTCTCTCGCCATCTTTTTCGCCTTCAATTTCATGCGTCTCCATAACTCACGTAATTCCTTAGCTGAAGATTTGGCCCGCTCTGGGAAATTGGCTACCATTATTTTGGCGATGTCCTCCCATGCTTTCTGTTTTTTTGTCAGTGCGAAAATATCACTCCTCTTGTCTTCTACGACCTATTCGTGGATCTTCACGGCCTCAATGAGACCCATTCTTTGAAGCGAAGTGAAATTCTCCCCACGTTTTTTGGCCGACATGTCTGTGCGAAATGTGTGTCCACAACGCAACTACCCTTACAAACGGGGTTATTAACCGGTAACGACTATTGTAAATGCCCATTATGCAATGGCATGTTGTCCTAATTTGACCGCACCTGTTTAGTCTGAGGGATAAACGCAAGGTTATCCGCGTGCAGCTAAACGTGCGATGATCCCATCTCGTGAAATGGCGTTTAAACGTTCGTTTAGCTGTCCGCGTACAACGGCATTTTAACATGCGTTTAAAAATTAAACGCATGTTACTTATACGCACGCTAAAATGCTTCTGTGAAATCGGCTGTAAGTATTTACCAACTAAGTCACACAAAAGCTTTTTATCAGGTTCCTGCAGAAAAACACTTATTTTCCCACCAACACTGTCTGTAGGATTGCAAGATAACCAACACACGTCCGGATGTTTTTTTCGAATTAGCTAAATACCTCCAGTTTGTTTTGTTTTTTTAAACGGTAAAATAGATTATTATAGGAGTTTGCAGTAGCAGGTCATCGTGTTGCTCCTTATGTTTCAGTAAAGCAGTTTTCATTAAGCAGGAAGTTGTTGCTTCGAATTACGCTCTAACAACAGTCCCGCGGGGTATACAGTGTAACATTACATAAGTATGTCAAGGTAAAATCTCGTAAAACTACAAACAACTGCCTCACACAACCCACAACCCATTTTGCAGATACACCATTTGCAGCAGACGTCACATCTGACGGCAGGTTTTTGTTCCTCTGCGTCTACGCATGCGCGTAAACTAATATTGTATTTATTATTGTCAACGGATTTAATTGACACAACCTGCCGTTAGTGAGGGCGCACTGTGCAGTGAGTCTAATGAAAACGCATTGATAATTATACTGTACAGGGTATCGCTATTTGGGAGTCAATTTAGTATTGTATAGAAAACAAATCCAGAGAATGTACGTGCTGTGCAACATTGATACTAATGATATGGAATTCAAAAACTATATTATAACATAGCAACCTTTGTTTAAAAATTACGAAACATCGTTTAACAGGGGAAATAGCATATATTCCCCCTATGTTCATGGTTAAGATTTGTATGAACAATTTTGTATATAGTTGTAAAATAAGAAAAACAAAAAAAATAATGTTAGTACAAGTGGACTATTTTAGTACTGGACGTAACATTATTTTAGTACTGGACGAATATGGTACACTGTGACCTGTTCTGTAAAATGGTTATCATTTACTGAATTGTAATTTACTTATCTGCAGCAGCAGCTGAAATGTTTAATGGTTACAATTGACAATATTCTAATGATTGTCAAATCGTTTCACAGGTTTCTAACATGTGTATAAAGAATGTGTTAAATTACAGCTTTGTGGAAAATGGCTATCAAAGTTATAGAAGTTATCACAACTACTTCTAACCCATACGCTGAGGAAACAACAAGTGTAAATGAGCAAGTTTTGCTCATTCGGGGTCAATATGCAAATAAAAGGTCAACCATGAATTGACGACTCTAATTTTCCATATTTCTTTTAGAAAAAGACACTGTTAATTTACAACATTCTATTAAAACACTAAAATTTGGCGGGAAGGTGTATTAACTTTAAAGTCAATAGAAAAAAATACAATTTACAATTTAACGTCAAGTTAACCCACGTATTTTAACAAAATATGTTACTATATGTATTACTATTTTTTACAAATTACACTGTAAATATACTAAATTCGGTTAAAACAAGGAACAATTGTAATTTGAACATCAAAAGTTCTGTAAAAAACAATTACAGCACAGATCTGTTAAAAAAATATTGTCTATAAAATTATACCGTATGAATGTAAAACCTAGCTTGAAATATTTTTTGAAGTACATAGATTTGTACCAAAATAGATGCATTAGATACGGAGTCACATTTAGTTGAATGTGGCTCGCTACATTTTTCATTTCAGTTTATTATTCAGTTGTAGTATGGTTTAAGCAATACAAAATGTATGAGAAAGGGTATTATTTGAAGGAAATATACAACATTTGCAAACGTACACAAAAATAAATTCCCAAATTATCATCAAATACTTTACTTCACTGATAGGCAATGGTAGTCATTCATAAATATTTGTTTAAATGTTTTTACTGTTTAATATTTCTACTTTATACTTTCAAATGATTATTAGTGGTGGGCATCAGTGATCCACTGAAATGTTTTCCCATGGTAAATAAAATAAAATAAAATTAATCTTTCTTGGTTTCCGTCCTTTTTCTTTCCAGACAATCATTCTCCTTGGGATTTCTCCTGAAGAGTTTATGGGTATAAATGTAATAATTGCATCAACCCTCATCATGAGTGATGCATATTACTCTGACGTCATAATGGCGTCATCAGGTATAAAATCACAAGCGATTTTCGTTGAAAGAAAAAACTACTTCTTATACTTGTAACTCTTCAACAAAATGCTTGGCGAGGGGAGGAATGGCTCGAAGGTAGGGTTTAAGGATTAAGATATATGATATTTTATTCAAGTCTGCAAGGAATCAAACGGGAACAATAAAACATTGAGTTAACGGTGGAAAACTTATTTCATAAAATAGTTTTCATGATTCAACTTAACAGTTCCTTAAAATTACAGAAATGGTGAATTGTATGCACCATTTGCAAATAACAATTACATTTAAATGTGTGTAAATGCCTTTTTGAGTACAATCTTTTCTCAGTAAGACGGATATTCATACTCCATCATGGATGTTTCAGTATGTAGCTCTAATAGGTTTCAACTAGGTTACACTTTTCAATTAGAAAGAGCCTTGAAAATAGTTGCCCGCATTGGAACAGGGATAGTGGAAGTTAACTGCGTGAAAAGAATAAAAAGTGTCAGAAAAATGCTTCCGACTTGTCTTAAATATTTAGTCATTTAGTACACGAAAACCAGTTCGAGCATAATTCTCTCAGCTTTTCCCTCTAAAATTAAGAATTATAACAATCACAAAATCACTGAAGTGAGCACATTAACTTGTTACAATATTCACAACCCATGCGATTTTGGGCAGATAATGCACATAGCCGGTACGACATGCTTCTAACGTTGGGGCTTAGATGGTAGGCTGGCACTGGATCTGAGTAAACACAAGTCTTCTTTGGAGGTCTGTCATTATCACTGCTCGTCTCCTGATTAGCAACTGCATATAAGGTTAAATCTAGAGAGAAAAAAGAAGGGAAAAATACAATCAATGATGAAATTTGGAAATGACTTGTCACTTGTCCCTATTTTTTTTTTTAATGTTCTACACAAAAATATGGAGCAAAAGTTGCACACGCTTCCCCCCCCCCCCCCCCCCACAAAAAAATAATAAATTGAAATAAAATGTCTATAGTTGAACGAAATTGTTACGATTTGAAATGCAAACTTGCTGTACACTGCATTTTCCTAAAATACCGGTATGGTCTTATTTGTAACCTTGTACAAACAAAGAATTGCTCACACCTAATGTTTTCTCAAACACCCCCCCCCCCCCCTTAATAAAAAGGGGATAAAAGATAGGTGTATATATGTACTTAGCCAGAGCTGGCTAAATGTAAGTCCACGTAATTTTACAATCAACGAGATTTGACGAGCTACATATGTATGTGCAGCTAAGTTGTCGTAAATCCAACAATTTCATTTATTAAATTAGCAAGCGGAGTTGCTGTAGGCTGTGTCCGGATTACTTGGCTGCGGCTTGAAATTATGCACGAGTCTATGGTAGCAGCTACAACCACATCTTATCGACTCATGCATAATGTCAAATGGCAGCCAGAAGGAAAATAGCTGCCAACGTTCATGCTGGATATAGAAACAAATTCGCGTGGAAAAAGATATCCATTTAAAAAAATGAATTGCAACCTCGAGTTGAATGACAATCTTTTGACTTTTTGTATTGTATTATTACAGTTCTTTTGTCAATATCAAATATGTTTTTGAAGTGTTGTCGGTGCTGTGCGTGTTGTCGGTTATTAGTATGACCCCTAACAACATGCACAGCACCGACAACACATCCATCCCATAACATATACAATGACAAAAGAAAGGGGTACAGAACTATAATAACATAAAGCGTGTTCGAATGTGTGGCCCCGTATAGGTCAATATCATACTGTAGTTGAGAGAATATGGCATGTTGTCGTATTAAATGTCATTTAAGAGCATCAGAATATTTTTAGGAACCACAAACAAACACTGAGGTGTTATTAAAGTGCTAAAGTGTAGGCAGGATCATGCGCATTCATTCGACAACAGACGACAAATATTACGGGCTAGGCCTGAACGTTACTGCACTACCTACCGGTTTCAAAGATTTCCCTTTGTCGTTTCTCTTGGACAGCTGTGACTTGCTCTATCTTATTGATGTCCGTAAACCGGGCGTAGCAAGATCGATGAAATCCAACATGTTTCGGTGCTAGTATTACACATCCGCTCTCTGCAACGCGAAGTCATGTTTGGCCAGAAATTCTCTCGCTATATCTGACTTACGTAACTCGGAGACTATATGAGATATTTAGAGACAGGTAAAACGAAACTTTATTGCATGCTCCAATAGAAAAGTATATAATAGAAGACCATGGTATCTGTTCCCATATTTTATACAGTAAAGTCCAGTACGTAATATAGGGCAATAAGTATATACAGGAAATTGTTCAACATACAATTACAATTATGTGTACAAGGGTTTTATGTACGGTAGGTTCTGAAACTAAAGCTAATAGGTTTCCTGAATTTTGGTTGAAAAGGCAGGAAGTTTTTCTACCGGCTTGTTGTAAAACCGAGCAAACGTAGCAGACTTATAGACCAGCCTGCAGATGCAAGTATGTTCTGAAGGGGAACACCACAGTTATTCGCTGCAGATGTTGAAGCTGCCCGTACACTGTGTGCTTTAAAGACAGAAATATCAATGCCAGCGTCACTCAACACATTTTTGATCCATCGACTGATGGTATCTCTACAAACGGCCTTATGCGGCTTTATATAACTAATAAAAACACTACATTCGCTTCCTCGTAATGTAGAGGTACGAGATACAAATTCTTGCAGCGCTTCCACTACACAAAGCTTCCTGTTTGAGGAAAAAGCAGGCAAAATAATGTCTGGCAAATGAATTCCTGGGCGAGTTTGTTTCAGTAGTTTGTGAACTGAAATTCGACACTCATTGTCCGTTAGAGTAATATCATCGAGTGTCAGCAGATGTAGAGTTTGTACCCGCTGAGCTGATAACAATGCTAACAATGTTACTACCTTTTGCCACAGGTGCTTCTGTGAGAGTTTTGCATTCAAATCCAAAGAATCAAAATACCGTAAAATATCGGGGAAAGGACGGTCTGTTCACAAATACTCCTCTCATAAATCTACAGGTTAATGAGTGGCTACCAAATGATATTCCATTAGGAAACTCAACAATAGTTGCTATTGCCGATCTGGCAGTGTTAATAGCACTATAACTTAATCCAGCTTCAAATAAGTCTGATAAAAAATCAAGGCCCTCGCTTATAGATGGCGATAAGGGATTAATGTTCCTTTACTACAGTATGATTGCCACTTGAGTAAATAGGTTCGATACTGTTTCTGTGTTCCTGGCCTCCAAGAGGATATGATGACTGCTGTAGCGCGGTCCGAAAGGCCTGAGCTTTGGAGACGTCTCCGCACAAGTGGCATACCAGAAGGGACATTTTCTGGTGTAGAGGGTGTACTGCTGACTGGTCTTGCGGTAGATAAAGCGGAGTCACATGATGTGGTATGATGACTGGTTGTGCCACCAACATACCCATCACACTGGGAAACCTGTTTTGGGTTGGCCAGTTCGGGACTACAAGCAAGCCCTCCGCTTGGTTTTGCTGAACCTTGCGCAGTACACGACCTATTAGGCTGAATGGTGGAAAAGCATAGAAACGGAAATTATTCCAAGATAATAAAAATGCATCAATTGCATAGGCTTCTGGGTCTGGTCTCCATGAAACATAAGGCTTCAACTGGTAATTCAATCTTGAGGCGAACAAGTCAATGTCTAGGGCAAAAAATATATTTGTTAAGTACCGAAACAAATGCGGCTTAAGCATCCATTCGATGTCAACATTTGTACGCCGAGACTCAATGTCGGCCTGTACATTCAATTTGCCGGGTATGTGTGATGCTGATAACCAAATATTCCCTGCAACACACCAAAGCCAAATCTCTTTTGTAAGATCATTGCAAGGCCTTGAATGAATTCCACCCATATTATTAATGTAACACACTGCCGTCATATTGTCCATTTGTAATCGCACGTGTGTGTGCTCCAATTTCGAGCAAAATGACTTTACAGCCAAAAACCCCGCAAGTAGTTCCAATAGATTTATATGGGTTTGTGCTTCTTGTGGGGTCCAATGCCCCCCAGTAGATTGCCCGTTACATTCTGCACCCCATCCTACAAGGGATGCATCAGACGATACAATTACATTTGGCTGGGAATGTTGATTCAAGCATTTAAAAGCTGGTTTGGATTCGATATTTTCAATCCACCAAGCAAGTTCATCCCTTGCTTCTATTGACAAACTCATTGAAGTATCATAGTCATAGTTGTTATTTTTAAGTGCCTTAATTTTGTCCCATTCAATATGGCGATAATATAATTTGCCATATAAAAGTCCTGGAAGACATGACACTAATTTGCCGATTACTGTAGCCACCTCTCGTATCGAGGGTGATTTTTCAAGGAGCAATTTTTTGCATACGTCCTGAATTTTGGCCGACTTTTCTTTTGTTAGCGACACAGTCATGTTGTCTGAATTCAGTACAAATCCCAGGAAAGTACATTTGTTGGTAGGTTTCAAGACTGACTTAAATTCATGTACAATGAATCCTTTTTGGGTCATTAAATCAGTTATCGCTTTAACATTTTTGCAACAATCCTGGTATGTATCACCAAACAAAAGTGAATCGTCAATGTAAGCTACCGAATTAAAACCTTGAGCTCGAAGGTAAGAGTAAATGGGTTTCATAAGCTTTGTAAATACACGGGGAGCACAAGCAAGTCCATTTGGAAGACAAGTATACTGATACAAGGTGTCCCTCCATGAAAATTTTAAAAATTGTCTGTGTTCTGGTGCAATGGGTACAGTGTAGTAAGCATCTCGTAAGTCAATGGATGCCATGTAACAGTCTTTCGCCATTAAATTAATGGCGGACTGTAATGATTCCATCTTAAAATGATGGTATTTTATAAATCTGTTTAAGTTAAAGATTTCAAGTTAAGGATCATTCTATAAGATCCATCTTTTTTGGTCGTACAAATATGTTTGAAACAAATTGTTCTTGGTCATACGAGGTTTCCTCAATCACTCCTTTTATAAGCAGTTGATTGACCTCTTGGTCAATGACATGCCATTCTTTAGGGCTTAATTCAAATTGCTTTGGTATTCCTATTTGAATAGGAGCGCTTTCGAACTCAATGTGTAATCCTTGAACTATGTCAAGTATGGATGGATCTGATGTTATTGTTCTCCATTGTGGGAGATACCAATTCAGTCTACCCGCTACAAATAGGTTTGCTTGTGCAGCACTATTGTTGTCTGTGCTCACCTGATGGGCTTGATCAGTATGCAGTGCATTTGCATGCGTGAACCTTGGCCTCTCCTGCCTCGTCGAGACGGATAATTTCCCCTCTTGTAATTTGAGTAATGGCTGCCGCTCCGCCAGTTTTTTGACGAGGAGCCATGCCCTACGGGAAAGTTATGTGACCATTGTCCCTGGGATGACCACGTTGATGCCCGTTTTCCACGATATGCATTCGGTCTTCCCAATTTTATTCCAACTTTGTTGGTTGTATTAATATCTTGCACCTTTTGGGGCAAATCATTGCCAAACAATTGTTTAGTCTGGGAGAGGTTTTGACTGCATAATTGTCTGTATTGGGAGTTCAGATCAGGCTTGATCATTTCTCTCCGACGATTATTCAATTCAAAATTAGCGTGGGCTATTAGTGTCACTGTATCAATTGCCAGTTTGACCTCTTCCTTATAATTATCTTTTGTGATAAGCTTTTCAGTAAGCTGTAACAGTGGTACAACAGCTGTTACCAGCAATCCTTGTACTTTTTGACATTTTATGTCAAGTGATCTTGTACTGGATTTTAGCTGAGACCAGATTTCTGGGTTGACAACAGTTTTTGTGAGATCTTCACAATTTTGTGGTCGAGGATAGCAATTTGCTTTGTGGCTATTTTTTCATCAGACAATTTTGATTTCAAAATTTTGTCTAATAAGGTTGCCAGTTTATCATTTATTTTTGGCCCAGTGTTGTCCTCGGCCTCATAGTCCTGCTGAATGTCATCCAAAGGGTCAAATTCAACTGGTGACTCTTTAGCAGAAAACATTAAATCATTGATTTGTGCATCCGAATTTTCTTCTGCACTACTTTGTTCCAACAATTTTGCTTTTTTGTCCTGGTGCTTACTGATTTCAGTTTGAGCTTTGCGTTTTGGGTCGGTTAGCCCCGCAATATGGGCAGTCATGGCCACAGCCATTTGGGCAAAACCTTGTTGCATGTTAGTCATAAAACTATCAGTTAAATTTTGCCAAATTCCAGCATTGTTCAGCGAATTGTCGCTTTGCTGAGTGGGCAAAGACTTTGAGGCATTTGCCTCGGGTCCTCGCTTCCGCTTAAGTGCAGGTTTTTTACCTTTCGAAGCACTCTTGGCTATGCCTTTACCTCCATGTTGTTGAACAGCAGACGATAGTGGCTGGTTGTCCACGGTTTCCTCCATGCTTTCACTAATTCTTATACATGTAGGTGTCGGATTCGGCGAGAAATCCGACATAGCAGACAGTGTATCCAACTCTAACACGCTATCAAATTCAGTCATTAAGTCTAAAATAGCGTGCACGTCAGTACAATTGAATTTCGCGCTAGAACGATTACGTCCGATCCCTCGGCTGGGTCTAAAGCACAATGATCCTACTGGGCAGCAAGCACTATCTCATATAGTCTCCGAGTTACGTAATAATGGTGACGTAGAATAAAGACTCGGCGTCGTCTTTAGAAGCCGCCATGTTGGATTGCTGTACACCGGGTCAGAAACTGTGCGTATAACGAGAGCGCTGATTGGATGCCGACAGAGACTCATAACACAGTATTTCCGATTGTTCACAATTTAGGTTTAGTCACGCGAGTGTCGTTTTGTTAAATGAAACCGTGTTTCAGTTTTGGCTTCAATTATGCAGTTTGGCAATAACGCTGGAGCCACACACGGGCCAAAGCCTAGGTTCAAGTAACGGCAAGTTTTGTAAAAAAAATAAAAATCGGTCCATATTTTCGCCAAAAATACACCAAAAGTGCCACCTTTGCAAAAATGAACAGTCATTTTTGTATTTAGCAACAACAACTTAAATGAACTTTGACGTTTTCATTCTGTACCAAAATGAGGATCACGAACGAACACAATAATCGCACTCGTCCCATGGTCTATTATACTTAGTTAATCATTAAAGCGCTGACAAAAATACAATTGTAACCGTACTAAAGCGCGTTTCCAGTATATAAATTATAATCTAGACTTCGCAGACAGAAATGTGACTTCCACAGTTGCGCTGAACCCAATTGAAATCAAGTCGCTCCGGAGTCGCTCTAACAACTCCAGCAGTCGATCGTTTGCCGTTTGGCGCGCCTTGTCACCCTTATTCGTTTCAGACGTCGGACTTAATTCACTCATTTGGTTCGGCGCGATTGTGGAACGCCTGTCTGAACCGAGCGTTACAACTTTTTACCCCAACAAATCCATAGAAACATCAGTACGTGTGACAGTAACACATGCATCCTGTGAAAAGTCATTATGTAGGCCCAAAAGAGAAGGAGGCCAAGGACTGTGCATTGCACGCCGGGTGACACGGGTTGACCTATCGACTCTCCCCTCACGGGCAACTTTCTGAACTCTACCCTAAAGAAAGTTCCAGGTAATTAAGTACAGGGTGAGTCAAAAATAAAGTGACCGGAGTAGTCGTCGGAAAATGATATACAAAAATACAACTTTTATTAAAAATGACAGCACACCATAATGGTGCCATGCTTTAGACTCATTCACCAACAGTCAGTAGGTATTTCATAATAATTATTTTGGTAGTTTTTAAAATTATGTTTGCACATGTAGCCTATATTTTCCTTAATTTCATGAAATGACCCGTGAACATTGAACACTCTAAAATTCTCTACTTGCTTCTATATGATTTACTCCGCGTTGCTTTAACCGATTACAATCACAATCACAATTCTATAATGCTAGTGCCTATCCCATTTGGCATGTTTCCAAAAGCCGTTTCTTTTCAACTTGTGAGCCGATTCCAAGCCCTTATAAGGAGGAAAATGTTATTGATAGTCAAATTTATATGTAAACTTTTTGTCCGGCAATCATTACACGTCATCGAGCGCCACGTCACCTTTTAGTGAAAAGCACCCCACTCAAGCCCGATAAGCTCGGTGTACGGTACAACTTATAAGAGCACCCGAAACTATTTGCAAAAGTCACATTGGAGATTCTCCCACCGACGAAAACTTGCCATGATTACGCTTGATCTGCAAAACCTACCCGGTTTAATTGCAAAAGGGAATTTGTCAGGATATAAAGAGACCATACTGAATGATTCGATACTCGTTTGGGAGGACTGACAACGCGTCAAAGTCACGGTAAGCATCCTGGCACAAAATAATCTATTGCTATATGTCAGAAAGTAACAGCTTATATTTTACATGTCCATTATCTTAATGTACTGTTTATGAAACCAGATTGTAAATAGTATACAATGTATTAAACATGTCATGGCTATGTGATATAATGTTCTGAAGAAAATAGCCTTGAAGACTATGGTTGGACTTGGTGCATATAGTGACTCGACACTTGCTGGGGCAGCGAGTTCAACGGATGGTGACTGTAAGGTTGTACGGGTGGTGGGACGAATCGTGTTTTGCTGTTGCCTCTGGTGGATGACTTTGCCGGGATTAGTTGGTTGTCAGGGATTTCAATGAGTTTATTGATGATCCCGCACATCCTTGAGACTTTGGAAATAGCTCTTCGATGTTGTAGAGATTTCCAACCTAAATACTCATAATGGTGTTGACACTGCTATCTCTGGAGTAGTTATTCAATAGCAATAGCAATATCTTGGATTTATATAGCGCTTTTCACACCCGAAGGGCATCTCAAAGCGCTTTCCAACATTATTACCCCTGGTCACTGGGCCATTTTCAATCCTTAAACCATCTCAGCTCCCTGGGGAGTATACAGCCTGTGCTACAATATATGCGCTACTACTAAATCAATCAAAATAACCATCTCTGCCCTCACAGGTACCAATTTTACCCCTGAGTGGAGAGAAGCGATTGTAGTTAAGTGCCTTGCTCAGGAACACAAGTGTCACGACCGGGACTCGAACCCACACTCTGCTGAACAGAAACACCAGAGATTGAGTTCGGTGTTCTTATCCACTCGGCCACGACACCCTATGGCGTAGGCCTACTGTGCGTCGAACAGATTCGGACAGAATCGATGTTGAAGATACATGTGTACATGTATTCGTATTAGTGAATGGATCATCTCATGTATATTTTTGTAATTTCATGAAATGATCCGTGAACATTTAACACTCTAAAATTCTATACTTGTTTGCTTCTATATGATTTACCTCGCGTTGCTTTAACCAATTACAATCACAATTCTATAATGCTAGGGCCTATCCCATTTAGCATGTTTCCAAAAGCCGTTTCTTTTCAACTTGTGAGCCGATTCCAAGCCCTTATAAGGAGAGAAATGTTATTGATAGTCAAATTATGAAAACCTTTTGTCCGGCAACGAATGAAATCAATTCACGTCATTGAGCTCCTGTGATTTGGGTAGGCCTATGTGCGTTTTATTATCGTTTGGGTGAAAAGAACCCCACGCCCGCCCGATAAGCTCGGTGCACGGTACAACTTATGAGAGCACCCGAAACTATTTGCGAGAGCCACATTGGCGATTCTCCCACCGACGAAAACGTGCCATGATTACACTGAATCTGCAAAACCTACCCGGTTAAATTGCAAAAGAGAATTTGTCAGGCCATATAAAGAGACCAAACTGAAGGATTCGGGACTCGTTTGGGGGGCTGACAACGCATCATGTTACAAATCTCTTGCTATTATGTCAGAAAGTAACAGCTTACATTTATATGTGCATGTAGTTTCAAACTTATAAACTGAGTAAGTCTAAGCATTTTGCATGTCAACATTACAAATGTTATGATCACCCCGTAAATGTAGGCTGAAATCATCGCCATTATCTTAATGTTCAGTTTATAAAACCAGATAGTAAACAGTATACAATGTATTAAACATGTCATGGCTATGTAATATAATGTTCAAAAGAAAATAGAATAATTGCGATAGAAGACGTTGCTTTAGGACACTAAACACTTTACTTAACAATTCCTCGTAAAACGGTTAATATACGTCAGCTGGTCTTCAGAATTGTACAGTCGCTTGATTTATAAGGCATCACTTTCATGCTTCGTTTCTGCCAAATTTGCCACAGATTTAGTTGAAATACAGCTTGGACAACGTCGATGGGTTGACTGGTGCCTCTTGGCTAATAAACTGTGAAAGTATTATCAGTTTACGTTCACTTTTTCTGTGAGTTTCTCGGTACCAAACACTGACTAGTCTAGTCACAGACTCCCAACTGTTTATGTGCGTTATCGTTGAACAGAAGTTGAGGTCAGCCAATTTAATGTTATTAGTAAAACAAAATCGCTGAGTATTTTGAAAAGGTTGAAAGTTGGAATCCCTTTTTGTTCACAGTAGGCCTACCCATAACAATACTATTACTATTGCAATTGATAGGATTGAGCCCAGTCATGATGCAAAAGAAATGCAATTAATTTTTAGACGTAGAGATCGTTATTCATGGTGCCCGGATCTCGGTAGATTTTGAGGTCAATTTACACGCTCTATTGGCATAGTCCTGATCTGCTTGTTCGGCTTGAACTTGGGCCTATAGTTGTTTTTCTTGATGTGAAAGTGCCACATGCCAACTTTGACCAACCTGGGTTGGGGAGGAAACCTGCAATAAATTAAAGACAAACGTGAAAAGAATCTGGCATCCTAGATGTATATAAACATGTATTACGTGTATATATAAACATGTATACCATCTCAATGAAGGTCAGTCATAATTTTGAACTAAGAAACATTTTCAGTTTTGTTTGAAAATACTTCGTTAGAAAAGTGTACTTTACACTCCATCGGGGACGCATAGCTCGCCTTCGTCTTGCGTGCTGTGCGTTCCTCGGGTGTTAACAATAACATATCTCATCACAGCAGTCAATATTTGTTAATTATTATTATTACTGTGCAGCAGTGCAGTTAGTAGTAGTAGTATCATGTTATCACGTCATGAATATTTCACGAGGCAATATTGTGGACCGCCATATCTCAACAATATACGTTTCCATGCAGTTCTTTGCTCATTTCCACATACTGAACTGAAGGCGCTTCTTCGTGCTAATGTCATACGTTACCCTTACTATGTACCGGGTTGCACTCGACCTTATATCGTGCTAGGTATATACATTACAGGAAGCTAAAGAAACAAAATAAGTAACAATTTTACTCATGACACATATATTGATTCCCATAATCAAAGCCAGTATCCCCCACTTCGTAGTCCCAACGCCGTTTAACGTGAATTTAAGACTATGAAATACGGACTCGCTGGTTGTAGCCTACCGCGCATGCCTAAAGAAGATAATTAGGAGAGTGACTGGTCACGTGAGAAAGATTAACCAATAATATAACCTGAAAGTTGTTGGCGCACTCCTGGACTCCTCTACAAAAAATTAAGTAAATAAGCATGTAAAGGTCGTAGTTTTTTTTAATTATTGTTTGTTACATTGGATTCTTAAGAAAATCACACGCTGAAAAGGCCTTTGTAAAATTCGTCACCGACACCACGAAGTAACACTCAACCATACTTCCATGCAGTAAATATATTAGTAAGACAAAAACTATTATATTTTTAATTCTACAATTTAAAAAGTTAATTTTTATGGTAATTAGGTTAATGAGTGTAAGTAAAATAACGCGGTTTGGTGGATTGTTCGTTTTCACGAAGTAACACTCTATAGAGTGTTAATTCGTGAAAACTATTCTGAGTACTTTGCGTGTAGTTCCACAAAGTAACTCTCTACTCTCGTCCCCAGGGGTACACGCACATGCACACATACACGGATATTTTACAGTGTACATGAATTGTACGGGCGCTTCACGGTCATTATTGAAAACGACGTTGCATTCAAAGATTTCGTTTCCACGAAGTAGCACTGATGCTTGTGTGCGCGCACTGTACGTATTTCCTGCAGATTTCGTTTCCACGAAGTAGCACTGAGTTGTATGTGCGCGCACTGTACGGTTTTCCTGCAGATTTCGTTTTTTTTACTGCATGGAAGTATGGTTGAGTGTGACGAATTTTACAAAGGCCTTTTCAGCGTGTGATTTTCTTAAGAATCCAATGTAACAAACAATAATTAAAAAAAACTACGACCTTTACATGCTTATTTCCTTTTTTTGTTTTTTTGTTTACTGCATGGAAGTATGGTTGAGTACTACTTCGTGGTGTCGGTGACGAAACGTGATCGAGCAAAGTGACCTATAGGAACGAAAATCCGGGGGTAAAAGTCGCAAGTAAAGTTCGCTTTTACCCATTTCCAACTGATTTCTCATCATTATTTTTCTTGAGGAATGCCAAGATAACATTAAAACATGAATGTTTCTCGAGGGAGAGTACGCTTAGAAATCATTAATTCAAAAATTATAGCAAGAGAAAGGGCAACCCGCGAGTAAAATGCCCGTATACAAGTCACGGAGGGTATGGAAGCGCAAAGACAAAATTGGGCACGTTCAGGCTCTATACGGAAAAAGAGTCAAATTTTCACAAGAGTCAGATTTTCATACGACACCCAGTTTATACTTACAAACGATTGTTATTATTTCAGGTTCATCACCCTGAACGTCCGACTTGTATCACAAAGATGCAGCAAGACCGACCTGGCCAGCGAAGTAAAGCGATGATCACGGCCGAGGAGTACAACCACTCACTCGGTAAACTCGTCAGCACGAAGAGGAAGGCGAAACCATGTCGTAAGGCGGCATTCATGACCGTCTTTCCAGTCAAAGCTCGGCCAAGACTCCACTCTAACGAAGAGGGAGCATCTGCCATGCCACTGAAAGTGACACCAATTACACAGCCGGAGCATAGCAACACTCCGAAAACAGAAGAACCAGCTAGCAAAGCGGAAATAGGAAGGTATTAACAGGGCAATTTCTATGAATCTGAATCAACCAAATCATTATAACCTAAACTATAAGATGGTATCTTTGTGTCCTATTTCTTGACGTACCCGATTGGAAATGATGTTTTTTTCCAGCTTTTCAGAGCACAACCCAGCCAAACATTCTTACGTAACGTGTTCATAATTCCTTGTTGACCAAGTCTCATTCATTTCCTCATGCCCACCTCATTTCACAACTGGGTGAAATATTCCCAGCAGCCTTCACTCTGTATCTAAAATAAATTACAAATTACAACTCATAATAATAGGATACCGCTGCTCTGTGATATAGCAAATGGAAATCCGAAATTCAGCTGAATTGAAACAAGAAGATTACCAGAGAGTTGTTGCTTCGTCTCATCCAGGAGTGTTTATTGTGTATTCACTTTGCAGTCCTGTTGAAGGGAGACAGAAATTGCAGGTCTTCGTCCGAGGTCTCCTCTTAACAAAGACACTTTGTCTGCAATTGGATCCGGAGACATCAGTAGCCGATTTAAAGGCGTTGGTTCAACGTGAGAGTGGCATCCAGCCTCAAGATCAACACCTTTACATCGGGAGAAACTTTCAGGTACCGCTTCTAATACTATACTATGAACAGACAAAATCAGCCAATGCCACTTTTAAAATTCATTTTTATCTGAGCGCATATTAAAGTTATACTTTCTTTATCTGCTGTGATGAAGATGTGCTTGGTTTTACAGAGTGACTTTTCCCCGAGAGTTTTGCATTGCATAATTGTACCATGATTTTGTAAATAAAATATGATCTGTAAATTTCTTTCAATATAGTGAATTACTTTTTTAAAAAATCCTTGAGACTGCCAGTTTTTTTTGTACTAGGATTTGGACATGTCATACGAGTCTAATTGGTATAGTAGAACATATATATTATTGTATTAAAATTGGTTTACAGCTTTGTGACCTGCTCTCCCTTCGCGACCATGGGATACAGCAAGACCAGAACATCCAGCTTCGCGCTGCCGGTCTGTTGGGTGGTGGATTAGGTAACTACAGTATTGATGCAATGGGTTATCTCAAAAGTCGGTTAAATTGGCGGTTTAACTAACATTCACTTTTTGAAAAGGCGGGGAAACTATTCTCCAATCTCGGCACGAGCCCTCGAAAATGCCGTATTACAATATAAGAAACCTGCAGAAACGACGAACTTTAATTATCTTAAATACGTGAATAGCTGCAAGAGTCATAAATGTTTGATCAGTCAATATGGTTCTTTTCACAACCACAACTTAATAAAGATAATACCACATGATGTTACCGCTAACTACTTATCATTGCCTTTCGCCCTGCAAACCGTCAAATCTCGTCCAATACGGGCTTGTGATCTTTAACCCCTGGGTTCAAAGACGTTCACGTTCGTTTGATGTGAACTGTTATATGGTTTTGCATTCCAGAAGAGGAGGAGGCGAGAAACGTTTACTTCTCAGGATTGGCAGATGTTCTTGGACAAGACTGGATGAAGCTCGGCACACATTTGGGATTCAATACAGGACAACTTCACCAATTCGTAGCAAACAACACGGGGAACTTACACCAACAAATCTTCCAGATGTTAGTTGCCTGGTGGCAGAAACAAGACAACCCCGCAGATGCCCCTAAGAAGCTACGAGACGCTCTAGAAGCTGTGGGCCGTAGTGACCTGGCATCAGAAGTGTCAGGTATGAAAGCTAATAAACAAAGTCAAACTGCTCGTTTTGGCCAACAATCGCCACCCTCTTCCCCAACTGGAAATTAATCAATTGGTGAAAATCATTTGTTGCTCGTGTAAATCATGTTTAGAGACACGAGACAAGCTTGGCTTGCTGTCTTTTACTGCAATAACATTGAATCACCCTAAAAAGGGAAAGAAAAGTGAGAAGGGAAACAGCCGATTGGTGGTGAACTTGAATGACTATTGAACTTATTAGGCAGAAATATTAAAAGCCATTCAAGTTTAGCACCAAACGTCGTATATTCCCTTTCTTTTTCACTTTCTTATTTTCTTATCCCCCCTCCCCTTTTTCGGGGGGCGGTTCAGTGGTGTTTCAGTTAAGTTCAGTAAGCCAATTAGCAAAAGGCACCAGATACCTTTCAAAATAGCCAGGTGAAAATTTAAAATAAGGTCACAATGGAGCCTATTCAAAGATTGCAATACAAATACAAAACATGGCCCATTTACTGGAAATTGTGAATTATATCGTCTATGTCTAAAGATTTGTAGGCAAATGTGTCTATAGTCAGATTTCTTATAGATTTTGGTTCACTTTTTTTAGATTTGCTAAACAAAACATTTTTGGAAACGTTGGGATAAGTTAACACAAAACACAATTTTGGCATTTTTTAAGGCTCTTTATGGCGGCAATCTTGGATTTTCAAAAAGGCATTTTTGATCACCTCATCATGGTGACTTCGCATATTTTTCAAAATTGTGTGCACATGTGAATGACCCAATAACCTACTAAAAAAAGAATTTTATATGTATAATGTTCCTCTGATGAGATATGGCATAAAGGTCCAACAAATTAAAAACAAACTTAACAAATCACGTGACCTCACCTCAATTTATACGCATCCCGACATACCTAATATAATTAGTTTGAACACAATTTGACTTGTACATCCGGAAAGATATACCTTTTGAACAATACACCTTTAATGTGACCTCACCATGACCCACGATAACGTCCTCACGACAAGTTCTCACAACAGTTTGCCAAGACGATCTGAAGACGATCGGATTATTTTAGTAAATTACCAAAGTGCTCCAGTGGAACAAAACGTGTACAAACCATATGGAAATATTGTGTAATTAAGATACCGTATCTAAGATGACCTCCATAGAGTCTGTCGAAGCAAATGAAAACATTTTTTTTCAGACAAGTATATCCTAAATTTTCAAAAAATGTGTGGTTTTCCTAATCTCCAATAAAGTAAACGAAACTTTCAAACTGTACATTATGAACTGAACTACTACAAGAATAATTTAGAAATTGAGTTCATCAGAAAATAGAAATTCGTAAACGACAGCAAATTAAGGTTACGCACGAATAGTTGTTCAAATGTTTGGTAAAGTCACAGATCAAACATTTTTACTGAAGGTATACATGTAATGATTGTTGCTGTGCTGACTGTCTGGGGCCCTGTTAAGATGATAAAGGCTGTATTTATCATGTCTTAGCAGCGACACGTGATTGGGCCCGTATTCTGATGCTTGGATTTTCCTTTGGATATAATGATCATAATTTACGTGGTTGTTCCCCAAAATGATTTTTTACACAGGCATTGCAGAAACTTCTTTTGACGTTAAACAGTGTGCAAGAGAGTTGGCAGCACATTACCGGCAGACGTTGAAAGTGACGACACACCCTACAGAGAGACACATGTCTAGAGAGATGGATGACCTCTACGTCAACCTACAACTATTGCAGGAGACCAACATACCAACTCCGGTCTCTTTGTCTGAGACAAAGATGCAGGTAGAAACAGGTATCCAGTCGGAGCATTCGAAAGCCTCGCAAAGAGGTACCAACAAACTAACAGATTCACTCCCTCATAAGTACAAAGGGATTCCTGTCCAGAAGATTTACCTTGACTCCTACAAAGACATGCTCGTGCTCGAATCAAATCGATTACTAATCAGAGCTGAGGCGGGTTTTGGGAAAACCACAATACTTAAAAAGATTGGTTACGATTGGGCTGATCTCAAAACCAAGGGGGGTCTAACTGACAACCAACAACAACCTGAGCCTAATTCAGTTCTTGACAAGTATGAGCTTGTCTTTGTGGTAGAGGCTAGTCGAATGGGTCACAAATTCGACATCATTGACGCCATTTTCTCTCAAATTCTTACAGACAGCAAACTGAAGAAGACGGGTCTAGAAAAATACATCCAGGAGAACCAAGAGCGAGTATTGATCCTTCTGGATAGCGCTGATGAGATTTCTATGCAAAGAGTAAAAGACGCGCGGCAGTGCAAGGAGGATAATGAGCTAGGCGGTATGGACTTGAACGATGTTCTATCGTTCAAATCACTCAAGTCGTGTAAGGTTATAGTTACGAGCCGACAGAAGACGGCAAATGAACTCCTGACTATGCATCCACACTACACGAAAATTAACATGTTAGGCTTTGACGAAAAAAACAGGGAAAAGTACGTGAAGAAATACTTGAAAAGTTTCGGACCAGTTGAACAAACCAGCTTCCTTGAAAAGATAAATCGATCAGAAACGTTACGTAGTTTGGCGGAGATACCGTTATTTCTGCGGCTGATGTGCGACACATGGGCAGATAAAGGAACACTGCCTGACCAAATAACTAACCTTTTTCAGGATAACATTCAGTTGCTTTTCCAGCATAAGGCAAGTAAGGAAACAGACGAGCAAGTTTCTGACACCCAGACATATGTTTCCAAACTTGGTCGGATAGCTCTTGAAGGGTTGTTAGATCCAAATGGAGAAAGACTTCATTTCATGGAAAATGAGATTGATACAAACGACCTGGATATTTTTGAGAGGGGATCTGATGTTGGCCTGTTGTCAAAAAGAAAGACATTTGAAGGTCTCGAGACGGTTTCGTACTTTTCGTTCCTCCACAAGACTTTTCAGGAGTACTGCGCGGCGGCATATCTGATAGATTTGTTAAGGACTGACAGAGAAGCCTTCGACCAATACTTGTCTCGTATATTTCATGGTGATGTGGAAAGCTTAGAATACGTTCTGCGATTCAGCTGTGGGCTAAACAAAAAAGCCGCTAAGGTGATTTTAAGGCGCTTTCGAGATCTCTTAAAGCAAAATGAACTGAACAAGTCCTTGCATAGAATTTCAATGTTGCTTCTTCTTGAAGCTAAGTCAGAACCTCTTGTTAAGGAATTTCTTGAGAATGGAAAAGTTGAGTTTCCATACGAACTGCAGGGTGAACTTTTAGTGGCGGCACACTTTTTCTTTGAGGTCGGGTCCAAACATGAATCACCGCACAAAGGAGAAATACAGACAATTAGTACTACATGTCGAGGTCTTGCTGACCTCATACTTTTAGAAGATATAATGACACTCACAAAATGTAAGCCGTTGGTAAACCTTGTACTTCATGAAATCAGCTGGGATAGCTTTGTGGAGAACTCGGTTGCGATATTAAAACATCTGAAGTCTTTAGAGGTACATAACTGTGAATGGAACATTGTAAAACTGTTCGAAGTGTTATCAAGAACCAATACAAAAAGGGTCCAATTAAATGGCATCCAATTGCACGATACATTTCCTGAACAAAACATCAAACAAATTCCATCTCTGAAAGAATGTTACTTTTTTGAGTGTGGTCTGACAAACAGTGATATCGAGCCACTTTTCTCTCTTCTTTCATCAGCAGGCAGCATCAAGACAGTTGGTCTGAAAGGAAACAATTTGCACGGTTTGCAGCCAGTCACGATTGCAAGTGTCACTTCCCTTGAAGAATTGCACCTTCTTGAAAGTAGTCTGACAAACAGTGATATCGAGCCACTTTTCTCTCTTCTTTCATCAGCAGGCAGCATCAAGACAGTTGGTCTGAAAGGAAACAATTTGCACGGTTTGCTGCCTGTCACGATTGCTAGTGTCCCTTCCCTTGAAGAATTGCTCCTTCATGAAAGTAGTCTGACAAACAGTGATATCGAGCCACTTTTCTCTCTTCTTTCATCAGCAGGCAGCATCAAGACAGTTGGTCTGAAAGGAAACAATTTGCACGGTTTGCAGCCTGTCACGATTGCTAGTGTCCCTTCCCTTGAACAATTGCACCTTGATGAAAGTAGTCTGACAAACAGTGATATCGAGCCACTTTTCTCTCTTCTTTTATCAGCAGGCAGCATCAAGACAGTTGGTCTGAAAGGAAACAATTTGCACGGTTTGCAGCCTGTCACGATTGCTAGTGTCCCTTCCCTTGAACAATTGTACCTACATGAAAGTAGTCTGAAAAACAGTGATATCGAGCCACTTTTCTCTCTTCTTTTATCAGCAGGCAACATCAAGATAGTTGGTCTGAAAGGAAACAATTTGCACGGTTTGCAGCCTGTAACGATTGCTAGTGTCCCTTCCCTTGAAGAATTGTACCTTCTTGAAAGTAGTCTGACAAACAGTGATATCGAGCCACTTTTCTCTCTTCTTTCATCAGCAGGCAGCATAAAGAAAGTTTTTCTGCAAGGAAACAACTTGCACGGTTTGCAGCCTGTCACGATTGCTAGTGTCCCTTCTCTTGAACAATTGCACCTTCATGAAAGTAGTCTGACAAACAGTGATATCGAGCCACTTTTCTCTCTTCTTTCATTAGCAGGCAGCATCAAGACAGTTGATCTGAAAGGAAACAATTTGCACGGTTTGCAGCCTGTCACCATTGCTAGTGTCCCTTCCCTTGAAGAATTGCACCTTCATGAAAGTAGTCTGGCAAACAGTGATATTAAGCCACTTTTCTCTCTTCTTTCATCTGCAGGCAGCATAAAGGAAGTTTGTCTGGAAGGAAACAATTTGCACGGTTTGCAGCCTGTCACGATTGCTAGTGTCCCTTCCCTTGAAGAATTGCACCTTCTTGAAAGTAGTCTGACAAACAGTGATATCGAGCCACTTTTCTCTCTTCTTTCATCAGCAGGCAGCATAAAGAAAGTTTTTCTGCAAGGAAACAACTTGCACGGTTTGCAGCCTGTCACGATTGCTAGTGTCCCTTCTCTTGAACAATTGCACCTTCATGAAAGTAGTCTGACAAACAGTGATATCGAGCCACTTTTCTCTATTCTTTCATCAGCAGGCAGTATAAAGAAAGTTTTTCTGCAAGGAAACAATTTGCACGGTTTGCAGCCTGTCACGATTGCTAGTGTCCCTTCCCTTGAAGAATTGCACCTATATGAAAATAGTCTGGCAAACAGTGATATCGAGCCACTTTTCTCTATTCTTTCATCCGCAGGCAGCATAAAGACAGTTGGTCTGAAAGGAAACAATTTGCACAGTTTGCAGCCAGTCACGATTGCTAGTGTCCCTTCCCTTGAAGAATTGTACCTATATAGAAGTAGTCTGACAAACAGTGATATTGAGCCACTTTTCTCTCTTCTTTCATCAGCAGGCAGCATCAAGAGAGTTTTTCTGATTGGAAACAATTTGCACGGTTTGCAGCCAGTCACGATTGCTAGTGTCCCTTCCCTTGAAGAATTGCACCTATATGAAAATAGTCTGGCAAACAGTGATATCGAGCCACTTTTCTCTATTCTTTTATCAGCAGGCAGCATAAAGACAGTTGGTCTGAAAGGAAACAATTTGCACGGCTTGCAGCCTGTCACGATTGCTCGTGTCCCTTCCCTTGAACGATTGCAGCTATGTGAAAGTAGTCTGACAAACAGTGATATCGAGCCACTTTTCTCTCTTCTTTCATCAGCAGGCAGCATCAAGAAAGTTTTTCTGATTGGAAACAATTTGCACGGTTTGCAGCCAGTCACGATTGCTAGTGTCCCTTCCCTTGAAGAATTGCACCTATGTGAAAGTAGTCTGACAAACAGTGAAATTGAGCCACTTTTCTCTCTTCTTTCATCAGCAGGCAGCATCAAGAGAGTTTTTCTGATTGGAAACAATTTGCACGGTTTGCAGCCAGTCATGATTGCTAGTGTCCCTTCCCTTGAAGAATTGTTCCTATATGAAAGTAGTCTGATAAACAGTGATATCGAGCCACTTTTCTCTCTTCTTTCATCAGCAGGCAGCATCAAGAGAGTTTTTCTGATTGGAAACAATTTGCACGGTTTGCAGCCTGTCACGATTGCTAGTGTCCCTTCCCTTGAACAATTGCACCTTCTTGAAAGTAGTCTGACAAACAGTGATATCGAGCCACTTTTCTTTCTTCTTTCATCAGCAGGCAGCATCAAGACAGTTGGTCTGAGAGGAAACAATTTCACGGTTTATCCCAATTCAACATTGATCCTATTCCCTCCTTTCATCAGCAGGCAGCATAAAGAGAGTTAGTTTGAAAGGAAACAATTTGCATGGTTTGCAGCCAGTCACGATTGCTAGTGTCCCTTCCCTTGAACAATTGCACCTTTTTTAAAGTAGTCTGACAAACAGTGATATCAAGCCACTTTTCTCTCTTCTTTCATCAGCAGGCAGCATCAAGACAGTTGGTCTGAGAGGAAACAATTTTCACGGTTTATCCCAATTCAACATTGATCCTATCCCCTCCCTTCACGTAGTGTCTTTTACTGAGTGTGGTCTGCAAAACAGCGACATTGCGGCAATCATCGGATTACTGTTATTGTTTGGTCATGTGTCTGCAGTCAGCTTGAGCGGCAACAATTTGCATAGTAACGTGGTAGAGGCGTTGGTTGTTGTTCCTTCGCTGCAGTATTATACGATTGGTACTGACTATACTGAGTGGTTACCGATGCGAGATGTAGCATAGAAAACACGTCGCAGTGGCAGCCTGTGGTAGATGTGCCAAACAAAATAAGAAAATACAAACATTATATGAAAGCAAAACGATTTTTTTTTTGTCTGCGTCTTCGAAAAAATTCACTTTCAGGTCTGTGCCTTTTGATTCAGAAAATATCCATGACAAAATGTCACATTATCGAACATTAATCAATTTCATAAAAATAATGTTTTATTTCTTTTCCTCAGCAACTCTATCCATCCTATACAAACGTTGGCTTGCGTGAACTTTAGGTATTTACCAACTAAGTCACAAAAAAAGCTTAAACGGTAAAATAGATTATTATATGAGTTTTCAGTATCGGGGGATCGTGTTGCTCCTTATGTTTCATTAAAGCAGTTTTCATTAAGCAGGAAGTTGTTGCTTCGAATTACACTCTAACAGCTTCTCCGCTGTTTTCTCGCAAATTTCAAACAGTCCCGCGGTGTATACAGTGTAACATTACATAAGTATGTCAAGGTAAAACCTCGTAAAACTACTAACAACTGCCTCACACAACCCACAACCCATTTTGCAGATACACCATTTGCAGCTGACGTCACATCTGACGGCAGGTTTTTGTTCCTCTGCGTCTACGCATGCGCGTAAACTAATATTGTATTTATTATTGTCAACGGATTTAATTGACACAACCTGCCGTTAGTGAGGGCGCACTGTGCAGTGAGTCTAATGAAAACGCATTTCTAATTATACTGTACAGGGGATCGCTATTAACGATGGGAGTCAATTTTGTATTGTATAGAAAATAAAATCACAGATAATGCACGTGTTGTGCAACATTGATACTAATGATTGTGAATTGGAAAACGATGCTATATAATAGCAACCTTTGTCTGAACATTACGAAACAGTTTAACAATAAGTGAAATTATATGCATAATAATAACATATATTTCCCCTATGTTAATGGTTAACATTTTCATGAACAATTTTGTATATAAGAAAACAAAAAACAATGTTAGTACAAGTGGACTATTTTAGTACAGGGCGAAAATTGTACATTGTGACTTGTTCTGTAAAATAGTTATCATTTTCTGAATTGTAATTCACTTGAGTGCAGCTGCAACTGAAATGTTTAAATGGTTACAATTGACAATAATCTGATGATTGTCCAATCATTTCACAGGTTTTTTTGTCATGTGTATGAAGAACGTGTTAAATTACAGCTATGTGGAAAATGGATATCAAAGTTATATAAGTTATCACGACTACTTCCAACCCATACGCTAAGGAGAAAAAAAGTGTAAATGAGCAAGTCTTGCTCATTCGGGGTCAATATGCAAATAAAAGGTCAACCATGCATTGGCGACTCTAATTTTCCATATTTCTTTTGGAAAAAGACACTGTTAATTTACAACATTCTATTAAAACACTAAAATTTGGCGGAAAGGTGTATTAACTTTAAAGTCAATAGTGCTGTAGAAAAAATACAATTTACAATTTAACGTCAAGTTAACCCACGTATTTTAACAAAATATGTTACTATTATGTATTACTATTGTTTACAAATTACACAGTAAATATACTAAATTCTGTTAAAAAACGGACAAATTGTAATTTTAACATCAAAAGTTCTGTAAAAAATAATTACAGTGCAGATCTGTTAAAAAAAATATTTTCTGTAAAATTACACGTTTTTTTACAGTGTACCGTATGAATGTAAAACCTAACTTGAAATATTTTTGAAGTACATTGATTTGTACCCAAAATAGATACATTAGATACGGAGTCACATTTAGTTGAATGTGGCTCGCTACATTTTTAATTTCAGTTTATTATTCAGTTGTATTATGGTTGAAGAGTATTATTTGGAGGAAATACAACATTTGCAAATATACACAAAATAAATTCCCAAATTATCATAAAATACTTTACGTGAGTCTTGACTGTTAGGGAATGGCAGTCATTCATAAATATTTGTTTTAATGTTTTTACTGTTTAATATGTCTACTTTATACTTTCAAATGTTTGTTATTGCTGGGCACCAGTGATCCACTGAAAGGTTTCCCCAGGGTAAATAAGAATAAAATAAAATAAAATAACATAAATCTTTTTTGGTTTCCGTCCTTTTTCTTTCCAGACAATCATTCTCCTCGGGATTTCTCTTAAAGAGTTTATGGGTATGAATATAATAATTGTATCAACCCTCATCATGAGTGTTGCATATTACCCTGACGTCATAATGGCGTCATCATGTATCAAATTACAAGCGATTTTCGTTGAAAGAAAAAAACCAACTTCTTACTAGGGTTCAAGGATTGAGATATATGATATTTATTCAATTCTGCAAGGAATCAAACAGGGAAAAAATACAACATTAACTTAACAGTAACAGAACAGCCGAAGGTGCATTTGTGCGCACAGTTCTTAAAACATAGTTAATCATTAAAGCACTGACAAAAACACAATTGTAACAGTACTAAAGCGCGTTTATAGTATATAAATTAGAATCCAGACTTCGCAGACAGCAATGTAACTTACAACTTTTCACCCCAACAAATCCATAGAAACATCAGTAACATTCACGCAATGAAGGGCGCCCTCAAGAAACTGTTACAAGTATTGTTTCTCAGCGAAACAATGCTTAATTACGTTCATACTTTGCATGCAGTGAAACGGAGAATTAATAAACTAGACTTGAGGAAAAGTCGTCAGGCAGTTGTGTTTTGGTACCCAAAATAATTATTTCCTAGCACGGCGTGCACTGTGCGACGTGTTTATTATGTTGCTGTCTCGACTTGTATAACAACTTGACTAATAATACGATTTCGGACGGATATATACATATTCATTAGCCCGGCGAAACACATGTATATTACGTGTTCATAGAGTGGGCCAATGATAGCTAAGTCTTGTCGCCGAAAAAGCACTTCTTTTACGTCGTAAGATTGTCATTAGAACTTTTAACTCAGTGGTTTTTTTGTTATAATAAACTAGAAAATACGACACCAGTACATGTATGTCGAATTATTTTGTTTTTCGAATACGAAAGTAATTATCTTGAAATAGAATTACCAATTGGCTCAGAAATTAGCAATTTTCAAAACTGTCCCTATTTTTAGTTAGGCCTAATTGTTGGACAGTTGGACCGTATAATCCAAACGAAAGTAAAATGTATAAACACGTAATACACGTTGGAAATAAAGTCGCCAAATACACGGCACAAATCCTAGATCCCTCCCTAGTCCCTTGGCATTCTGGGTTAAATCAGAATAAAGGAGAGTGAGGGCGCTCTGCAGACAGACTATATGATGAAGTCACTGACCTCTATACATGGACAGATCATCCATTGTTTCATTTTGAAGTCGGCATGCAGAGAAGTGCAACATGGCGGACCCACGAAGTCACTCTGTGAGCCAATGAAATGTCCATGTGTAGAGTTCAGTTGGTTGGTAAATCCACTGACCTCTACAACTGGACATTTCATTGGCTCACAGCAGTGACGCCATGTTGCACTTCCAGTTCGCGCCGACTTCAAGTGTTAGCACAGCAGAATATGGACAATGATCCGTCCAGGTGTTGAGGTCAGTGGATGAAGTCACTATAAACTATCTAGTATAGACGATGCGCCCTCTCACGTCATTTGTATTCAAATGTGCCCGGCTGTACTCGCACACTAAATATGCATTATTCATGATTTGCACATGCGCCAGTAAAACGTTGAATTCACGTTTGGTTCAAGTTTGTGTGTTATAGCATGACATAATGTCTCTTGCGGTTTACCGTTCTTAGCAACCACGCAAGACACAATTGTTTTCTGCAACTACATGTATCATGTATGTGATCCTGCTTTTCACCGACAATTTCGCGTTGTTTATAAGGTAAACTGTACAATTAGTTTATGCACGCACTGCAAAAACGCGTTGTATACGCGTTATAATAGTAACCCGAACAAATGTAATAACACAAAATATAAAAAGTATCGAAACAAGTTAAAAACCTTATACGAGCTGCAAAGCAAAATTATTTCTTAGCTGATTTTGAGAAGAAAAAAGCAACATAAAAAATCACTCGGGGAAATAATAAACGATGTCCTTATTACAAATAGAAACAAATTACCTGAACTGGATTCATTCAAAGTAAATAACACAATCTTAGATAATCCACAGCTCATTGCTGACAACTTTAACGACTTGTTTACAAATATTGTTCCGGATCTTGCGTCTAAGATCACACAAGTACCACTCCAACACATTATATAGTTGGTGATTTAAATCATTATTTTTTTATGAATCCAATATCTGAAAATGAACTTTTGAAATGTGTTGATAAATTACCCTCTAAAGAAAGAGCCCAGGCCATTAGCATTAAGCACATTCCTTGTTAAGAAACTGGACTTGTAATTATTGCTCCCCTGTTAAATATTGTTAACTCTTCTTTGTCATCTGAAATTGAGCCATGTGACTTCAAGATCTCTAAAGTAATTCCTGTATTTATAAACGGTGATCCACAACTTACATGTAACTACCGTACTATGTTTATACTACCATGTCTTTCTAAAGTCCTAGAACGATTGGTAGCAAATTGTCTTAATTCATTTTTAATGAAGTACGATATCTTAGCCAACTCTCAGTGTGGATTTCTAGAGAATAACTCGACCCAAATGGCTCTAGTCGACCTTATTGATAAAATTAGTTCAGGTCTTGATAAATCTTATCTTACTATTGCGTTGTTCTTAGAACTTGTCAAGGCTTTTGATACAATTGACCATAACATTTTGGCATTAGAGTATGCTTGTCCGTTGAAGTATGATTGTCTGGATTTTTACGGGTCACTCTCTTTTAGTACTGGACGTAAATGATATGCACTGGCTTTCCCCTCTACTGCAGTCATGGTTGTTACATGAGAACATTTCAGACTTGTATTGTTTTGTGGGCAAAGTTTATCTTTAAGACAATGAGCAACTTGAAATAAAACACTTTACATACGAAAGCATTCCAAATTGATTACAACTACTTCCAACCCATACGCTGAGGAGAACAAAATTGTAAATGAGCAAGCCTTGCTCATTTGGGGTCAATATGCAAATAAAAGGTCAACCGTGCATTGCTAACTCTGTAATTATTTTACTATGTGTATTACTATTTTTTGCAAATTGCACTGTAAATATACTAAATATACGCCTACCAGTTAGTAACTATTGTATATTAAATAGTAAATAATTTAGTAAATATACTAAAATACTAAATACGGAGACTTGAAGAAAAATTGTAATTTTAACATCAAAAGTGCTGTAAAAAATTAAATTACAGTACAGATCTGTAAAACAATTATTTTCTGTAAAAAATCAAATATTTTTACAGTGTACCTTTATGATTGTTAAACCTAACTTGAAATATTGTTTATAGACAGAATACACCATTGGTAATTGCTTGATTTATCATGAATTAGTGGATTTGGGGGTTGTATTTTATAGTAAATATCGTTTAACGTTTGTCTGTCTACATATTGGACCAGACCAGGTCTCCTGGTACCACACATTGTGCACATAATGGGTTAAAGGGCAAATGTGAATCAAACCGAAACCGATTAACCAGGGCAAAAGTTCAAAATATATTACTCAAGTAGAGTAATGATTAAAAACACTATCAACGATTACAAACCTTGGTTGCATTGTTATTTGCCCTTATGCCCTCTTAGTAAAAAAACAAACACCTTACATTGTTTAACAAAACCAGCGTCAATTTATGGCCATAATCCGAAGCAACTCTGAGTCAAACGATGGTAAGGCGTAACACCCCCCCACCCGACCAAAAAAGACAGACATAAACATACAAACAATTTTGATGAATTGAGTACTGTCTTTTTGACAAATGTTGTTCCTATTAGTATTAGGCGTGGCAAACATTTTCAAAGAAAAAAAACCTTTTGGTACCTACTTTGTCACAATATAATTGCCCATGTACTCTACTAATAGCAAAAGCCCCCTCGTATAGACAGTCGAATGTGCGCTTAACAGTTTTTTAAGTCGTTACTGTATTTCATGTAAATGTTCTCTGTCTTGGCTCCATTGTTTCTTACAAAAGGCCCCAAGACTGCACCTCTGTATAACACATTATCATAGACACCAGTGATAAATGCCTATACTAAAAATATCATTTAAAAATACTCAGAACGCTTAAAGGTGTTCAGGCTCTATACAGGAAATATGATCTTTCACTTTTTTTCCAATTTTTGTGGGTTGACCATTGACCTTTTAAGATAGTCTCACTCAAACAAGAACACCCCTACAACGAATGATGTTTCCCAAACTAGAAAAGTAGCCATTTTGAAAAAGGATTCCTCCGCTAAATAGCACCACTTTTGGATCGGACGTGTTTTTACAACTCGGATGCTTTCCTAATTCGGATGTATTCCTAATTCGGATGCTTTTTGCAAACTCGGATGCTTTTTTAATTCGGATGAATTCGTAATTCGGATGCTTTTTGTAAACTCGGATGCTTTTTGCAAACCGAACATATTCGCAAATCGGATGCTTTCCCAATCCGGCACTAGGGTGGCCCTGAAAGGACATCACACATCGCAGATTCTGCGATTTCGCGCATTCTGCGCGAATTTGAACGATGACAAACATGTTATCGTATATATTTAAGCATATATCTGAGATGTGGAAGATTTTATTGTAGATTTCTGCACAGATTTATGTAATAATGAATATTTTCTGGGCAGATTTTTTAAAAGTCGCATATTTCTATTTTAGATTTCAAGTTCTGCGCAGATTTTTTAGTACGCAAATTTGTGCGATGTCGCACGGATGGGCACTACATGTACATTTTCATTGCACATTTAATTATGCGCAGCTATATGTCGCACTCACGTACAGCAGATTTATATGCAGATTTATGTGCACATTTCTGCCGCGATGTCTCCACATACGACGTTTTGAAAGTTGAACCACGACGTTTTGAATGTTATGATGTTCTAAAACGGACAGGCAAATTTCCGCATGGTCTATGGGACAGGTTTGTACGTGCAATCGAGGAGACTGTTTCTTCATGGATAAGAACTGTTTTAAAACTTGATCGAAACGAGCCTTAATAATTATACAATCCATCTGATGTACTTGGGTAAATCGCGTCGTTGATCATTTGTTTTCGTTCTCGTGCCAGTACGCGATGTGAAAACAAACGTGATCGAACAAGAAGACCTATTGCATAGGAACGAAAATCCGGGGGTAAAAGTCGCAAGTAAAATTCGTTTTTACCTAATTCCAACTGATTTCTTATCATTTTTGGTCTCGAGGAATGCCAAGATAAAATTAAAACATGAATGTTTCTCGAGGAAGAGTACGCTTAGAAATCATTCATTCAAAAATTATAGCAAGAGAAAGGGCAAACTCGCGTGTAAAATGCCCATATAAAAACTTGGCGCACTTTCAGGCTCTAGCTCTATAGGGAAAAAGAGTGCGATTTTCACAGGTGTCTGATTTTTATACGACACCGTACCAGTTGATACTAATTACACACCATTGTTATTATTTCAGGTTCATCGCCCTGACGTCGACTTGAATCACAAAGATGCAGCAAGACCGACCTGGTCAGCTAGGTAAAGCAATGATCACGGCTAACTACAGTATTGGTAACACTACATTATTGATGCAATGGGTTATCTCGAAAGTCGGTTAAATTGGCGGCTTAACTAACATTCACTTTTCGAAAAGGAGGAGAAACTATTCTAAAATTTTCAGCATCCGCCCTCGAAAATGCCATATTACAATATAAGAAACCTACAGAAACGACGAACTTCAATTATCTTAAATACGTGAATAGCTGCAAGAGTCATAAAATGTTTGATCAGTCAATATGGTTCTTTTCAGAACCACAACTCACTAAAGATAATTACTACATGATGTTACCCCTAACTACTTATTTATAATTCCCTTTCGCCCCGCAAACCTTCAAATTTCATCCAATATGGGCTTGTGATCTTTAACCCCTGGGTTCAAAGACGTTCACGTTCGTTTAAAGCCCCTCATGTAAACTTCGCCCTGAAGATAATTGATGTGAACGGTTATATGGTTTTGCATTCCAGAAGAGGATGAGTCGAGAGACGTTTACTTCTCAGGACTGGCAGATGTTCTTGGACAAGACTTCATGAAGCTCGGCACATATTTGGGATTCAAACCAGGACAACTCCACCAATTCCAACACGACAACAGTCGCTTACACGACCAAATCTACCAAATGTTAGTTGCCTGGTGGCAGAAACAAGACGACCCCGCAGGTGCTCCTAGGAAGCTACGCGACGCTCTAAAAGCTGTGGGCCGTAGTGATCTGGCATTTGAAGTCCCAGGTATGAAAGCTAATACAAAAAGTGTCAAACTGCTCGTTTTTGGCAAACAACCGCCACCTCAGTCTTCCCCCACTGAAAATTGAGCAATTGGAGAAAATCATTTGTTGCTCGGGTAAACCATTTTTCAAGACAGGAGACAAGATTTCTCATTGGCTTGCTGTCTTTTACAGCAATAACACTGAATCACCCTAAAAAGGGAAATACACGTGAGAAGGGAAACAGCTAGCCGATTGGTGGTGAACTTGAATGACTCTTGATGTTTCTGCATTCCAGAAATGACACAGGTCTGTACTTATTAGGCAGAAATATCAATAGCCATTCAGGTTTAGCACCAAACGTCGTATATTTCATTCTTTTTCACCCCCCCCCCCCTTTTGGGGGCGGTTCAGTAGTGTTTCAGTTAAGGACAGTAAGCCAATTAGCAAAAGGCACCGAAATACCTTTCAAAATGGTGAAAATTTAAAATTAGGTATAATAGTGCACAATGGAGCCTACTCAAAGATAGCATTAAAAATACATAACATGGCCCATTTACTGGAAATTGTGAAGTATACCGTCTATAAGCCGCGTTCGCATTGGACTTTTTTTTTGTAAAACCTACGGAAACTTTAACCAAATTAAATCCAATGCGGACAGGCGGTAACATTGTCAAATTGTCCATTTTACCCTCCGCAACCGTAATATCTACAGGCCCAAGCTTCTAGCGGAGGATTTAACACCGTGAACTTTGACAATCACGTACCGTAACATTTGACAATATTAAGTCCAATGCGAACGCGGCTTATGTCTAAACAAGCTCCGCCTTTTGTAGGCAAATGTGTCTACATTCAGGTTTCTTATGTATTTTCGTTTACTTTTTTGAGATTTGCTAAACTATACATTTTTTTAAATGTTAGGATATAATTAACACAAAAAACAATGTTGAAATTTTTTTCAGGGTCTTTATGGCGTCCATCTTGGATTTTCAAAATGGCATTTTTTATTGACCTCATGGTGACGTCGCATATTTTTAACAATTGTTTGCACATGTAAATGACCTAATAAACCTATTACAAAAATTATTTTACAATATTTCGGTATAATTGTTTCCGATATCTGCAGATGGTGAATCCTACCTTGTAAAAAAATAGATGCATTAGATACGGAGTCCCATTTAGTTGAATGTGGCTCGCTACATTTCAGTTTATTAATCAGTTGTATTATGGTTTGAGCGAAATAAACTGTATGAGAAAGAGTATTATAAAAGGGAACATACTGCAAGGAAATGGCAGTCTGAAGCATACTGTAAAATAATGGCTCTTGGTGTGCTGACATTTTAAAGTAAAGTGGTATTTTGTATCAATTTCCAACGCTGGTCGGCCAACTGGCGCTGGAAAAAAATGATTTCTTTCAAATATTGCTCATAATTGTTGGTATTAGTTATTCCACATTTTCTTTGCAATTGATTTACATAGGGGTACATTTGATTATCTTACCTTACAATTGACCATTTGCGTGTGGAATTTGAATAATATCTGGTACTTGACTTTAAATATCTTGACTTTAAATTATCCAGACCAAATACACTGTTGCTATATCACGTGATTCGGGGCAAGCTCTTGCATAGTTACGTTAGAGACGCTCAGCACCAATATATTGTTCACAATGGTTGAGAATGGTACAAAGACACCAGACCATTACAGAGCCGGGGGTTGCTAGCGTAAGGCTTGCCCCAAATCACGTGATATAGCAACAGTGTCTTTGGTCTGGAGAATTTAAATGGGAACTGTGCCAAGTTGTTTTGGAAATGTCATATATCTGGCTGTAAAAATCGGAAATGAACAAATGAGGTGTCAATTCAGGTGTTTTCGGGGTCACTGAAACAGATGCTGGTCATGGCATGTTGCTCGGGTCACCCATTTCCAAGATGGCGGCCAAATTTTAAAATGGCCGCCCCAAAAAAGGAAATTACGTATATCTGACTGTGAAAATCGGAAATGAACAAATGAGGTGTCAATTCAGGGGTTTCTAGGGTCACTGAAATAGAAGCTGGCCATGGCATTTTGCTAAGGTGGGTGACCTGATGGCTGTTTCCAAGATGGCTGCCAAATTTCAAAATGGACGCCAATACTACATTTAAGATATATGACAGAAATTTGTATATAGAGGTGTAAAATAATTGTTAGATTCAGCACAGCTGAATCTTATAAAGTGGTGTGAATATGTTAATGTGATGTAGGATGTGACGGATTAACTCCGACAAAACTGGAGGTCAAAACTGGCGCTTCTTCCTGCACCAGCTTGCCGTCCAAATAGGTGTTCCTTGGTGATGGCTAACCTAACCCTATATCTAGCGGGAAGCCTATGCTTCCTCTCAGGATAGCTCCTTGCAGGTTTCCTAGAGTGTCACACCGAGGGAGTGGCCCTAGTAAGTCCACAGCAACTTTCTCCATGGGCTCGACCACCAAATACTGTTTGAGCGGGGAAACTCTTTACTTCGCAGGAGATTTCCTCCTCCCACACAGCTCGCAACATCTAGTCTGATAAATGGCCTCGCACCCGCGGTCATTCCGGGCCAATAGTATCGCAACTTGACCTTGGCCAAAGTATTATTGACCCCTAAATGGCCACTCGTCTGGCCACTCGTCCGGCCACCATGCAGCTCCTGAAGTACGACCTTTCTAAATATCTCAGGAAATACTAGTCGCAACCTCACGGACTTCCCATCGCCGGACTCCCAATTTCTAGGACACTGTCCTGCACCTCCAACTGATCCCAAGAGAACCAGAGGGTCTTGTGTGCCGAGGAGGCGCCCGACTTATTTGCCCTAATCATCCAACCAATACTTCCGTCACCAAGTTGACCCTCTCTGACTGCATCCTTAGGCAAGTGTGGTTGAGCAAAGATGCCCCTCACCCTCGCCTCTGGGATCGGCACGTCAGAGTCAACCTCATGGCGACCATCACTGATCGTTGTCACCTTGGCCTTATTCGAAGCCTCAACGGTCTCTGGCGCTTCATCAGCGTCAGCACGACCACACTGTTTGCAGGCCTTCCGGGACAACCCATCAGCATTTCCATGCTTTCGCCCAGGTCTGTGTTGAATCGTCAAATCGCACTCGTTGATCACTTGTGGGAAATTAAGCAACCATCTAAGAGCAGCATGGTCGGTTCGGAGTAGCACCTTCTGACCATACAGGAACTGTCTAAACTTCCTGAGGTAGACAACTCCCGCCAAAAGTTCTCTCCGGGTAACCGGGTAACACAGTAGTAACACAGTAGTTCCTATCTGCCTTGCTGAGTTTACAGATCGCAAGGGCGAGTACCTTCTCTTCCCCATTATAGATCTGAGACAAAACTGCCCCAATCCCATCCCCACTAGCATTTGTATCTAAGATGTAGTCGTTATCAGGAACGGGGTTTGCCAACACCGGTGCTGTCTGCAGCCTCTGCTTAAACTCAACAATGCATGTTGGAAGGCATCTGTCCACTGGAACTCACGCTACTTTTCAGTCAGCGCATGCAACGGTGAAGCAACCTCTGCAAATCCCCGGACAAACTTCCGATAATAGGAAGCGAGGTCTAAAAAGCTTCGAACTTCCTTAACACACTTAGGTGCTGGCCAATTGGCCGAGGCCCGAACCTTCTCAAGGTCGGTAGCCACACCTTCAGGCGACACAATATGTCCCAAATAGCCCACTGATCTCTGAAACAAGAAGCACCTACTAGGCTTCAACTTTAAACCAGCTCGCCTCAACCTGTAGAAGACGACTCACAGTCGTTCAATCTTGCCAAACACATTGTCATCGTCCAGGTATATCAGCAGGATGTCCCACCGAAGACCTGCCATCACCCTCTTCATCAACCTTTCAAATGTCGCAGTGGCGTTGCACAGACCAAAGGGCATGCAGCGCCAGCTGTATAAACCGTTCTGCACTACAAAGGTTTACTTCTGGTTAACTTATTTGATTTGTATATTTTAGGTCATTCCAGCCAGTAAGCAGTTTGCAGCGGTATTAATCTTATTTACAATAAATAAGTCTAAGACATATCGTAAATTTGACATTCATAAAGAGGAATGGAGTACGATTTATTCTTTGACTTTTAGATCTTGTAATTAAAGAGGATAAAACATAAACATAAGCAAAAACCCCAAAAGCCCTCAATCCTGCAAAGTCCTTTGATGCATCAACTTCCAAGTGACTAGCTCATTGATCCTGCAAAGTCCTGCATTTAGCAAAGAGGATTTTTGATGATTTGGGATGGTTAGGGTTAATGACAAATTTTAGCATTTTCCAAAAAAAAAATTGGATGATGATTCTTACTTTTTTTGTTCAAATCTTTCTGAAACAATGAAGAATATTTTGTTTTATTGTGAACAAGTTAAAAGGAATAGAGTTAATTTAAAAACTGGTGGGAAAGCCATGCTCACAAACATAATTACCGGTATGTTAAAATCTATTGTTTTGGATACAATATTGATCATCCTGATTTTATTTGGAATCTTTGCATTATTTTGTTATTATTGTTAACTGTAGATAAAGGATCGGATGCCTAGACGAGTATTTATTCAGATTCAATAATATGTGGGGAAAAAATAGCCTTTGCCACTATAAATACTGTGCATAAGTGTGTATTTAAATTGCAAATTCTTAAAAAGGTTTGTGCAGATTGAATAATAACAATTATTTAAATTGTTTTGTTTTGTATATTTTGTTGAGTTAATAATAAAATAAAAGTCAAAAAGAAAATAAAACAATGAAGAATGGACATTTATCTCCCTTGTGGTTAATTTTATTTGAATATTTTTTCAATAGTTACATAGTTATATTCTGCATTCGAAATGAAAAAAGTGATTTTGTGTGGTAACGGATAGAAAAGGTCAAAATCTGAACGTTACTGTAATACGAAGCTGTTTGCATATATTCATACAACCAGCTCCTGAATGTTGAATAAAATCTGCAATAAAATCTGCGATGTCGCAGATTTCTGCGCAGAAATGTGCAATAAAATCTACAATATTGCATATTTCTGCGCAGAAATGTGCGATAATATCTACAATATTGCAGATTTCTGCGCAGAAATGTGCGATAAAATCTGCAATGTCGCAGATTTCTGCGCAGAAATGTGCAATAAAGACAGTGTGCGATGTCGCAGATTTCTGTGCAGAAAAATGTGCGATAAAATCTGCAATATCGTAGATTTCTGCGCAGAAATGTGCGATAAAATCTACAATATTGCAGATTTCTGCGCAGAAATGTGCGATAAAATCTGCAATGTCGTAGATTTCTGTGCAGAAATGTGCGATAAAATCTGCAATTTTCCAGATTTCTGCGCAGAAATGTGCAATAAAATCTGCAATATCGTAGGTTTCGGCGCAGAAATGTCCGATAAAATGTGCAATGTCGCAGAAATCGGCGCAGAAATGTGCGATAAAATGTGCAATATCGCAGATTTCTGCGCAGAAATGTGCGATAAAATCACTGACCTCTACACCTGGACGGACCATTGTCCATATTCTGCTGTGCTAACGCTTGAAGTCGGCGCGAACTGGAAGTGCAACATGGCGGACACAAGACGTCACTTCTGTGAGCCAATGAAATGTTCAGGTGTAGAGGTCAGTAGATTTACTCTATACATTTTTTATTTATAAACATTACGTCATACGTACCGTACCCACTGAACCTTACACTCGATGTTGTCAACACGGCGGCACCAAAGCACTGTATGCGCGCACTCCCCGAAAACGCGTCAATTTTCGTTTTTTTACGAACTGACACTCACTCACTGCAATGTATGCGCACACTCTCCGAAAACGCGACAGTTTTCGTTTCACAAACAGGCACCCGTCTTAATCATTTAATAACAAATTAACTAAGCATATTTTCACAATATAAAAATTGTGTTTCAGCAGTTAACAAATTGTTACGTTTAATGATACCAAAACCCCTCAAGTAGACGGATTGGTTGACTGAGTAAACTCGTGTCAAACCTTTAAAAGCGTTTTTCTCCGAATTGTATTTCTGTAACGGCGACCACTGGGTGTCAGTTCGTGGTGTCGGTGACGAAATGTGCAATTTCTCAGAAATCGGCGCAGAAATGTGCGATAAAATTGGCGACATCGCAGAAATCTGCGCAGAAATGTGCGATGTCCCTTCAGAGCCACCATAGATTTCTGATTTAAACTCGATCTGCTAAAATATTTAGAGAAGAATCACACAGTAGTCACAGTCTCCTAATTAAACCCTGTTCGAAGTACATGTACATGTACATGCATTGAAAAGAAACAAACAAAAACCGCTTGATGGAAGCAGTAATTTTAGATAAACAGGCTTTGAACAGAAATAGTCGAAATCAAAATACTTCTTTCCGTTTTAACTGCCGGAAAAAACCCACATAACACATCCTTACTACGTGCTATATAGTCGTTGGTCTTTATGTACACAACGGTTTGTTATCGGTGGGTCAGGTCGGATCGGATTTGAGGTCACCGCTACCTTCCCGTTCTGGATGCCCAGCCAGGTCCAGGACCTTCTGGCGGAAAGGGAAAGTCGCTTTAAATTTCACCCTATGGATCTTTTCTGTAAAAAGTTGTACACGATCATGCGATACGGTACTAAACCAGCCAAATGGGATGGCCCATAGGCCGTTATCACTGCATAACTGCACGTGCACATTATACCAGCTTGAACGTGTAATGAGAATCTCTACTCATTGCTTCGATCGATTGAACCAATGGGTGAAACCTCAACCAATTTGACTAGTGTCTGATGACGATTTTGGCGTGTTTCCAAAAGCCGTTTCCTTCTAACTTATGAGCCGATTCCAAGCCCTTATAAGGGGAAAATGCTAATGATAATTTTCTCCAGCAGCGAATGAAATCACTTCACCGAGCGCGTGATGGGGTGGGGCATGCGTGTAATATTCAGTCTTCTAGGTCTTTGCGAAAAACACCGCCCTGCGCCGGGACAAGCTCACGGTATATAAGAGCTCCGAAAGCCATCGGCGAGTCACATTGGAGTTTTCCCATTTCGGCCATGGCTACATAGCATCTTTTCAACAGTACCTGGCTCGAAATTGCAAAGGGAAGGAGAGACACCAACGCATATTTCGGGACAAGTCAACGGTGGTTGAGACCACTCTTTGAAGGATTTGGGACTGACAACCCACCAAATATTAAAGGTAAGCAACGTTCAGGGCGAGTCAAAAAGAAGTTCCCTCTAGAAGAATTTGTTTGATTACATTTGTTGGCAAATATAATAATAAGTTAGACAGTACTTTTGGCTTATACAGATTTTTGAATGTACTCAATTTACTCATTTGGTTCTAAAGTTACATGCATAAAGTGAGCCTACTCACTTTTGTAAAGTGCACCATGCGTCCTAACACTGTTGTGTATTGTATAGTCTTGGCACAAGACTGGATGGATTTTTGTTGCTGTGGACGTCCACACAGCTTTACCTTACATACGCACTGTGGACATTCCTTTGTCTTCGTGTAGTTAACAAACTTTGACTAAATACTCATTTTTCTCGCTTCCCCAAAACAAATTTACCCTCAAATTTGGATTATGGGCCTCTCAGCTGTCCCTTCTATCTTTTCTATATATAACCCTAACCCGTTTTTCCTCTAGCGCTCTTTTTCGGAAACTGAAAAACGGATTGTGGACGTGTGCAAGTCCACAAACCGTAACCTCTTCCCGCATCGTGTGGACCTATATTGTTCGGAGGTCCACAGTGCGTATGCAAGACTAACTAACTCGGTCCCACCAGCGCGCCATACATAGCGCGCGCTTGCCAAACATGTTAAACGATACAGGGAACAACAAAATACTAATCCAGTATCGGGCCAAGAATAGCGAGTGTACGTCATACAGTACATGAGTAGTGCCATGCAAAACCGCTGTGTTTTGCAGGTGTTGTATTGAATCGCATTTTTAATTTGAAAATAGATCAACAAATAGACGCTCTTTCATTTTATTTCAGTTATTTTACAAATATAGTTCTAGAAATAATGTTAATATTTTTTTAAGTTGAAGGAACTTCTTTTTCACTCGCCATATAGGGCCTATATCACACCTCTTCTGATGTAAATGCCACAAAGTAGCCAGTTTACACCTTTTTTGTTTTAGGCGGGGGGGGGGGGGGGACACGGTTTGGTCGGGGTACTTCGTTTTTTAGAGACAATTGGCGAGCGTGGAGCGCGAAGCCTTTTTGGCGTGGGGTCCAGGCCCCGCCTAAGTGTCCAACTTTTCCTTAACCGTTTAAAACAAAAATTGGCAAAATGTATTTAAAATCTTGTAGCATAACTAAACCCACTCAACAGCAAAACAGTAGTTTAGTCCAGGAAAAATATGTTTTGACCTCAAACAAATTGCAACAAATTGTTTTTCACCACAGTGCACTTCTAAAAGGTTCTTAGAATGACATACTAAAAATCCACAAAAATCCAAGTGGTGGAAATATGTCTAATTTGCATAAATCGTTAATCCCTGCCATGTATCATTTTTTATTCCCATATTTGGGTATATATTTTATTTTTTATTTAGTTTATTTTGGTGATTCTACTTACATATCCTTACTTGAATAACATTTGCTAAAGCATATAAGTGACTGAATAATTATGAGAACACAGTAATTATCCAAAATGACAACTTTGTGACCCTATAAAAGAAAACAAAAACTGGGGGAAAATGGTGTGTCTATAAATTGGGCTAAAATGTAGTTAAAGGGTTGCCTAACATGGAAGACTTGAACAAGTTCGAGGAAATCCCCAAAATACATTTTAACGTAGATATGATTATTGTAAGCAACAAAAATCTTAAATTTGGGGGGTTTCCTTGAACTTGTTCAAGTCTCTCACCTTGGGCAACCCTTCACCTACTTGTTAGCCCAATTTAGGGACACATCATTTTTTCCAAGTTTTTGTTTGCTGGGCTAAATATCACAATGTTATCATTGTCCATATGATTTTCCATAAGGTTTTAATATGATAACTGTGCCAGTAAGCAACTTGGTAAATTTGAAGCTCACCAATACTGACTACATTATGATATCTGGAGACAGTGTAATGTGCGCACATTTATAGGGTCACAAAGTTGTCATTTTGGATAATTACTGTGTTCTCATAATTATTCAGTCACTTATATGCTTTAGCAAATGTTATTCAAGTAAAGGATATGTAAGTAGAATCACCAAAATTAACTTTTCAAAAAATAAAAATAAAATATATACCCAAATATGGGAATACAAAATATTACATGGCAGGGATTAACGATTTATGCAAATTAGACATATTTCCACCACTTGGATTTTTGTCGATTTTTAGTATGTCATTCCAGGGACCTTATAGAAGTGCACTGTGGTGAAAAACAATTTGTTGCAATTTGTTTGAGGTCAACAAAACAAAATTATGTATTTTGCCTGGACTAGTTAGTCAAGTTACGAAAATTAAATCATGTGTTCAACAATTCCCAACATTCAGGGAAATAACCATTGTTTTCAGCATACCAATTACTGGCTCTATTTTTATAACTCTAACTTTTCCAAACCAATCAATAGTATCATACGAATTCTCATTAAATACATTTTACACAAAAAGCGGGAGATATTTCTTTGGACAGATCTTGCCACATTCGTGGCCAACACAAATTTGAACACACTGAGAATACAGAATTGTGATCATTAAAATAAATCAAGGAACAGTAGCACCTGCTTGCTGTTCCCTGATTTTGGAAGTATGGGATCAGTAACCCCTGCTTGCTGATCCCACACTCCCGGAATATCCGTACATACTTTACATAAATCATATACAATTCTTGTTAATTTCCGAAATAAACATAAGTTCAGTTTATGGGAATGTTAACTTTAATATTTAGAACATATAAAAGTAAGACAAATCCCCCATGCCGAGAGTCAATCCGCATTTCTACATTAACAAAACCACAATATTACCATTTGTTAGAAGTAGTGATTGTATTTTTATTCTTGGGGAAAAAGTACAAAATGCAGAGATCAATCTCTAAATATTGGCCTAATCTGCCCATCGAAGAGGAGGTTAGGGTGGACGTGGTGTGTCAGTTGGTAATCACGCACTCACGCATGTTTGTAAACACCTTCCATCGTGGATCCCCCATTGTCCTCCTGTTATCCCTCTTTTGTTTGTACTCTTAAACTTTTTTGGTAGACCCCTATAGATTTGTACACGATTAGGAACTGGGACCTTCGGTCAACCGTGGACCCATTGTTTGCCCCAAAATTATTTTGTCCGACGTCCACGATTGCCGGTGTTTACACACTCACACGTCCTTCCAGCTGTGGTAGAACTGTAAACATGGCTTTCTGCCTAGCTGTCGTGCTCGAGTGACTTTGCATACCAAGCCCTTGTTGTTAGCCATTTTCACAATAGAAGGCCCCGCCCTAAACCGATTATAGTGTTATCCCGCCTCCGTGTAAACTTATCGGCGTTGCCCATAAGTCGTATTTATTTATTTATTTATTTCATTTTATATCTTCGGATAAACTAAAAGAATTTGTGACATAAACTGCTGATTGTTTTTATCTGAAAAACGAGGAGGTCGTTCTTAGGTACCAAACCTCTGATTTATATTTTTCAGTCACGAGACGTAACGTAAACAACCAAGCCAGTTTGTACCGACATTTTATTGACAGGTCTATTAAATATAGGTTTTCCCGCACATTTTCAAACTGTTTTCATTTAATTTTATAAACAGTTAACTTTAATTTCGTTTCAACAATTCATGACCTTGCATATCCCATTTTCAATTTCGTCTTTGGTCGCTCAAGTTCGCACTTATCCAAATAATTGAATCCATTTTATATACCTTTTGATGAAAGACAATTCAATTTCGTCGTCTGCAGTCGCCGAACGCACATGGATAAAGTAGTTTCGTCCTTTTGCAATCAATGTCGTAGACATTTTATTAAAATTTGTAACATGATTGTATGCTATCATTGGTATTTTTACGTTTTCATCTTTTCATTTCTACTTTAAACATATTTACAAATATATTTCTTGTCTATAACGTACGTTGGTATATACCCTGGAATGAGTATTTTATCATGTATAATAATGTGAAAAATGATACACTGCACACTGCACACTGCACACTGCACACTGCACACTGCACACTGCACACTGCACACTGCACACTGCACACTGCACACTGCACACTGCACACTGCACACTGCACACTGCACACTGCACACTGCACACTGCACACTGCACACTGCACACTGCACACTGCACACTGCACACTGCACACTGCACACTGCACACTGCACACTGCACACTGCACACTGCACACTGCACACTGCACACTGCACACTGCACACTGCACACTGCACACTGCACACTGCACACTGCACACTGCACACTGCACACTGCACACTGCACACTGCACACTGCACACTGCACACTGCACACTGCACACTGCACACTGCACACTGCACACTGCACACTGCACACTGCACACTGCACACTGCACACTGCACACTGCACACTGCACACTGCACACTGCACACTGCACACTGCACACTGCACACTGCACACTGCACACTGCACACTGCACACTGCACACTGCACACTGCACACTGCACACTGCACACTGCACACTGCACACTGCACACTGCACACTGCACACTGCACACTGCACACTGCACACTGCACACTGCACACTGCACACTGCACACTGCACACTGCACACTGCACACTGCACACTGCACACTGCACACTGCACACTGCACACTGCACACTGCACACTGCACACTGCACACTGCACACTGCACACTGCACACTGCACACTGCACACTGCACACTGCACACTGCACACTGCACACTGCACACTGCACACTGCACACTGCACACTGCACACTGCACACTGCACACTGCACACTGCACACTGCACACTGCACACTGCACACTGCACACTGCACACTGCACACTGCACACTGCACACTGCACACTGCACACTGCACACTGCACACTGCACACTGCACACTGCACACTGCACACTGCACACTGCACACTGCACACTGCACACTGCACACTGCACACTGCACACTGCACACTGCACACTGCACACTGCACACTGCACACTGCACACTGCACACTGCACACTGCACACTGCACACTGCACACTGCACTGCGCTTTTGAGGAATCCTCGGTTTCATTGCCGAAAAGAAATAAACAATAATAATGTCGACCTGTGGCGTCGCTACTCAACCAAATTTTATGCAAAACACAATGTGTGCGCAAATTGCCGGGCACAGATGTAAACACGTGACGCCAGAGGGCGCATCGTCCATATGTTCACTGAAATTGATCATACCCCAAATGATTTTTTTTCTTCAAAACATGATATATTTATCCTTTTTTTTTTTTATAATCCCTCGGGGGGAATTTTATTCATTAAAGCAACTCTTTAGTTGTCATTACAGAAAATAAATTAATCCGTACATAGAAGTGAGAAGGGGTCCCATTTTACATTGATTTTTACAAGATTACCTTTTGTAATAAATATATGTTTTTCAAGGTCGAAATATCGTTTTAACTCTTTCTTATACAGTATAAAAGATGGTTTATTACCATTCATCTTCATTTTATATATGTGATAACGGCAAAAAAGAAAAATCAAATTAAGAGCACTCCAGTTTTTGTTAGGTAATAGGTAGTTCCATAATGTATAGACACATCTACATTAACTGTATCCTTGATCCATTCACTAATTTGTATGCAAAACAATAATGAAATCTCACAAGTACAAAATAAGTGTTTTGATATAAATATGCAACTGAACTAGAACTGGGCAGTGTCTAACAACATAGTTGTATGCCCGACTACTCTGCGATTGTAGCTCACTGCAATGAGCCATCCCATTTTGCTGGCTTAGTACCGTATCGCATGATTGTGTACAACTTTTTAAAGAAAAACTCCAAACGGTGAAACTGGAAGCGACTCTCCCTTTCCGCCAGAAGGTCCTGGACCTGGCTGGGCATCCAGAACAGGAAGGTAGCGGTGACCTCAAATCCGATCCAATCTGACCCACCGATAACAAACCGTTGTGTACATAAACATCAACAACTATCGCACGTAGTAAGGGTGTGTTATGTGGTTTTTCTGGCAGAACCTCAACCTCTAGTTTCTTTCTTTTTTCAACGCGTTTTTTTCCCTAAACGGATTATGGTATGAATTTGTAACATTCAGTACATTTTGAAGTTCATCCTGAGTGGTGCATAATAATATGACGTCATGATGCATCATCGGGGGTTAATTATAAGCGATTTTTGTTGAACAAGCAAATTCTTCTTCCAGCTATAACTCTTGAACTAGTTAATCAATCATATTCATACTATGTTGCCAGATAGACCATAAATTGAGGAAAAAAACAAATTGTCGCGTACGTAAACTCGCTTGACCTTTCGGTTCTACGGGAAGGTCAAAGTTCAGTGAACTCAAAATGAAGACAGCCTGAAATCAATACAAACCGCAATTTCTTCCAAACGGTGTACGGGATGATAGAACCTAGTATGCACTTGAACCCTGATGCAAAGATGTTATACATTTTGTGACGTCATAATGCATCATCATGACGTCGTCAGGTATCAAATAATTACAAGTGATTAAAGGGCAAGACTTTGAACTATATATTTTGAACTAAATAGAGTATCGTGTTCGTATTTCGCTAGGTGGTAGACGGTGCCTTGAGCAACATTACCGGGCATAAAACCGCTTGACCTTCACTTTCGGTGCTGCCGGAAGTGCAATAACTCGAAAAAATGGAAGCTTTGTACCACAGACAAATCGTCACCGGCATAGCAACACCCGACTGCACGTGAGAGCGCGTCAAGCACACGTATTTTACAGTTTAGCTTCTAAACTGATAGCAAGACAAGTGTTTTCTCGCTAAACGTCATCAAACTGGAAGTTACTGTGGGGACAATTTGTATATGATAATTTTGTTTTTAACATTTATATCCTTATATCCTTTATTTGATTCCTATCTTGTGTCTATGTTCCTAGACCAAATAATGTCATCTGTTACACTTTATGTTGGCCTTCTGCTTTCAAAATGCTGTGACGCCATCAAACTGGAAGTTGGGTGATACATGATTTCCATATGTTCATGCGTTATTTTAACTTCTTGATAAACAGGTATCTTATCTGAACTAAACTAGGTTAGTATTCCCTTCCTTTACTCCAGGTGGTGACGTCACCAAACCGGAAATAACTTGCGTATACCTAAATGATACACCGATCATTGATCATACCCGAACAGATGAGTTACAAAACAAAACGAAACAGATGGTTGTACTTTAAAGGGAATACAACATTTGCAAACATTTAAAACATAATTGAACGAATGTTATGTTGGGGGAATGGCAGTCTGAAGCATCCTGTAAAATAATGGGTCCTGGTGTGCTGACATTTTCAAGAAAAAGTCGGCCGACCAGCGTTTAAAAAACGGACTTGTTTCAAATACTGCTCAAAATTGTTCAGATTTAGTTATTAAACATTTTCTTTGCAATTGATTATACAACTTACTGATTCTCCGACATTACAATTCCCCAAAGTCTACAAATTTCTCCGTTTTATATAAAGTGGGATCAGGGTACATGACTACAAGAATATCATTGGTTTTGTAGATTTCTGCCAGCATTTACGAACCCAAAACGTCAAAAAAGTCAGTGTAACGATATTTGTTATAACATACAAACCCACCCCCACCCCTGCCCCCCAAAATAAAAAAATCTGAAAATCAGAGCAAAAGCAAATTATGTAAAGCTAACTTCCGTGATTTGGTTTTTCTGTTTTTACATAAATATGAAACTAAACTAGAACTGGGCAGTGTCTAATAAAACAGTTGTCTGACCGACCACTCTGCGTTTGTAGTTCAACAAACGCGAACCCCTTGGTTTTTCTTTGTTTTATTCTTTCTTTCTTCCGTACAGGAATAGAGCCTGAAATTACGCCATTTTGTCTTTGTGAGGCGGGGGTGAGGCGGGGGTGAGGCGGGGGTGAGGCGGGGGTGAGGCGGGGGTGAGGCGGGGGTGAGGCGGGGGTGAGGCGGGGGTGAGGCGGGGGTGAGGCGGGGGTGAGGCGGGGGTGAGGCGGGGGTGAGGCGGGGGTGAGGCGGGGGTGAGGCGGGGGTGAGGCGGGGGTGAGGCGGGGGTGAGGCGGGGGTGAGTATGTAAATAAGCACTAATAATGTTGATGTGTTTCTCAACGGCTAATCATAGAATACATACTGTACGGTGCGCGTCATACGCCGTTTCAATCAATCAGATCCCGTGGATCGAGAGCAGTTCATTCTCATTAACATAACCACAAAACTCGCAAGTGACTAAAACTTTAAGGATGCAGGTGCGTGGCGCTGTGCGTGGGCCGCGCACGACAGTGTACCTACATGTACATTAGGCATTGTGCGCGTGTCAAGTGCAAAGCGGGTAAGCTATGCGCATTGCGCGGCTAACGATGATCGCACGTTGCAGATAAAGCACATACTTTGCAATCAAGGCTAGTTCTGTTGTGGTCTCGAGGTTGGTCGATACTGACGTCAGTCTCCTGACGACGGGCAGAGCATACTGTCCGAAATGTTCCCTCTTGTTTTTGTTTAGAACCACACAAATCACTAAAGAGAATTACCACGTGATGTTACCGCAAACTACTTATCTTATACATTATTGTTATTCTAGATTGTTCAAGGTTCATCGCCCTGACGTCGAGTTGAATCACAAAGATGCAACAAGACCGACCTGGTCAGCGAGGTAAAGCGATGATCACGGCCGAGGAGTACAACCACTCACTCGGTAAACTCGTCAGGACGAAGAGAAAGGCGAAACCATGTCGTAAGGCGGCATTCATGACCGTCTTTCCAGTCAAAGCTCGGCCAAGACTCCATTCTAACGAAGAGGGAGCATCTGCCATGCCACTGAAAGTGACACCAATTACAAAGCCGGAGCATAGCAACACTCCGAAAGCAGAAGAACCAGCTAGCAAAGAGGAAATAGGAAGGTATTAACAGGGCAATTTCTATGAATCTAAATCAACCAAATCATTATAACCTAAACTATAAGATGGTATCTTTGTGTCCTATTTCTTGACGTACCCATTTTGGAATGATGTTTTTTTCAGCTCTTCAGAGCACAACCCAGCCAAACATTCTTAGTAGCGTGTTCATAATTCCTTGTTGATCAAGTCTCATTCGTTTCCTCGTGCCCACCTCATTTCACAACTGGGTGAAATATTCCCAGCAGCCTTCACTCTGTATCTAAAATAAATTACAAATTACAACTCATAAAAATAGGATACCGCTGCTCTGTGATATAGAAAATGTGACATAGAAATCCGAAATTCAGCTGAATTGAAACAAGAAGATTACTAGAGTGTTGTTGCTTCATCTCATCCAGGAGTGTTTATTGTGTATTCACTTTGCAGTCCCGTTGAGGCGAAACAGAAATTGCAGATCTTCGTCCGAGGTCTCCTCTTACCGAAGACACTTTGTCTGCAACTGGATCCAGATACATCAGTAGCCGATTTAAAGGCGTTGGTTCAACGTGAGAGTGGCATCCAGCCTCAAGGTCAACACCTTTACATCCGGAGAAACTTCCAGGTGCCGCTTTTATTACCATACCATAAAAATCAGGCCATGTCACTTTTTAAATTCATTTTTATCTGAGCGCATATTAAAGTTATACTTTCTTTATCTGCTGTGATGAAGATGTGCTTGGTTTTACAGAGTGACTTTTCCCCGAGAGTTTTGCATTGCATAATTGTACCATGATTTTGTACAAAAAAAATTCTTCCAATATGGTGAATTACTTGCAAGACAATCCTTAAGACTGCCAGGTTCTCTTGTACTGTTACGATTTGGACATGTCATACCAGTCCAATGGATGAGCAGCAATTAATTATAATTTGATTACAATTGGTTTACAGCTTTGTGACCTACTCTCCCTTCGTGACCATGGGATACAGCAAGACCAGAACATCCAGCTTCGCGCTGCCGGTCTGTTGGGTGGTAGCCTTTTGACAAGGCCTCGTGACTCTGGCTAAGCGGCTGAGATGAGTCTAGATACCCGGGGTGAACGCGCGACCGAGTGACGAATGTCACGAGGCCTTTTGCAATGTAGGTTTCACTGCTCGACATGAATTATTCATAGAAACTTATTAGCATGCCAATACGCCCAATCAGAACGGCGATCTCCCAGTTGGCTTCGTTCGTGATTCGTTCAATATCAAAGCATGTAAGAAAAGGTACAAAAACGTATATACATTTTGCTTCTGAGTTGAATAAAGGAATGATAAATACAAGATATCACATTTAAATCTATTTTACATGCAAAATTGCAATAAATTAGGAAGCAACTAATGATTTGAGCTAAATATTGTAAGTGACATGATTGGACATTCCCTGTTTGTAAAATGAACTAGTCCAACTCAAATATAAGCTGACGCCGGCACGCGGAGATACGCTGATTGGACGCTACCATTTCGGTAGCGATTCCAGTCGGAAACAAAGGTTAACATAAGAAATCCAAACCAGATTGATAAAGGCCACTTGTCTGGGCAATTCGCACTGGCGTTCACTCAGGTTTTCGCGATTAGTCTCTTTTTAGTCGCTTGGCGTCTATCAGACATGTGGCCTTGTTTAAAGGCTAGTTGGGTGGTGGATTAGGTAACTACAGTATTGATGCAATGGGTTATCTCAAAAGTGGGTTAAATTGGCGGTTTAACTAACATTCTCTTTTCGAAAAGGAGGAGAAACTATTCTCCAATTTCAGAATCGGCCCTCGAAAATGTCATATTACAATATAAGAAACCTGCAGAAACGACGAACTTCAATTATCTTAAATACGTGAATAGCTGCAAGGGTCATAAATGTTTGATCAGTCAATATGGTTCTTTTCACAACTACAACTCACTATAGATAATTACCACATGATGTTACTACTTATCATTGCCTTTCGCCCTGCAAACCGTCAAATCTCGTCCAACGTGAGCTTGTGATCTTTAACCCCTGGGTTCAAAGACGTTCACGTTCGTTTAAAGCCCCTCGTACAAACTCCACTGAAGATGATTGATGTGAGCTGTTATATGGTTTTGCATTCCAGAAGAGGAAGAGTCGAGAAGCACTTACTTCTCAAAATTGGCAGATAATCTTGGACAAGGCTGGAAGAGGCTCGGCAGACGGTTGGGATTCAAGGAAGGAAAACTACAGCAATTCCAAGGAAACGACAGCGGAAACCTACACGAACAAATCTACAAGATGTTAGTTGCCTGGTGGCAGAAACAAGACAACCCCGCAGATGCTCCTAAGAAGCTACGAGACGCTCTAGAAGCTGTGGGCCGTAGTGATCTGGCATCACAAGTGTCGGGTATGAAAGCTAATAAACAAAGTCAAACTGCTCGTTTTGGCCAACAACCGCCACCCTCTTTCTTAACTGGAAATTGAGCAATTGGAGAAAATCATTTGTTGCTCGTGTAAATCATGTTTAGAGACATGAGACAAGCTTTCTCATTGGCTTGCTGGCTTGTACTGCAATAACACTGAATCACCCTAAAAAGGGAAAGAAAAGTGAGAAGGGAAACAGCCGATTGGTGGTGAACTTGAATGACTATTGATGTTTCTGCATGCCAGAATTGACACAGGTCTGTACTTATTAGGCAGAAATAATCATTCAATAGCCATTCAAGTTTAGCACCAAACACCGTGTTTTTCGTTCTCGTTCACTTTTTTCTCCCCCTCTTTGGGCGGTTCAGTGGTGTTTTGGTTAAGGACAGCAAGCCAATTAGCAATAGGCACGGAAATACCTTTTAAAATGACCAAGTGAGAATTTTAAATTAGGTCTAATAGGGCACAGTGGAGCCTATTCAAAGATTGCAATAAAAATACATAACATGGTTCATTTATGGGAAACAAGCTCCGCCTTTTGTAGGCGAATGTGTCTATAGTCAGATTTTTTTTGTATTTTCATACCTTTTTGTTAAACTATACATTTTTAAAAACGTTAGAATATAAATAACACTAAAAAACAATGATTGATTTTTTTAGGGTCTTTTATGGTGGCCATTTTGGATTTTCAAAACGGCATTTTTGATGACCTCATGATGACGTCGCATATTTTTGACAATTTTGATGTAAATGTAAATGACCCAATAACCTATTACAAAAAGAATTTTATATGAATAATGTTCCTCTGATAAGATATGGCATAAAGGTCCAACAAATTAAAAACAAACTTAACAAATCACGTGACCTCACCATGACCCACGATAACGTCCTCACGACAAAAACGTTTCGAGAACCGTGGATGAACAGTGTGCCAAGTCTGGAAACGATCGGATTATTTTTGTAAATTACCAAAGTGCTCCAGTGGAACAAAACGTGTACAAACCATATGGAAATATATTGTGTAATTAAGATACAGTATCTAAGATGACCGCCATAGACTCTGTCAAGGCAAATGAAAACATTTTTTTTCAGACAAGTATATCCTCAATTTAAAAAAAATGTGTGGTTTTCCTAATCTCCAAAAGAAGTAAACGAAACTTTCAAACTGTACATTATGAACTGAACTACTCCAAGACTAATTCAGAAATTGAGTTCATCAGAAAATAGAAATTCGTTAACGACAGCAATTAAGGTTACGCACGAATAGTTGTTCAAATGTTTGGTAAAGTCACAGATCAAACATTTTTACTGAAGGTATACATGTAATGATTTTTGCTGTGCTGACTGTCTGGGGCCCTGTTAAGATGATAAAGGCTGTATTTATCATGTCTTAGCAGCGACACGTGATTGGGCCCGTATTCTGATGCTTGGATTTTCCTTTGGGGTAATATAATGATCATAGTTTACGTGATTGTTCCCCAAAATGATTTTTTTACACAGGCATTGCAGGAACTTCCTTAGTTAATCAGTGTGCAAGAGAGTTGGCAGCACATTACAGACAGACGTTGAAAGTGACGACACACCCTACAGAGAGACACATGTCTAGAGAGATGGATGACATCTACGTCAACCTACAACTATTACAGGAGACCAACATACCAACTCCGGTCTCTTTGTCCGAGACAAAGATGCAGGTAGAAACAGGTATCCAGTCGGAGCATTCGAAAGCCTCGCAAAGAGGTACCAACAAACTACCCGATTCACTCTCTGATAAGTACAAAGGGATTCATGTCCAGAAGATTTCCCTTGACTCCTACAAAGACATGCTCGTGCTCGAATCAAATCGATTACTAATCAGAGCTGAGGCGGGTTTTGGGAAAACCACAATACTTAAAAAGATTGGTTACGATTGGGCTGATCTCAAAACCAAGGGGGGCCTAACTGACAACCAACAACAACCTGAGCCTAATTCAGTTCTTGACAAGTATGAGCTTGTCTTTGTGGTAGAGGCTAGTCGAATGGGTCACAAATTCGACATTATTGACGCCATTTTCTCTCAAATTCTTACAGACAGCAAACTGAAAAAGACGGGTCTAGAAAAATACATCCAGGAGAACCAAGAGCGAGTATTGATCCTTCTGGATAGCGCTGATGAGATTTCTATGCAAAGAGTAAAAGGCGCGCGGCAGTGCAAGGAGGATAATGAGCTGGGCGGTATTGACTTGAACGATGTTCTATCGTTCAAATTACTCAAGTCGTGTAAGGTTATAGTTACGAGCCGACAGAAGACGGCAAATGAACTCCTGACTATGCATCCACACTACACGAAAATTAACATGTTAGGCTTTGACGAAAAAAACAGGGAAAAGTACGTGAAGAAATACTTGAAAAGTTTCGGACCAGTTGAACAAACCAGCTTCCTTGAAAAGATAAATCGATCAGAAACGTTACGTAGTTTGGCGGAGATACCGTTATTTCTGCGGCTGATGTGCGACACATGGGCAGATAAAGGAACACTGCCTGACCAAATAACTAACCTTTTTCAGGATAACATTCAGTTGCTTTTCCAGCATAAGGCAAGTAAGGAAACAGACGAGCAAGTTTCTGACACCCAGACATATGTTTCCAAACTTGGTCAGATAGCTCTTGAAGGGTTGTTTGATCCAAATGGAGAAAGACTTCATTTCATGGACAATGAGATTGATACAAACGACCTGGATATTTTTGAGAGGGGATCTGATGTTGGCCTGTTGTCAAAAAGAAAGACATTTCAAGGTCTCGAGACGGTTTCGTACTTTTCGTTCCTCCACAAGACTTTTCAGGAGTACTGCGCGGCGGCATATCTGATAGATTTGTTAAGGACTGACAGAGAAGCCTTCGACCAATACTTGTCTCGTATATTTCATGGTGATGTGGAAAGCTTAGAATACGTTCTGCGATTCGGCTGTGGGCTAAACAAAAAAGCCGCTAAGGTGATTTTAAGGCGCTTTCGAGATCTCTTAAAGCAAAATGAACTGAAGAAGTCCTTGCATAGAATTTCAATGTTGCTTCTTCTTGAAGCTAAGTCAGAACCTCTTGTTAAGGAATTTCTTGAGACTAAAAGGGTTGAGTTTCCATACGAACTGCAGGGTGAACTTTTAGTGGCGGCACACTTTTTCTTTGAGGTCGGGTTCAAACATGAATCACCGCACAAAGGAGAAATACAGACAATTAGTGCTACATGTCGAGGTCTTGCTGACCTCATACTTTTAGAAGATATAATGACACTCACAACATGTAAGCCGTTGGTAAACCTTGTACTTCATGAAATCAGCTGGGATAGCTTTGTGGAGAACTCGGTTGCGATATTAAAACATCTGAAGTCTTTAGAGGTACATAACTGTGAATGGAACATTGTAAAACTGTTCGAAGTGTTATCAAGAACCAATACAAAAAAGATCCAATTAAATGGCATCCAATTGCACGATACATTTCCTGAACAAAACATCAACCAAATTCCATCTCTGAAAGAATGTTACTTTTTTGAGTGTGGTCTGACAAACAGTGATATTGAGCCACTTTTTTCTCTTCTTTCATCAGCAGGCAGCATAAAGACAGTTGTTCTGCAAATAAACAATTTGCACGGTTTGCAGCCAGTCACGATTGCTAGTGTCCCTTCCCTTGAAGAATTGCACCTTCTTGAAAGTAGTCTGACAAACAGTGATATCGAGCCACTTTTCTCTCTTCTTTCATCAGCAGGCAGCATAAAGATAGTTTTTCTGAGGGGAAACAATTTGCACGGCTTGAAGCCTGTCACGATTGCTAGTGTCCCTTCCCTTAAAGAATTGCACCTTAGTGAAAGTAGTCTGACAAACAGTGATATCCAGCCACTTTTCTCTCTTCTTTCATCAGCAGGCAGCATCAAGACAGTTGGTCTGAAAGGAAACAATTTGCACGGTTTGCAGCCAGTCACGATTGCTAGTGTCCCATCCCTTGAAGAATTGTACCTATATGAAAGTAGTCTGACAAACAGTGATATTGAGCCACTTTTCTCTCTTCTTTCATCAGCAGGCAGCATCAAGACAGTTGGTCTGAAAGGAAACAATTTGCACGGTTTGCATCCTGTCACGATTGCTAGTGTCCCTTCCCTTGAAGAATTGCTCCTTCATAAAAGTAGTCTGACAAACAGTGATATTGAGCCACTTTTCTCTCTTCTTTCATCAGCAGGCAGCATCAAGACAGTTGGTCTGCAAGGAAACAATTTGCACGGTTTGCAGCCAGTCAAGATTGCTAGTGTCCCTTCCCTTAAAGAATTGCACCTATATGAAAGTAGTCTGACAAACAGTGATATCGAGCCACTTTTCTCTCTTCTGTCATCAGCAGGCAGCATAAAGGAAGTTGTTCTGAGCGGAAACAATTTGCACGGTTTGCAGCAAGTCACGATTGCTAGTGTCCCTTCCCTTGAAGAATTGCACCTATATGAAAGTAGTCTGACAAACGGTGATATTGAGCCACTGTTCTCTCTTCTTTCATCAGCAGGCAGCATAAAGGGAGTTGTTCTGAGCGGAAACAATTTGCACGGTTTGCAGCAAGTCACGATTGCTAGTGTCCCTTCCCTTGAAGAATTGCACCTATATGAAAGTAGTCTGACAAACGGTGATATCGAGCCACTTTTCTCTCTTCTTTCATCAGCAGGCAGCATAAAGGAAGTTTTTCTGAAAGGAAACAATTTGCACGGTTTGCAGCCAGTCAAGATTGCTAGTGTCCCTTCCCTTGAAGAATTGCACCTATATAAAAGTAGTCTGACAAACAGTGATATTGAGCCACTTTTCTCTCTTCTGTCATCAGCAGGCAGCATAAAGGAAGTTGTTCTGAGCGGAAACAATTTGCACGGTCTGCAGCATGCAAGTCACGATTGCTAGTGCCCCTTCCCTTGAAGAATTGCACCTTCATGAAAGTTGTCTGACAAACAGTGATATCGAGCCACTTTTCTCTCTTCTGTCATCAGCAGGCAGCATCAAGACAGTTGTTCTGCAAGAAAACAATTTGCACGGTTTGCAGCCAGTCACGATTGCTAGTGTCCCTTCCCTTGAAGTATTGCACCTATCTGAAAGTAGTCTGACAAACAGTGATATTGAGCCACTTTTCTCTCTTCTTTCATCAGCAGGCAGCATAAAGGAAGTTGTTCTGAGCGGAAACAATTTGCACGGTCTGCAGCAAGTCACGATTGCTAGTGTCCCTTCCCTTGAAGAATTGCACCTATATGAAAGTAGTCTGACAAACGGTGATATTGAACCACTTTTCTCTATTCTTTCATCAGCAGGCAGCATAAAGGAAGTTTTTCTGAAAGGGAACAATTTGCACGGTTTGCAGCCAGTCAAGATTGCTAGCGTCCCTTCCCTTGAAGAATTGCACCTATATGAAAGTAGTCTGACAAACAGTGATATCGAGCCACTTTTCTCTCTTCTTTCATCAGCAGGCAGCATCAAGACAGTTGGTCTGCAAGGAAACAATTTGCACGGTTTGCAGCCAGTCAAGATTGCTAGTGTCCCTTCCCTTAAAGAATTGCACCTATATGAAAGTAGTCTGACAAACAGTGATATCGAGCCACTTTTCTCTCTTCTGTCATCAGCAGGCAGCATAAAGGAAGTTGTTCTGAGCGAAAACAATTTGCACGGTTTGCAGCAAGTCACGATTGCTAGTGTCCCTTCCCTTGAAGAATTGCACCTATATGAAAGTAGTCTGACAAACGGTGATATTGAGCCACTGTTCTCTCTTCTTTCATCAGCAGGCAGCATAAAGGGAGTTGTTCTGAGCGGAAACAATTTGCACGGTTTGCAGCAAGTCACGATTGCTAGTGTCCCTTCCCTTGAAGAATTGCACCTATATGAAAGTAGTCTGACAAACGGTGATATCGAGCCACTTTTCTCTCTTCTTTCATCAGCAGGCAGCATAAAGGAAGTTTTTCTGAAAGGAAACAATTTGCACGGTTTGCAGCCAGTCAAGATTGCTAGTGTCCCTTCCCTTGAAGAATTGCACCTATATAAAAGTAGTCTGACAAACAGTGATATTGAGCCACTTTTCTCTCTTCTGTCATCAGCAGGCAGCATAAAGGAAGTTGTTCTGAGCGGAAACAATTTGCACGGTCTGCAGCATGCAAGTCACGATTGCTAGTGCCCCTTCCCTTGAAGAATTGCACCTTCATGAAAGTTGTCTGACAAACAGTGATATCGAGCCACTTTTCTCTCTTCTGTCATCAGCAGGCAGCATCAAGACAGTTGTTCTGCAAGAAAACAATTTGCACGGTTTGCAGCCAGTCACGATTGCTAGTGTCCCTTCCCTTGAAGTATTGCACCTATCTGAAAGTAGTCTGACAAACAGTGATATTGAGCCACTTTTCTCTCTTCTTTCATCAGCAGGCAGCATAAAGGAAGTTGTTCTGAGCGGAAACAATTTGCACGGTCTGCAGCAAGTCACGATTGCTAGTGTCCCTTCCCTTGAAGAATTGCACCTATATGAAAGTAGTCTGACAAACGGTGATATTGAACCACTTTTCTCTATTCTTTCATCAGCAGGCAGCATAAAGGAAGTTTTTCTGAAAGGGAACAATTTGCACGGTTTGCAGCCAGTCAAGATTGCTAGCGTCCCTTCCCTTGAAGAATTGCACCTATATGAAAGTAGTCTGACAAACAGTGATATCGAGCCACTTTTCTCTCTTCTTTCATCAGCAGGCAGCATAAAGGAAGTTTTTCTGAAAGGGAACAATTTGCACGGTTTGAAGCCAGTCAAGATTGCTAGTGTCCCTTCCCTTGAAGAATTGCACCTATATGAAAGTAGTCTGACAAACAGTGATATTGAGCCACTTTTCTCTCTTCTGTCATCAGCAGGCAGCATAAAGGAAGTTGTTCTGAGCGGAAACAATTTGCACGGTCTGCAGCAAGTCACGATTGCTAGTGTCCCTTCCCTTGAAGAATTGCACCTATAATTATGAAAGTAGTCTGACAAACAGTGATATTGAACCACTTTTCTCTCTTCTTTCATCAGCAGGCAGCATGAAGAAAGTTGTTCTGAGCGGAAACAATTTGCACGGTTTGCAGCCTGTCACGATTGCTAGTGTCCCTTCCCTTGAAGTATTGCACCTATTTGAAAGTAGTCTGACAAACGGTGATATTGAGCCACTTTTCTCTCTTCTGTCATCATCAGGCAGCATACAGAAAGTTGTTCTGAGCGGAAACAATTTGCACGGTTTGCAGCCTGTCACAATTGCTATAGTGTCCCTTCCCTTAAAGAATTGCACCTATTTGAAAGTAGTCTGACAAACAGTGATATTGAGCCACTTTTCTCTCTTCTTTCATCAGCAGGCAGCATCAAGACAGTTGGTCTGAAAGGAAACAATTTGCACGGTTTGCAGCCTGCCATGATTGCTAGCGTCCCTTCCCTTGAAGTATTGCGCCTATATGAAAGTAGTCTGACAAACAGTGATATTGAGCCACTTTTCTCTCTTCTTTCATCAGCAGGCAGCATAAAGACAGTTGTTATGCAAGGAAACAATTTGCACGGTTGGCAGCCAGTCAAGATTGCTAGTGTCCCTTCCCTTGAAAAATTGCACCTATATGAAAGTAGTCTGACAAACAGTGATATCGAGCCACTTTTCTCTCTTCTTTCATCAGCAGGCAGCATAAAGGAAGTTTTTCTGAGCGAAAACAATTTGCACGGTTTGCAGCCAGTCAAGATTGCTAGTGTCCCTTCCCTTGAAGAGTTGCACCTATATGAAAGTAGTCTGACAAACAGTGATATTGAGCCACTTTTCTTTCTTCTTTCATCAGCAGGCAGCATAAAGGAAGTTGTTCTGAGCGGAAACAATTTGCACGGTTTGCAGCATGCCACGATAGCTAGTGTCTCTTCCCTTGAGCGATTGTACCTATACGAAAGTAGTCTGACAAACAGTGATATTGAGCCACTTTTCTCTCTTCTTTCATCAGCAGGCAGCATAAAGATGGTTTTTCTGAGCGGAAACAATTTGCATGGTTTGCAGCCTGTCACGATTGCTACTGTCCCTTCCCTTGAAGTATTGGACCTATGGGAAAGTAGTCTGACAAACAGTGATATTGAGCCACTTTTCTCTCTTCTTTCATCAGCAGGCAGCATAAAGGAAGTTGTTCTGAGCGAAAACAATTTGCACGGTTTGCAGCATGCCACGATAGCTAGTGTCTCTTCCCTTGAGCGATTGTACCTATACGAAAGTAGTCTCACAAACGGTGATATTGAGCCACTTTCCTCTCTTCTTTCATCAGCAGGCGGCATAAAGTCAGTTGTCTTGAACGGAAACAATTTGCACGGTTTGCAGCCAGTCACGATTGCTAGTGTCCCTTCCCTTGAACGATTGCAGCTATGTGAAAGTAGTCTGACAAACAGTGATATTGAGCCACTTTTCTCTCTTCTTTCATCAGCAGGCAGCATAAAGGAAGTTTTTCTGAAAGGGAACAATTTGCACGGTTTAAAGCCAGTCAAGATTGCTAGTGTCCCTTCCCTTGAAGAATTGCACCTATATGAAAGTAGTCTGACAAACAGTGATATTGAGCCACTTTTCTCTCTTCTGTCATCAGCAGGCAGCATAAAGGAAGTTGTTCTGAGCGGAAACAATTTGCACGGTCTGCAGCAAGTCACGATTGCTAGTGTCCCTTTCCTTGAAGAATTGCACATATATGAAAGTAGTCTGACAAACAGTGATATTGAACCACTTTTCTCTCTTCTTTCATCAGCAGGCAGCATGAAGAAAGTTGTTCTGATCGGAAACAATTTGCACGGTTTGCCGCGTGTGACGATTGCTAGTGTCCCTTCCCTTGAAGAATTGCACCTATTTGAAAGTAGTCTGACAAACAGTGATATTGAGCCACTTTTCTCTCTTCTTTCTTCAGCAGGCAGCGTGAAGAGCATTTGTCTGACAAGAAACAATTTTCAGGGTTTATTTCAATTCAACATTGATCCTATCCCCTCCCTTCACTTAGTGTATTTTACTGAGTGTGGTCTACAAAACAGCGACATCGCGGCAATCGTCGGATTACTGTTTTCTCTCGGTCATGTGACTGTAGTCGGTTTGAGCGGCAACAATTTGCATGGTATCTGATTGATACTGTTGTCAAAATCGTACCGATGCGAAATGTAACAGACAGAAAACGTCGCAAAAAGAAGACCTGTAGGATAATGTAATCTGCAGCTTCGAGATATTGCACTGTTCAACATTCCCAACATTTCAAATCAGTCATTTTTTTATGATGGCACAAGATGTCAGGTACATCTTAACTGTGTGCTAACTAATCACAAACTTGGCTATACTATAATTTGCAGGATTCGTTTCAAAACAAATAATAATTCAGTTCAGTTCAATTCAATTCAATTGACTTCAAGAAAATATCTACTTTCACGTTATTAATCACATCAAAAAATACATGTACAATCAAACCGGAGGCATCATCCTAAAAAGTTGAAGCTTGTGACAGATGTGCCAAACAAAACAGGACAAGATAAAACAAGAAAACACGGGTAAACAAATTTACTGAAAGCCACACATTTTGATAAAAACAATTATATTTTCAGGTCTCTGCCTTAAGTTCAGAAAATATCCATGACAAAAGTTTCCATTCTCAAATGTTTATTAATTCTGTGAAAAATATTGTTTCATGTCTTTTACTCATTAACCAAAATTCTCCAGATTTACCCTATCTAAACTTAAAACGGTCTACCCCCTTGGTCGTAAAAGAAAACCCATTTTACCAGGTTCTAGATCCTGCGTAAAAACACTCATTTTGCCACTTGGATTACAAGATAACCCACAAACTGAAGGATTTGTTTTTATTAGCTAATTACCTCAGTTTTGTTTTTGTTTTGAAATAGTAAAATAGATTATTACGTCTTGCTTACAATCATTCATGAAAACAGTTTCTATTTAAGAAGAAGCTCCCAGGAATTTGAAGTGTTAAACACACTTTTCAGAATTGTATCAACTTGAGGAAGTTGTTGCTTCGAATTCCACTCCATCAGCTTATTGGCTGTTTTTCTCGCAAATTTCGGACAGCAATGCGTATGTAGTGCAACATTACACCCTACATGCCTCACATTACCCACAAGCCCGATACACCAGTTAGAGCTGACGTTAAATGATGTTATACGATCATGCGTAGATGTATTGTATTGTATTGTAATTGCTAATGAATTTAATTGACAGAACCTACCGAAACTGAGGGTGCACTGTGCAGGGAGTCTGTTGCACAGAGATTGTAATGAAAACTTATTTTAATTACTGTACAGGGGATTACTGAGCGAGTCAATGGGTGTTAATTTGGTATTGTGCAAACAATTGGAGAATGTACGTGGTGTGTAACATTGATACTTATGATTGGGAATTGGAAAACATGCTATATAATATAGCAACCTTTGTTTGAAAAGTAACGGAACATCGTTTAACTGTCGGTGAATTTAAGATGATAATAGCATATAATTTATGTTTCCTGGGTTCATGCTTGAAATCTGCATGAACAATTTTGTATATAGTTGTAAAATAAAACAAAAATACAGCTTACGTAAGTCCTGTTCTTTAAAATGGCTATCATTTACTAAATTGTAATTTACTTAATTGCAGAAGCAACTGAAATTTTAAAATTGTTAAAATGTTCAATAATCTAATTATTGTCCAATCATTTCACAGGTTTTTTGTGATATGTATGAAGAACGTGTGAAATCACAGCTTTGTGGGAAATTGATATCAAAGTTCACGGTCGACGTGAAATTGTATGGATTTTTGTTATGGTAAATATAGCCAGCGAACTTCAATGTGTGACCTCAAAGGTCAATCAGTGTTAATAATAACACTGCCTAAGATATTTCTTGCCTGATTACCACAGTCGTACTTCAGCTTATTAAGCAATCAAAAGTTATCACAACTACTTGGAGAATGTTTAATGTAAATGTTTAATAAGCAAGTCTTGCTCATTCGGGGTCAATATGCAAATGAAAGGTCAACCATACATTGGCGACTCTAATTTTAATATTTATTTTTACAAAAGACATTGTAAATGTACAAAATTATATTAAAACACTGAAATTTGGCGGAAAGGTGTATTAAAATTTAACGTCAATAGTGTAGTAAAAAAACAAAATTTGCAGTGTATGCAAAATGCCTTTTTTCTTTCAGGTAAACCGAATACATGTGTATATTGATTGAACATCACAAGTGCCGTCAATTTGACGCCAAGTTAACCCACGTATTTTAACAAAATATTTTACTATATGCATTACTATTTTGTTCCAATTACATTGTAAATATACCAAATTCCGTTAAAACACGGAGACTAAATGTACACGATTCTCTTAAAACACAGAACTTTGGCGGAAAGTTGTATTAAACTTTGAGAGTGCTGTAAAAAAAACAATTACAGTACAAAAAGTAAAATTCTGTAAAATTACAAATATTTTTTTAAAAGGTATACCTTATGAATGTAAAACCTAACTTGGATTATTTGTTATAGTACAATGATTTGTACTAAAATAGATGCATTAGATACGGAGTCCCATTTACTTAAATGTGGCTCGCTACATTTTTCAGTTTATTATTCAGTTGTATTATGGTTTGAGCGAAACAAAATGTATGGGAAAGAGTATTATTTAACATAAAAAAAATTTAAAAAACATAAACAAATACTTTACTGGACTGCAAGGAAATGGCAGTCTGAAGCATACTGTAAAATAATGGCTCCTGGTGTCCTGACTTTTTCAAGTAAAGTGGTATTTTGTATCATTTTCCAACGCTAGTCAGCCGACCGGCGCTGGAAAAACAAAACATTTAAAGCTAGTTTCCATATTTAAACATCAGTAATTAGACTTGTGAGCAATGACCACTATTAAACTTACATAATTATTGTATTTTCTTAGCTTTGCTATAAATCTCAACATGTCTCTATGTTCACTGACAGATCTACTTTTATCCTCTTTTATTCATTTACACTAAATATTAATTTGTTAATTAGTTTATTCCTTAATTTCTCGGTGTATTCCACCTTTAACCCCCCCCCCCCCCCCCCCCCCCCCCTTATTGCATTTTTACACCGGATCAATTCACGTGTCGATTCTGCGTAGCCGAAGGCGCGCTTACCTACGTGCCGTTGACGGCGCCCTTGGCACTTCCGCTTCCCCAAATAGATACCTATATCTTCCCCTCTCTAGTTTCTTTGTTCGAAACTTCAATGTATCAACTAACTGCTGACAGTATGGATAAATGACTGCTTTTCGTGTTTATATAGCCATTTTTCAAATCAAACGCCCCGCCCATAAACCTTTTGGCGAAAATGCATTATTGTGCATTGTTAATTTCACAAAACAATTCCCCTATATACTCTTGTGGTTATTAAAAGAAATAAATGGCATCAAGTGAAGTTGGATTATAGCAATCTCAGTATTTTCTTGAAGACTGTTACCCGAAATAGCACATGAAACATGATGTTTGGCCTCAATGTCTGGATCTGTTGGCATGGAACCCAGAAAATCGCTGTCAATGGGTGCACCACCCTAATTGAAGGGGGAATTTCTACGCGAGTCATTAGCATGAAATGTGCCCCCCCCCCCCCCCCCCCCCAACCACAATTTCATTTGAAAAAGGAGGCCGTTTGGTGAAATAAATAGTGTGATTGTGTAAATATAGCATAGGATCAACTCCCTGGTTTATAAGCTTCAATCTGAGGGCAGACTTGACAAAATTACGGTTTAGAAATGGGTCCTAATTGCCCTAGAACGTGGAGGGATGCCATTTGTAAAATGGCTGTGTGCAGGCTGGGAGAGTATCACTTTTCAGGAGGTGAGTTTCTTTTGGTGTGAATATTAAAAAATGTAATTGGCTAACCCACCCAAATTGAAAAGAAATGGAAATATAAAGGCCTAAACAATAATCTGATTGTTGTTTAATAAACCCCAGTGGTGTCGGTTTGCATGAAACTTTGCCCTGAACTTTGTGTTATTTTTACACTGTTTTTAATGGGGTTTGAATTAGGCTAGTGTACCCCAATGCTTCTGAGATTGAATTTGGTCGATAGCGACCTCTATCGGCGAAGCTTCTCGTTCGTGCCTGCTAGGGGACATTAATACAGATTCAGTCTTGTGCCCAGGCTAAACAAGTCACGAGTTGATGAACAGATCTGTGGGTTCCCTTTATGCTACTTGGGTTCTTTGGCCTCTATCCTTCACTCTAGCAAAACACTTTGTACAAATCGACCACAACGGGTTTCGTTTATCTATATATTTAAAAATTCCCGCTAAAAAGTTTTGAAGCGCCTCTCGCACTATGTCCGTTTATGTTCTGTATTGGGATCGATGTCTTCTCACTGCGAAGGAAAGTACAGTGCGGAAAGGAATGTGACAAGACGGAAATGAGGATGGGAAAAAATCGGGTGTTGAGTCCACAGGGCGTGGAAACTGAGACATGGGGGCTTCAATCGACATTATACTGGTTAAAGGGATCATATACGTTTGGTAATTGGAACCCACTGTTTGTTTTATTCCTATATAGTTATAGATATATACCAGAAAAACTAACATGTAAAAATTTCATTCCAAAAGGTGGTAGCGATTTTCAGATATTGCCGAAAATCTGGAGCGGTTATGTCCACGCAGGAAGAATAATCTGCATTGGAATACACACTCTGAGAAACGTCACTGCAGTAACGCATTCTCAATTTCAATTTTTTTGAGATAAAAAGTGATATCTTTTTCCATAACCGCAGTAGTTTGAAGTGAAAAGTTTCTAAAAAAGGATTATACTATCCAAAGCTGCTGTACTTCTCACCAAGTAACTTTTTATTGCCATTAATTTTTGGAGTAATTACCAAACGTATACGAGCCCTTTAAAATAAAAGTCACTATAATCGTCAATTCGTCAATATGGTTCCCCGTCTCAAAATAATTAAACTGGGGCTTATTTGCGAACGTCTACACGTGTATATGAAATTTGATTGGAAAGAAGGAAGAAAAACAGAAGGGGAGAAAAGAAATAAAACAAATGTTCATTTACTGTTTTAAATATTTGTTTTAAATAATGTTTTTACTGTTTAATATTTCTACTTTATACTTTCAAATGTTTGTTATTGCTGGGCACCGGTGATATACTGAAAGGTTCCCCAGGGTAAATAAGAATAAAAATATAAAACAATAAAAAATCTTTCTTGGTTTTCGTCCTTCTTTTTCTTTCCAGACAATCATTCTCCTCGGGATTTCTCTTAAAGAGTTTATGGGTATGAATATAATAATTGTACCAACCCTCACCATGAGTGATGCATATTACTCTGACGTCATAATGGCGTCATCAGGTATCAAATTACAAGCGATTTTCGTTGATAGAAAAAAAAACTTCTTAAACTTGTAACTCTTCAACAAAATGCTTGGCGAGGGAAGGAACTGCTCGGAGGTAGGGTTCAAAGATTGAGATATATGATATTTATTCAATTCTGCAAGGAATCAAAAAAGAAAAATACAACATTAAGTTAACAGTGGATAAGTGGTTTTATACAATAGTATTCGTGATTCAACTTAACAGTAACAGAACAGCCGAAGGTGCATTTATGCGCACAGTTTCTAAATCTTAGTTAATCATTAAAGCACTGAAAAAATACAATTGTAACCGTACTAAAGCACGTTTCCAGTATATAAATTAGAATCCAGACTTCGCAGACAGAAATGTAACTTACAACTTTTCACCCCAACAAATCCATAGAAACATCAGTAACATTCACGCAATGAAGGGCGCCCTCAAGAAACTGTTACAACTATTGTTTCTCAGCTAAACAATGCTTAATTACGTTCATACTTTGCATGCAGTGAAACGGAGCATTAATAAACTAGACTTGAGAAAAAGTCGTCAGACAGTTGTGTTTAGGTACCCCCCAAAAATATTTTCTAGCACGGCGTGCACTGTGCGACGTGTTTATCATGTTGCTGGTCTCGACTTGACTAATAATACAACAACTTGACTAATAATACGATTTCGGACGGATATATACATATTCATTAGCCCGGCGAAACACATGTCTATTACGTGTTCATAGAGTGGGCCAATGATAGCTAAGTCTTGTCGCCGAGAAAGCACTTCTTTTACGTCGTAAGATTGTCATTAGAACTTTTAACTCAGTGGTTTTTTTGGTTATAATAAACTAGAACTATATACGATACCAGTGCATGTATGTTTAATTATATTGTTTTTCGAATACGAAAGTAATATCTTGAAATAGAATTACCAATTGGCTCAGAAATTAGCAATTTTCAAAACTGTCCCTATTTTTAGTTTAGGCCTATTTGTTGGACAGTTGGACCGTATATAAATCTAAACGAAAGTAAAATGTATAAACACGTAATACACGTTGGAAATAAAGTCGCCAAATACACGGCACAAATCCTAGATCCCTCCCTTGGCATTATGGGTTGAATTAGAATAAAGGAGAGTGAGGGCGCTCTGCAGACAGACTATAAAAGGAAGTCACTATAAAGTATCTAGTATAGACGATGTGCCCTCACGTCATCTGTATTCAAATGTGCCCGGCAGTACTCGCACACTAAATATGCATTATTCATGATTTGCACATGCGCCAATAAAACGTTTAATTCACGTTTGGTTCAAGTTTGTGTGTAATAGCATGACATACTAAAGAGGTTTCGCACAAGTATGAACGGATACGCGTACGCGTACGTTTAGCTATCCGTACGCGTTTTATACTCTGATGAGATATGGCATAACAGTCCAACAATTTTGTTTAAAACAAATCACATGACCTCACCTCAATTTATATCTATAACACATTCCGACATACCTAATATACCTAGTTTGAACCCAATCGGCCGTGTACATCCGGAGATATACAGCCCTTTTAAAAAAATACACCTTTAAGGCGATGTCACATTACCCCGATGATTATTTTAGTAAAACATCAAAGTGCTCTATAGTGAAACAAAACGTGTACAAACCATATATAAATATTGTGTAAATAAGATACCGCATCCAAGATGGGCGCCATAGACTTTTGAAGCAAATGAAAACATGTTTTTTCAGTCCATTATATTGTAAATGTTTTTGTTTTTTTGGTTTTAATAAAGTAAACGAAACTTTCAAACTGTACATTATGAACTGAACTACTACAAGAATGATTCAGAAATGGAGCTCATTAGCAAATAGAAATGCGTTAACAACAGCAAATTAAGATTGCGCACAAATAGTGGTTCCAAATGTTGATAAAGTCCGCAGGTAAAACATTTTTACTCTGAAGGTATAATGCTTATTGCTTTGCTGACTGTCTGGGGTCCTGTTAAGATGATAAAGGCTGTATTGATCATGTTTTAGCAGCGACATGAAATCGGGCCCGTATTCTCATGCTTGGATATTCCTTTAGATATAATGATTATAGTTTACGCGATTGTTCACGAAAATGATATTTTTACACAGGCGTTGAAGAAACTTATGTTGACCTTAAATAGTGTGCAAGAAGTTGGCAGCAAATTACCGGCAGACGTTGAAAGTGACGACACACCTTACAGAGAAACACATGTCTAGAGAGATAGATGACATCTACGTCAACGTACAACTATTGGAGGAGACCAACATACCAACTCCGGTTTCTTTGCCTGATTACCATATTACCTGATTCACCGTCGTACTTCAGCTTGTACAGGTTGGCCCATAACAAAAGGACAAGCATACTTCCACTACCCTGAGGCCAAGGCTACTTATACCAATGGATGGAAATTCTTTCTAGAATAAAAATTATACCACAATATCTCGATTGGGGCCAGTATAGTTTTAGCTCCTAATCCTATTTTTGGAAGCACAGCCAGGGGTCCTTTCGCACCTAGAAATAACCAAACTGCGCCTGCGAGTTTAACATGCCCTATACAAAAGCGTTTCTACGGTCATAGATAAACTGCCAACACCAAGAAACTAGATACCCCCGTCGGACATCACTTTAACCAGCCTAACCATTGCATTTCCGATATGATTCTATACAGGGCATAGAATCACTTGGCCACCGGAAAGAGTCAGTCCGTCTCAGCCGGGAAAAAGTTTGGATGAATTGTTTTTGACTATTTAACCACATGGGCTTAACATTCAACTAGGAAATGATTAACTTCTATTTTTTTCTTCTACTTGTCACCTGTTTCCGATTTATTCCTTGCCAGGATTTTGTTTTTGTTTGTTCTCATGCACTCCTCTAGTTTCCCCTGTCCATTTTCCTAAACTAGGAAATTATTAACTTCTATTGTTTTCTTCTATTTGTCGTCTGTTTTAGATTTATTCCTTGCCAGGATTTTGTTTTTGTTTTCCTACCCCCCCCCCCCCCCCCTTCCTCATTACTTCTATTTATACTTCTTTGTTAGTTCTTCCCCTTGATCTCCAACCTGTCCCCCCTTCCTTGTGGTTTGACCCCTTCTGTTTTTGTTCCTACCCTTTCTTTGATCCAACCCACACTGACCTCACCCTTTAATCCCTCAGCCTAATCCTTCTGTTGTTGATTGTTCCTTTAAACTCTGTGCTTTTTTTGTGTGTTTCTTTCGCCATCTATGATGTTTGTTTCTTGTACACAGTCATTTAGTCTCTGAAGAAGATCCTGTTAAGATCAAAATATTAGGCCCTCTTAACTTATTTGATTTGTATATTTCAGGTCATTCCAGCCATAAGCAGTTTGCAGCAGTTTTATCTTTATTCGTGACACGGTTTAGTTATTTCTCGGTGCGAAATGACTACTGACTTCATTTCACAAAAGGGTCTGGCGCTAAAACTACTAGCCCAAATCAAGATATCTTGGTATCAATTTTCTTCCTGAAAGATTCTCTGTTTATTGGTATTGGTAGTTTTGGCCTCAGGGTATAGTGGAAGTATGCTTGTCCGTTGAAGTATGATTGTCTGGATTTTTACGGGTCACTCTCTTTTAGTACTGGACGTAAATGATATGCACTGACTTTCCCCTCTACTGCAGTCACGGTTGTTACATGAGAACATTTCAGACTTTTAATGCGCAAATTTTATCTTTAAGACTATGAGTAACTTGAAATAAAACACTTTACAAACGAAAGCATTCAAAAGTTATTACAACTACTTCCAAGTCCAACCCATACGCTGAGGAGAACAAAATTGTAAATGAGCAAGTCTTGCTCATTTGGGGTCAATATGCAAATGAAAGGTCAACCATGCATTGGCAACTCAAATTTTCCATATTTCTTTTACAAAAAGACACTGTAAATATTTTACTATTTTTTACAAATTGCACTGTAAATATACTAAATGTCTAAATATACGCCTACCAGTTAGTAAATATAGTATAGTAAATAGTAAATAATTTAGTAAATATACTAAAATACTAAACACGGAGACTTGGAGAAAAATTGTAATTTTAACATCAAAAGTGCTGTAAAAATAAAATTACAGTACAGATCTGTAAAGGAAATATTTTCTGTAAAAACTTAAATATGTTTACAGTGTACCTTTATGATTGTTAAACCTAACTTGAAATATTGTTTATAGACAGAATACACCATTGGTAATTGCTTGATTTATCATGAATTAGTGGATTTCGGGGTTGTATTTTATAGTAAATATCGTTTAACTGACCTGTCCGAAGTTTGACAATCATGGACGCTGATAAAAGCAAAAAAACGGCGTTCGTTTTCAACCGGCGCCAGGCAGTGATTCATATGAGGTTCTTGTTTATTTCGCAATGGCCGTCCGGTGATAGTGAATTTGTTTTATAAAATTCAATTTTTCAGAACAATTACAGGATATCTAGCGCAAACCTTTTGCTAGATGTCTACAATCAGTATTGACTTTCAAATAAGTAAGATATTTCCTAATATTTCCTACCTTGTAAAAAAATTTGATGCATTAGATACGGAGTCACATTTAGTTGAATGTGACTCGCTACATTTTTCATTTCAGTTTATTATTCAGTTGTATTATGGTTTGAGCAATACAAAATATATACAGAAATATAATTATTTAAATGGATATACAACATTTTCAAACATCCACAAAATTAATGACGAAATTATCACAAAATACTTTACTGGACTCTTAGGGAATGGCAGTCTGAAGCATCCTGTAAAATAATGGCTTCTGGTGTGCTGACATTTTCAAGTAAAGTAGTATTTTGTATCATTTTTCAACGCTGGTCGGCCAACTGGCTCTGAAAACAAATTGCTTTTAAATACTGCTCCTAATTTGTTATATTTAGTTATGCCAGATTTTCTTTGCTATGATTACATAGGGTTACAACTAATTATCTGAACTTACAATTCGCCAACGTCTACAAATTGCTCCGTTTCATCTTAAGTGGGGTCAGGGTAACTGACTACACGAACATGAACATTTCCGCATTAAAGTTATTAGTTTACAGCCTTATAAAATGAGGTATGAATCTTGATTTTTTTTTCGACAACCCCTGTACATTTTAAGTGACCTTGACTGTTTCGGAAAGGTTGAAGCCAACATTAATTTTGTTCGAAATTTGCAACGTTTCAACCCATATTTTTCTCGAAATAGTTCATTATTTTAAAACCTTGATTAACAATAAGGCAAAACCTTTTTCTGCTACACTTTTAAATACAATTGTTGTTTTAAAGACTCATTATCGGGAAAATTCGTTTCAAAATGTGGTGTCCAATCTCATAAAAATGCATACGTACAAGTAAAAGAACGCACTTTTCCGAAGGCTGTGCACTGATTGAGTGATTGGCAGATTAGATTTCTGATTTAGACTTGATCTGTTAAAGTATTTACTAGAGAAGGTTAAGTGGAGAAAAAGGACCGATGATCATCTAATGTCTCGAGTCTCGTAGCTAACTCAAGCTCGCTCCACTTACCGCATACAATTGCCGCAACAAGATGCCGAGTGATTGCAATAATACGGTACTTTTTGCCCTCTATCGAGCGGTGCCAATACAATGTAGTTTATTTATTGAGGTTAATCTTAACTGATATAATTATGGCAAAGAACGTTTAAAGGAAAATGCCGATTTCTTAATTTATAGCCTTTACATTCATGTGTTTATCTGTAGACAAACTTTACAACAGAATAAACGTCAACCAGATCACAGACCATGCAAACTGGTTAATTTTACATTAGTAGTTTTTATTGTTTCTCAAATTTATTTAATTCAACACCGGCACCAACAGCTATAAAGCGCCGATTACAGGGTGGATAATTGAGAGAAGTTAGAGTTCTAGAGGTGGGAGAAAAACCCCATACAAATTGTCTGAATAAAACCCACGGAATCAGGCAGCGACTGAAAACTCAATGTACATTGGACCAGACCAGGTCTACTGATACCACACATTGTGCACATAATGGGTTAAAGGGCAAATGCGAATCAAGCCGAAACCCTTGCTGATGTGCGTCAACACTTTAATGATTAACCAGGGCAAAACGTCAAAATATATTATTCAAGTAGAGTAATGATTAAAAACACTATCAACGATTACAAACCTTGGTTGCATTGTTATTTGCCCTTATGCCCTCTTAGTAAAACAAAAAAACACCTTAAATTCTTTAACAAAACCAGCGTCAATTTATGGCCATAATCCGAAGCAACTCTGAGTCAAACGATGGTAAGGCGTAACGCCCCCCCCCCCCCCCGACCAAAAAAATGAGACATTAACAGACAAGCGATTCAAATGAATGGAGTGCTGTCTTGTTGACAAATGTCGTTCCTATAATTAGGCATGGCAAACATTTAAAAAAAAACTAAACCGTTCGTTACCTACTTTGTCACAATATATTGCCCATGCACTCTTGTAATAACGCTTTAAAACAAATCATTAGCAAAAACACCCTCGTATTGAAAGTCGAATGAGCGCTTATAGTTTTTGAAGTCGTTACTGTATTTCATGTGAGTGTTCTCTGGCTTGACTCATTTTTTTCTTACAAAAGGCCCCAAGGGTGCACCCCTCTATAACAAATTATCATAGACACCGGTGATAAATGCCCGTACTAACAAATTCACTGTAAAATACTTAGAACTCTCACAGGTGGCTAGGTGCTACAGGAAAATGATGATCAACATGCCATCTTCCATTTCAACCTCATACTATGGCTTTATTTCATTACAGAAATTGCACCAAACGCTTTCCGAATGTAATCCGGTCATTATCTAAAACAATTAGGACACAAACATAATCACTTTTATTTACCCTCTTTTTCAAATGCCGAAAAAAAATGTGATTTTCGTAACTGTGAGACTCCATGACTATAGTACGATACCTACACTGTCTGACAACAACTAATGGGTGCGGTCGATCCAAACTGGTTAGTGCCATTTTTCGGGCAACATGCTGATGGAGTTCCAATCAGAATTTCACGTGAAAAATCTCCATGAAAACACAGAAGGCATTCCAAGGAACTTGTTTGACTGAGCTTTCAAATCAACGCATTCATTATAGGTGTTTGACAACGAAGAAACAGACGTAAATAGCGTTGACATGAGCGCTCTTCGTTTCGGCTGATGATAAGGGGATGGTATTGGGGCGTGGGTGAGGTATGGCGAGAGGGATGGGATTCATTATCTTCATTTTGAGCGAAAAGCTCTCCCTAGTCCTTGAACCAGTTCGTTTCAGGATTATTTTGTACAATGACCAAGCCCAGGCACGAGATTCTTTTTCACAAAACTCGATCCGAGGCGGGTTCAGGCCGAAATCGGTGGGAAGCACACCCATGATATTTCCGGCCTCACTCGCTGCTGACAGATATTTCTAGCTTCGCTCGTGACGTGTATATTCGTCATCCGTTTTAAATCTCGAAAAAAATCACGTTTATATACGTCAACCGACGCGAACTTGTTTTATTTATTTTTTAATTTATTTAATTAAATACCCAACAGCTATAAAGCGCCAATTACAGGGTGGATAATTGAGAAAAGACAATGTGAAAAAATTAGAGTATTATAAGTATTGTCTGGGGAAAACCCACGGAATCAGGCAGCTGCGACTGAAAACCCAATCTACATAATTATTGGACCAGACCAGGTCTCCTGATACCACACATTGTGCACATAATGGGTTAAAGGGCAAATGCGAATCAAGCTGAAACTCTTGCTGATGTGCGTCAACACTGTAATGATTAACCAGAGCAAAACGTCAAAATATATTATTCAAGTAGAGTAATGATTAAAAACACTATCAACGATTACATACCTTGGTTGCATTGTTATTTGCCCTCATGTCCTCATAGTAAAACAAGCCCAACCTTAAAACAAAACCAGCGTCAATTTATGGCCAGAATCCGAAGCAACTCTGAGTCAAACTATGGTAAGGCGTAACGCCCCCCCCCCCCCCCCCCCCCCACCCCCCGACCAAAAAAATGAGACATTAACAGACAAGCGATTCAAATGAATGGAGTGCTGTCTTTTTGACAAATGTTGTTCCTATAATTAGGCGTGGCAAACATTTTCAAAAAAACTAAACCGTTCGGTACCTATAATGTCACAATATATTGCCCATGCACTCTTGTAATAACGCTTTAAAACAAATCATTAGCAAAAACACCCTCGTATTGAAAGTCGAATGAGCGCTTGATGGTTTTTGAAGTCGTTACTGTATTTCATGTGAGTGTTCTCTGGCTTGACTCATTTTTGTCTTACAAAAGGCCCCAAGGGTGCACCCCTCTATAACAAATTATCATAGAGACCAGTGATAAATGCCCGTACTCAAAAATTCACTGTAAAATACTTAGAACTCTCACAGGTGGCTAGGTGCTACAGGAAAATGATGATCAACATGCCATCTTCCATTTCAACCTCATACTATGGCTTTATTTCATTACAGAAATTGCACCAAACGCTTTCCGAATGTAACCCGGTCATTATCTAAAACAATTAGGACACAAACATGATCACTTTTATTTACCCTCTTTTTCAAATGCCGGAAAAAAATGTGATTTTCGTAACAGTGAGACTCCATGACTATAGTACAATACCTACACTGTCTGACAACAACTAATGGGTGCGGTCGGTCCAAACTGGTTAGTGTCATTTTCCGGGCAACATGCTTATGGAGTTCCAGTCAGAATTTCACGTGAAAAATCTCCATGAAAACACAGAAGGCATTCCAAGGAACTTGTTTGACTGAGCTTTCAAATCAACGCATTCATTATAGGTGTTTGACAACGAAGAAACAGACGTAAATAGCGTTGACATGAGCGCTCTTCGTTTCGGCTGATGATAAGGGGATGGTATTGGGGCGTGGGTGAGGTATGGCGAGAGGGATGGGATTCATTATCTTCATTTTGAGCGAAAAGCTCTCCCTAGTCCTTGAACCAGTTCGTTTCAGGATTATTTTGTACAATGACCAAGCCCAGGCACGAGATTCTTTTTCACAAAACTCGATCCGAGGCGGGTTCAGGCCGAAATCAGTGGGAAGCACACCCATGATATTTCCGGCCTCACTCGCTGCTGACAGATATTTCTAGCTTCGCTCGTGACGTGTTTATTCGTCATCCGTTTTAAATCTCGAAAAAAAATCACGTTTATATACGTCAACCGACGCGAACCCTTTTTTTATTTATTTTTTCATTTATTTAATTAAATACCCAACAGCTATAAAGCGCCAATTACAGGGTGGATAATTGAGAAAAGACAATGTGAAAAAGTTAGAGTTTTATAAGTATTGTCTGGGGAAAACCCACGGAATCAGGCAGCTGCGACTGAAAACCCAATCTACATAATTATTGGACCAGACCAGGTCTCCTGATACCACACATTGTGCACATAATGGGTTAAAGGGCAAATAATGTGAATCAAACCGAAACTCTTGCTGATGTGCGTCAACACTTTAATGATTAACCATGCAGGGCAAAACGTCAAAATATATTATTCAAGTAGAGTAATGATTAAAAACACTATCAACCATTACATACCTTGGCTGCATTGTTATTTGCCCTTATGCCCTCTCAGTAAAACAAACCCCACCTAAAATTCTTTAACAAAACCAGCGTCAATTTATGGCCAGAATCCGAAGCAACTCTGAGTCAAACGATGGTAAGGCGTAACGCAGGTATGGCGGGATGTGTTATAGATATAAATTGAAGTGACATCGTGATGACGTCATCGTGTGATTTTGTATGATTTTTTGGGGACATTTAAGCCATATCTCATCAACAGAACATAATAAATTCAAAATTCTTTTTGTAATATGTTTATTGAGTTATAGACATATAATTGTGAAAAATGTGTGACGTCATAACGACGTCATCAAAATGCCATTTAAGAAAATCCAAGATGGCCGCCATAAAGAACCTAAGAGCAAATGTAAACATTGGTTTTTATGTTCAGTATGTCCCAACGTTTCCAAAAAATGTATAGTTTAGCAAATCTACACAAAAAGTGAACAAAAGTATATAAGAAACCTGACTAAATTTCATGGCTCTTAGAACTCTTAATATATAATAAGTGTATAACTTGTATTCAGGAGGTCGGCGGATGGACGTTTGGCTTATTTACAGGGGTGTACCCCCAAGACGTGCTATTATAGAGACAAGACGTCGGCGTTTACGCACCGCCATCTTGTTTTCTGTATATGCGCGCTTTAGGGATGTAATGTATTTGTATTATGAAATCTCATTCATATTCGTGTACATGTTATGTATCGTACGCGACAAACAACGATGCATTTTATGCATCACCTGATTATAAGAAAAATGACCGATGACCATCTAATGTCTCGAGTCTCGTAGCTAACTCAAGCTCACTCCACTTACCGCATACAATTGCCGCAACAAGATGCCGAGTGATTGCAATAATACGGTACTTTTTGCCTTATCGAGCGGTGCGAATACAATGCAGTTTATTTATTGAGGTTAATCTTAATTGATATAATTATGTCAAAAAACTTTTAAAGGAAAATGCCATTTTCTAATTAGTTTAGCCTTTACATAAAATGTGTTTATGTGTAGACAAACTTTTACAACAGAATAAAAGTCAACCAGATCACAGACTATGCAAACTGGTTAATTTCACATAATATTTTTTATTATTTTTCAAATGTATTCAATTCAACACCCAGCAGCTATAAAGCGCCAATTACAGGGTGGATAATCGAGAGAAGACAATGTGAAGAAGTTAGAGTTCTAGAGGTTGGAGGGAAACCCCATACAAACTGTCTGGATAAAACCCACGGAATCAGGCAGCGACTGAAAACTCACTTACATTGGACCAGACCAGGTCTCCTGATACCACACATTGTGCACATAATGTGTTAAAGGGCAAATAATGCGAATCAAACCGAAACTCTTGCTGATGTGCGTCAACACTTTAATGATTAATCCGGGCAAAACGTCCAAATATATTATTAAAGTAGAGTAATGATTAAACACACTATCAACGATTACATGCATTGGTTGCATTGTTATTTGCCCTCATGTCCTCATAGTAAAACAAACCCCACCTTAAATTCTTTAACAAAACCAGCGTCAATTTAGGGCCATAATCCGAAGCAACTTTGAGGCCACACGGTGTTAATGTTGCATACGAGTTTTAATGGCCCATAGGCCGTTATAACTGCATAAATGCACGTGTGCATTTTACCACCTTATCAGGACACGTACTGATAATCTCTATTGATTTTGCTTCAATTGATCCCGTGCGTGATACTTTAACCTATCACACTGGACTAGTGTCGTATGACGAATTTGGCATGTTTCCAAAAGCCTTTCTTTTAAACTTACGAGCCGATTCCAAGCCCTTATAAGGAGAAAATGCTGATGATTTTTCTCCAGCAGCGAATGAAATCACTCCACCGAGCGCGTGATGGGGCGGGGCATGCGTGTATCATTATTCAGTCTTCTAGGTCTTTGCGAAAAACACCGCCCTGCGCCGGCACAAGCTCACGGTATATAAGAGCTCCGAAAGCCATTACCGAGTCACATTGGAGATGCCCCGTTCTTGACTTAACCATGACCATGGTTACACTGACCATGGTTACATAGCATCTTTTCAACCCTACCTGACGTATATTCCGACGTATATTCCGGGATAAGTCAACGGTGGTTTAGACCACTCTCTGAAGGATTCGGGACTCGTTGGGGAGTGCTGACAACCCACCACATATTAAAGGTAAGCAACGTATCTCACCTCTGAATGCCAAGTAGTCAGTGTACACCTATAGCAGGTGCGGATCTAGGATTTTTTTCAAGCGGGGGGGGGGGGGGGGGGGGGGGGCGCAATTTTGTCAAGGAGTCCTTAGTTTTTCAAATACAATTGGCGAGTGCGGAGTGCGAAACCTTTTCGGCGTGGGGTCCAGGTCCCGCTAAAAGGCCACGGAACATTTCTGACTAGTTTTTGTTTGGACCGTTTGGAACAAAACTTGGCAGATGTATTTATATTATACTCTAGTAGCCTTAGCCTAACTAACACCATTCCACAGCAAAACACTAAGTGGCCAAGTTAATTTACGACTACGAAAGTTAAATTCTTTTTTTGTTTTTTTGACCAGTGATGTGATGCATTATTCGGTATGTGATGTGGTATGTGATGTGGTATGGGTGTGATGCCTAAACGGTATATTTCGGTATATAAACGGTATAGTTTTCAAGGGCAAAACTTGGAACTATATCCTTTGAACTAACTAACTATAGTATAGTCTTCGTATTTTGTTGGTGGTACTAGACGGTGCCTTGATGACCAATATCTTATTACCGCGGGCACAAAACAGAAGCATTTTACTACAGACAAGTGCTGGGTGAGGAATGCTAAACACAAACAAACATGATGAAGTCATCACCCGATAGGACGCCCTCGGTGGTAGGCCTACATCAGAAAGTGTTTAACTTTTTGAAACTGAAAAAACATTCAACGAAATTGTACCAAGTATTATTTGGTGAACCACAAACCAGAAGTCACTGTGGGGAGAATTTGAATAAGGTAATTTTGTTTTTAAATTTAAATTCTTTATTGGTTTCTCGTGACTATGTTCCTAGACCAATAAACCATTTGCGTATTCGAATATTAAACATCTTGTTCACTGACTTGCTAAACATGTTTGGCACATTTTAACTTTGAATTCTCCAGACTATTAGCGACTGTTGCTATATCACGTGATTCGGGGCAAGCCTTGTGCTAGCAACCCCCAGCTCCAGAATGGTTTATTGTCTTTTTGCCATTCTCACCCATTCTCACCCATTCTCACCCATTCTCACCCATTCTCACCCATTCTCACCCATTTTCACCCATTCTCACCCATTCTCACCCATTCTCACCCATTGTGAACAATGTATTTGTGCTAAGCGTCTCTTATGTAACTATTCAAGAGATTGCCCCGAATCACGTCATATAGCAACAGTGTCTTTAGTCTGGAGAATTCCAATTTAAAATGTGCCAAACATGTTGAGCAAGTCGGTGAACCAGATATTATTTAAGTTTAACACGCAAATGACTTATTCATACGACACCTGTCTCTTCAAACCAGCAGTTGGGTGTTATTTATATAATTCTATACACTTATGATTTCCACGCGATATTTTAATTTCTTGATAAACAGGTATCCATTCTGAACTAGTACTAGTACTACCTTTCTCTATTGCCAATGACGTCACCAACCGGAAATAACTGCGTGTACCGAAATGTGTACTGAAATTATTGATCATTACCCCAAAAGATGATTTTTGTTTTCAAAACAAAACTGATGGTTGTACTTTAAAAGCTAACTTTCGTTATTTGTTTTCTGTTTTGACATATATATGCATCTGAACTCGAACTGAGCAGTGTCTTATAAACAAGTTGTATGTCCGACCACTCTCTGTTTGTAGCTTAACAAACGCGAACCTCTTAATTGTTTAGTTCATTCCTTCTTCCGTACAAGAATTCTCCGCAACTTATCTGCTGAACGGTACATAGTATGAAGTTGTAACCTTGGATTATATTGACCCTGACTCCGACAGGTACATATAACTTTGACATCCTCTGGTGTCAAATTACCTTCTTTATTTACGTATAACTCTTGAATGAAACTACCGTGTTTGTGATTAGTTTTTGTCGTGTACGTAAATTGGCTTGACCTTTGCTTTTGGGATTACTAGGAGGTCAACGTTTGGTGAATTCAAAACCGTGATTTCTTGAAAACTGTTCCTTGAATTATGACAACGTGGTAGGAAGTTGAATCCTTGGCCAAAGATGTGAGATATTTTCTGACGTCATCATTGTGACGTTTTGTTGTATCCAATTACAATCACTCTTGCACTCTTGTAATAACGCTTTAAAGAAATAAATATCAAAAGCAACCTCGTATAGAAAGTCGAGTGAACAGTTTTTGAAGTTGTTACTGTATTCCATGTAAATGTTCTCTGGTTTGACTCAATATTTCTTACAAAAGGGCCCCATAAAGGGTGCACCCTGTATAACAAATTCTTATAGACACCAGTGACAATTGCCCATACTACACAAATTATTTAAAAATACTCAGAACGCGCAAAGATGTTCAGGCTCTATACAGGGAAAATGATGATCAGCATTGTCATCTTTCACTTGTTTTCCAATTATTGGTGGGTTGACAATTGACATTTTGAGATAGTCTCACTCAAACAAGAACACACATACAACGTTTTGTTGTATCGAATTACAATCGATTTTAGCTCAAAATTAGCATATTTACTTTTGACTATTACTTTTTGCATGAATGAAGTGCCGTTCTCAGCAATTGCTTCCCGGGAACAATGTCGTCTGATATTTACTTCCGGTGTTACCGGAAGTGCAGTGAAAAATAAATAAAAATTTCATTACAGACAAGTAAATTGTAGATGTGTTCAGTGGTGAATGACAATGACACGAAATGGCTGATGACGTCATTATCCCAAAATACACCTTCTATCGGACATGAAAAAGAGTTGATTTAGTTTGTAATGACGTCAACAATAGCGGCTGGCACGTGGGGGTATTCTGGACCAGTGAGAATTTGGCTCTCGATTATCAATATGCAACATGTTCTCATTGTCGCCGCGCATGCAATCAGTTCTGTTGTGGTTTCGAGGCTGCCGCATGAGGACTGCGTCGATAATGACATTAGTCTCCTGACGACGGGCATACTGACCGAAATGTTGAGTTCCCTCCGGTTCTTTTCAGAACCGCACATCTCACTAAAAAAGATTACCACGCGGTGTATTCGCAAACTACTTATCTTATACATTATTGTTATTCTGTATTATTTCAGGTTCATCGCCCTGACGTTGACTTGAATTTACAAAGATGCAGCAAGACCGACCTGGCCAGCGAGGTAAAGCGATGATCACGGCCGAGGAGTACAACCACTCACTCGGTAAACTCGTCAGCACAAAGAGGAAGGCGAAACCATGTCGTAAGGCGGCATTCATGACCGTCTTTCCAGTCAAAGCTCGGTCAAGACTCTATTCTAACGAAGAGGGAGCATCTGCCATGCCACTGAAAGTGACACCAATTACACAGCCGGAGCATAGCAACACTCCGAAAGCAGAAGAACCAGCTAGCAAAGCGGAAATGGGAAGGTACATGTATTAACAGGGCAATTTCTATGATTCTGAATCGACCAAATCATTATAGCCTAAACTATAGGGTGGTATCTTTGTGTCCCATTTCTTGACGTACCCGATTGGGAATGATGGTTTTTCAGCTCTTCAGAGCACAACCCAGCCAAACATTATAACGTAACATGTTCATAATTTGTTGCTGATCAAATCTCATTAATTTACTAATACCCACCTCATTTCACAACTGAGTGAACAATTCCCAGCAGCCTTTACTCTGTATCTAAAATAAATTACAACTTACAAAATAGAATATCGCTGCTCTGTTATATAGAAAATGTGATATAGAAACCCGAAATTCAGCTGAATTGAAAAAAGAAGATTACGAGAGAGTTGTTGCTTTATCTCATCCAATCCTTTGCAGTCCAGTTGAAGCAAGACAACAAATGCAGGTCTTCGTCAGAGGTATCCTCTTATCGAAGACACTTTGTCTGCAACTGGATCCGGAGACATCAGTAGCCGATTTAAAGGCGTTGGTTCAACGTGAGAGTGGCATCCAGCGTCAAGATCAACACCTTTACACCGGGAGAAACTTCCAGGTGCCGTTTATATTACTATACCATGAACATACAAATCTTCTAAAAAAATCCTTAAGACTGCCAGGTTCTTTTGAACTAGGATTTTGACATGTCGTACGAGTCCAATGGGTATAGCAGCATAAAATATAATTTTAGTACAATTGGTTTACAGCTTTGTGACCTGCTCTCCCTTCGCGACCATGGGATACAGCAAGACCAGAACATCCAGCTTCGCGCTGCCGGTCTGTTGGGTGGTGGATTAGGTAACTACAGTATTGATGCAATGGGTTATCTTAAAAGTGGGTTAAATTGGCGGTTTAACTAACATTCACTTTTTGAAAAGGCGGGGAAACTATCTCGGCACCAGCCCTCGAAAATGCCGTATTACAATATAAGAAACCTGCAGAAACGACAAACTTTAATTATCTTAAATACGTGAATAGCTGCAAGAGTCATAAATGTTTGATCAGTCAATATGGTTCTTTTCACAACCACAACTCACTAAAGATAATTACCACATGATGTTACCGCTAACTACTTATCATTGCCTTTCGCCATGCAAACCGTAAAATCTCGTCCAATACGGGCTTGTGATCTTTAACCCCTGGGTTCAAAGACGTTCACGTTCGTTTGAAGCCCCTCATGCAAACTCCCACTGAAGATGATTGATGTAAGCTGTTAAATGGTTTTGCATTCCAGAAGAGGAAGAATCGAGAAGCATTTACTTCTCAAAATTGGCAGATGATCTTGGACAAGGCTGGAAGAGGCTCGGCAGACGGTTGGGATTCAAGGAAGGAAAACTAGAGCAATTCCAAGAAGACTACAGGGGGAACTTACACGAACAAATCTACAAGATGTTAGTTGCCTGGTGGCAGAAACAAGACAACCCCGCAGATGCTCCTGAGAAGCTGCGAGACGCTCTGAAAGATGTGGACCGTGGTGACCTGGCATCACAAGTGCCAGGTATGAAAGCTAATCAAAACATTCAAACTGCGGAAGACACTTAATACTAACCGGTGTAGCGGTTCGCGATATTTTTTCAGCAGCTGGGTGGTGCGAGAATGTATATTAATGAGAAAGAACTATTGCAACTCAGCTACATTAAAGAATTATCAAGAACGGCTGCCCTCAACCCACTCGCCAATAGCATAGTTGGTAGAGAGGAGAGCTATGGATTGAAAGGTCTGCGTGTTCGAATCCGACTATCGTTAGCCTAACGTTCGTCTTTTTCTTTGACACATTTACGTGTGGGTTATTTTAACCATAGGACAAGCCTTAACAAGGTTGAAGGGAAAACCAAGTTAGGGTACACAAGTTCATTGAGAAATAAAAGAAGAACCGCTACACTGACTAGTTTATAGTGACTTCCTCGAACTGCTCGTTCTTGGCCAACAACCGCCACCCTAGCGCCTCCCCCTGGAAATCTGGCAATTGGAGAAAATAATTTGTTGCCCGTGTGAACCATGTTTTGAGACACAAGACAAGCTTTCTCAGTGGCTTGCTATCTTTTACTGCAATAACACTGAATCAGCCTAAAACGTGAAAGACAAGAGAGAAGGGAAACAGAAGGAAAAACACCCCGATTGGAGCTGAACTTGACTATTGATGTTTCTGCATGTCTGACATGACACAGGTCTGTACTTATTAGGCTGAAATATCAATAGCCATTCAAGTTTAGCACAAAACGTCGTGCGTTTCGTTCTGTTTCACTTGTTTCTCCCCCTCTTTGGGCGGTTCAGTGGTGTTTCGGTTAAGGACAGTAAGCCAATTAGCTAAAGGCACCGAAATACTTTTCAAAATGGCCAGGTGAAAATTTAAAATTAGGTCCAATAGGGCACAATAGAGCCTACTCAAAGAGTGCATTAAAAACACATAATACATATGTCTAAACAAGCTCCGCCTTTTGTAGGCGAATGTGTCTATAGTCAGGTTTCTTATGTATTTTCATTCACTTTTGTTTAGATGCTCTAAAAGACGTGGACCGTGGTGACATGGCATCACAAGTGCCAGGTATGAAAGCCAATTAAAACAGTCAAACAGCTCGTTCTTGCCAACAACCGCCACCCTAGGCCGTGTCTATAGTGTCTATAGTCAGGTTTCTTATGTATTTTCATTCACTTTTGTTTAGATTTGCTAAACTATACATTTTTGAAAACGTTAGGATATAACAAAAAACATTGTTGGATTGTTTTCAGGGTCTTTATGGTGGCCATATTGGATTTTAAAAATGGCATTTATGATGACCTCGTGATGACATCGCATATTTTTTACAATTTTGATGTAAATGTAAATGACCCAATAACCTATTGCAAAAAGAATTTTATATGTATAATGTTCCTCTGATGAGATATAGCATAAAGGTCTAACAAATTAAAAACAAATCACGTGACCTCGCCTCAATTTATAGGCATCCCAACATACCTAATATACCTAGTTTATTTGAACCCAATTGGACTTGTACATCCGGAGAAATATACCTTTTGAAAAATACACCTTTAATGTGACGACACATGACCCACGATATCGTCCTCGCGACAAAAGGTTTCCAAGATGACCGCCATAGAGGCTGTCGAAGCAAATGGAAAAAATTTTCAGTCAAGTATATCCTAAAACTTCAAAAAATGTCGGTAGTTTTTTTAATCCTCAGTAAACGAAACTGTCAAACTGTAGAATATGAACTGAACTACTACAAGAATAATTCAGAAATTGAGTTCATTCGCAAATACATTGTTGTTAACGACAGCAAATTAAGGTTACGCGCACGAACAGTGGTTCAAATGTTTGGTAAAGTCACAGGTCAAACATGATTATTAATGATTATTGCTGTGCTGACTGTCTGGGGTCCTGTTATGATGATAAAGGCTATATTTATCATGTTTGAGCAGCGAAATGAAATCGGGCCCGTATTCTGATGCTTGTTAATTCCTTTGGATATAATGATCATAGTTTAAGCGATTGTTCCCCAAAATTATTGTTTACACAGGCATTGCAGAAACTTCTTTTGACGTTAACCAGTGTGCAAGAGAGTTGGCAGCACATTACCGGCAGACGTTAAAAGTGACGACACACCCTACAGAGAGACACATGTCTAGAGAGATGGATGACCTCTACGTCAACCTACAACTATTGCAGGAGACCAACATACCAACTCCGGTCTCTTTGTCCGAGACAAAGATGCAGGTAGAAACAGGTATCCAGTCGGAGCATCCGAAAGCCTCGCAAAGAGGTACCAACAAACTACCCGATTCACTCCCTGATAAGTACAAAGGGATTCATGTCCAGAAGATTTCCCTTGACTCCTACAAAGACATGCTCGTGCTCGAATCAAATCGATTACTAATCAGAGCTGAGGCGGGTTTTGGGAAAACCACAATACTTAAAAAGATTGGTTACGATTGGGCTGATCTCAAAACCAAGGTGGGTCTAACTGACAACCAACAACAACCTGATCCTAATTCAGTTCTTGACAAGTATGAGCTTGTGTTTGTGGTAGAGGCTAGTCAAATGGGTCACAAATTCGACATCATTGACGCCATTTTCTCTCAAATTCTTACAGACAGCAAACTGAAAAAGACGGGCCTAGAAAAATACATCCAGGAGAACCAAGAGCGAGTATTGATCCTTCTGGATAGCGCTGATGAGATTTCTATGCAAAGAGTAAAAGACGCGCGGCAGTGCAAGGAGGATAATGAGCTGGGTGGTATTGACTTGAACGATGTTCTATCGTTCAAATCACTCAAGTCGTGTAAGGTTATAGTTACGAGCCGACAGAAGACGGAAAATGAACTCCTGACTATGCATCCACACTACACGAAAATTAACATGTTAGGCTTTGACGAAAAAACAGGGAAAACTACGTGAAGAAATACTTGAAAAGTTACGGACCAGTTGAACAAACCAGCTTCCTTGAAAAGATAAATCGATCAGAAACGTTACGTAGTTTGGCGGAGATACCGTTATTTCTGCGGCTGATGTGCGACACATGGGCAGATAAAAGAAAACTGCCTGATCAAATAACTAACCTTTTTCAGGATAACATTCAGTTGCTTTTCCAGCATAAGGCAAGTAAGGAAACAGACCAGCAAGTTTCTGACACCCAGACATATGTTTCCAAACTTGGTCGGATAGCTCTTGAAGGGTTGTTAGATCCAAATGGAGAAAGGCTTCATTTCATGGAAAATGAGATTGATACAAACGACCTGGATATTTTTGAGAGGGGATCTGATGTTGGCCTGTTGTCAAAAGGAAAGACATTCCGAGGTCTCGAGACGGTTTCGTACTTTTCGTTCCTCCACAAGACTTTTCAGGAGTACTGCGCGGCGGCATATTTGGTAGATTTGTTTAGGAATGACAGAGAAGCCTTCGACCAATACTTGTCTCGTATGTTTCATGGTGATGTGGAAAGCTTGGAATACGTTCTGCGATTCGGCTGTGGGCTAAACACAAATGTCGCAAAGGTGATTTTAAGGCGCTTTCGAGATCTCTTGAAGCAAAATGAACTGAACAAGTCCTTGCATAGAATTTCAATGTTGCTTCTATTTGAAGCTAAGTCAGAACCTCTCGTTCAGGAATTTCTTGAGACTGGAAAGGTTGAGTTTCCATACGAACTGCAAGGTGAACTTCTAGTGGCGGCACACTTTTTCTTTGAGGTCGGGTCCAAACATGAATCACTGCACAAAGTAGACATAGAGCAAATTACTGCTACATGTCAAGGTCTTGCTGACCTCAAACTTTTAGAAAAGATAATGACACTCACAACATGTAAGCCGTTGGTGAACCTTGAACTTCATGAAATCAGCTGGGATAGCTTTGTGGAGAACTCGGTTGCGATATTAAAACATCTGAAGTCTTTAGAGGTACATAACTGTGAATGGAACATTGTAAAACTGTTCGAAGTGTTATCAAGAACCAATACAAAAAAGGTCCAATTAAATGGTATCCAATTGCACGATACATTTCCTGAACAAAACATCAAACAAATTCCATCTCTGAAAGAATGTTACTTTTTTGAGTGTGGTCTGAAAAACAGTGATATCGAGCCACTTTTCTCTCTTCTTTCATCAGCAGGCAGCATCAAGACAGTTGGTCTGCAAGGAAACAATTTGCACGGTTTGCAGCCTGTCACGATTGCTAGTGTCCCTTCCCTTGAAGAATTGCACCTTCATGAAAGTAGTCTGACAAACAGTGATATCGAGCCACTTTTCTCTCTTCTTTCATCAGCAGGCAGCATCAAGACAGTTGGTCTGAAAGGAAACAATTTGCACGGTTTGCAGCCTGTCACGATTGCTAGTGTCCCTTCCCTTGAAAAATTGCACCTTCATGAAAGTAGTCTGACAAACAGTGATATCGAGCCACTTTTCTGTCTTCTTTCATCAGCAGGCAGCATCAAGACAGTTGGTCTGATAGGAAACAATTTGCACGGTTTGCAGCCTGTCACGATTGCTAGTGTCCCTTCCCTTGAAGAATTGTACCTTCATGAAAGTAGTCTGACAAACAGTGATATCGAGCCACTTTTCTCTCTTCTTTCATCAGCAGGCAGCATCAAGACAGTTGGTCTGAAAGGAAACAATTTGCACGGATTGCAGCCTGTCACGATTGCTAGTGTCCCTTCCCTTGAAGAATTGCACCTTCATGAAAGTAGTCTGACAAACAGTGATATCGAGCCACTTTTCTCTCTTCTTTCATCAGCAGGCAGCATCAAGACAGTTGGTCTGATAGGAAACAATTTGCACGGATTGCAGCCTGTCACGATTGCTAGTGTCCCTTCCCTTGAACAATTGCACCTTCATGAAAGTAGTCTGACAATCAGTGATATCGAGCCACTTTTCTCTCTTCTTTCATCAGCAGGCAGCATAAAGATGGTTTTGCTGAGGGGAAACAATTTGCACGGTTTGCAGCCTGTCACGATTGCTAGTGTCCCTTCCCTTGAAGAATTGTACCTATATGAAAGTAGTCTGACAAACAGTGATATCGAGCCACTTTTCTCTATTCTTTCATCAGCAGGCAGCATAAAGAAAGTTTTTCTGCAAGGAAACAATTTGCACGGTTTGCAGCCTGTCACGATTGCTAGTGTCCCTTCCCTTGAAAAATTGCAGCTATATGAAAGTAGTCTGACAAACAGTGATATCGAGCCACTTTTCTCTCTTCTTTCATCAGCAGGCAGCATCAAGACAGTTGATCTGAAAGGAAACAATTTGCACGGTTTGCAGCCTGTCACGATTGCTAGTGTCCCTTCCCTTGAACAATTGCACCTTCTTGAAAGTAGTCTGACGAACAGTGATATCGAGCCACTTTTTTCTCTTCTTTCATCAGCAGGCAGCATAACGAAAGTTCTTCTGAAAGGGAACAATTTGCACGGTTTGCAGCCTGTCACCATTGCTAGTGTCCCTTCCCTTGAAGAATTGCACCTATATGAAAATAGTCTGACAAACAGTGATATCGAGCCACTTTTCTCTCTTCTTTCATCAGCAGGCAGCATCAAGACAGTTGGTCTGAAAGGAAACAATTTGCACGGTTTGCAGCATGCCATGATTGCTAGTGTCCCTTCCCTTGAAGAATTGCTCCTTCATGAAAGTAGTCTGACAAACAGTGATATCGAGCCACTTTTCTCTCTTCTTTCATCAGCAGGCAGCATCAAGACAGTTGGTCTGCAAGGAAACAATTTGCACGGTTTGCAGCCTGTCACGATTGCTAGGGTCCCTTCCCTTGAGAAATTGCTCCTTCGTGAAAGTAGTCTGACAAACAGTGATATCGAGCCACTTTTCTCTCTTCTTTCATCAGCAGGCAGCATCAAGACAGTTGGTCTGCAAGGAAACAATTTGCACGGTTTGCAGCCTGTCACGATTGCTAGGGTCCCTTCCCTTGAGAAATTGCTCCTTCATGAAAGTAGTCTGACAAACAGTGATATCGAGCCACTTTTCTCTCTTCTTTCATCAGCAGGCAGCATCAAGACAGTTGGTCTGCAAGGAAACAATTTGCACGGTTTGCAGCCTGTCACGATTGCTAGTGTCCCTTCCCTTGAAGAATGGTTCCTTCATGAAAGTAGTCTAACAAACAGTGATATCGAGCCACTTTTCTCTCTTCTTTCATCAGCAGGCAGCATCAAGACAGTTCGTCTGAAAGGAGACAATTTGCACGGTTTGCAGCCTGTCACGATTGCTAGGGTCCCTTCCCTTGAGAAATTGCTCCTTCATGAAAGTAGTCTGACAAACAGTGATATCGAGCCACTTTTCTCTCTTCTTTCATCAGCAGGCAGCATAAAGAAAGTTGTTCTGCAAGGAAACAATTTGCACGGTTTGCAGCCTGTCACGATTGCTAGTGTCCCTTCCCTTGAAGAATTGTTCCTTCATGAAAGTAGTCTAACAAACAGTGATATCGAGCCACTTTTCTCTCTTCTTTCATCAGCAGGCAGCATCAAGACAGTTGGTCTGAAAGGAAACAATTTGCACGGTTTGCAGCCTGTCACGATTGCTTGTGTCCCTTCCCTTGAACAATTGCACCTTCTTGAAAGTAGTCTGACAAACAGTGATATCGAGCCACTTTTCTCTCTTCTTTCATCAGCAGGCAGCATCAAGACAGTTGGTCTGCAAGGAAACAATTTGCACGGTTTGCAGCCTGTCACGATTGCTAGTGTCCCTTCCCTTGAAGAATTGCACCTTCATGAAAGTAGTCTGACAAACAGTGATATCGAGCCACTTTTTTCTCTTCTTTCATCAGCAGGCAGCATAAAGACAGTTTTTCTGCAAGGAAACAATTTGCACGGTTTGCAGCCTGTCACGATTGCTAGGGTCCCTTCCCTTGAGAAATTGCTCCTTCATGAAAGTAGTCTGACAAACAGTGATATCGAGCCAATTTTCTCTCTTCTTTCATCATCAGGCAGCATCAAGACAGTTGGTCTGCAAGGAAACAATTTGCACGGTTTGCAGCCTGTCACGATTGCTAGTGTCCCTTCCCTTGAAGAATTGTTCCTTCATGAAAGTAGTCTAACAAACAGTGATATCGAGCCACTTTTCTCTCTTCTTTCATCAGCAGGCAGCATCAAGACAGTTGGTCTGAAAGGAAACAATTTGCACGGTTTGCAGCCTGTCACGATTGCTAGGGTCCCTTCCCTTGAGAAATTGCTTCTTCATGAAAGTAGTCTGACAAACAGTGATATCGAGCCACTTTTCTCTCTTCTTTCATCAGCAGGCAGCATAAAGAAAGTTGTTCTGAAAGGAAACAATTTGCACGGTTTGCAGCCTGTCACGATTGCTTGTGTCCCTTCCCTTGAACAATTGCACCTTCTTGAAAGTAGTCTGACAAACAGTGATATCGAGCCACTTTTCTCTCTTCTTTCATCAGCAGGCAGCATCAAGACAGTTGGTCTGCAAGGAAACAATTTGCACGGTTTGCAGCCTGTCACGATTGCTAGTGTCCCTTCCCTTGAAGAATTGCACCTTCATGAAAGTAGTCTGACAAACAGTGATATCGAGCCACTTTTTTCTCTTCTTTCATCAGCAGGCAGCATAAAGACAGTTTTTCTGCAAGGAAACAATTTGCACGGTTTGCAGCCTGTCACGATTGCTAATGTCCCTTTCCTTGAAGAATTGCACCTTAATGAAAATAGTCTGACAAACAGTGATATCGAGCCACTTTTCTCTCTTCTTTCATCAGCAGGCAGCATAAAGAGAGTTTTTCTGAGAGGAAACAATTTGCACGGTTTGCAGCCTGTCACGATTGCTAGTGTCCCTTCCCTTGAAGAATTGCACCTTAGTGAAAGTAGTCTGACAAACAGTGATATCGAGCCACTTTTCTCTCTTCTTTCATCAGCAGGCAGCATAAAGACGGTTGTTCTGCAAGGAAACAATTTGCACAGTTTGCCTGTCACGATTGCTAGTGTCCCTTCCCTTAAAGAATTGCACCTATATGAAAGTAGTCTGACAAACAGTGATATCGAGCCACTTTTGTCTCTTCTTTCATCAGCAGGCAGCATCAAGACAGTTGGTCTGAAAGGAAACAATTTGCACGGTTTGCAGCATGCCATGATTGCTAGTGTCCCTTCCCTTGAAGAATTGCTCCTTCATGAAAGTAGTCTGACAAACAGTGATATCGAGCCACTTTTCTCTCTTCTTTCATCAGCAGGCAGCATCAAGACAGTTGGTCTGCAAGGAAACAATTTGCACGGTTTACCCCAATTCAACATTGATCCTATCCCCTCCCTTCACGTAGTGTATTTTAATGAGTGTGGTCTGCAAAACAGCGACATTGCGGCAATCATCGGATTACTGTTATCGCTTGGTCATGTGTCTGCAGTCAGCTTGAGCGGCAACAATTTGCATAGTAACGTGGTAGAGGCGTTGGTGAGTGTTGTGCCTTCGCTGCAGTATTGTAAGATTGGTACTGACTACTGAGTGGTTACCGATGCGAGATGTAGCATAGAAAACACGTCGCAGTGGCATCCTGTGGTAGATGTGCCAAACAAAATATGAAAATACAAAAATTAACTGAAAGCAAAACGATTTTTTTTTTGTCTGCGTCTTTGACAAAAAAATCACTTTCAGGTCTCTGCCTTTTGATTCAGAAAATATCCATGACAAAATGTCACATTATCGAACATTAATCAATTTCATGAAATAATGTTTTATTTCTTTTCCTCAGCAACTCAATCCATCCTATACAAACGTTGGCTTGCGTGAACTTTGAGTATTTACCAACTAAGTCACAAAAAAAGCTTTTTATCAGGTTCCTGCAGAAAAACACTTATTTTCCCACCAACACTGTCTGTAGGATTGCAAGATAACCAAAACACGTCCGGATGTTTTTTTCGAATTAAATAAATAGCTCCAGTTTGTTTTGTTTTTTAAAACGGTAAAATAGATTATTATAGGAGTTTGCAGTAGCAGGTCATCGTGTTGCTCCTTATGTTTCATTAAAGCAGTTTTCATTAAGCAGGAAGTTGCTGCTTCGAATTACACTCTAACAGCTTCTCCGCTGTTTTCTCGCAAATTTCAAACAGTCCCGCGGTGTATACAGTGTAACATTACATAAGTATGTCAAGGTAAAACCTCGTAAAACTACAAACAACTGCCTCACACAACCCACAACCCATTTTGCAGATACACCATTTGCAGCTGACGTCACATCTGACGGCAGGTTTTTGTTCCTCTGCGTCTACGCATGCGCGTAAACTAATATTGTATTTATTATTGTCAACGGATTTAATTGACACAACCTGCCGTTAGTGAGGGCGCACTGTGCAGGGAGTCTAATGGAAACGCATTTCTAATTATACTGTACAGGGTATCGCTATTAAGGGTGGGAGTCAATTTAGTATTGTATAGAAAACAAATCCAGAGAATGTACGTGCTGTGCAACATTGATACTAATGATATGGAATTCGAAAACTATATTATAACATAGCAACCGTTGTTTAAAAATTACGAAACATCGTTTAACAGGGGAAATAGCATATATTCCCCCTATGTTCATGGTTAAGATTTGTATGAACAATTTTGTATATAGTTGTAAAATAAGAAAACTAAACAATAATGTTAGTACAAGTGGACTATTTTAGTACTGGACGTAACATTATTTTAGTACTGGACGAATATGGTACACTGTGACTTGTTCTGTAAAATGGTTATCATTTTCTGAATTGTAATTTACTTATCTGCAGCAGCAACTGAAATGTTTAAATGGTTACAATTGACAATAATCTAATGATTGTCAAATCGTTTCACAGGTTTCTAACATGTGTATTATAAAGAATGTGTTAAATTACAGCTTTGTGGAAAATGGATATCAAAGTTGTAGAAGTTACCACAACTACTTCCAACCCATACGCTGAGAGGGGAACAAAACTGTAAATGAGCAAGTCTTGCTCATTCGGGGTCAATATGCAAATAAAAGGTCAACCATGCATTGGCGACTCAAATTTTCCATATTTCTTTTGGAAAAAGACACTGTTAATTTGCAACATTCTAAAACACTAACATTTGGCGGAAAGGTGTATTAACTTTAAAGTCAATAGTGCTGTATATAACAAAATATTTTACTATATGTATTACAATTTTTTACAAATTACACTGTAAATATACTAAATTCTGTAAAAAAACGAACAAATTGTAATTTTAACATCAAAAGTTCTGTAAAAAATAATTACAGTGCAGATCTGTTAAAAAATATTTTCTGTAAAATTACACGTTTTTTTACAGTGTACCGTATGAATGTAAAACCTAACTTAAAAAATATTTTTGAAGTACATTGATTTGTACCAAAAATAGATGCATTATATACGGAGTCACATTTAGTTGAATGTGGCTCGCTACATTTTTCATTTCAGTTTATTATTCAGTTGTATTATGGTTGAAGAGTATTATTTGGAGGAAATACAACATTTGCAAATTTACACAAAATAAATTCCCAAATTATCATAAAATACTTGACTTGAGTCTTGACTGTTAGGGAATGGCAGTCATTCATAAATATTTGTTTTAATGTTTTTACTGTTTAATATTTCTACTTTATACTTTCAAATGTGTGTTATTGCTGGGCATCAGTGATCCACTGAAATGTTTTCCCAGGGTAAATAGGAAATAAATAAAATAAAATAAAATAAAATAAAATAAATCTTTCTCGGTTTCCGTCCTTTTTCTTTCCAGACAATCATTCTCCTCGGGATTTCTCTTAAAGAGTTTATGGGTATGAATATAATAATTGTACCAACCCTCGCCATGAGTGATGCATATTACTCTGACGTCGTAATGGCGTCATCAGGTATCAAATCACAAGCGATTTTCGTTGATAGAAAAAAACAACTTCTTAAACTTGACTTGTAACTCTTCAACAAAATGCTTGGCGACGGAAGGAACTGCTCGGAGGTAGGGTTCAAGGATTGAGAAACATGTATATGATAATTATTCAATTCTGCAAGGAATCAACAAGGAAAAATACAACATTAAGTTAACAGTGGATAAGTGCTTTCATACAACAGTTTTCGTGATTCAACTTAACAGTAACAGAACAGCCGAAGGTGCATTTGTGCGCACATTTCCTAAAACATAGTTAATCATTAAAGCGCTGACAAAAATACAATTGTAACCGTACTAAAGCGCGTTTCTAGTATATGAATTAGAATCCAGACTTCGCAGACAAAAATGTAACTTACAACTTTTCACCCCAACAAATCCATATAAAAATCAGTAACATTCACGCCCTAGACAAGTTTGCACGCAATGAAGGGCGCCCTCAAGAAACTGTTACAAGTATTGTTTCTCAGCGAAACAATGCTTAATTACGTTCATAATTTGCATGCAGTGAAACGGAGCATTAATAAACTAGACTTGAGGAAAAGTCGTCAGACAGTTGTGTTTAGAAACCTAAAATAATTATTTCCTAGCACGGCGTACACTGTGCGACGTGTTCATCATGTTGCTGGTCTCGACTTGTATAACAAATTGACTAACGATTTCGGACGGATATATATATATTAATTAGCCCGGCGAAATACATATCTATTAAGTGTTCATGGAGTGGGCCAATGATAGCTAAGTCTTGTCGCCGAGAAAGCACTTCTTTTACGTCGTAAGATTGTCATTAGAACTTTTAACTCGGTGTTTTTTGTTATAATAAACTAGAAAATACGACACCAGTACATGTATGTCGAATTATTTTGTTTTTCGAATACTAAAGTAATATCTTGAAATAGAATTACCAATTGGCTCAGAAATTAGCAATTTTCAAAACTGTCCCTATTTTTAGTTAAGCCTATTTGTTGGACAGTTGGACCGTATAATCCGAACGAAAGTAAAATTTGTAAACATGTAATACGTTGGAAATAAATTCGCCAAATACACGGCACAAATCCTAGATCCTTCCCTTGGCATTCTGGGTTGAATCAGAATAAAGAGTGAGGGCGCTCTGCAGACAGACTACACAAGAAAGTCACTGTAAACTATCTAGTATGACGGTTATTGTTGTATTATCCAGGTCACTTATAGTTATAGGTAGGCTAACATGGTTTTCCCTTCAGACTTGCTTTATGGTTAGAATAATTCACAAGGTAAATTTGCGAATAAAAAGATAAAAGTTAATGATTCGAACCACAGACCTTTCGATCCATAGCTCACCTCTATACCAACTATAGGCTATTGCGAGTTGGTTGAGGACAGCCGTTTTGTAAAATTCTGTATACATTTAGTTCTTTATTGCAGCTGAGTTGCCATTGTTCTTTCTCGCGATTAGTATTAAGTGTCTTCCACTATACAAATATCCGACTCCATCCACTATGACGTCGTCCTGCGGCTTCGGTTTGTGTTGTAGTGTTATGAGGCTTGCACTCTAAAAACAGATTGATTGAAAATGAATGGTAGATATGTCCAACAAATAATGATCAATATTTTAACCAAAATATTTGTTATTTTGACTAATATTTTTGTTAAAATGACCAATATAATTGGTTATTTCGACTTTTGGGGGGTTAAAATTAACCAATATCATTGGTTGCACACATATCTACCAATCAGTTGACTATTTCAACCAATCTGTTTTTAGTATGTGTAGTTGGTAAAATATGTGATGGCAATGCTTCGGTGGCATATATATTTGTTAGGGGTGTTGTCACCCTTAAAAAAATGCTTGATACCATAATTAATCGAATAACAAGCATAGTTAGTAGCGGCCATTTTGGGGAAAAAATGAACAAAGGGATAGCAGCCAGTTTTTTCCAACTCTATAGGCTGTGCATATATTTCCGAAACTCGCGATGAGCGATTATTTTGATTATTTGTATTACCGGTGGTGATGGCGTAGCCGAGGTTAATGGTTCATGTCTCGCTCGTGAGACGGTAAAAGCTTGTGATGTATTTCCCGGAAAACTCTCGGACAACATTGTGTAATGGTGTATATCGCTTAGGAAGTTTCATCGGTGAAGAGATAGTTACCCACAATCTCAGACGACTCCACGGACCAATTTCGCTCTTAAGATTTGTACCAAACAGCTGTTGCGCTTTTGCGCGATCCCGGCCTTACTTTTTACCGGTCGACCTCCGTCGTGTGTCCTGCGGTCCGTCCTTCAGACCGGGGGTTGAGTCGAGCATTTTCTCGGGGCCTCTTATCTTAAGGCCAGTTTTATCCCGGTAATCGGACCCCTTTCCCCGCGTAAGCCGATCACGGTAATTGCCGTTCTGGAATTATGTGCACGCGCACGTACACGTCTCGAGTTTCCCCGACCACGCATTTCGCGCGTGGAACAGACGACAGTCCGACAACGCTTACCAACAAAATGCCGGGGACAGCGGAGTCATGAATGCCTCGTCATTTCAAGGCATATGGACGCTCCGATATTCGCGTTCCGGGGGATGGAAGGGAGGACTGGTTTTCTCAAACCGTAAATTTCAAGTGCCGTTAAATAGTGGGCGGTGATAGGGGGGGGGGTGGTAATAATAAGAAATGGAATATAAAGGAATCGCATTGAAATGTGACTTGATTTCCGAGAATCAACGAGGTTCCACGAGAAAATAGATAGCCTCGGGATCGTTGTATTGAGCCTGTTTGTATGACACAAATCGGGATAACGATCAGTGAGATCCGGCCGTAGGTTCACAATTCAATACCGCCTAATTAGTGGAGCGAACCAGCGGCTAGAGTGATCGCGATCCGGCTTCCGATTTCACAAAATCAAATCTCCTTGCGCAACAATATTGCGTGGGTTGCGCAACCTTTTTTGGATGCGCAACACTTCGCTTAGGACAGTTTTACGAAAGTTTGACAGTGCGTAAGTCTGTGGCTTATGCTAGGTTCCCACTGTCGTGCGATCCGTTACGAACGCCACGATTGGCCATTCGTAGCTGATCGTGGGATTTTTGTTTCCTTTTTTGAAATTTCACGTTTGAATACGAGTTGATGCGATTCGATACGTTCTGGTACGATGTAGTGCACCTGGATGCGATATAGCCACGATTGGTCAATTTCAGGTGACACGATCTGTCACGATCTGGTCTCCCGTTCAGATACGTTCCGATAGGATTGTCCCGATTGGGTCCCAATCTGACGCGATCAGCACGATCGGGGTCCCCGATTTGGGACGATCTGGTACGTGCAGATACGTTCCGATACGTTCCGATACGATCATCACGAACCGATGCGCTCTGTTGCGATCGGATACGATTGTGGTCGCGATGTCTTTCACGATCGGGATCGAGAGTGATCACGATTTGAGCCACGATTGGACCCCGTATGTACACAGCCCGAATGACCATGGACTTCATTGTTTCTTGAACTTCTAGAAAGTGAAGACTACAACCCACAATCAGATCGCAGCACATCTCAACAGAGGTGGTGTTTGTCTTGTCCAAGGTTGATCCCTATCACCACGATTCTGAAGCACGATTAGATGCGATCTGAGGCGCTTTGTTACGATCCATTACGATCTGATGCGATGATCACGATTGAAAATTAGGCGTGTTGATCGTAGAAAATGTTTGAACAGTCCAAACACTTTAAACGATCAACACGATTGCCACGACTGACCTCAAGATCTGAAAAGATATGATAGGATCACCACGATTACTCCACGATTAAGACCACGATTTCAATCGTGGCGCGAATCGTGATAGTGGGAACCTAGCACTACGCAACAAATTATGGCGTAGCTAATTGCGCAGTCAATATATAGGTGGCGCAATCTGTGGCGTAGCGACTGCAAATTGTTGCTTATTTTACCAGCAAATCGTGATTGTCGTAGAGCCTGTCATTGCTTAACTTAATAGGCCTAAAGGCCCAGTCACACCGGGCTTGCGACCAGGTTACAACCTAGTTGCGACCGAAGTTTTTTGCAATCCTGGGCAAATCGTAGAAAGAGCGTGCGACTGGTCGCAGAGGTCGTGGGTCATCGCCACAGCAAAATCAGTCGCAGCAAAGTCGATGGTCATGTTCAAAACTTCTGACCTGCGATTCCAAATCGTAAGAGGTTGCAGGCAGGTCTTACATGGTCGTACCACCAGTCGTGTATGCTCGCACCACCAGTCGTGGATGATCGCGGGTCCCACAGTCGCACGATTAGTCGTGCAACTGGCTGTAGATATACACGACTGATCGTGCGAGTGGTCGCAGGTATACACGATTGCTCGTACGATCAATCGTGGGTACCTGGGACTAGTCGCACGATTACCTACGACTGATTTTGCGATCAATCTTTTCCAATTGCTTGTGATCTCACCACCAAGCGTGCCACCAATCTTACGTACCAGTCCTAAGAGCAAGCACAGCATACGACCGCTATGCGGAGATCGTCGCAAACATTGGCGATTGGTCGTATCTCTGCCAAATCGCACCATCGCACGATCCAGAAATCGTACGATCCGGTGTGACTGGGCCTTAAGCTGATTAATGACACTCAGAGCCTTGTGGTTGAAGTAAACGAATTGCTTTTACTTAAGGCCCAGTCACACCAGATCAACCAGTTGCACGACTAATCGTGCGACTGTGGGACCCGCTACCATCCACGAATTGTGGTGCGAGCATGCACGATTGGTGGTACGACCATGTAAGACCTGTCTGCAACCTCTTACGATTTGGAATCGCAGGTCAGAAGTTTGAACATGACCAACGACCTTGCTGCGACTGATTTTGCTGTTGCGATGACCCACGACCTCTGCGACCAGTCGCACGCTCTATGTACGATTTGCAAGCCCGGTGTGACTGGGCCTTTACCAGTGACATAATTTGTTAAGTTGCCGGACGATTTCGCGGATAGTCGGACAAGAACATTTTCAAAATGGTGATTAAACAACGATTTCGTGAAAGAAAATGGCGCAGCTGCGCAACTTTTTGTTGCGTAAGCCTAACGCCACTTTTGAAATGGCGCAAACTACGTAAGATACCGACCCCCACCCTCCTCCCCACAGTTTTTCATTTGCGTCCTTTTTAGACATTTCCGTTAAAAAAAATTGCAAGTCAATTTTGTTTAAATAAAACAAAAATGAAGGAATCATTTGAACATTCAACGAATGTTGAAAAAAGTTCATTTGTAAGTTGAAACTAAAAATATAGCAAAGTGGTTGAAACTGCTAGGAAACTGTTAAATCATGTCAATGAATACGACTGACAACAGTATCAATTAAACAAGTTTTTGCCTGCATGATGGTTATAAATTCGGTAAATTTAAGAAGATGTTAGAGATGATTTTAAGAAGATGATTTTTAACATAATGGTATCCCTTTACTTTTATATTGAAGCTGCGCAATGTTTCACATGCTGTGAACAAGCTGTGGATTGTCTGCACAGCGTAAAAAGGGGGAGGGGGAATAAACACAAGTGGGGCTCTTCTTAATGCAACGTAATCCTATAAACAGAGCTATTAATTTTCTTCAAGTAGGGTTTTTTAAGCCCACTTCGTGGGTTGATTGCACACATTGCACCTGCGCCTATAGAGTGCAACACCGATTGCCAAATTGACCCGAAGTGTTTGGTAGCACCGCTACAGTGTGATACTTAGGCAGGGGTTCTCCGGCGAGTATATCTCAAGTATACTTGAATTAACGAGACCAAAAAAAGGCTACAGCACTCTGAGAGTGCCGATTGAAAATAAACTTACAAACTTTACATGAAAAGATGACAGACAAAAAATCAATGACGATAATAAATTAATGGATGCCACATCAAACACTTTACACAGTGTGTCTAAAACAAAATGCAAACAAAATATAACGGAAAAGCCACACAGAGAATGTGTATTCCCAACATAGAAAATATAGGTATGGTTCTAAAGGAACATCTTTCCACTTTAAATGGATCGTATACGTTTGGTAATTGGAACCCACTGTTTGTTTCAATTCTATATAGTTATAGATAATACCATAAAACTAACCTGGTAGCGATTTTGAGACATTGCCGAAAATCAATGCCGAGTGGTTATGTCCACGCAGGAAGAATAATCTGCATTGGAATACACAATTTGAGAAATGTCACTGCAGTATTACGCTTCTCAGATTCAAATTGTTCGAGATAAAAAGTGATATCTTCGTCCATAACCGCAGTACTTCAGAGTGAACACTTTCTAAAAATGCATTATACTATCCAAAGCTGCTGTACTTCTTACCAAGTAAGTTTTTATTGCCAAACGCTTGGAGTAATTACCAAACGTATACGATTCCTTTAAAATGAGACATCAAACGTCCAAATCTGAATTTTTTAAGAGACGTCTAATTGACCATGGGACCAAGTTTTACGATTTTGTTTGGAGGAGCAAGTGTTGCAATGTGGATGAGCTGTTGGTGATTAGCAGCTAAACGCACGTGTCCAATTCCTAAACATCAATGTTCAATAGCTAAACAATACCCACCCTCGTGCTCAACATGTTTAGCATGTAACGGGGTTTACAACCGACAAAACTTTTGTTTTCTCGTGGTTTACTGGTTTGTGAAGTGTCGGCCAGGCATAGGCGTGGATTTCCGGGGAGATCGGGGGTTGTAATCTCGATTATCCGCATTACGTTTGACTAGGAATAACACGTAGGGATATTTGGCTTTTTCGCAAATTTTGCGAAAAAGCCTTTGTTTTTGTTCTGATTTTTTTTTTCTTTTTTTTTTCTTTTTTTTTCTTTTAGTAACCTAAACCCCATAGACTTTGTACACGTTTTTTTGCACAAGTACTTTTACCAGAGAACAAAGTCGTATTTCCATAAAACTTAACCCAGGTGAAGACCCTATAGTAAGCTCGTGCCTAGCAGATATACGTCATGATGACGTCATCAGGGGTCACGTGACGTCATCTTAAAGGTGCAATTGATTTAATCTTTGAAAATCAATAACAAATCAACCGCAAAAGACCGAAACTTGATTTTTGTGGCAATAGATAGAATGACCCAGGATCTTCATTTCATCTCGTGTGCGTGAAGTCACGTGACCCTTCCTTCCGGTCCAAACCGGAAGTGCCTTATAATTTAAAACTGAAAAATGATATGAGCTTACTTTCAACGATATTAGTGTCTGGCTAGAATAAAATTTTCAAAAAAATTACCGCCGACGTCATAAAACGTTATAGCGCCCTCTAGCGGCAGGTTGAAAAATGATTAAAATGAATAATCTGTTGATGTGTCTGGCATAGTTGCTGAAAGCACTTTATTAGTGGTGTATATAATCAGCTTCGTGCTAAGAACATATTGAGAAAGAGAAATATTGATGACGTCACCAAACCGGAAGTTACAATGAAAAGACCTTTAAACCTTAACAATCGCTTAAAAAACAACCGCGATAGATATAATACAGATGTTTGCTTGAAATAGCTAAGTTTGAAAATCAATATAAAACCAACTGTAAGAGATCTGATTTATATTTTTAAGGGAATTGATAGATTAATCCATGGTCTTCATAATTTGTAGTACATGCAAAAAGACCTGACCCTTCCTTCCGGTCCAAACCGGAAGTGCCTTATTATTTAAAGTTTTCATTGATTTTAAATTGTTTTTATGGTATAAAAGTTCAATTTTTGAAAAATTTAATCTAAAAAATTGCCAATGCGAAAAAGCCCTATGTTCTGTTCCTTGAACAGACGTAGTTCTAGTTCTCATTTTGTGTTTCTCGTTTCTAATTTTCGGGTTGTAATCCCGATTATCCGGATTACATTTGACTAAGAATAACACGTATAGGGATATTTCTCATTTTGTGTTTCTCATTTCTCATTTTCGGGTTGTAATCCCGATTATCTGGATTACATTTGACTAAGAATAACACGTAGGGATATTTCTCATTTTGTGTTTCTCATTTCTCATTTTCGGGTTGTAATCCCGATTATCTGGATTACATTTGACTAAGAATAACACGTAGGGACATTTCTCATTTTGTGTTTCTCATTTCTCATTTTCGGGTTGTAATCCCGATTATCTGGATTACATTTGACTAAGAATAACACGTATGGATATTTCTCATTTTGTGTTTCTTATTTCTCATTTTCGGGTTGTAATCCCGAGAAAATTTGACTAAGAATAACACGTAGGGATATTTCTCATTTTGGGTTTCTCGTTTCTCATTTTCGGGTTGTAATCCCGATTATCCGGATTACATTTGACTAAGAATAACACGTAGGGATATTTCTCATTTTGGGTTTCTCATTTCTCATTTTCGGGTTGTAATCCCGATTATCCGGATTACATTTGACTAAGAATAACACGTAAGAATATTTCTCATTTTGGGTTTCTCATTTCTCATTTTCGGGTTGTAATCCTGATTATCCGGATTACATTTGACTAAATATAACACGTAGGGATATTCCTCATTCTTAGTCAAATATTTCTTATTCTTAGTCAAATATTGGGGATTACATGCCCCCCATCTCCCCAGAAATCTACGCTTATTAAGCCAGGCATATATCCAAACATAACCAAGTAGGCTACCGTTGTTACACTGCCTAAAATTGAACACTTTTGATATTTCATTTTAAATAGGAAATCTTTTTAGACACACTGTATACAAAAAGCGCTTATTAAATAATATTTGATATAAACATTTATTAAAAATAAAGCATGAGCGACCTGGCACTTCCAAGTGTTTTCTTAGTGATTTCATGAACAAAAAAAGTGTATTGTCTAATAATACAATAATGTATTGTAATAGCTGGGGTGCTGAATTGCGAAAGACGCAGCTACACCGCCCGCCTGTGGTCTCTAGTCGATGATACGGTAGAGGCGCCTCGGGCTGCCGGCCATACGACACATATCAAACCACGCAGCACAGCCATAGATCGTACAGTGTCAATTGTTGCGGAGAGAGAAAAACCTGAGGAAAACCTGAGAAAAACCTACGTGACACAGAAGAGATTCAACGAACAACTCTACTCACATTATGGTCTGAGCCGGGTATCTAACCTGGGCCACATTGATGAGAGGCGGCCGTTTGTACACGCTTGTCACCCATGCCACGCATTATCTCCCCAAAGCGCATGGGCACTGTATATAGCTCACAAGCATGAAGAAACCTGCAGAGAGAAGACAATGATAAGAAACATAATAGTAGGGCAGATAGGGAAATATTTTGGAGAATTGTGCCTTTGATGATCCAAGCATGAGATTTGCCACACAGAGTACAATTATGCCATTATAGAAAGATGTTTGGCTATAGCGCCTTCGTAGATTTATCCTTTGCAGAAAATATAGGTAGAATAACAAGTAAATATTTTCAGAATAGCTGTCGTTGCTTATTCTGTTATTCTGCTAAGAAAAAAATCTGCTATGGCCTATATATAGCCAAGTATGTTTCTCGTGAAACTGTGTTTGCCAAATTCCATAACCGGCACAATTCCATAAACTATATGCCGTAATAATAACCAGTTCGCGCCGGGATTATTTTAACATCACCGAGCCGAGGGGCGGAATTATTTTTAACGAAACTCGATCCAAAGCAGGTTCAGGCTGATAGTGCCGGGAAGCACACCCACGCATATCCGGCCTTGCTCGCTGCTGACAGACATTTCCAAACTTGAACTTGGCGTGTTTATGCGTCATCCGTTTTAAATTTGGGGAAAACTTTGCGTTTATATACGTCATCCGGCGCGAACTGGTTGTCGGGAGCATAATATTCTAGGAAAATCCAACGGAATCAGGTAGGGACTGTAAACAAAACCAGCCAACATAAAGACCAGGCCAGAAATTGAACCCAGGCCACATGGAAGCCGGTGAAAGTAACCCCTCAGGGTGCTTTTTCAATTCAAAAAATCGTTGGAAAACCGACAGATATTGCTTGAAATCGGAAACAATGAAAACAACAAAACTACAGTTTCCCGAGGAAGGAAGTGCAAATCTTAGGAAGGATTCGAACGGTCGTCGTAGCGATAAAAGGCGAGGATGGCTCCCTAACAGCACAATTCATACTTGTCATAGATGATAAGATCGAATAGTAAAACCCTTCCTCCTCAGTCTCCTGACGACGGGCAGAGCATACTGTCCGAAACGTTGAGTTTCATCCGGTAAACCACACAACTCACAAAAGAGATTTACCATAGTGCTACCGCAAGCAACTTATCTTATTTGCATTTTTACGGTGCAAATCTTCAAATCTCATCAACATTTACTCTAATTCTTTAAATATTTTGAAGCCTAAAATGTACTTTTGCTCGAGAGCCTGCAAAACTCAGGGAAAGAACAAATGTAATAAAAACGATTTTGTAAAGGCAGGATACACCATTTGCAGATATTGAACATGTTTACTACCAAATCATTAAGGAATATCTTACTTATTTGAAAGTAAATATTTATTGTAGACATTCAGCAAAATGATTGGGCTAGATATCATATAATTGTTCCGAAAAATATAATTTTACAAAATAAAACGGACGTCGGTCGTGAAAACAAAACAAGAACAACATAAGAACCACTGCCCGACGACGGTTGAAAACGAACGCCGTTTTTCTTGCTTTTCTCAGCATTCATGATTGTGAAACTTCGGACAGGTCAGTTAAACTATATTTACTACAAAATACCCCCCCCCCCCAATTCATGATAATTCAAGCAATTACCAATGGTTTATTCTAACTTTAAATGCAGGAAAATGAAATGTAAACCAATCAAGCAATCAACACATTTTGTCTGGTTAGATTAGAGTACAATGACACCTCAAAAGTGAACAACGTAATTTGCCTGTTAATAAGCGAGGCTTCTCACGTCAAAATGAAACGTTACAAGTATGCCAGTAGTCACATGTGTTATAATTGCAACGATAACAAGCGAAGCCGTTACAACAACACGCAAATAGTCATCCTATTTTTCCTCTTGAAATAAAACAACTTCGACGGTACACATTCTTGCAGGATATTAAAAGAAGGTATTTCGGCAACAGCTCAGACGAATTTGATCTGTAATGACGAATATTCCAGAGAAAATGGTTAAATAATAGAGTGAACAAACGTTTAAGTTGAATTGGTTTAGCAAAAGAGTGTGAATTGTTTTCTCGGACAAAATAGTTGGTGAATTTGAATGAAAAGTGTTTATAAATAGCTGGGAAAACCTATAATAGATTTACAGTCCAAGTCGCAGAGGATGGAGCTACAGGCGAGAAATGTAGCACTGAACCAACCCTAGGAAGGGGCGGTTTCTTATTAAAATAGAAGCCGTGTTAGCACAGGGGATAAGGGAAACAGTCACTTGGGAAAACAAATGAAAAGCGAAGGGAGAGGTGATGGCAGCACCCGAGTCTGTATTAAGGCGCTTTGCAAAAGATCTGAGCATGCATTATGAATAAGATCACATAAGGTTCAGTGTTTAGTTCCGTATAACATGCTGTTGCACTTAATTAATTCGGATGTCAGATGTCTGGGATATCTTCCAGGTAGAATACACCATTGGTAATTGCTTGAATTATCATGAATGTGTAGATATTTTTGACGGTTGTGTTCTACAGTCAATATCTCGTTCGAAGTTTTACAATCATGGATGCCAAGGAAAGCAAGTAAAACGACGTTTGTTTTTAAACGTTGTTTTAAGTGTTGTTCTTTCCGTCCGGCGATCGTGAATTTGTTTTAATAAAATTAAATTTTTCGGAGCAATTATATAATTATTCATTAAGACATGTCTTATTAATTTGGTAGTAAACATTATATCTTTAAAACTATACTATTTGATAGAAAACAAAGTGTACATTTACGTACAATGGAAAAAAATTCATACACACTGATAAAGTACGATAACATATTAGGAGAAAATTGTCAGAAGCGTGCATGCACATGTACGTTTGTTTATGGTGTAAATCGAGGAGTTTCTTTTGTTCCTCTCGAAAATTTCTTTTGTTTGTACTCTAACTTTTTCCGACGGCTCTCATTGGTTTTGTACACGAATCTCAATCGAGGTCGTCCTCGATTCTAACCCTAACCCCAATTCACCTTCGTGTCGCCAGGTATGTGTCCTACACCATAAACAAACGCAGGGTTTTATTGTGGAGGGCGTGTGGGCGCACGATCCGTTTTTTTAAATAGAATATACAACATCCATTAATATCCAAAAACAAAGGTATTATGAAATACCTTACTGGACCGTTGGTGAATGACAGTCTAAAACATCCCGTAAAATTATGGAACATGTGCCGTCATTTTCAAGAAAAGTGGTATTTCTATATCAATTTCCAACTTTGAAATACTACCCCAATTTACAATACAGTTAGTCATTTTGTTAGCAACGTATATGAACGGGTGCAAGCCAGCTAGACTGGTTTCCTGCAGTGGTACAATTCCCCAACGTTTCAAACACAAACCTTCGAACAAGTCAGTGTAAATAGGCACTTGGGGAGACAAATTAGCGTAGGTTTTAAGGTAATAAGGAGACAGTGGCACTTAGGGAGACATTTCAGTGTCTCCCTAAGTGTCTAGCTACCCTAAAAATATATATATTTGGGAGTTATTTTTGTCCTAGCATAAATCTCGAAGATCTTAGAGAAAAGGGTTATAGGGTAAACAAGTTAGGACTGCTTTAAGTTTGTGTACTTCTCTATAGGATTGTCTCCCCAAGTGCCTATTTGGAGGTATTTCGACAAGAAGACATCGACGCACTAGAAAGTTCATTTTGCACGAAAGTCACGAAACCCCCAAAATGATTGAGTATTTCTAATACCGAACGATGAGCCTACGTATCTCAAACCCATCTCGACTCCGGAAATTCCGGACAGACAGATACCATCGTAATTACCCCGGCCGGGCAGTCCGCTTCAAACTCCCCGGACCTGCCTCGTTGGCCGTCCGCGCACGCAGGCCGAGATGGCCATTAACTCCTATTCGATATGTCTTCGCCCGTGTTTAGACATTATTAATTCGTTGTTGTTGTTGCTGAACAAGCAGTAGATTTGATCTGCCTTCGTCTCTAAAGCTCGGTCTCTAATGAAAGATTCTTCCATGGACATGTTCGAGTCCCTGGCAGGTTGAACTGGAACGTGGATTGAACTATTGATGTCACCTCTTCCACTTTCGTTGTCCGGTTATTTTGGCACCATGCTCGACGATGATTTTACAACAGTTTGCAGACTTGTAATAACTCGACTTGACTCGGACTCGAATCACGAACATTGGCGACTCGACTCGATTCCCGACGGGTAAATGACTCAACTTGACTGCGAGCCAAAATAACTCGACTCGACTCGGTCCCTCATCAGAATGACTCGACTCGACTAAAGGCTATAATAAGAATGAGTCCCAAAAATAAAAGCGAGTGTTTGCAATGGCTTAATATGCCAGTGCGGGTTTATGTTCACGTTTTATGTTCGCCAATACATTTGTACATATATGTGATGCGATCTGTGAAAACCCGTCGGATGTCGCAAAGTTGCAAGTCCCATAACCCCCCCCCCCCCCCCCCCCCCAAAAAAAAAAAAAAAATAATAATAATAATAAAATAAAAAAATATATATATTATTATATATTGTTTTGGTAATTGATTTTTCATTGCTATTCTGGTACCCTATCGTTAAACGCTGTTTTCTCAGAACTTCGCATCGCCAATAATCGACGTTCATTTTAACGTAACTTTTGATGTAGAGGTCCTACAGACCTGATTGAAAAAGCATTAGAAAGAGGATGATCTCAAGTTTAAGATGATGTAAAGAACTCATTTTTGTATTTTGCCACCATGTGGCGGGTGTTCACAGATCGCATCACATATGTATACAGCGGCTTTCTGTCTTTCTTCCTTCGCGTGTCGCGAATTCCCACATTGTGGTTCTGGATAGCATGTAATGCTAAATGCTAATCTGGGCTCAACTTGTGACAAGTAAGTTGCTCTCAGACCTAAAGTCAAAACCACGTATGGCGATCAGGTGCCACCTCATTTTTATTCTCATAAAGAGTAAAATGTGGTGTTAACATGAATCTTAAAGGGGTCGTATACGTTTGGTAATTAGAACCCACCATAAAACTAACCTGTACAAATTTCATTTCAAAAGGTGGTAGCGATTTTGAGATATTGCCGAAAACCTGGAGCGGTTATGTCCGCGCAGGAAGAATAATCTGCATTGGAATACACAATATGAGAAACGTCACTGCATGCAGTAACGCTTCTCATTTTTTGGGGGGATAAAAGGTGATATCTTTTCCCATAACCGCAGTACTTTGAAGTGAAAAGTTTCTAAAAATGCATTATACAATCCAAAGCTGCTGTACTTCTTACCAAGTAAGTTTTTATTGCCATTAATTTTTGGAGTAATTACCAAACGTATACGATCCCTTTAATGTATTGTGTTGTGTTCAAATATTTGTGACTCGAATTGACTCGAGCTAAACACTAACGACTTGACTTGATTCGACTCGACTACACACTATGACGCGACTATTATACACAACTCCACCTTTTTGACCGACTCGGCTCGACCCGAGTCACTTCTTCAAAATGACTTGACTCGATTCGAGTCACAAAAATCAGTGACTCGTTGCAACTCTGACATTTAGCTTTTCCTGTAATTTTCAAAAATGGATAGATTTGAGGATTCGTTCGTGTTAGAGTTGAGAACAAAATGTTGTTCTGCATGGTAGTCTGGTTCACTAAACCTAGTTTGGACGAAACAGAGCAGTTTACAGACGTCGGGGATTATCAGGTTAGGGAGCTAGACTAGCTGGTTTGCACCCATTCGAGGATGTAATCGTATTGCACAGAAAACTAGGACTAACTAGTTTTGTAAACTTTGGGGCTTTATTTGAAACTATAGTCAGGTTTTTTCAACGATGCACGTCGGCCAATCATCGTTGAAAATTGATACAAAATGTGTGTCCTTCTTGTAAACCACAGCACAGGTGGCAGGATTTTATAGGACGCTTGAAACTTTTATTCGCTAAAAGGCAAGTAAGATATTTCGTAATAGTTCAGTAGTTTTGTTTTTAGATGTTTGCAAATGTTATACAATGACTTTAAAACTAAATAATAGGAAATTGCAGCGACTACACTAGCCCAACTATATTACAGAGTAAACGTTTCGTTAAAAGTAGGATACACCATTTGGAGATATCATTGGTAATTGTGGGGGGGTCTATTTGATCGTAAATATCATTAAACTGACTCGTCTGAAGTTTCACAATGGATGCCGAGAAAAAAACAAGACAAACGGCGTCAAGCAGTTGTTCTTGTTGTTCTTGGTTTTTTTGCGGAAAGATTTTTTATTTTCTTTTATCAAATTCATTTTTTTCCGGAACAATTACAGGATATCTTTAATTTAATTTCAAATTAGTAAGATGTTTCTTATAAAATAGGTATAGTAAATATTCTCGTTATCTGTAAATGGTGTAACCTACCTTTAAATTACACAATATCAACTGAACGAAAAGGACAGATTTCGTAGTTATAGTACCGTGGCTAAATTGCATTTCAGATAATTATTGTATTTATTCCCTAATTCCAAACAAAAAATAGACGCTAAAAAGAAGCTGAGACGCGCAATAGATTTACTCCGAATCAAACTAGGTTTTGTTTCTGAAGAAGATCTTGTTAAGATCGAAATATTAGGCCTTATTAACCTATTTGATTTGTATATTTAAGGTCATTCCAGCCAGTAAGCAGTTTGCAGGAGTTTTCATCTTTTTCTTATTTAGGTTAAGTAACGGTGGGTGGATGTGATCGATATAAGGCTGCGTCCGAATCTCTTGTTTCTGGCTATTGTCTATGTGTTCGCCCATTACAACTACGCGTGGGCAGGCTGGCGAAAGACGTAGCCGTAGCTCTCGAAAAGCCTGTTTCAGACTTCTAATCGATGACGTCATCTTCAGAAAGACACTGCGGGTGTGTGCAGATATTCCGAAGACGTCATCTCTTCGGTTGAACTCTGAAGTCCATTTTCTTAAATCCGTACGCTGAATGATTTAATTTCCCTGCCCACGATCGAACAACTTTAATGAGGTGACACAACGCTCATGCGCTATACGCAGGCGCTCGATAATCCACCAACCAATGAGGAACCCTGAAAATGCCCCTGTGTCAATGGCACTAATCTACGCATGCGCGGCGCGGCACGGCCTCGGTGGCTTCTCATTCTGATCGGCCCATCGTGGGTAGGGACGATCGATCGGCGTGAGATTTGGACCGTGTCCGTTTGCGGGGCGATGCTGGGGCCGTCGTAGCTTGTAGCCGGCCCAAGATGGATCACTGGCTAAAAGGCGAGACGCGGTATTTTGGCTTTCGGGCGCGCTCCAAATGGATCAAGTTCATTCTTCATTTATTGATTGGCGCCCTTTCTGCCCGAGCTTGCATCTAAACAAGTCACAACGGAATAACTCTACAACCACAAAGTGCACCGATGGGTCTGCGCTGGCAAAACTAAGGTCGTGGGTTCGAATCCCAACCGAAATTAATAATCAATGTTTCTTAATGGTTTTATAAAAAAAATTATATGACAAAGCTTTATCATTTGTCTGAAAACTTATTATTCTTGTATTGGTCAACACAGCTAAACATTTAAATTAAATAATTTAGTTAAGAGGGCCTAATACTTCTTCAGAGACATAATGTCTGTGTACAAGAAACAAACATTTATAGGGCAACATATACAGCATGATGCACATCATGGTTAGCGGAAGAAACACAAAAGAAAAAGCATGTACAGAGTCCAGTGGAACAACAAGAGGAGGATTAGGCTGAGGGATTACAGGGAAAGGTCAGTGTGGGTAGGATCAAAGAAAGAACTAACAAAGAAGTATTAAAATTAAATAATCGTATGGCGTATTATTCACTCCCAACACCTTATCTCTCATCTTAACTTATGTGATGTATATAATGATATCGGCATATATATATATATATATATATAGAAAATGTGAAAATATTATATATATTTAAAAAAACGATTATTAAAAATCGGGTCAAAACTGTAATTCATGAATTCATACAAAGACAGTTTACCCATTCCTATTGGTCGAGAGCCCGTCGCGTGACCGGTTTTAAACGGAAAGTAAAACACCAGGGCCAGTTTTAAACACTTTTCCGATGTGCAGCAATTTGTCAAAGGGAAACTTAGGAGTGTCATACATATTCAAGTCATTCTACTTTTTTCTTTAATTGCTGTCTTGGGGTGTTATATAAATACGCTGCATTGAAAATGATGCGCTGTAAAAGGGGGGAAAACGTACAATTCGTAATGAGAATCGGGAAGTTGAGCGCGCGTGTTCCGATTGGCGCCTGTGGGCTTGACCGTGTAATAAGTATAGATTCTGCAGAATTGATTTTTTGGGACATTCTAGAGTCTGTCCTATGCCGTCATCCACGCGCTCTCTGACTCCCGACGGGGGAAGAAGTCAGCGAGTTCAATATTCGCTTAAAAGGCGACACCGTGCATGCATATATATCCTTCTATGGTGTTCTCTTAGTGCGCCCATCTCAATGACTGACTGGCATTATTTGGGGGAATTAGACTTGCTCTAGCCTGGCCTCGGTCGACAATCTAACTGCATTGGTCCCGGAGCGCCAGCCTACCTCTAAATGTAAAAGAGTGACTAGCTCACTCTAAACGAAAGTGAATCTCTTATGAAAACCACTCCAAACAGAGTGAAATTGAGTTTTTTTCAGCGTGAAAGCAACTCCGAAAAAGTACATTTTCACTCTTTCTAGCAGCCATTATGGAGGACAACTCGAAGGGGTTTTCACTCTTGTTGGGGTTGTTTCCAATCTGAAAACGTTTATTTCACTCATTTTGAAGTGGTTGTTATAAGAGACATCCATGGATGCAGAACAGTAAATATATAGGACCAAAATTGCCTACGGTGGTCAAATCACGATTTGCATAGCTTTAAATCGGAGCATTTTGTAGGTTATGAAGTTCTAGGTTTGATTATAAAAAATTATACACAAAAGAAGGGTGGACGCCAGACGGTGCACATGACTGCCAGCTTGCATCTCTGTAACATTTTGACTGAAACTCTTTCCTAAAAGTGTTATATTTTGCAATGAAGGGTATATAGGCATTGGGTTTTATCTGCAAAATTGGGCTTCTGGAACATTTTTACAGGTGGCCATCTTTGGCTGGAACCTTCTCCCAAAAGTAATTGGTTAACAGTACAAACACACACAAAACTGAAAAAGAAATTAAAAGACGAGAAATCAGGTTAATTGTGTGTCTCCAAAAACGCGTTGGAAAGTTGCTGGTATTTCCCGGAATCTCGGCATTATGCGTATTTATATCATGGGCTATATGGCAGGCTATTTACTGGTTTGCAACATATCTCTCGTCGGGTGCCCGGCAGAATGCCATATGAGCGTTCTAGCGGGAAAATCACTTTCATGAAAATTTTTATTGAAAGGCTTCATGATCCCCCACACGAATATGAATTCGGTTTTCTCACAGTCTCACGTACCATAAATCGTACGATCCTAAAATTTGTCACAAGTCCTAATAACAAATTTTGGGAGCCAAATAGTGTTAAATTCCGACGGAAATTTCATTATAGGCAGCTTGTTTGCATATGCCATTTTGCTGGAAACCTTTAGGTGACTACGCGTTTGGGCATAAGGGCATACGCCTTTATGCCGGGCACACAACGATATTTTCCCGAACTGACAGACTGTCATAATTTGGGTATTAGACTTGTCTAAGCCTCACCTTTGCTCACAAATTTGACCCAGATGAACACGCTGTCCTATAAGAGTTGGCTTGGAGCAGCTTCACAAGTTCGAGGCTTGACTAGAGTTTTGTTAATTGCAGGGCACCTTAAAGATTCCCGCAACGTTTGGAATTACGAGTTAAAAAGACAAATAATTTAAAACATTTTTCATTCAAATTCACCAACTCTCACATTCACACGCTTTTACCTAACCAATTTAGTCATTTACCATAATTTTTAATTTTTGTCCACTCTATTTAAATATTTCTGGGAGAATATTTTGTACTCATTACATATCAAATGTGACCCAGCACGAGTAAATGAGACACTTTGCGGCAAAAATGAAAATTTAGATTTTGATTTAATCATTTAAAACTAAACAAGCTTTAAATGATAAAATCAAAATCTCAATTTTCATTTTTGCCTCGAAGTGTCTCATTTACTCGTGCTTGGTCACAAATTCGTCTAAGCTAATTTATTTAGCATAAGTTTAAAACTGACTGATATCAGACGAATTCGATCTCTGAATGCTGCCTGTCCACAATAGCTAAGACGAATTTGATCTGTAACGACGAATATTCCCGAGACAATGTTTAAATAGAGTGACCACAATTTGAAATGAAATGGTAAACGAATATTAACTTGGTATGGCAAAAGCGTGTATACATATTTTTTTCTCGAACAAAATTTAATGCAAGAGTTAGCGAATTTGAAGGAAAACATGTTTTTAAAAAGCCAGGGAAACCTAAACATTATGCGATTGGAGATCAGCTGTTAAATATTGGACTCTGTACTCATTTCCAGGTCAAAAATGACATTTTCGAGGTCATTTTGACTCCCAAAAGTGTCGTATTTGAGCTGCAAACGGGTAAAGAATAAATAGACACAGCAATTGTTAGATTGTGTTGGACCATTATAGGGAGAATGGCCTACTTTTATGCTTGTACATTATGTTGCGGATGTTGTCAGCGGTTTGTATAAGCGTTCCATCTGCTGTTCCACCTGCTGCTCACCTGCTGCTCGATATGGGGTGATACGTGCTGCAGAGTACATTTTGAATACTAACATAATAAACTCATTCTGCAAGCCGTGTGAGTTTTCAACCAATGAAATGGTCACAGACGAGACTTCACAGGAGTCCAAATCTAACGTGACACCGAAAAAGCGTTTAAAACCCGCTGGCCCATGTTTTATCGGACGTGTAAACATACCCACGTGTCGGACTCTCGACCAATGGGAATGGCTAAACTGCCTCGGGTACTAATAAATATGGAATAATCGGATATTATTTAAAGGTGAGATACACCATTTGCAGATATCGAAAACTGTACTACCGAATTATTAGGAAATATCTTACTTGATTTGAAAGTAAATCATGATTGTAGGCATCCAGCAAAAGGATTGCTCTAGATATCCTGTAATTGTTCCGAAAAATTGAATTTTCTAAAAACAAATTCACGATCGCCGGACGGCGATCGCGAAAAAACCCAAAGATAACATAAGAATAACTGCTCGACGCCAATTGAAAACAATCGCTGTTTTTCGTGCTTTTCTCGGCATCCATGGTTGTAAAACTTCGGACAGGTCAGTTAAACAATATTTACTATAAGATACAACACCCCCCCCCCCCCCCCCCAAATATACCCACTCTTGATAATTCAAGTAATTACCAATTGTGTATCCTACCTTTAATTTATATTTCTATTATTGTTGTTAATGTCTTCAGATTATACATTTCAATTCGAATATCTCAGCGTTTTCACTCTAAGGATAGTACGTGGATAGGACCTCAATTCAACTAGCAATATGAGAAATACAGGAATGGCATACATTGCCACATCCGATCCGATTGTTGTATGATAATCATATGCAATAGTAGCGTGTATTTTATTTTTGGCACAAAAGTAATTAGCTATGGTGTTTCGTAACCTCGTTTTCGTAAAAACATATACGAAATGGATATAGTGGCTTTCGTCCACGAATGTGTCACACAATATCACCACCATTTCATTGCAAAATGCGTGGATAAGAGGAACATATAGGGCCTAAAAATAGTTCTTCAATCCGCAATGGCGATTTGGCGAAATCAATGCGTATGAATGTGTTCTAATTACCATACCACATGTTTGCATTTTCGAGGCATCATTATACCGAAAAATAACGGAAGGAATGTGTATATGCATTATTTAGGTGTTTGAAAGATAGGATACACCATTGGTAATTGTTTAAAATATCTGAAAATGTCTGAAATGTTAAATATGAGAAACAGACCTTTGAAGTTGGAGATTTGTAAAAACAAATGCTTTGATGAAGTTTCAGTCTGAAACTTTTACAGAACAGTTGAAACATAAATAGCCCCACAAAAAAGGTAAAATCCCAAAATCACTGAGAGGCAATCCACATAATTTTCCGGCTGTTCCTCCATTCATAGCTCAGCCCAATTCCGCTTGGTTTTGACATACCATGTCACATTTTTCATTCAAAATAACCAACTTTCACATTCAGTTTTGTCCGAGAACAAATTTCACACCTTTTACCAAACCAATATTGTTAGTCATTAATTTCAATAGCGTTTGGTCATCCTTTTTTAACCCTGGGTCGGAAATATTCGTTATTACAGATCAAATCCAGATCGAGATTGAATTCGTCGTATATCAATCAATTTCAAACGTATACAATTATTACTCAAATGTGTGCTCGGCTAAATTATACATCAGACTAATTTATTTAACATAAGTTTGAAATTTACTGATATAAGACGAATTCAAAACTCCGAATGCTGTCTTTTAGAAACAGCTTAGACGAATTTGATTTGTAATGACGATTATTCCCGAGACGATGTTTAAATAGAGTGATCTAAATTTGAAATATAATGGTAAATGACTAAATTGGTTTGGTTATAAAATCTATACGTAGCATGCAGAATCGTGTTTCTGCCAACCGAGTTTGTTTTCAAGAGTTTTTGAAGTGGTTAAACTTCGCTTAGAAAAAAAAGGATTTACCACAATTTCAAAGGAAAACAAATTAAAAAGCGTATACTGGAAACATGTTTCAGTTTGAATTGGCTGATGTATTACATTGCACTTTAATTAATTTCAAAGATGGCGGCAACCTTTTTTCCCTATTCTGATTTATTTCCGCTATATAGTCGTCACTGCGATAATTCGTCATCCCTTTGTGCAGATAGTACATTATTAATTGTGGACAGTTATTAATACGCCACTATCGTGATCGCTCGCACGTACATACGTACGTATACACAGGATGCGCGATGGCTATCATTTCGCTCGACGCCGGATATCCCTCCTGAAGCCAATCAAGAAGGCCGTCTCTTGACGGAGCGCCAAAAGCCATACTGTAACGGCTCCTGATTGCACCTCGTCCGCGCTACTGCCGCGCGCATCTGCTCTCTCTCTGGGGAACCAATCAATTTGCCGGGATCTGAGCAGACGATACGCGGACAAAGTGGTCCCAATGGTGGGCGGAAGGGTATAAAATTCCCGCTCCGTATGGGAAACTTTCATTTCAAGTGCAGTGAAACGCGAGGAAAGTACGAAACTGCTTACAGCCGAAGACACAGCTGGGGATATCTTCTGAAAGGTAGGCTTATTATTTGTTCTACAATTGAAAATTGTTATGTTTTTCCTGTAACTATTTATTTGCCAGCTTTCTTTATGATTACAAGCCACAAGTTTTCCTCACAATTTGCAGCTGCTAAAAATTAAATTGTGTGTGTATTAACCAGTAGGGGATCAGCTCCCTGATTTCTACAGCTGTTCTGTTCTTATAAATAGCACAATGGTTCGTATGAATACAACTAGCAAATGCTACGAAGTACAAGCAAAAGTAGAACTTAAGTATTTATACTTCAGCAAATGCTTCAATTCGTATTAATAAAATAAAGTTGTACTGTTTAGCATTTACTGGCTGAAATAGTAGTAAATGCTTCTTACTTGCACAGCCGAATGCTTTATAAGAATAGTCTCTATTGTGTGTACGTACAGCCACAAACGCATGCACTCATACGCTGGGTGTTTAACAGAAATCGGAACCTCAAGTTGCTGCTTCGCAGTCATGCTGCCCTTAATATCCCCAGAATGTTGCAAGAAATGATCGGCCTTCTAAGTCTTATTTCTTATAACGAACCTATAGTACAACTGCTTGTATTTTGATCCTAGACACTCCATCTTCATACCTTTTCGTGCCTAACCACATAATGCTCCTATTTTGCATACTACTAGCATTTGCTTCTCTTTTCAAAGTAGCCCCGACCTAACCTTTGAAAATGACGAGTAAATACTGCAAATCTGGAGCATTATCTCTTTTTTATTCCTACCAAAAAGAGCAAATACTGATATTCTAGCAAATGCTCGAAAGTAAAAAGTAAATAATGTTAGTCTTTAGCAAATATTTTTCAGTAAAACCTTTTTTCTTCATTTGTATTTATACATTAGTGCTAGTAAAAGCTTAAAAATGTGTAGTAAAAGCAAATGCCGCAACCCATTTTTTCGACTGGAAAGGGTTTTAAAAATCGTAGTAAGTTTAGACAAATTATCGACACTCAATTCAACCGATGAATTATAGACACTCATTTCCACCGTTCGTTCGTGTAATAACGGTATCAAAGCGCTTCACGTTATTACCCTGGTCATTAGGCTCACGAAACATTTCAAATACCATGCATCTCAGCTCCCTGGGGAGTATACAGCTCGATGCAGCCATTTCGGCGCAAAGCAGCTAAATCAATCACAGTAACTATCTCTGCCCTCACAGGTGCCAATTTTACCCCTGGGTGAGAAGAAGCAATAGTGACAAAGTGCCTTGCCCGAGGGCACCATATAGTCCTAGGCCGGACTCGAACCCACAACTTGTAACTTTACTCGTTTTCTTGACAAACTTCAGTGTTAGAAAACGGAGAGTTATACGAGTTTTTCGTGCGTATCTTATATCTTAGGTGTAAGCCAGTCTGCACCCAAATACGTCACTTCCCCTAGCAACTGGATTGGACAGATCTGTTCGAATCATATATAGACTGCAAACCACATGTTACCAAACTCCAGAGGACGATTAGAGCATGGTCGAAATGTCGAGTGTACGGCCAATCAATCAAATGTATACTCCTCCACGATGCAAAATTTACAATCACAACTCGGAATCCGAGAAACGATATTTTCATTACGCACTGATCTCGAGTCAAGATTGGTAATATTTCCCTCGCGTCTTAATGTGAAATACACAGAACTCGCAACAGCAGGTATAGAAGGCAATAAACTAACGGAGACGTTCGAACGGAAGCCCATTTGTCATCGGGTTTCGTGCCCGGCAAATATTGGTGTATACACAGTGACCAAGTATATAGTGGAATAGCTGGGGGATTCGTGTACCGCCGATTCATAGTGTCTGGGCAGTTGTTTCTGTCATTTCTTCGGTGATTTAAGAGGGTAGGCAGTTTAGGGGAGGGTTGGAGGGGCGGAGTAGCTGAATGCAGTGAGACATTATTGAGCATGATTTAAAACCGGGCATATGGCATTTTGCTTGCAAAGTTAAACTTATGTGTGCTAGGTTGAAACAGTTCTGATTAAGTCATTCTGATTTCATGGAACCGTAACTATTGGGCTTAGTTCCTAATCGGCCATTTTGTCTTTTCCGTGCTATGCTTTCCTGTTATTACAGCTGCAAAAAAAGGGCTATAGTGTAGTGTCCTTTTTGTTACTGACTGGATAACATAATACCGATTGCCTAACTTGTCTCTTTGCTTGGTTGCAAACTGGCAAAGAGGGCTGGACAGTATAATATTGTGCAAGGAAAATTTTCAATCTTGCATTTGTAACTATGATGACACCGTCCAATCCAATGGCCCCTATAAAAAAAAAGTAGGCCTCAGAGGCCTCTACAACAACATGGATCACCTCTCGGCTAGGACTGTTTTTTTCCTGATCGAGAGTTATACTGTCCACGTTATGTGGGTACGTAGGTCTTTAATCACTCTTAAGGTAAAATAAGAATATACTGTCTGTATATCATTTTAGGTAACATTACACTCCTATTAAAACAAAATATATGGAAAATTCTACTCGATTTGAGTGAATCAGACAACCATACATGAACTATGAAGACCCGTCATACAAAAACCGGGTCTAAAATCCACATAAATGGAGCGCAGTTTTCCCGCGGGCATAAATAACACCAAAGATGACCGGAATTGACTGGCTTTAATCGTCGACCTGTGATCGGGAAAAAAACCAGCGTCGCCCCTTGTCTACTCTCTTATTTTAACATGACCTCGGAAAGCCCACACGCTTCTACCGCGTTATCAACTACCGAACGAGCGGACAAGAATCTTCGTTTACATAATGTATACATTCATCCCCATTGACTTTTCCAGAAAGGAGGTTATTCATAAGTCGGAATTTTTTTTTTAAATCGATTGTGTACACACGTCACGAATTGTACACGTCACGAAGAACAAAAAATGGAGTGAATTCGTACCATTGTAAAATCTTACTGCACTTTTGTTTGTTATCTCGAAAATTTGTGATCCTTATGATCGCAGACGAACTGAACAAGAAAGCCTCATTGCGCACGGTGACGTCTCCCTCCTGAACGAACAATATAATGGCAACAGATCTCGGTACAAATCCTGAAACGCACTGCTTGATATTTTGCAGATAAGTATTCAAAACGGCTGTAGTCCTAGCACATTAACATATTAAATCCTAGCACATTAGCACAATGTTGTTTAATCGAATAATTCCTATTGAGATTTTTTACCATTAAACCTATATGTTTCCCGGCTATTTTAAAACATTTTCCATTCAAATTCACCAACTCTCATATTCAATTTCGTCTAAGAATAACAAATTAACACCCTTTCAACAAACCAATTCAGTCATTGATCAATTCCATTTCAACTTTTAGTCACCCTTTTTCAACACTAGGTCGGGAATATTCGCCATTACAGATCAAATTCGTTTAAGATTTTGCTGAAAGGCAGTAATCAGAGATCGAATTCAATCAATTTCAAATTTATACTAATACCCCGTTCTCGCTTGAACGATTTTCTACGCGAATGCCGTGTGACTACCAAATCGCAAAGGGCGTACGGGAGCCGCACGGCAGTCTGTTGATGATTCGCACAGTACACTGTATAGGGTTATCGTGTGTGATTCGGATGGGTCGCATGCCCGCTTGCGAGTTTTTTTCAAATGTTACAAAAAATCCATACGGCTGTCGCTGTTCGCATAGTTCGCATTGGTCGCATTAGAGGTCGACGCCAAAAGGCCCTGCTTTTATTTGATTCGAGTGGATCGAACGGCGCTTGTACGGCGGTCGCACGACGCACGGCGCTCGGACTGATTGTACGGCAGTAATTTTACTGCATGCGCACAGGTCACACGCGAGTTGAACAAACGGCAGTCGCACCGAACTTGAACCGTTATCGGATGTTACGGGAGAAAAGATCGCACGAGAGTTGAACGGGAGTTGAACGGCAGTCGCACGGCAGTTGTACAAATAAGACTGCGCCAAAAATACCGGGAAATTCGTACGGAATTGGCACGGCTATACGATTAGTTTAGTCGCACAGCAGTTGTTCAAAAACAATGAGAACGGTTATTCAGTATATTAGTCAAGCACATTATTAGACTAATTTATCATAAGTTTTTCGAAATTGAATAATATAGGGCCCTAAGATGATTTCGATCTCTAAATGCTGCCTTTTTGGCAACAGCTTAGACGAGTTTGATCTGTAATGACAAATGTTCCCAAGACAGTGTTTAAATAGAGAGACCAACATTTGAATGTGAATGGTTTATGACTAAATTGGTTTGTTAAAAAATTGTGACTTTTCTCTCGGACAAAATTGAATGTGAGAGTTGGTGAAATTTGAATGAAAATGTTTTAAAATAGCAGGGAAAACCTATAGCATTATCACCTTCAGTCATAATAAAACATGTAGGCCTATCTTTATATTTAGAGTACTGGGAGGAAACGTTTGGAGAACCTTTCATTTTTCAACTTTGGAAACTGAGAAAAAACTATAACTTAGCGATATAACAAATAATAGCGATAATAAATAACCAATAATCGCTTAATCCTTCTATACAAACAGCATTGTGGTATGGGTAGAACAGTGTGCGAACATACATATACTTGAACGTTCTGAAACGATCTTTAAGAAAATTGACGTTCGTCTCGCCGACACACACATACTTAAGCCATTAAAACAAAACACACCCACCAACCTGCTATATACTCTAAGTGCCGAAAATACCACTATACTTTCGATTTGCCTTCATCTTGCATTTCTGTTTCAGCGGCCGGAAACCCTATCTGGTCAGTGGTGCTCGAGTTGTTATAAAAACGGTCTCTTTTACCTCCTATTTGACGGGACAGTGACAATTTCAAGACGGCTCGAATCTCGCATTACGGGCATTAATATCTGAATATCTGTGGTTTGGCATTTCTTCGATGCGTCATTGCCGTATTTAAGAGCCCGTCTTAAAGGTAGAATATTATCTTTTGCAGGTATCAAAAAAGTAACCAACCAAAATACTATTAAAAAAGCTACTTGTTGTAAAGATATTAATTTTTCTAAACTCCCTGTGAAATTAATCCATCTGGCATGTTTAAATTTTAAAGAAAATAATAAAAGAATGCCATTTCTAAATATGCGTGTCAGAGAAGCACCGTTGGAGATTTCCACAAAATAGTGCGCGCAAGTGGCCGAACGACGCGCAGCACGTTTGGCGCTACTATTGGTCGGTTTAGTGCGTGAATATGTGCGTGACACGCGATTAGCTGCAATCCGCTCGCTGAGAACGCGCCCTGAACGCAGATTGTAGTCGCAATTTAAACTGTTCTTCAAACGATTAAAATGCACAATTGACAAATGGTACATGATCCCTTTAAAGGAACATATTATATTCGCACTTGGTGCGCACTTGAGCCCGCCTACAGCCCGCTTCATGCTCGACGCAAAAGCAAACAATTTGTGAGGTCCCGGCAAATTTGCGCGCTGCAAATTCGCAAAAGTTTTCGGGGGAAGTAGGAACTGGGGCCAATTTTATAGAGCTGCCCCAGCACAAAATGTTGCTTAAGCACAAAAAAACTTGCTTGATAAAACAGGTTTAGGGCCAAAATGTTATGTGATCGTTATTCTAAGCTAGCAACAGCTAAATACCAATCACAAATAATATATAATACATAGAGTGTATATAATACATAGTGGCTGGTAAGATGGTTTTACTAAAGCAAGAATGTTTTGTGCTTAAGATATTGTTATGCTTAAGCAGCTCTATGAAACTGGCCCGGGCCTTTAGTATTTTACTACTGAAAGAAAGTGGGGTACGTCATGACGGAGCCAACGCCCTGAACGTCAAGCCAACTGTAATGAATAATAAATAGACAGCGGCGAACTAATATACGACTGGGTGCAGTACATGATGTTATGGGGAAATTCACTAGGGTTCGTGTGCCTAAGAAATATTTTTCAAAACTCAAACTCTGACAATTCTTTCGACCTAAAATGTTTAAGATCAATCTAATTTGTCTTCTCCAATTTTTGTCATTATACCCTAACCCTTTTACTGGAGACCTAAAATGTTATGGGGACACGAAAATGTCGTTACATAACTCGGTCAGATTGTTTTCAAACAAAAGAAAGTGTCCATAACTCGGTGTATGCCTACCTGACATTACAGGAACTATTTTGTTTAAGCGGATGAAGAACCCAGTATCTGATTTTACGTAACACTATTAGAGGCAGCGCCACAACATAATGTTACAATAGCAACAATTTGTCTTCACTTTTTAAAATGGATATAATTATATCGCGGATTTTTTAAAACTGTGCTCACAATCGAACCAACTTTCTATCTATGTCTTGCATATAATATCTGTACAATTAGGTGTAAAAATATCAGACATTACGACGATTTGACCCGTAATGAATGAACTGTTCCAATCCCTCAGTGACACAAACATCAATCTGGAATAAAGTAAACTGTGAATTTACGAAGTTGATGATTTTATGCATAATTGAAAAGCAGATTCAAGTCGCACATAAACATTTAAGATAGAGGGTTTAAGTTTATCTGTTCTTTGCGACTGCTTTGTGTGTATATTACCAGGTCCCTTTGTCAATGCATTTTAATTATGATTATAACACCTCACGATGAGTTGCGTAAAAAAAAGTCTTTAAAGGTATAGTATACGCCCTTATACGATCTAGTTATTTATTCTTCTGATATCTATGGATATGATGTGCGCGTTGAGCGTGGCGCGTAGCGTGTATTGTTCACAAGGACCAGCGCCACACGGGTCCAAACATTTCATGAAGGGGTGGTTTGAAAGAGAACATTCACCAATGTTGTATTTAATATTAAAACCAAGCAGAATATTATGTGTGAGGTGATATAACACAAATGTTAACTGCTTTATCTTGTAAAGTAGTACAATACCCCCCCCCCCCCCCCCCGTGATCCATGAAGCATATGCCATTTACTCTCGGCTTCGCCTTTCAATTTCGTCCAAAAATTGTTTTTACACGATTTTGCCAAACTAATTTATTAATTTATCAATCAATTTCAACGTTTGGTCATCCTTTTTAAACACCGGGTCAAGAATATTCGTCGTTACAGATCACATTCGGCACAGTCACACCGGGATTGCGACCAGGTTACGACCTAGCTGCGACTGAAAAATGTTGCAATCCTTGGCAAATCGTACAAAGAGCGTGCGACTGCATGGTCACAGAGGTCGTGGTTCATCGCCAAAGCAAAATCAGTCGCAGCAAGGTCGATGGTCATGTTCAAAACCTTTGACCTGCGATTCCAAATCGTAAGAGGTTGCAGACAGGTCTTACATGGTCGTACCACCAGTCGTGCATGCTCGCACCACCAGTCACGGATGATCGCGGGTCCCACAGTCGCACAGTCGCACGTTTAGTCGTGCAACTGCACGATCCAGAAATCGTACGATCCGATGTGTCTGGGCCTTTAGCTGTTGCCGAAAGGCTTGACTCAAAGCGCACATCAGACTAATTTGTTTAATATAAGTTATAACAATTGATTGACATAAGTCGAATTATGCTGCATTTCGGCACTTATACGAATTTAATGAGTAATGAAAACTTTAATCTGTAGGCCTAATGACGAATATTCCTGAGACAATGTTCAAATAGAGTGAACAAAATTTGAAATGTAATGGTATAAAGAATTAAATTGGTTTGGTAAAAGCTTCCTAGCGTATGAATTCGGACAAAATTAAATGTAATAGTTGGTAAATTTTAATGATTTTTTTCTAAATAGCCAGGAAAACCTATACTACTGAAATCTTCCCCGAGGTCTGTCACTAAAAAACATATTAAGCTATCAACAAATAATGAAACGTTAAAGACATCAAACAAAGACACGATATCCATAGAAATGAGAAACAACTTCCAAACTAAAAATCAACAGATTCCGCCCATTAAGCACTGACCTTCTAATCTTCGTTTGCCTAAGAAGCACATAGACTCTGAAGGTTCTCCTGCCGATGACATGAAATTTACAAATCTAATTGTGTTATTATTTTTTCTTGGATTATTGATGGACAGCCCCTACCCCCTGTGTCATAAAAGTGTGGAATAAGTCGGCCTAGTCTATATTCCATGGTGCGTCCACGATTGGACTTTTTAAAGCCGTTACGGATATACGTCAGCTCCGGAATAAGCCGGCGGCGTCCGGGGATTTTGTATTAATCCGGTTATGGACGGATGCTCCCGAGGTTAAGTAATCAATTTTAGGGGAATAAAGTGGACAATGAACAGACGAGACGACAGATGAGCGTGGAGACATTGACAACGAAGAAAATACAGACAGACAGGCAGACAGAAAGAGACGCAAAGATAGGTTGGGGAGAATTTATTTCAATTCATCATTTTGAAAATGGCTCTATAGTCCTATAGGCCGTTTTCCAAACCCCTGGCTTCGGCTCCATATCCGTTTTCAGCGTATTGCTCAACTACATGAATGAAGCCAGAAACGAAGATGAAGCTGGTGTTTAGAAAACGGTCATATTTTTGATACAAAAGAAAGCATGCCAGCTTTCTTTTGTCACTATAAAAATGTTCCCGTTTTCTCTGTTTTTATTGGATTTCTAATTCTTTCCAGGAGCAATGTCGACGATGATATCATATGGTTTGAGTTTGTTCATATATTGTTGTCATTCATTTCTCCTATCTTTGTTTTTTCTCGACAACCTTGCTGGTGTACCGGATTAACGTCTATCAATAATAAAACATAGCTAGGCAGACTGATGCACAATGTGATATAATTGTTCATTGGCTGATACAAGCATAACATTTGGCACAACGTCAGAGTATGTTATCGCAGATTTGGCCTTTGAACAAAATATAGGTAATAACATGCACACTCTAAAAACTGAAGTGTTAAAACCTAGCACTATCCAAGTGCTACATAAATTCAGCACTTTAAGTTTTAAGATAGTGCTATAAAAACACTTGGAGGCGTTCATTTCCAACACCATAATTGGTGCTATTCTAGCACTTCAAAGTGCTTTAATACACAAACATCTAAAACATCTAAAACATCTAAAACATAGGATATTTGTTTGGTTTTACCTCGATAAACGTATTGTTTTGTCTAAACTTTTGACATGGTTGTTGCTTCGAGGGATCAAGTAAAAAATAAAGGCTAATTTGAAGAGACATCCTTTTGAATTTGTCATTTCTCTGTTCAATAAAGTAAGTCTGCACAAGGACCTAACTATCTTAAATTTGTCCAAAAATTGGTCCTTGTGTCAACTAACTTCATGAAAAATCACTGCCCCCAACCACCCCGCCCTGCCCCCACTGCCCCGCCCATTTAAAAGTAACGCCTAGGAAGGACTTATATTAGCACTTCATTGGTGCTGTATCGATTAGGAAATTTACCTACAGCAACTGACCAATCAGAAGGGAGGAAATGTGTGTTCACAATAGTCGATGTTAAATTGTGGTATTTAGTCCAACAATTCACTTTTTTGACCATGATATGTAATTATTCAAACGATTCCTCGATTGAATTTGGATTTTTGGGCAAATAGTGAGAAAAAAATCGCATTACATTTTATTCGTATTCAAATGTTGACATTATTCATAAAAATTTGCTGTGACTTTTTCGTGGACAACAAAGCGAACTATAAAACTAACAACGGCAATAGCTAAGTTTGTAGTAAGTGTTCAGTAGGTAATATCTAATAGGAATAGGTTATTATTGTATGTATGTGTAATTGCAATGTGCAATAAGTTAATGTAGTATTACGTAATCTGTACACGCAGTGAATATGTACATGTACATAATTAGAGTGTTCAACAGTAGATTTTTGTATCTTGCCAATGTGCATTGAATGTTGTACGAATGTTATTTCACAACGTTTCTTTGTAACGTTCAAAGGACGTCAAGAGAACTCCACACATTTACGTTCCCGCAACGTTTTTTTCCAAACGTTCCGGAAACATTACCGTAACGTTGTAAGAACGTTCATGGAACGTTTTTTGGTTAGCTGGGATGCTGACACTTCATCAAATGCTGTATGGATTGCACCTTGGGGTGCTGGATGTACACCAAGATGGTGCTACAAAGGACTTAAATCAACACTATATTAGTGCTGTATTGGTAGCACTTTCACAGCACTTAGATAGTGCTGCAATGCTGACACTTCATCAAGTGCTGAAATGGCACTTGAGGTGCAGTCCCTCAGGAAGCACCTGGATAGTGCTAAATCTAACACTTAGGGATTTATTTATAACACTTCAGTTTTTAGAGTGCAATAGCAGTCATTTTGAAAATTGTGAAAATTGCTTGTTATTCGACCTATATTTTTGTTCCAATAAAGACATGTGTGATAGTCCTATATAGCCAAATATTTTATTCCTGAAATACTATAGTTGTGTGACAAATTCCACTCTTTTATCATTCGATTGAACCATTTTTTTGTCACCAATCTGCGCTGTCTGACTATCAGTATCGAGTGTTGGTAACGAGTTTTGTTTTTGCACTATACACTGTTTCCCCCTGACAAATTCAACCGCTGTCATGGCCCTGTCACACCAGAACGTTTTAGGCCAACGCGTGAGTAGCGCGTTAAAAATAGTTGATACGCTGGCAAACGCTGAACTTCCACAGAAAAAGTCAAGTGGAACCGTGATTTCAGCGTGTCCATAACGCGTTGTTAATGGGTTCATAGCGTTCGCCAGCGCGTGAGTAACGCGTTAGTAACGCGCTCGACGACTGATGAACGACTGCCCAGCGCGTGAGTAGCGCGTTCCAACGCGCGCCAGCGTACTGCAACGACCACATGATTAGTTGTATAAAAAGCCGACGCGCTACTACACTAATGGCCCTGTCACACCATAACGTTTTAGGCAAACGTGTTGGAATTTCGGTAACACGCGGGTAAACGTTGACCAACGCTAGGCCAGCGTTCGCAACACGCTAAGCGCGTTACCCACACGCTGGAACACGCTGTCACACGCTGAGGCAAAAATACATTTTTTCAACATACCTAAAACTTTCAGCGTTTGCCAGCGTGTGACTGCACACGCTGGCGGCGCACAGGATGGTCGTTACTCACGCGCCGAACGCGCTAGACGATCGTTACCAACCCACTACTCACACGCTGGCGACCCGCTGTCGTGTTTTCACTATAAATCAGTGATACGTTCCTCGCACGCTGAGCGCGTTCCTCGCACGATACTCACGCACTGGCATACGCTATGAACCCGTTATCAACCAGTATGAACACGCTGAAATCACGGTTCCACTTGACTTTTTCTGTGAAAGTTCAGCGATTGCCAGCGTATCAATTATTTTTAACGCGCTACTCATGCATTGGCCTAAAACGTTCTGGGGTGACAGGGCCATAACCAGCGTGTGGCCAGAGTACGCCAGCGTGCGCCAGCGTGTGAGTAGCGGGTTGATAACGATCGTCTAGCATGTTCGACGCGTGAGTAACAAACCTCCAACGCTCCGCCAGCGTGTGTAGTCACACGCTGGCAAACGCTGGAAATTGTATGCATGTTGAAAAAAATATATTTTCCTCAGCGTGTGACAGCATGTCTAAGCGCGTGAGTAACGCGCTCAGCGTGTTGCTAACGCTGGCCTAGCGTTGGTCAGCGTTTGCCAGCGTGTTGCCAAAATTACAACACGTTACTCATGCGTTGGCCTAAAATGTTCTGGTGTGACAGGGCCATCGGCTAAGACTTCGAGGACCAGAAGCCCTCATTTCGGAGCGGGTTAAGTCTCCAATATGTCGTACTATTTTTCCTCACCTTTTGGCATTCTGGATTTTGGGGGCATGCGTACTGCCGATAGTGGTAGGGAATATAAGTTCTGCCGTGCGTATAAGTGAATCTGCGATTTGGCAATCACTGGAATAAACAAACCGCGCACAGCCGAGCAACCAGCGTATTGACATTTTGCTAGCCTCATCAATTGGCTTCGAGTAATGAAACAAATGAATGTTGTTAGCTTTCTGTTGCTCGCCCTAAGAACAGCTGTCAGCTAAACATATTTGAACTTTCAAATTAAAACCGCGGCGGCCTCGGAATGTAGGCCGTAGCCTTTCAATCACTCTAGATTCCATCAGTATATACCTCTTTCTTCTCTGAAACTTAGGCCTATGTAGTTTTGAAGTTAGATAGAGCTTCGTTATGTAGTCGTGCGGAAGAAACAAGTAACGACTCAACAGAAACCCAACCCAAAACCAGAAATGTGTTTGTGGACAAACACTGGCTGTTTCGGCTGTTTAAGATAATTGTCTGACATGTGATGAGAACATGTCTTCAATTTTCATTGACAACAAAATTGACGTAATGGCATGAATTTCTAGATCTATAAGTTTCAGTTTATCTATATACTTAACAGCTCTAATTGTTGAAATCCCCTCAGTCTTCTAACGACAGGCAGAACATATTTCACCCGGTTCCTTTTAGAACCAAATGAATGCAAACTCACGAAATATTGCCGTGGCTAAATGCAAAACAAGTTAATGCACCCACTGAGGATCTCCATTACTCCTAAACTTTCGTAATAATGATCCAAATAAAATTCCCCTATATACACTGACAATTGGATCAGGCAAGTGATGGCATTTTATTCACGACATGGTCGATGCCTAGCGGCATAGCATAAGAGTCGACTTGAATTTATCATTGATATTAACTCCTAAAAGAAGAGTTATTGCCCTACCTTGGCTCTCCCTCGGCTCTCCCTGCTTTGTGTAAATTCGATTTTCCGTAAATTTCCTTGACACTCTCGTAATTGGGGCAAATTTTCTTTCGTCTTCGCGTGCTTACCGCACGGCGGTCTCCGATCCCCTTGAAGCGATTTTTGAATTGCCAGTCCGATGCAACACGTTGCTTGACGTTAAAGGTATTGTGGTATGCAAAACAAATATAAAAGTAAGAAGTTTAATACATTCGTAATAAAGGTTGGTATAGGTAGTTTAGGGCTTGGGGTGGCGGGGGGGGGGGGGGGGGGGGGGGGGGAGGGGGGAGCTTGTCTAGAAGGATTTTCCATCCATTGGTATAGGTAGTTTTGGCTTTTAGGGTGGAGTTGTGCTTATCTACAAGGATTCTCAATCCATTGGTATAGGTACTTTTGGGCTTTTGGGTGGTGGAGGTGTGCTTGTCTAGAAGGATTTTCATCCATTGGTATAGGTAGTTTTGGCTTTGGGTTGATGGGTGGTGTTGTTGTGCCTGTTTGTTTGTTGTTGTTTTTTCGGCCCTCCCTGTACAGTAAAGAGCCTCGTTGTATAATAAAACCTCTTTCCCCATATCTTTGTGTTTTTATTATTAATCTTAGTTGCTTATGATGATAATAATAATAATAATGTTGGTGCTTATATAGCGCTTTATACCCCTACAATGTCGTGTTTCAAAGCGCTTTACAGTTATTATCCCTGTTCATTAGGAACGAGACAATTTCTGCAGCAGCTCAAGATCAGCGCATGTGGTCTCTACCTTCACATGTACCCATTACTCCTGGGTGGAGAGAGGCAATTGTAGTAAAGTGTCTTGCCCAAGAACACAAACACCATGTTTCCTGCCAGGGTTCGAACCCATGTATCATTGTACATTAGACAAACACCGTAAACACTGAACCACAGCGCCCCACTAAAGTTTAACATTACATGTACTTGTGATACTAACACCAAATTACCTTGATACTGGATACTGTTAGTGCTAAAATAATTATTAGGTTTTGTTCATTTATCAGTATGTAAAATTTAGCTTAGATGCTTTTCTCTCGTAATTTCCATTGTCTCACAAATCTTTTTTTTTATTTACTTGATATTTCGAGTATCCGGTATAATCTTGTCGGTCTTGACCTTTAAAAATACTGTACAGTTGGGGTACATATCCTCAATGTGTGCATTACGCATTCCCGACACGTGCAAGACGGGTATATACGTATGTAAGGGCATAGAAAGAGAGTTATATTACAACGATGAATTTGGAATAGCCTTACGAGTTATGAAAACACGTGTTCTTGAATTCAAAATCTGTACCATAGACATAATTTGGGCACTGACCGGTCACGTCTTAAAGGGTCCCAATTGATATTAGGTAAAAGAGGCCAGGTTAGGTTTGAGAAAAATCCAATTTTTACACGACACGAGTTGAACTATAAACAGTTCGTTAACTAGAACCCCGCGGTCGGTATGTCCTTTAACGCGGCGGCGCCAGCCTTTGTTTTCTTTCAAAACGTAATCATCTCCAAACATTTACCGTTTAGATATCGTAGGCTGTCGCAGGCTATAAGCTTGTGTATAGTGGGTAAATATTACTGACATTTATACAGAAGATTTAATGTTCCTTAAATCAAGACTCGGGGCCTGTTAATATTTTAGGTGCGGTCATCAATACTCCAGAGGGTTTAAATTTTATAGCAATAATGTCACTTCTCAAAGAAGTATTATTAGATTTATTATCAACGGTTCCTTTTAGGTTTTCGAATTGCTCAATATCAATATAATAATATATATATAATAGTATAGGCCTAATGTTCCCAATATATAATTCTCAATATCAATATAATGTTATTGTCTGACAAACTTGCACACTTTGTTATTGTTATTTTCTACTTCAAATCGATTTTTGTAAGACGTTTTCAATTATTTATGGAAGGATTCATATTTTATGTTTTCATTTATCACAAAGAATCCCAGCAACTAACCGGCAGCAAAAATGAACGTATGTGGTTTTATAAACCGTGTTTACCGATACTGACAACTAATGGTGAAAAAATGCAACTTTTATACGGACAATTTGTGTTTGAACATTTCTATAGCAATCTTTTAACAAAGATTGTTTTAATCATTTCAAATGTTGTGGCTATTATGTTCTCCCTTGTGCAGCGGTTCGCGATTTTATCTCCTGTATATTCATGAGAAAGAACATTGGCAAATCAGATACATTAAAGAAATGTACAGAATGGTTGTCCTCAACCAACTCGCCAAATAGCCTATAGTTGGTAGAGCCGGTGAGCTAAGGTCTGTGGTTTAAATCGTTAACCGTTAATCGTTTATCGTTAACGTTTATCTTTTTCTTCGGCAAATGTTTTTGTGGAGTAATTAACCATAGAGCAAGGCTGGGGAAAAACAGGGTTAGTTTACCTAAGTGCATTGAAAAATACAACAAGAACCGCTACACGTGATAGTTTATAGTGACTTCCGTTATTATTTATGTTCTTCAGGGCTAAACAAATGAAATGTTTAAATTTAAAGTTAAAGTTAAATAATGGGTAGGTCTACTTTCTTACTCGGTTACACAAAAGTGCAGCATTTCCCAGCATTTGTTTCTCATGAATTGCTTAATCTCGTCTATAATATCATTGGTAAAACAAAGAGTATGACTGGATTCCTTATCAAAACTTTCTGTACTCATTTTTTTTGTTTTTAATAAACCCTGTGCAAGAGAACAATGAAGAAGCTTGTAGAAAAACTACAGCTAGAGTTCATAGATTGCAAGCAGGTGGCTTATTAAGGAAATCACAATGAACAATATTTTTAAAAGATTGGCAACACCAGCAGAAGGTAGCGAGTTCTAAAGTCTGATTAGTGTCCATTTCACTGAAAACTACCCAGCAGTTTTTTTAATTATACTAAAAGTATCAGGGGATCTTCGTTGTTGGTACAGTGTATACTATACTAAACTATATGCGGCTATCTTGGCTTTTGGAGGGTTATCTTTTATTAAAATCCAAGCTGACCATAAAACTATGGTCCCTTCACATTATAGCACAGGTTTGTCGCTTTCTATTTGTATTCCAGGAAAGCCCAAATGTATCGACAAGACATTATTGTGGTATTTGTCTACGCGAATCATCCCGGTGCACAGCTAGAGCACGGTATTAAAAACGGATCGGGTCACACGATCTTACATGTTCACCGGTCATCATAACAATTCAACCGGCTCATAATCCGCTGACAAAGACTCTCTCGGCGCGCAATCACAGACACGGTGACGTCATACGCCAGCGTATATTGGCGCCAATTCGGTGTAAAATTTCAATTTCCGGATTTTTTCCCCTCTACATCCCGTCTTGTTTTGCAGTTTGTATTGGAGATGTTCTCTCGTCAAGAAAGGCAATTTCCGATTTTAGACTTGAGAAAAGCCCACCATGCGTGTATATATTAAGCAGAACTGGAAAACGACAAATTCATTCATTTCTAAAATATTCCATTCACTTTCTGTAGGCCATGAACTTGAGGTTTAAAAAAAAAGAAGTGGACGTCGTGCACAGGACTAACAGCTTGTATTACTATAACATTCGAATGAAATTGGGCCACCAAAGTGCTCTGTTGTTTTTTGCAATCGAGCGTGGACATGATGCCAATGGGCTACATGACTACGTGTGGTCATCTGGGGTGATATTTCTCCCTAAATTTGTCTTTGTTAATTGGTGGTTGGTCATTGGTCATTGGACATTGCCCCCCCCCCCCCCCCCCCCCCCCCCCCCCCCCCCCCCCCCCCCCCCACACACACCCAGCCGTGAACCACATTCGAAGATAGCCTTTTGTGTTTCCTTGATTCCTGTACTGTAACCTAACCCGATTTACCTTACGCTACCCGAGGGACAGAGGACACATTTTGACAAAGAAACTGTAGTCTGAAGATTCTTTGTCCCTGTAATATCTTTTGTTATCTTGTACGTCTCAATCCTCGGTCGTAATATAAGGAAAGAGCTTAGGAATCGCTATTGTTCTCTTCTTTTATTGCCTGTTATTCCTTTTTTCTTTCTTTTTTCCAACAGCTCCTGTAGGTTTGGTACACGATTTTCAATCGTGGACTTTCTGTCAATCGTGGACCCTATTGCCCTCTATTGTTCTACGTCCACTATTTGAATGCCAATACAAACTCTCACACACACATACAAGTGGGTAAATGCCGTCAATCAGGGACGGGGCATTGTCCGACCGTCTTTCCTCTTTTGTTTGTACTCTAACGTTTTCGGTTGATCGCCATAGAATTTGCACAGGAGTCGGAATCGGGGACCTTAGAAAAATGGGGGATGATTGTCCTCTATTGTTATACGTCCCCTATTTTAATCAAAAACGAACTCAATTAAATTGGAACACACACCGAATGATGATGAAATAAGTGTTATTTTGATGTGTGTCTCGGACATTGTGAGTTAGTATTTTTATACTACATGTACCTGAATTTCGGAAGGGGCGGATTTTGGCACTGACGTCTGTGGAAGTGTATTTACTGGAGTGCACCCTTAGCATAATGTTTTAATATACAGTTGTGTCTCTGTTTGCCCATGGTACTAATTTGTTCAACTAGATCATGTTTAGATCAAGCAGGGGTATAGACCTGGGGTTATTTGTTTTGGGTCTTCTACAAAAAAGTGCCACATTTACAGTTTTGTAAATTAGCTTTAAGCCACTATAGCTTCTGGTCTATTATTATTACCGATCGTGTGTGCCACTGCGTAAATGATTCAATGTTTACGTTGTTCGACATGATTTTTTTGTTCTTATTTCAAAAAAATGTCTTGTTGTGGTTGCGGTTTTCTTTGTCGGCACATGACGCCAAAGGACACTATAGTGTTCCTCTGTTTTAGTGCATCTAGGCTATAAGCTTGTCTAATTATCCTTCTCCTGGGATGTCCTGAGATTCTCCGCCTGAAATGTCAGATCCTCAAACATTGTACACATGTTATTTCTTTAGCTCCTATACAGGATGGGAACGGCCTATTTTCCATACCCTCCAACCAGACAACTAGTTTGTATAAATGGGGAATCTTTCTAGATAAAAATGTTGCCAAGTTAACCCGAGTAGTTTTAATTTGGTGGCTTTTTCCTGGAACCAAATCGGAGGGGTCAGTTGGACAGTTGATCAACACTGAAGGGCGAACGCAATGGAAAGGCTAGTCTGGTTCCCACGTAACAAATATTTCTGACTATTTCTGATTAAATATTAGGTCTGGTAGCCGCCAATTTCCGAAAATTTCTGAAGTTTTCTATTGACGATCGGGTATTATCGTTAACGTTCGCGATGTAACGTGAATAAAATAATGTCCATTCTCTTTTCTGTTTTTTTTATGAAATAAAACTCGCAATGGCAACACCAGAGGAAATGCCAAATAATATCACAGTCATTGTAGTCATTGTGCTATTTTTTGGAAGAGCCGTTAACGGCTCTTCCAAAAAATAGCACAATGACTACAATGACTGTGATGTTTATTTGTTGCGTCGTCTGTTTAAAAACAGCTACGCTGCCTGTATTGCGACATTATCTATTGTTGTCACCGGCGGCTACCTGACCTGCAATTTAGACGTCTATAGGCCTAAACAAATTGTCAGGTCAGGGAACCAGACTATGAAAAGGCCACTTTACCACCTTCAAAAAAAACTACTGGACCAAATCGAGTGATCTCGGTGTCATTTCATGTACAAAGATTCCCCGTCCATTCAAATTATTTTTATTTTTGGTCGGAGAGTACTGGAAATAGGCCGTTCCGTTTCGTGTTTTTTGTATCACCCTGAATAGTCCAAGTTGCCAGTGCCCTAAACATCATTCGAAAGAAGAAGAAAAAAACGCAACTAAAGTTCGTGTTTCATTGGACTTTTTCTGCGGCCTCAGCTCGCCGAAACTTACCGCGACATGCCTTTACGTGTAATTCTAACGTGTGTTCCCACTGGGACATTTAGTTGTTTTACCGCGACAGAGTACGTGTTTAATGGCCTGGCGAAGCTGGCAGAATGTCAAACATTGCATGTTGGTGCTGATAATTTTCCGCGGTTGAGCGGAAACTTTTCGCTACCACTTTCGATCCGTTATAGTTTTACATCACCGTCGCGGTATATGTTGACAGGGACGTTATCCGGTAGTCTACCGCGCGTTCCCATTCAATTTAACTTTGTCATTCTACATAAACTGTTGCGGTACTCTAAAAACTGTGTTTGTAAACAGTTTGTGAACATGTTTGAAAGCTGAATGCAATTCCTAAACATCAAGTTTCAATGGCTAATTCCTCAAGCTAAACCTATAATTCCCCAAGCTAAACCTATATAATTCCTCAAGCTAAACCTAATTCCTCAAGCTAAACATGTTTAGCATGCCAACATGTTAAGGAATGGAGGGTTATTCCTGTTTATTGGCTACGGAGGCTGATGCGATCACGAGTTGGCGCATGCGTTGATGCAAGAGATGGTAATAAAACGGGCTGTGTTACTAACTACTACAAACCAATAAGCTTTGGACTTTTTAGTAAACAAATCACACTTCCGGATCACATTTTCTGGCCAAAACAATTCACATTTTCGGGCCAAAATGACACTTTTTTCAAAGTTGTTAGGGTTAGAATGCCCTCAAAAGGGAGTAATTTTGGAGACCCGCATGCGCAGTATCCTTTTGACCAGGATAATGCATTGTGTACTGGATAACACACTGGGATGTAGCATCCTTTCTCTATGGTTGTAGGCTATATACTGCCAAATTGTTTTCATAAAAAAGACGCACGCGCATACATGCGAAACATTAACTGGAGCCAATTTCATAGAGCTGCTTATAAAGCATACAAAGCACAAAACTTTCTTGCTTAGTAAAACCAGCCCATCAGCCACCACTCTATGTGAAGTATACTATTTGTGATTGGTATTTAGCTGTTGTTAGAATAACGATCACATGAAATGTGGGCTCCTAACTTTATTTACCAAGCAATTTTGTTGGTGCTTTAGCAACATTTTGTGCTTGAATAAGCTCTATGAAATTGGCTGTAAGGTACAGGGAGGTACAGGGGGTTTCCACAATCTGCGCCTAGGCGCAATTGTAAAATAAACACGAAAATCAATTACGGTACCGTGCACCAGCTTGAGTTCACTCGCCTGTCTTGTATTGATCATGAACGGGTATCATTAAACTGAAATGTCTTTACTGAAATAGCCTACTCAAACAAAAGCAATACGTGGGGGATCTCACGGCAATGGGATTCTGTTTGTTCGTAACCTTCCGAAGGCCGGCTGGAGTCATTGCTCGTACTATAAAAACAGTTTCAGGTTTCTGATATCCCCCACCGACTCGCAGAGAAGCAATGATACTAGTTAAACCGCAAACGTTCATTATCGAAAATCATGATGGGTTTTGCTAATAGGAGAAAGTGCTCAGTTATTAACGATTCTCTTACAACTGGCCTTTTCTGACGCCGTGCCATACGATACATTGTTGTGCAGATACCGTACACGGGGAATTGTAACTGTATAGCTTTTACAAGAAGTGTTCATTCGTTTTACCCGAGAGCAGTATCCGCCATAAATTCCGAATAGCCTATGTCGATTTGAGGGGGAAAGTAAAAAAAAAGTGATAGCGATTTAAAAGTTGTTGTACACCTGTAGGGCTTGGTCCGTGTAGGCTTTCGTCGTGTAAACATAGGTGCCTTAGGATCGTTTCGGCGGGTTTCCCTTGGTTCAATTCCCGCGTAATGCGTGGAGCGTGGCGCGTGCTGCGTGCTGGAGCGTGGAGCGTGGCGCGTGGTGCGTGACGCGTGCACTACGCACACGCCACGACATTGATTGATTTGAAGGGAAAATTGAAATCTGGACAGCACGATCTTTGGTTAGAATTTCTCGTCTCTTCGCTGGAAATCATTTTTGATGGCAGGACGGCAGGGGAATGAGGCTGTTTATATTTCATTTTCCTTAGCTTCTAAGAAAACTTTGGTGGGATTGGTATCGTTCAGAGCGACTGGATTATATACGTTCGTGCTCAATTACAGTTGCCATGTCATGCCAATGCCAATGAATTTCCGACTTTGGTAGATTGATTGTCACACGATGTTTAATTGGGTATACAGTTAATACGCATGTTGCTTATTGGGAAAAGTACAAACGGTCAATCGTTATTCGAGTAGCACGGACGTGTTTGGTATCATGACAAACTTGCCCTGGCGCTTTGGTGCTGTTCATTTACTTTAATATTTAATGTGCACAATTAAACATAGATAGATATATTATACATATTATAAACACCGGATTCAACCTTGTAGACAGATGTCCGATAGCATTAAAAACAATTTACAGCCAATATGAAGCAAACATATATTAGCTTGGGAAGTGTGTTTGTTTTTAATAATATCTTATTTAAGGCTGGGAAAGTTTTCACCATAATTTGCTCGTTCTTTTATAACAATTTTACGCCTAAACATTACGATATTGGCTCATTTTAAAACTATTTTTTCACACGTGAATGTTACGTTAAGTATTGGTCCGTCCACGATTTGCACACCTCATATCAAGGCGTATACACAATACGCTGAATTCTTTCAATCGTCCGGGTGACCCGTATAACGTCGTATATGGCTTTCGGCACTTCCTCGTTCCGTCCCCTCTGCTCCCGGAATTTCTCTGCGATTTCACGGACGGACGAACCCCGCTGACGTCTTTGTGGGACCGAGGGCGGAAGTGGGCCGCCTCGCCTGCCCGGACGTTCGCTTATACCGCCGGTAACCCTAGAGGAATCGCGTCAATCCCTGCTTATACCTAATATTTTCTTCTTCAAACTAGCGTTTTTAATTTCTCGTTTCATTAATTACTGCAGAAGGGGCTCCGCAGACTCGGTTTGGAAAATAAAAAAGATTTAAGAGAAAAAAAAAAACGGCAACGAGATTTAAGATGCCCAGCTAATGGTTTGGGGAAGATGATGAATGGGAAACTATATACGTTTTCATCAAGAAAAAGGATTTGTATCCTCTCCGAGAGCAATTGCTAAAACATTTTTTTTTTACCTGACTGGCATTCTTTTCTTTCTTATATTGTAAGCTCAAAAGTGAGATTACCACGGCATGACTTCCTATCACCCGATCTGTGTGATAATGTCATGCTCTATCGTGACTCGCGTGCGCCAGTACATCAATGTTGAATTCAACACAGAGTGACAATGTACAAACTGATGTTATCACTTTCGACTTTGCATAAGACCATGTACTATCAGCTTTAGATACTGACATTCGCTTGCTACGTCTTCACCTGCTGTATTATAGTATACACCATTTGCAAAACAAAATACTGAATTATTAAGGGGAGTCAGGTTGGCGTAGCAGGTTCTTTGCTTGCCTTCTACCAGTGACCATTATGACCCGGTTCGAATCCAGCCTAGGCCAATTAAGTGGATTGGGTATTCAGTCCCTAAATTGGTAAAATACCGTTGATAAAATACCATGATGAAGTTTAAGCTCTGTGAATGCTGTGTGTTCCAAGAAAACAATATTCGAATATTTCAATTCATTTCAATTCATAATTTGGCGAGCCACAATTTCAACAGACTTGAGACTTAATGACGTAATGATGCTGTTTACTTATGGGGTTCCCTATGGTAGCGACGAAGTCGGGACGCCAAGCAAAGTAGAGACATACTATCACATTTAAAAGCGCGTATGTAAAAAAAAGCGTGACGTCAGTATAGGTCCTCGGTCTATTGCTGCGTTCCAATCACGTCGTGTTTCTCGTGTTCTCCAGTTCACAAGGTGTATAAAGCGTTCTTATCGCCTTGACACGACTTGACAAACAAACCGAGTGCGCACGCGTGTTGGTTCACGATATAGTTAACGCGGTTTAATGTCCACCCATTCTCAAACTAAATTGTGTATCCTAGTGGAGACATCGCTTTGTTCTCGTGTACAAAATTGTCGTAACGTCAAGGACCATTTTCAAAATGGTCCTATTTCAACTAAACAGGGTTAATTTCCTGGGCTATATAACCCCAAACCCAATAGACATGGCCTGGTAATTCCTATATCGTTAGACCATAGAGAAAGGAACAGACAGGAATGAATACAGAACCTCTGCCATCAGAGATGGACGAGGTGGTTACAATGGGATTTTACTCCAACAGTATTGTCACAGCAAAACATTGTCTTTGCTTTGGGCCGAGGCTTTTGCGCGTGCAAACGGTCACTGTTGTTGTAAACAGAGTTGACCTCTGAGTGACGTCACGACTTTGGCAGCGTATAAGAGATCTGACATTTTGGGGACATTTTATATGTTCTGGATCGATATAGAGCGTGACTGGGTTAGAATTTCTGAAAAATGAATAAAATATAAGCCACATTTGAATAATTCACTATCTCGGTTACTGTCGGATGCTGCTGGCCATGGACAAAACCTGTGAAAATCGATGCCTCCTTTCACCATCTCAAAAGTTGGTCAAACTTGTGCGGCATGACAATGAACTCGTGAGCATCCACAAGTGTCTCACCACAAACATTAAACGTAGAACATACAGTCAATTGGATTTCAAGGTAGGCTAAGCCATTGGTAATTGCTTGAATTATCATAAATGTGTGGATTTGGAGGGTTGTACTCAATATCCGAAGTTTTACATATCCGAAGTTTTACAATCACGGATGCTGAGAAAAGCAAGAAAAACGGCGTTCGTTTTCAACTGATGGCGTCAGGCAGTGGTTCTTATATTGTTCTTGGTTTGTTTGCGATCGCCGTCATTTTTGTTCGGAACATGCAATATTACAGGGTATTTAGCGCAATCATTTTGCTGGATGCTTACAATCATTATTTACTTTCAAATAAGTAAGATATGCCTTAATAATTCGGTAGTAAAATTGTTTGATATTTGCAAATGGTGCATCCTACCTTTAAGTCAACTCGATGCAGGTTTCTGCAACATAATATGCAATTATTGATCGAGACGCAGAATGTGTGGATTAAAAAACTTAAGTAATTGCTCAAGTAATTGCTCAAGTGTCAAGTTGGTCGCATTACAACTTTGCTTAATGAATTGTTAGCTCGTGAGATACTACACATCCATCGAAAAAACTTACAAAAGTATAAAGGCACAAAATGATTGGGTGTCCTAACAACATTCCGTTGCTATAATGTGTAAGAAAAATGTACTTCTGTGCACGCCCTTTAAAAAACACCATCAATAGATGCTTTCTTCTTCTACGATGTACTTTCCAGGCGGAATAATGTTGGAATTTCACATTTGTTTTTTTTGGTTTACCAGTCCTACCTTCATTTTGAGCAAGGTTCCTGTCATTAGGTACTTTTTTTGGTAATTGCAATAGATCCTCATACATAGCTTTAATATATAATGATAAAGGGTAACTAGTCTTGAAGATACTTTGTGGTAACTTGTGCTGTAAAGTGAATTAAAGCCATTATGTCGCAACTGACAGAGAGAGTCCATTGGAAACGTTTGTCAGTTAACGACAGGTGTATTTTAATAAAGAAAATAATTTATTTACGATATTTCGCTTTCTACAAGTCCTACATCACAAGACATGCCTGTTCCATCACCTATTAGTAAGTGAAGTGGTTAGGTGGTTTAAACTAAATACAGGAATGCACATACTGCACATGACTGTTAGTAATTCCATAGATTGAGTTCCGTTACTGCTCTTAAATCTGAGAGCTGTTACATCTTATGGCCACACTTGAGATGCTACTTGTTACCTGCATGAGAGAGCTTGGGGGCTTTGTCACTGTTGGGAGCAAACAGACGGTAGATTAATAAGCAAGGATGTGACAACGTTGCGTGCCATGCCCTATAGCGTGAAAGACACTACCTTAATCCTACTATCACAAACCTGGCAGCTATGACAAGTAAATGACACTGAGCGGCTAAACAAGTGTGTTTTTGGTAACCTGACATGATTTATGCGAGATCACACGCTCGATTCGCCATTTTGTGCTGGTCCTATAGATACAGCCCATGGCCCTTATACCTGACTAGCTGACTAATAGACCAATTCAGCCCCCCCCCCCCCCCCCCCCCCCCCCCGTAAATGGATCAATCTACGAGTTTAAGGTACGACAAATTAGGCCTATCGCCATTTTGTCAGACACAAATTATCCACTTCAGCATATAGTTTACGCACACGTTTTGTTGATTTCACATTTTTTTTCCACTTCTACGCCACAATTCTATTATCAGCCTGGTTTTAATCACAGTCACGATTAAGTGGTGTTGTTACGATAATTACATATCCGACTCCCAATACCGCAAATTAAAGGAAAGGTAATTTGTGGCCATTTCCTAATCCAGAGGCATTATAATATAATTGGCCTACTTGTACAATTAGACTAGGTTGTACGAAGGGCCTACTGTGCAAGTGATTGGCAAGGCACGCGTCCAGCTACGGGCATGGCGGGCTGTGGCTTACTGTATCGGTGTATCGACTGACTTAGACTAGGACACTGGTGGTGAGAGTTGTATACCCAGCACGATTTATGGAAGAGCTAACCATGTGCAACCAACGTAGATGGTTTGAAAGAATGTTGACAGAGTTACGAGTAATTATCCAAGAGACGTCAAATTAACCATACGACCGAGTTTTTAGATTTTGTTTGGATGTGGAAGTGTTGCAATGTGGATGAGCTGTTGGTGATTAGCAGCTAAACTTAAAATTCCTAAAGATTAATGACCAATGGCTAAACACTATCCATCATCGTGCTAATGATTTTTAGCATGTAAACATGTTTACAAACATGAATGTTGTTTACCCGCTAACGACAGCTTTTGTAGTGTAGGGCGTGCAATTTTCAACACAGCGGCAGGCTACCTTAGTCCCAATAATACCTAAAATTGAAAAATTGCTCCCATGGTCTATTTAAAGGGATCGTATACGTTTGGTAATTACTCCACAAAATAATGGCAATAAAAACTTACTTGGTAAGAAGTAGAGCAGCTTTGGATAGTATAATGCATTTTTAGAAACTTTTCACTTCGAAGTACTGCGGTTATGGAAAAAGATATCACTTTTTATCCCCAAAAATTTGAATCTGCGAAACGTTACTGCAGTGACGTTTCTCAGACTGTGTATTCCAATGCAGATTATTCTTCCGGCGTGGACATAACCGCTCTAGATTTTCGGCAATATCTCAAAATCGCTACCACCTTTTGAAATGAAATTTGTATAGGTTAGTTTTATGGTATATATCTATAACTATATACATAGGATTGAAACAAACAATGGGTTCCAATTACCAAACGTGTACGATCCCTTTAATGTCTCTTGTGAAATTACTCATAATTCTGTCAAATATTTTTTTAGATTTGGACAGATCTCATATTAAAGTGAAAAGGTGTTTCTTTCAAACTATTATCTATGTCGGTTGAACCTTCTATGTGTAGAATTCCCCTATATTTTGTTTGTATTTGTTTAAACACACTGTATAGATGTCAGTGGTTGGGATTCCACCCTAGGGGCGCCGTGTGGGCTGATGCTGAGTGCCTATATGCATGTATCGCGCGGGATTTGTTATCATTATAAGCCCTACGGAATGTTCCTCCCATTCACCTCACATTGTTGTTCATAATGTACCGTATACATCAATACGGCAGCGCTGCAGCCCGAAGCAGCCGAATGTCAGAGAAACTCAGTTGCAAAAGCAATTGAGCCAAGCAAATTAAATTTAGAATGTGACGCTTCGGGGCAAGTTGAATCAAATTCCCCTATAGATTCCACAAATAATTGAGCAAAATAACTTTAATGTGTGCAACCCACACCCGTATTCGCGCCCGCGCACTCGCAACGGGAATTGCCGAGACCTAACGAGAACTTAAGTATAGGTGTCGTATAAAAACCAGACTCCTGTGGAAATCGGACTCTTATTGGTTAAACCCTCTAACGTTACCGGCCACTCTTCTAATTATCATGGTCATCATCAGTTCATTAGGCATACACAATACTACCAATGAGGCCGTATTACGAGTACGTCTACAAAATCATGCTACACCGGTCACTCTCAAAAATTATATTTTAAATATAACTTGATATTGTTCCACGATATTTTCCGAATATTTGTTAAGTCTGAACAAAGAGGGCCTGATATTAGTCCACAAGTTAACATTTTGTTATAAACAATATCTATGCACTCGTAAATTGCAGGCTTTACGAAAGAATGTCTTTTGTATATACATTTACACAAATCATTGTTAAACTATTACATTTCTTAATTACTGCTATGTTCTATACTAAAATGTTAAAAACTAATTTTGATAGAAAGACTGCGCTTCGCTGAATGACGCGAAATTTAAGTATGCTATATTTCTAAACACTTTAGCAACCAGCAACGTTCACGATGCGTTTACAATGTAAGCGGATGTTCAAAAAGTATTTCTTGAACCTTTACAAGCAGCTGTTTTAGTACATGAATTTCTAAGAAATTGACCCGACTTAGTTATTCTACTTACTATACAGTAAATAGCGTCTCTCCTGTTCTCTCCCAATTCCAAAGAAGTTATTTATAAAATGTATTTCCCCAGGATATGCCAAAATAGTTTTCAAACTGGTTTCATTGGGGTCATTATGTATTATTATTTATTACATGTATTGGATAAAGTGAAATACACAAGCAAGAGTGGATCTGTAAACGGAAAACAAACATAAAAACTACTAATAATACTGTCAATACAAAGAATGTTGACATAAGTACAAAAACAAATAAATACAACGATACAAGAGTATTGGATACAAGTTTACACAAATACAAAAACATTTACACAAATACATCTATAGGGCCTACAGGTTGCCCCCTCCAACAAAAAACAACAACAACGGACAAAACGTACTTTGGCTATATACTAAGGCCAAATTGGTATAGGCCTAGGCCTAACGGATTGGGAGTCTTTCTGAAAGAAGAACGATACGAAGATAGGGTTTAAAGCTAAAACTGCTGGACTAAATCGGGATTTCTTAGTATAATTGTTTTCTTCTAGAAGGCTTTCCATCAACTGGTATTGGTAGTTTTCACTTCAGGCGGAGGTGTGCTTGTCCCGGTTTGTTTGTGTATGGAGTTACCTTTTAACTATTCTATAGTATTAAACTATGAGGACAATCGACAAGTTGGATCGAATCTTAAAAACAATTCGGTAGAAACTCGAGTGCAAACTAGATGCAGTGTACGGTGATAATAACGCTCGCCCTTTCAACGGTTTTTAGTGGTTCGATCCCGCTTCCCAACTAGCCGTCACATTGATTGCGCTCACAGAACGCATCGGCGGACTTCGTGTTACATGTACATCCATTATTGAACGGCAATTTGAAATGCGCATACGACGCGCTTCGTTTATCAGTTCATGAATAATACATGCTGATCCTTGTGAGGGGAGGTATATGTACTTTTGTGTGTAACAACACGAGTGTCTCTGTGACAAATTAAGCAATTACATTGGAAAAGCACATGCGGCGATGCGGTCGATTTCACCAATGCTAAGATCAATCTTAGGAAGAGTAACTCCTCCTAACTTGCAATAGATCCAATGCAAGTTAAGATGAGTTAGTCTTCCTAAGATTGATCTTAGTCTTTCGTGAAATCGTCCCCTGGATGTACATAGACGCTGTTCCTTTAAGCAGTCAACTATAGATTTTACTGTTAATTTAACACAGGGATTACAAACGATTGATAGTCGAGTCTAACCTAAACGCTTGAATAAGCCAGCACATTTATATCTATCACGGTGGGCGGCTAATACGCATATCCCACAAATGAATACAGTACCACATAAATAATAATAATAATAGTTAGCTCAAACCCAAAAGGCTAGCCCAAAATACATTTAAAATGCCAATAAAGATTGCAAATACAGTTACACAGGACACAGTCGTGTAGACTATTACCAAGCAATATGCAAAGACAAAAACCATTTCAAGCACGTTGTAAAGATAGTATTGCCTAATGACTGCAACATTATATACAAAATTGCAAATTGTTGGTGCTACTACTTGTGAATAACATATAACCACTCAACTTGCTTCCAAGCTCGACGGTGGGTGCAAAGGCTTAATATTCATCGCCTCTTTCTAGTTTGTAATGTAAATGAGCCAACTCCAACCGCTCATTTTGAGGCGGTAGGGCTACTTAAATTATTATGAGCGAACAATAATGTTCTTTTAATCATTTTTTGAACAAAGCTCCCTGCCTCAATACCGAGAGCTTAATCGTCATTTGGGTGACTGATTCACAACGTGGAACACAAACGGAGCGGAAATTGTTCAGCTTATCAAAAAGACAAAAGGAACAGTTCGTTTCATTAGTGGCTGTTAGCTTCATTGAACAAGGAATAAAAACAGTTTATATTTCATTTATTTACTATGGGGATTTTGGTAATGATCGCCACGTCAAATGTTATCCTACAATAAATCTTATAATTGCGCCTGCATACGAATAGTACAAAGACCGCAATTACTGTGTAAGTGTATTGTGTTTTCGGGAGAAAATAGAATAGAAGTAAATATATTTTCATTTATTTTGATGCTACAAAATTGGTCGAAGTGTTTAATAGGATGTTTAACAACAAGGCCTACTGTGTTGAAGTTTTGCTCAATAGATTTACGTTTTCTGTTTAGGGGAAAACAGAAAACATAATGCACATTGTTTTGGTCTTGTGAGTTTTCTTTGCTGATGCATGGTTCCAAACCATTTCTGGTGAAATTAATTCACACAGGTATGATGTATAAAGGGACAAGCTTGTCAAATATGACAATGTTTTCAATATCGAATTGTTTTGCTTTAAAGGTAGGATACACCATTTGAAGATATCAAAAGATAGCAAAATTATTGCGCTATATATCCTGTAATTGGATGGCGATCGCGAAAAAGCAAGAACAACAAAAGAGCAACTATATACCCAACGCCGGTTGTAAACAATATTTACTACAAAATACACCCCCCCCCCCTCCCCCTCCCCCGCCCCCACCCCGAAATACTGGACTGGCGCTCTACCAACTGAGCTATCTTGCCTTATGTTTGCGAGCTCCTAAATTGTCAGTATTTTTGGTCGCAGTGGTCAGCAATTTTGTCAAATATAGATGTTAAAGTAATCAAGTAAAGCTGACTTTTAATACAGCTTATTGCATAATTTCAAGAATGATTGTTAACCATTGTTTTGGCTGTTTTTTTAAATATATATATGGAGTGCCTAAGGCGTTGCAGGGTAATCGTACGCAAAAACAAAAACTCTACCCGGCTTTCTTTATCAACCGGTCGAAGATACAACTGACAATCAACCCAGTCAGTTAATACGTCAGCCAGTCAGTCCGCCCATTATGGTCTGCCCGTCAGTCAGAGAGTCATAGATGGTACTAATTTGGTCATCTGGGACCAGCGAATAGATCCAGATTAAGCGCAACTTTAGAATTTTGTGCAAAGACGATCAAGGGCGCGCAGACGGCTACGTGTGCACCACCACAGGTGCACCGCATCCCATGCAACGCGACACCGCCCCCACTGCCTTAAGCCCCACTCGGGGCCCTTCAATCCACGACTAAATGGACCTGTAACCAGCTGGCAAATAAACGCGAAGTGGACTCTAGAAACAGACGGAAGGCTGGGCCGAACGATTTTGCTCACGTAAAGAGTCATTAGTGATGGAACTATACACATCTTGGCATTTTAACTCACATGAGCCGAAAGTGTGTCTATAGGAGAAGCAAGTTCTCAATCAAGTCAAACATGATGCGTCAGGCACGACTATTAGATGTCTTACTGAGCCACAGAGAGTCTCGAAATACTATACAAATAATGGATGTTTTAGGTGCAACGGTGAACATGTTTTTCATGAATTGAAAGATGAAAGGTTCCACGAAACCGAGTTGAATAGAACATTTCACCTTTCAATGGATGCGAATATTCTCACCATTGCACGATTACAACACAATACATTCATTATTTTGTTTTATATAACACCGAAGTAGGCCTATACCTTTGTCATTTGATTGGAGGATAAAACTATAAGAATAAACCAAATTTACACAATTATTACATGGAAGTCGTTTTGTACTGCTGTGTACAAAAACGCGTGCATCTCCTATATAGCGTGCAATTAATTAAAAGGATGGGACGAAAATGCACGGTGAATGGAACCAAAATACACGGTCGTGACGTAAGTCGAGCAATGGTTTGACTGAATGAATGCCGCATGACCTACAATCCTCCAATCAAATCACAAGGATCTACTTGGGCGTTATATAAAACATATTAATGAACTAACATGCAATGCATTAGCGTTTATCCCTCGACATTCTGACGATATTATTCCAAGCATATATAGCATTTTGTTATGTTAATGTTTTACTCGATTATGATGCTTGTTCAGGCTTCGATTGTGATTTTAAGCTCGGAAGCCATTCAAGATCACACATTCAGAAATGTGTGACGTAGATTCATAAATCCACTTCTGGTAAACTAAGTCGCCCCATTTTTTAAAGTTGAGATGATGTTATGACCGAGCGGTTAAGAGCACGCGGACTCGTGCTCTGGTGTTTCTGATCACTGTGGGTTCGAGTCCCGGTCTTGACATGACTTGGTCTTGACCACTATTGCTTCGTCCTTAAGGATGGGACGTAAAGCTGTAGGTCCCGTGTGTTGGTGTTGTGTGGTGCACGTAAAATAACCCAGTAACACTCATCGCTAAGAGGAGGGGTTCCTGGCAGTGGCTGCAAAGTGCGCCGCAGTACCTTGTAAAAACTCTCACAAAGGTGCTACATAATGGGTCTCATATTCTCATAAAACTTCATTAACCTGGCTTTGGAAATCAAAGAGCGCCTTGATTACCAGTCTTGGTAAATACGTGCGATATAAGAACTGCCTATTATTAAATATCCTCTGTGTGTCACATAAGGATGAGATACCGGTAAATAAAACAAACAAAATGTACAGCTCAACGTACACGCTTTCATAAACTGCAGTCAGATTTCTCGTACTGGTAAACAGTAAAAGTCGGCTTACCCTGTTAACTTGTTTTATATGTACTCTTCAGGCGGGCAGAGAAGTACATTTTAAAAGATAAGATCGATGTAGTTTTGCAAAGAAATACAGATTTATTTCAGAAGACTATTAGGCCTACTTGAGAGAAACTCAAGCTATTATTAAATAGGGCACATAATTGTTAGGTATTCTGTCATCGAGATTGATTTGGCCTATTCAAATCCAAACTGTAAGCCGGTGGTATTTTATTTATAGAGCTATATAGGCTAGTGTTTACTGCCACCAATCGTTGTATTACGTCCAATCACGTTACTAACCGACCTCCGTGATTGTTAATCTCGGACCTCACGACTTCCTGTATAATTCGTGACACGCGTGGGTTGCACAGACTTCACTTTCCCCACTCGTGTTTCTTTCGTTATGGATGCTGCAGCACGATCGGCCTCTCCACGTTAGGCGCGAATGCCCTCCTGCGCTTACACCATAACCTTGCAGCGCGGCCCTCAGACACTTGAGCTCGGCCCAGCTGGGTGTTAGAATATCGATCCGATACGGACCGTACCGGTGTTCTTGCCAAGGCACCCGCCGGTTGTAACCCGGCCTCACCGGTACAGTGTTTTCCCCGCGCACGCTGTTATAAATAGCAAAACCGGTCGTGGTTTGTAAGATGAAGACCGCGCACCAAACAGTCCCAGAATTGATTGTTTCTATGTTTTCTCCATAAAGAACAGCATTTTTAAATGGAATGGGTAGTTTGTTTGCGTATAAAGTTCGGGTAAATGAACAATTGTATGGTTTGAATGTGGGACTTACTTTGGGGGCGTGTTTTCTCTAAAGTCAGAAGTAGAAAAAAAAAATCGAGTTTTGAGGTTGCAAACTCTTACCATCGTTTGTTGGCTAAACCATGGAGGAAGGAAAACCTTCCTCCATAGCTAAACTAACGACACCGAGTTCAACTATTATGTATGTCTGGCATGAATGCAACGACGAAAACTAGTTTATCACATCGAATACAAAAGAAAAGATTTTCTGGAAAAGAAAACTTATAAGCAAAAATGTACCAATTCAAAGATCAAACTTTGAACAACATACTGATCACATACTGATCAGAATAGCTCCATGGTATAACAGTGCGTCTTGCAACACTGTTGACACTGGCCATAGTACCAGAGGAGGTAATAATGACATAATGTTCGAATCAATTATCTGTGATTCGTTTACGCAGATCACTGGTACTGACGTCATCAAATCCCAACCATGAAGCCAACGGTGACCCTAACGCTAGCAGTTCTGTGTACGTTCTACACTATCGCCACAGCCGCCTCATTATCAAGGTAAATATAAAACAGTCATCGACATTATCGAATATTCATAAATACCTGGGACAGTTTACGTATTCCTATTGGTCGAGAGCCCGTCACGTGGCCGGTATTAAAGACATGACTGGAAGTGTTTGAAACCAGCTGGCAACAAAGCGATGTCGCATTATACGGCGTCCCCAGGCTCACTTAGTATTTTCAACCGTACCTCGTCTCCAATACTAAGAACGGGTAGTGTTGGGCGCGTACAGCTCGACACCCTAGGAAGGAAGTTGCCAATGACAGTAATAGTCTGGTTCATACTAAATACACTTTATTGCATGTATTGTGTAGAGCGACAGAAGCGGAAACATGTTATTTGACACACACAGAATGGCTAAACACCGAAATTTACTTGCCACAATTTTCCGAAAATTTTCGGTGCTTTTTTTGCTGAATTTTACAAAAAAAGGATTTATAAATGGGAATAAATGTGTGTTCGGTCGGTATTAATCACTCTGTTTAATACCGCTTGGAGTCTCGAACACACATTTATTCCCTTAATTATAGACATTCATGAAATTTGTTTAATACCCGCATTGTTATTTCAGGCGCGTTTATTCTAAATGGGCGTTTACTGTCAACTTAGCCCATGTTTGGCGCTGCCCTGCGCTGCACGTTATAACATTATATAAGTCTAGATACTATTTTTGTTAAATCATTTTTGTTCATGAAAATTAAATTAAATAGTTTGACCTGGAGCTTTTACCTTAACAAAAAAAATAGATCCGCTCACGACTTTTGTACCTTTTACATTTATTGCGGGCAGTGTTTAAAAACAGTCAGGGTTTTCCAACTATTACCGACTGGCAATCATTAGAAACTGATACACGATTCGGCTGTTCTGGAAAACCACAGCACACAAGGTGCCGTGATTTTACAGGATGCTCGAGACTGTTGTTTACTTACAGTCAAGTTTTTCATAATAAATCAGTATTTTTTTATGTTCAAAAATCATATTTATATTTTTTTTAAATTTGTTTATAAATAACAATTTTGGGGTATTATTCGCGATTATATCTTACTGATTTCTAGATCAATGCGATGCGAATCGTGGTTTTGTGCCGTCCATATTTTTGTGTAGCAAGAATTGTTACACTGACTTATTTTACGTTTCGGGTTCGTAAATGCTGAACAAAATCATGTTTTTCTAGTCAGGTACCCTGACCCCACTAAAGATGGACCGGACTAGATGGATAGTCAGGTTCCAAGAGTGGTTGTCCGGCTGGGCATGTCAGGGAATAGGATCATCAACTAGAAACTGCCGTAACGATAGCCACTGCAAACTTTCGCAAGTTAAATTAGCCTACAAAAAACACACCATGTATTAAATCATGAAAACTAAAATCATGACTTACCCTTCAGATAGACGGGTGACTGATGTCACAATATTGTACACGGGGTTTTCCTTTCGGGAATGGTATAAAGAGAGTGCCTGTAAACCATTAATTTCATAGCTGATACCGTAGCGCTCGACGCTCCAACGACAACGCTAAATCACCTTCATTCAATGAACACTGTTAAAAATGGCCGGTTGTCTGCTGCCACCAGTGGTTTTAAAAGAAAGTCACTAAAAACTAGCCAGCGTAGCGGTTCTTTTGTATTTTTCAAGTCACTTGAAATCTAACCCAGTTTTTCCTTCAACCTAAGTTGTTCTATGGTTGGTGATCTTGTCCGCCCACAACAACAGCATAGCAACGGCCGAATCACAGCCAAAGCCAGCAATTCGGACACGGCCAATGTGTCTTCCTTAAAAAAATGCTTGTTGTCTGCTGCCATCAGTAGTTAAAAAAAAAAGGGGCTGTCTGCTGCCACCAAGAGTCTAAAACTCTTTTTTCATTGCAGAAACGAAGCAGACCTTGCATTCCCACTGAAAGGCGACGACTTAAGAGAGTTAGCAGACAAAGTAGACGCATACAACGAAATTATACTCACGTTTTCCAGAAGCAACGAGTTCCAGACAATGTGAGTTAATCAATTTGAATAAATAATCATTTTAAAAAGACGATGAGAATGGAAACAGTGTGACACGTGACAAAGTAAAAATTGTATACTTTACAGTATGGCAGACGTGACAAAAAATTAGCCAGTTCGATATTCCAACTGCGCATAATTATGTGCACCACAAGATTCGACGATAGTTCTATTCGGGGAAAACGCGGCAGATAAATGCACACAAGGCTATGAGTATGAGGGTCATGGTAACCAAATCTAAATGCTGCGTATTTTGGTTATGCAATCGAAAAGACGATGAAGACTTTCGTTCGAATAACAGTTTGAACACATAGATACCTTAAACCACTTCGTTGTCCAAATGTGGGTTTTGTTTGTGCAATGTTACTTTAGAAGCCAACGTTCCCTGAAAAAAACTTGCTGGTACCCTACTAGTTTTCCCTAAAGAAAAATCGTCTAATCTGGATGAGAACTCGTAAAGAGGTGGGTCGGGGTCGGGGCGGAGGAAGTATGCTTGTGGGTTTTGTTTATGGGCCACCCTGTATACGCCGTTTATATTTTTACGTTTCCAGGCTAAAACGGTCGAGCTCGGGTTGCTCATCATTCAGCGGCTGCGCACAACTGGCAGTCGGGCAGGACGCTTTATCCCGCATGCTGGCAAACGGTAATTCCCGCTTCGGGAGTGGCGGGCCAGGAAAGAGAAGGCGATCAGTGGACACGCCAGCTGAGGACAAGGCGTAGACGCGACGCGCTACAAAAGTATAGTCAAGGTACAAGACCCAGATATTCCATGTTCATAGTCGATAGACTGGGGACAATTTGTAGTGCCCCTTTTTTATACCGCTGATGCGAGTTACCTTTGAATCCCTATAGGCCTACTGATTATTTCCCAAAACGCAGTAGATACAGCGCGATCTTCGTTTAAGAATAGGCCTACGTCCCGAAGTGTTATGCCTCCAGAATATTAAAATGTCCTCAAAAGGGACACGTTTTATATTTTACTGCTAAAGTTTGGCAAAATGTTAAGCTGTTATTCAATGACCCAAACTAGAAAAGTAAATAGTATAAGTCATATAAAGCAAGATATGTGACAGAGGGAACCCCCCCCCCCCCTCGATCTCTTTTGTGGCGGTCAGGATCATTGTGCTTGCGGAATGTTGTGATTTCTCAGGGAATCTTTTTAGGTTTTTAGAGGGGTGCGTTAGGTAACAATAGTCTAGATAGTACGATGCACCCTCTGACGTCACGTGTTTACATCTGTATTCAAATGTGCCCGTCTTAATGCGCACACATCGTGTTTTGCATACAATTTTGGTTGAGGAGTAACGCCACAGGTCAGACCACCTTCGAATTATGTGACCTCTGATGTCGCCTCTTCCCAAATTTATGTAAAACACGATGCGTGCGCATATTGACGGGCACATTTGAATATACATGTAGATGTAAACAGAGGACACATAGTCTATGGGTATGGGGGACTAAGGGGGAAGGCCCTCGGTCTCATATCGTGCTGGGCATATAATAAATCGGTTTGTAATCTATTGAGAAAATTGAATTGGGCATTTTTTTTTCCACTTTTTGTTTGTACAGGTTGGTGCATTTAGGGCTTTGACATCCGCAAGTTTTCTTTCACCGCACCCACGTACTACTACCGCGTCCGAATGGCCAGGTTTTTATTCTCCCGCCATATTAGTTGTCAAGAGTACAGCGCCCTCTACAGTCTGACTGACTTACAATCTTTAGAGTACCAATTTGACTGCCCGAAGTGGTTAATGATGTGGTTGGGTGTTATCTAGTCTGGTGCAATTCAAGTTGGCAGCAAATATGGCGGGATGCACTTGCGTTTTAGAGGCTATTGGTAATTTGGTTGTAAGTACATGTAATAACACAGACATTCATCGTAACCAACCTAATAAAGCACCTGCATTTCATTTGCTGTTGAACACAAGATATAGCTTTCGAAACATCAGTTATACTGTATAAGCACTACAACATTAACAAGATTAACAATGAACTGTATATAAGTCTAATCTTAAAAATTATTAAAATATTCGAAAACAGATATATACAAATAATCAGAATCATGCCTTTGAGTATTGGAAAATATTCTACTAATATTTCTTTCTTCAGTAGGAGCTTACTATAAACTTATACATTGGCTAAAATCTTGACTGTTGAATTCAACACCATTAGATACACATTTATAACTGTTGTACTTTTACGAATAGATATGATTTTATAATTGACAGTGACCCGACTTGCAATTAGCTAGACAGTATTAAACCTGTATTGTGTCTTCAAGGCCAGAGTGGGCGGTGTTAACTTCAGCTAAGCAACATACCCCTAAATAGCTGTTTTACTTGCTCGTTTTTGTGGTTTTTGTTTGTGCCTGAGTTACGTCTGTACTTGCTAGCTCGTTTGCACCCCAGCCAATGTGCGAGTATACTCCAGAGGTTCATGCACAGTATTGGAAGATTATAATGATTCACATAGGAAACAAATTTCTAAGTTTAAATGTAGTTAACAAGTCTCTGTATACAGCATATTTTAACATAAATCGTCACTGTATCTTCTTTTATTTTTAACAGTGGACGGATATTGCATTGCCGTTGAATGAACAGAGGTTAAAATTATTATGTTATCCAAATAGTAGAACTAGCGTTTAGAGTTCACCTCCTGACCTGAGCAATCCATATATTATTTGTAGAAGTCAACCTCGGTTCAAATTCAAACTTCACCAAGTCTGGCTACCTCTTCGATTGCTCGAAACCAACACATTTGCACGTTGGGGAGCCATTCTGGTTTTGTTCTTCATTGAAACAAAGCTCGTCCCCAGGTTTTGCAATTTGAAACCGAGGTTGGGTAACGATAATATTTAAGGTTGGATCATAGTCTTTTACAAATCCATTTTTCATTAAACTTTGAACCACATTTTTATTCAACTGCACATCACCACCTTGGCAATTGTATGTATAAATATATTATTTGCCGGCAGAGTAGCCTTATAATACTGGATTAAGTTTAATAAAACAAAATAGTAGCAACTGCTTCAAACTGTGAAGATTACGTGTATTGTCGAGTTCTTTCTCATTTCTCAGATTAGCCTGTATAGTCAATTAAGGAATGAACACTGTCTTGTCAGAGCCCAAAGATTTAAAGGAATCGTATACGTTTGGTAATTACTTCAAAAATTAATGGCAATAAAAACTTACTTGGTAAGAAGTACAGCAGCTTTGGTCAGGATAGTATAATGCATTTTTAGAAACTTTTCACTTCGAAGTACTGCGGTTATGGGAAAAATTTCACTTTTTATCTCCAACAAATTGCAGTGACGTTTCTCAGACTGTGTATTCAAATGCAGATTATTCTTCCTGCGTGGACGAAACCGCTTCAGATTTTCGGCAATATCTAAAATCGCTACCACCTTTTGAAATAAATTTTTGTACAGGTTAGTTTTATGGTATATATCTATAACTGTATAGGATTGAAACAAACAGTGGGTTCCAATTACATGTACCAAACGTATACGATCCCTTTAAATAAATCATATTACTGTAACATCCAGAGCTGAATAACCAAAATTGCAGTACAGATTCGTTAGGAATTTTAAGTGGAAGAAACCCGATAAGTAACCAACAATTACACAACTTTTTACCTCGTCGTTTCGTAAAAACTCGATCAAAACTGTTCAAAGTATTATAAAAATACCACTGAATCTTAATATGAAAAACCCATACGCTGGGTGCGCTGCTGACAAGTATGGGCTCTCTGCACAAGTACTCCCCGGCCCCTCAGCTCAGGCTATTAGACAGGCTATTTTATCGACGGCATTAGCATGCGCAGTAAAATGCGCCAATGCGCACAAACAAAGTTGGAGTGGCGAACATACGATCGAGAACGAACGCTGCCATGTACATGTATTCGCCAAGACATTTGTTAACGAAAAGGCCAAATGTTGTTTGGGGCGGGACTTTGTATAGCAAACACACTGGGCATTCAATCAAATTGAACACCGTTAATATTAATTGGCAGTAATTTGTGCCATAAACCTGTCCATTACAATCGCTGACGTCATTACACCCGGGCAACCACCAAAGACCTTTGCTTGTGCCTATACTGCACTGGGCGCTGCGAAACGCTAATCGAGCTTCTCGGGAATTCTGAGAAGGAAACGCAGGGCATTCTGGGTATCGTACCATGACTTTTCAAATTGCACGCAGCACAGCTGAGCCGCGAAAGTGGTGACATTCAAAGCGCATCCGCGCTTCCCAGAGCCCCGAGTATGGGCGGCGGGACCGAGCGAATTGGATACTCGCTTGTGGGCTGGGGCAGTGGTGGGCTGACTCTTGGGATCATGTGATGGCTAATCGAACGAACTCGTATAACATATTTGTATACTCGTGTAAGCTAAACGAACACCTAATAATAGCGTCAATGCGCACGTGTACGTCGTTCCAACGCTCACGGTGAGCATCATTCGCGTATTACAAACCAACTACTAATTGAAATGGACACAGTCATCTTTGGAAATGACCTTTTATATTTTCTTCAAAATTAAAGCATTTTAAAAGTAATAATTTCACATGAAGTTTAGTATATAATTAAAATTAACAGCAAGTACCGGTTTAAGTATTATATAACAGTACTTTGATTTGTTACTTTTTAGTAAATCATACGTAGGCATGCACTTATATAACATAAGCGCATATAGATTGATGTGCTTAGTTTATCGTATATTACGTTCCGGCGGTGTTAGGTTATCTTGATAAGCTCAAGTTCAGATGACTAACCCGACCACAACTATTTGAGATAAGAAAGACAAAAGCTCGCTGAACTTCGCGCATTTGCCAAAGGTCAACCCGAAACAAAGTCGGCAAATAGGCAGACCCCGGCCCCATGATACAATGTACTGTCATTGATTCACGATTCCGATAGCACACGCAACTAGTATTTGAACCACCTCGCCACTTGAAAAATAGGAGAAACAACTCATAGAGCAAGATGGAAATGACAGTGTTTGAGTGGGGCTGGGTCTCCGTTCTGTCTTACGCCCTATTGTGCTGGGTGTGGTGGAGTAGTGACGTCATAAAGTGGATCGTCACCATCGGTCTGATCAGCTGCTACGTCCTGGTGACGCGCTACAGGAAAAAGCACTCGGACCATGTTAACATTACACCCAAGATGCACAACCACACACCGCTGGTAAACGGTAGGTCGTAAAAAGCGCAAAACGGGTTCATGAAAAACGCCAATTAAGGAATTCGAACCAACTCGTTCTGATGGGTTATTTGGGGAGACATTCCCGTTGACATGTGCACAAACGTTGTCGAACTTTACTGTCACCTAACCCCAAGTTTACTGTCACCTAAGTTTTCCTTATGATATCTCTACGAAATTTGGTATCTGTACATTTGGGACCAAAATCTACAAAATAATTATAACTTATTTGCCTCTTAATATAGGGGCCGAGACATTAGGAAGACATCCAAAAGTCCCCAAATGTCACTTGTCTCCCTAGGTTAAAAAAATGATAGAATGGCTCCCCAATGGTCTATTACGGTAATTTAAAGAATTAACTTCATCCATACAAAAAAATAACCAACAATTCTGACTACTTAAAGGTAATGCGTTCTTTGTTCCCTTCACGCGTGGACCAACCGTTAAAGTTTAGGCTCAGGGGTTACTGTATACAATCAAAGCCGATAAGCATGGTACAAGTCATTGCTGAACTCAGTTGTTTAAACTATCTCCTGCTCTTTCTATAAAACCATTTGTGTCGGAATAAATTTGAAGGGTATTTGCATGGTACCATTCTTTTCTTTACTTTCAGCAATTCTTTTTCACATTAATTATGTAGGTGCGTTTTCGGGTGATTACCATTGTTCAAAATGTGTCTTTATGTTTGATAGCCGTTTTGGTTTAGCCGATGAAGTTTACTTTTCAACTTTGGCAACTGATCCACAGAAATCTTTTTATATGAAGTCAATTTGATAAATCCCACTGTTTCTTGATTCACAGCAACCGGGCATACAGGCAATCCACAACGAACGAAGCTGCCACAGATAACGCAATGACGTACATGTACAGACGGTAATATCGGGCCGGGACTGATGACCGTGGCTCCATGCCCATGCCAGATTCGACAGTGTCATCACACGATAGCCTGCGTCGACAGTGCTTGGCTGGGATCGGAAAGCAGTTTATACTACCGATGTTTAAATAGTTTAACCTATATCTTCTATTTGAGCAGTGTATATAATTATATATCATGCTGGAACACGTCCATTTTCTGTGCATTGTGTTTTTTTGCATTAAATGTTATTTTAATAAGGTAACCAAGTATATGTAGTGTATTTGTAGGCCTTTTTATCTATTAGCTTTAAGAATACCTTTTCGTTCTTACTCATGTTTGTATGGTTCTAGACCGAACGATGATGGGAATTCTAATGAATATTATAGGTCAGGTATACAGACACCACTGTCATATGACCAAAAGTGTGTTCCGATAACATTTTTCCCAGACACTCGGCACTTTCGCAATCACCATGCAGGGTATTGCCGGAAAAAAGTATAGGCCTACACATGTCGTGCTTGCTATTAATATTCCTGTAGATTTGAGTTCAATAAATTAAAACTCGCATTTACGAAACTCAATGGCAATCGTATATTCCTATTATACAGAACTACATCCCAGGGCCACCATAGTCAAGCGATCCTCGGGTCAGGAAACCAGACTAACATAAGGCAACGCCGTGTTCTCCTTAATTTTCTATGCAAAAATTAAAAAAATATAGAACATGGCGCAGCAATAGCCTGGCCCTAAGCTTGGTCCGAGTGCATCTCAGGCCAAAGGCCGAAGCATTTAATAATAAACGTCAATATTCACGACAGATTTCACGACTTGCCTAGATCGGGAGACTACAATGCGGCAGCGTACATTGAGTGCAGGATGGCTGAACCATGGAGGAATAAGAGCAGATTCCTCCATGGCTGAACAGACTATAGGTGACCTGTTCCAACGAAACCCGGACAAAGTCAACTTTTTAGTTTTTCAGATTTTGCTTTTTTTTAATTTTCTAGGTTCTCAGCTTTAAAATGATGTATCATTTACATATGTACGCCCACCCTATCTTCCCTGGGGTCTGGATTTAATGATAAAACCCTGACAACCTAATTATGAGATAAACCGTTTTGAAGTTCAGAAAAGCGTATTTTTTCTATACACAAATGTTTCACAAAATTGACAAAAAAACACACTTCTGGTAGACGGATTTTGTTCAAATTTGAGGAGATTGTAGATTAATAGTGAGTGACTTAGGAAAACCTAAAACCTCAAAATGGTAAAATCCATCCAGAAATGACTTCAGGAGTACATTGTGACAAAACACATTGTGCGACTTTGTCCGGGTTTCGTTGGAACAGGTCACATTAGTATCCCTCGATCGGGACTATAATGAATACATTGCAAAATTTAAAATGATGCAACTTTTTAACACAAGCTTGATTACATGCTCTTGTACGTATATATATAGTACATGTGTATACATTTTAGGTTTTACGAACGTTAATGCATATATGCATTATTTTTTTTATTTTTTTGCATTATTATTGCCTATTATTTTATTAACAATTTTATTTCTAAACTTTCAGGTAAAAAAGTCAAAACTTTTACAGTTTTCCAACGATTTTGTTCAACAATAATTATTTGACCTCGTGCTTTGATTTTTTCACGAGGTCACATGGTTTGTGTCTCACGCACGTACCCTACATGCAATGGAGATGTCTATCACCTGATATTCGGTACAGGGGTTGATGTGTGCTGCAGAACGCATTAGGACTACATGTATGAATATACGGACTTATTGCGCAGGCAATGTGTTTAACCAACGAATTCGTCATGGACCAAGAACATTTGAACCCTTTGTTTTTATCTGTTTTGATTTTTAGGAAAAGGAATGTTCAGACACAATTGCAAATAATTTCTCATAAACTTGCACTTTTATTAAACAAGCAAGTTGGGTGTAAAGCTAACTTTTAACAATTTTTTGTTTTAAATAAAATGATTTTAAACGTTTTGGGTCACCCTCTCTCCCCGTTTGATTTTTTTTTTGTCAAGTTCAATGAACTTTGAAATGTTCACTTTCTCATTCTACATGATCATGACATCTATACTATAAAAGATGAAAAATGCGGTGTATCTATACGTTACGATTCCACCCAGCTAGCGGGTGCCGCGCGAAGCGCGACATCCCGCTAGTGATTAAATAAAGTGCAATGCGCCGTATTTTTGGCCGCATGAGGGCGCTGTAAGACGCCATTTTCTGGGTACCGCGTTTATTGAAGTAGTTTTAGTAACTTTACTTTTATCTAAAAATTGATTTGAAGAAAAACAATATTTTGGAGCTATAAGAATATTTAAACTGACGAATTATCTCCTAATCACTTTTAATTATACCCCCAAATACCCAGAGCCGTAGATAGAGACCGTGAGCACAGCGCCCTCTACGTTCAATAATACGTCCTAGCACTTTTTAGCATAAATTGCCTAATTTCATCCTTAAAACCAATGTTGTTGTCAAAAAAAGAGTAGGCCATATGGTTGGATTACTAGAGAGTGTCTGGTGTTGGTTATTGGTCATTTGATCGAAAAGTGGTTATTAAATTATTAGTAGTTTTTGAATTACAACAACAATTATTAGTCTGGTACCCGAGTCCCCCAGGTCTGGTTCTTGAATCGCCTCAAGCTCAATCCGAACCCGTACCCAAATACAAGTTTTGCCGCCATATGAAGTTTTGAAATGCTGAGGGAGTGAGGGGAACCCCTCACCATTTCAAAACTTCATATGCTTAAACTGTTTCGACGGAAACAACAGTTAATAATGGTGACAAAATACTGTTCCTATTAAGTATAAAGACCACAAGGTGTATTTAAAACTGTGAAATTTTACAGCCTACTCCAATAGTAAAACGACCCCTGTCAGCAGTGATAGACCATGATGCGACAATCAAATAAAACTATATTTCTGACATAAAGCATCTTGTTTATTGGCTCCTGTTTAAAATGATTTCACAAAACATGATTTTAGAAAAACCATGTAATTACAAAAAGTCTACATTCACGGTTTTTTTAAAAGCTACACGAGTTACGTACTTACATATCCACAAATAGTATTAATTAGTCTTGACTGCCAGATTGTTCAATTTCCTTGCAGCTGCCTGGTTGTTTCAACTGGTGCCTGGTTAAGGCAGCTATTAACAAACCACTTGGGCTCCGTGGACAAATATGCCCTCATTGAAAGAATAGGAGAGATCATATGTTGGGGGGGGGGGGGGGGGGGGGGAATGGGGGAAGATCACTGCAAGAGATAATTTTGAACACATTGCTGACGACGCCTGACGTTCACACTAAAGCGTAGGTCACACTAGCCATCTTGAGGTCCCGTCCTTCCACGACCTGAAAGTTACCGACCACTGCCAACCTGTTTTTAATCTGGAGAGGACGGGACCGCTTCCGAACTTCTTATGACATTCCCGTCATATTCATGCTCCAATGCAGTTTTAAAATCGTCTAGATATGCCGCCTTGATAACTACTTTTTCTGACTACTCCATACCAACAACATATATCTACTAACGTCGCTTCTTTTCCCGCCCTTCCGAGTCTTTTGCCGACCTGCTAACGATCTGTTCCTTTTTTGACGTCGTGACACGACCAGTATAAGTTCGGCTCCCATCTTGCCGTATATTTATTTTATCTCCCGACTTCGAGAGGTGTACATCTGCTATTTTTGGTAAATTCTACAAAGATGCCAAAAGCAAAGCCACAGCGTGGCGGCAGGGCCTCTTCAAGCACCCGAACATGCACGCCTTCCGCCGACTATGTTCACAACCACATATACAACCACCTAACAACTTTCAAGACCTCCTTCATTCCCGATCACACTCCCGATTGTTTTGAACAGTTAGAAAATAGTCGGCAACACCTCGACCAAGTTCACCGACCTCTCACGACCTTACCAGAACCCTCGCCCTTCCCTCTGTCCCTCACCCTACCTATCAAGACCATCAAGGTTGGGGGAGTTATAGCCTCTAAATCGTCTAAGTGTGACCTAGGCTTTAGATTCTGGGGCTTTGTTCAGTCAGAATAAACTCGGTTATGCATACTTTGCACTCTGGGCGCCCAACCAGTATGGGCATGCAGCGTTTACCATCTACACAGCTCTCAAAAAGGGCCCTCTTTTGTTCACGCTCGGAGCCCAATGGGGATGTCAGAATTAATCTATATAATAGTTGGCAGTAACACATGGAATGTGGATTAACCCCAACAATCCCCATCCGGACAAACTCTAACATCCATGTTTTGTTGGGATCTGCTAGGATGAATACTGGACCCCTAAACTGTTGTTTACACTGGTTATAAGGCAGACCTCCAGAATCAACAGTTTGCATACAGTTTGCCTTTATGATTGTTTGGATTTTCCAGGATGGGTATTGGTTCCTACTAAATTACACTAGGACGTTGGGAGTTAGGGTTAGGTCATCTCCATAGAATTAAGTCGCTTGAATGTCCCGGGTAGGTCAAGCAAAGTAATTTTACTCGGCCATGTCCACACACTATCTGATATAATATTACTACAAAAGGTGCATTATGGCCACCTACTGTATTGACTCCATGCACACGTACCCCCTCAATGGTTACAAAGGGAGAAAGAGAAGGGGGATGGGAATTTAAATGTAGAGAAAGTAAAGGAGTACTTTTACAGCTTTGTTTGTAACATAAAGTGATGATGTAAATTACATAGCACCATATAATGTGCGCTTAAACCAGGGCCCAATTTCAAGAATCAGCAGAAAATATGCTGCGAAATTTTATAGATAATTATGCGGTTAGCTTTTTTTATGGGTTAACCAGTTCGCGCCGGATGACGTATATAAACGCAAAAAATTTTCAAAATTCAAAACGGATGACGCATAAACACGACAAGTTCAAGTTCGGAAATGTATGTCAGCAGCGAGCAAGGCCGGAAATGCGTGGGTGTGCTTCCTGGCACTATCAGCCTGAACCCTCTTCGGATCGAGTTTCGTTAAAAATAATCCCGCCCGTGGGCTTGGCGATGTTAAAATAATCCCGGCGCGAACTGGTTAATAACAAGAAATTTTGACCTCTATCAATTTAGTAAAGCCTGGAAGCTTAATACTGGATTTCATTGCTAGCTCGGTTAGCGCGGATTACAGGCTGTTAGCGCAAAATCCGATGTTACAGAATGATGAAATTGGGCCCAATACGCGCACACAAAGTTCAGCACTTATACATACATTATCTTTTAAACAAACCTACGCATGTACAGGAAAAACTTCTGTGTCAAGAATATTTGCTTTATCAAAATCCTGAAGGCACGCGCATTACCTGGAATCATTTACATGCAAAATGGTTGGAGCCCTCCGGCAACCCGTCAAATCGTTTGCGCACAGTTCCCTGAATTCTTTACGTGAATTATGGTAGGAGCTTTCTGATGTACCCGTTGAATCACATCTGATGAGCCGGGTACTGCCCATTCCTTAGGATTCCAATAAACCAAACATTCATGCTCATCAGAGGTTTTTTTCTCAAATTTCCTGGGAATGTCAGATCCTGCCTGTATGGTACATGCTAGGTTTGCGTAAAACATAATGTACTCAACAGGAAAGTGCTAAAAACTAGTTTGGGGGCTATCGGCAAGTGTCTTTTTTCCGAGATTCAAATGTTCGAAATAGCATTGATTTTTTCTGATAGTAGCTTTTAAAATCAAAAAAGTTAAAAGGGCCTAATATTTCGATCTTAACAAGATCTTCAGAAACAAAAAGCCTGTGTACTTGAAAACAAACATATAAAGAGGTACATATACAAGCATGATGCACAACATCGTTAAAAACATGAAAGTTAAATGTTGCCTTTAATAAAAGTTTCTCAAACAAGTTCGTAAGAAAAGCATTCAAATTCTTTTTTTGAATGTATGTATTCGAGCGATTTTGGTCATGGTTTAAAGACATTCAAATTCGTTTGGCATTCAAATTCGTTTGCAAATTTGAATGCTGTTTGAGTGCATGGATTATTAATTTAGATGGTAATTTTGTTTAAATTGCAGGACACAAGAGTATTTTTTTCAAACTCATGAAACAAAATTAAATAATGATTTAGACTCGGTGATGAAATTGGATGCTTTTTCGTCAAAATTGACCGAGAAAAACCTACATGTACATGAACATACTGGAGATGCATTGCTGGTGTAAGATGAATGCACCTCAGTCAAATTAATACATTAAACATGACCCCTGACCTATGCTAGACGTGAAAGTTGTTGGTGCCGGATTGGAGCTCAGACGTGAACTGGACTGCCCAGTCTACTTTCATTGGCCGGAACAGCCCAAAGCACGTGCACTCAAAGAAGTCAACGATGTTACGAAGAATGCCCCGACTATTACAAAAAAACAAAAACAAAACACAATCAAATGTTTGGTATTATTAAACATATTATGTGACCTGTCCCCACAATATGAGAGTCAAGTCGCACAATGTGATTTGGAGATATGGCCATCCCACGTCAAAATATGACGGGGTGGTCAATTTGGAAAGCCTAAGTCCTCTTCTACTTATTCCCATTTTTTAAGTGCATTTTTAAAGTTAAATTACGCAATTTTGCATAGTGTTTGCGTAGTTAGTGTTTGGATTAAAGTCCATCAGTGGTCTAATTAATACGGTGATTAAATATTCAAATTAGGTCTTCGTAACGGTCCCACGTTTGCGAAATGTTGACATTTTGTTGTTTATACAATAGTTTGTATGTGTGGAAAGTTTCAAGAAGAAATAATGATTAGAACATAGTGTTGCTACGCTCAACCAACCTTACTTGTCCTGTTTTGCAATTTTTTGCGTGTTTTGTTCAAGATGTTTCATTACGAATACATCCCTTTAGAAGCCGACCCGACCAACCCTATACTCTGGTCAGGTCCGCATTCATAAAATTGAAGTTTTCTAAAGGGGCAATTCACAGCATGCCCCAAAAGATTAAGATTGTTATCAGCGCTAAACTACGATAAGGTGTGAAAGCGATCCTACAATAAGAATAAAGGAATAGGTATAAAGGAATAGGTATAAAGGAATAGGAATAAAGGAATAGGAATAAAAGAATAGGAATAAAAGAATAGGAATAAAGGAATAGGAATAAAAGAATAGGAATAAAAGAATAGTAATAAAAGAATAGTAATAAAATAATAGGAATAAATGAATAGGAATAAAAGAATAGGAATAAATGAATAGGAATAAAAGAATAGGAATAAAAGAATAAGAATAAATGAATAGTAATAAATGAATAGTAATAAAAGAATAGTAATAAAAGAATAAGAATAAATGAATAGTAATAAAAGAATAGTAATAAAAGAATAGGAATAAATGAATAGGAATAAAAGAATAGGAATAAAAGAATAAGAATAAATGAATAGGAATTCAGGAATAGGAATACAGGAATAGTAATAACAGAAAAATTGCTTACTGGAACGGGTTGTGTAGCTCTTCATCCCGGAAAGGACCCTTAGGTGCTTTTGGATCTCGGAAATGCATATATCTTGTGTGGTTCATGCGCTCGTTGGTTGTTACACCCAGGTAGATCACCTTCAAGAATAATTGGAGGGTTTAGATTAAAAACGTGATTTGGTTGTCTTTTTGAAACTCTCCCCATCCTGGCTGCCCAAAGCCAGGTACTACCGGCTTTACACAGTTCATCGACACATACAATCCTGAATTCGTACCACTGTGGGACTTGGCATTGTTCTCAAGTACAACATTTGTAGAGTGTCAAAAAGTTTGTTTAAAATGCTCTAAAACGCAATTACTTTCCTGGGTCGAAATTTGGAAAAGCACATGGAGTTTTGAATGGTAATTTTATTTTAAGCAAGACTTTTTGTGTTAAGCAAATTTTTATCTGCTTAGCAGCTCCAGGTCTCCACAGGGTACCGGATTTAGAAATCCTCAGTCACGTCGAACCCCTATCAACATCTTGGGATGAGGAAAACCTTAGGACGAAGTTAACCTCTGGACGGAGAGAGCTGAGAACGATTTCCTCCAACTGTGATAAAACTCTCAGCAGCTGGTTTGATTGGGGTGGGACTGGTTGATTGGGGTAAGGGTGGGCTGATTGGGGTAGGGTGGGCTGATTGAGGTAGGGTGGGCTGATTGGGGTAGGGTGGGCTGATTGGGGTAGGGTGGGCTGATTGGGGTAGGGTGGGCTGATTGGGGTAGGGTGGGCTGATTGGGGTAGGGTGGGCTGATTGGGGTAGGGTGGGCTGATTGGGGTAGGGTGGGCTGATTGGGGTAGGGTGGGCTGATTGGGGTGGGGTGGGGTGGGCTGATTGGGGTAGGGTGGGCCGATTGGGGTAGAGTGGGCCGATTGGGGTAGGGTGGGCCGATTGGGGTAGGGTGGGCCGATTGGGGTAGGGTGGGCCGATTGGGGTAGGGTGGGTTGATTGAAGTGGGGTGGGTTGATTGGGGTGGGGTGGGCTGATTGGGGTAGGGTGGGCTGATTGGGGTAGGGTGGGCTGATTGGGGTAGAATGGGCTGATTGGGGTAGAATGGGTTGATTGGGGTAGAATGGGTTGGTTGGGGTAGAATGGGCTGATTGGGGTAGAATGGGCTGATTGGGGTAGGGTGGGCTGATTGGGGTAGGGTGGGCTGATTGGGGTAGGGTGGGCTGATTGGGGTAGGGTGGGTTGATTGAAGTGGGGTGGGCTGATTGGGGTAGGGTGGGCTGATTGGGGTAGGGTGGGCTGATTGGGGTAGGGTGGGCTGATTGGGGTAGGGTGGGTTGATTGGGGTAGAATGGGTTGATTGGGGTAGAATGGGTTGATTGGGGTAGAATGGGTTGATTGGGGTAGAATGGGTTGATTGGGGTAGAATGGGTTGATTGGGGTAGAATGGGTTGATTGGGGTAGAATGGGTTGATTGGGGTAGGGTGGGCTGATTGGGGTAGGGTGGGTTAATTGGGGTAGGGTGGGCTGATTGGGGTAGGGTGGGCTGATTGGGGTAGGGTGGGCTGATTGGGGTAGGGTGGGCTGATTAAAGTAGGGTGGGTTGATTGGGGTGGGGTGGGCTGATTGGGGTAGGGTGGGCTGATTGGGGTAGGGTGGGCTGATTGGGATAGGGTGAACTGATTGGGTTAGGGTGGGCTGATTGGGTTAGGGTGGGCTGATTGGGGTAGGGTGGGCTGATTGGGGTAGGGTGGGCTGATTGGGGTAGGGTGGGCTGATTGGGGTAGGGTGGGCTGATTGGGGTAGGGTGGGCTGATTGAAGTAGGGTGGGTTGATTGGGGTGGGCTGATTGGGGTAGGGTGGGCTGATTGGGGTAGGGTGGGCTGATTGGGGTGGGGTGGGCTGATTGGGGTAGGGTGGGCTGATTGGGGTAGGGTGGGCTGATTGGGGTAGGTTGGGCTGATTGGGGTAGGGTGGGCTGATTGAAGTAGGGTGGGTTGATTGGGGTGGGCTGATTGGGGTAGGGTGGGCTGATTGGGGTGGGGTGGGCTGATTGGGGTGGGGTGGGCTGATTGGGGTGGGGTGGGCTGATTGGGGTAGGGTGGGCTGATTGGGGTAGGGTGGGCTGATTGGGGTAGGGTGGGCTGATTGGGGTAGGTTGGGCTGATTGGGGTAGGGTGGACCGATTGAAGTAGGGTGGGTTGATTGGGGTGGGGTGGGCTGATTGGGGTGGGGTGGGCTGATTGGGGTAGGGTGGGCCGATTGGTGTAGGGTGGGCCGATTGGTGTAGGGTGGGCCGATTGGTGTAGGGTGGGCCGATTGGGGTAGGGTGGGCTGATTGAAGTAGGGTGGGTTGATTGGGGTGGGGTGGGCTGATTGGGGTAGGGTGGGCTGATTGGGGTGGGGTGGGCTGATTGGGGTAGGGTGGGCCGATTGGGGTAGGGTGGGCCGATTGGTGTAGGGTGGGCTGATTGGGGTAGGGTGGGCCGATTGGGGTAGGGTGGGCCGATTGGGGTAGGGTGGGCCGATTGGGGTAGGGTGGGCCGATTGGGGTAGGGTGGGCCGATTGGGGTAGGGTGGGCCGATTGGGGTAGGGTGGGCCGATTGGGGTAGGGTGGGCCGATTGGGGTAGGGTGGGCCGATTGGGGTAGGGTGGGCTGATTGGGGTAGGGTGGGCTGATTTGGGGTAGGGTGGGCTGATTGGGGTAGGGTGGGCTGATTGAGGTAGGGTGGGTTGATTGGGGTAGGGTGGGCTGATTGGGGTAGGGTGGGCTGATTGGGGTAGGGTGGGTCGATTGGTCAAGATGTCTTTACCTGGTAGAACTGACAAACAAATAGCATGGTGACCCACATCATGTAGACGGCAACTTGCAGACTCAACACAAAGGTCCACGGGGAACAAGACATGACCTCGCCAATAAAAATCCAAACACCATTCTCCTCAAAAGTAGTTCGGCAGGACTCCATCCAGACTATTAAAAAAAAGGGAGAAAGACGATATTCATAAAGTGTGAGTAACTAGCAAAGATTTTGGATTGACAGGACCTGAACCCAAGACCACTTGTTTTTCCATTACTACTCAGTAGGGAAAATAACCCTACGTCTACTTTGTTGAAATTAAATTCATTGTGAATTTTGTTCGGAACAATTATAGAATATCTAGCGCAATAATTTTGCTTGATGCCTACAATCATTATTTAACTTCAAATAAGTGAGATATTTCCTAATAATTCGGTAGTAATTTTAGTTTTTCAAAATCTGCAAATGGTGTATCCTACCTTTTAAACTATTCAAGACTGCCAAAGATAATACACTGCTACATGTAACTTACACATGGCGTTCCCGATCAGAAAAAAGAGGCTGGAAACTGGAAGGGAACCCAGGTAAATAAGGAAGAAACGATGATTCAAGGAACCTAAAAATATAATGAGAAAAACAAATTCTCAAAACTCACATGAATAAATATACCATTTAATCACATTAGCCATCGACTGTACAAATTTGTTACAACAAACACGAATGAATTCACAAAGATTGTTCAGAATTGCAGTTATTTGTTGATGCAATTCTTGGCTGCCGATGCTCTGTAATAATAATAATAATAATAATAATAATAATAAGAGGAAGACAGAATACGGAAGAGAATTAACGCGGTAGCATCCCTATGATGGCCCTGGAGGGACATGCATATCGTGAATATTCACGATCTGCAAAGTCCCTCCAGGGCCACCATACATCCCTGCACTGCGTCATGTAGAAAGAAGAATGGAGTTTGTAGTTTGTAGTCTAGAACATTGAACTGATAAATATTATTATTATAATTATTATTATTTTATATTTCTGGTAATGAAACCAAGGATCCCTCAAAAGTGCCCAGTGCACTGTAGCTCGCAAGCCTGAAGAAACCTGTAGAGAGAAGACAATGAGAAGAAGGTACAGTTTTAGAGGTGTGAGAAAAAATCCAGAAGAATATCCTGGGGAAAAACCCACGGAGTCAGGCAGGGACTGAAAACCCAATCCACATATTGGCCCAGGCCCGGATTTGAACCCGGGTCATAGTGGTGAAAGCAAAGGAAAGAACCGCCAAGCCAACATGACTCCCCATTATAATGTAAAAGTGCTTTTATTCGAGTAAAATCTCACCAATACAATTGTCTACCCAGGGGCAGTGGTGGTCAAATCTTGAAATGCATTTGTCGCACGTCGAGCAGTGCTTTGATCTGATTGGTCGCCTGATCAGGCAGGTCGTGCAGAACTTGCTGAGGTCCAGGCCAGTCGTCTCTGCCATCTCAACGATTGTCTGCGAATGAAACCAAACGTGATATCGAATGAGTATATAGGACAAAATAAAGGCAAAACAAACTGGATATCAATTGTAACCTGCTTCAACGAAGCCAGGACAAAGTTGACTTTTTTAGTTTTTTTAGATTTTGCTTTTTTAAAATGATGTATTATTTACAAGTACCCCACCCTATCTCCCCTGGTGAAAGAATTTAGTCATAAAACCCTGACAACCTGATTATAAGATACACAGCTTCGAAGTTCAGAAAAGCATAATACACAATTGTTTCACAAAATGGGCATGTATTATCGCTCGACAAAATCGTGTATGTGATTCAGGGAGCACGAGCAAAAATGGCTTCACCGTGAATAATTGGTGTATTACGAACTAACAAAGAAGTTGACTATCAGAAACACACTGAGAAACGCATCAATTTTGTTCATACATTGCATTATGGGAACAATCCATGGGTTTGTGTGCTAAGGGAAATCTCTCTAAACTCAAACTTAGAACACTCTAAAATTCTACAATTTTCAACATCATCCTAATTGGTCTTCTTCTACATTTTCTTTTATCATACCCTAACCCAATGTTACCTTTTTCTACCTTTACTGAAGACCCAACGCGCTATTGGGGACTCAAAAAGGTCCCCACTACTCGGTCTGTTTTTTTCCAAACAAAAGAACCTGTCCCCACAACTAGGTGCAGGCTAGAGCGTAGGTACAAGTACAAATCTCACCCTCTTCTGGTCTTCCTGGGAGTTTTTGATGATCCCAGGGTTGAAACGCCAGCACTTCCAGAAGCCGTACAACATGGCACCCATTGAAAGAAGGTACCCTACCTTCATCCATAAATCACTGACATGTGTTTCAAGTCAAGGAACTATACCTACAGCAATATCATGTCAATGTGTGCAGACCCTGGTTATAATAGGGTACTTAGCAGCTGTTTGTTCCATGTTTGGCTGCTTTATAGCTCAATGGTAAACCCACTGCATGTTTTTTTGCAGGATTCAGGCAGTGGTCACCAGTAATACATATTGGAGGATGTTGCAGGATTCAGGTTTTACATAGAGTTTTAACACTTTGGAATTGTAGGGTTTTGCAGGAATCAGGTTATGTACTGTGAGAAAAATGGGATAGGAAGTTAGAGTTAGATTATTTTGGCATTGACCGGACCCAGACACACGATTGTTTTTCAGAAACTGGGTCTAAGACGGATTTTATGCCGGCATCTGTGGGTATTACACCCTGACATTTCCGGCTTCGCTCTGTGTGAGCCGGACGCGGACAGATATTTTCCGGCCTTGCTCGTGACAAGTTTATCCGTCATCCATTGCAAATTCCGTAAAAAAAATTGCGTGTATGTACACGCCATCAGACGCAAACTGGCAAACAGCTTTGCAGAGGTAACAGGCACGAGGAAAAAACCTTATAATAAAAAATATAAAAAAACCATGCATGACAGATGTGGAAGATAAACAAAAGGATATAAGGCCAGAAGTAGGCAAAGTATGTAAAGTTGACGATGACCTTGGTTGCAACTGCCAAAGCAATAGGTAAAAGTTGAGGAGCTCGACTATCAACAAAGAACCTACAGTTATGAACAGATATAAATGAAACAGGAAGAACAAATTAGTCTAAAAGTAATTAATTTTTACTTTCTAGCATTCGCTAGGAATAGCAAATTTGATTTTGGAGGATGCAATGTGTCAAATTCGTAGGCTTTGCCCTGCATTGTTAATGTTCAGCCATGCATAATTGAGCCCTGTATTAGGCTCCATATCATCCACACTGCTTTCTAAATGTTATTAGCACTGCCTCAATTACCCATGACAGTGATTGTTGGTGGATGTTGAAGGATTCAGGCAATGGTCATCCCTTCACTGCAAAATTTAGGGTTTCGCAGGATTGAGGCTGAATCTAGTTTTTACATGGTGGCAATACGAAGATTTGGCATGATTGAGGATGATTTTTCAGCCAAAAGGCGACGTATTGTCATTACTATACCTCATACATACACATACATATTCATGATAGAGAGCACAATTCCCACTGGTCCATTAACCCTAACCCTCCAGGGTATTTTGGCTAGAAACCCTGCCAGACGCAACAGATTGCATACTTTGTCACATTGACTTGTGTGCAGAGTCCAGCAAGGTCAAGCAGTCACCACAGATGCACTGTGCTGGATTTTGCTAATGGTTGATAACCATCACGTGCCAGCCGTTATTTTTGCTTGCAAGCGTGCGCGCGCGCACGAGAGCATTTACACCATTACACACCATTTCAGTTTCTATTGAAAAACGATTGACCAAGGATGGTTTTGTTTTCCATCGGAACAATCCACACGTTGACTTTCTCTCGGCTATCAGAGCGGGATTTGGAATGGTAATGATTGGAGAAAACAATATACAGGTTCTTACACAATCGCAATGTTTAGCTCCACATTAAAGATGGACTACAACGAAAACTCACACATTAAATTTATTATCGGACCTTGTTTATGTTGTGTTCAGGTAACACTTTATTGTTACGGTCATGTTTTTCTCTAAATAATTTTGTTGCAATTTGACTGACAAAATTAGACCTCGATTCTTCGATTTTGAAATTTCCCGCCCTGTACTGGTTCCCGGCAAAGATCCACTGAAAACCACAATGAAATCCACGAAATAGTACCAGCGGACTTGTAAACCAGCGAAAAGTGATGACGTACTACCCATGAGCAACCGAGAGTAAACAAAAGACGCCATGTTATTCCGTGTGTATTATGTATGCGTTTTCATGCAGAGGCATGAAGTTTTTACGAATCTTTTTTTTATAGTGTATCACTATCACTCAGCTACAATAATGCCAACTTCATGTGTTGTTGGTGGATGCACGAGAAATTGTTCGAAGAATCCAGAGATTCATTTTGTGCAATTTCCGCGGGATCCTGCGTTATCAAAGGAATGGGTGAAGTTCGTAAATATTACACGAAAGGATTTCACCTTCTCGGAAAGAAGTAGGCCTTTGATTTGTTCAGCACATTTTTCAGAGGACTGTGTTGAACCTTCAAGTGCTTTGAAAAAATCACTGGGATTGACAACAAAGTTTCGTTTGAAGCCTGGATCGATCCCCACATTGAAAGCGCCAAACATCGAGATAATTCGTACTAGTACTACCACCAGGCCTACTGCTTCTACGTCGGCCGAGTCATCGGCAACCGCCGGGTCTGCCGTGGCCGCAGAGTCATCAGCAGGTGAGCTCCCCTCGTCTGGTGAGCTCCCCTCATCGCTAGAGCTGCCATCACTGTCCTCAGAAGTACCTCCACGAAATGCCTCTTCCTCATCTATACTGTGGTCTTCCCAATACTCGCTGCTATCGGACATTTTCGCTGTTTTTCGGTCGAAAATAGTTGTACCAAAATATAGCCTAGCTTGTCCGCCGTTATTCCGCATTGCATTGTACGGTAAAAATGCACGCACACGATCGACCCGAGTAAATCGTCATGGGTAGTACGTCACACACAAAGTATGAATTATTCATGAGTTAAGGGCTTTTGCTGAAACTGAGTTTTTCTGGGTCGTAGAACGCCGATCAATTTTGGTTTTTTTTTGCATGAAGGAACAAGTTTTATTGAATACTAATGATATATTAGTAATCATTATACATTTCTCGAACAAAAACAGCAACACAGCCTTTATCATTATTCCGTTGTAGTCCATCTTTAATATCATTTGAATGAAATATGTGACCGGCTCTACAAAAAAGTGTCTTAAGTCGCGCTATGCACTATCATGTAATGGCCCGCTTAACGTTGAGAGGGTAAACATTTCATCAAAATATGTTTTGTATTTGTTGTCACAAATGAAATCTTTAATACCTACAGTTTAAGGTTTCATTAAAAGAAATTTTGATGAATAAAGTGGAAAAAACGACCATTTTGTGTGCATCGTTCTGTTGTAGTGCAACAGAGCCAACTATTTCAAAGCCTGTTTTCTCAGTTGTGTAATTTGAACTCCGAAACAGTAATCATTATGTAAACACGTCGTGTCTCCATAATGAGAGGGGCTATGGGTCTCTATTATATACTAAATGAAAGCTTACGCTGTGGGCTTTCTTACCATGTATATAACTCAATTTCATTTGTTATCGACATAAGACACCTTTTTGTAGAGACGGTCACATGAGAAAAGTGACTTTGATGTAATTCTTTTTACTTAGCCTATACATTGTTCCTACAAAATAGAAATTTGAGCGATGTGAGTAGCAAGGCGGGGGAACCTTGAGAGATTGGTGAATAAAGGTACCTTGCTGACACCTTGGATGCTTATTACACCCGGCCTTAAAATACTTCAGAAAAACGCCCCTTCCAAACCCTTTCCCCTTTAGAGGTGAAATGAAAAGACAGATTCTGGGAGCTGGCTCCCAGACTACAAGACTAGCCTACACTTACCGCAGCAAAACGTACACAATGCCACCGCTTAACGCAAACAGACCAGCCTTGATGATGTAGGAAGCGCTAAGATTGGGGATAAACCCCAGGAGGAACATGATGATGGCTGGTATGGCCAACATGATGTATTTCCGCAAGTCCTGTGCAGAACGGGTGCAAAAGACAACACGTTCATTAAACCCTCCTGTGCAAAAGTTACTATTTCGGTGAGTTAGGCCGTGTCCGAAACGGGTGTCTAGAGCTACGGCTAGGTCTATTGTCTCTGGCGGCAATTTTGTAGCGCTGTCCGAAATGCCGTCTAGAGCTACAGCTACGGCTACCACGTCACAAAAATCTAGCCGTAAAAAAAGTTGTCTAGCTCAGGCAAAACAAAATGGCGGCAGCACTAACGTTAATTTTGGAGCAAATTTTTGTTTATTTTTAAATAATAGTGCATTGAATTGAAACCAACAGATCGACAAATACATCAATATCATCAGGTATTTCGACCGGCTGTAAACAAACATTGCGTAACATCTAGCAGACGATAATTGTTGTAAATTCTTACATCGTAATTTTGCAAACACTAATTCCAGCATCACTTGGGGGCGCAATAACTAGCCGTAGGCTTTGCCGTAGCCGTGTCCAAATTCCATTTGCCTTAGCGCCTACGTAGATGTCGCTGTAGCTGTAGACGTAGACCGTAGCTCTAGACACTCGTTTCGGACACGGCCTTAAAGTGGATGTACAACAATAGAAGACAATAGGGTCCACCATTGAAAATCGTGTACAAAACCTAAAGGAGAATTTCCAAAAATAGGACAAAAAAAGTACAAAGAAAAGAGGGACAATATGGGGTCCCCTATGGAAGGTGTTTACACACATGTGCAATTATTATTTTCGTACATTACGTTATGGGGACACTCCATAGGGTTCGTGTGCCGAGGGAAATTTCTCTAAACTCAACTCAGAAAATTTATCCGACCAAATTTTTTTTAACATCACCCTTAATTTGTCGTCTTCTCCGTTTTCTTTCATTATACCCTAACCTTATTCTACCTCTAGACCCCTTTACTGGAGACCCAAAATGCTATGGTTACAGGAAAATGTTCCCACAACTCGGTCAGATTTTTCCAAACAAAAGAACCTGTCCCCACAACTAGGTGTATGCTAGAACGAGTTGGTCAACAGCACAAAGTTTAAACACGTACAGCTGTGTCTTTTTGTGCATTGCACTAAGTACTCCTCAGAGAATCTGATTACAGTTTGTGCTGTTCAACAAAGTTGCTTTACTGTTCCATGGGAATAATTGTGCAGTATATACCGACCGTAGTGATGAGAATGTGCTGTTTTGTGCATAGTGTGTACACTATCTCCAAATCCCTGTCCATTGTGCAGTGTAGTCTACAGTTCAATGCATAGACAACTCAAATAAAACACCCCGACAGACAGACAGACAGACAGACAGACAAAGGAACAAACAAACCTTGCTCCCTTTCTTTGAGCCATAAGGAGATTCCCCTCGGTGCTCCTTGATACGCGTGGCAATGTAGCCATTGCGCCTTGACATCGCAACGTCCAACGGTGTCTCGTGCTAAACAGGGGAAATATTCAGAATACATTACGGTACATGTATGACCTGGTGCAATAATGGTGTTGCCTCCTTCTATATCAACTAAGTTGTAGGGTCGAAATTTGAAAACCCATTCGGCCTAGTTGGCAAAGACTACTCTATGTACAGTGCGCATTTTTTTAAAACCAGTTTACGCCAGGATTATATTAACATCACGAAGCCGAGGCGCGGGGTTAATCCGAGGCGGGTTCAAGCCGATGGTACCAGAAAGCACACCCATGCATTTCCGGCCTTGCTCACTGCTGACAGGCATTTCTGGCCTTGCTCACTGCTGACAGACATTTCCGGCCTTGCTCCTGACGTGTTTATGCGTCGTCCGTTTTGAATCTGGAGAAAACTTTGCGTGTATACATACATGTACGTCCTCCGGAGCAAACTGGTTTAAAGTTGAATTATTGTGTTTTTTTGCATAAAGCAAAATAAAATGTTCATTTACTGATTGCGCATTTTAGGCTTTAAAACGCAAAGGGCCACAATCAAAAGGTTAGTTTCTTAGTTTCTTATCACTCTTTAAGTCTTTACGTTAAGAAAAACAACCAATTGTCTGCAAATTAGCCCTTAAACGTACCCGGCTGTTTTCGACGTAGCTATCTGAGCCATGTTGCAGTAGCGTTGTGACAGCCGCCGTATTACCCACGGCAGTAGCCCAGTGCAGAGCAGAGTTGAGATAGTTTTTGTCTTGAAGATTGGGTTTTGCTCCTAGAGTCAACAGGAGACGAGCTGGGTCAACTCTGAGGGAAGTGGAAAGTGGGTTGGGGAGGGGGGGGGGGGGAGAAGGTGTGAAAGAGAAGTTAAAGAAAAATGCGAAATAAAAGTTACACTAAATTTAGACCAGTTGTGTTGAAGTTTTTCACACTGCGTTTTATTTTACTGATATTATAAATTCTGCATGACTCTGATGAGTATGTAAACACTGGCATTCATAGACTAGGGCCAATTGGATTAGGGCATAAACGAAGGGTCCAAAACCTATGGAAGGCCTTTGCAGTAAGTACTGTTTAAGAGTCAAGCAACTTTACCAATGCAGATTAAAGACTGGGGGCTCCGAAAAGGGGCTCCGACAAAAAAATGTATTTTACAACTTTACAATTAACCCTAACCCTGTTAGACACAGCATAGTGCATCAGATAAAAACGTCTGGTGCACTTTGATGAATTTGTGACCTGCTCCCACAAAAAATAAGTGTTTTTTTGTTATTGTGAGATATTGTTATTTCCATTTAGTACACATCGTCAGCTTTCATTTGGTACCAAAACCACCTTTATACCATACATACTTCCAATTTTATGAAGATTTTATTTTGATGTATTTGGGAGATAAATTACCACTTTTAGGACACAGTTTGTCTCAATACATGCATGATTTTTGTACTTTCTCATCAATAAAGTTGATTTTGTTTAACCCAACTGAGGGTTAAAGTATACATATTAAAGAATACAAAAATAACGAAAAACGAAAATCGATGTCCGCAAAAAAGTTTCACCCCATTTCAACTTTAATGAGCTGTATCTCGAAATAGCCTGTGCGTCGTGTGCGACTTATGTCGGGTTTCGTAGGAACGGGTCACATTTAGCTGTCAACATCAGTGTATAAACAACCACACTCTCTAAGACTATGATAGCTAATCCCCATTGAACAATAACAGAGATGGATCCTGCTGCGCTCTGTGACCACAGACTCTGAAGCAGTTTGACCTTGAGATTTGTGACCTGATGGATTTCACTGCACTCTGCAGCCAAGTCACTTTGACAAACGATGCAATCTGATGGGTTTGGCAGGGTTTCTAGCCGAAATACCCTGGAGGGTTACGGTTAAGCTTTTTGATCAGGAAAAAAGCTATTCAGATTTAGTTAAAACCCTAATCCCCAAGGCCCATTTGGCTAGGAACCGGCCTCAATCCTGCGTTGACAAATTTGATTCATCCTTAAACCTAACGCTCCTCAATCCTCCAAAATCCTCATTGCAGTTTGAGGATTTTGGAGGATTGAGGCTGTATGGGGTTTAAACAAAATGAGGACTTTGGAGGATTGAGGCACAATGTTGTTTCAAGTGTGGAGGATTTTTGAGGATTGAGGCTGAATGGGGTTTTCAAAAAATGAGGATTTTGGAGGAATGAGGCTGAATGGAGTTTTCAAAAAATCATAATGAGGCTTTTGGAGGATTGACTTTTTTCCAATCCCCAGAATCCTAATTGCAGTTTTGGAGGATTAAACAAAATGAGGATTTTGGAGAATTGAGGCACATGATGTTTCAAGTGTGGAGGATTGTTGAGGATTGAGGCTACCGTAAATGGGGTTTTCAAAAAATGAGGTTTTTAGAACAATGAGGATTTTGGAGGATTGAGAATGGTTGCTAGCAAAAAGGGCCCAGGGGGTTAGGGCAAGCCTTCGATTAAGCGGGTGCAGGGCGCAAATTTGCGCTCATAAAACCACCAATTGCGCCCATAATCATCTAAAACTAGACGGCAAGGCGCAAGTGTTTTCCGTAAAATTGAGCCCATAAATTATTAGGACAGGAAGTCTATTTCCCCACAAATGTTGATGTATAATCATACTGATGTAAACCTGGTTTCCCAAAAGTATTTTTACCTTTTTTACATGTTGTCTTGTCTCATTTGTGATTGGTCTCATTGTTTGTTTTATTCAATCATGACTCGAAAAGTCGCCTGTCGGCCATCATGTAGCAAACTTGAATGCTGCATACACGCGCACTGTATTGATATGATGCATGGCAGCGAGTGTCCCGATCTCTACTATAGATCGGGGCGGACATCCGGGAACTGTCATAAAAACGCGTCATAATACGTACACCGCGCCGGTAAAAACGATGATCGCGCGCGCAGTCTTGTATACTACAGTGCAGTGTCAGCGCGTATTGTTTTCATCGGCGCGCTGACCTGTGACGTATGTCCGCGGTGATCAATACTCTCACCTGTATTGTAGCGTACGTGGACGTAATTTACGCTGCTTAGCCTGCTTTCATACAGGCGTTCTGATTGGTTGATACGAGCCTTTGTTTACGTTAGGTAAGCAATCAAATAATAGCTTTTACAGCGTCAACGATAACAATTGTTGATCTCATGCTGTCGAAGGTAATGGTACACGCATGTGCAGATGAATTAAAACTTTTTTTAAAGACGTTGTAACAAGATGCGCGCGCAGCCGCCAGGCTACAGGCAATGGGAAAACTGTCAAACTCGATGATAGCGTGGGAGTTTTTGTATGTTGTGTTGTTTGGTTGTTGTCTTTATAATAATAAGATATTTATATACTGCAAATTGCCTCTAAGCCTCTTACTTTTACTGTTTATCTTGTTGATAAAATTGATCGTATTCGCATTATTAAATTAACATTGTATGTTTGAGCTCTACAACTTGCGTAATTGGTTGTCCTTTTGACTCATTATCTGTTTAAAAATAATTGCCCCTGGTTCTTCAGAAATTGCCCCTTGCTCTGGTAAATCCCCGTGAGCAAGGGGCAACTTTTAAAAATAAATTGCCCCTTGCTCCTGGCTGCTTAATCTAAGGCTTGGGTTAGGGTTAATCCTACAAAATCATCAGATATTTCTTGAACTTGTTCCGTGGAGGGGTGACTATTGCCTCAATCCTCCAAAATTCTCCACTAATTACTGCTATGGGTTGAGTCAGTGCCGATGACATTCAGATGCAGTGCGGATGATATTGTGCATAATACAGGGTTGCATAATATGCATGTCTGAACATAAAGAACGCTGGGTAAGTTCTACGACCTTGACCCATTGCATCCCCGAAAACCAACTTGCGCTTCTTGCCTTTCATCCTCAATTCTCCAAAAACCTCCAAAACTGCAACATTAAGGATTTTGGAAGGATTGATGAGAGATAGACTTAAAGGTAGAAAACACCATTGGATTTTGCTTGAATTATCATGAATGGGTGAATTTTGGGGGTTGTATTTTAACGATTTCGCGCCGGGATTATTTTAACATCACCGAGCCCAGGCGCTGGATTATTTTTAACGAAACTCGATCCGAGGCGGGTTCAGGCCGATAGTACCGGGAAGCACACCCACGCATTTCCGGCATTGCTCGCTTCTGACAGACATTTCCGGCCTTGCTCGAAACATGTTTATGCGTCATCCGTTTTGATCTGGGAAAAACTTTGCGTGTATACGTCTTCTAGCGCGAACTGGTTAAAGTATATATCGTTCAGTTGACCTGCTGACGTTTGTTTTCAACCGGCGTCGGACAGTTGTTCTTATGCTGTTCTTGTTTTTTTCGCTATAGCCTTCCGACGATCGGGATTTTTTTGTATAAAATTTAATTTTTCGTAAACAATCACAGGATATCTAGCGCAATCATTTTGCTGGATGCCTACAATCAATATTTACATTCAAATAAGTAAAATATTTCTTAAAAATTCGGTAGTAAAAATTTGATATCTGCAACTTGGTGTATCATACATATACCTACCCTAACCCTTCCCAATCCTCCAAAACCAATATGATTTTGCACACACCCTAGGGAGTTAGGGTTCAATTAATGATAAAAACTTTTTGAACATTCAGTATATTCAGGACACCTCAAGTCATTGCACAGAGTCCATACTCACGAGAATGTCCTGTAACACGCCCACATTAGTGGGGACATTCCGTTGCCATCCAGCATGTTAGGATCCTGCCCCTTGGCTATCAGGTAAGCCGCAATAGCCGTGTGCCCGTACTGGCATGCCAGGTGCACCCCACTCACCCCCTCCCCGTCTCGTAAGGAAGGGTCCCCACCGTACTGCATCAGCAGCACCACCATAGGCAGGTGACCCTGCCTGGTGGCCCAGTGGAGGGGGGTCGAATTCAGGTCTCCGCCCAGTTGGTCAATGACAGCTCCATGGTTGATGAGGTATCTGGGTGGGGGAATACAAGAAGGATAAAAGGAGGATTATCGCTCAAGTTCCAATTCAGAATGTGTTTTTTATTCCTCCATGGTAGAATTGAAAATCAATAAAGCACGTTATCATATCGTAAAACCATCATAATTGTCATACAGGGTTCTAGCTAGGACCTTTTTAGTGCCGGGTAAATTATCAGATTGCAAAGTGTTGCGAGTGCAGAGAGCGGAGCTCTCGCGCCTCATGGCCGGGGGTCCAGTTCATTTTTGCATGTTTCTGTGAAAGTCTTGCTAAATTAATAAAATAAATTACTACATGAACATGATTAACGTGACTTTGTATCTCCTCTCTTTCTTTTGTGCCCATAATTTGATTTAAAAAAAAATTGGCACAGCCAATTTGAACCCAAGAGCTGGGCGGAATTTTGCAGAACCGGGCAGTACCGCCCGGCGCCGCCCATCGTGGCTAGAACCCTGTTGTCATAAGTTTATAATAATCCCACTGTGTTGCAATGTCTGCCTGTACTCGTCAACAATCAATGCTCGCTAATTATGCTGGAGTAATTATTGCTACTCGGGCTGGCACGAGTACTCGATTAGTTGAAAAACCGTGAGTAGTTTAACGAGTAGTAAAAACTAATCAGGAGTAATGACTAATGACATAATCGAGTTAATACTTGCCCAGCACTAGTATACAGTGCTCTTACTACATGTACATGTACTCAGACATACTCCAAATGAAGGCCTGTGACGTTTATAGGGAAACAAAAATGGTTTATTTTCTGGTACCATCAATTGTGACCTGCTCCCACGAAAACGGTGTAGAGTCGCGCAATGCTATATTGAGTTATGATTGAAAATAGCAGTTTTGGGGGTTTTGGCATGATACACAATTCCCACATATATTTTCTTTCAAACTACATCAGAACAAAATCTGATAATTTTGATTTTACTGAGCGTACCCAAGAAGTAAAATGTAGCGAAATTAATGAAAATATGAAATTATCATGATAAAATGATCATATTTTCACATCAAAAAAGTACGCAGCATTTAATAATACCCTACCCTAGGTGTGTAATCGAGGGCGTCCTCGATTGAGATTCGTGTTCAAAACCAATTAGAGCCTTCGGAAATAGTTAAAGTTACAAACAAAGGAAATCGTCCAGAGGAACATAAACAAACGTGTGTGCTCTTGTATCGTATTACGATCGAGGATCGAAACACAAAAGAGAACGAAGGGAACAAAGAATCCTAGAAGGACGGTTTCCTTGTCCGAATTCGGACCTCGATCGTTCGGGTAAGTGCTAGGTAATGGGGTTAGGTTATAGTACAGGAATAAAGGAAAACACAATAGGGGATCCTCGGTCGTTATGTGGTTCACGACTGTGTGCACATTTGTGTGTTTGATGGCATGTAAGTGACAGACGAGCATGGTACTCATTCACAAGGCTGTTTTATGCACAAGGCTTGTACAGCCCTCAGATACATTTGTACTAGTTCCCTCTGCTTGGAATTTACCTCCCAATTTCCAACCGGTTGTTGATGGCAGCCCAGTGCAGCAGCGTCACGTTCTCCTTGTCTGGTTCCTGTACATCCAAGCCATTCTCAACAAGTTCTTTCACCCGATCCAAGGCGCCATACTGGACGGCCTTGACCGAGTCAAAGGTGGAGAGGTCTGGTTTGGATCGGGCTTGCTCCTGATGTGGTGACCGGCGACCGGCCGGAAGATGCACTTCGTTGCTGCTGACCACTAGCTGAGCCGGTGGCATGTCGGCTTGGCTAGCCATGGCTTGGGTTGGGTACGGTTTGAATTCTTCCATTTCTCTTCTGCCTACGAATAATAAAAAACTAGCCTAAGAAAATTTTATTCTTCAGAGTTCAATTTTTTTTTGACCAGTTTGTGCCAGGATTATTGTAACATTGAGCCGAGGCGTGGGATTATTTTTAACGAAACTAGATTTGAGGCGGGTTTAAGCCGATGGTACCGGGAAGCACACTTCCGGCCTTGCTCGCTGCTTACAGAAAGGGGGGAAAGGGGGGAACGCGACTGTTACAAGATGGCGGATAAACTCGTGCGTAATTTCAAGCCGCATGCGCATTAGCCGTTTTTGAAACACAAGCTTCATCTTGCGCGGCCTTATCATACAGTTTAGCAATGCGCCAGACGGGCATAGTTTTTTGCATTGGCAGGCCTTTCTACAGTTTTAAAAAGTAATTTTTTATAACTCAAATTGCCCGCTAAGTTTTGAGCGAAAGGTCAGAAATTGGCCAAGATTCGACCGGTTTTTGGTTTGTTACAGCTGGGTGAGTTGATAAAGTACTCATACAAGTTTTTTGTTGGGGTAGACTGTGCGGCAGTATGGAGTTATTATCCGGAATTTGTGCACGGTTTCTATTGTTTAACGGCGGTTAACCTGTAAAAACCCTCTCTATCTATGGGGCTCCGCCCTACGGGCGTCGGGAGACCCAGAGTTCTAGGGGTATATAGCCGGGTCTTATAGAAAAAGGTATAAAAGTCGTGTATACGAAAAACTAGGGAGTAGGGACTGTATACAATTAACTAGGGACTGCGCATGCGCAACCAGAACCCACGTACAAAAAGCAAAAGTACGTAGGTTCTGCACTTATTCCTCCATGGTTTTACGGTCACGTAAAAATAGCCACAGCCTTTTTTTAAACCATAAAACATGCTAAATTAGTATGCAAGTGCAACGTTGAACGTCTAGTTTTACATTTTCGAACTCACCTCAATTTATCTTGGGTGCTTGAAGAGACGTTGACTGAGACGATATTTATGTTATGACAAAACTGAAAACTCCTGTTCTTTCACGAGCTACACTACAGCTTCTGAAGTGAAATCATACAACTACACTTTGCCATTCACGCCTGATTGAAATGGCGGCGGCCATTTTTTTCCGCAGCACTAGTATGGGATTACGTCATGATAGGCCCTTTTCCAAACCTCGGTTCCAAACCACGATCGGTTGAGCCGGCATCGGCTTCAGCTTCGGCTTCGGCTTCAACTTTATATGAGACTTGCTTGGCCTACGTCCAAAAGCTTGGAAACGCGAATTTAATAAGCGGTGGCAATTTTTTCCTCCGAACGACATATGTGCTATATATGTCTGCATATATAGCACGACATATACATGTGATATTTCGGAATAAAACAATTAATTCAAATGATCAGCTAATTCTGCTGGATGGGCTACCCTCATTAAAGATGGTTGTAAACAAATACAATAAATAAATAAATAAATAAACAAAGGTCTCCTTAGAATCCTCGAACGACGGTTTCTTTGTAAAAAACGTATCCTCGATCGTTCGAGTAAGTTTTAGGGTAATGGGGTTAGGTTATAGTACAAGAATAAAGGGAAACACAATAGGGGATCCAAGGTCGTTATGTGGTTCGCGACTCATGTAGATTCTGACGTGTACTAATGACCTACATTAGCATATATGAGTATTTATGACCTTTCGCTCAAAACTTAGCGGGCAATTTGAGTTATAAAAAATTACTTTTTAAAACTGTAGAAAGGCCTGCCAATGCAAACAAACAAATGTATTCGTTAGAGTACATTATATTCCTTCGAAATTCGTTCAGAAAAGAAAATCGAAATTTCCCTCGACCTCGTGCGCATGGGACGAACTTTTTATATAAGTACCCAAAACAAACCACTTAAACCAGAAACTATACCTTCCTGTACGTGTATGTGTGACGTTTTCGGTGACTTTTATAGAGACAAATGGGACAAATCTTGGACAAATAGATGACAAAACCCCTGAGCATGAATGGGCCTATTTATGCGCACGTACATATAGTTGGCGCTAGTTCTACTCACGAACACATCAGCCGCCGCATGCAAGTCGACATAATATAACAAGGGTTTCTCAAACAACAAAATGAAATATTGTCTTGTCCGTCCATATCTATGTAGGCCAATTACAATTTTTAATGTTCACACCAAAACAAACCCGCCTCCCGAAAAGTGATATTCCACCTGCATGCAGCATTTACATTTGTAATGCATGCCCCCAATTTATCAGGTATAAACTGACCTATTTTTCAAGCGTAATTTTATCAAGTCTGCCCTTATGCCCCCATCACACCAAACTAGTTCTCACTACGTTCTCGAAAATGTTGCCGAACGGGCTCAAACTGTGTGCGAACGGAGTGGACGTATTAGCAACTGTTTACGGTCTTTTTTTACGAACTTTATGGACGGGCTCAGACGGGAATGGTGCTCCAGAACTTCGAGCCTACTTGACGTAGGCCTATGTAGGACATTATTTTGCCAAAGTTGCACGGGGCGTTCTACCCCCAGCACAGCCCGTTTTACGATTTTTTTAGGACGGGGCAGGACATTTTAAAAACTAGTTTGGTGTGACGGAAGCATTAGATGGAAGCCCCAAAACAACTAAAGCCCTTTTCACACTGCAGAGCCAATCCCCGGGAAATAAATCCCCGGGAAACTTCCCGGGGATTTTTTACCCCACCAACACCCCCAGCAACCGTTCACACTAGACCCATTTGGTAACTCCCGGGGACCTTTCGAGATTACCCGTGGACGCAAAAAGGTGGGGCAAGTTCAAACCCCGCGACGTTCACACTAGTTACTTTTCCCCGGGAAAAACGTTAAACCCCGGGGATTTCTCCTTTAACCATAGGGCCTACTCCCGAGCAGGGGTAAATATTTCCCGGGGAAAAGCAGTTTCCCGGGGATTTCTTTGGCAGTGTGAACAGACCGACCGAAATTCCCTGGCAATTCCCCGGGGAATTGTCGGGGAAATCGTCTAGTGTGAAAGGGGCTTAAGGGAGTTGATGCTCGACACAATCCCACATTTTATTTCTTTAAGGCAAACCATGGAGGAATAAGAAGGCAAACGGTCTAATTTTTTTCACAAAAAAGTTGTGGCTGTACTTTTCAAGCTAATAGCTATATAGTCCACCCGTAAAGTTTGTGTACTGGACCTTCTTTACATTGGACAGGATTTGTTTCAAGTTCGTTGACAATGAAAGAACAATTAGTTTCAAATATGAACAAAGCTCTCAACCTACCACAGAGAGGGCGCTCTGTACAATATCTCTGTATGAAGCAAGAAATGGGACGAAGAGAACCCCCCCCCCCCCCCCCCCCCCCCCCCCCCCCCTTTGTTTGTGGTAGTTGGTCAGTGTGATTTTGGAATGTTGTGGTTTCTCAAGAATTCTTTTTAGGTTTTTTATTTATTTTTTTTAATTTTTTTTTTGGGGGGGTTGCGTTAGGTAACAATAGTCTAGAGAGTGTATAGACATGGAGAACTAAGGTGGAGTCCATCGGTCCCATATCTTGCTGGGCATATGCATACACTGTAAATTCATATTAAACAATTGAATCACCCAAATTGTCAACCTGCAAATGCTAACATTTATTAATAAATAAACATAACTACAAATTCACGAACTACGGCACTTTTATTCTGCAGTTAATTTTAGTGGAATAATTTGTTTCAAACTATTTAAAAAGAAAGCTTGGATAATTTAATAATACAATATATAAACTACAAAAATAAAACTGCATTGAAACACTATGCTGGAATAAATTTTGCAAATTCAATGTTAGTGCGGAATATGAAAGAAGCCAAGTTAAGAAATGCACTTTAGGTACCGGTAATATTAAAGTTGCGTAGTTATCTAAATTAATCTAATGATATGTTTTGTGTATTGTTGCTATTAAAATTTCTGCACTTGTAATTCTACATAGACGGCCTATTCATATACAAAGATTAGTTTTTCTTTTCTTTCTCAAACACTAACATTTGATAACAATACAAAACTTATTGATTCTAAACATCAAGTAATATGGGTCACACTCATGTGCACTTGGTATGCAATATTTGTATTGACAAAAAAATGCAAACAAAATATAACGGAATTCTACACTTAGAATGTGTCACCAACATAAATAATATATGTATCGTTTGAAAGAAACACCTTTCCACTTTATAATGAGACATCAAACGTCCACAACTGGTAATTTTTGACAGAGTTATGAATAATTTTCCAAGAAAGGTAAAATTGGCCATGGGCATTGGCTAGCCTCCTTGCCTGTGTGTGGATAATTCCCTGGACTACACTGCAAAAACTGCCTTTATGTTTGTAAACATGTTTACATGCTAAACATGTTCATCAGCAAGAGGATATGGGCGGTGTTTAGCTATTAAAGTTCCATTATTGTTTAGGAATTGTACACGTACGTTTAGCTGCTAATTACCATTGCAACACTTGCACATCCAAACAAAATCGAAACATTTGGTCCTATTGTCAATTTTGACCTCTCTTATAAAATTACACATTACTCTGCCAAAAACTTTCAGATTTTGACGTTTGATATCTCATTTTTAAATGGAAATGTGTATCTTTCAAACCATACCTATAATATCTAGGTTGGTTGCACATTTCATGTGTAGCACTCGATTGTATTTTGTTAAATTTTTGTTGAGACACTGTACATTATGTATGGTAAAATGAACCTTGATTTATCACACCCGGACGCTCTAGAAACACCAAAGAAAAGTTAACCCCAACCCTCTTCAGTAAATTACATGTACTGGGAATGTTATGTGTGGCCCATATGTACATATTGGGCATAATCAGTACAGTAATCACAACAACGAATTCCAACAAAAGAGATATGCAGATGGATTTTAAAGGGTTGAGGTTTAGGTTTAATAATTAGCCTACATTCTAAAATGAAATCAGGCTCCGGCAAAAAATCTGGACTATATATATAAGTGACGTCGTGCAAAAAAAAAATCATTTCGGTGAAAGAGTAGAGTCGCTGTTGGTGAACAATATGTTGCTGTGCATTAAACTACAAAACTGCTGGCTTGCAGTTTAATATATGCTTACAGCTGTACATAATTATTTGCAATTACATGTAGTACCTAGCAAGTGGTTACGCGCACATATCCAATGATAAGAACCTCGCTGAAAGAAGATTGGAATGGTATCAAATACTCTGTAAAATAATTCCACCGGAAACATTTTCAATTAGAAAGCCACTAGCGTTGGAAGCAATTTTTCAAAAAGTGTGCCTGCGCCCTGCCGGTACACTTTTTAACGTTTTGTGCATTGGCACATAATTCATATCAGTTACCATTGTAATAATTGGCTATGTTTTCTAAAAATGGAAATATTTCTCCACACTGATAACATCGACAACTTCCTTGTCACGCATCCTACCTAAAGGGATCGTATACGTTTGGTAATTGGAACCCACTGTTTGTTTCAATCCTATAAAGTTACAGATATATACCATAAAACTAACCTGTAAAAATTTCATTTCGAAAGGTTGTAGCGATTTTGAGATATTGCCGAAAATCCGGAGCGGTTATGTCCACGCAGGAAGAATAATCTGCATTGAAATACACAATCTGAGAAACGTCACTGCAGTAACGCTTCTCAGATTCAAATTTGTGGGGATAAAAAGTGATATCTTTTTCCATACCCGCAGTACTTCGAAGTGAAAAGTTTCTAAAAATGCCATTTTTTTGTTTTTATTGCCAATATTTTTTGGAGTAATTACCAAACGTATACGATCCCTTTAAGTTATTTTTACTCTATGATTAAGCCTTTAAAAAAATAATTCGATAATTACTCCCTATACAGCTAAATCCGTCATACACCTACAATGTATAAAATAGTCATGGTTATAGTGAACATTATAACACCTCACTCACAGATTCTGTGTCTTGATTGGCCGAGAGCGCGGCACGTCTCACTTGCTATTTTTACTATTTTTTACTTGCGCTATCCAAAAAGACTATACCACGCAAAAAGGACTATGCGCATAGCAACACACGAACTATGCGCATAGCAACGAAAGCGTGACCCAGACGTGTGTTTCGGTGCATTGCGTAAACATTGCTCTATCACCTTCGCACCCGTTCATCAAGGCAACAAAGTACACGTATGATCGAGAGACGTATAATTCGGAGATTTTTTGTCATTACTATACTTTCAGGAAGCTTAAATTGTGCAGAATCTGTGAGTGAGGTGTTATAAAACAAATATTGACTGCTTTATTTCGCGGTATAGTAAAACTAGCCTCCCTCGGTGATCCATGGAGCATTCTATTTTCCCTCGGCTTCGCCTCGGGAAAATAGAATGCTCCATGGATCACCTCGGGAGGCTAGTTTTACTATACCACTCAAAGCAGTCAATATTTGTATAATATACGTCTAGAATCTCATTTGCCAGGCCTACGGTAATTATTTATGTTTGTAAGTTATTATACTAGTTTATAATTATACACTTTTGTTTCTATGCTAGCTTGAAGTTAAAGATAGGATACACCATTTGCAGATATCGAAAAAATATTTACTACCGAATTATTATGAAATATCTTACTCATTTGAAAGTAAATAATGATTCTAGGCATCCAGCAAAATGATTGCGCTAAATATTCTGTAATTATTCTGAAAAATTGAATTTTATAAAGAAAAATTCGCGAACTGCTCGACGCCGGTTGGAACAAACCGCTGTTTTTCGTTCTTGTCTCGGCATCAATGACTGTAAAACTCCGGACAGCTCATTCAAACAGTATTTACTACAGAATACACCCCCCTAAATTTAGCCATTCGTGATAACTTAAGCAATTACCAATGGTGTATCCTACCTTTAATCGCAAAGTTTCTCAATTAAAATATACAAAAAATGTTTACCCAAAACTCCCAAAAATATAATCCTGATTCGTTCGGAAGACTTGTTTGGTACACAAAAATAAAGACTTGTATAGTTATCAAGGCAATTTCGGAATAGATAAGTGGAAATAGATTGATGGTGATGATATTTTTAGAGAAAGTCCTGAAACTCTGAAAATAACTAAACCTGGGATGTTCAAATTTCAAATTAAGAGTGTGGAATGTTTGCCAGAATGCTACTATAAAAATAACACGCACTCGTTTGAGCCTCATTTTGTACGAGTCTATCCGTGCTTTGCAAAATGTCAGAATTCAGAATTAACAGTGAATATTATGAATCTAGATACAGAAATATAATTATCAAAAGTGAACAAATCCAAATCTATCTAAAAATGGAATGAGCGTCTTGAGAATGAAAGACATGATTAATAAGGTAAATAACAAATAAACCCTGCCCAATAATAAGCCACTTCGGTATTTCTACATCGTATGGACACAGTGATTGGTAACAGTGGAAATATTAGAAATACCTGTACAGCAGAAGATGTAAATACTCATCAAAATCTTTTTTCGGGGGGCGTAATTGCCGGAATCATGACCAAAGTCAAAATACCAGTACTAGCAACAATAGCAATGTTGTATTGACCTGGGAAATAGCAAACGGAATTCACTCAAAGAGAATACTGTTGTTGTTTTTTTCTTTTCAATACAACATTTCAAATGAACCACAAGGGAAACTGACTACCAATCCCGGGAAACACCAATAAATGGCCGGAAAGCTCAGTTGGTAGAGCACCAGAACGGCAATCCGGAGGCCGCTAGTTCAAATCCAACTCCACTCAAGCCAATTTCTTTGTTCATTTTTTAAAATAGTATCAACCGGTTTGTTTTTTTCTTGAATATTCAAACATGTGAATTCGGTACATCTATGATAGATTTTTTTCAAAATTTTGAAAAGCCCTACTAAAATTACTTGGCTGTGGCTGGTAATAACACACGTGCCTATGGGAAATGGTTTTAGCCTCTTTTAAAGACAGACGTTACTGCCAGCAATAGCCAAGCAGCATAACAGTTTGCCATAGAGATAGTCATGATTACTGGTGACCAATGACAGCAGTCGAATTACTTGGTGTTGGTTAGGGCACCTGCACCACCTCCATATCCATAACCCTTGGGCCCAAAGTTCTTGCCATAACAAGCTGTATACAAAAGAACAAACAAAAATACTAATAACAATAAATATATGTTTAAAGTGAAACAACTCCTTATTCAAGTTATATTTTCTTCTTTCATTATTTTTTCTTCTTTCAAATAGGATAGGAGGGCCTTATATAATTCTTCAATCTTAACAAGATCTTCAGAGACAAAATGGATGTGTACATGAAACAAACAAATGAAGGGGAACATACAATGATAATGCACAACATGGTTGGGAGAAGAAACACAAAATAAAAATAACAGAGTTTAGGGGAAGAACCAACAAAAGGAGAATTAGGCCAAGGGAATAAAAGATGAGGTCAGAGTGGGTAGGATCAAAGACAGACCAAGGGGGTAATAAAGGGGTGCAAACCTGGGTGGGGAACAAAAAACCGGAAGGGGTAAAACAAACAAAAACATATATGACTGGGAGTCATTTTTGTTTTACTTGGGGGGGGGGGGGGGGGGATACCTTACGCTCGTTTCAGACAGGCGTTCTACAGTCGCGCCGAACCAAATTGAAATCAAGTCGCTCCTGAGTCGCTCTAACAACTCCAGCAGTCGATCGTTCGCCGTCTGGCGCGCCTTGTCGCCCTAATTCGTTTCAGACTTCGGACTCAATTCACTCATTTGGTTCGGCGCGACTGTGGAAGGCCTGTCTGAACCGAGCGTTAGTAAATTGGGTTTCTAGCTTTACAGATGACCTACATATATGTGACCCGCTCCAGGAAAAGGTGACATAAGTCGCGCTATATGCATTTATGAGTAATGGCCTGTTAAAGTTAATAGGGTAAATATTTTTGTAAAAATTTGATTTTCATTTTGTTGTCTTAAATGACATCTGTAATGTCCAAAGTTTCAGATTTACATAACAAAAAGCTGAAATTTGATAAATAAAGTGAAACAAAGTCTTTTAAGAGTGCATGAGAGTCAATTGCCTTAGTTTTGTTGTGTTTTGAAGCCTGTTTTCTCAGTTGTGTATTTCGAATTCCATGGAACCATTAATATGCAAAAACGTCATATCACCGGAACGGGAGGGGCTATGGAGCTGTACTATGTACCAAATAAAAGCTTATATCCTGGACTTTTTGATCATGAACATAACTCTATTTTTAGTTTTTGCGACTTATGTCACCTTTTCCTGGAGTGGGTCACATATAGTTGTAGGTTGAAATCAACATTGATTTGATGTTTGGAGCGTGATTATTTTTACCTCAAACCTTCAAAATACCTAAACAACTGACTTGTTGGTGTAGCAGACTAGCGGTTCATTCCTCACCTTCCACTGTAGTAATCTGGGTTCGAATCCTGCTTGTGGATTGGGTTTTCAGTCCCTGCTCGATTGTGTGGGTTTCCCCCAGAATGTGTTTTTTCCTTAAAACTGTACATGTACCGGTACCTTCTTCTCATTATTAGGCTGACTGGCTCAATGGCCTATACGGTAAATTTAAGGAATCCTTGGTAAGATCATAATACAACACTAAATACATTCCCCTAATGGTTCCTCAGGACTTTCCTGCTAAATCCAACAGAGTCCAACTGAACTCATATGAATTTACTGCTCATCCAACACAGCAACTCACCAAGTTGTTGGGTACCAAAATGACTTGCCTGCTCAATCCAACAGGATCCGACTGTGAATTATTTTTTGTTTGCCGTTGCAGAGTCCAACTTGGTGTTATTATACCAGTAACTATGGTAACCCTCAAAAATGGCATATTGACGTTTTGAGATATTAAGAGAAATGAAATCTACAAGATATAAGCTTTAAAATGATGTATTACAAGACATACATGTAGTTGGTATTTATGGCTAGCTACAACAAGTAACACTCATGACAGTTTGTTATTGTTTTTCACATATTTTTATGGTCCTTTTCTCACAATAAGCTCTGGCGACTTTACAGCCCTTTTGTCGTGGATGGTCACAAATGAGTTAATAATACAAAATAATAGTTGTCTTCCACAATCTGGATCAACTTCTGTTTTAGACTGTTGAGATCTTTGCCAAGTAGTTCAAACGTAAGTCAACGATGCAACAGGTGGGCCCAATCCAATGCAAGGTTTCAGATGTGGGCATATATTTATAAGCCCCGCCCACTTTCAGTGAGAGAAGACAATGTGAAGAAGGTACAGTTTTTTTAAGGTGGAAGGGAAATCCCAGAAGAATATCCTGGGGGAACCCAAGGAATCAGGCAGGAACTGAAAGCCCAATCCACATATTGGCCTAGGCGAGGATTCGAACCCAGGTCACAGCGATGGAAGGCGAGAAAAGAACCGCTATGCAAAACTGACTTGATCCCAGCCTGTTCTGTTAAAATTACCCTTGCAGTAGATCTCGCCCTCTTTGTCACACATGGTTGTGGAATCCAGTTTTTTGTTGCAACTGATGCAGTTGAAACAGCTCTTGTGCCAGGACTGAACGAAACAAAAAAAATATAACCATTTTAGTTCAAGGGAATGTGCATCATTTGCTTTTGCTGTACTGCTTAGAAATGGGTGGATTTAAGGGGTTTGTACATGTATGTTATAGCAAATATTGTTGCACTGACATATTTGACGTTTTGGGTTCGTAGGTGCTGGAAAAAATCCAAAAAAAAAATTGTGTTCTTGTAGTCCGGTACCCTGACCTCACTGATATTGCTATAATCCAAGCAATTACCAATGGTGTATCCTACCCCAGTCCTTCTGATTTGAAAATAACAGGCGTGATGAAAAAGGCACACGTGGATTTTTTCTGTACATTTTCAAGGCGTATTAAGTAATATTTATCTTGGTTAGTTAACAGTAAAGCCATTTTTCTCTTTAACCAGTTCGCGCCGGATGACGTATATAAATGCAAAGGTTTCCCCAAATTCAAAACGGATGACGCATAAACACGTCAAGTTCAAGTTCGGAAATGTCTGTCAGCAGCGAGCAAGGCCGGAAATGCGTGGGTGTGCTCCCCGGCACTATCGGCCTGAACCCGCTTCGGATCGAGTTTCGTTAAAAATAATCCCGCCCCTCGGCTCGGTGATGTTAAAATAATCCCAGCGCCGGATGACGTATATAAACGCAAAAATTTCCCAAAATTCAAAACGGATGACGCATAAACACGCCAAGTTCAAGTTCGGAAATGTATGTCAGCAGCGCGCAAGGCCGGAAATGCGTGGGTGTGCGTGGGTCAGCCGGAACACGCTTCGGATCGAGTTTCGTTAAAAATAATCCCGCCCGTCGGCTCGGCGTTGTTAAAATAATCCCGGCGCGAACTGGTTAACAGTAAAGCTTTTTTCTCTTTAATGACATACTTTTTTTTCCACAAATTATACAGTATAATTATGCCGTAAATGTACATGTGTGCCGAGGTGTGCGGTCCAGTGGGATTCAGGCGTGCGATTATTAGCGCTTCTCATCAGGAAGCTTTTTAGGCGTGCGGTGGTGTGGGGGTGCGATTAATCGCACGCCTCAAATCAGAAAGACTGCTACCCATATGACTCACCTGGCCAGCCCCGATCACTTTTTCAGCAGCATACACTGATTTACTACAGCGAGGGCACTTGTCTGCACTGCCGAATTTGGACCCACCAGCTGCTTTATTGCCTGCCGGCTGATAGGAAGTCTCACTTGCTGGCTTACTCCTACAAAAAACAACACACAAGAAACACCAAGTCAAGTTCTGTTGTGGTTCCCTTTGTTGCTGTACTGTAATCTAACCCCATAGACTTATTGTACACTTTAACGAGAGAGGACAAACTTTAACACAAGACGAACGCCTAAGGACTGAAAAGATCTATTGTTCGCATATTGTGCTTCTGTCCTCGAGAGGTTATGTAGTACCGGTACCGGTACATGCACGTACACAAATTCGTTAACCACAAAACGGCCAAGGATAGACCTTTGCGTTATTCCTGTACTGTAACCTAACCCATATCACCATAGTGGACTGTATTGTTTGTGTGGTGTGAACTAAAACAACAAACAATAAAATATCCAGCGACTTTAGCCTGGTTGAGAAAGTGAATCACAAATTTTGGGGCCATTTTGAAAAACTTAAGTTAACCAGTTCGCACCGGGAGTATTACATTACCGAGCCGAGGTTAGGGATTATTTTTAACGAAACTCGATCCGATGCGGGTTCATCAGGCCGATAGTATCGGGAAGCACACCTATTACATTTCCGACCTTGTTCACTGCTGACAGACATTTCCAGCCTTGCTCGTTTTAAATCTCGGAAAAACTTTGCGTGTATAGTATACGTCCTCTGGTGCAAACTGGTTAATTGCCAGTCAGTGGGCAGCATTTGGTAAGGGGCTTTCGTTTATTTTTAGCGTATGCATAACTCCCTCGGTAAAATAAATATTTATGAGATTGGACACCAAGGACAATCAGTCTTTAAAGCAGAAAAGGATTAACCTTAAAGGTAGTATACACCATTGGTAACTGCTTGAATTATCATGAATGGGTGGATTTAGGTGGATTGAGGTGGATTTAGGGGGTTATATGTCATAGTAAATATCGTTTAACTGACCTGTCCGAAGTTTTACAATTATGGTTGCCGAGAAAAGCAAGAAAAACGACTTTCGTTTTCAACCGGAATCGGGCAGTTTTTCTTATGTTGTTTTTGTTCTTTCTCGATCGCTGGCAGGCAAATAATGAATTTTTTGGAACAAGTACAGGATATCTAGGGCAATCGTTTTGCTGGATGCCTACAATCATTACTTACTTTCAAATAAGTAAGATATTTCTTAATAATTCGGTAGTAAACTTTTTCGATATCTGCAAATGGTTTATACTACCTTTAATGTTAAATGAGATTAGAAAAAAAGAAATCATTATTTTGAGAAACATGAGGGTGAAAAAATTGCTGTGAATTGTCATGGAAATACAGTTGGCGACAAAAGAGACAAAAAGGGCAGAATAAATTGACAATTCTGTGACAAGTTTGATTATTATATTAACTTACCAGTATCTTTGTAACTATTGTTTACTTGATTCGAAACAGTCGGAATCACTCAAAACTCCCAAGCATTCCGAATGTCTGACTTTTGAGTGATTTTAAACGTTTATTGCACGAGTGTGCATTTCTCGGTGGCCAACCCCCAAAACCAGCTTGTGTCTTGACCAATCACACAAAGCGGCTCTGCAGCTGACCTGATTATACCGGTAGGTGCTCCATGCATACATCGTCGCTGCCCTACGTACGTACGTACACGGCGCATGCACAAATGTACAATAATGTAGGCCGCGATACACCCACATGTACATGTAGGTGTTTATCAGACAGAAAAGTGATCAATGGTACGATTCAACAAATAACACATTTTGGCCTTAATTTTCTCGAAAAAGTCAGGATCATTCAAAATATACAGGAAATATCAATAAAATTCAACATTTACATGTATTCACAAGACTAACTACATGTATTTAACATGAATAAGATTAAAACTGCATGTAATAACTTAATTTATTAAATTAATTAAATTAATTGATCAATGGTACGGTTCAACAAATAACACATTTTGGCCTTAATTTTCTCGAAAAAGTAAGGATCATTCAAAATATACAGGAAATATCAATAAAATTCAACATTTACATGTATTCACAAGACTAACTACATGTATTTAACATGAATAAGATTAAAACTGCATGTAATAACTTAATTTATTAAATTAATTAAATTAATTGATCAATGGTACGGTTCAACAAATAACACATTTTGGCCTTAATTTTCTCGAAAAAGTAAGGATCATTCAAAATATACAGGAAATATCAATAAATTCAGCATTTACATGTATTCACAAGACTAACTAATAACTTAATCAATCCGAATTAATTGACATCAATAAATCGACATCAATCTGCGCAGAAATTATCAAAGTTCCACTCACTGTTCCATTTTATCCCGAAACTGCCGAGGGGAGCTACAAAACTCTCGTTAAAACCTTGTGAATTTGATCTCAAACGGCCAAGACTGCCAACCCGCTGTAAGTAAAACTCTGCTGTGTACATGTACAATGTACCTCGTTACCAAATACACTGCGCTCTGACTGCTGCACACTTTTATGTTTAGACCATGTCTAACAATGGTTTTCCGTTCCTTAACAGTGAATTTCCATTCAGTCTCGAGTGGCTTTAAATTTGAGCACTTACATCCTTCCTCAGGAAACTGAGGATTTCCGACCAGGTCTGTCTGAATTCCAACTATTTCTTGAAATAAAAAAAGTAGCTCGGGTTCAGACAAACTTTGCTTGCCTTCCAATGCATGCTGTGTGGTCCAGGTTCGATTCCTGCCCGTGTCCACAGGTATATTGGGTTGTCAGCTCCAAGTTTTACTCATGAATAATATTAATTAAGATCAGTACAAGGGTCCTCTTATCTCATTAATATCTTGTGTAGAACGTGCAGAACTACCTTACATTTAAAATCTATTGCGCAGGGTAGTTTTCTGGTGAAATTATGTTTGTGTTTTATACAAGCACGCACTAGAAGTTGGTTTGCACGTTTCTTTTCAACGACTGTTTCCTCTAAAAGTAAAAACAAACACGAAACAGCCATCAAATTGGTAGTTTTGATGCATCTTTCATAAGATGGGTTTTAGTGAAATCTATCTTAGGACACGCCTTATCCGAAGTACGAAGATGAGCCGCCGCAAGATAAGTCACGTTTTGTGATATCAGCCTCCGAACATAATAGGGACGCCATATCACGTTCCAACTTCAGAATAATATTGCAAATAACGGTCCATTATAGTCCATTTATAATATTTATTTTCTTCTTGCTTCTGCTGTCGTTTGCATTTGGCTCATTACAGACTAGAGCTGACAGCAAACTCTTCAGCTTTGCCTGTCTGTGGTCTAAGACGAAAGTGACCAGTATGCTCCTGAGGAAAATGCTACTTGCAGACAATATGCCGCGCTAACATCCCAAACCGAGACAGGGTTCCAGCGGCTGATGAACAGGCTTTCTTATGCCTCCAGACAAGGAGTTTGCCCGCACACATCAGCATAAAGAATTAAGACTAAAGTCAGCCAAGAAGTCGAAACCCCACCCTTCATCTCTGTCAACAACAAGACTCTCGACTGTGTGAGCACCTTTACCCGGTAGTTATACCTATAGGTCGTTCAACGGTCTATGTACAGCAACCTGTCACTTGATGCAGAACTGAGCACCCATCTTGTTAAGGCCGCCACGTGATAAACAAAATGAATAAATAAAATCAAAGTGTAATTTTTAATTGACATTTTATTAATTGTCCACCGAGAGGTCAAGTTTGACCTCGACTTGACCTTTGGCACCTGAACCTGATGTTAAATTGAAAAAAATAATAGAAGATATAGATTCTACACACCCCAAAACCCCATAAAAGAGGTATCATCACTCTAGGGCAAGTGGTTCACAAGTTAAATTTTCAAAATGGCGTCTGGCAGCCATTTTAAATTAATAATACAAAGTATCGTGGTTGCCCAAACATGCCATTTAGGCAACCACGATTAATTTGTTCTACATGTAGGACCCCATGGAAATACAAATCAACTAAAACCAAATCATTGGAAAGAACATTTCTAGCTTCAGAAAAATTTCACTGGACTATATCACTAAAACTGCTGAGTAGATACAGGCAAAAATACGCACCCAACAGCACCACCAGTGCTGAGCACACCAGCCCCTCCTCCATAGCCGTAACCACTGGGACCAAAGTTCTTGCCGTGACAGCCTGGGCAGTACAGCTTGCCGTCATGGTCCTTCAAAGTGAACGAATCCAACATCTTGTTGCATTCCTCTAAAAATGGCAAGGGGTGCAGCAAGCCAGGTTTTGAAGGGGGGAGGGGTGAGGGGGGGGGGGGGGAGATGGGATAATTAAAAACAAATTATATGTCAACTCGATACAATAACCCTAATAACACTGCTAGATGCAGCGCAGTGCATCAGGTAAAACAAGTCTGGTGCACTTTGATGCATTCGGCTGGCAACACCAGTGAATAAACGACAACAGTCTAAGACTATGAGAGCTAATCCCCATTCAACAATGCCAGAGATAGATTCTGCTACGTTTCGTGACCACAGAATCTGAAGCAGTTTGACCTTGAGATTTCTCATCCGATGGATCTCGCTGAACAGCCAAGTCACTTTGACAAACGATGCAATCTGATGCATTTGGCAGGGTGCTCACAGAATACCCCGTGGGGATTAAGATTAATAAAGTTTCATGTGTTTTATGGTTTCAATTGTATGATGCACATTTGTGTTTATGCTAGAAGCGAGGTTTGTATAAAACATATTTGTGACCGGCTCTACAAAAAGGTGTATTCTGTCGCAAAATAGTAAAATTGAGTTATATACATGGTTAAAATGCCCACACCATAAGCTTTTATTTAGTATATAATAGAGCTCCATAGCCCCTCTCATTTTGGAGATATGACATGTTTACATATTGTTTACTTCCTTGGAGTTCAAATTACACAACTGAGAAAACAGGCTTTGAAATAGCCGGCTCTGTTGTACTACAACAGAACGATGCACACAATATGTTCGTTTTTGGCACTTTATTTATCAAAATCAACATTTCTTTGAAAGAAACCTGAAAGTGTACGGTAGGTATTAAAGGTGTCATTCGTGACATGTTTACCCTCTCAACTTTGAGCGGACCATTACATGATAGTGCACAGCGCAACTTAATACATGTACACCCTTTTGTAGAGCCAGTCACATTTTAGCAATGGACAGCAACTTCTGCAACACGCAGCACAATGCATCAGGAAAAGAAGGCTGGTGCACTTTGATGCATTCTGCTGTCAACACCAGCGCATAATCACCACAGTCTAAGACTATTAAGAGCTAGTGCATTGCACAATAAACCGAGTGTGCAGCTGCCACACAGGCCGTGCTCTACTTTATAGCGCAGCTGTATGTTCACAGCATTCTTGATGGATTAGCGGGCTGCTGTGGCCACACCCCTGTTGTCAAGGGGTTAAATAAAGATTAGCGGAATAGTAAAACAGGGTCACAAATGTGAGGAGTTCTGGCCAAATGAAACGGAACTGGGCAGCGGTTGAAATGAGAATTTTCAGGTATTAGAAAAGAGGTTAAAATCTCCCTTCTTACAATGCTGCATGTTGCACTTCAATCGGACATTCCCTTGACAAGTTATGGCTGTTTAAAGTTCGCAAAATTAAAAAGTTGATAAAAAAGGCCTTTTAAGTTCTGAGTTTTGTACAAGTATGTGATATATATGGAAAAAATGCCAATAGGTTTTTTTTTAAAGACATTTTTATTTCATACTTCCATACTATTTCTTAACAAAATCTAAAGAAAAAAGAAAGAAAAAGAATCACTTATTCATTATTTTACTGTTTTCTCCACTATGCCTTGTGCCCAGTTCTGTCTCATTTTGCCAGAACGCCTCACAAATATGACCTGTCACCACAAAATGAGAGTAAAGTCACACAATCTAATTTGGAGATATGGCCATCCAAAGTCAAAATATGAAGGGGTGGTAAATTGTGAGATTTTGCGTAATTTGGAAAGCCTATTCCTCCTCTACATATTCCTATTTTTGGGGTGCAATCGAATGATCAAAAACCTCTTAAATTACATGATTTTGAGTAGTGTTTGAGTAGTTAGTGTCAAGGATTAAAGTCCATCAGTGGTCTTATTAACACGGTACCGGTAATTAAATATGCAAATTAGGTCTTCGTAACTGTCCCACGTTTTCGAAATGTTGATATTATGTTGATTATACAATAGTTTGTATGTGTGGAAAGTTTCAAGAAGAAAGAATAATTAGAACATAGCCGTTGCTATGCTTAACCGAACCTTACTTGTCCTGTTTGGCAATCTTTTGTGTGTTTTGTTTAGGATGTTTATAAGTAAGTTTTCTCACAAACCTGTTTTGTGAAACCCGTGACTTTCTGGAGCGCTGTAAAATGTATTTATCGCAAAACCCCCAAGTGATATAGGATGATGATGATCATGCATTTGTAAAGCGCCATCTATCTAGTTGCCTATTCCGAGGCGTTGCCAGGAACACCGGGGCAAACCCCTTCTCTTAGCGAAGAGTGTTACTGGGTTCTTTTACGTGCATTACACAACGCACGGGACCTACAGCTTTACGTCCCATCCGAAGGACGAAGCAATAGTGGTTTAATTGCCTTGCTTAAGGACACACGTGTCGACACCGGGACTCGAACCCACGCTCTGCGGAACAGAAAACCGAGTTCTTAACCGCCCGGCCACGACACTCCACATACCATATGATATACCATTGGAAAGCTCTCTTTCTCAAGAAATTGAAAATACCATTATCTCTATTTTCAATGTTTCCGACTTTACTCTCATATTGTGGTGACAGGTCACAATGGGCTACGGAAAGTTGACAGGCAAAATTCTTGTCTTGGTGATGAAAGTACGGTAGACTAGGTTGTCCTTACCACATTTGATACACATCTTGTGCCATTTCTTCCCAGCAGCCACCATTTCTTCAGCAAAGTACACGCTTTTACCACATTTGTCGCACTTAGGAGCACCACCCAGTTGAGCCATTGCGAGGAGACTAGTGTAAACCTGTGTGCAGCTGTTGAAGTTTGTTAGGTTTGGTATGCTTTCTAGTGCGAGAGCCTGGGGGTTAGGGTTAAAACATAATTTTATGTAATTCATCAATGAATACTTCTGTGACAGAACATTGTCAATTTCTTGATATGTTTATCGCATCACATACATGTACTGTAATTAGTCCCTGTGTCGTGCAAAAAAAACTGTCACGGTGCGAAATAATGTCCGCTTGGCAAGCAGTAGATGCCAGACACTATATGGCATGTATTACGTGCCAAATATAACTAACCATCTCAAAACCTTTCAGGATTAACCAGTTCGCGCCGGATGACGAATATAAACGCACAGTTTTTCCCAGATTTAAAACGGATGACGCATAAACAAGCCACGAGCAAGGCCGGAAATGTCTGTCAGCAGCGAGCAAGGCCGGAAATGCGTGGGTGTGCTTCCCGGTACTGGCGGCCTGAACCTGCTTCGGATCGAGTTTTGTAAAGAAAATAATCCTGCGCGTCGGCTCGGTGATGTTAAAATAAAGGTAGTATACACCATTTGCAGATATCGAAAATATTTACTACCGAATTATTACGAAATATCTTACTCATCTGAAAGTAAATGTTGATTCTGGGCATCCAGCAAAATGATCGCGCTAGATATCCTGTAATTATTCCGAAAAATAAAATTTTATAATGAAAAATTTGCGATCGCCGGATGGCGATCGCAAAAAAACAAAGATAACATAAAATAACTGCTGTTTTTCGTGCTTTTCTCGGCATCCATGATTCTAAAACTTCGGACAGCTCAGTTAAACAATATTTACTATAAAATACAACCCCCCAAAGCTACCCATTCATGATAATTCAAGCAATGACCAATGGTGTATACTACCTTTAAGGGCACTTGGAAGATGATGCATCAGAAGATTATGCAGGATTGGGGGCGTTTAGGGTTTTTGCCACTGGAGGATAATGCAGGATCCGGGTTATAACTTGGCCTAAACTAATGCTGAATGGTTTGCAGGATTGAGGTTACTTGGGTTTTTATCAAAATGAGGAATTTGGAGGATTGAGGTTATTTGTTACTTTGTACTTTCACACTGATCATGCTCTATGCACATTTTCCATAGAGCTTCAGTCAAGGTGTAAGTTCATGTGTCAAGGATAGGAAACGTTTGCATAACAAGGGTCCTATATGTGCAGACCCTTGTTGTAATAGGGCACTTATTATCAGCTGTTTGTTCCATGTTTGGCTGCTTTTTAGCTCAATGGTAAACCCACTGCAGGATTTTGCAGGATTGAGGCAGTGGTTACCAGTAATACATATTGGAGGATTGTGCAGGATTTAGGTTACATGTAGTTTTAACACTTTGGAATTGGAGGATTTCGTAGGATTCAGGTTATGTGTAAGAAAAATGGGGCAGGAAGTTAGGGTTAAAATACAAGAATTGGTTCCCAACTACATGTAGCTTGAAAATTCAAACTCTAAAAAGCTCATGATATTGGGGGATTCGATTAATGAGCTTTTAGAGTTTGAATCCTAACCATTATCAATGTTAACATGAGTACATGTAGGTACTAACATGTACATACTTTGCAGCGACACTGTTGGACTCAAGACTTCTAACTTGGGTCCTGAAGTAAAACAAGTTCTTTGGGAGAGAATTTCACCAACTGCGACAGTATTCGTCTGGGGGTGTAGGAGTGTTCATCCAAATGCACAGCGCACGCAGCAATTCACTGCCACCAAACCTCTTTTATTATAGCGAGGTTCAGCAGCATGTTTCCCACAAACGTAAACGCGTCATTTCAGTTTGACCGGACCACATGTTGACGTTCGCGTAACGCGTGTTGCTAAACCTCGCTATCGTGTCATTAACGTTAATTGTAATCAACAAACACAATTATACCAGATACATTTTGTGTTGGTTGTTGGCTCGTTAGTTTCCTACTCCTTTGTTTTTTTATAATAAATCATCATCCTCCGGCTGCTGAGCAGGTGACTTGAAGCTTCTCCCATTTACCCAGGTGACTTGAAGCTTCTCCCATTTACTGCGATCTTGGGCAATAGTTGTAATTTGATCTACTTTCAGCATGCCGTCGCTATCTCCAAGCAAGCGTTGAATATATGTCAGGAATGATGTGCTTTGTCTACCTGGCCTCTTTTTCTCGTAAGGTGGTGTATAAAGAGCATATAATTTAGCAGGTTCGTCGTCTGGCATGCAGAGTATATACCCAAAGAACTTGAGCTGCCTAGTTCTAACACGCTCCACAAGTAGGGCTCGTGTTGGTCATAGCATAGATAGAGGGATTTGTGACATATGGTCAGTATACGCTTGATGCTCAGCATAATGCGGTAGCACGAGGTGGCAACAGCGTTGATTTTGCTTTCCATGTCCCTAGAGATGACCCATGACTCGCAAACATAGAGGAGAACAGTGATCAATGCAAGTTGTGTTGATGAACAACATCATTTTGGTGGAAATTGGTAAAGAGGAGCTTCTCCACAGCTTTTTTAACTTCCAAAAGGCAGCCCAATTAAGCCAGTGCATAAATTAGGTAATAATTTTATCAGTGCGAGGACTCGTTTATTACTGCGTGATAATGACCGGGTTGGGGGATGACCACTGGTAATGGATCGAGCCGAAGTCCATTACCAGCGGTCAACCCCCAACCCGGTCATTATTTCACGCAATAATAACCGGGTCCTCGCACTGATTCATTACCTTTAATAAATACCTTTTTAACGAGGAAAATTGTGAAAATGCTCCAAATTTCGTGACTTTCCTTTCGGCGATATTTCCAGCGTTTTGTGTTCATGTTTAGGGGTAATGTTTTAGCTTATGCATGGTACCCAGTCTCTTCAATATGTGTTGTTATTATAACCCATACTTTGAGACCAGACTAGCTGACCACTGATGCCCACCGTGCATAGCAACGCGCTAGCGTTAACAGACGACACGCGCATTTTGAAAAATGCCGTGCGTATACAAACGTTATACGCTGGATTTATAGCGCGCAGTATCAAGATTTGACGCGTCCTTGTTACAAGTTACCATAGAACTATTGCATTCGGCCAATCATGAGCTTACATGATGCTTGATTAATGCTAGTTCAGGGAACATTTATTCGCTTCTTCTTGAAAGCCGGGTTCTTACTACATAGTAATCCACTCCACGTGATCGAGTCTCGACCAAACAGAAGCCAGCAACTCTCCTAGGTATAAATTAACCCTAACTCCCTCACGGCTTTTACTAGAAAGTATCCTGAATCCACCACAGTCCAGCAATTTTGGTTTGCAAAAACTGCTGGTGTCCTGAGTCTATCAGACTCCACCAGTATGCATTCTGGAGAGATCCTGAGTCCATCATAATCCACCAGCAAAAGTTTGATGGACTGTGACGAATTCAGGATACCTAGGTGGCATACAAAAAATTGCAGTGCGTTTCTCCATAGAGTCCATCACAGTCCATCACCTAAATTTCTGTATCCTGAATCCATCAAACGCTAGGCTTAAAATCCTCAATCCATCACACTCCTCCAGTTGTTCAATATGGAGGTATCCTGAATCCACTAAAATCCTCCAAAACAGGAAACGGATTTTGATGGACTCAGGGTGGTTAGGGTTATTAAACAAAAATAATAATTTAATCGCCTGGCCGTATGACGTTGCTGAGGTACGCATGTGGTGGTGCAATCCACACATGTATGGACCATATAGTAAACTTAGGTTTGTGACTCAACCCGTTTTCCTTAGTGGACTGGCCCAGTCTGGCCGCATGCGCAATTGCGATCCCTGATGCCCTTTGACCTCTCTTGTCGTGCACTCGTCTCATTACACTTCTTGCATGCTTGTCGTTGAATTAACACGGTTCTCAGAAACTATACAAACTTACGAGTCTGAAAGTGTCCTTTTTCGGCCTAGTTTGGCCACTACGTTTAGTCGTGGTGGCTTTAGGGATTTACAAGAACACTTGACGGCCCCTCGGAGGTGTCCAAGCCGGAGATTAGGGCGAGTTAAACCCATGAAATTACTACAACCGTATCGGCCAATTTTCTTTTACAAGTATTGATGTAAAAGACTTTAATTGAAGTTATACAATTTAAATATGAATTGCATGGCCTACTAATTTCCGTTAAATCTAAGCGGGATAAAAGATAACTTGCTTTATCTTCCTGTTCATATAAATCACAAAACAAAGTTGATAATAAGCATATAGGAACATATATAAATGTTTTAATTTTATTTGTTATTTAGTCTGTCAAAGGTTCGGACAAAGTGGAATGAAGCGACTATATTCTTATTGGATCCCATAACATACTCATAATACTAGTACTGAAAGTGAAAGTAGGCGTGGATTAATTGTTGACATGTTTGAACAATGAATTTTATCATAATTTTCATCAGTACTATACTCTAGTGTCTAGTTATTTTTTAATCAACTGTCGTCGATCAAGGACAGGCGTTATTGGTAGGTGACTTGTAATTTGTATCGGATTCGTTTGGTTAACACCGTTTTCTTTCTTTATTTTTCAGTTTAATGATCACGAGCTCACCCAGCCGAAAATCAAAATAATTAAAATAATAAAAATGTTCGAATAAAAACACGGGCCTATAAACTAATGAATGGTTAATGCCAAAAATAAGTTTCTTTTATTCAGAACAGTTTACATGGTATTGGAAACATAACAACTTTATGGTCACGCAGTTTATTCTTTAATCAAATTACGTGTTTTACGTAGGAGTAGGACCTACCTTAAACTTTTAAGACGTTTTGCCAACTTGCAGCTGAAGTCAAAGTGGTTGTCGATTTAGCGCCCTCTAGATAGCATGCCTAATGTTTAACCACAGGTGGCGCTGTTTATAAATAATGGTGTGCGCGGCCGGTGATGGTGCAACCTCGTTCCCAGGGCTTACTTTATTTTCAACCACGATTTTCAATAGTAACTTTTGTGTCGGTGAGGGCGCTGCTCGATATCCTGGGAACGAGGTTGGTGATGGTGGTCTCACGTACTTGCTAGCCTCTCCGGCAGATTGAGCGGATAAGTCAGCACGTTACAATCACATACTCATTTATCCGCTGCGCTTACTTCTCCTGATACCTGGCTACCAACAGAGGGCGCTATCACCATATTTTTCATCGCATTTGACAAAGTGTGGCTGATTTCTATGGTGGCCCTGAAGGGACATCAAAGACGCGAATTTCATTTACGACATCACATACTGTTTTACGACATCACATAATTGTTTTTACGACATCACATATTTTTTTACGACATCACACATTTTTTTTACGACATCACACTTTTGTTTACGACATCACATATGTTTTGTTTACGACATCACATATTTTTTTACGACATCACATATGTTTTTTAACGACATCACATATTTGTTTACGACATCACAATTTTCTATTTACGACATCACATATTAAATTCACGACATCACAAACTTTTATGTACGACATCACATACCTATTTACGACATCACATATTGCATTTACGACATCACACAATTTTTCACGACTTTTTATTCACGACATGCATGCAAGTCGTGATTTTTTTTGTCGCGAATTTTTTAGTAGTAGCTTAGGGCGCCGCGGCTGACCCTGCGGCCTGGATGTTTGCTTGCGCTGGTAAATTGCATTCCTTTCCTCTTCTGAGCTGAGAGTGTATAAAGCACAACCGCGGTGAGATATGGGGCTTGTAGTGTAGTGACGACCCACGTTCAAAAGTGAAGTTAGTTTTGTTTTGTTTTGAATGGTTGGCTACAAATTAAATAACATCGTTATCTCTTTATTAAATCTTGTCAGTGTACCATTTATTCCCGTTACAAATCTGCGTCCCTTTTCTTCAGCAGATCGAAGACATCCTGGCCTTCGGGGGATGGGATTGGAAGTTTTGATTCCAAATTTTAAGAAGGAGGATCGAGGTACGTCAAACTTTCATTTTTGTTTAATATACTTTGTTATTAGTTTTGGTTTTTAGTTTTTTTGTATTGCGATGATTTAACCTTTGTGTAGTTATTTTATACACCATCTAGTAACTATCCCGCGAATTGGGTCGTATAATAAAAAGCAATATTTTACAGAAACTGAGTTCACGTACAGAAAAGGGATTTTGTTGGTTTGACTATAGATGTATTTCGGGGTAATAATCTCATACTCAATAACAAAACAGATCGCACATTTCCGGGGTAATAAAACATGGTAAACATCGGGCTGATCGTTCCGTAAACCGCGGACGGCCGAAAAGCGGAGAGGTGTGCAGCGGGCTATATCTCCCGATATAAAATAACTACACAAAGGTTAAACCAAACCATCGCAATACAAAAAACTAAAAACCAATTGCAATAACGTCCAACAAATGAAAGTTTGACGTACCTCCTCCTTCTTAAAATTTGGAATCAAAACTTCCAATCCCATGATGTATTCGATCTGCTGAAGAAAAGGGACGCAGATTTTTAACGGGAATAAATGGTACACTGACAAGATTTAATGAAGAGATAACGATGTTATTTAATTTGTAGCCAACCATTCAAAACAAAACAAAACTAACTTCACTTTTGAACGTGGGTCGTCACTACAAGCCCCATATCTCACCGCGGTTGTGCTTACACTCTCAGAAGAAGAAAGGAATGCAATTTATCAGCGCAAGCAAACATCGAGCCCACAGGGTCAGCTTCGACGCCCTAAGCTACTACTAAAAAATTCGCGACAAAAAAATCACGACTTGCATGCATGTCGTGAATAAAAAGTCGTGAAAAATTGTGTGATGTCGTAAATGCAATATGTGATGTCGTAAATAAGTATGTGATGTCGTAAATGCAATATGTGATGTCGTAAATAAGTATGTGATGTCGTACATAAAAGTTTGTGATGTCGTGAATTTAATATGTGATGTCGTAAATAGAAAATTGTGATGTCGTAAACAAATATGTGATGTCGTTAAAAAACATATGTGATGTCGTAAAAAAATATGTGATGTCGTCAACAAAACATATGTGATGTCGTAAACAAAAGTGTGATGTCGTAAAAAAGATGTGTGATGTCGTAAAAAAATATGTGATGTCGTAAAACAGTATGTGATGTCGTAAATGAAATTCGCGTCTTTGATGTCCCTTCAGGGCCACCATAGATTTCAGGACCAATTTTCGTTAACTGATCACTCAGATAACTATATAGTATACCCAGCACGATATGTGGCAGAGGGATACCCCCCTCTTATCCCTATACCTTATACACACTCAAACTATTGTAACCTAACCCATCCCCCCTTGAAACCTAAAAAGAATTCCTGAGATTCCGGGAACACAATGGTCAAAACAAAAGAGGGGGGGTTTTCTCTGCCACATATCGTGCTTCATATGCTATATAGGGAAAAGACAATCAAATTGGGCAACAATTAAAATAATTTAATTTGAAGATTGTAGCAAGTTGTTTTCATCAGGGGATGATTGACTGAACTGAGAAGAAGCTTTAATTATATCTCTGAGTCTGAGCACTCACACGAGGCGGACTATGTATAAATCTTGTTTATGGATACTACCGCATTACAAATATTCGTTATTAATATTATTATAAATAAATGCAACAGTCATCAGATAGATAGAAGATAATACGATCGCTCTTTTTCTTGTCAGAAGCGAGTCTGGCCATCATGTGTCTGCCGACGCCGCCGTGTCGAAGCAAATTAAAAGACCGACTAGTACTAGTCTAGTACAGCATAGCAGCAGTACAATGTAGAACATGTACAATTTTGTCGCACGCGCCCTGGATTCTACTGGTACCCTATGTATGTAACGTAGACACATCCTACAATCTTACGTTCACCAGTACATCTACAAAGTACGGAGCCCCTAAAGGGACATATGACGAATACAAATCACCGTGACGAAATCATTTGAGTTTTTTATTTCGTGCGCTCGAAATCATTTCGTGCCCACGAAATCATTTCGTGCACTCGAAATAACTTATTTCGTGAGCTCGAAATCATTTCGTGCCCACGAAATGATTTCGTGCGCTCGAAAAAAATCTTTTCGTGAGCTCGAAATCATTTCGTCCGCTCGAAATACTTTATTTCGTGCGCTCGAAATCTTTTCGTGAGCTCGAAATCATTTCGTGCGCTCGAAATACTTTATTTCGTGCGCTCGAAATCTTTTCGTGAGCTCGAAATCATTTCGTGCGCTCGAAATCATTTCGTGCGCTCGAAATCATTTCGTAGTTTGCTTAAATTATCATGAATGGGTAGATTTGGGGGGTTGTATTTCATAGTAAATATCGTTTAACTGACTTTTCCGAAGTTTTACAATCATGGATGCCGAGAAAAGCACGAAAAACAGCGTTTGTTTTCAACCGGGGTCGAGCAGTTATTCTTATGTTATCTTTGTTTTTTCGCTCTCGCCGTCCGGCGAGAGCGAATTTTTGTTTATAAAATTCATTTTTTTTGAATAATTACAGGATATCTAGCGCAATCCTTTTACTGAATGCCTAGAATCATTATTTACTTTCAATTGAGTAAAGTATTTCTTAATAATTCAGTAGTAAATATTTTTTGATATCTGCAAATGGTGTATACTACCTTTATGACGTTGTGTCAGCATTAAGCAGGCTAGTCTTGCTCCAAGACCGAGTTGTTCATTTGTTCATTTGGGGGGTTGTATTTCATAGTAAATATCGTTTAACTGACTTTTCCGAAGTTTTACAATCATGGATGCCGAGAAAAGCACGAAAAACAGCGTTTGTTTTCAACCGGGGTCGAGCAGTTATTCTTATGTTATCTTTGTTTTTTCGCTCTCGCCGTCCGGCGAGAGCGAATTTTTGTTTATAAAATTCATTTTTTTTGAATAATTACAGGATATCTAGCGCAATCCTTTTACTGAATGCCTAGAATCATTATTTACTTTCAATTGAGTAAAGTATTTCTTAATAATTCAGTAGTAAATATTTTTGATATCTGCAAATGGTGTATACTACCTTTATGACGTTGTGTCAGCATTAAGCAGGCTAGTCTTGCTCCAAGACCGAGTTGTTCATTTGTTCGCGCGCCGTCCATCTATGCAGTTCATCAATCATCAATACTCCAAAAACGGGCTCATTGAGGGCGCCCTTGATTATCACGAGATTTGTTTCACAGCTCGGTCTTGACGCAAGGGTCACGTGAACCCGTAAAATTCCGAGGACATTCCAAGCATAGCTCAAATAACTACTCCCCCCCCCCCCCCCCTCCCGCATGCGCGCTGAGTCGTTTTTATTTAACGTAGTTCACGGTCGCATAGCTGTGTGATAAATTGCACACGACACCATTCCACAAATGTGGTTTCTTACACGTCCGCAAAAGGCGAAGAATTTCCGGGTGTATCATGGTGCCATGGCAGCCGAAAAGTCTTCGCATTTTGCGGACGTGTAAGAAACCACACTTGTGCAATGGTGCCGTGTGAAATTTATGGGAAACACAGAGCGTGTATATCGCGATCGTAAACTATACATTGAATGAAAATGACTCAGGGCGCATGCGGAGGCGAGTAGCTATTTGAGCTATGCTTGGAATGTCCTTGGAATGTCCTCGGAATTTTACGGGTTCACGTAACCCTTGCGTCAAGACCGAGTTGTGAAACAAATCTCGTGATAATTAAGGGCGCCCTCAATAAGTCCGTTTTCGGAGTATTGATGATTGATGAACTGCATAGACGGACGGCGCGCCCGGAACAAATAAACAACTCGGTCTTGGAGCAAGACTAACCTACTACATGTACCTGCTTAATGCTGACACAACGTCATATTTACTTAACCGATTTCTAGCAAACGCACAAAATGATTTCGAGCGCACTAAATGATTTCGAGCGCACGAAATGATATCGAGCGCACGAAATAAAGTATTTCGAGCGCACGAAATGATTTCGAGCGCACGAAATGATATCGAGCGCACGAAATAAAGTATTTCGAGCGCACGAAATGATTTCGAGCGCACGAAATAATATCGAGCGCACGAAATAAAGTATTTCGAGCGCACGAAATGATTTCGAGCTCACGAAAAGATTTCGAGCCCACGAAATGATTTCGAGCGCACGAAAAAAGTTATTTCGAGCGCACGAAAAAAGGTATTTCGAGCGCACGAAATGATTTCGAGCTCACGAAAAGATTTTTTTCGAGCTCACGAAAAGATTTTTTTCGAGCTCACGAAAAGATTTTTTTCGAGCGCACGAAATTATTTCGTGGGCACGAAATGATTTCGAGCTCACGAAATAAGTTATTTCGAGTGCACGAAATCATTTCGTGGGCACGAAATGATTTCGAGCTCACGAAATAAGTTATTTCGAGTGCATGAAATGAATTCGTGGGCACGAAATGATTTCGAGCGCACGAAATAAAAAACTCAAATTTTTTCGTCACAGTGATTTGTATTCGTCATATGTCCCTTTAGGGGCTCCGTAACAAAGAACTCGGCACACAGAATAAAGTCGGCAAAAATGTAAACCACTGCGCAATTTTGCGCATGCGTGTTGAAGCGTTATTTCCCTTTCGGAGAAGCTAGCACGCCGGAGAAGTGAGACCGCCACACCGGCGCTGACTAAAGCGCGTAGCGCGTAAACACACGCTTTGCACGTTGCGCTAGCACTATACCACACGTCACTACACCATAGTCCCCTAGCCCTAGCCCTACAGTCACTCTGTTCACTGTATACCACAGGCTATGTCTATGACGGAAGAGAAGTCCAACATGTCCAAGAAATGTTTATTTTTTGGAGCAATTTTAGGACTCATTTTGGTGACCAACAGTGTGGTAGGTGAAGACATTAATGCTCGCCAAAATGCTGCAGCTCCGGATGGAATGGTCCCGCTGACGAACAAGGCAGGAGACCCTGCTGCCGACGTCGAGCAGTTTTGCGAGGGAGATGCTTGTCACGGTCATGACGGTCCGTCGGTTGCAGAACGGGACCGGTGGAATGTAAACTCGGAGAGGGCAGGGCAGGGTCATGGTGCAAAGTTTGAACAGGAGAAGAACAAAGATGGATGGGACAGAAATGGTTACGTAACATTTTGCCCTTGTAATGGTAAGCACCAGTCTTTATAAGCCACTTCGACATTCCAACTGCGCATGTGCACAACAAGTTCAACAATTTTTCTCTTGTCTTGGCCTTGGGATAAACACGGCAGACATTTTCTTGTGAAATCGAAAAAAAATAAAAATATTTGTTCAAACAAAAGTTTGGCCACACAAAACACCTGAAAACACAAAAACTTTAAAAAAAAATGTTACTTAGTAACTTTAGAACACGACGATCTCTTTAAATTCGCTGGTACCCCCGCTATGCTTTTGCAAGCAATCGCTGAAATGTTTATCTCAAAGAAAAAATTGTCAAATCTGTGCACACGCGCAGCGGGAATATCGAACTGGCTTATAAAAAAATTGTCAGAGTTACTACATGGAGCAATAAACTAGAACATGTAGAACTAAAGGAGTTGGAACAACCTAGTCCGAGTTACTGGATGGACTCTAGTTATCGCTTTTTTAACATTTGGACATTATCTGGCGCTACTAGAGTCCAGTAACTCGGACTAGGAACAACCGGCTCTAAGGAAACACAGAAGGCCACCAACTTGAGCTTTACGACCGCAAGGCTCGCTCAGTAAACAAAACGAAATAACTAAATCAGATTCCAGTCGCAATGGATTATTTTTTAGAACGCATATTTCACCAATTGGCTCTACCTGGCTCGCACTCAGTGCAACATGTAACACTGTTTTTCTCATGTCGACACTGTCTGCTTCGGTTATTTTTTGACCTGGTATTTTCAATGATTTTTTTTTTTTTTTAAATATCGACAAAACAGTGATATCTAAATTTTAAAAAAATAAACATTTATTCTGACGTAGTAATGCCTGATGATCACACTTCATTGGAATTGCCCTGTTGTGAATTGTAGCACTGTCTGACTCTGTTTTCCCCTCCATGGCAGGAAATTTTGGGAACCAGGTGGAAACGTACCTCGGTGCCATAGCTTTTGCAAAAGTAGTGAACCGAACCCTGATAGTTCCTCCATTCCATAATATACGTGTACTTCACCCGACTAGAGAGTACAATGTTGTGAGTATGAGATGTACAAATCTTTACAAACTGGGGGAGGGTGGGGGGGACATTTTGAAAAGTGACCCGTCGACCCCCGATAGACCCGTCGACCCCCCGATAGACCCGTCGACCCCCCGATAGACCCGTCGACCCCTGATAGACCCGTCGACCCAGTATTTATAATGTGGTCGTCGCCGTATATTTCTACTGTAAAACTGTATGTTCTGCTTCGTCCGCACACGTCAGAGCCATGGCATGCAGCACAGGGATTTTTGGGGCCAGGCTTTCTTTTCTCCACAATAAGCTAATCACATTGCAAATTGTATGCTCAGGTTAAACGTTTCTACTTTTAAAAAATTATTTAGGCAGTCGTGCATGTTTTTGTATATTGTAAAATTAAGTTCGAATTTATCATCCATATTTATTGCTGTTTCATGGTTCAGATCTTCGTAAAAACAAAGTATCATAGAAAACAAAACCACACGTAAAAGCCCAATAGCCGGCGGCTCGGTTGTGTTTAATCGTGACCTTTGTGTGCGAGACTTACATGGTCTGTTTTTTTCAAACACTTGACACATTTTGATTGAAAGGTACGGTAGGAATAGGATACACCATTGATAATTGCTTGAATTATCATTAATGGGTAGATTTGGGGGGTTGTATTTTATAGTAAATATCGTTCAGCTGACCTGTCTGAAATTTTACAATTATGGATGCCGAGAAAAGCACGAAAAACAGCGTTTGTTTTCAACCCGCGTCGAGCATTTATTCTTTATAAATTTCTAGATTATTTGGTTGACGATCAGATCAAATATTCAGTTGACGATCAGATCAAATATTTGGTTGCTGATCAGAGCGAATATTCGGTTGCCGATCAGATCGAATATTCGATTGCCGATCAGATCGAATATTCGGTTGACGAAAAGATAGAGTATTTGGTTGACGATCAGATCACATATCCGGTTGACAATCAGATCAAATATTTGGTTGATGAACAGATCGAGTATTTGGTTGACAAAACTATAGAGTATTCGGTTGCTGATTAGATCGAACATTCGGTTGCTGATTAGATCGAACATTCGGTTGCTGATCAGATCGAACATTCATTTGCTGATCAGATCGAACATTCGGTTGCTGATCAGATCGAACATTCGGTTGCTGATCAGATCGAACATTCGGTTGCTGATCAGATCGAACATTCGGTTGCTGATCAAATCGAACATTCGGTTGCTGATCAGATCGAACATTCGGTTGCTGATCAGATCGAACATTCGGTTGCTGATCAGATCGAACATTCGGTTGCTGATCAGATCGAACATTCGGTTGCTGATCAGATCGAACATTCGGTTGCTGATCAGATCGAACATTCGGTTGCTGATCAGATCGAACATTCGGTTGCTGATAGTGCTGGGACTCAAAACCGAATATTCGGTTATTCGAATGTGCTTCCACAAACCGGTTTGGAATTTGGAAACCGAATAATTATTCGAAAAAAATAAATAAAAAATGCTCTTTTTATGATTTCTGGGCAGAAAAGAAAAAAAAGTTGTTCATTTTGGAATTCTGATTTGAATTGGTTCCGTAGACGATCGCTCAAGCGCGGCGAAGTTAATGAGCAAGGCTGGCTGTGCGCCATTGTCATCGATTCAATGGTTACGTGAATAAACACGAGCCACTAGATAAACTCATGAATACAGTCAGCTGGTACGCGGAAAGACGTTCTGTTTGAAGTAGCTGATAGCACGTATTGAAGAACGCAACTTCCATGTCACTTAATCCATTAAAATCACTTTTATAAAAAAAAAAAAAATAAAAAAAAAAATAAAAAAAAAAATAAAAAAAATAAAAAATAATACATTTTTGGATTTTGTAAACCGATTAACGAATTCGGAGGATCGATTATTCGATATTTTCAAATTCGGTTATTCGGTTTTGAAAACCTCTGATTTGTCCCAGCACTAGTTGCTGATCAGATCGAACATTTGGTTGCTGATCAGATCGAACATTTGGTTGCTGATCAGATCGAACATTCGGTTGCTGATCAGATCGAACATTCGGTTGCTGATCAAATCGAACATTTGGTTGCTGATCAGATCGAACATTCGTTTGCTGATCAGATCAAACATTCGTTTGCTGATCAGATCGAACATTCGTTTGCTGATCAGATCGAACATTCGTTTGCTGATCAAATCGAACATTCGTTTGCTGATCAGATCGAACATTCGTTTGCTGATCAGATCGAACATTCGGTTGCTGATCAGATCAAACATTCGGTTGCTGAAACAATAATCGGTGTTTTGGAGACATTTACAAGTACAACTTTTGAACACACAGACAACAATTTTGTGATGATTCATTGCTGATGAAGCTCACTATATTTCACCCTTTTATTCTTTTATAGGATATTGTGCCTTTCAGAGAATTTTTCCAAGTTGACGCAGTTCGTGAGTTCCATCGTGCCATTTCTATGGAAGATTTTCTGGCAACGCTTGCCCCCAAGTACTGGCCCCAGGGTCAACGAAAGGGCTATGCTTACCCCTTTGGAGGAGAATGCACTTTAACACCAAGTAAAAGGACACAAAGTTGCAGTAGGCCAGTTAGGCCAGTCAATATGACCCCTTAACACTAACGTCACTGAATACCGTGCAAAATACTAATTTATTAACTTCTATTTTTTCTCTTCATTTGTCATCTGTTTCAGATTCATTCCTTGCCAGAATTTTGTTTTTGTTTGTTCTCACTCCTCTGGTTTTCCCTGTCTATTTTCCTACCCCCTCCCCCCCCCCCCCCCTCTTCCACATTACTCCTACTCATACTTCTTTGTTAGTTCTTCCCTTTGATCTCTACCCTGGACCCCCTTCCTTGTGGTTTTACCCCTTCTGTTTTTGTTCCTACCCTGCCTTTGATCCTACCCACACTGACCTCACCCTTTAATCCCTCAGCCTAATTCTCCTTTTGTTATTTGTTCCATTGAACTCTGTGCTTTTTCTTTTGTGTTTCTTCAGCATCCATGATGTGCATCATGCTGTATGTTGCCCTATATGTTTGTTTCTTGTACACAGCCATTTAGTCTCTGAAGAAAATCTTGTTAAGATCAAAATATTAGGCTCTCTTAACTTATTTGATCAAAATACTAATAGTAATACTACTTTTCAGTATTTCGTACTTCACCCCAAATACTGTAGGTTATGTACATCTAAACCAAACGCACTCAACAAGCATAAAGACTCAATGCTAAAACATACTACACCCTAATAGTAAATGGTATGCCAATTAAGTACAAAGTGTAGTATTCCGTGGTAGCCGGTATCTATGGTACTGCTGTAGTTATACACCCTCAGTCATCAGTCATAGAGAGACCCAGTACTACAAATTACTGTAGTACTTGGTTCTTTAGCCCAAACTAAGGCCTAGCTAGGACGTTCGGGTTAAAGCCTAGTGCAATGGAGAGTTCTATGCTTACACCAAGTTCATTTGTAGCTAATGACGTAAGCAAGGGGTGTGCAATTACGGCTTAGTCACAAATAGCTTTTTGAGCATGGCTTTTAAAACTTTGTTTCCAAAGCATAAGATTTGTTTGTTTGTTTGTTTCTAATCGTCTGCACTTTTCCTTTGAACCACACACCCCAGGTGAGCGTTTTTATAAGAAGTTAAGCCAGCCAGTGGAGTTTGATGCATGCATTCCGACTAAGTTAACGACGCATATCGATTTCAATGATGAAAGATCGAGGGCAGTAAAAGAACTATGGTTAGAAAGGTAAATCTCAGCTGAGGAGCGAGGGCGCACTCATCAGGTTCAGTGTCATCTTTGTACCGGTGTCCAGCCTCTATTGTTGACACAGAAAACAACTTTTGTAGTCGAGTACTTTGTCATGAGTACTTTGAGTACTTTGTCATGAGTACTTTGAGTACTTTGTCCTGAGTACTTTGTCCTGAGTATGAGTACTTTGTTACACTATGAACCAGGAATGTCTGAAACACTTTTGTTAGCGACAACATTTCTGAAACGTGAACAATAATGATAATAATAATAATAGGCATTTATACCGCGCTTTTCCAAAACATGATCAAAGCGCATTATAACAAAAGAAAGGATAAATTAAAACAAACTAAAACAAAACTTAAATCTACTATTTAGGAAAAATATAAGTTTTAAGTTTACTCTTAAATGTAACAACACAATGTAGAATCACGGACACTAATTGAGAGACTGTTCCAAAGTTCAGCAGCAGAGTGTGAGAAGGCGTGTTTGCCATAAGATAAACTTGAGTTGTGAGTGTTAAGCCGAGCCGAACAATATGCTAGATTGTTCACGTTTCAGACATTTTGACACTAACAAAAGTGTTTCAGACATTCCTGGTTCATAGTGTTATTAGTATGAGTATTGTGTCCTGAGTGTGAGTACTTTGTCACGAGTGCGAGTACTTTGCCACGAGTGCGAGTACTTTGCCACGAGTGCGAGTACTTTGCCACGAGTGCGAGTACTTTGCCACGAGTGCGAGTACTTTGCCACGAGTGCGAGTACTTTGCCACGAGTGCGAGTACTGTGTCACGAGTGCGAGTACTGTGTCACGAGTGCGAGTACTTTGCCACGAGTGCGAGTACTTTGCCACGAGTGCGAGTACTTTGCCACGAGTGCGAGTACTGTGCCACGAGTGCGAGTACTGTGTCACGAGTGCGAGTACTTTGTCACGAGTGCGAGTACTTTGCCACGAGTGCGAGTACTTTGCCACGAGTGCGAGTACTTTGCCACGAGTGCGAGTACTTTGCCACGAGTGCGAGTACTGTGTCACGAGTGCGAGTACTGTGTCACGAGTGCGAGTACTGTGTCACGAGTGCGAGTACTGTGTCACGAGTGCGAGTACTGTGTCACGAGTGCGAGTACTTTGTCACGAGTGCGAGTACTTTGCCACGAGTGCGAGTACTTTGCCACGAGTGCGAGTACTTTGCCACGAGTGCGAGTACTGTGTCACGAGTGCGAGTACTGTGTCACGAGTGCGAGTACTGTGCCACGAGTGCGAGTACTTTGCCACGAGTGCGAGTACTTTGCCACGAGTGCGAGTACTTTGCCACGAGTGCGAGTACTTTGCCACGAGTGCGAGTACTGTGTCACGAGTGCGAGTACTTTGTCACGAGTGCGAGTACTTTGCCACGAGTGCGAGTACTTTGCCACGAGTGCGAGTACTTTGCCACGAGTGCGAGTACTGTGTCACGAGTGCGAGTACTGTGTCACGAGTGCGAGTACTGTGTCACGAGTGCGAGTACTGTGTCACGAGTGCGAGTACTTTGTCACGAGTGCGAGTACTTTGCCACGAGTGCGAGTACTTTGCCACGAGTGCGAGTACTTTGCCACGAGTGCGAGTACTTTGTCACGAGTGCGAGTACTGTGCCACGAGTGCGAGTACTTTGCCACGAGTGCGAGTACTTTGCCACGAGTGCGAGTACTTTGCCACGAGTGCGAGTACTTTGCCACGAGTGCGAGTACTTTGCCACGAGTGCGAGTACTTTGCCACGAGTGCGAGTACTGTGTCACGAGTGCGAGTACTGTGTCACGAGTGCGAGTACTTTGTCACGAGTGCGAGTACTTTGTCACGAGTGCGAGTACTTTGTCACGAGTGCGAGTACTTTGTCACGAGTGCGAGTACTTTTCCACGAGTGCGAGTACTGTGCCACGAGTCGAGTACTTTGCCACGAGTGCGAGTACTTTGTCACGAGTGCGAGTACTTTGTCACGAGTGGGAGAGTACCTTGTCACGAGTGGGAGAGTACTTTGTCACGAGTTCGAGTACTTTGCCACGAGTGCGAGTACTTTGTCACGAGTGAGTACTTTGTCACGAGTGAGTACTTTGTCACAAGTATGAGTACTTTGTCACAAGTATGAGTACTTTGTCATGAGTATTAGTACTTTGTCATTACGATTACGAAAAAAACAAGAACTGCCCAACGCTGGTTTTTTTTTTTTTTTTATTTCTTGGCATCCAGGATTGTAAAACTTAGGAAAGGTCAGCTAAACGTTATTTATTATGAAGTACAACCCCCCAAATCCACCCATTCCTGATAATTCAAGCAATTACCAAATGGTGTATCCTACATTTTAACTGCTAAATATTGTTAATTGCCGTTCACCAAATTCATAGTATTCTAAATGCTTATTGTATGGTCTTTTTTTCCAGTTTTCCTCCTCAGGATCACCCAGTCCTGGCCTACAGTGGGGCCATTGGCAGGTTTCCTATAGCGGCAGGCAACCGATTCTTGCAGAAGTACCTGCGATGGACAGACGCTGCATTCGCCCCCGCCAGGGCCTACATTGTGGAGACATTTGGAGACGATGTCTGGGTTGCTGTGCACCTCAGGAACGGCCCGGATTGGGTTAGTAGCCAGGCACACCAACAAACTTAAAGGGAATATACAACATTTGCGAACATCAAAAACAAAACATTTACCCAACTATCACAAAATACTTTTAGGGAATGACAGTCTAAAGCACTCTGTAAAATCATGGCTCCTGGTGTGCCTGCGTTTTAAGTAAAGTGGTATTTTTGGTATCAATTTCCAACGCTGTTGGGCCGACCAGTGTAGGAGAAAAACCTAGTGTTTTCTTTAAAATTGCTCCTAATTGTTCATGTTAGGTTATTTCACATTTTCTTTGCAATTAATTACACACCTGTGAAGTGGTACAAGCCAACCTGAGCAAAACTCATTCTCTGACATTACGATTCCCCATTGTCTATAACAATTCCCCATTGTCTATAAATTGCTTTGTTTCATCTTAAGTGGGGTTTGGGAACCAGACTGCAACGATGTGATTGGTTTTCTACATTTTTTTCAGCATCTACAAACCCAAAACGTGAAACAAGTCGGTGTAACCAAATTGTTGCTTTACCATACTAACCTCCAAAATCCATCCATTTCCGAACAAATACAGCAAAAGCAAATGATGTACACTCCCTAGGTAAAATACCTTGGAGAGTTGATAGCTTCTGATTGGTCGAAACTCGATCACTTGAGCGGCCATTATTTATATTATTTATATGTTATAGGACCGGCTGTCAAGAAGAAGCGAATAAATGTGACCTGTTCCAACTAAACCCAGACATAGTCGCACAACGTGTTTTATTATAAGGTACTCTAGAATTAATTTCGGGGTGGATTTTACCATTTTTAGGTTTTGGCTTTTTCTGAATCACAAACTATTAACCCTAACCCTCCCAAATCCTCCAAATTCCTCATGGCAAAATGCAGGATTTTGCAGGATTGAGGTCACTTGGAGTTTGATGCATCGCAGGATTTTGCAGGATTGAGGTTACTTGAGGTTTTACCCCTGCAGGAATATGGAGGATTCAGGTTATCAGGCTGAATGTGACACACAAGGATTTTGCAGGATTGAGGTCACTTGGAGTTTGATGCATCGCAGGATTTTGCAGGATTGAGGTTACCGGTACTTGGGGTTTTACCCCTTGCCCGCTGACTGCAGCCAGGGCAAGACTGCAGGATTTTGCAGGATACAGGCTGTATGGTCACCAGTGACCAATATTGGAGGATTTTGCAGGATTCAGGTTACTTGGAGTTTTAACAATTTTGGAATTGGAGGATTTTGCAGGATTCAGGTTATGTGTAAGTAAAAATGGGTAGGGAGTTAGGGTTAATGTACAAAAATTAGAACATAATCCATTACCCAGAAGTGAGTTTTTTTGTTGATTTTGCGAAACAATTGGGTAAATCAATAATACCCTTTTCCGAACTTAAAAGCTGTTTATTTCATTATTAGGCCAAATAAAAAAATTAAATGTTTAGCGTCACTGCCTGCTTCCTTTTTTAAGGCTGCCTCTTTTTTTTCTTTTCTTTTTTCGAAAACAAATAAACAATTATTATCTTTAACAAAAAATAACTAAATCCTTTCCCAGGGAAAATAGGGTGGGGGTACATATGTAAAATGATACATCATTTTAAAGCTTAGAACCTAGAGAGTTCAAAAAAAGCTAAATCTACACACACACACAAAATGTCAACTTGTCCGGGCTTCATTGGAGCAGGTCACAAATGGCCCCTACACCAGCTTTGATTAAGCATCATGTACGTAAATTATGGTCGAATACAACAGTCTTATGGAAGCTTTCAACAGTTTTCTGTGTTTTTTTGTCCAAGTTGTCTTGAGCCGTGTTCGCACTGGACCTTTTTTTTTAAAGGTTTTACTGAGACGATGGTTAAATGAAAAATGGTCAAATCTTACCACTGTCCGCACTTGGACTTTCGACACGAAAATTTTTACCGAGACCGCGGGAGAAGTAACCGAGCTGTCAGTACAATGACTCATGAGGGTGCTTTGCGTGACCTTTTTGCATTGACCCTATGTACCCAAGCGCACGCGCCAATTTTGTCCGATCATTTATGCCATTGTCTACGTCACTACTCACGTACGTGGACACGCCCTTTTTTAGTTCTGGTTCTTCTTTTTGTACGACGTGCTACCAATCCAAACCAATCAAACTTCCGATTGGATCAATAATAAGGTCTGCCATAATTTCAACTGAAACAACAACGCTCCTGATTGTTTTGCGGAATTGCCACATGCATTGCAGCATGCCGCAGTGCGCGCACCTTCAGTAAACAATGCAAAGCGCATGCGTGGTGTCCCTGTGTAGCATGACCTCACACTCGGGCTGGATGAACGTTTTTCTGAGCATTTTTTACTGACTCGCGCTGTCCGCACTGGACTTATCGTCTCTGGAAAAGTTACCTGGGAAGTTTACCTGGGCAGCAGTTAGCCGGTAAAAGTAGTCGCTGGACTCAGAAAAAGTAACTGAGAGGAAAACATCCCAGGCTGTCTGCACTGGACTTAAAATGGGAAAAGTACCCATCGTCTCGGTAAGTTTTACCAAAATAAGTCCAGTGCGAACAGGGCTTAAGATGTCAGCAGTTTCTGGTGAGTCACAATACTGCTTTCAAGCTAAGTTTTGTTGCTTTTTTTGGGACAGGTAAATGCTTGTGAAAAGGATATTGAAGAGAGAGGCTCTGTGATGGCATCTCCACAGTGTCATGAGATAAAGGTTGGAGCCGTTACCAAGGTAAGCTTTCATGCTACTATTGCTCACCTTTATTATTAACACGTTGAGTACCGGGCATAATTTAACAGGGCGCCCCCATTTGCCAAGCATTGTACGCATGCGCATACTTTAAAATAAAATACGGAAAAATGTTTTCAACATAAACATGTATGTCCTCACCACTGCCAACAGGGTAAAAAAAGACGGTAAAAATCTAAGCCTAATAAAATTATAAATAATCAATGGTACGAATTAAAATACTAAAATATTGCCATTCAAAATTACACATTTTCTCTAGTCTACTCATGTTGTCAATTTTTGTTATCCAGATTTGCTTCTTTCTCTTATCTCGTAAATAGAATTTCTTTTTCGTCTAAAGCATTGCTGTTGTCCCAATAAATTGTGTGGTTTTTGTGAGTTAGCGTAAAATGAAGAAACTTTGGCAAAATTGAGGCAATACTTTGGTCAGATCGTTTGGGGGGTAAAAAATGTATATATATATTACATCAAATCTAGATCGATATTATTTTTAAACTCTTTCTTGACTATCATTGAGATATAAAAAATACAAGAAATAAATATATAAAATATACCAAAACAATTTAAGAAAAACCATCAAAACAAATTATTGGTACCGGTATACGTAATGGCCAAAGTTACCCTGCAGGGCCAAAGTTACCCTATTTTTATACAGTATATGATCTGTTATTACTCTCGTTTGACAATTTCAAAGTGGCCCCAAGGATTATTCAGAATTGAAAGAGCCTTTTACGGTGGGGTACTTTTGCACTGACTAGGACCTTTCAGGAACTAAACAAGACCATAACAGATGGATCAGTCATCATTTATTACTAACCCCATGTGCTATCCGCCACCAGTCTATTTTTCCCATTAACCCTAACCCTCCTCAATCCTTCAAAATCCTTTATGCGGTTTGGAGGGTACACAAGTAAAAGCGGCCACAAATTTGTACGTAGACCTCACGAATTAAATGTATACACTGGCACTCAAATTATTCTATAATATTAGAGAATTCTAAGAGCCATGAAATTGGGGAATTTAAGATATATCGCACTGCAGATCTGGCCTGGACTTGAATCGGGGCTTTCAACTTTGAGTATTTTGAATGCAATTGGGTCCGAAAGTGTTTTCAACCAGCGTAACAACGCGTATAAGTCTGACACCCATTATTTTACTACAGTATTTTTGTAATGGTAGGATACACCATTTGGAGAATCAAATTTTTTTACTACCGAATTATATCTTACTTATTTGAAAGTAAACAATGATTGTAGACATTCAGCAAAAAGATTGCACTAGATATCTCGTAATTGTTCCGAAAAATTGTACTTTCTAACAAAAGAATTGCGAAGAACGTTGCTTTTCTTGTTTTCCTCAGCATCCATGATTGCAAAACTTTGAACAGGTCAGTTAAACAATATTTACTATAAAATACAGCCCCCCCCCCCCAAAAAAAAAATCCACCCATTCATGATAATTCAAGCATTTACCAATGTTGTATCCTACCTTTAACCCCTTATTTGGCTTCTAGGACATGTGTCTAGCTAGCGTGCCCCACATCCGAGAACTGACATTGCAAGTCTTTCAAGACGTCAAAGCTAAACATCTCTTCATTGCAACAGACAAACATCCACATCTGGAGGAATTCAGGACACTGCTCGAGCCATTGGGAGTAAGATTGCAACTTTTCATTCCATTTTCTCACACCCTGATCCTTCCTCCAACTCCGAACCCCCATCTGTTGTCAAATGTAATCCACCTAAGTTTCAATAGGACCGTAATTTCCTGCGGTAAAGACGCAGCTTATCTGACTTTCTAGACCACAAAAACATCGCTGCGCCTTATCTTTCGGTGCGCCGTATATGATGTCGCTTGAGTTCAAAGTGACGGTCTTTGTGTGAAGAATTCTTTCAACGCCGCAATCTTACTCAATAATGCGGTGAACCAATTAGCTCAACTCTCCAAACATTGTGACCGTGTTTCCATTCCAACAATGCCGCGATGTGTTGATCCCCCCCCCCCACCCCCATTCCAACAGTATGCTTGGGCGATACCACCTTATAATCGAAAATCGCAATAACAGTTCTTACGATATTGTGTCGATGCATTTCCTAAAAATAGGAAATGGTCCAAAATCGCCCCCGTAATATTTGCCGCACGACTACGAGCGGCCGCTCTCTCTGATCCTAGTACGTAGCGCCACTGCTAAGCGGCCGCGCCGGCGCGGCATGCAGACCGGAGATCCAGAGCGCGCGGTAAGTATAATTTGATAAATTGTTGTCACAATTGCATGCGCACGCGATTTCACGCAACGACCCACAGACATACATGTACATGTACATACTAGATTTAGCACTCGGCAGCGCGTGCTGCATGACGCGTACAAAAGAGATAAAAAGCTGGTCTGTACTATGTGGCCGTTTTCTAAACGTTTTTTCATCTACGTTCCGGCTTCATGCAATTCACCATCCGAACTACACAGCGCGGAGCGCTCACAACGACTGGAAAAAAGACTAGGGGGTGTCGCCGTTGAGCAATTAGGAAAAACCCCTCTCTGGGCACGCACGCGATCGCTGCATGTGCTATGTACATGTGTATGCATGCAGTTTATGATACATGTATCGGCAAAGCATGGAGGAATAAGAGCAGACGTAAACCTCGTGCGATATTGCGACTGTACTGGTTTAAAGTTTTCATACATTGTTTGCGTGCCAGATAAACTCAAGTACTCAGCAAATTCTTGCTTCGAATAGTGGGATCGTTCTAAGGCAACAAAATGACCCCTTTGTGGCGATGTACCTACACCGGGTGGCGCCTGGTGTTCCTCTGGGTGCATTCAAGCATGTGCCTTATTCGGTGGTGCGCTTTATCTGTTGACGTTTGATTTTTGGGGGGGGGGGATTTTAGGGACCTGCGCCTTAACCGCCGAGCGCCTTGTCCGCAGGAAATTACGGTATATATAGGCCTGTGATATGCACATGAAGAGGTGCCATAACATGTACATGTACATGTATAATTAGGTCAAGCACACAGGAAAACATTAAGAATATGTTGGAATATGACTTATTGTGAGTAATTAAATTGAGGAAGTTAAAAAATGCAGATCTTTTCATTACCTGTCTTTAGCGGTTCGTAAGATGCATATTGATTTGATTTATTCGATTTATTTATTCAGGTTAACTCAACAACAATATGACATAATTTGTGACCCGCTCCAGGAAAGGTGACATAAGTCGCGCTATGCATTTATGTGTAATGGCCTGTTAAAGTTAATAGGGTCAATTTTTTTGGCAAAATCTGATTTTCATTTTTTGTCTTAAATGACATTAATATTCAAAGTTTCAGATTTAATTAGCAAAAAGCTGGAATTCGATAAATAAAGTGAAACAAAACCTTTTAAGAGTACATGATTCCAAAGTATTGTCTTAGTTTTGTTGTGTTTCGAAGCCTGTTTTCTCAGTTGTGTATTTTGAATTCCATGCAACCATTAATATGCAAAAACGTCATATCACCGAAACGGGAGGGGCTATGGAGCTGTACCAAATGAAAGGTTATATCCTGGACTTTTAATCATGTATATAACTCTATTTTTAGTTTTTGCGACTTATGTCACTTTTTCTAAGAGCGGGTCACATATGTGACCCGCTCTACAAAAAGGTGTATTAAGTCGCGCTGTGCACTATCATGTAATGGCCCACTCAACGTTGAGAGGGTAAACATTTCATCAAAAGGTGATTTTCATTTTTTGTCATGAATGACATCTTTAATACCTATAGTTACAGGTTTCATTCAAAGAAATGTTGATTTTGATGAATAAAATGGGAAACAAATACCATTTTATGTGCATAGTTCTGTTGTAGTACAACAGAGCCGGCTATTTCAAAGCCTGTTTTCTCAGTTGTATAATTTGAACTCTAAGGAAGTAATCAATATGTAAATACGTCATATCTCCAAAACGAGAGGGGCTATATGGAGCTATATTTTATACCAAATGAAAGCTTATGTTGTGGGCATTTTAACCATGTATATAACTCAATTTCTTATTTTGCGACATAATACACCTTTTTGTAGAGCCGGTCACATATATATAAAAAATACAACAAAAAAACCAAAACCAGTTGATTTAACCTGGGATAGCCAAAAAACACCATTTTATAGGCTTATTTCCAATGGGTCCCAAGTTGCTGGATGTAGTGATCGATTAAATGAGAAGTTGTGCCCCTATTATTGCGAGCCTGTTGACATCTGTCGGTCACTGTACACGTACGAATTCTGACACTCTGATAGATAGAGTAAAATGCCTGTTCAAAGTGTGTAGGGTTACAGCGATCCAAGCACTTTGACAAGTGAAAATAACAGTGCCCTTATGTCGATATAGAACTATCTTTGTTTGGGATCCTTCTATTTGGCGCACTGTTACAGGTTCACTAATATTTCATGCATGTAAGAACAAAAAAAAAAAAGCATCTCATTAACTAATTAGTGGATGGGTTATTAGAGACTGAAATGTTGTCTGACAGATCAGATGTATGTGGACTATCTGTGTGTGAAGTGTCGGACCTGTAGGAGGTCACATAACGAAATGCATAAAGCAAGGGACGGACAAGGTTTTCTTAGTATATGTCCTAATTTTGGAAGCATGCAAGTGTGGGGTAGAAGGCTTAGAACACTGTAACAATAGGTGTCTGGATTGAAACCAAATCGGGTTATGATTTAAGAGTTTGATCTTACATGAGGTAGGACTAGCTGTAAGCTTGAAATCAAGGACAAAAAGAGCAGTTCATGTAGTGGGTCCAGTCCAGTCCAGTCCAGTCTAGTTTTTATGGCGCAGGTTCTTCATTTCAAGGCTATCAGCTAAAAGGCTCTGTTGGTGGAGCACTGGTGTAGTATTTCAGAGGTTTCTGATTCAAGTCCAGTTTGATTGCATTATTAATTCAAATACTTTACAAAAGATATATGTATTTGGAGCTTTGTTGGTGGAGTGCTGAAATAGCAGTTCAGTTCAATCATCATTTCAATTATTTTATGTCTCAGGTGTTGATAAACTCGATTCAATACTGGGTTTCCCCCTTTACCGACATATTTGTAAACACTGTATACTCGGTGTTGTCCCTGAGAGATTATCAGAAAACGTTACCCGGGTGGGACTTAAACCCACGACCTCCTGCTTTCTAGTGCAAATGTCTTACCACTCGACCGCCGAGCTAGCTGGGGTCAGCTGGTTGGTTCAAAATCTGATTAGCAGCGAGCACCGCAACTAAATGTTTCACAAGATAAAATTTGCAAACTGAAAGCCCAATCCACAATATTGCACAGGCTGGATTCGAACCTGGGTCACAGGGGTGGAAGGCGAGGAAATAGAATCGATTCGTCAACCAGAATCTCCGGTCTGCAGTTCATTCAACTCCCAAATGACTAATTTTGTTCCCCTTTTGTTGCTCATGTAGGTGTTGGTCCACCATTTGAACCCAGTAACACCTCAAGTTGATTTGATGGTTCTTGGCCAGGCTGACTACTTCATCGGAACTTGTACTTCCTCATTTACTTCCTGCGTGAAGCGGGAACGAGATGCCAGTGGCAAACCGTCTATATTCTGGGGACAGGAGTATAAAGGCTTTCAATAGATAATTTGTGAGGCGCTCTGGCAAAATGAGACAGAACTCGGCAAAGTCTTAAGTAGAGAAAAATGTTTAATAGAAAAATGGGGGAATTATTTTGTAATGTTCAGATTTATTCACATCTGTAATCTTTGATATCATGATGTTTACAACACATGTTTTGAAGATATTGTATAAAATATATGGGAAAAATATGGTTTTAATGAAAAACGTTTGTTATCTTTCATTTTCACAAAAATAAAAAATTCATACCTTTGTGGGCCTTTTCTTCAGGTTTTTGTTTTTTTAACTCTTTGAAACGTCCATAAATGCAAACTTTAAACAGCTGTAATTCGTCAACGTATGTCCGTTTGAAGTGCAACAAACAGTGCTGTCGGGATAATTTTATTATTTTTCCCAACACCCGGGAACCTTCATTTTGATATCTGCCCAGTTCTGCCATTTTGTGTTTGGGCCTACGTCTACAACATTATTTGAGGGGAAATTATTGATTCTGAGGTTTTGAGCTGAATTTGTCTACCTAACAAATACGAATGTGAATTTGTGACAAGTTTTCGCGCTGCACATTCACATAGTTTAACTCATTTCAACTCCAGCGATTTTTCACAACAAATGCGCTGTGACATCAAATTTGAATTACATATCATGTCCATGAAGTTAGCATGAACCAGTCTTAATTATACCACACGGTTTGTTGTTTTTATTTTTGTATTTGTTTTGTTAACAAGGTTCATTCGAGAGTAGAAGGGTAGTCAATATCGGCCAACACCAAGTATAGTTTAGAGTCGAAAAAACCTTAGTGTCTGTATTAATGTGAAGGGTACTTAGCAAATGAGACCTATAACTGGGCACTATAGCCATAGTAAAAAAAGTTAAAGGCATGATAGTTTTTTCCCATTTTGTTTTCTCCCCATTTGGTTTTCTCCGACACACTAAAACTATGTTATGAGAAAGGTGAGCAATTGCAGATTTGTCCTTTTAAGAAATATGTGTAGTGTAGAATAACAAGCAATTGTCAAAATGGCTGCCTTTATTTGCTTGTTCAATGGACAAATCTGCGATGGCCCTATAGCCAAAATAGCTTTCACTCATGCATGACTGTGTACCAAATACCATGCTTGCATCATCAATGGCACCGTGCCATCACCTATCTGTCGTACTAGTACAACGCAGTACTATTATTTACCTCCACCAGGACTGGTTATGTTTTGCCAGCATTTGTTTGTCTGTTTGTTGGTGTGGTTTTTTTTATAGTTTTGTATATTTTTTTTAAATATTTGTGTATAGCAGGATTACGGAAAAACTACGGCAGAGATTGTAACAAAATTTGGTGGGTAGATAGCTTATGTGTCAGATGCAGAGATGATTCCATTAGATAAGGAATCTGGATCACACAATGATTTTGTTAATGTTGTGCTGAACCATTATACGCTGTGGTTATTCGTACGTGACCGTAACCCTACGTACTTTTTCTATTTTTACGTGATTTAACTGGTTCCCAACACAAACAAGGGAAACTCAATACGCGCGGAAGACCACCCAGAAAATTAGTTTTGGCAATAGTCGATGTTAAATTGTGGTATTTTAGTTTTGTGCAAACATAGTGAAAAATTCACATTTCATTCGTATTCAAATTTTGACATTTTTCATAACAAACTAGCTGTGACTTTGTCGTGGACAAAAAAGCGAACTACATGTATAAAACTAACAACGGCAATAGCTAAGTTTGTAGTAAGTGTTCAGAAGGTAATGGGAATAGGTTATTATTGTGTAATTGCAATGTGTAATAAGTCCATTGTTTTTTCGTATTATTTCATTACGTAACTTTTTTTAATTAACTAAAATTATTGGTTAGTAATCTCATCCAGATAGGGTCTTATAAAAAAAGGTGTAAAAGTCGTTTAAAATTCCTGGTTAAATGAGTACTCTGGTTACCCACACTGGCAAAATATATTGAAGTAGTTTAATGAGTAACTTTACTTTAAACCATAATTCCTGAATACCTTAGACAGTTTGAGTTTACCCATTTCCATTGGTCGAGAGCCGTCACGTGGCCGGTTTTAAACGGAAGACAAAACAATGAGAGCAGTTTTAAACATTTATCCAAATTGTATTGCAAATAGTGTGGACTAACTAAAATTAATAAATTGGGGATCATTGTTTTTGTTCATCACACTATGCCGTGATTTCACAGGATGCCTGAAACTGTTATTCACTTCCAGTCAAGTAATAAGATAGTTCGTAATTATTCATTTGTGTTTTGTTGATGTTTGCAAATCGTGTATACTTCCTTTTTATTCATGTAGGTAGGACCATGGCAATCGCAAACGTGTGCCTCTGTGTTTATATTCTGAGTAATTTTTTCTTCTGTTTGAATATCTCGATATAGATTTGATATTACATGTAGTATACTGAGCAAGTTCGGGTGCTGGAGTGTTAAACTAGTTCTTTTTGTCGATTTTCGATTCAACTTCACGCATGGAGGCGCGGTCGTTTTTCACGCGTCTTGTCGATCGATGACGTCAAATCTAGTTTGTGAGCAGACGACAGTCCTTCACTTTGTTAACGAAGCAATATGTTGGCACGTAATTTGTATGTTGTTAATGATTTATTTATATTATTGTCTCCACTTAATGTAGTGCAATATATAATTATCTTATTGCAAGGAGAAACTTATCGTAAACTTTTGCAAAGCTTGCCCCAGTTAACTTTTCCTCCATCTTAAAGCCGTAACATAACTTGTAAGTGACAAGAAAAACCGTTGGACTAGCTAGTCAAACCACACAGCGTTCGAGCGACAACGAGATTGACTACTGGTCAAGTCGCCCAACCCTACCCTATATAGTCGCTCAACCGAACTTGCTCATAGCTGAACAAAAACTTGCAAGGGGATTAGTAGAGTATGGAGAAGCCTGCGGGCTATGTGTGGCCAGCTATGCATTTTTTATTTTACAAATCTGAAGTTATACACCCTTGAGATATCATGGGGGAGTGGAATTTGGAAATTGATTCATTTTTTACTTTTAGCAGCTATAGGCCTATGTAAAGTATATACAAAGTCGGGTGGTTCTTCTTGAAGATATATATATTTTTGTATACGTTTATTTTTGTATAAATTGTGCAAAGTATGTATAACATTAATGTTTAGATATGTGTTTAAAAGTCATAAATATTTGAGGTGTGCAAAGCTATTTGTATATATCTACTGGTATTCTGTTAAAGTTGAATTTTTGTTCTTCAAATTTTCAATTAATTTAGTTTAATTTTGGGAAAAAATAAATAAACCTACCGTACATGTATTCTACATTAAAGGGGATTTAATAAATAAAGGTTGTTGGCCATGTTGTGGATGGATGCTTTTTTAAGATGGCTACTTTTCCACTTTTAGGAAACAACACTCGTTTTAGGGGTTATCTTCTTTGGGTGAAAGTTTCTCGAAGAGTCACCAGTCTGTCTGTCAATTGCAACCAACCACCAAAAGAAATGGGTAATCTTAGGACCCCGTTCATATAATAGTTCAAGGACTCGCAAAAAACTGACTAAATGACACCCGACAGTGACATTGTAATTATTTTGTTGACGCCTGAACAGCGGCAATAACTTAAACTGGTTTAGTTTCGTGACTGAAGCAGACAGGGCCTTGGTTTATGAGGAAAATTACGGCGTGAAAATGCCCTAAAATCAAGACGGCGACAATGAAAGCTTAATAATGCACTGAAAGATTGATGCTGGTTGGCTGATTATCAACCAATCGGCATTGGGCTGCGTGTCGACCTTTCACGCAAGTACAACCGTGCACGTCTCATATTATCTCCGGCTGCAAATAAAGTAGTGGTCACACTTTCTTTACTTTCTTTAAAAGTGTGTTTCAAAACTATACTAAAACGAGTTAATCTGAAGAAAAAAAGACTGCTTTTAGTTTTAGCCCTACAGCTACAATTTTGAACTGGGCTCGTAATAAGACGTAGGCCTACGTGTTTTAGGCTTAAGTAATAACAATTGCTAAAAAGAAAATGATAGATGACATGAACATTATTTTTCTGTGCCGCCTAAAAACCTGTGAGAATTCCGAGTATTTTAAAAAGTTTTTGAAGTTACGGGGATTTAACACTGGTGCGATGTTGTCTATGGGGATTTATTATAGCGAATAATATAATACATCAAGTGTGCACGTTACAATAAAGGGCGCCACTGTGTTTATATTCTGCCGACACGTGGGCGAGGTTTTGGGCCGTTTTCCAAACTTCAGCTTTGTCTCTTGGGCTTCGTTCATGCAGTTTGGCAAAAGTGATGGAGCCCCAGGGAACCTAAAGAGGGGTTTGGAAAACGGCCCTAGGTATACCGGCCGGCCCCGCGCCATGCAAACTACTGGGAGCGGGGCGGGCCCCGATGGACCTGTGGACCGGTTTAATCCATTGTGTTTATTCACTGAACTGCAAAAGTACACGTCGACTTCGTTTCTTGGGTTGTTTTCACTTATTGCAGAGTAAAACTGTGAGAGAAAATATCCTTGACAATTTATGTTAAAATATGCTATTATATTCTACTGCGGATTGTTTAAACTAGACCGCCTAGGATATCGTTGATACACCGATACACCATACACGTGTGTACATCATACATTTCATATAGATCCTTTTCTATGCTGAGCCGTGTTCAGTTTAGTTGTTAAATGGCAAACACACTCACGACACTGGCAATAGCTGTCCTTGTGGTTCTGTGTTTGGTTTGTAAGCCTACATCATGCTCGGACGTTAAAGTCAGCGCGGATACTAAGCACGCCTATCGTGCTGATGCCAATTCTGATGACGGACAGACATTGGCGAACGATTGTTTAGATGCAGACGATGCTGACGCGGAGACATGCAGTAAAGTTGACCCCCAACACACAGAAGATCTTGTGGAAAACCCTGCCAATAGCTTTCAGTGGGACACTAAAGGATATGTTTTATTTTGTCCGTGTATGGGTAAGATCAATTTTTTTATATGATTGTGGATATTTAGCTGGTGCTGACTTCTGGTTTTTTTTTAAAGGATTGAGTGGCTAAGTAAAGGGTGGATCTGATGAATATTATCGCGAGGTAAAATCTTCAAATTTTTATTTTAAGACTGAAGAGGCGAAGCCATAAGCAAGTGAAATGGAAAAATGCAGATTTTACCGAGTGATAATATTCCTCCCATTTCACAATTTAAAAGCTCAGTTTGTTTATAATTAATATAACTGACATATTTTGATGCCAGTCGCCATTTGTATGTGGTCACGTTGTCCGGCCAGCTGCAGCGCTGCACGTATGTGCAGCATGAATCGGGTCATAATTGTTATGGGAAGCCCATGTTTTGGAATGATGAGGGTCGACCAGGTCCAACCCCCCCCCCCCCCCCCCCCCCCCCCCCCTCCCCTCTTCTAGCTAACTGTGCCAACTCTCGCAACTTCCAACTTTAGCACCAGACCATCGGAGCTGAGTATGCAGAGCTACCATATACATGTATGTAGTATGTGCGTGTTTGTCTATCAGTTGAGAGACATACGACACGCTAAAGTTAAACAGAGTATTTTTTTGCACCCTCGCCAACAACGTGTCCGGTGCACGTGCCACGCAGACTCAGACTTTCAAAAGACAACAACGGCCCTAACGGCCCCCGTTACACGCAGGCTATACAGGCCTCATGGCCAGCCTGGTGGATGTCTTATATTGTTTGCAGGTTAAGGATGCACCCCATCCAACTACCCCAACTCTTCTTATCCCAGCCTAGTCCTCGCAGCGTGAATCATCCAGTGTCGACTCGCCCTACATGTATAGCTTATATCACATCCCCAGTGGTGGCTCGACATTGCCAACCTCGCGGGGCTGTGCTTTTCGTGGACCTCAGGCAGCCATCAATGACCGTCGATCACGACAGGACGCGTCACTTGCTGGCTGGAGGCCACCCTTCACCCGCACCAAGTGGCAGGTCACAGAAACGTTCTTGAGATGTTGGCAGTTTCCAACGCACTCTTTTTCTCAAGTATCAGTGATGGGCCGGACGGTCCTGATTCATTGTGATTAATGCCACAGTTGTGGCTGACATCAACCACCTGGGAGCACGCGGTCTGCCCAACTGTGTGTGCTCACATGGGAAATTCTCCACTGGTGTAGTAGAGTGCATGCTGCGCCCCACGTCACCCCGTCACTCTTCCTGCTGATCGACCGACCACATGCCAGTCTGTTTGCCTCAGTTTCAGTCACCAATTACCAATCTACTGCGCAAAGGCCCCCTAACCCTTGTGTGTAGCAGACGGATACACTGGCAATTCAGTAGGGCGGCTGCTTGCCTAAGCCCTGCCCCCGTTCTCTCTCATCCCTCAGGTGCTGACCAAACTAGAGCAGGAGGACTACAAGGTCTTCCTCATAGCTTAAGCTTTCCAAGACTAGCCAGACTCTTGGTTCACTGGCCAGTGTTTCTTCCGCGGTGAGTGGACATTCTGTTCCAGCCCAGCTCCGGTGTTCTTTACTAGACTCCACAGGAACTCGTTGCTGTCATGCTATCTATACGCATCTATACTGCAGTCGAAGAGCATCGACCAGGTTTTTAAAAACATTTTTAAAGGTGGTATAGAAGCCGATCTCTGCATCCTCCAATGCTCCTGTAGGGGAGGCTGCAGTTTCTTCTGGTATACTTGTTCGAGAATAACCTCGCTACGGCTACAATTAAGAATCACCGTTCGGCCATACAGCGGCTATCCTAAGAGGCTTTCCAGACAGAACCTCTGTGTAAGAGTAAAACCTTTAGCTAGCAAGTCAGGGGGAGTTCGTTTTCACACCTCCCGTCACGTAGGATGATTCATACATAGGACCTCTTCAACATGTTATCCACATTATCGAGACCTCCATTTGGGCTGTTCAACCTTGTTAAAGTCCTTCCTGTTGGCAATAGCTACGCCTAGACCACTTGGTGAACCGCATTCCCTTACAATAAAGACTTGTCACATCCTGTGGGAACGGGGCGTGTACATCTAATCTTTAAAGTGGGTTTTTTTACAAACAATAAGTCAGAGTCCTCGCCTCCGGACATATTTGTTCCAAACATCAAATCATTCTCCTCCTTTCCAAATGACAAATGTTGGTGTACGGTCAGGGCTCCAAGTTGCTACATCAAACGCACAAAGTCGCTTAAAATCCGTCCTTCGCAGCAACTTGTCGCGACAACCCCACTGTACCAGACGGCTTCTATTGACACGATTGCCTGTTGGCTATAGTTACGGCCATCCATTCTCCCGTAGACGTACCGGTATCGATGCAGGGGCCATTGGATCAGTCTGTGTGTACATAACAAACCTGGGATGTCTCACTTGAGAGTCACGTGTGCTATCCATGTGGCCACAGATCTTGTTCAAACGATTTTATTATGTACAGGGTGCTGAGCAAGCTAAATGCCAATACTGGTACATAGATTGTGTACTTAAATTTAGCCGACGCCGGCTAAATATCTACTTCTATTTATAACTCGACAACTAAAGTTTAAAGGTAGGATACAAGTACACCTTGGTAATTGCTTGAATTGTCATGAATGGGTGGATTTCGGGGGTTGTATTTTATAGTAAATATCGTTTAACTGACCTGTTTAAAGTTTTACAAATATGGATTATTTACAAATATGGAATATTTTAGGCTTTTTTGCTGTGTCGCGATCTTCGTTTTTGTAAAACCAATATTATTATTTCACAACAAACACCATCTAAAAAGATATTCCTTTTTTTCCTACAGGTCGCCTTGGCAACCAAGGAGAACATTACTTGGGAGCCATGGCATTTGCCAAGGCCCTGGATAGGACGCTCGTTCTCCCACCATTTCGAACATTTGTAAGTAGCAACAAGCTTGAATAGGAGTAAACAAACCTGGACATTTCAAGTATTGGTTGTATTGCAATGTTACCAGCTACAATACAGTGGGGATATTACTCCTTTGCGTCCGGAGTTCTATGTGTCTCGGGTTCTATGTGACTCCACCTATGTGACCCCTGGCACTATATAAGTCTTCAATTATCATCATTATCATCACCATCATCACCTAATGAGACCACACTCGACTATATTACATGACTAAGTCACGATGATGACGAGGCCAAATCATGCAACACATACATGTACATGTAGAACCCGGGGAACATAGAAACCAGGACGCATGGGACACAATGTAGGTAGGCCTACAGTGCAATTGAAAGTTAACACTGCGAATATGATTGGGAACTTCTGTGAAAAGAGTTTCATTTCCTGATTTGCTTGCAAACTTTCCCATCTGTGTGAAAAGATGTGAAAACGGTTTCCCACTTGCCTGAAAATATGTGACCTGCTCCCACAAAATCAGAGTAAAGTTGACATTTTGATATTTTGAGATATTCCTTGAATTCTTAGCTTTAAAATGATATATAATTTATTGGGTATTATTAATGACGCGGTTTTTTATGTGAAAATACAATCATTTTATCATGATATTTTCATATTTTCATTAATTTCATAAACTTAGCTAGAGGGTGTTTCACAAAATTATGCAGTATTTTGTTAAACATTATCGTTACAAAATTTAATATTTTTACCGTGATGTATTTACCGGAAGGTATGATTGGTAATAAATATGTATGGTTGGTCAGTATTAAACATACATTTAAAACTATCTCCTGGACCTGGACATAATTAATGACCCTCTTCTTCGACTCGGGTTATTAACTCGTCCGGGCCCATAAGCCGGTTTTAACCGTACATTTAAAACCGGCCAACCACACATTTATTCCCTAATTCCTAATGTCCAGAAACATGCATCGTTTGGAGAACTTTTTGAAGTGGAGCCAATCAGAGAGTTCCATCGCACTATTGTCATGGAGGATTTCATGCAGCATCTAGCACCGAAGCATTGGTCTCCTGGCAAACGAATTGGTTACTGGAATCTGCCGGAGAAAAGTGATATAGCTTGCGATATGAAATATGGTGAGGCACTTTATATGTCAGCACTTTGTCAAAACAGACACTTTGTCAAAACAGACACTTTGTCAAAACAGACACTTTGTCAAAACAGACACTTTGTCAAAACAAAAAATTAGAACCTTTCCAATTTATTTTGGTGAGGATTTTGGAGTCTTCTTGTCTTCGTGGCCATGCCTCCGAAACGCGGACATGCCTCAACCACACTGAGTACAGCCACCTTGGCTGGCCCCGTGGTCGAACCGACGTCTCTCGACCCCGCAGTTCCCACTGCTGCTGTTTCTGAGGCTTTGAGATCGAAAGCACTTCTTGATGTTTTTGAATCCTGCTTTGACTGAAGCAATTGCCGATATCATTGGTAATGACATCCACAAGGCCCTTGAGCTAGAGCTAGAGCTAGTTGAATTGGTCAACTAAAACACGATGTCCGCCATTTGTCAGACATGGTCGACGCCCACGAGCAGTATTCGAGGCGCATTTGTCTTATTGTGCATGGCATTCCAGAATCTATACAGCCAGAGAATGGTGACAATGCACTCATTGAGGTGACCAAGCAACACCTTGGAATGACAATCGGCTCTGAATTCATCGCCCGCTCGCATAGGATTGGAACGCACCTTGACAGAACTGATCAACCCCGAGCTAGGCCGTTGATAATCAAATTTGTTGACTATACTGAACACCTGTGCCGTATTTTATCGTCAACGATCTAAGTTCAAAGGCTTAAACATATATACGTTCATGAAAGCCTAACCAAAGAACGTCAAAACTGGCTCAGGACCGCGAAGACTCATTCCAAAACAAGTAAAGTCTGGTCACAACAAATGTTTCAAACCAATTTTTAACAAGTTTCATGCATGATGCCCAACAAAAATCACGCCATTTTTTTATTTTAAAACACTTCTGGGCTTTAAAACTTCACAGAATGTAAATGTTTGAACATTTCAAAATGTACGAAAATTTACATTGTACGTACGCATTTTTACCTATTTTCGATGATATCTCGGGATAACACAATGCAGGTTTACGGCCCGTATGTGATGGCGGGTCACATATTACTAACTTTGCTTCATCATTATGTTCATAAAGGAAATCCCTTTGGACCCTTCTGGGCTCACTTCCACGTTGACTTTGATGACTGCATCAAATACCAATTGCACAACTTCGCTGATGTATCCTATGAGGAATCCATGAGGGAAACGAAACAACAATGGCATGCAAGGTAAACAAGTGGGCATGGTAAATTTACTAAACACACCAATACGACACATATGAAAGCTCCCTAAAACTCCTCTTTTATAATTTTTTAGTAAAATAAAAAATTAAAAAAGCACAAAACGATTCATCACTAATAAATTAATTGTAGTACACCCATTTCCCAGTTTTCTCTGCTGTCATCATGCCTGTCTATTTACCCTCCTGTCTGTTTTTCTTATTTATTTGATTTTGTGTAGGTTTTATTTTTTAACCAGTTAGGAGGACGTATATACACGCAAAGTTTTTCCCAGATTCAAAATAGATAACGCATAAACACGTCACAAGCAAGGGCCGGAAATGTCTGTCAGCAGCGAGCAAGGCCGGAATTGCGTGGGTGTGCTTCCTTGGAAAATGGCCAAGGTATATAGAGGGTGTAGACCACATTTTAGGCAATTAAATGCTGATTATAGTAAAAGCATACTGACTTAAAGGTATAATACACCATTGGTAATTGCTTGAATTATCATGAATGGGTAGATTTGGAGGGTTAGATAGTAAATATCGTTCAACTGACCTGTCCAAAGTTTTACAATCATGGATGCTGAGAAAAGCACGAAAAACAGCGTTTGTTTTCAACCGGCGTCAAGCAGTTATTCTTATGTTATTTTTGTTTTTTCACAATCGCCGTCCGGCGATCGCGAATTAGTCTTTATAAAATTCAATTTTTCTGGATAATTACAGGATGTCTAGCGCAATCATTTTGCTGGATGCCTGGAATCATTATTTACTTTCAAATGAGTAAGATATTTCTTAAGAATTCGGTAGTAGATATTTTTGATATAGTCTGCAAATGGTGTATCCTTACTTTTAATGTTCAGTATACATGTACAACAATGGTTGTAGTGTGGGGATCACTTAGAGGATGCGACAATGTTGCTTCCCAGGTAATATCGTAGATCGGGTGTGATCGGGCCACGTGGCATTCTGGTGTTTATGCCTTCTTACCTTTAGCACCCTCGAACAATACTGACAATTTGGGAGACCGCCAACAATCCAACATAGGGCAAGATAGCTCAGGTTCAAGTCCCGCCTTGCCAATTTCTTTGTTTACTTTAAAATTGAAGCTTATTTTATTGAAATATTTACAGATATTTTTTAAGTTGGAAAATGTGGGATAGCATTGTAGCAAGCAGTTGAAGCTTTTTGGGCGTTATCACTTTTTAATTATTTTTGTTTTCAAAATGGCCGCCAATATGCTTGTTACTGGACAATTCTTTTTGTAAAGGGTGATAACACCCTAAAAGCTGCCCCCGCTGCAATGTTATCACATATTTTCCAACTACAGGGGTGTGTATACCTTGCCAAAAATCACCTTGAGCATTATTCTTCTCATTTGATACCGACCAACCCCAGGCTGATGGCCAAAATTTGTATTGTTCTTTTTCAGATTCCCTCCAGAGGAGCACCCTGTCCTGGCGCTGCGTGGTTCCCCAGGTAGCTACCCCATGTTGGCCGGCAACCGGCACCTCCAAAAATACCTCCGATGGTCACCAGCCTTTTTTGCTGATGCAGGGCAATACATCAAGGACACGTTTAAAGGGGAGGCTTTTGTGGGCATCCATCTAAGGAATGGCATTGATTGGGTAGGTTCAAAGTTAGACTTCACTTGTTGCGACATTGCTGTGATGGGTTTATCAGCAAGAATACAGCGAGCTGAAGATATTTTCTGTAGATTGTTTAAGCAATTCTTCAGTTAATTGTGGTCATTCCATTTGTTGCAACATGCGACCTAGTTGCTGTGTCAGTGATAGAAACCGTAACAGGAATGCACTCTTCCAGAAAATCATTTGTTTGAGTCTTGTGCTTTCAATTGTCTTTTCTTATATTTGTGTGTTGTCTTGACTGCAGTTGCTGTAAAGATCTTCCATGTACGTGGTTAATAACAAATCACTAATCACATCTTGTGATGTGTTTATATTTACCATTTTACTCTATTTATCTGTTTACGCTGTTGGCTCTAGTTGACAGGCTGTTTTAGACTTTTATTCAGTTTTATTTGATATTTGCAAATGCTTTATATTCTCTTTAATTTATTGGAGTAGATTTACTAGGCCTGCTGTTAATTGCAAAGACCCGACTTGAGTAACCTGATTTAAACCAATTTAATATTTTTTTATCAAGTGTAATATTTGTTCCGCTTTGCCAGGTTAAGGCTTGTGAACATGCAGAGGGCGTCCGGAGGTTCATGGCATCCCCCCAATGTTTGGAAAAGACTCCTGATATCATGGTAACAAAGGTGAGAATTTACATATCTTTGCATTTAGGTCATTCCGTGTCGGATTACCCAATGGGTTAAAGGTAGGATACACCATTGGTAATTGCTTGAATTATCATGAATGGGTGGATTTGGGGGATTGTATTTCATAGTAAATATCGATTAACTGACCGGCGTTCGTTTTCAACCGGCGTCGGGCAGTGGTTCTTATGTTGTTCTTCGATTTGTTTTCGATCGCCGTCCGTGATTTTTGTTTATAAAATTCAATTTTTAAGAACAATTATAGGATATGTAGCGCAATCATTTTTCTGGATGCCTAGAATCATTATTTACTTTCAAATAAGTAAGATATTTCTTACCAGCCCATAATAGCCCACAGCAAATACAATGTGTACAATTACATTGCCGTGAAACCTGTATACTCCGACCGCGTGTACCGCCTTTGTGTACCGCCTTGCTATAGTGGCCACGGAAACCGGCACCATGGGTGGCCACTATAACAAGGTTTGACTGTATATTGCAGAAGTCTAAACAACATCTCTTGATAACATACTGATACTGCTCTAGCACAAAAGCTCAAGTACTCAATCCTACTGTTCTAAAAGTCTCGATCAACTCATCGTTCACGGCCTACAACCTTAGGAGCATGTGTCTTTCCCAAACAAGCTGTCTTTATTCCTGCCGTGGCAGCTGATCCGATCCCTTGGTTGTTTTACATCTCAAATGTTAAACGGCTGAAAAGAGGGGGGGGGGGGGGGGGGGTTTAGCCCCCCCAAAAATTAAAACAAAAAAGGTTAGAAAATATTAGATCTGCAAAGAGCGGTTGCGAAAATTAGAAGGTGACGTCACGTGCGAAGGGTCTAGCTCCCCAAAATACTTGGCTCTAGAACTGCTCCTGGGCATATATTATTTACCATCTCTGAGATACATGTAAGCATAAAGCTAACACTATTCTGGTGCAGAAAATGTATGGAAAAGAATGTAGTATCCCTGACACTACTATATAACCAGCAGTTATGTACAAAGTCTTTATATGGAGAGTTGAGAACATTTTAAAAGTATTTCCTATTAACAAAATTGGAAATAATTCCTGGTCCCAGATTCAAGTTTTTTCAACATGATTGCACTGATTGACCTTCGTTGAGATGATATATGAAAAAAATGCAGCGTCAAGTTGCAACATTCTTTTCATATAACGTATGTCGACTGATGACAAAGAGAAGCTCATCTATTAGCATCACCACCTTACCACACACAAGATGTACAGCATTGCCACCTAGATCTGCAGTAGCATGAATGAAAGAATCAGCCGAAGAGAGTCCTAGTGAATAGAACGTAATTAATGTGAATGATGTCAAAGTAACGTGTACCGTACAAACTTCCACCATACCAAGCTCTGCCAACCTCATCACAATGATCAACACTCCTTCAATCGTTGGTAAGGTTCTCAATAACTGTTGGTAATAATCTTAACTCCAATCTAATTGGAGTTCTCTATCTGCAGCTGGTCAGTGGCATTTACCTTAAACTGCTGGGCCTCTCGATACCTGTCTTCTAAGAACCACAAAACCTGACTGACATCATCCAATCTCTCCAGCTAGTGCCAATCATTATAGCAAGGCATTGTCCCATCATCCTCCTAACCAACTCCAGCACAAATATCAAGAGCATATAGAAAAAAGACATGCGGATAGAGTGCAGACCTCCAGCCCAATCTAAAAAATGTGCCCCAACAATGTTACGGTTGTCTACTACAGCAACCTCAATTGGCAAATGTCGCCCAACTGCAAAAACACCCTATCTCCCAACATTAAACGAATCAATTAAAGTCATTAAGATTCCTGATATGGATCAGAGCTATTCAGCCCTTGATTTTTTTTTAAATTCCTCCAGTAGTTTTACTGTAATCTTGCTAACAAATAAACAAATCCTGCTAACAAAAGACCCCAACAAACACCCCGATAAACCAAACAAACGCCGGCAAAAAGGTAACGAACTAAGGAAAACTAGGCCAATCGCCATCACTGACAAATTCACTATTAGCCTATCGATCTCTGTGATAACAGTCATGAAACACTTGATACAAAACAATTACATTCACCACTTGGATGACTATGACAATGCACAGGGCAAAGAGGAACATTATTGAAATCAAGTATTCCATGTCTTCGGTGAGAAAATATGCCAACGCTGATATTATAAATCGTCTCGGGAATAGGCATTTCTCACTCCAGTCACAAGGCTTTCTCACTCCAGTCGCAAGGCTTTCTCACTCCAGTCGCAAGGCTTTCTCAACACCGTCAACCCTTGCCTATGTCGCTGCCAATGCCAATGTCATTGCCTCTGCTCTCCTGGACAATGGCAATTGTTATACCATGGCATTAATTTGTGAGATTCGATTGGTCGGTAACTGGTCACATGGCTTATTACAAAATGTTATCGACTATTATGATGTCTATTGTAGCCTTGTGTATTCTTGGTGTCATCCTGATTTAAAGCCTCACAGATCTGGAATTTGCAGACGATACAACCCTGTTCGCAATTAGTGTTGAAGACATTTTCTCAACGGAGGCCTCCAAACTCAGCCTGGAGGTCAGCTGGTCGAAGACCAAACTCATAACAAGTTGGTGATAGATATTCCACCTCCAATTCACATCAACATCCAAGATGTCGAGTTTGTGCAAACCTTTTATTTGTGTACTTGCGGTAGGATCCACAGCAAGTGCCACAAGAGAAATTATAACCTAGATTAATAGACGAAGGGGTCTACAGGCTGCATGAGTCATGAAGTCTCTCTGGAAACCTCTCTGGCTCCATCGTAACATCAGTCTTTAACAAAGCTTCGCATTTACAAATATACTCGCTGTTTGTGGCACAGAGCCACAACCAATGCAGCACATTATGAAATGTCCGCTATTTGAGCATGAATGTACAGCTGAAGCAGTTTACAATGATGTTGCAGCAGATTGTGTTCAACTTTATGTGACATTTGAGAAAATGTGTACTTCAAAGCTGGTGTGCTTAACGGTTTCTTGTTCTTTAATGGTGCTTACCAAACAAACCCCCCAGTGAAGTTACCCTGTATGATGGGGCGATGGCCTTATTACTAGCTCAGGAACTGCTCGTCAGAAAGTGTACTTTTGTTGTCTGTTCCAGTGCTCACGGGTTATTGACCATTTGCATGTCATGCAGTCTACGGTAAACCGTTCACACTGGCTATTTCCTTCGGGGTGGTATGGGGTGGTACGGAGTCATTTGGCTTTTTTCGAAATGCCAAACATGCTAGACATAGATCAATGGCAATCTTGCTCTCGAAATTTCTCTCTTGGTTTGTAGTTGGTAAGGCACTCCATACCTAACAAACTAGTCGCGTTCTAGGAGACCGGTCACAGTTGTTGCTTTTTGGCCTTTGCAGGGTATGGCCTGGGTAAACTTCGTAACGACGTCAGAACTAGAACTGTCAGAACTAGCACGTTCTCTACGTTGTTCTTCCCAGGCTTAAGGAAGTGAAGTCCATTGCGAGACAAACCTATGTTTCTTTGAATACACATGTAACATTTTTGTTCACTTGATCTTTCCCATGAATATTTTTAGGATATCTGCTTACCCAGTTTGTCGCAGATTCTAGAGTTGACATCACAGGTATTCCAAAAAGTCCAGGCCAAGCATCTTTTCATTGCAACAGACAACCATCCACACTTCCTGGACTTCAAAGGCCTTTTAAATCCACTTGGGGTAAGTTTGCTCAAGGGGTGACTTCAGTTTAAAATGTTACCTTTTTTTGTCGTTTTTCGATAAGTTTGAGAAATTCACATTCTATTTTAATTATTGAGTTGGGAATCATCTAGAAACTCAGAAGGACTTGCATATAGATGGGTACAGAAAATTCAACTCCATTTACTTGTTATAAAAGAAAATTGCCTATAAATTCCAGGCACAAGTACCCGGACCACTCCGGGAAAAAAAATTGGGGGCTCAATATAGTGGAACGCATGTGCGCCATTTACGTTAGCGAACGAGATTCCGAGCTGTTCGCTGTTGGCCAGTGACGTATTTTAAAGATGGCAGACGACAGTTTTCTTTTTACGGTTTTAATTTACGTTTTTTCATACTTTTTGGTATAATCGATGTTTTTTGGGGGGCGTCGCGGTTTTTTTAAAAAGAAAATAATGAAAACGTATTTTTAAAACAACCTTCCACTTCAACTGGCTCTAACTCGAAACGTAGGCGAACGTTCGCGCAAACACGGTTTGCGCGAGTGGAACACACCCTGGCTGGCACGTGAAGCGCTCTGGGGGCCTATTTCATGTTGGCACATAAGAACATGTAAGCACACAAATTTGCTTAGCATGAAAATTCTTCTTTGGCAAAAACAAACCAAATATTTTGGGTACAAACCAAATATTCAGATGATGTGTATTGTTTGTGACTGTATTCAGCTAGTTTTTGCTTAGCATGAGTTTACGCTAGTAACCTGTTATTACTGAGCAAAACATTTTTGTGCTAAAAAAAAAAGTACTAGAAGCAAATGCGGCTTGTACGTATGCGCGCGACACCACCGCAGTGTTTGCTTCAAATTTTGTGGGGCGAATTCCTACCGTTGATGATCTCTGCCAAGAACACATGTTATTACGGCGGCGTTATAACGCCCTATTACGGCGGCGTTATAACGCCCTATTACGGCATTTTAATAAATACCTAGGAGAGTTGAAGGCTTCTGATTGGCCGAGACTCGATCACGTGCAGGTCATTATATGTAGTAATATCATGGGTTGAAGTTCTCCAAGGGCCGTTTTCTAAACCCCGGCTTTGGGCTGCATTCTGGCCACATTACAGACGTTTTCCTAGTTCCGGATCGCAAAAAATATTCAGGCTGTTTTCGGTAAGTCTAATCTTCGAAATTTAAATGAAATAGGTTTAGTAGTTTACCTTGAGTGATGGAGAAACTACAGTTTTTGTTTCGATATTTATGTTCTACTTTATTTGAAAATACGACGTCAAATATACCGACATCCCTTTTTCTAGTTGCGGATCAGTTTAACCAATTCCGGATCGAGTAAAAAACTGCTTCGTACATGAAAAATTATCACGCTAGAACCAACCCGAATCAAGACTATATTTCTGATAAAGTATTCATTAATTTATATAAATACAGTTTAAAAGAAATTTCAAATACTTTCACTTCCAATAAAGTTTAAAAAGAGGACTTGCAAGGAAATGCTTTGAAATGTTTTGTTCGTGTACATATCCGTGTGTGGCACGCGGCAACGAGCCGATAAACTTTGTCCCACCATGGAGAAATTTCTCCATGGTCCAACAGAACACGTCATATGAAATCGCTTGCGCGCGTGTAGTTGATGCATGTATTTTACGGGCGATCCGGAACTAGGAAAAAAAAATGAACGTTCAGTCTTTGGCAGATTTTTTAATACTGGAGACTTTTAGACTTATTTTTACTTATGTATCAAGAAGCTTGTATGTTTCTTTTCAAAATGCACTTCATCTAAACAAATAGTATTGGAGACCAAGCCATAACAAGGTAGGTTTTTATTTGAAGCGATCCGGAACTAGGAAAAATTCGGAACTAGCAAAACAACTGTACCACTGCTAAACTACATGAACAAAGCCAAAATACGGAAACGAAGCTGCGTTTGTAAAACGGCCTAGAAGAAGCCGCGAAGTCGCGAAATTCAGAGTATTTTCACCATTTTTCTCGTTAAAAAGGTATTTATTAAAGGTAATAACAGTGCGAGAACCCGGTTATGACTGCGTGGTAATGACCGGGTTGGGGGATGACCGCTGGTAATGGACCTCGCCTTCGGCTCGATCCATTACCAGCGGTCATCCCCCAACCCGGTCATTACCACGCAGTAATAGAGAGGTTTCGAAGGCCTACTGGTACGTTTACGGATACGCATACGGTAACCGTAACAGTACGCGTTGGAGCGGATATCAATCTTGTTTCGCAAACCGTGACCGATAACAACATGCATGACAAATGTACAGTCGCCACCTACACCTTTTTTCAGTCTATTTTTCTTTTCTTTTTGGGGGCATTGCCCACAAATTACACTCTACATTCATGGGTTATAAATGGCGGGGAGTGTTGTTGATTATACACGACACTTAGCTAAAAAGTCGACGAAAACGGTATCCGTTTTTTACCTACAGGTATGGCGGCCGGTATCAGTTCGTAGCGTGTATGGAAACGTCTTCAAAACGGTTACAGGTCACGTGAGCGCACAAAGTGATGACGTATGCTGACCGGTATCAGCGACGGTGCAAAACCTCTCTATTAACCGGGTTCTCGCACTGTTATTACCTATGTAACGACTTAACTTAACGTCCGTAAATGAGCTTCATAGGCCTTTTCAATATGGAAATATGACGATTTTAAAGGCAGAGTATACGAGATGGCAACTTGCATTGAACCGTGCATAAATTATCTGTGATTATGCATGAACATTTAATTTAGGCTAAACCCACACACTGCACCCGCAGCACCCACTGATAACCACTCGCCAAATTTTGCTTGTTAAAATTCCAAATTAATAACAGACATATTTGCTGAAAATGTCGATAAATTGTACTCGCCCATTGTGGTGTCATTCATGAGGAGATTTGTGGAGAATTCAGAGACAGAAGAAGCCTCTAATTTTGCGTAGGCCGTTAACAAAATGGTCCCAATACAGTCAGAAAGTCTTCACGCGTTAAACAAATTTCGCGCAGTATAACTCTTTTCAGCAATCATTTCTATCTAAAGTAATAGTATTTTCTAATAAATAAACATGACCTCTATCAAAATAAAGCAAAGTTAAGAGGAAAAAAGTGCTTTACTCCCATAACCTGATAACTCACATGTCAAAAAGTTTGAGCAGATGTTTCAGGGTTTGCTACAATAAAGGTAATGCATGTGATGTCACACGCGCTACGCGTACGCGCTAATCGCACGTACAACCATGCGGAGCGGTGAGGTCAAACACACTTTGTTTGACCTCACCGCTCCGCATGGTTGTACGTGCGATTAGCGCGTACGCGTAGCGCCCGTGACGTCAATGCAACCCCTTTATTGCTACAAGTCGCCAAAAGCTAAATTTGCTACCATTTTGATCGCCGAGATTTCTATTTTTAGTTTATTGCAAAGAAGCCAAGTGATTGGATGATGCAATTGCTCTAAACGACTATTTCATGTATGGTGTAAGGCCCCTACGATTGTTATCACAGCAGCCGAGAGTATTTTGTGTTTCCGACGGAACAACGCCCTCGCGCGGTAGTTGACGTGCGGTGAGTGACGGTGACCTTGACCTGTTTACACCAAAACAATCCCAACTTTACTTTCCCCAAGGGCAACCCCACCCAAATTATAAACCCAACCAGTGCAAACTTACCGCAGCCTTGGAAGCCTTGCCTGCTAACTTTCTGCATTCAATCCCGTTCTCATGAAGCACGACTAGCCGTGTGCAAAACATGTGCAAGCGATATCCCATAGATTCCCTAAGTTACTGGTACAGTAATTATTATAAATTCTAAAGTAAGTAAAATGTACCTAAAAATAAAAAATAAATAATATACATAATTATTACTTTTTAAAAAACGTTCGTATATCCTATGGGTGTTTCAATAGAAACCAAGAAATTAATAAAAATAAAATTAACCGAAGTAATAAATAAATAAAGCACCTGCCAAGATCAGCCCAGGGTCTTTTCACGCTGAACACGCGAAACTGAATCGTTTTGACCGAAAAGCTTGCCGAATAAATATTGTCCCACTATTGTAATATTTTACCATTAATAGAGGACAATAATAAGATCATAATAAGGAATCCGACTATTGAAGGACCGTCAAGGATGTCCGGTAAGAACCTCTATATGCACTCGTACTCGAGCTGGTTGGAAAGTGTTATATGTTCTTCCCCTTTCTGCCCTAGCTAGGCCTCGATCAGTCAAGCCTAAAATCTAGGAATCTCAGTCCGTGTGTCTGTACTGTCTGCCTGTCCGTAATTCGATTACATGTCGCAAATCGGAAGGTACCATGCTCATTATGAGACCTATAAAAATAAGAATGTGCAGTGTCAGGGCTGCGTTCCACTCACGTTGGCCAACGTTGGCATTGTTCATTTGAGTGAAACCACAGACATAATTTAAACGCATATATAGACCGCCAGTTCCTATTTAAAACTACATGATAATTTCGTGATTTGCACAGCGCCCGACTAAAATACCAACTATGGGCAAAGTTACCCCTCTGTATAGGAAATTGAGTTCCAGGTAAATAATTATATGAAAGCATCTATCGATTTATAAGAAAATGTGCATAATATAGGTTTTCCCGGCCAATTTCGCAAAATGTCCATTCACTTCTGAAAATGGGGCATTCGTTTTTGTCTGATTTTGAGAATCGCTCTGAACACGCGTTTCATTTTCGCTACCAGAGTATTGGATTCCATTTTCGTTCAATCAATTACGTGATTGTGCAGACGCTTTCGTTTATGTCCAGTCAAATTCGTTTACAAGACTTCAGTTTTCGCTGTTAGAGGGCAATTTCAAACATTGATCATTATTTTTTACTTTTAGTTTAATGCCACGGGAACCAAATATAAACTAGGAATTTCTTTTTCTTTTAGTTTTCAAATTAGTTTTATCTGAAATCAATTTAAAATTAAATTCTAAGCTGCATCGTGCTTCATTGGTTACTGATTACTGATTAACATTAAATAAAAAACGAAATACTCGTCTTTTTTCTTGTTTGTTCGATTTTGTTTATATTCCATTCTCATTATTTACCTACTTTATCTAACATAAAGAAGGTTGTTTTTTTGTATACCTCTTTGCATTACATTTTGTCGCCCACCCCCCTTCCTTCAACGCCACCACTGATGACTACATGTTGCGACAGAATTTAGCCCTCAATTGGTTCTTCGGCTAGGCATTGAGGGAGATAAGTTTGTGCATTTGTCGTGGGTTATTTCACTGATGTTGTTACGGGCTATTTGCTATAAACAGGTATAATTCTCCAGACTTGGAGGTTAACCCCTTCTTGCGCTCTTGCAGCTTGGTCTCCCATACGATGCTGCCATTTGGGAAGCCCAAGCATCCGCTTCACCCCTGCCTTGAACGCTGAATGTGCCATTTTAGTCGGGTTCAAGAATGGTGAATACAGAGGAAGACGTTCGATGACAAATAATATTGTTCTGCGTCTGTTGGTAGTTGTGCTCTGACGTGTGGGCGAGCGTTATCATGAGGTAGATACGCTTTTCTCCGGGATAACCTGCGGCACTTGTCAACCGTTGAGGCAAGGAAATTCTCAAAGGTAGCTCGAGTCAAATTCTCAAAGGTAGCTCGAGTCACGGTTTCAGAAGAAATCATGTGATTTACAAGTACAACCTCAACGGATATAGCAAAGGTAATGTTTACTTGTTTACCTCGTTCAACTCTTTTATGTACAAACTCGCCTTGCTGGTTCTCCACGAGGAGCTCTTCGATGTGATCTGCGAGTCCATGTTATAACCAGTCTCGTCAATGTACACGAAATACCGTACACCCTCGACATTGGAGGTTCGTCTATAATGGCCTTGTGCTGCCATCACGTATTGGTTGATTGAAGTCGACTATCAAATGAAGAGTGGGAAGAGTGGCAATACGTACGCTTCAATTTCTGCTTGATTTTATAAGATTTGGCAGCAGGTTTGGAATTATGTGATGTAACCTGCTATTTTGAATGAACAAAGCGTACATTTGTTTGCACAGTCACAACATTGTATTCCCAAACTCCGCGCGAAAATATGTGCTTGCGTAAATGAATGCACAGGTAACGTAATTGGCCGTCTGTTTCTTTAAACCAGATGCACGGACAAAGAAAATAGTTCGCTGAATTGAAAATAGGAATTAAGACGTGCATCCAGATTCAGACGAAAATGAATGCCCTATTTTCAGAAGTGAATGAACATTTTGCAAAATTTGCCGGAAAAACCTATATTATACCATAGGCCATGTAGATTAAAAATATCCACTGTAAATCTTGATACTTTCAAATGGAGACTTTTATGCCCATTTTTGTGTTAAGCTCGTTGCCCAGTACGCGCACAGAACATGTAAAGCGCGCGGTGCCTTTCCCATCGAACACTGTACAGAATTATATGAACGCACGTGCAAAGGCGTTGCGCAATCAGTAACGCTTTCGCGCAACAGCAACCAGCCGAACGTTAGCGAAAACGGCGAACGACGTTCCAAGCTGTTCGCTGTTGGCCAGTGACGTATTTTAAATTAAAGATGGCGGAGAGGTTAGCAGTTGTTTTTTTGATTTACCTTTTCATACTTTTCGTTATAAACGGTGGATTGTTTTGGCAGTCACGGGGCTTTTGTAAAGAAAAATAATGATTTTGACAATAAAATGGTGCAGCAGCCAACCAAACGATGCCACTGTCATTAGGCGCCGCCATTTTGAAAACGTATTTTGTTAAATATCGTTCCACTTCAACTGGCGCCAACTCAAAACGTAGGCGAACGTTCACTCAAACAGTTCGCGGAAGTGGAACGCAGCCCATGTTTGAATTGTTTAAATGAGCGGTTCTAAAAAAGTAAGAAAAACAGTAATACAGGAGTCATATACATGTACTGTGTTCCAATCGCATCATGTTTCTCGTGTTCACGAGTTTACTAGTCTTATTGTTCCGTTCGTATTGCCTGGTACGTAACTCGTGTTCACCAGGGGTGCGTTCCACTCAAGCGAACGTTGCGAACGTTGGCCAATGTACGTTAGTGTTGTTCGCGCGAGTGGAACGCAATGTTCGCCAATTATGTTGGCAAACGTTAGCAAAAAACGGCGAACGACATTTAGAGCTGGGCCCAATTTCATGGCTCTGCTTACCACAAAATTCTGCGCTTACGGTCACCATTTTCCGCTAACCGCGCTAGCAGAAAAATTATGTGCTTACCCTGTAAGCACAGAATCCTTAGTTACGGGATGTACGCATGCGCAGAAGCCAAAATTCCTTGCTAACGCGTGAAATACGCTTACCGTAAGCACGGAATTTTCTGCTACAATAAGCAGGGATTTTTCGCTAACAGTAAGCAGAGCCAAGAAATTGGGCCCTGGGCCCAATTTCACGGCGCTGCTTAACAGTTAGCGGAAAAGTTGTGCTTACTTAAGCAGAAAAATTTGCTAACCTTAAGCGCTATTTCACGGCTTTTTTGTGCTAACGTTGGCGCGCGCATGGAGATTCTATTGTTACGTCACTGATTTAAGCAAATTTTCCCGCTAAGTTAAGCGTGCCTTTTGCTGTGCTTACTGCTTACGGTCTCCGTGAAATAGACGGAGGCTCGGTTAGCAGAAAATCGTGTGCTTAGCAGCGCCGTGAAATTGGGCCCTGTTCGCTGTTGGCCAGTGACGTATTTTAAAGATGGCGGAGAAGCTAGCAGCCGACGGTTTTCTTTTCACGGTTTTGATTTACGTTTCATACTTTTTGTCATAAACGGTGGGTTGTTTTGAGCAGTCACAGGGATCTTTTAAAGAAAAATAATGAGTTGGACAAAATGCAGCCAACCAAACGATGTCACTGTCACTGGGCGCCGCCATTTTGAAAACGTAGTTTTTAAAATAGCGTTCCACTTCAACTAGCGCCAACTCAAAACGTAGGCGAACGTTCGCGCAAACAGTTCGCGTAAGTGGAACGCACCCCAGTAGTGAACTCGAGGTGGATTTTTGTTTCTCGAGTTTACGACTTCGTAAACGAATGGAATACTCGCGCATGCGTGTTGGTTCACATACACTTCACGCACGTAAACGTGATCAGTCAAGACTCAAATGGTCTATTGTGCTTGTTCCTACTAGGTCTCTGTCCATTATCTGAATCCTAAACTGGCCGAGACAGACTTGATGATCCTGGGCCAAGCGGACTTCTTCATTGGTAACTGTGTCTCCTCTTTCACCTCATTCGTCAAACGGGAGAGGGACGTAAACGACAGGCCGTCTACATTTTGGGGCCAAGATTTACAGTTGTGACTGTAACATTAGAAAGTTACTTTCTGTATCTTTTATTCCACCTCGGTTTAATTTGATTCATTCTATGTCTTCCTTGATGGAGCTTGGTATTGTTTTCCAACAATTTGTTTGCGTGGGTATTTAGGTTTTATTTCATAAATTTAATGACTCTATTTTGATTGTTTGTTATATTTGTGTGATTTTGAGTGGTATGCATTTTTCTTCATTTGTTGGTACACTGTCAACATAATTATATTCGTCAAAATAACGGAAATTAGTCATATGAGGCATCATTTTGACAATTTTTTGTCAAAATGATGCCTCATAATGACTAATTAAATATTATTTTGACGAATATATGCTGACAGTTTATTGGAATCTCTAAAAATATTACCTGAAAATAGACAATTAACTATAATGGGTTAGTGTTTTTTTAAATGACATCGCCTTAGATGTTTTCTTTCTGAGTTATACTGTTTACAAATTAAGGTTTACTTTTTTGTATTCTGCTTCTCTCAATAAACCTGTGTACTGATGACGTCACACTTTGTTTACATGTGCGTTTTTCTATGTGACTTCAAAATCATTGTCCTTAACTAGCTCCAATAAGAAAGCGCACGTGTATACAAAGTGTGACGTCATCAGTATACAGAGGCTTTCTGTTCTCGGAGTTGTAGTCGAGTACTTTCCGGGTACCAGCTGAAATACCAGATAAAGAGGATTTAAATAAAGCTCACCATACAGAGACTGGACAGTAAATACTTTGCTTAAGAAATTGACAACTTTAAACAATCAAAATTTTGAATGAATTAATTAAGCTTTTACGACAAACACATTCGATAAGTACTGTATCAAGTACTTTCCACGAAGTACTTCTGTCTCAAAACTATATGCATCCAAAGTCCCAATTATTTCTTTTATGTAAAACTGACTTGTTTGTCTACTTCCAATGTGTGTTTCACTTTGTTCGCAACAGCTCAATATTTGGTAGTAAATAAAGTAATCGGAAAGTACTCGACTGCAACACTGTGATTTTGTTTATTTCAATTATTTTCATTATCCAAAATGATTTTTGTCATAAACAAAAACTACGAAGTGCTGATGATAGGTCAATCTATATTTTATATTTACATGGCAGGATTGTATTTGTACATGTATACTGTATAAAATGGAATTGTTCCTGCCTTGTTCCATCTAAATTTTGTATTTTGCCACGAAAGTGTAATTCAAATGACTTTTCTATTTTGTAAGCAGAGTTGTAATGACTCGCCTTATCAGAATGACTCGACTCGAGTGAAGGCTAGTAAGACTCGAATCCTTAAAATATGAGCAAAACGTTACGAACAATATTTGCAATGACTTACGCCAGTGCCGGTTTATGTCACGTTTATGTTTATGTTTAGTGAATAATTATGTAAGTACACACATAATGTTTTCCTTCCTCCATGATACAACAAACATACACCGTTTCGTGGACTTCCACCTTGTGTTTCTACAACGTATTTATTTATTGTGTAGTAATTTTATTCAGATATTTGTAACTCGAATAATCCATTTGCGAGTTAAATTTAAATGGCATCTGGTACACTGACTTTACTTAAAATGCTTGGTAGGTTTTAACGTTGAATTCTCCAGATTAAAGACACCGTTGCTATATCACGTAATTCGGGCAAGCTCTATCTTGCATAGTTACGTAAGAGACGCTCTGCACCAATACATTGTTAACAATGAATGGCACACAGATTCCAGACCGTTCCGTTGCTGTGGGTTGCTATAGCGTATAAGGCTTACCCCGAATCACGTGACATAGTAACAGTTTCTTTGGTCTGTAGAATGCAAAGTTGATGTGCCAAGCGTGTTGAGCAAGTCAGTGTACCAGATGTTATTTAAAGTTAACTCGCAAAAGGCTTGACTCAACTCGACCCGACCTTCTTTACTTATTGACTCGACTCGAGTCACTTCTTTGAGATTACTCGACTCTACTCGACTCGACTCGACTCGACTCACACAAATTAGTGACTCGTTACAACTCTGTATGTAAGGCAGTTTGTTATTTATAATCACGCTTCGGGAAAGGAGTGCAATAAATCGTAGATTTCAGGTGTAATGAGGACAGTGGACCCCACATTTTTTTACAGGCACTTCAGTTATACTATGCACGCACGAGAAAGGGAGAAAAAGTTAAATGTTGACACGAAGTAGGCTTTTAATTGTCGCTGAATAAAATGTTGGTGCTTCATGTACATGTATATTAAACTGACATTTAGCTCTAGAGATATATTTAATAGCGCCACAACGATGCACGCGCACATTTATAATGCAAGCATTTTTGCTACTGTAATATCTATACATATCGTTGTAGCTTTATAATCTTGATTTTTGTCACTAATTTGTTTTTAGTTATTGGTGAATGGGATTACTACTTAATCATGACAACAAATTGAAATTTAATTGTGTAATGTTTAATGTATTTAATTAGTTGCAGGGAATTCAAAGTGTTACAATTTTCTACATATAATTTTGATAATAAAATAACTTGTTCATGTACTGGCCTTGGCTACCCCCCAAAAAATCATTGTACACGTGTTTTAGCTCGTATTTCGTTTTATTGTCGAAAAAAAATTATTTGGTGTTTTGGTTTTAGGGTTTTTTTTGGGGGGGAGACACTTGTTGACATTTGCCTCAAAATGACAGACCACCGCATTCTAATGATGACGTAGATCAGAAATAATATATCCCTGAATCAATCACATGAACCAACTGCATCTGATAAGTCCGCCAACATCCCACCCCCAAAAAAATACTTCTTGGAAAAATTATATTTTTTGTTAGCCACGGTCCGTGGCTAACTTCGCACTGGAATATCACGTTTATCTCGTGCTTACTCAATGTATCCAACACACTCTAGAACCACAGAGTTAAAATTCAGATACTATCTTCCATCTCCACTATCGCGTGCCGTCCGTACAGACTAGACGAGGTGCTCTATCCCAAAACCTTGCCCAAAAATGGCAGGCATCCCGTCAACACGGGCACACGACGCCATACGATAATTGCATGCCCTGCAGTCGAGTCTAGTGCAGTGCCGTGTGCAAAGCCTTTAAGATTCGTCAAGAATTCTTGAGAGCCTGCTTCTCTTGGATCGTGCGTGTACTGCCCGTACCGCAAGCAAGTGTTCACCGCGGCCAGGACATATCTCTCACGGAAAAGATATTTATTCAAAGGCGATCTCTGTTTGGAGCGTACGTGGATCATCAAAAACAAAGGTGAGTTGCATTGTAGATTTCTGTGCTAAAGTATAGCCTAATTGGTCAAATTTCGGTCGGTGAATTATTGTACAGTATAGATGCAATGGTATTTTGGATTGACGTTTGTGTTGTAACATTCTTGTTGAAGTTTGGGCGTGAACGATAATTTGATACGGTCGTATCGTAGCTTTGTGGTGTGACAGAACTTTCAAGCAAGTGCCCAGTCCGTCGTATACGCTGGATTGTTCGATCGTTTCTAAATTTCAACAATTTATCATATGTTTTTAACAAATTTGTAAAAATGAAAATAGCTTCAAACCTAGAAGAGAACTTATTTGCTTACAGCCATATCTACAAAAGGCGGGAGAACGTTGGTCGATCCGGATATAATACCCTTAACCTTTACTATTAATTGCTCCGTTTGAGAGGAGTTGATCAAATAAAACAACAATGCATGATTTAAATTAAGCGGAAGGCAAAACAGGAAAATAGTCAAGTAGTCGATATTGAACTATACTTTGCTCGATATCTACACCCAAATGTAATGAATCAATATCGGAATACTGATGATAGAAGTGGCGTATAAATTAATGTTTAATTGGTAGGCGGTACCTATAGGACGAGGGGTGCACCAATCTTTGGGCACTCGTGGCAACTGGTGAATTGTTTGTGTGCAATTCGAAATGGTATATAACATTCACAGAAATTACATATATTTACCGCAACAACGTCTTATTTTCCTATACCGCCAGGTCAAGTCGGGGCTACTAAACATTATACCATTTTATCTTACCGCATAATTTTATGTGAAGTGTAGCTTGACATTTTCTGAGTTTTGTATTATTATTCAATTAAAGTGGTATATTTTGTTTTAACCATACACTAACTACGTCAAGTGTTCGCAAACTTGAGTCTATGTGGTGCTTTCCATTTATACCATATTTGGATGGTGGGGGTCGCTTGGTTATTGACCTCAGATCACATTCGATACAAGTACCTTGGTCTAGTTCCCATTTCGTCAATACTAATACGCTACACAATGAAACGGGTGCCCACTCCCCGCGGAGTCTGTCGCCTTGACGCATTCACCGGATAAGAATTCCCGGTATGTACATGTACATGTACATTGGCTACAGGAAGATGTAAGCAGATTCGCCTGCTGTGATTATTATCATCGAAGAGTTCAGACAGACAGATCATTATGCAAGAGTTACACAACGGCTAATTTATGAAGCAATTTAGGCACACGGTGCACTACTGCTTTGTTGTTGGCAGTCCTACAAACATAAACTTGGAGGGGACATCATCTTTTGAGTATGATCCTTCTCTTTCCTGTATACAGTTCTTACAACACACACAAATGCCCAGTATCAAAATCTTTGAAGGCGCTGTTTTATTGTTTGTCATAGGTATTCAGCTGAATTTTGCTCAGCATGAAAAACACATTGAGTTTTGGCTGGTAACCTGTTTTCACTGCATGAGCAACTTGACTGCAACTAAGCAAATTTGTATGCTTAGCAGCTCATGAAATTGGCCACATGGGTAGCCCATTTAGTGCCCAATCTACCCTCCCGTGGGTCCCAGTAGCAGTTTTCGATTTTTGATCCACGAAATTAGGGGACTGTAAAAAAACAACAATCCACATGCTGGCCCGCCGGGCGAGATTCGAACCTATTAAATTAAACCTTCAAGTGTACATTTTCCAACGATTTTGTTCAACGATGTTGGTTTTGTGAAACACCTATAGCTATTATGTTTATGTATTGTTTGAGCAATGCTAAAATCGCCTTAAATGGAGATAAACGAGCGCGTGGCTACGTATATGAAGCAGTGCGGAGTGTCGTGGAGCAGAATGCACCGGACTCGAGTGTTAAGGTGTAGGTGAATAATTAGGACAATATGAAACTATTTTTCTCTATCCCGGGCCCACCCGCGTTCACATGGCGCTGGGAATACGCTTTGAGCTCTTATTGTATAGATTTTGTGTGACCTGTAAACTGGAGGTCACCAGTTCCGCGGCTCGGCTGTACTGTACTGCGTGCGATTCGTACGGTCATGGTATGCTACCCAGAATTCACATAGAAATCTTTGAAGCCGCATCAACGCTTTCCTGCGCCCAGTATGGGCGGCGGGGCCGAGGTCTAAATTTAATGTGACCACGTACGTTGCTTCTCCAACGAGGCCGAAAGCCCTTGACCCCTAAGACAGATCTATACGCAAGTCCTGGAACGTCTTAACCCATAATGGGAATGGATAACAGCAATTATCCACCACATGAAATTGTATATATCTCCATATATACTATGTGTCACCGAAGCCAGACTAGCCGATATAGCGGCCTTTATCAATCCGAAGAGGCCACACCCATACACTCCGAAAGGATCAAGGACCAACGGTATACCTCTCTTTGTACGTCGTCCTTTCAACAAGGCTATCGCCAAATGGCATGCAGGCAATATCTAACCGTCTGTACTCTATGTAAGACTACAATATCGCTAAGGTCAGCTCTCTGCCATTGTATAGCAATATGCACCAACCAACAAAATGTAGCCTGTCTGATGACTATACGCCAAGAATCAATTATATGATCAACTTACCGGCGTTGCCGAAGATGTTCTGCATGAAGTTTGTTAAAGTTTGTTGTCCTTGGCGATATGAACACCACCCCATGTTGCTCAGGGAATGTTTCAAACCCATCCTAAGTTCAACTCTGGTCCCATCAATGCGCAACTCAGTGAAACTCGTCTCCTTCTTTGCCTCGGAGAACATCTACACAACTGGCATTTGGTTCCGGCACCGCAACATTCACAGAGTGACATGGATCTCTGATGATGGTCACACACGTAAAGCGCGCTATTGACCCAATTATATAGCGCCGTCAGTCCACAGGCTCTTCCTGTAGGTATGGCGATCAGGAAAAACCCAGAGTGGAAAGAGGGCATAATAAATACACTATATAGGAAGAGCCCCGCACTGACTGTAGGAGCTACATACCAAAATTACGCTTTTATATCTGTTCTGGGAAAAGTTTTCGCCCACGTTGTCCTGGCCCGGTTGAACCTCCTGCTAGTTGAGCACAGACGACCCAAACAATCAGAATTCACGGCTGGCCGCTCCATGGTGGATGCCATTCTCGCCCTCCATCTGTTGTCCGAGCTACATCATGAGTTGGACCAACTATTATCTGTGGCCTACGTCGATCTAAAGGCATCATTTGACTCGGTCGATAGAACAGTGCTCTGGAAAGTTCTCGAAGGCATCGGAGTTTCCCACTATCTCCTTGTTCTCATCAATGACCTCCACACCACTGCCAAGGTGCGTCAACACTTCTGAAAGCTTCGCAAGATCTGGTGTAAGACATGCAGGGCTGCATCATGACAACTTCTCTTTTCTGTCGAGCCGTGGACTGGATTCCACGATCCGGTTACCGTGGATGTGTGATTCACCATCGGCCTAGTGAGGTTGACTACATGTGGAATGAAGCCGTGGGACACTGTCTCAGCATTTAACATAAATGGCAGACAAACCAATAAATATTGGGAAGAATACAAATACGGCATGGTTTGAAGGGAAGTTACTGGTTTTACTGGTCCCTGTAAGGGTGTAGGTCAGCTCGTGTAGGTCAGCTCGACTACCTCGCGTCGGGAGGTAGTCCGAGCTGACCTACATCTCACGACCAGTACTTCCCACTGTTTTCCAGTGTATTTGTTTTACATCACCTCATAAATCTTCAATGCCTTGTCGCTAACGACCTTCGTAGATTCTGCATCTTTATTCAAGTTCTTCGTCAGTTGATAACGGGAATCTAGTAACGTTACTGTGACTGCATGGTTACGTAAAGATTACATGCCACGGACTGCATGTCTACGAGGCGGGTTCCAGTGGGAATTTGTTGGTGCTACCAGAAAAGATTACCGCACGACAGCGAGCTGGCCACCGGGATGACTTTACCTGGCAGCGTATACCCTTTTTACTTCCCGGACGCGCGGCGGAATTGGCCAATGACGCGCTTCAATTTGCTTATGAATATTTATTAGGTGTAGTAATTGTAATTACCGTATTTCCTTGGCATTAAGCACTAACTTCTTTATTCTTCCGTTTTAGGCTCCAAAATGCCGCTGTATGGAGGAGGGAAAAAATGCCCCAAGTGTATGGGGAGTGTGTTCAAGGCCGAAGAAGCTCCAACTCTCGTACAGGGCCACACTTGGCATAAACTCTGCTTCAAATGCGGTAATATTTATATCACAGCCTTCAGTAATAAGCTACCCGGTTCACGTGTGTGACTTCATTTCAACGTAATCGCTCCCCAGCAATGCACTACACATTGGAACCACTAGAACCGGAAGTGCAAGTCGCGCGTTTAGCCAATGAACGCTCGTAATCGGTGGCGTTTGTTTATGGTGTAAATGGAGGACACATACCTGGCGACACGAAGGTGAATTGGGGTTAGGGTTAGAATCGAGGACGACCTCGATTGATATTCGTGTACAAAACCAATAAGCGGCGTCGGAAAAAGTTATAGTACAAACAAAGGAAATGTTCGAGAGGAACAAAGGAAACTCCTCGATTTACACCATAAACAAACGTATGTGCGTGTATGATCGCTAAAAATGTGTATAGTTCCTGAATGTTGTGGTAATTTTTTCTCCAACACTGACTTCAATGTTGGCGTCTACTGTCAGTGTTTCTCTTGCTTCGTTCACAACAAACAGTTCAATGTTTTGTGCCAAACAGCTAGCTGCAGGCCGCTCCTCGTTACAGTGGCAACCAAGTTATATACATGGCATATTATACAGACGATTAGATGGTAACAAGTTCCCAATGTTTGCTCCTAGATCCTGTGCATAGCTCTTTGCTCATACAGAGTCACACACGTTAATTTATGCAAAGCGCGTGAAAGCACTGCATAATTATGCACGGGTGTCCTCTAATTAAATGTCTTGGAAATCGTACAGGGCGGTTTTGTGGACTGTCTTGACACAAGACCAGCACTTCTGTGACTCAATGCGGGAAATTTGGTGTTGGTATTATTATTCCGGTTCATTTTTTTTCACAGACAAATGCGATAAAATGCTAGACTCTACCACAGTCGCTGAGCACGAACTGACCCTGTACTGTAAACAGTGCCACGGTAAACTCTATGGACCTAAAGGCTACGGCTACGGCGGAGGAGCCGGTACTCTAAGTATGGACCACGGCGAGCGATTCGGTATGCAGAAGCCGGAAGGGTGAGTAACTGAGTGTGAATCAACTCAAGTACACCCTCAACGGTAACAAGGAGAGGTAAAAACCATAAGCGCCATTGTCAAGACTCACCGTACTCTACATGTGTCTCAAAAACATGCAAACAAAATATAATGAATGCTATACACATAGAATGTGTAACCAACATAGTTAATATATGTAATGTTTGAAAGATACACCCTTCCACTTTAAAATGAGACATCAAACGTCAAAATCTGATAATGTTTGACAGAGATATTAGTAATTTTCCAAGAAAGTTCAAATTGACTATGGGACCAAGTTTTCGGTTTTGTTTGGTGACGAGAAAGATGCTTTAGTAATGTCGGTGTCCTGTCAGTTGCCGGCATGACGTCACGTATGACTAACGCACCGTCGTATCGTGATAAAAAGCCTGAACCCGTCACAATGAAACACGAATCATATTTCCATCTTTCAAGCCAAACGGGAAACCATGCAAGAATATAAGAATGACCATTTTTGTTGCATGTATGGATATTATACGCAGGGGACCATCAGCCATGGCACAGGCCTACGCGGGGGCCGACTACCAGTGCTCACCTCCCCCAGAAGGATCCAGCATCTGCCCACGATGCGGCCGGGCCGTTTATGCTGCAGAGAAAAAACTCGCCGCTAACCACGTAGGTATTATTTAAGCGAGGCCTGGCTTAAAGACATGACGGGCGTACGTAACATTTAAATCGACCACGTTGTAATCCAATGGGCTTCTACTTGTAAATGACTATGGAGCCGATAAAGTAGCAATAGTTTAATTGGTTGCACGTGCATGGTTGGTTCAATAATTTGCTTTAATAATTTGTTAAGCAATGCAGTTAATTAAAGTAGCCATTCGCCCAATTCAAATGTGTATTTCAAATACTGTTTCATGTTCAGATACAATTGGTTTGTTGAGTTGGAAGACTGAACATTTAATTTTTTTGAACAATTACAAGATATCTATCGCAATCATTTTGCTGGATGCCTAGAATCATTATTAAAGTAAGATATTTCTTTCTTACAGTCGTGGCATAGCAAATGTTTTTGCTGCGTTTACTGTGGTAAGGGGCTAGATTCAACAACAGTGAGAGACCGAGATCACGAAATCTTCTGTGCCCGTAAGTTGTTTCCAGGCTTTCCTTATGATTGTGATCTTATTTTAATTGGCGTCCATACCTAACCAAAGGTCTGGCCGGCAACTACTTTTATTTAACTCTTGACTTTTATTATGACTGCCCATTCACAGCATCGTGGCCCTAAAAAAAAAACATTGCCAGTGGCAAAACTAAACAGGAAGTAACACTCTCCGCCATTCAATGTTTGCACTCAAGTAAAAGACGAACTTTTCCCATTGTTAAACACCCGTTGATGCCCACCAAAACTTTAGGATCGCTGCTCGCATTAGGACGGTTGTCTAATTTTGTTGTTGCCTTTTCCCTATCTTTCAGACTGCTACGGTAAAGGATTCGGCCCTAAAGGCGTTGGCTTCGGACAAGGGGCGGGAACTCTTAGCACCACTTAGTCTGGTACCGTCGTCCTGGGAGATTGGAGTAAAATCAGCTATAGTAGAGTTTCCCACGCACATGATATGAAGACCTTTGTGTGAATGCGGGCGTCAGTACCGAAGTGTTAGTACCGAAATGCGTGCTGCCTACCGAAACCCAAGTTCACAACCAGACTAGGTCCAGTATCGAGGCTCTGCTTGCCCTTACCTTCCTTTACCTCCATTTACTATAGGAACCTTCCTCACCCTTGTCAATTCCAACACCACATTGGAATCTCTATAATTATAAACCCAAGATGTTTGACTGTTATGGTGGTATATGCCTAACCCCGGGCAAAGCATAACCATAGTGCAGTACCTATTCCAACAGATTCCAACAAAAGTTGGATTTTGATGCGTTGGGGTGGGGGTTAATGGATGAAGCTTAGCAGGCAATAATTCTGTGCCATAAATGGTAAGAACATTTTTGCTATCATCTCGCAAGGATTATGCACGCATGTGGTTACCACATATTGGTATCGCTTAAGCGCAGCCTGGTTCAGTGGTCTTATAGCATGAATTAAAGTCGTGGAAAGTTCAAACAAAATGTTGACATATATAAGAATAATTTCACGAGGTGACAGATGGAATATCATTCCAAAGCCGAGTGGAATGGTAAAGCCTAAAAACAGAAATAACCGATCGATAAGTAGATTTGTGTCCAACCAATTTGTCATTTAAACAAAAATATTGGTCAAAATATTTTGGTTAAATTGACCAATATATTGGTTGGACACATATCTACAAATCAATTGGTTATTTTTAATCAATCTGCTTTTAGGGTGTACATTCCGTATGTTAACAAATGAAATTATCCTTTCCTTTGCATGCACGAATGTGAAATATTTGTTGTTTGTTTCATACAACGCCTGAATAAATCCTCGTCATCTGATTGGTCAGAGCGCGACTAATTGTGTGACCGTACTGTGTGCAATGGAAGTTCATTATTTAACCGGCATCGAGGCTTTCGGTATTCTCTACAACAGACTTTCTTTTTCTCAACACTAACAGGGTGTAAAGTTGTTGTCTTCGAACATGTGTAGGTTGTTTGGCCGAATTGTGATTTCTGGCAAAGCGTGGTTAAGGATTTGCTTTGTGATCATTTTAAATTGTGACTAAAGAATAGATATTTTAGCGGTGAAATTAACAAAAATGTATACATAACCCGTTTAGTGTCAATCCGGTTGTTATAGAGTAGATGGATTGTATTACTTCGTGCATATGCATGCTGCGCAAGTAATCAGCGATTTGGTGGTATAGTACTAGACCATTGTGATTAATTGGTTTTACTTGATCGTTCGTGACGTTTGAAATATATATATAAATGTATGATACTAGTTCAGAAAATGTATTTAAATATTTCACTGGTGCTGTTTTTCTTTGGCTTTTCACCACACTGTGCCTTTTTAGAACGAACTTCTAGAAACATAACTATGCAACTATAGAATATTTATTGTTTTAAAAGTGTAAAAACATATTATTTAGTGTATTTTGTTCTTTGTATTCGTTGTTATGAATTATGGGTGAATTTCTTTTTAAGTAATATAACCTTTCAATGAAATACGCACATTTGTTTAAATGTCAAGGTGTGATTGTTGCACTTGCCGATGATTGTGAATACACGTTTCCCAATGTGTGATAAATTTATTAAAATTCAACCCATCGAAGATTCAGAAACTCGCAAAGTTGTTATTTTGTTCACTTTTTATGCCTTCACTGGTAGCTGCAGGTGAACATATTGGCAGCGCATTTCACGCCTCCATCAGAATTCGCGAAATTTCCAGAATCCTTGCTTACCAAAATATAATGGTTGAACTCCAAGGCTGCGCTGTCATCGCTATAACTCACGCACCGCCTCGTTAGAGACCGCTCGCGTGCTTCACAAAGCAAGCCTTGGTAATTCTGTTTACTAGATGATTTATGCTTTTTTAATTCGGATGCTTTTTTAATTCTGCGCAGAACTTGAAATCTAAAATAAATAAAAGGGATATATGCAATGTGGGATATATGCATTTTGTGATGATTGCATGTTGCATACAGTGCAGCCTTCCATTCAAGGCTATGGTTGAAGAAATAAATGATTTTCTTATTTTTCATTCATTCGAGATTGCATGCCATGACCCCTGATCCCCATTTAATCTGGATACGCCATTGGCTGTCACAAATGACGTCATTGTCCGCCATAATTATCACCACTTCAACAGCAATATATTTTTAAAGAAATAATTGAAAATACACTTTTTTTCGAAAAATGATTTATATAATTTTTTTAAATTTTGTTTTTAAAATAGCAACGAAATATATTTCGTATAAAACTTCTGTTCTGAAAAATATATATATATATAAGTCGTGTACTTTTTATAATTATTTTGTACAGTGGGAGTAGTTGGGACTGGTCCCCTCTATATATTTAAATGGAGGGATCGGGAACCAATGCATATAGCTTCACTTTTTGTAAAGCTAGGAATGACCAATGATCTATCCAGACTTTATGTTGCAACGAAACGGGAAGTCAGGTTGGCGTAGCGGTTCTTTCCTAGCCTTCCACCGCTGTGGCCTGGGTTCGAATTCTGCCTGGGCCAATATGTGTATTGGGTGCTTAGCTGTGTGGTGGGTCATCCTCGTGAGGGTACAATTGGACGGAGGGAAATGGCGATCAGGCCTGTGGACCTTTGGTTGCCAAAAGATTAAACATGGAATTGTGGAGGTATACCCACCGACATCTACTCGAATTCTTTTGGTACATAGCGTTATGGGGACAACCCATAGGGTTTGTGTGTAAACTGATCTCTCTAATCTCAAACTCAGAACACTCTAAAATTATAAAATCTTCAGGATCACCCTAATTTGTCCTCTTCTTCATTTTCTTTCATTATACCCTAACCTTTACTGTTCTACCTGTTCTACCTTTACTGAACACCCAACGCGCTATGGGGACTCGAAAATGTCCCCACTACTCGGTCTGTCTTTTCCAAACTAGTACACCTGGACGGACCATCCATTGTCCATATTCTGCTGCGCTAACGATTGAAGTCATCGCGAACAGGAAGTGCAACATGGCGGACCCAAGACGTCACTTCTGTGAGCCAATGAAATGTCCAGGTGTAGCGGTCAGTGGATTTACTCTGTACATTTTGTATTTATAAACATTGTGCCATACGTACCGTACCCACTGACCTCTATACATGGACAGATCATCATTGTTTCATTTTGAAGTCGGCATGCGGAGAAGTGCAACATGGCGGACCCACGACGTCACTCTGTGAGCCAATGAAATGTCCAGGTGTTGGTACGATACGTATTACGTAATGTTTATAAATACAAAATGTACAGAGTAAATCCACTGACCTCTACACCTGGACATTTCATTGGCTCACAGCAGTGACGTCTCGGGTCCGCCATGTTGCACTTCCAGTTCGCGCCGACTTCAAGTGTTAGCACAGCAGAATATGGACAATGATCCGTCCAGGTGTAGAGGTCAGTGACCGTACCCACTGAACTCTACACCTGGACGTTTTCATTGGCTCACAGAGTGACGTCGTGTGTCCGCCATGTTGCACTTCCAGTTCGCGCCGACTTCAAGTGTGAAACAATGATGATCTGTCCATGTGTAGAGGTCAGTGGGTGTACCCAGCACGCTGTGAGACTGAGGGACTCCATCCTTAGTTTACACACTCTCTAGACTATTGTTTCCTAACTTGGCACTCTCCCTAAAAACCCAAAAGAATTCTTAAGAAACCAACATTCCGCAAGCACAATGACCGTAACAAATGAGAGGGGTTTCCCTCCGACTCGTATCATGTGTGGAGCTACGATGTGCCCTTGACACGATGTGGTTTTTAGGGGGGCAGGGGCGTTAGGTAACAATAGTCTAGGGAGTGTATAGGTATGGGGACTAAGGGGGGAGTCGCTCGGTCCCATATTTTGCTAGGTATAGACGATGTGCCCTCTGACGTCACGTGTTTACATCTGTATTTAAATGTGCCCAGCAGTATGCGCACACATCGTGTTTTACATAAAATTTGCTTAAATAGTGACGTCGCAGGTCAGATCGCCTTTGAATTATGTGACCTCTGATGCATCTCTTAACCAAATTTATGTAAAACATGATGCGTGCGCATACTGCCGGGCACATTTGAATACAGATGTAAACAGAGGGCACATCGTCTATATATGGTCTGAGCGTCTGTACAATATGGGATATAGTTTGAGCGTTGGAGACCCAAGAGTTTGCAGACAATCTTACGTTCAATTGCTGGGGTGGGGTCCTTTGGGAGGGGGCGGTAGGTGGGGTGGAGAGGATGTGAAACGTGAAATGTTGTGACCAAACACCCTGCTAATGGTCACAAACAATTTAGGCCTACACCACCTGTAACCATGTTTTGCCAAGAAAAAACTTTTATGCTAAGCAATAAGCCAGTTTAACTTTAAATTCTCCAGACCAAAGACGCTGTTGCTATATCACGTGATTCGGGGCAAGCCTTACGCTAGCAACCCCCAGCTCTGGAATGGTCTGGTGTCTTTTTGCCATTCTCACCCATTGTAAACAATGTATTGGTGCTGAGCGTCTCTTACGTAACTATGCAAAAGCTTGCCCCGAATCACGTGATATAGCAACAGTGTCTTTGGTCTGTATAATTTAAAGTTAAACTGTGCCAAGCTGTGTGAACAAGTCAGTGTACCAGATATTATTTAAATTTAACTCGGGGTCACGCGCAAATGGCTTATTGTGGTGTACTGAGCAGCTCCAGGAAATGAGCCATTTGCGAGTTGAATTTGTATACCCAGCACGATATGTGGCAGAGGGGTACCCCCCTCTTATCCCTATACTTTATACGCACTCAACACTATTGTAACCTAACCCATCCCCCCTTGAAACCTAAAAGGAATTCCTGAGATTCCAGGAACACAATGGTCAACACAAAAGAGGGGGGGTTTTCTCTGCCACATATCGTGCTTCATATGTGAATTTGAGTAACATCTGGTACACCGACATGTTTGGCACGTTTTAACTTTGAATTCTCCAGACTGAGTACTGTACAGTGTTAATATCGCGTGATTCGGGGCAAGCCTTACGCTAGCAGCCCCCATCTCTGGAATGGTTAGGTGTCTTTGTGCCATTCTCACCTATTGTGAAGAATGTATTGGCTCTAAGCGTCTCTTACGTATAACTATGCAAGAGCGTGCCACGAATCACGTGATATAACAACAGCGTCTTTAGTTTTGAGAATTCAAAGTGAAAACGTACTAAGCATTTTAAGCTAGTCAGTGTACCAGATGTTATTTAAATTTAACTGGCAAATGGCTTTTGGCCCCTGGGCGCGTAATAGTCAGTCTCACAAGAAGGCCCCCTCTAATGGCGAAAGTATCACGATAGCTATTGTTGAGATAATCCATCGTAAGTATTCCATCCACCAATCACAGTTAGTCAACCAACAATCCATTGATCACTAGTGAGTGGTCTGTGATGATTGGCAGGTCGTTTGTGTCAGTCACGAATCACCTGGTTTTTGTATGTCAGTAATATCCATACGGAGAACGGCACATGTGGTTCCTATCTTCAAAAAGGGAGACAGATCTAAACCAGAAAATTATCGACCTGTATCACTTACAGCCATTTCATGTAAAATACTGCAGTGCAGTATGGAGTCCTCACCAGAATTTTTTTAAAGATAAGGTAGGAGGTGTTCAACGGAGAGCAGCTAGGTTTGTCTTGAACAAACCCCACCGCCGCAGTGCTCCAGATAGTGTCACAGACTAATGCTGAAGAAATTGGAATGGGAAACACTAGAGAGACGACGACAACATCAGAGTATTATCTTTGTGTACAAGGTGGTACACAGTCTGATAATAGTTCCACATACATATTTTCCAATCCCTCGCCACACAACTTCTAGAAGATCCTCAGCATACAGTTTCTTACCCTATCAAACCTGGATAGATGCATTTCCAACAATTCCACTTTGGAATTCCATCCCAGTCACAGTACATGCATCACCCAGTCTTGATTCATTCAGGACTGGATTGCTCACTGTGGCTTTCTAAACAAAGTCCAGATTTCACTGTAAATATATGCACCTATACCTACACTATGTGAATGAGTATTATCTACACTGGTCCACACCGTGCACGACAAGCAAATTGACGAGATATCCAGTTGGACGCACTGTCAATTATCGACGTAGAAGAAGTAGAAGTACACTATCCACCAATGAGGTGCTTCTATTTCAGCGTCAGCCATACAAGTTTTGATCGTGACTATAATACTAGGCTCAACCACATTAACATACTTTCCGTCTCATGAATATGAAGCGGTCAGTGGTATGATTGACAGTGCGCAGGGGCCAATCACAAACCGGGCCAAGTTTCTCAGTGACTGCTAAGGAAATCGATGGCAAGTTTTTAAGGCAGGAGCGGCCGCTGTATTCTTCACAACGACCGCAGCTTGCTTCGCCCTCGGACGACAATCCGAGAGACCTGACTGCAAGAACGACAAGAATAAAGTTTGCTGGGTGAGTGTTCTAAAATATTTCTTTTATTCCCCGAAAAACAGTGTTTTAATCAACAAGTTGTGTGGAAGTTGATCATGAAAACAAAATCTGGATCGAAATTACAGGTTTAGTGTCTATACCAAACCGCTTTGAAAGGAACGTTTGGAGTTTTCTGCAGAAATTTTACAAAGAGTTGATGTTTGTACAAATGATTAGACCCTTCTATTTGCCTCGAATTTGAAGCACAATATCTCGAATGAATTAATTCGTGGTTGCATGTAGGGACCTCTCGGCATGTCTATAACCTAAAAAGAAAATCCCCACCCGAATACTTTGGTTTGTATATTTCAAAAAGATATTTTAACAAAGTAGATACATTTTTCAAGCAATTCAACTGCATATATGTGAAATTCTGACACTCAAGTATTTTGCTTCTTTTTGTCGATGGCTACCCATTTTACTTTATTCACTTGACCTTTTACTAATGAGCATGCAATTTTGGCCGCGTAGCTATTTAGACGACGCAACAGTTTAAATTATAACGGCTTTTCCCCAAAAGGCGCGACGCCTGCATATGAGGCATTTCGTCTCGTATTTATTTTATCAATTCCAAAAAAAAAAGGATCAGGATCGTAGGCATTATTTTCTTATTGTTGTTTACCGTTGTTAATAAATCCCGGAAAAACTCGAACATAGCGAACGTTAACGATAATCCGACCGTCAATGAAACGTGTTCGGAAACCTGCCATTTTCGAAAACTGGAGGAATTTGTCCAGTTTTGGTCACGTGACATTGGCGGCTAGCGGAGCTAATAATTAATCAGAAATAGTCAGAATTATATGGTATGGGCACCAGATTACGTTTATCCCAATAGAAAAACTTCGAATCTTTTTTTTGCTCATGTGCAGTTAAAATACCGAACAGGCTTATTGGTGAATTATTTCTTCTGTTTTGGGATGACGATATATTTAAATACAATTGTTTAAGCCTACACTGAACTTCTTGTAATCTCTTTTTTGACCTGATCTTCAAGAACCAACCATCTAGGTGGGTGTGGCGATGTTCAATTACCGGTACATGTACTAGGGATTGTCAGGACCCGAAAGGTTAGGTGTTATGCGTCGGCGGCACATCCCATCGGCGCACCGGAACTTTGATCGGCGGGCAAAACAAAAGCAAAATCATCTCGATGAGTTGCTTATAACTGTCATTCTCACCTGATATTTGTTAGTTTAATACAGGTATTTGTTTCTCTGCAGAATGAAGATCTTTGTGGCAACCGTTCTTTCAATCGCCCTCTTTTTGGGTAACTCAGTCAAGCTTCGAGCATTCGTCACTGGGCCGGTTGCGTCGGACGGTGATGGTCCTGCGTCTCAGTCGTGTCCGATGTGCTGCCAGGGAACTGCTGCCACACATGGCATACCAGGTTTACATGGGCAGGTCGGACCGATGGGACCCTATGGCCAGCCAGGGTCAAAGGGCGATGCAGGTCAGCCCGGTCAAAATGGTGAAATCGGACCGATTGGTCCAATGGGGGAGCGGGGAGCCCATGGGAACGATGGGCATAAAGGTGACGATGGAACAGGTCAGCCCGGCCAGATAGGCCCGAGAGGTCTGCCGGGTGGAGTCGGAAACCCGGGTGAGATTGGTGTCAAAGGTCAAAAGGGTGAGCAAGGACAGACCCCTGGCGACTCCAACCAGCGGGTAGCTTTCACCGCGGTGAGGACGGGACCCTCGGATACCTCTGCAGATAACCACACCCCGTTGTCCTTCCACGTGGTCAGGTGGGTGTCACAGGATACCAGCTTCGATCTTGGGACCGGCATGTTCACTTGTATTGTACCGGGCACCTACGTGTTCATGTTTTCTGCGTTCAGCAATAACCTGAACCTTCATCTCCGGAAGAACAACGAATGGGTTGTGTCTGGCAGTAGCGACAATTCACCTTACAAGGTACAGGTGTCTGGGGGCGCAGTGCTGGTTCTGCAGCGAGGAGACACGGTGAGGCTTACCATGAACGGTAAGGTGTATAGTGATTCCAACCATCACTACACCTCATTCAGTGGCTTCCTGCTCTACTCAAGATGACCCACATTGACCAATTCCAAAAAGAATTCTCCACACAAAATAGGTTTAAAACTAATGTTATTTCAATGTCATCAAAGTAGTAACGGAATAAATTATTTAGACAAAGACAAAGTCCCTTTCAAAAAATTTTTGAAAAAAAAGTCTGGTCTCAAATTTGTTATATTTATCCGATGAAGTAGATATTGAGGAGCTGCTATTTGAAATAATTTTAAAATAGATTGTAGACGAATTGCATCTCTGACTTAGACGAAATTTCCTCCTGAAATGTTAAATATTCCCCGTGAAATGTTGTTCAAATTTAACGTGACAGTTAGTGAACGTTAATTTGAACGGAAAATGTTTTAAAAAAGCAAGGAGACCCTATACTTAAAAGCGTGTGTACATGTATATTTAAAAGCGTGTGTGAAATCGGCCTTGCAGAGACTTGTTTGTAGACCACCCGACTGCCCATAGTCTGTTACAATTCTATAATGTAATTTTCTAAATTCTAGAACAAAGGTTTTGATGTGATACTGTTCTTTGTTTCTTGAATAAACCAGTTTTCTCATTGAAACTGCTAATTTATTCACAAAACCTACTTACGGAAAACAAATTGCCTACAGTACGAACAACTCCCCAGGTGGTGTTGCAAATTGTATTTTCAAAAAAATAGCGCCCTTCACTTGCATATCGCATACATATCCCCAGTTTCATAAAACGTGTAAGCACCAACATTTGCTTAGCATGAATATTCTTCCTTGGAAAAAACTGGGTTACAAACTAAAATGTTCGTAGATGTTTATTGTTTGTGAATGGTATTCAGCTGTTGTTTTGCTTCGAATGAAAAACACGTGAACTTTTGGCCGATAACCTGTTTTTACTGAGTAAGACTTTTTTGTGCTAAACAAATTTCTGTGCTTACATGTTTTATGAAATTGGCCCCTCAGGACGAAAGCGCAGGTTGCGAATTTGTCGAGGGACGCTGAAGGATGGCGTTACGACCCCCCCCCCCCCCCCCCCCCCCCCCTCTTGGGTGCCGGGGTCGGGTCGGAGGGGGGGTTAACTTGCGGAATGTTTTCAGCGCCAGAAAACCAAAAACACAATAAGTCAATAGTATTTTCAAAAAGGAAATAGCGCCACTCGGGAGCAATCGGGGATCGTCTTCGGAGGTACGGAGAAGTTCAAACCCAAGAAAAGAACGTTTCCGTGGGAGAGTGGTCGCTGGCTGAGGCTGACTATAGCTTGCTTGGTAAAGGTTTGCTGGGAACGAACTTCGAATGTAGACCTGCTCACGGTGTGGGCACGCAACCTAGCCAGTACAGTTTGAGGTCACCAACACAAGATCAGCGCATGTGTTATATACTGCTCTTCAAGGCGGCAACCGCACCCATGTCTCAAATAAGCCATTTGCGCGTGCCCCCGAGTTAAATTTAAATAATATCTGGTACACTGACTTGTTCACACAGCTTGGCACAGTTTAACTTTAAATTCTCCAGACCAAAGACACTGTTGCTATATCACGTGATTCGGGGCAAGCTTTTGCATAGTTACGTAAGAGACGCTCAGCACCAATACATTGTTTACAATGAGTGAGAATGGCAAAAAGACACCAGACCATTCCAGAGCTGGGGGTTGCTAGCGTATGACGCGTAAGGCTTGCCCCGAATCACGTGATATAGCAACAGCGTCTTTGGTCTGGAGAATTTAAAGTTAAACTGTGCCAAGCTGTGTGAGTAAGTCAGTGTACCAGATGTTATTCAAATTTAACTCGGGGTCACGCGCAAATGGCTTATTGCGACCCATTGAAAACAATATAATGCTGGAATGGACTTCTTTCAAGAAAAAAGCGCGAGAAGTCATAGACAAATTGATAGAAAATGACCTGAATGATTGGACTCCTGCACAATGGAGCCCAATTTACATATACCCGCCAGCACGATATGTGGCAGAGGGGTACCCCCCTCTTATCCCTATACTTTATACACACTCAACACTATTGTAACCTAACCCACCCCCCTTAAAATCTAAAAGGAATTTCTGAGATTCCGGGAACACAATGGTCAACACAAAAGAGGGGGGGTTTTCTCTGCCACATATCGCGCTTCATATGGCTGATCCGCAGGAAATTATGGGATTTTTCGAAAACTTTGCTTCGCCTCCAAATCCTGAATCAATGAGAAGCAAATCCAAATAGAAGTAAACGGAAACATTTTAACTGTTGGGTTCATATCAACGGATTGAATGTTTCTGAAGAACAAACAGGCACCAGAAAGTAGCGAGAGTTCTCGAAGTTAGGAGATTAAAATCACACTAAACCACAGACGAAACAAAGCCATGCATTTGAAAAGGCCTATGTCATTAAGAGCGGTCGTTTTTAAATCCCAGCTTAGGCTCCGGCTTTGGCTCCATCACCCGGCTCCAGCTATATAGCTCCACATTATCACGATTGCAAATCTGGGGTTTGGAAAACCTTAAACATAATTATTACATTGAACTTAATTTGCATGTTGATCCAAAGTACAGGTGATGAATTTAGCAACATATTGTTGCCACCTTTGTCATCATCATGAACGTTATGTTTTGAATACTAGCAATGTGTTGATGTGTCTACAGAGAAAATGTTGTAATATTGAAATAAGAAACAAATTGGCAACAAAATAAAAATACAAAGTAATCAAGTCTCTCAATTGTTGCATTTTGTGTTATTTACTGCACGCTTCCGTGACCTATGACCGCTCACTTCCGTGACACACAGCAGACAGGTACGTAGGATTGCTGTAATTGTTTGTGTTGTCCGTGCTTGCACAACAACCATCACCCATCATGCCCCACACACCGGCCTACTACTTTTCCGGACAACTAAATAAAAATAAAAAACCAAATGGGACTACACCTTTTATCTTGTTGCCTTGGTTAAGGGTGCAATATATTTATGCATGTTGGGTGTAAAAAAAATATCCATGACCTCAATATCAATGCAAACCTAAAACCCCTTCTACATGTATACAAATTATGAACAACAATTTGTGTACTACATCATGTACATGCATTGCGCGCGTATGAGAAAACCATGGTGAAAACATTGCAGAACTTAAGATCGAGCATCCGGGAACTCATTGTGAAGTAACATGTAGTATAATGCCTTCTCACGAACAAAGGATCACTAAAGCGGATTAATGTAGTTCTTATTTGGGGACTGGTTTGCCTAGATCAAAATTTGAGGATGTAATGTATTTACATTATATAAGTTGGTAAAATAAAGGGCTATATTTTGGATGGTTTGAAAGAGTTTTTCAAATGTTTGGGTATTGAAGAGTGCGATATTACTCCGCGCCCTATGCAATGCGCGTGTACGCCGGTAACCCAATTTCTGACAAAGTGTGTACGTACGGTTGGATCGCATGAATAAAAAATCTGGGGTTTGGGACCGAGAAAAGGCCGCGGGTTAGCCCTGTTTCCGGGCCCAAACTTTAACCAAGATGTCGAACGCCGAACTGGAGAAACTGCAGACGCAGCTCAGAAAGGAGATACAGAGCCACCAGGTGAGTTGTGGGGGGCTAGGGTCGCTGTCGTTTAGGAGTTGTTGCTCGTCTTTTGGAGTGGAAAAACAACAGGCGAGTTTAGTGGAGATATGCACCCCTTTACTACTGACACAGTGTTAAATGCCTGTACGCGTAGAGCGTTGTGATTCACTACGTACGCACAGCACCACGCACAGTCACTGCATCATCACCACCAACATAACCAAAAGTGCATCTCTCGGAAGTTTTATCATCCCAGTTTTCTTTCATTTAGCTCTCTCGGCCAGCAGTAGTCTAATTACATTTGGCAGTAAGTGATGGATGTACCACTAGTCCATAAACAGGGGACGACGGCAGCCCGTTGTAATAGGGAAATAGGTTTTTTAAAAGGTCGACCTTACGGCCGGGACGGATTTGCGTATTTATTTTTTTCGTGAGAAAGATGAGGGCTCTAAGTGTTTCCATTGTCTGTCTTTCTTCTGCGTGTGTGTGAACTTAATTTGTGGTTGTTTCACCTCGAAGCCATTTTTCTTTCTCTGTACAGATTTTGGTTGCAAAAATGAAGAACGACCCTCAGGTAAGCTACACAAAAACAATGTCTTTAATACAGTTGTGTGTTTTATTATTTAGCATTGAATACAAAGTTAAATTAAAAACTCCAGGGATGTTATTGTATTGATAGAATACAGACGTTTTCCTAGTTCCGGATCGCAAAAACAATTCAGGCTGTTTTCGGCAAGTCTAATCCTCGAAATTCGAATGAAATAGGTTTAGTAGTTTACCTTAAGTAATGGAGAAACTACAGTTTTTGTTTCGATATTTATGCTCTTCTTAATGTGAAAATACGACGTCAAATATACCGACATCACTTTTCCTAGTTGCGGATCGGTTCAACCAATTCCGGATCGGGTGAAAAAACTGCTTCGTACATGAAAAATAATCACGCTAGAACCAACCCGAATCAAGCCTATATTTCTGATAAAGTATTCATTAATTTATATAAATACAGTTTAAAATACATTTCAAATACTTCCACTCCCAATAAAGTTCAAAAAGAAGACTTGCAAGGAAATGTTTTGAAATATTTTGTCCGTGTAGCGTGCGCGACCGATACGTGTGTGGCGCGGCAACGAGCCGATAAACGTTGACCGTTCACACCGCAGAACACGTCATATGAAAACGCTTGCACGCGTGTAGTTGATGCATGCATTTCACGCGCGATCCGGAACTAGGAAAAGATATACGTTCAGTCTTTGGCAGATTTTTTAATACTGGAGACTTTTAGACTTATTTTTACTCAACAAATAATCGATGCATGAGTTTTATACAACTGTAGACTACAAAAAGGCATAAATGAAATCAAACGTTTTGAGTGACATGTCGCAGAATATTTGTTCGTGGTTTTGCGGCTCCCGTGATTTCTGCAAACCGTCCAAACACGTCAAAGTAAGAGTCGAAAATCTAGCCAAAATTCCTTTTCTGGATATTTTATTGAAAAGATATTTATGTATCAAGAAGCTTGTATGTTTCTTTTCAAAATGCACTTCATCTAAAAAAATAGTATTGGAGACCAAGCCATAATAGGTAGGTTTTTATTTGAAGCGATCCGGAACTAGGAAAAATCCGGAACTAGGAAAACAACTGTACATCATACATGAAACATGTACAGTGTATGTGGTGGCCATTTTAAACTAATTTGCAGAAACAAATTAGCTCTTTTCATTCATTTTAATATTGTGAGTTTTGTATGAAATCTATGTAAAAATTGGTATTTTAACCTTGGCTATTCTACTTTACCATGTTTTCTTTAAAAAAAAATTGTATTTAAAGGTAGGATATATACACCATTGGATTAATTGCTTGAATTATCATGAATGGGTGGATTTGGGGGGTTGTATTTTATAGTAAACATTACTTAACAATTACGGATGATAAGAAAAGCAAGAAAAACGGCGTTCGTTTTCAACTGGCGTCGGGCAGTGGTTCTTCAGGTTTTGTGGGTTTTTGTTTGCAATCGCCGTCCAGAATAATTACAGAATATCTAGCGGAATCATTTTGCTGGATGCCTACAATCATTATTTAATAAGTTAGACATTTCTTAATTCGGTAGTAAACATTTTCAATATCTGCAAATGGTGTATCCTACCTTTAAAGTTTTATGTCCGCACTAACCTGTTATATTTAATTGTTTATTTATTTTTTAGAATACAGAACTAAAGAAACAGTTGCATGACCAACAAGCTAAAATAACAACATTGAGTGAAAAACAGGTAGGGCCCTACATTCATGTTTTTTGGGTGTTGATTTTCTCGCGATCGGACATCCGGGAACCTTGTTTATCATAGTGTTTATGCATTTTAGCACGAAGAGGAAAATTTGAGGTTATACGCATGTTGCTAAGCCCCCCTCCCCCTTCATAACACCATGCCGTCCGTGAGAATACATGTACATCTACATGTATGTACTTTGTTAGTGTTTGTATGCTTTTTAAACGTAACAGACAATATTAAATTAGGTTTTTGTTTTCCGGGCAGCGTCTCTGTCCGAGTATACACTCGTATATAATATGAAATTCATAAAAAGGGTTCACGGCATTATAAATATTGCCAGATGACTTACTTAATCAGAATAAAATTTAGACACTACTAATTTCTCCTGTTTGCCGTTTCTTTAACCAGTCTTTTGTACAAATAGCATATCCTAATGAGCGTAGTGTACAAATGTCTTTTTGCTTCCACCCCGAAATATGATACATGTATGACAAGACTAGCTGGCACTCGTTTCTGAAATCAACTATTAAGCTTCATGTTTGCCTGCTTTCCATTACATTAATGCTAAGGATTGACAGGCTTTTGAGTCACAGTGTTTTATTATACTTTTGTAAATCCTGGCCAGCTTGAATTGGTTTGTTTTGTCTAGTTAGTTCAGTTCATTTTGTGGATAGATTGTGTGTTTGCAATTTGGCCGAATAATAATAATAATACGGTAATAATAATAATAATAATGGGTTTGCTTCTTATCAAGATGGCTACTGAACAAAAAAAGCAAGAAAACAATTATAAACAGTCAAAGTTCTCAACCCTCACTTTAAAAAAAAATACAAACTGTTAATACAAATTAAAGCTTTAGTTCCGACCGCATTGTTACATGTGCACAATGCATAGATGGGATTTGAATTCTTCTATTCAAAATTTGAATACATGTATATAACAGAAACATTTTGGATACATCCGGCCAAGTTTTTATTAACTCTAACGTCACCCAATATTACAAAATACTACTTGAGTAACCTACATGCAGTACTCTTACTACACTGGGATAGATGAGAATTGTGTAGTATTTTGTAGTACTGTGCACTGTACCCCAAATGAATGTCTCGGCCGTTGGGGTTAAAGATTCTAAACTTTCAATAAAAACAAAAACCATACAATAAGTTAACAAATTATGTGATCTCTTTTTTGAGTGAGTGTGACTATTTTATTTTTGTTAAAATGTCTATTAATGTGTTGTTGTTTTTTTTTTTTTAATGGTAGGATACACCATTGGTAATTACTTGAATTGTCATGAATGGATGGATTTGGGGGTTGTATTTTATGCTAAATATCGTTTAACTGACCTGTCTAAAGTTTTACAATCATGGATGCTGGGAAAAGCCGTCTGCCGATTGTGAATTATTTTTTTTCAATTTTATTTTTCGGAACACTTACTGGATATCTAGCGCAATCAATTTCGCTGGATGCCTAGAATCATTATTTACTTTCAAATGACTAAGATATTTCTTAATAATTCGGTAGTAACATTTTTCGATATCTGCAAATGGTGTATCCTACCGGTACCTTTAAAACAAACAAACAAAACAAAATATTCAAGGCATTGAATATTTGGTGTGTGTACATTTGCAATGGTTAAAGGTAGGATACACCATTGGTAATTGTTTGAATTATAAGGAATGGGTGGATTTGGGGGGGTTGTACATGTATTTCATAGTAAATATCGTTTAACTGACCTTTCCGAAGTTTCACACTCACGGTTGCTGATGAAAGCAAAAAAAAAACGACGCTTGTTTTCAACCGGAGTCGGGCAGTTTTTCTTATGTTGTTCTTGTCGATCATGATTTTTGGTTTATACAATTCAGTTTTTCGGAATAATTACAGGATATCTACATGTAGGGCAATCATTTTCCTGGATGCCTAGAATCATTATTTACTTTCAAATAAGTAAGATATTTCTTAATATTTCGGTAGTAAATGTTTTCGATATCTGCAAATGGTGTATCCTACCTTTAATGCTCATTTTCGAAATGTTTCCAACACACCAATTTGTGTCTTTATTGCGACAGTACTTTAGAAAATCATTTTAGTTAAATGTTTTTGCATAATATATGGCCCGCAGTTTTCAATGAATGTGTACACATGTATACAATAACCTGTTGGTTGATACCCTACATGTACTGTGCACATTGTACATGTACATGTACATTACATACACTGTACCTTCATTGCATTGTACAATGTACATGTACAGTACATGTAATGCGTTGTCTGTATAGTACATGTAGGTACAAAAGACCTTTCAATACATGTACTTCAAATTGTACACAGAAGTTTGCTGTGGACATGGTGGAAATGTTAATTCATGAATGCCGAAGTAACCAACCACATACAGTACACAGTACCTCCGTGATGTACAATGTACATGTGCTTGTACATGTGTAGGACTATCTGTTTATCCATTTCCATGCCCTGTATGCACTAAACAATAATATGCCTGCTTGCCTTCCATGCATACATTTTTACTTGCACACAATACAAGTTGTGGACTGTACATACATTCTACATTATAATCTGTATTGCATACAAGGTCAATGCTTGCATTATTAACAACCCAAAACAGTTTCTTTTAAGCAATACAATTTTATCTATGTGGAGGTTAATATGGTCCTGTTGTAATTGGTCAAATTGTCTGTTTGTGAAGTGTTTTATTTAGTTGCTAATGCTACACATATTGAACCAGCGTTATTAAGTTCCCGACATGGTTGTGTAGCATACATAGATGTATGTATGTACCCATTTATAAAATTGTTATGAATTTTAAATTACTGAAGTTTTCAATAAAATACTCTCTAAATTTATGTGGTATATTAGCTATAAACATGAAACTATGCCCATTTTTTTATGAACAATATCCTCGTGTGATGTAAAACAAGTTAAAGAGTTACCGTAACTCATATCAGAGTCCACTGTTATTGTTAATTTTCTAATTCCCTCTGTTAAAATTTATATTGAAATTGTTGGGTAAATTATTAAAGCTTGAATTGCTTCAGATGTTGTGTTTAAACTTGAAAAATGTTGATCTGATCACGATTTTGTATTGAGGTTAAATTTCATTACAGGACAATTCTGTAGGATTAGGACGTACAGGTAGATCAGACACTTTACTAGAAAGTATGCTGAATCTGTCAAAATTCAATAATTTGGTCATGCATAAAAAAGTTGATGTTGGCAACTGCTCAATATGGGGGTATCCTGAATCCATCAAAATTCTGCAGTACCACTAGGCTTGCAATCCTCAATCCATTAAAATCCCCGAGTTTTCAATATGAAGGTGGAGGTACATCCTGAATCTGCCGAAATCTTTCAAAACAGAATGGATTTTGATGGATTGAGGTAGGTTAGGGTTTTATGAGATGTTACTGGAAAAGTGAACGTGATACATGTGACGTTAAACAATTACAAACCAAACTGTAACCAAAGTGTACACCACCTTTAATATGGCATTCAAACTTCATCAAGTGCATCATGTTGTCGGACTTTCATTTATTTGTTACGGATTTGCCTTACAATGACATTAACATTATAACTTTCCAATGAATGTATATAGTATAATCACATTTGGTGTTTTTTGTATACGTTGCAACCTCAGAAAAAAGTTGTGGAGCAGCTGCGATCTGAACTTGGTATACAGAAAGAAGTGCTGGGAAAAAATGAACAGGTCGGTGATGCCAAAAAGCCTCGACTTTCTTAACCCTAACTTCCACCTGTAGAATTGATTTAGTGTAAGGCACCATATGCTACAAAGTACTACAGAATTTATTTAGTTGTAGTACTCGGTAAAAAAAAAGTACTAAAAACCTGTACTCTTAATAAGCAATACTAATATGTCAGAGTAGTAAGTGGGTCGCTGTGGTTACAGTGTTTGACTCCTGTACGTTGGTACCTGGGTTTGAACCATAGCAGAGAATGTTGTTGTGTTCTTGGGCAAGACACTTTAGTGCAATTGCCTCTCTCCACCCAGGAGTAATTGGTACCTGTGAAGGTAGAGACCACATGCGTTGATCTTGAGCTGCTGCAGAAATAGTCTCTAAGTCACTAGTTGGCAACTAATTAATCATTCGTTACTGGACTTTTTATATTGGATAACATGGTTCTTGGATATAGATTTGTGTTTGGAGAGCCTACATGTACCTGTATTTTTTAGGTCTCCCAATGTTCCATTGGTTTTGGGAAATCTGGCTATATGCTGGGTGAGGATAACTTCCCAAGCATCTTTCTTCTTGCGATTGGTGTTAACGTCTCTTTCAATTCATCAAACTTTTTCCGCTTTTTCTTCTTCACTACAATTGGCTTTACGTTTCTTTTCTTTAACATGTTTACCTTCCACATTGCCATTCTTGTGTATATTGCATTGTTTCTTTATAGTCTTCAAAATTCATTCCTCACAATCTACATGTACTTTGCAGTTTGCAGTCCTGCACAATCCTGCAGTACTGCTGGGCTTAAAATCCTGAATCCATCAGATTCCACCAGTTTGTTAAATTTGTATTCTGAATCTGCCGAACTCCTCCAAAACGGGGAATGGATTTTGATGGATTCAGGTACGTTAGGGTTACTACTTTGGTGACTTCAGGACTATTCTATCGGTGTGCTATATGTACTTACAATTTCTATGAAATGAAAAGAGGATTTGTTAGTTGTTACGTGTACATGTACATGTATGGTAGGGTCTGGGAGGTTTGAAATGAATCAAGCACATTGAGCATGCCACTTTCATTTTGAATTTTGCAGGTGACATCCACTCCCCTGACCACATCCCAGAATCTCAACATCCCAAACCGTGTGGTGTCGCCTCCCGCAGTCACTAAGACGCCCCCAGGGGCACAGCGTGGGTCCTCCCAGCACCATCAGCATCAGTCTCCAACCACGCCTACCAGGATGTCCATCTTGACCAACAAGCCCACGATGGTCACCATCAAGGTGCCTAATGTAGCAAGCCGTTTGGCTCAGAGCAAGCATACACCTACAGGCCAATCACTACCAAAGGTAAGCCCAGAGTTGTAATGACTCTAGTCAATGACTCGATTTGAGTCCAACTCTCGTCACAAGTTTTGGCGACTCAACTCGATATCATCCACACTGCTTCTCAATGTCATCGGCACTGACTCAACTCCTAGCAGTGATTGGTGAAAGATTTTAGAGGATTAAGGCAGTGGTAAAAACGGATGATTTTGGAGGATTGAGGCTGAATCCAATTTTGACAGAGCAATTAGAGAATTTTGCCCGATTGAGGATGTTTCCTAGCCAGAGTTTCGCTGGATTTCACCGCCCATACTGATTGGATAGATTTTGTGTCACCTGGGAATTGGAGGTCACCAGTTCTGTAGCTCGGCTGTGCTGCATGCAATTCAAAAGGTCATGGTACGCTACCCAGAATGTTGTGCGTTTCCTTCACGGAAATCTGTGAAGCTGCATCCGCGCTTTCCAGCGCCCAGTATGGAAGGTGGGACCGGTCGAAAGCCAGAGTGTGCCTAGTGGGTTAGGGTTAAAATCTTACCCTGATTATGACCAGGGTTGAAAAGCTTTACCCAGATAGAAAAAAATTCTGAGTCTCCTAAATTCAAAGCTTGTGCAGAAACTCTGGCACATTTGTATGTACAAATGTACATGTACATTGTATGTACAATAAATTATTGGTAAGTCAAAACTGGCTAACTAGAAAACAAGGCTAACTCGAAGTAACAATTTATTTTTGTAAACAAAAATAGCAAATTGTGTATATAAACATGCATTCTTTGTTTCAAAATGAACAAAGAAATTGGCAAAGCGGTACTTGAACCTGTGACCTTCAGAATACCGGACCGGCGCCGGTCCGGTATTCCGGAGGTCGCAGGTTCAAGTTCCGCCTTGCCAATTTCTATGCTCACTTTGAAATTGATGTAAATTAACCTAGTCAGTTTCCCTTGTGGTTTGTTTGTGTATTATTTATTTTATGGATACATGACATGTTGCCATGTTGCATTTAACTCTGTATTTCATGTAAATATTTGCATTAAAGCATTCTTGCTCGCACCACATAACAAGTTCCTAAATCTTTCAACACGTCCAAAAACCGACTCTGCAAACTAAAACAGTTGATTTTGTGTGTACATGTACAGTGTAGTGGCTCCTAACTGTTTCAAATATTGAACTTGATTGAAATCCCAGCAATAATTTGGTTTGAGACAATTCCAGATTACGAGTCCGACGTCAGACTGTCGGACTAACTTGTTTTATCTTCAAGCAAACGTGAATCCTCGATCTTGATTGGTCGATCCATGGCAACAACCAGTGTGATGTACCGTATTACACCATATTGCAACACCCATATCAAACTCTGTTCTAAGCGCTGTTTCTAACGCCACGTATAGTGTAATACACAAAACGCAGTGCTGTACCATCCATTGGAAATTCAAAAGTTATTTGGTTACCTGCGAACTGTTATTGATTCATGCGTGTGGTACATTGTGGTTTCGCGCACAGCACTGAAACATGTTCAATCTTTACAGCGTACTAAGTTTGCTTGAAGGTAAATTTGTTATCCCGCTCGCACTCGTGGAACACGGAAAACGTAGTGCGTCTGTGTCCCATATAAATGTACCATTTGGCCTCACGGTATGTGGGACACAGACACACTACCTTATTCAGTGTTCCTTGAGCGCGAGCTAGATAAGTAATAATGTCTTTGATTGTATTCACATAGGAACCAAGCAGCCCCAGTAACCTGTACAAGAAGCTTACTGCCTTACCAAGACCCTCCATGTCCAATCAAGGTGGTGCTAAGAACAATGCAAGCAAAAAGCCCCTCTCTCTAGAGGAACAGGTAAAACACTTCCCTCACTGCTTCACAAACCATGCATGGTATTTTACATAGGAATTCACAGGTTATCACTCACAGGAAGCTATTGTCATGGGCATAGGTAATATGGACAAATATCTTGCTTACTAGCATTGGAAATGGATATAAAATACCACTTTTTGTTAAAAGATGGCACACCATAGGCCAGGTGCCATAATTGAAAAGAATATAGTATCCTGACGCTACTTCAGCATTTGTGTACAAAGTATGGAGAGTCAAGATGTATTTCCTAACAAAATTGGAAATGCTTCTCAGTTCCAGATTTGTCTTTTGAACATTTTTGCACGGATTGACCTTCACTGAGATGATATATAAAGGAAAAAAAGCAGTGTCGTGTTGCAACATTCTTTCCCCATAATTTTACAGGATGCTTTAGACTGTCATTCAACCAAAAGTCCAGTAAATTATTAGGGATCGTATTTCATAATAATTTGGTATTTTTTTTTATTTTTTTTTTTGCAAATGTTGTATTCTCTTGAAACGTATCAAAGTTGTCAAAAACTACTGTACGTGTTGTTTAAATTAAATAGTCCAATTGTTGTCTGTTGTTTATTCCTATTTCCTAACAGACAGTTTCAATTCAGAAGCACACTGCTCAATTAACTCCAACTATCTCCAACCCATCAAACTCCAACTGCAGGTTTTGCTAGGTTTTGGCAGGTTTGGTACCAAACATTAGCAACTTGTTTGACTTTGTTTGACTCGGTACAAAAGGCCCAAGAGGACCCTGTTGAATTATGTCAGGTTCAGGGCAGAAAGGCATGAGACTTGTAAAAATGTTGGAGCTTTGGGGAATGGTGAGCTCAGGCTGGTCACGGCACAGTTCCTGGTCAACTGTACATGTAAGTGTCTGTGTGTCCCCACTCAAACACAGTCTAACGCATCAAACCAATAGTCAGTCATCTCAGCCCTGATCCTGAACACTGAACAATGCATAGACCCATCTGTGACAAGTCGATTAATCTTCAACAAGTTGAGTTTGGCAGGTTCCGTACTGTTAGGTTCAGTACCAATAATTACTGAACCTGTGTGCAGCTGTTGACGTTTGTTAGGTTTTGATATGCTTTCTAGTGTGAGAGCCTAGGGGGTTAGGGTTAACGAACCAGTTTATGCATTTGATTTTTTGTTTCTTGACAGAAACTTGAATTCATGGCTTCGCTGGGGCTGATTACTCAAAAGACGGCTGAGCAGCTGAAGTGTAAAAGGTCTGAGAGGAAGAGACGGAGCACAGCTAACCCACAGTTCTCTAACTACGACAGACAGGAATTGGAGGTGGGAAACGAGCACTCGAGTTGTAGTTCCAACTTGTTAGAGTTGAAACTAAGAGATCAAGTTGGGACCGCGCTAGGGGTGCATTTATGGGTAGTTTGGGAGACTGGTACCCGATGACAAAAAAACACGGGTACCCGGGTACACCTCAAAGAAACTCTACCCTAAAATTTAAATCTCGGAAGTTTCTTTTCAGTTTGTTCATAAAGATCCGGAATATAATACTGCCACATCAGTGAGCTTTGCTTTAACCAGTTCGCGCCGGATGACGTATATAAACGCAAATATTTCCTCAAATTCAAAACGGATAACGCATAAACACGCTAAGTTCAAGTTCGGAAATGTATGTCAGCAGCGCACAAGGGCTGAAATGCGTGGATGTGCTTCCTGGCACTATCGGCCTGAACCCGCTTCGGATCGATTTTCGTTAAAAATAATCCCGCCCCTCGGCTCGGCGATGTTAAAATAATCCCGGCGCGAACTGGTTAAAGTGTAAACCGCAAATTCACGAGTGTCATCAATTTGAAATAGATGACCCACTCCAAAAAAGGGGTATTTATGTCACAAAGAAGTGAAACTGAGTTGTATACATGGTAGTACAACAGAACGATGCAGACAACATGGTCAGGTTTTTTTCCCACTTTATTCATCAAGATTCATTAAAATTAACATTTCCTTAAATAAAACCTGAAACTGTAAGTATTAAAGATGTCATTCATGACAAAATGAAAATCTAATTTGGGTGACATGTTACCCTCTCAACGTTGAGCGGGCCATTACATGGTAATGTACAGCGCGAATAAATACCCGTTTTTGTAGAGCCGGTCACGTATGTTTTGTTTTCCTATGTAGCCTAGTTTCATTTTGAAAACTCCCAACAAATGACATTCAAAAACTTTGGCTTTCATCGTCTGAAAAGTTACTATGTAGTTTGTAAAATTTGCTACGGGTACTCGATTTCATAATCTGGAATCGTTTCCTGTCATCAACGAGCAGGGTACTCAGTACCTGGTTCCGATACACAGCCATAATAATAATAATAATGTTAGTTCTTATATAACGCTTTAGACTCCCACAACGTGGGTGTATCAAAGCGCTTTACATTATTACCCCGGGCATTGGGCCCATGAAACATTCCAAAATCAGCTAAATCAACCACAATAACCATCTTTGCCCTCACAGGTACCCATTTACTCCTGGGTGGAGAGAAGCAATGAGTGACAAAGTGCCATGCCCAAGGGCACACGTACCATAGTCCCAGGCCGGACTCGAACCCCCAACCCTGTAGTTTTACCTACAGATTACAAATTCAATGCTCCAGACCACGAGGCCATGGCACTCCACGGATTTGCAACCGTTTTGCAAAACAAAATGTGGACTACATGAACATGTAACTAGAATAAATAAATTGGGGGCAGTGTTTGAAAATAGTCAGGATTTTCCAGCGATTGCCGGCTGGCAATCGTTGGAAAATGATACGAAATTTCACTTTTCCTAGAAACTACAGCACACCAGATGCTGTGATTTCACAGGATGCTTGAGACTGTTACTCACTTTACAGTCAAGTAAGGTATTTCATAATAATCCAGTAGTTTTGGTTTGTTGATGTTTGCAAATGGTGTATACAACCTTTAAACACACAAGACAAGTCTTCACATACTTCTTGAGTGACTCCTTACATTTGTTTTTTTGTTTTTTTGTGGTCACTACAGAGCCGGCAGTCAGCAACCAGATTCCTCGCTGCAAATGGGTTTGGACAAGAAAAACGGAAAAGAGGTAAGAAATGTTTTTATTTTCAACAATAAATGTCAACATTTATAATGTTCAAGTGTTATACACATACACAATGTAACCTCAAAAATGTAATAAGGGAATCCAATTGTGGTTGGCTGGTTCTGGACATGGTGCGGTGCTCAGCTAGCTTGGCAATCGTGCGGATTGTAAAATTTCAAAAAGGAAGATGAGCAGAATAATGTGTTTTGCATAGAGTTGAAAGTACTTTAACCCTAACTACCGGTACCTTAAGCCTATCAAACTCCAACTGCAGGTTTTGGCAGGTTTATACCAAACATTAGCAACTTGTTGTTGGACTCTGTTTGACCCGATATAAAAGGCCCAAAAGACCCCGTTGAATTCTGTGAGGTTCAGGTCAGAAGGCATGAGACTTTTACAAATGTTGGAGCTTGGAGGAATGCACCTAGCATTTATTCGTGGGTGAGCTCAGGCTAGTCACAGCACAGTTCCTGGTCAACTGTACATGTAAGTGTGATGTGTACACCCTGTGTGTCCCCACTCAAACACAGCCAACACATATAACCAATGGCCAGTTATCACAGCCCTGATTCTGATCCTGAACACTAAACAATGCATGGCCTATATGTACCAAGTTGGAGTTTGGCAGATTTAGTACTGTTAGGTTCAGTACCAATACCTATTGAACCTGTGTGCAGCTGTTGAAGTTTGTAGGTTTGGTATGCTTTCTAGTGCGAAAGCCTAGGGGGTTAGGGTTAACGTGTTCAAAGCTTTCATACCATGTACATTGTACATGTACCTAATCTTGTATCACAATCTTTGCGCAACTCGAAAAACCCTGGATATCTCGAAATTGGTATTCATTCCCTTGAGATTTCACTGTATCTGCAAATAGTGTATCCTACCTTTAAACACACCCACATGTCAGGCTCCCGACCAATAGGAATGGCTAAACTGTCTCAGGTCAGGTATATGTATTTATGAATGGCATTTAAAAACCAACTTGATATTCTACTGTGTACTGCTAGAATTAACAATTTGTAAATAATTCTGCAATTGTGAGGGTTCTGGCAAAATGAGACGGAACTTGGCAGAGGTTAAATTAAGAGTTCTTAGGCATCAGAAAAGAGGATAGAATTATCCTTACAGTGCTGTTTAAAAGTAGCACTTCAATTGGACACCCATTAACAAGTTATGGCTGTTTAATGTTCACGTTTATCAGCATGTCGCAAAAGAAAAATATTAAGAAAAAGGCCTTCGTAGTTTCAAGTTTTTGTACATGTGATATTGAAAAATATGAATTGTTTTTCCTCAAAGGTTGTATTTGCAGACATCAAAAATTTACTTAGGAATTATTAAGAAATATCTTACTTATTTGAAAGTAAATAATGATTCTAGGCATCCAGCAAAATGATTGTGCTAAATATCCTGTAATTGTTACGAAAAATAACAAATATATATAGAACTACCCCATGGTTGAAAACGAGCGTCGTTTTTAACCAGTTCGCGCCGGATGACGTATATAAACGCAAAAATTTCCCAAAATTCAAAACGGATGACGCATAAACACGCCAAGTTCAAGTTCGGAAATGTATGTCAGCAGCGCGCAAGGCCGGAAATGCGTGGGTGTGCTTCCCGGCACTATCAGCCTGAACACGCTTCGGTTCGAGTTTCGTTAAAAATAATCCCGCTTGTCGGCTCGGCGTTGTTAAAATAATCCCGGCGCGAACTGGTTAATGCTTTTATCTTCGGCATCCATGATTGTAAAACTTTGGACAGGTCAGTTTAACAATATTTACTATAAAATACAACACCCAAATTCATCCATCCCTGATAATTCAAACACTTACCATGGTGTATTTTATTGTAGGTCAACTCGCCCCCTTACCTACTCGCCCCTTACCAACTCGCCCCCTGACTGACTCGCCCCCTGACTGACTCGCCCCCTGACTGACTCGCCCCCTGACTGACTCGCCCCCTTACTAACTCGCCCCCTGACCGACTCGCCCCCTGGCCGACTCGCCTCCTGACCGACTCGCCCCATGACCGACTCGCCCCATGACCGACTCGCCCCCTCGTTTGATTTATGGACCTTGTAAGTTGTACGATGTACTTGTACGATGTACAATGTACGTTTCGTTACAATAAATTCGTCATTTTGAGGAATAACAACGAACTCTCAACTTAAACATGACCGTATGGTGCAAGAATGCGACTTCCAAGAAATCAATGGAAACGGACAACTTTCTAATAATCTTCCTCAAGTAAAGTTATGTACAATTTATTAACATCAGGCATACAAAGAAATGATTCAAATATTATAATTAAGGAGAACTGATCTACCCTAGTAAACTGTGATGGACTAGACTGGACTCCCGCGAACAATTGACGACAATTCCGAACTAAAATACGAATGTTGGACTTTACAAAATTCGTGCTTTTTAGGTTCTGAATATGCTCATCAGGTCTAACACGACATACCAAATCTTAGAAACCAACATGTATAAAATGTGAAAATCAAATTTAACACCATCGGACCATGGAGGAAGGACATACAATGGTCCGATGGTGAATACCGAAAAACGAACATGCACTGATATGATCAGAGGGTGCCGACAGTTTTGTGGAGCTGCGCGTCGTAACCACCCAGTTCAAATCCCTCATTAGCGTAACTAGGAAGGATGGGGCGAATCACCATCTTTCACCCCGTTTGGCCGCGGACTGATCAGAGGGAGCCGACAGTTTTGTGGACTCGCTGCGCGTCGTAACCACCCAGTTCAATCCCTCATTAGCGTTGATTTTCGTAACAAAGAATGATGGAGTGATTGACAGATTCCCTATAGCTTCCTTGAAAAGCCCTATTGGGTTGGAAAGCAGTAAACAAAATTGCATCAAAATCAAATTATGCGATCAACTTGTCCCCCGCGCTCCAAAAAAACCCGAACATCAAAAGGTTTTTTCTAAAACTCAGATAAAAATAATCGAGATCTTGCAAGAGAATTAATCAAGGGAAGAGTTTACCCACATCGTCTTTTCAGTTGTTCTACGAGGGCAAATGATACAAATTATAGAATTAAAAACACATGTAACTCTACACACAAACGGGATGAGCACTCGGGACTTTAAATGAAACAATTATCCAGGGGGCGAGTCGGCCAGGGGGCGAGTCGGCCAGGGGGCGAGTTAGTAAGGGGCGAGTCGGTCAGGGGGCGAGTCGGTCAGGGGGCGAGTTGGTAAGGGGCGAGTTGGTAAGGGGCGAGTAGGTAAGGGGCGAGTAGGTCAGGGGGCGAGTAGGTCTGACACCGTGTATTTGACCTTTTAAAAACACTTTAAAAACACTTTCATTTGACTTCTACTTCGACTACTTCCATACTATTTAATAACAAAATATAGTTAAAAGGCATACCAAAGATTACTAATATCAATAAATCTAAAAAGTAAAAAGAAAAATCACCCATCATTGGTTATTTTGCAGTTTTCTCTATTGTGCCCAGTTTCGTCTCATTTTGCCAGAATACCTCTTATCTTTTCTTTGTGTGTGTCTGTCAACCAGGAAAGCTGCACAAAGGTTCAGATGGATCCATGGACAATGCAGAGAACAGTCTCAATGGGACACTCCATAAACAAGAAGTCGATGTAAGTAGATGGTGGCATTTCAGTGCTTGAAATCACCTTGGACATGACAAAATGAAGCTGCGGCTTGATTCTAGGGAGCAGACATTTCCTCCAGAGACATTTGGATTTTCAAGTAGTGGTTCGTTTTAAAAGAACAAAAAGGTTTAGGTGTTCAAGATCAAGGGTCAAGGCCTGAAACGGTGCTTTAACCAGTTCGCGCAGGAAGACGTATATATACAAGCAAAGTTTTCCCCAGATTCAAAACGGATGATGCATAAACACGTCACGAGCAAGGCCGGAAAAGTCTGTCAGCAGTGAGCAAGGCCAGAAATGCGTTGGTGTGCTTCCCGGTACAGGTTTAGGTGTTCAAGATCAAGGGTCAAGGCCTGAAACGGTGCTTTAAGCAGTTCGCGCCGGAAGACGTATATACACGCAAATTTTTCCCCCAGATTCCAAATGGATGATGCATAAACACGTCACGAGCAAGGCCGGAAATGTCTGTCAGCAGTGAGCAAGGCACGAAATGCGTCGGTGTGCTTCCCGGTACCATCGGCCTAAACCCGCCTTGGATTCGGTTCTCATTAAAAATAAATCCTCGGCTCGGTGATGTTAATATAATCCTGGCGCGACCTGGTTAAACACATAATACATACATACATACATACATGCATACATACATGCATACAGTCATGCATACATACGTTGTATACGTTGTATACGTTGTATACGTTGTATACGTTGTATACGTTGTATACGTTGTATACGTTGTATACGTTGTATACGTTGTATACGTTGTATACGTTGTATACGTTGTATACGTTGTATACGTTGTATACGTTGTATACGTTGTATACGTTGTATACGTTGTATACGTTGTATACGTTGTATACGTTGTATACGTTGTATACGTTGTATACGTTGTATACGTTGTATACGTTGTATACGTTGTATACGTTGTATACGTTGTATACGTTGTATACGTTGTATACGTTGTATACGTTGTATACGTTGTATACGTTGTATACGTTGTATACGTTGTATACGTTGTATACGTTGTATACGTTGTATACGTTGTATACGTTGTATACGTTGTATACGTTGTATACGTTGTATACGTTGTATACGTTGTATACGTTGTATACGTTGTATACGTTGACAAGACCTAAACAAAAAAGATTAGGTCTTGAAACAGTCTCGAGACATACTTCACTGTTGGGAGTTAGGTTTTAGGATTTCTCAAGAAGTATTTATTTGACTGGTACTATTTGAAATATGACTATAAAAAGGTTGCTCCTGTTTCTATATCTTTAAAAATGAAAACACCAACTCTAAGGAAATGATTTCTCCTTCCGTCCGTGGATTTCAGCCATTCATTCCTTGGCCTTTAGGTGCATGTGCCTGCTTTCCCTCATCCCCTTCCCCTGCTCTTCCTTATTATCTTCTCTCTGTTCACTTATCATAAATGCATCTCATGTTCTGTATGACCCTTAACTTCCCATGCTGTTTTAACCAACCATTTGACCAAAAAAACTAGGCATGCTTTAAAATGTGCGATATGAACCTCTTGCCTAATGGGATCAAAACGGTCTTTTAACTATCGCAGTGTTTGAAAAACTGTCTAAAGCCATGTCCAAATCGATTTCTTTGCCCCTCTCCACCCAGTTATATACATGGTTGGAAAGTCTGCAATGTCAGCTTTCATTTGGTATTATAATAGAGCTCCATAGCTCTTAATATGTTTGCATATATTGATTTCTTTCTTGGAGTTCAAAAGCTCTCGTTCTTGATAAACAGGGATAATAATTGTAAAGTGCTTTGAATCACTAGGCAAAAGGTGCTGTATAAGTCAAATATTATTAATATTTATTAAGAAACGAGATTAACAGTGACAAACGAATGTGTTTGTTACAGTTTGTAACTTGACCTGAAACGGAAGGACTTGTGATGAAATTGTGATGAACTAGTGATGAACTTGTGATGAACTTTTAGGACTTTAATGCCACACTGTTGACATACTACACGTCCAGTGAAAAGCTGTAGCCTACTCATTGACATGTTACTTTCTTCTGGTTAACATTTCTGACATTGTGCGTCACCTAATGCGTCACCCTGTGTGTCACCATGTGTGTGCCCTGTATTTGCAGAAGCACCGGGACCACTGCTCAACCTGTGGTTTGGCCACGGACGAGCTCCTCATGTGCGACACCTGTCCCCTGGTGTATCACCTGGGCTGCCTCGATCCCCCTCTGACTGCCGTACCCCCCGGCATGTGGAGCTGCCCGCAGTGCAAGGTACACAGATTTGTGTGTATTCGGGTCACTGGCAGAGGTTGGGCTGGAATGGTGCACTGTGTGAAAATGGGGTGTTGTGTGAATATGACGTGGTGCGATGAGGCTAAAAATAATGTTCAATTTTGCAGTGGTGTTGTCATATACTGAAACGCAAAAGAAACTTACCACTTTACAAAAATGTAATGAAATTGTAACTGTTCAAAAAAAAAAAAAAAAAATTGCTAATTGAAACAATGGCGGTTTATTTATGACATGTCAAGTTTTTGACCAAGATACACCATCTCATCAGTTTTTTCTACAGTAAAAAACAGAAGGTGCAATGTCAGTCCCCTTTCCATAGCGTGTGTGGCCACCATTGATTTGGATACCATTGATTTGGCAGTGCATCGTCGGCGCATACTGCCTACCAGTCTTTGGATGGATTGCTGCTGGATTCTGCCCCACTCAGTTCTTAATGTCTGAAGCAGCTCTGCCCGTGTCCTGGCCCTGCCAACTATGCGTCTCCCAAGCTCATCCCATAGGTGGTCTATGGGATGCAGGTCAGGGGAGAGCAAAGGCCACTGCATGGTGTTGATGTTCTCGCCTTGGAGAAATGCAGTGGTTAAGCGAGCAGCATGGGGACCAGCATTGTCATGCTGAAAGGTTCTTAGTTCTGGGTGGTGTAGCAAGAATGGCAGCAGATGAGGTCGCAGGATGTTATCCACATACTGCTGGGCGTTAAGATTCCCATCCACAACCATCAGTGGCGTCCTGTACCGGCCTGATATAGCGGCCCACACCATCATACTTGGTGTGCTGGCACCATCTCTGTCGGTTGCGGCGATGGACAGCCGGCCGTCAACACGGCGCCTCTGTATGGTCTTCTGGCAATCAGACCATAGTCCTGCGGTCGTCTTCGTTGGAGATTCGTGGGTTTGCACGCCCCGGAGTTTCTGCTGCAGTGCGGGATGCTAGACGGAATCGATCTCGCAGGTGACTTGGGACCGTCTGCCTGTCCTGCCTTGCAGTGGTGACTCTTGGCTTCCCTGATTGAGGTCTGTCATCTGCAGAGTTGTGGAGGGTTTCTCTGTCCACCAAGGCCGATATTGTTTGGTGTGAACAGCCCAGACGACGTGCCACCTCACGGTAGCTCAGTCCTCTTTGCAGCATGCCCAGGGCACTCTGCCGTTGATCCCCCGACAATCGTGGCATGTTGCTTTAAATGCCCATTTTGCAGTTGCCTTTTTAAAGCCAACATCAAGACATCACGTGCAGCTCATTAAAATCATCCCATACCCCCTTGGCTAATCACTGACAGTCAAAACAACTGTTCAACAGCTCTGCCATGAAGTGACCATTTAAGGTTCAAGTGACCTTCAGACACTGTTTGGTATGACAGTGAGGACACTAATTGTCCACAAATAAGTTCACACATTACTACACGCAGTGTTATTGTTGCTATTTAAAAGGTTTAAAAGGTGGTAAGTTTCTTTTGCGTTTCAGTATACAAGTAGTTACTTATAATACTAACAGCTGTTTTCCAAACCATTTTTTCAATGACTTGCATAAGTCTTTTCTTAACCCTAACCCTGCTGAATCCAACAGGATCCAACCAGTCAAAATTTCCATTGGAACCTGTTGGATTTAGCAGGCAAGTTATTTGATATATTCCAGAATGCATTCAGAATCACATTCTGTTAGGTTACTTGTAAATAACGCGAAATTAGACACTGTTAGATAAACAAATTAAAAAAATTAAAAAACACCACTGTTGGATCCTGTTGAATTTAGCCATTAGCAGGCAAGTCATTTGATATCTTCAGGTACCCAACAACTTGGTGAGTTGCAAGTCATTTATGTTCAGGTACCCAACAACTTGGTGAGTTGGACTGTGTTGGATTGAGCAGTAAAGTCATGCGAGTCACAGTTGGACTCTGTTTGAGCAAGTTCGGGCGCGAACTATATTAAACCATAGTTTGACTAACGTCACTCGAACGCAGAATTGTTGGACTGTCTAGTCGACTACTTGGAACCAGACCTCGGGGCACGGTTGCCGCTGGTTGGCAATAGCTTCTTTCAATAAGAAAACATGGAGAGAACCAGTGACGTGGAAAAGTGATGGCAGTAACGTTAAGTGACAATTTGGCAAGCCTAATGTTATTTTGTTCTTGTTTTTGGACCAACATGACTAACGTCATGACTTATCCTACTTATATACGATACGAGGGAGAATAGTGCCAAAACCCATCTCATTTTTGTCGCAAATGTAAACAAAGCGGTTGCTGTCTTTTCAACAATAGTTCCACTAGAGCCGTTCAGACGAACTGCATTTTAGCATGTGCATTGGTAAAGCAGAGACTGACTAATGGTTGACTATAGTTTGCGCCCGAAGTTGCTCTTGACTTTATCAAGCAAGTCCTTGGAAACCATTAGGGGGTTAGGGCTAATTAACCCTAAACGGACCAAGGGTTCCTACAGTGTATTTGTTTGTGCACGAATTTGGCAAACTTGTGGGGGATACAAGGATGTTAAAGTTGGCAAAGGGTATCTAAAGAGTGTTGTGTTTTGCTGATTGTGTCCTAGTTAAAAGGTCCGCAGTCTGATTGGCACGGTACGCTGGCCATCGTCCATTCTTACGTCCAGCACCGGACTGTGAAGGAAGAGGAGAAGCGTCGACTGCAGAGGAGAGCATCCGAGCTGCAGTACGAGAGGATACAGCTGGAGGATAAGGCTAGACAACTCAACGATGCAATAGCTGTAAGTCACAACACATAACATGCAACAACTGATCAATCACAAGGTGTCCAAAGTTGCCGGAGGTCAATCCCAAGTTGTCTTAAGTTGTCACATGCTCGTCACAAGAGACCTTCTTCAAAATGCAATGAGACATGACCTACATGTACCCAGATTACGGATTGACGTTTTGAAGGAATTTAAGCCATCCATCTATTTTTAAGATTCTTAACCCTCCTATATACAGTGCAGTTGCCATAGAATTGTCAGACCTCTTAAAACCTTTCAAGTTTGCTGGACTGAAGGGTTTTGAAAGGTGAGAAAACTGACTGACAAAAGGGACCTATGAAAGATTCTGAAAGGTGAAACAACTCTCTGAACAAACTGGTGTGAAAAAAACCACAAAAAACCCTCAAAGGCAATGATTGTAAGTAAGCCTTTACCCCCAAAAGTCAAAATGTTTTGAAATGTTTATCTGTTTTCTGTGAGGGATACTCTATATAATGTGCTAGGGAGTAACTCTACCTTTCAAAACGTTCAACGATGTATGCATAGCAACTGTACTGATATTTGGTTGAGCAATAGCTCCACCTTTCATTTCCTTTCGCAAGGTTTTGGTTTTGGAGGGCCTGGCCATTTTCGGATAGACTTCCCATACCTTTATCATAGGGGTATACCATAGCCCAAGTTTTGTACCTTCAATATCTTCCTTTCAAAAGGTATTAAAAGGTGTGGGAGTGCAGTATATAGCAACAAATTCTGGAGTGTTTTAAAAGGTTTATACTTATTTATAGCCATTTTGCCCAGTAAGCAGATTTTGAAAGGTTTTGAAAGGTCAAACCATAGGATGGTTAATCTGCTGTAACTTTGCGTGAGCCACTCGTTCACTAAAGTCACTAAAAACTAACCAGTGTAGCGGTTCTTGTTGTATTTTTCAATGCACTTATGTACCCTAACCCGGTTTTCCCTTTAACCTTGTTCTATGGTTAAAATAATAAGGAAATTTGTTGAAGAAAAAGGCAAACGTTAACGATAGTCGGATTCGAACCACAGACTTTTCGATACATACCGGTAGCTCTCCTCTCTACCAACTATGCTATTGGCAAGTTGGTTGGGGAAGTCGTTCTTTATAATTCTTTAGAGTTCTTTAATGTATATGAGTTGCCATTGCAATTTTCTCATGAATATACATCCATGCACCACCCAGCTTCTAAAAAAATATATCCCGAACCGCTGCACCGGTTAGTATTAAGTGTCTTTCCTTGTTCACTGCACAGACCATTTAGGCCACCATGTTTGTTTGTATTATTTGCCTAGTTTTGATTTTCAGGATGACGTACCTTTGACAATGCATTTTGACGGTCATAAACAGTCGTAACCAATTACTTTTTAAGTATTTTTTTTTGTCGGTGAATTTCTTTGAGAATTCCCAACCGGCTAGAATTATGCACATTGGTGCAATACCCAAATCTTCAAAGAAGCAGTTTTTGGTTACGAATGCGCAAAACGCACCCCTGATAAAGGTCCAATGTCCATGTCTTTGACTCAGTACCAAAGGCCCAGATAGACCCTGTTGATTTCTGTGAGGTTCAGGGCAGAAAGGCATCAGACTGGTAAAAATTGTTGGAGTTTGGGGGAATGCACAGGCATTTATTCGTGGGTGACCCACGGCTGGTCAGGGCACAGTTTCTGGTCACCTATAAGTGTATGTGCACCCTGTGTGTCCCCACGCAAGCACATACCACTGGCCAGTCAGATGAACAATGCATTGACCAATTTGTACTAAGTCGAATCAAACTTCAACTGTTGGAGTTTGGCAGGTTTAGTACTGTTAGATTCAGTACAGTGTACGAATAATTACTGAACCTTTGTAAGCTGTTGAAGTTTGTTAGGTTTGGTATGCTTTCTAGTGTGAGAGCCTAGGGGGTTTATAGGCTGTGACGAATGGTTGTTACACATGCAGTCAGGTTACCAGGAAAGTGCATACTGTGCTGCATGTGCTGCTTTCTTATTTGTTTCAATTCTTTCTTTCTTGATAACTAATTCAGAAGATAATGGCGAATACTGTTCAAAATGCTGACTCACCACCGCCTCTCTTCGGAGCCAACTCTGGTGTACAGACAAACTCCACCATGCAAAGCTTCAAACTCTAGTACTAAATTACAAGTTTTGTGCAAATATTTTACTTTTCTCTATCTTTGCAGAAGCAAATGCAAGCCAGAGACTGCCTAACGGACTCCTTCTGCAAGACAGAAAAGGATATCGTACAACTCCAAGGCTTCATCTCACGCTTCCAGGTTTAACAGTAACCCTCCCCCCCCCCAGAACTGCAGTGGACAGTTCCAACACTGTGCGGTTGCCTACCCATAGAATCTACCATTGAACTTAATAAGGTCAAACACAAAATATACCTTTTGTTTGGATCACCCGACCAACCCTATTTTTGAAAGCGATAAAATGCGACCCCACAAAAATTATATTGGTTATTTGAAAAGAAATATTACCATATTTACTTTCGTTCATAATTGTTCAAAATGTATACGCATTTATCAGCCAGTGATTGTGTTTTATACAACACCTGAATAAATCCCTGCCATCCGATTGGTGGGTCGTTGATCACGTGCGTTGAATTATTCAACCATCACACGACTCGAACCCGCACCGCTCAAAACGTTCTATCACATGTTTTTTTACATGGTTCTATCAAACGGTGCGCGCGCGGTGTTTATAAGTTACAAATCAGATGACGAGAATTTATTCAGGCGTTGTATAAAACAAATAATGAATGTTTCACATTCGTGCGATGGAAAGAATAATTTTATTCGGTGACGGATGGCGTGTTCTATTTCATTCAGTTTCTCCTCGTGGCATAGAACATTCCATCTGTCACCTCATGAAATTATTCTTACCATCACACTCGTAAACATTCATTAATTGTATACTAACGTGAGTTTGTATACAATGTACATGTACTTTACGTGTTGTTAGTTTTGGTTGCAAGTTGTCCTAATCGTGGTATGCAGTGCGCACCTAGGCTGCAGATGTGGGCGCCCTCTAACGTACGCCGTAGACTACGCATGACCTTCAAATTTCGAGCAGAATGGTGTCGCATTTGCATGTGTGTGTGACACGTTGCGTGCATAATTACGGGACGTAACAGAAACTTTACCAATGAGTCACCGATTATGCATGTTACATTATGTGATTATTTACCCAACGTCACACGTGCATGCAAATGTGACACAATTCTGCTCGGAATTTTCCAAGCGATTATGCGAGTTAGCCACGACAACCTATTCGAATGGCATGACGTGGTCTATGGCGTACGTGGGGGCCGGATCAGTAGCAAACGCGCGCTGCGTACCGCGATTAGGACGTCTTGCAACCAAAACTAGCGTGTTGTGCACGTATTTGTCCGATGCTGTACTCAAGTTAAGACTGATGTCTACTCAGGCAACAGTTATGACTGCGATCGGAATACTTGGCTATGTCTGGGATTAGCACACAAGTCAATGGAAAGTGGCTACAGACGCTTCCATAGCCAAGTGATATTTATAGACGTAGCCAAGTATTACTTCGGAAGCGGCAGATTTGCCTGTATGTCAACAATGGAGAATTTGTTGATTGCTAGATAGCGCGCGTGGACTGTGCTACCGTGTAGCATACATGTACAACTCTCCTACGTCTATAAATTATAGCTCTGTTTTATATTATTAAAGTGGGGTCAGGTAATTAGACTACAAGAACATGGTTGGATTTTTTTTATTTGTCTAGCATCTACGAACCCAAATCGTGAAACCAGTCAGTGTAACAATATTTGCTATAACATACTAACCCCCTCACCCCCCCCCCCCCCCCCCCCCAAATCCATCAATTTCTAAACATGACAGCAAATGTTGTACATTCTCTTTAATACGAACTAATTACCTTAAAACATCTCAAAACTCATCCCAAAACACTGTGATTAGGGATCAATTAAATATGTATGGTTTCTCACCCCCCAAAAAAGTGACGGTTTGTTACCCAAACCAAAGATATTTTTTGTTCGACTAAGGTACACTATGCGTCTAGTTCGATGACACCTTAATGCCTCGTCTGTTACTTCCCCAGTACTGCAATGAAATGTTTTTTACCCCGTTAGTGAAATCTACCATTTATAATTGAAGATATATTTACATAAATGTGTTAATTAGCGCAACGTTAAGATATACAGCCCCCTTCCCCTCTTACACAAACTCTTTTTACTACCAATAATGTATAAATGTTGGTCTGGACAGGATTAACCATGTCAGTCACTCGTTCTGCAATGGATTATTCCATGAACACTTGAAATATACCATTTCATATTGCAGGGTGAATGTGCAATGTCATTGCCAAGAGGGGCTTAATATAATATATATTTCTGCATGTAAGATTTTTTATTAGGTATTATTCTTAGGTACTATTATTTTTAAAGTAGAACAATATGAGCGTGTACACATATTGTCAAAAAAAAATGCATTTTGCTATACTTTACTTTTGAAAAGTCTAAAATATACCTTCCGTATAAAACAGCTTTTTCATACAAAATTGGAGCATCAAAATTATTTGAAATGGTTTCCATTTTGTTTTCCACATTTTGTACTTATAGGAGCCTAAAATATAGGAGCTCCAATCAAATATGTATTTATAAAAGATGAACAAAGAAATGTGTGACTATGTTCAGTATATGACATTGAATACAATGACATCAATTAAATGTTAATTCTTTAGTTTAGTGTGATACATGTACTTTCCCTTTTGAGGTTGCAATTTAGACATTAGGGGTTTTCCAAACCGTGGCTTCGTTTTCAACTTTGACTTAGTCTGTGACGTCCAAATCACTGAGAAGCAAATAGAATGGAAGTTCATATAAATGGAAATGTTTGAACTTGTTTGGTTTATATCAACCGATTGAATGATTCTGTAGCACAACGGGCGCCAGATTGTGCTGGAGATCTTGCAAATGGGAGCCTTAAATCGTCTTAATCCTAAGACACGGAAGAAGCCAGGGATTTGATATGGGCCAAAGTCGCCTTTTCTTCCACTTAAACAAAACATAGGGGCTTAAAAAATGTTGTGTGGTCTTTTCGGGTGTGAATCTGAAATCTATTAACAATTTGTTCTCCTATACTAGTAGTCGCAAAATATAACAAAATACAATGTTTCCAACCATAAATGCCACAAATTTTGATGATATATATTTTGTGAAAGGTTTACTAGAAATTCTTTCCTATGCAATTATCATTTTCTAACCAATTTCTAACCAATTATTAATTTCCAGCAATATCGTGTTCTTGCCGTGAAAAAAACCAAAACATATATAAAATGAAAATTTTACCCAAGTACATTATTCTGCCCCAAAATCAGAATTCCCGACTTCTGACTCATTTTGCTTTATCGCTTCACTTTAAAACATTTGTTTTGTGGTACTCGCAGCTATTCATATTTAAACCAGCGAGCTGTGGTATGACGTGGTATGGTATGACGTCTGCCCTAGAAAGCAGGAGATCGTGAGTCCTTCCCGAGTCGGTGATTGTAATTTTCGAAAGAATACCTCTGGACAATGCTGAGAAAACGGTGTCCAATACATTGTACACGTCGGCTAGGGCACACAAATCCATTATTGAAGCTTATTCTTGTTTATATTGAAAACCTTTTAATGAACCCTAACAGTCTTCAATCCTCAAAATTTAAGATGATTTTACACACCCGCAAGGGAGTTCGGATTAATGGTGATATTTGCAACAATTTATCATTTACAATGCACTTGGCACAAAACAAAACCACAATATTGTCAACAATATATTTGCCCCTTTAAGAGCCACAATGAAAAGGTTATTGAAACTTTAAAGGATATGTTCAAAGTAATATTATTGAGTCTGTCCAAACCTCTTCAAAGTCGCCAGAAAATTGGAAAGATTCTTTGAAAGACAACCCGCATATACGATTGTGCTAGCCCTTTTTGACTGGTGTGTTAGGGCCAGAGACAAACCTAGGGTCACACAATTATTTTGCAGGGCCGTCGAGCAATGACGGTTTTATACGGGCATTCATGAATAATTCAGTAATTTCAATGGGAAAATTACGTTTTTTTCATGAAAAATATCAATGACATTATTAGCACAGGTGTCGTTACATTTGTGTAGGGATGTCGGAACATAGGGATTTCGGAACATAGGAGTTTCGGAACATAGGCGTGTCGGAACATAGGCGTGTCGGAACACGGGGGTTGTCAGAACACAGGGGTATCGAAACATAGGCCGAGTACATGTAGTAGGAACATTCCCCAACATAACCCTCCCACTTATTGGGGTTCTCGTTCCACAGCTCGAGTCATTTACACGAATCGGTGTATTGTACTGAACATGCACATTTGTTAGTAAGGTGCCTTTTAATAATAAGCTAACAGAGCATTGACGTTCTTATGACAATAATCTTAAGGTCGTTTCGTTTATTGAGTTTCGTTTCTTTTTGTGTATATGTATTTTGCAAATAATACTTGTATGTAGCATACAACGAGATTGAGATGTGGGCGTGGTAAACAGAAATATTTAATTTATTGTACAGTGTGTTCTTCGGGTTTTGGGTGTAGTTCCTATGCACCCATCTTGTGAGGAACTTGAAAGGAAAAGAAAATGATACTTTTGAACATTTGTACAAAGGATATGTAAATGCAGCACTAACGTTTTGATGTTTATTTTATAAAGTTGAATTTTACAAGCCCCATATGTTAATTTTATATGTTGGCAGATCATTTGTACACTAGGAAATAATCTGTAACTACTGCAGCATCCAACGGTTACAGTGGTCTTTGGCGTCCTCTATCAGACAGTCGGGGCGCTCATTGATGATGGTGACATTGAAAGTGAGATTAATGGCTGTGTGTGTGTGTGGTGGCATTGATAAATGTTACGTTTTTTGTCAATTCGTTGACAGAGTGCACATGTACTGATATATTTCCCCCGGCTTTACCGATTTCTAGTACTTTATAATTATTTAACACCTGTAAATAAACCATAGAATGATTAAATATGGAATTTGACTCAATTGACTGCTTGTCCCGTTTCGATTTGAAGGTTTAAATGTATTTGGTACTAACACAGCGGTTGTAGCCAATCATTGCCCTCGTCGGTTTTCAGCTGTTTTAAACGTCTGGTGTATAGCAGAGACGGACTGACATGGGTTCATAGACCAGTGTGCAGCTAGTATGTAATCTATCGATTTTCAATCATAAAACTTCATTAAGTAAAGGGGCTGTTATGTGACATAATTGTGCACTTTGTGACTAAAGCATGAAACTTGGCACGTTCGTTCTTATATGCATTTCATATTTGACCTCTACATACTCTATTACAATTGTTCTTTAAAACATCACTTTCCTGTGACTAAAGCCTATGTCATAGGTCTTCAGGCCATGAAAAAAAAGGTCAGATATGACCTTTGTATACGGGATTCATCATTACTTATCTGTATGTATAGGATTTACCTCAAATTGTTCAGAACCCAACTCTGAATGTTAGGTGTTCATGCTATGGACAAAATTTGTATATGTAGGACATTTCCAATATGACCTCTGTTAACCTATGAAGTTAATACACTTTGTATGCCCTATATATAGATATTTGGATAATTCCATAAATGCGGGTGCATTTTAATTGGTCCCTCCCAGGTCCTTGCCAGGTCCCTGCCACGTCCCTGTCAGGTCTCTCCCAGGTCCCTGCCATATCTCTCGGATTCTCCCAGGTGGCTGTCAGGTCCCTCCTAGGACCCTCCCAGGTCCCTACCAGGTCTCTCCCAGGTCGCTGCCAGATTGCTCCCAGGTGGCTGCCAGATCGCTCCCAGGTAGCTGCCAGGTCGCTCCCAGGTCGCTCCCATATTTTTGCCAGTTCCTTCCCAGGTCGCTGCCATATCACTCCCAGTTCCTTCCCAGGTTGCTGCCATATCGCTCCCAGGTTCCTTCCCAGGTTGCTGCCATATCGCTCCCAGGTTCCTGCCAGGTCTCTCTCAGGCCGCTCCTAGGTCACTGCAAGATCCATCCCAGGTCGCTGCCAGATCGCTCAGGTCCCTGCCAGGTTCCTTCCAAGTCTCTAAAAGGTTGCTGCCAGATCACTCCTAGGTCGCTGCCAGGTCTTTCTAAGGTCGCTGCCGTATCGCTCTCAGGTCCCTGCCAGGTCCCTGCCAGGTCCCTGCCAGGTTGCTGCCAGGTAGCCCCCAGGTTCCTGCCAGGTCTCTGCCAGGTCTCTCCAGGTCGTTTACGCCAGGTCGCTGCCAGGTTCTTTGCAGGGCGCTGCCATATCGCTCCCAGGTCCCTGCCAGGTCTTTCTCAGGTCGCTGCCAGATCACTGCCAAAATCATCCCATGTCGCTATGAGGTCGCTGCCAGATCGCTCCCTGGTCGCTGCCAGGTTCCTTCCAGGTCTCTGCCAGGTATCTTTCAGGTCGCTGCCAGATTGATTCTACGTCGCTGCCAGGCCCCTGCCACGTCACTACAAGATCGCTCCTAGTTCCCTCTCAGGTCCCCCCAGGTCCCTATCATGTCCCTGTCAGGACCCTCTCAGGTCGCTACCAGATCGCTCCTAGGTCCTTGCGAGGTCTCTCCCATGTCGCTGCCAGATCTCTCCCATGTCGCTGCCAGATCGCTCCCATGTCTCTGCCAGGTCCCCGAAAGGTCCCTCCCAGGTCCCTCCCTGGAATGTCCCTGCCAGGTGCCTCCCAGGTCGCTCCAAGGTAGCTGGCACGTTTCTACCAGGTTCCTCCCAGGATCCTCCCAGGATCCTCCCAGGTCCCTCCCAGGTCCCTCCCAGGCTGCAATCAGATCGCTCTATGGTCCCTGTCAGGTCTTTCCCAGGTCGCTGCCATATCGCTCCCAAGTCCCTGCCAGGTCGCTGCCAGATCGCTCCCAGGTCGCCGCGACGTCCCTCTCAGGTCGCTTCCAGGCCGCTCCAAGGTCCCTCACATGTCTCTAACAGGTTGCCGCAAGGTTCCCTGAAAGGTCTCCCAGGTCTCTTTTAGGTCGCTGCCGGATCGCTGCCAGATCGCTGCCAGGTCCCTGCTACGTCCTTGCCAGGTTCCTTCCAGGTCTCTGCCAAGTCGCTGCCAGATCGCTCCAAGGTGGCTGCCAAGTACCTTAAAGGTCCCTCCCAGGTCCCTCCTAGGTCACTGCAAGATCCATCCCAGGTCGCTGCCAGGTTCCTGCCAGGTCTCTCCAGGTCCCTCACAGGTCCCTCTCATGTCCTTGGCAGGACCCTCTCAAGTCGCTGCCAGATCTCTCATAGGTCCCTGCGAGGCCTCTCCCATGTCGCTGCCAGATCGCTCCAATTAAGGTCCCTACCAGGTCCCTCCCAGGTCGCTCCAAGGTAGCTGGCAGGTTGCTCCCAGGTCACTGCCAGGTCCATCCCAGGTTGCTCCCATGTCATTGCAGGTTCCTCCCAGGTCTATCCAAGGTCGCTGCAAGATCGCTCCCAGTATATAATTATACTATTGTTGCTTAATTATACTATTTGGACCTAATTTGCATACAAATGCAAGGCTAACCCCTTATCAATTAATTTAAAGGACATTGGATACATTTTTGCATAATTATCATATTGTTGCATCATTATACTATTTTGACCTAATTTGCATACAAAGGCAAGGCTAACCCTTATTAATTCAAAATCATATTGTTGAATAATTTTCATATTTTGATATACAAATGCAAGGGTAACCCCTTTCAATTAATTTAAGGGACATTGGAGACGATTTTGCATAATTATCATATTTTTGCATAATTATCATATTTTCGCATAATTATCATATTTTGACCTAATTTGAATACAAATGCAAGGCTAACCCCTTATCAATCAATTTAAGAGATATTGGAGACATTTTTGCCTAATTATAAAATGTTGACATAATTTGCATACAAATGCAAGGCTAAACTTTATTATTCAAAATGATATTGTTGAATAATTATAATATTTTGGTCTAATTTGCATACAAATGCAAGGCTAACCCTTATCAATTAATTTAAGGGGCATTTGAATACAATTTTGTCTAATTATCATATTTTTACCTAATTTGCATTTCGAATGCAAGGATAAACCTTATTAATTTAAAAGACATTGGAGACATTTTTTCATAATTATTATATTGTTGCATAATTATACTATTTTGACCTAATTTGCATACAAAGCTAACCCTTATTAATTCAAAATAATATTGTTGAATAATTATCATATGTTGACCTAATTTGCATACAAATGCAAGGCTAACCCCCTATCAATTAATTTAAGAGACATTGGAGACATTTTTGCATAATTATCATATTTGTGCATAATTATAGTATTTTAAACTAATTTGCATACAAATCCAAGGCTGACCACTTAATAATTATTTTAATGGACATTATAGACATTTTTGCCTAATTATCCTATTTTTGCATAATTACGATTTGACCTAATTTGCATACAAATGCAAGGCTAACCCCTTATCAATGTATTTAAAAGACATTGGATACATTTTGGCATAATTATCATATTGTTGCATCATTATACTATTTTGACCTAATTTGCATACAAAGGCAAGGCTAACCCCTTATCAATCTATTTAAGGTATGTTGGAGACATTTTTGCATAATTATCATGATTTGACATAATTTGCATACAAATGCAAGGCTACCCCTTATTAATTAATTTAATGTACATTAGAGACATTTTTGAATAATTATATTATTAAATAATTATTATGATTTGACCTAATTTGCATACAAATGCAAGGCTAACCCCTTTCAATTAATTAAACTGACATTGGAGACGTTTTTGCATCATTATCATATTTTTGAATAATTATGATATTTTGGCATATATTATATAATAAAATGTCTCCAATGTTAATATGATAATTATGCAAGAATAGGATTATTATGCAAAAATATGATAATTATGCAAAAACGCCTTCAATATCCCTAAATTAATTGAAAGGGGTTACCCTTGCATTTGCATGCAAATTAGGTCAAAATATAATAATTATTCAACAATATAATTTTGAATTAATAAGGGTTATAGCCTTGCCTTTGTATGCAAATTAGGTCAAAATAGTATAATTTTGCAAAAATATGATAATTATGAAAAAAATGTCTCCAATTTCCTTTAAATTAATTGATAAGGGGTTAGCCTTGCATTTGTATGCAAATTAGGTCAAATCATGATAATTATGCAAAAATTGGATAATTATGCAAAAATGTCTCTAATGTCCATTAAATTAAATAATAAGGGATAGCCTTGCATTTGTATGCAAATTAGGTCAAAATATGATAATTATTGAAGAATAGGATTATTATGCAAAAATATGATAATTATGCAAAAACGCCTCCAATCTCCCTTAAATTAACTGAAAGGGGTTACCCTTGCATTTGCATGCAAATTAGGTCAAAATATAATAATTATTCAACAATATAATTTTGAATTAATAAGGGTTATCCTTGCCTTTGTATGCAATTAGGTCAAAATAGTATAATTATTCAAAATTATGATAATTATGCAAAAATGTCCCTTAATGTACATTAAATTAATTAATAAGGGGTAGTCTTGCATTTGTATGCAAATTAGGTCAAATCATGATAATTATGCAAAAATTGGATAATTATGCAAAAATGTCTCCAACATACCTTAAATTGATCGATAAGGGGATAGCCTTGCATTTGTATGCAAATTAGGTCAAATCGTAATTATGCAAAAATAGGATAATTATGCAAAAATGTCTATGTCCATAAAATTAATTATTAAGTGGTCACCCTTGGATTTGTATGCAAATTAGTTCAAAATATGATAATTATGCAAAAATATGATAATTATGCAAACATATGATAATTATGCAAAAATGTCTCCAATGTCTCTTAAATTAATTAATAAGGGGTTAGCCTTGCATTTGTATGCAAATTAGGTCAAAATATGATAATTATTCAACAATATTATTTTGAATTAATAAGGGTTAGCCTTGCCTTTGTATGCAAATAAGGTCAAAATAGTATAGTTATGCAACAATATGATAATTATGCAAATATGTCTCCAATGTCTTTTAAATTAATAACAAGGTTTATCTTTGCCTTTGTATGCAAGGTAAAAATATGATAATTAGGTCAAAATATGATAATTATGCAATAGGATTATTATGCAAAAATATTATAATTATGCAAAAACGCCTCCAATAGCCCTTAAATTAATTGAAAGGAGTTACCCTTGCATTTGCAAGCAAATTAGGTCAAAATATAATAATTATTCAACAATATAATTTTGAATTAATAAGGGTTATAGCCTTGTCTTTGTATGCAATTAGGTCAAAATAGTATAACTATGCAAAAATATAATAATTATGCAAAAATGTCTCTAATGTCCATTAAATTAATTAATAAGGGGTCAGCCATGCATTTGTATGCAAATTATGCAAAAATATGATAATTATGCAAAAATATGATAATTATGCAAAAATATGATAATTATGCAAAAATATGATAATTATGCAAAAACGTCTCCAATGTCCCTACAATTAATTGAAAGGGTTTACCCTTGCATTTGTATGCAAATTAGGTCAAAATATGATAATTATGAAAAAATATGATAATTATGCAAAAATGTCTCCAATGTCCCTCAAATTAATTAATAAGGGTTAGCCTTGCCTTTGTATTCGAATTATGTCAACATTTTATAATTATGCAAAAATGTCTCTAATATCCCTTAAATTGATTGATAAGGGGTTAGCCTTGCAATTGTATGCAAATTAGGTCAAAATATGATAATTATGCAACAATATGATAAATATGCAAATATGTCTCCAATGTCTTTTAAAATAATAATAAGGTTTATCCTTGCCTTTGTATGCAAATTAGGTAAAAATATGATAATTATGCAAAAACGCCTCCAATATCCCTTAAATTAATTAATAAGGGGTCAGCCTTGCATTTGTATGCAAATTAGGTCAAAATATGATAAATATGCAAAAATATGATAATTATGCCAAAACGCCTCCAATATCCCTTAAATTAATTGAAAGGGATTACCCTTGCATTTGAATGCAAATTATGTCAAAATAGTATAATTATGCAAAAATATGATAATTATGCAAAGACGTCTCCAATATCCCCTAAATTAATTTAAAGGGGTTAATCAATATAAGGGGTTAGCCTTTCAATTGTATGCAAATTAGGTCAAAATATGATAATTTTCCAAAAATAGGATAATTATGCAGAAATGTCTCTAATATATGTCCATTAAATTTATTAATAAGAGGTAGCCTTGCATTTCTATGCAAATTATGTCAAAATTTTATAATTAGGCAAAAATCGTCTTCAATATCCCTTAAATGAATTGATTGATAAGGGGTTAGCCTTGAATTTGTATGCAAATTAGGTCAAATCATGATAATTATGCAAATATATGATAATTATGCAAAAGTGTATCCAATGTCCCCTAAATTAATTAATAAGGGTTAGTATTGCATTTGTATGCAAATTAGGTCAAAATACGATAATTTTGAAAAAATAGGATAATTATGCAAAAATGTCTCTAATGTCCATTAAATTAATTGAAAGGGGTTACCCTTGCATTTGTATGCAAAAAAAGGACAATTATGCAAAAATTTCTCTAATGTACATTAAATTAATTAATAAGGGGTAGTCTTGCATTTGTATGCAAATTACGTCAAATCATGATAATTATGCAAAAATGTCTCCAACATACCTTCAATTGATTGATAAGGGATAGCCTTGCATTTGTATGCAAATTAGGTCAAATCGTAATTATGCAAAAATAGGATAATTATGCAAAAATGTCTCCAATGTCTCTTAAATTAATTGATAAGGGATTACCCTTGCATTTGTATGCAAAAAAAGAACAATTATGCAAAAATGTCTCTAATGTACATTAAATTAATTAATAAGGGGTAGCGTTGCATTTGTATGCAAATTAGGTCAAAATATAATTATTCAACAATATTATTTTGAATTAAGGGTTAGCCTTGCCTTTGTATGCAAATAAGGTCAAAATAGTGGTTATGCAACAATATGATAATTATGCAAATATGTCTCCAATGTCTTTTAAATTAATAATAAGGTTTATCCTTGCCTTTGTATGCAAATTAGGTAAAAATATGATAATTAGGTCAAAATATGATAATTATGAAAAAATATGATAATTATGCAAAAATATAATAATTATGCAAAAACGCCACCAATATCCCTTAAATTAATAAGGGGTCAGCCTTGCATTTGTATTAATAAGAGGTCAGCCTTGCAATTGTATGCAAGATAGGTCAAAATATGAGAATTATGCAAAAAAATGCTAATTATGCAAAAATAAGATAATTATGCAAAACCGTCTCCAATGTCCCTTAAATTAATTGAAAGGGGTTACCCTTGCATTTGTATGCAAATTAGGTCAAAATATGATAATTATTCAACAATATGATTTTGAATTAATAAGGGTTAGCCTTGCCTTTGTATGCAAATTAGGTCAAAATATGATAATTTTGCAAAAATAGGATAATTATGCAAACATGTCTCAAATGTCCATTAAATTAATTAAAAAGGGGTCAACCTTGCATTTGTATGCAAATTAGCAAATTAGGTTGCTGCCAGGTTCCTCCCAGGTCCCTCCCAGGCTGCCACCAGATCGCTCCCAGGTCCCTGTCAGGTCATTCCCAGATCGCTGCCATGGGAAAGACCCCCACCAGGTCACTCACAGGTCGCTGCCAGACTGCTCCTAGGTCGCTGCCAGGTCCCTGCCAGATCGGTGCCAGGTCCCTGCCAGGTCCCTCCCATGTCCCTGCAAGGCCCCTCCCTGCCAGGACCCTCTCAGGTCTCTCCCAGGTCGCCGCGACGTTCTTGACAGGTCTCTGCTAGATCGCTTCAAGGTCCCTGCCAGGCCCCTGCCAGGACCCTCCAATGTCCCTGCCAGGTCCCTCCCATGTCCCTGCCAGGACCCTCTCAGGTCTCTCCCAGGTCGCCGCAAGGTCCCTGCCAGGTCCCTGCCAGGTCCCACCCAGGTCTCTTTCAGGTGGCTGCCAGATTGCTACCAGATCGCTGCCAGGTCGCTAATAGGTCGCTCCCATATTTCTTCCAGTTCCTTCCCAGGTCGCTGCCATATCGCTCCCAGGTCCATGCCAGGTCTCTCTCAGGCCTCCATAGGTCACTGCAAGATCTATAGCAGGTCGCTGCCAGGTTCCTGCCAGGTCTCTCCAGGTCGCTGTCATATCGCTCCCAGGTGGCTGCCAGATTGCTCCCAGGTCACTGCCAGGTCCCTCCCATGTCCCTGCCAGGACCCTCTCAGGTCTCTCCCAGGTCGCCGCGAGGTCCCTGCCAGGTCATTCCCAGATCGCTGCCATGGGAAAGACCCCCACCAGGTCACTCACAGGTCGCTGCCAGACTGCTCCTAGGTCGCTGCCAGGTCCCTGCCAGATCGGTGCCAGGTCCCTGCCAGGTCCCTCCCATGTCCCTGCAAGGCCCCTCCCTGCCAGGACCCTCTCAGGTCTCTCCCAGGTCGCCGCGACGTTCTTGACAGGTCTCTGCTAGATCGCTTCAAGGTCCCTGCCAGGCCCCTGCCAGGACCCTCCAATGTCCCTGCCAGGTCCCTCCCATGTCCCTGCCAGGACCCTCTCAGGTCTCTCCCAGGTCGCCGCGACGTTCTTGACAGGTCTCTGCTAGATCGCTTCAAGGTCCCTGCCAGGCCCCTGCCAGGACCCTCCAATGTCCCTGCCAGGTCCCTCCCATGTCCCTGCCAGGACCCTCTCAGGTCTCTCCCAGGTCGCCGCGAGGTCCCTGCCAGGTCCCTGCCAGGTCCCACCCAGGTCTCTTTCAGGTGGCTGCCAGATTGCTACCAGATCGCTGCCAGGTCGCTAATAGGTCGCTCCCATATTTCTTCCAGTTCCTTCCCAGGTCGCTGCCATATCGCTCCCAGGTCCATGCCAGGTTTTCTCTCAGGCCTCCATAGGTCACTGCAAGATCTATAGCAGGTCGCTGCCAGGTTCCTGCCAGGTCTCTCCAGGTCGCTGTCATATCGCTCCCAGGTGGCTGCCAGATTGCTCCCAGGTCACTGCCAGATCCCTCCCATGTCCCTGCCAGGACCCTCTCAGGTCTCTCCCAGGTCGCCGCGAGGTCCCTGCCAGGTCCCTCCCAGGTCGCTCCCATATTTCTGCCAGTTTCTTCCCAGGTCGCTGCCATATAACTCCAAGGTCCCTGTTAGGTCCATGTCAGGTCAACATTACCAGGTTCATGCCAGGACCCTCCCAGGTCTCTCCCAGCTCGCCGTGAGGTCCCTGCCAGGTCCCTGCCAGGTCCCTGCCAGGTCGCTCCCATACTTCTGCCAGTTCATTCCCAGGTCGCTGCCATATGACTCCAAGGTTCCTGCCAGGTCAACATTGCCAGGTTCTTACCAGGACCCTCCCAAGTCTTCCCCAGTTCGCTGCCAGATCGGTCCCAGGTCGCTGCCAGGTTCCTGCGAGGTTCCTCTCAGGTCTCTACCAGGTCGCTCCCAGGGCCCTCCTAATTCTTCCCAGATCGCTGCCAGATCGATTCCACGTCGCTGCCAGGCCCCTGCCACGTCATTGCCAGGTTCCTACCAGGTCTCTCCAAGGTGCAAGATCGCTCCCAGGTCCCTCCCAGGTCCCTCCCAGGTCTTTCTCATGTCGCCGCGAGGTTCCTGCTAGGTCCCGCCCAGGTCTCTTTCAGGTGGCTGCGAGATTGCTCCTAGGGGGCTGCCAGGTCCCTCCCATGTCCCTGCCAGGACCCTCTGAGGTCTCTCTCAGATTGCCGCGAGGTCGCTCCCAGGTCCCTGCCAGGTGAACATTGCCAGGTTCCTGCCGGAACCCTCACAGGTCTTTCCCAGGTCGCTGCCAGATCGGTCCCAGGTCGCTGCCAAGTTCCTGCCAGGTTCCTCCCAGGTCACCGCGAGGTCCCTGGCAGGTTCAGCCCAGGTATCCTTCAGGTCGCTGCCATATCGCTCCCAGGTCTCTCTCAGGCCTCTCTAGGTCACTGCCAGATGGGTCCCTGGTCGCTGCCAGGTTCCTGCCAGGTTCCTCCCAGGTCTATACCAGGTCGCTCTCAGGTCCCTCCTAAGTCTTCCCAGATCGCTGCCAGATCGATACAACGTCGCTGCCAGGCCCCCTTCCAGCCGGCAGGTTGCTTCCAGGTTCCTCCCAGGTCGCTCCCAGGTAGCCGGCAGGTTGCTTCCAGGTTGCTTCCAGGTTCCTCCCAGGTCTCTCCAAGGTCTCTCCAAGGTCTCTCCAAGGTCGCTCCAAGGTCTCTCCCAGGTTCTCCCAGGTCCCTCCCAGGTCCCTCCCAGTTCCCTGCCAGGTCCCTGCCAGGTCCCACCCAGGTCTCTTTCAGGTGGCTGCCAGATCGCTCCCAGATCGCTGCCAGGTTCCTGACAGGTTCCTGCCAGGTTCCTTTCAGGTCTCTGCCAGGTTCCTTTCAGGTCTCTACCAGGTCACTCCCAGGTCCCTCCTAAGTCTCCCAGATCGCTGCCAGATCGATACCACGTCATTGCCAGGTTCCTACTAGGTCTTTCCAAGGTGCAAAATCGCTCCCAGGTCGCTCCCAGGTCCCTCCCAGGTCTTTCTCATGTCGCCGCGAGGTTCCTGCTAGGTCCCGCCCAGGTCTCTTTCAGGTGGCTGCCAGATTGCTCCTAGGGGGCTGCGAGGTCCCTCCCATGTCCCTGCCAGGACCCTCTGAGGTCTCTCTCAGATTGCCGCGAGGTCGCTCCCAGGTCCCTGCCAGATCGGTCCCAAGTCGCTGCCAGGTTCGTTCCAGGTCTCTACCAGGTAGCCTTTAGGTCACTGCAGGGGGTCCTTGCCAGGTACCGCCATGATCCTCTCAGGTCTTTCCCAGGTCGATGCCAGGTCGCTCTCAGGTCCCTTCAAGTTCTCTCCCAGGTCGCTGCCAGGTCCCAACCAGGTTCTTGCCTGGTCTCTCCCAGGTCTCTACCAGGTCGCTTCCAGGTCCTTGCAAGGTCCCTCCCAGATCCTTGCCAGGGCCCTTCCAGGTCTTTCCCAGGTCATCAGATCGCTCCCAGATCCCTGCCAGTTCCTTGCGAGGTCTCTCCCAGGTCGCTGCCAAATCGTTTCAAGTTCCCTACCAGGTCCCTGTCAGGTATTTCCCAGGTCGCTGCCAGGTCGCTGTTAGGCGCCTACCAGGACCCTGCCAGGCCCCTGCCGGGTCTTTCCCAGGTCGCTGCCAGATCGCTCCCAGGTCCCTGCCAGGTCCTAGCCAGTTCCCTCCCACGTCAGTGCCAGATCGCTCCCGGGTCCCTCCCTGATTCCTGCTTAGTCTCTCCCAGGTGGCTGCAACTTCTCTGTCCGGTCCCTCCCAGGTCATTACCAGGGTCTTCCCAGGTCGCTGTCAAATAGGTCCCAGGTCGCTGCCAGGATCCTGCCAGGTTCCTCCAAGGTCTCTACCAGGTTCGTTGCAGGTCTCTACCAGGTAGCCTTTAGGTCACTGCAGGGGTCCTTGCCAGGTCCCTCCAAGGTTCCTACCAGGACACTCCCAGGTCTTTCCAAGATCTTTCCTAGGTCGCTGGCAGGTCCCTCCCAGGTCCCTCCCAGGTTTATTTTAGGTCACTGCCGGATCGATTCCAGGTCGCTGCCAGGTCCCTGCCAGGTCCCTGCCAGGTTCCTCCCAGGTATTTCCCAAGTCGCTGCCAGATCGCTCCCAGGTTCCTGCCAGGTCCCTGCCAGGTCCATTCCATGTCCCTTCCATGCCTACCAGGACCCTCTCAAGTCTCTCCCCGGTCGCCGCCAGGTCCCTCCCAAATCGCTCCCAGGTCCCTCCCAAATCGCTCCCAGGTCCATCCAAAGTCATCCCCAGGTCGCTGCCAGATCGCTTTTAGGTCGCTGCCAGATCGCTTTTAGGTCGCTGCCAGATCGCTTTTAGGTCGCTGCCAGATCGCTTTTAGGTCCCTGCCAGGTCGCTCCCAGGACCCTCCCAGGTCTTTTCCAGGTCGCTGCCAGGTTGCTGCCAGGTCGCTGTCAGATCCCTCCAAGGTCGCTCCCAGGTTCCTCCTAAGTCTTTTCCAGGTCGCTGCCAGATCGCTGCCAGATCGCTTTCAGGTCGCTTTCAGTTTTTCCACGGTCCCTTTTTCAAGGTCCCTGCCAGGTTCCTGCCTGGTCTCTCCCAGGTCTCTACCAGGTCCCTGCCTGGTCCTTGCAAGGTCCCACCCAGGTCCTGGCCAGGGCCCTCCCAGGTCGCCGCCAGGTCCCTCCAAGGTCGCTCCTATGTACCTCCTAAGGTTTTACCAGGTCGCTGCCAGATCGCTCCCAGGTAGTTGCCAGGTCGCTGCCAGGTCCCTCCAAGGTCTCTCCAAGATCGCTGCCAGATCGCTGCCAGGTCCCTCCCAGGATTTTCCCAGGTCTTCCCCGTGCCACTGCAAGGTCCCTGCCAGGTCATCATTGCCAGGTTCCTGTCAGGACACTTCCATGGATTTCCCAGGTCACTGCCAGATCGGTCCGAAGGTCGCTGCCAGGTTCGTTGCAGGTCTCTACCAGGTAGCCTTTAGGTCACTGCAAGGGTCCTTGCCAGATCACTCCAAGGTCCCTGTCAGGACCCTCTCAGGTCTTTCCCAGGTCGCTGTCAGGTCCCTTCAAGGGTGTCTCCAAGGTCACTGCCAGGTCCCAACCAGGTTCCTGCCTGGTCTATCCCAGGTCGCTGTCAGCTCGCTTCCAGGTCCTTCCCAGGTCCTTGTCAGGGCCCTCCCAGGTCTTTCCTAGGTCATTGGATCGCTCCCAGTTCTTTGCCAGGTCGCTGCCAGGTCACTGTCAGGTCCCTGCCAGGCCCCTGCCAGGTCCCTTCCAGGTAGTTCCAAGGTCCCTGCCAGGTCCTTGCCAGTTCTCTCCCAGGTCGGTGCCAGATCGCTCCTGGGTCTCCCCCAGGTCCCTGCTAGGACCCTCCCAGGTCTTTACCAGGTCGCTGCCAGGTCACTTATAGGCCTCCCCAGGTCGCTGTCATGTCCCTTCTAGGTCTCTCCCAGGTCGCTGCCAGATTGCTCGTATGTCCTTGTCAGGATTTTGCCAAGTCCCTCCAAGGTTGCTGCCAGATCACTGCCAGATCGCTCCCAGGTCCCTGCCAAGTCTCTCCCAGGTGGCTGCAAGGTATCTGCCAGGTCCCTCCTATGTCTTTTTTAGGTCGCTGTCAAATCGGTCGAAGGTTGCTGCCAGGTTATCTTTGCATTTTTATCAAAAATTTGCAAAAAAATAATTGCAAGGGGTTAGTTAGCCTTTTTTTTTTACAAAAATAGGAAAACAATTAGTTTTCTGAAACATTTTAAGGTTGTAAGGGGTAAGCCTTGCCTTTTTATCAAAAATGGGCAATAATTGATTTTTCTGAAAAAAAAGTACATTTGCAAGGGATTAGCCTTGTATTTTTATCAAAAATGGGCAAAAATTTAGTTTTCTGCAAATTGTATATATGTAAGGGGTTAGCCTTGCATTTTTATCACAATTCAGCCAAATAAAAGTCGAGTTTTCGGGAAATGTATTAATTGTAAGGATTTTTAACAAAAATAGGCCAAAATAAAGTGTTCTTGAAAAATAAAAATTGAGCTTTCAGAAAAATTTAAATTTGTAAGGAGTTAGCCTTCCATTAATATCAACAATGGTCAAACATTAGTTTTCTGAAAAATATAAAATTGTACGGGGTAAGCCTTGCATTAACAAAAAAGTAAAAATTTGAGTTTTCTAAAAAAAAAATGCGACGCTAATTTCCTTTGGAGATATATAGCTACTCTCACCAGCCCCCCCCCCCCCCCCCCCCAACACAAAAATAAATGTCCTTGAGTGCGCGCTCCTGATCCAGTGTATATAATTGGATTCGTCTATACAGGAAAGTGGGCTTTTCAAGAATAATTGTTTTAAATAGAGTATGTAAAGGTCCTTGACCTCTTAAAGGCCACCAGAGATAATATGAAATGCCTACATTTCTGAAAATGTTCTTCATGGCATGAAAAACCAACATGCCAAGTTCCATGCTTAAGTCACAAAGTGCACATATAATTATTTGAACTTAACAGCTAGTCCAGGAAAAATACTTAATTTGGTTTTGTTGACCTCAAACAAATTGCAACAAATTGTTTTTCACCAGAGTGCACTTCTATAAGGTCTCTAGAATGACATACTAAAAGTCTCAAAATATCCAAGTGGTGGAAATATGACTAATTGGCATAAATCGTTAATCCCTGCCGTGTAATATATTTTATTATTTTTTTTGAAAAAGTTTATTTAGGTGATTCTACTTACACATCCTTACTTCAATAACATTTTCTATAGCATGTAAGTGACTAAATAATTATGAAAATATAGTATTGGTCAAAATGACTACAATAATACCCTGTAATTTGCACGCATTTACCTTGTCTCCAGATACCATCAAGTAGTCAGTATTGACGAGCTTCAAATTCACCAAGTTGCTTACTGGCACAGATATCCTATTAAAACTTATATGGAAAATCATATACAATGATAACGCTGTGATATTTAGCCCAGCAAACAAAAACTGGGAAAAATGATGTCTCCATAAATTGGGCTAAAAAGTAGATGAAGGGATGCTCAAGGTGAGAGACTTGAACAAGTTCAAGGAAACCCACCAAATTAACGATTGTTGTTGCTTACAATAATCATATCTATGTTAAAATGTATTTTGGGGATTTCCTTGAACTTGTTCAAGTCTCCCATGTTAGGCAATCCTTTAACTACTTTTTCGCCCAATTTAAAGACACACCATTTTCCCCCAGTTTTTGTTTGCTGGGCTAAATATCACAATGTCACCATTGTTTATAGGATTTCCAATAAGGTTTTAATATGATAACTGTGCCAGTAAGCAACTTTGTGAATTTGAAGCTCACCAATACTGACTACTTGATGATATTTGGAGACAGTGTAATGTGCACACATTTATAGGGTCACGAAGTTGTCATTTTGGATAATTACTGTGTTCTCATAATTATTCAGTCACTTATATGCTTTACAAAATGTTATTGAAGAAGAGATATGCAAGTAGAATCACCAAAATAAACTTTTCAAAAAATAAAAATATATATATACCCACATATGGGAATAAATATATTACGCGGCAGGGATTAACGATTTATGCAAATTAGTCATATTTCCACCACTTGAATTTTTAAATCTTTTTTTAGTGTTGCAAATTGTTTGAGGTCAAAACATAATTTTCCTGAACTAAGCCCCGCTACAAGTAGGCCTATTGTCTGTGGTGTACAAGATTGATGTAAAATATCCCGGAATATATTATCTTGGACCTGAGAAAAGACAAAATTAAGGAATTTAAGTAATAAAAACCGTGTAAAATTAATTGTGTTTTTTCACCTGAACTTTAAAATCAACAAGCTTTTAAGAATTTTCTCTTTGTTAAAAATAAAGAGCAAAGACATACGCACAATTTGTTGTCCTAATTCATATCCATCTTTCGTATTACCACGTACATGTACTTCTCGGCAATGTTATAGGTTTAAGACCACCAACACGACAGGCTCTCGACCAATAGAAATGGGTCAACTGTCTGAATGACTAATCAGAATGAAAAAAAGTCTATGTAAGAATAAAACATTTAAAGAACCCATGTAATGTAATTTGTATTAGTTGAATGAAATATATTTAATTGAGTGATTTCCAGTGTATCAAAGTGTTTGTTTTGAGTAATAAACATTTTGAGAGAAAAAATATATATAGTGTTCTGGATGGAGAAACAGTCCAGCCCCTAGAATGGTAGCTTATTAACATGTGAAATCTGCATATTGTTGACAAACATTCGGGGACACCTCGACCGGGCCGTGCAGCATGTGCCGCGCGTACCATCGATGCAGAATGAGTCAGTCGACTTATGGCCGACTCGAGTTATTGTCAAGCGATTTGTTCAGAATTTTTCCAAAATAAGAATACCCAAGGCCAGCCAGATGTGTTGCTGCAAGTTGCGGCAACAAAGGCGTGAGCATGCATACATTTCCAACCAACCTAAAATATAGACGAATTTAGACTGCCAAAGTCCATGGTCAGGTACCAGACTATAATGCCATTTCTTTTTGGGGTTACCGAATGTACGCCACAAACAGCGCCACCACTTGTCAGTGTTTGAAAATGTTAATGAAGGTGCCAATGACTTACCCCAATTAATGTCATTTTATACCATTGTATCACCCCTGGTCTTGTTACTTGCACACCAAGGCACATTTTAAAATATATTAAACAGCAATTTTCCCATAAAGTCTGCATAGAACATTTAAAGAAAGGACAAAAGTAAAAATATGGTCTACAGATAAAACTAAAGAACAACTAAAGAACAACTAAAGAACAACTAAAAATTGTTCAGCAGGGGACAATTTGATGTAGCTGCTGAGCACAAAATTTCTGACATTAGCTTTAAAATTATTTCTGACATGTAGCTTTAAAATTATTTCTGGGCAAAAACAGGGTTACAAACCAAATTTTCAGTTGATGTATAATGTGTGCGACTGGTATTTAAGCTGGTTTTTGCTTTGCATAAAAAGCACATTGAGTTTTGGTAAACTGTTTTTACTGGGCAAGACTGTGCTAAACTTTTTGTGCTGAGCATTTCTATGAAATTGGCTCCTGGTTAAAGTGGTTATTCCTCAAAAGAGAACTTCAATTAACTAATTGTCAAATGTACTTTATTAAATGTAAAGTTTAGATTTGCAATACATCAGTAATGGATGGTAAGTATATCATAGCATTGCACTAATTTAGTTAGAAATACAGACCAATGGGTCAAAGTCCTGGGCTAGGGCTGTTCCAAATATTGAATTATGTAAATATTCGATCAGCAAACGAATATTCAAATAGCTTTTTACTAGCTTCATCATTGTAAAGTACAACAAATTCACTTGTACACACGACTGACGTTATTTTAATCGTAAAGCTGTGTTTATTGATTGTCAGATGCCACTTTTGGCCAATAGTGACTTTGTTGACTCCATTTATCGGTCCCATTCTACTATTGATAGTTCATTGATAGTTATACAGTACAGTACAGTGCAATGCAATTGAAAGTTAACAATGTGAATGGGAATGAGAAATTTCATTAAAAAAAAAATATCTTTTCCTATTCACATTCCCTGTTTTTATTTTGCAAGCAAATTTTCTCTCCCGTGTCAAAATCGGTTTCCCATGTGTGTGAAAAGGTGTGAAAATTCTGGGAAAATGGTTTCCTAATATGGGTAATGTTTTCACAATTTTTTCAAACTTTGTGAAAAGAATATGAATTGCCTGGGAAGAGAAAGTGTGAACATAATTTACCATTCTCAGGTTAACTTTCAATTGCACTGTGCTGTACATATGACCTCAATATACGGTATATGACCTCAACAGCCTATAATATCCATCACCGAGCTTGCATGTTTCAACCGGCGTGCTTCGTGTGCGAATTTTGACCAGCGAGAAAGGCAGCTGCCGCAGCTGTCAATGCTGAGAGTTTTGAATAATCGAATAATTGAACATTTGATTCGATCAGGTGCATTTCGAATAAACAGCCCTAATATGGGCACTTTTTTAAAATACTGTCAGAAATATGTTTGAGAAAATTGTATGCAAAATAAAGAATATACAAATTATAACAAAACTCTAAATACATCTACATGTACATACACATGTCTAGTGCATGAATCTGTGACCTTCATAGAACAATGCATAATATACAGACACAACTGAACTAGCTCTCAACATATAACTAGCTCTCAACATATAACTAGCTCTCAACATATAACTAGCTCTCAACATATAACTAGCTCTCAACATATAACTAGCTCTCAACATATAACTAGCTCTCAACATATAACTAGCTCTCAACATATAACTAGCTCTCAACATATAACTAGCTCTCAACATATAACTAGAAAATACATGTAGATTGTCATTTTCATTTAACCTGTAACATTTAATTAACTGCAAAATTCAAACCACACCATATTTTCCCCTTTCCTGTAATTTCTATGATTTTGTGCATAATTTGTTATAAACATTGAAAGAATTACTGGGTGGGAAATACTACTTGACTTATTTGAACCTAATAAATGTCAATTTGTCCTCTAACATGGTATTACGACCGAGAATCGAATCACAAAAGAGAACAAAGGGAACAAAGAATCCTTGAAGGACATTATTTGTTGGTAAAAATTTGGTCCTCGAACGTTAAAGTGTACGATAATTCTATGGGGATAGGTTACAGTACAGGCACAAAAGATAACGGTCGTTACGGTAAAATACGAGATCATGAACAAGAACACTCTGAGGTATAAGACATTTGAAATGAAGATGACCGAAAAAAGTGACCAAAGTGATCCTCAGATCGCGAGTGTCGTACTTTCCTACGGTTGATCCTTATGTTTTGCTTCATTAACCCTAACGCTCCTCAATCCTCCAAAATCTTCATTGAGGATGCATGGTATTTCCAAAAAAAAAAGATTTTGGAGGATTGAGGCACAATGTTATTTCAAGTGTGGAGGATTTTGGAGGATTGAGGCTGAATGGGGTTTTCAAAAAAAGAGGATTTTGGAGGATTGAGGTTGAATGGGGTTTTCAAAAAATGAAGATTTTGGAGAATTGACTTTTTTCAATCCTCCAGAATCCTCATTGCAGTTTGGGAGAATTTTTGAGGATTGAGGATGAAGGGTATTTTTTAAAAATAAGGAATTTTTGAGGATTGAGGCACAATTTTGTTTCGAATGTGGAGGATTTGTGAGGATTGAGGGTAAAATGGGTTATACAAAATTAGGATTTTGAAGGATTGAGGATGGTTGCTAGCAAAAAGGGCCTAGGGGGTTAGGGCTAAAAAAATATCACATTTTGTGCATGTTGAAACGACGACCTCAAAATGACCCCTACATGAACTTTGACCTCAACAATCCAATAAACGGAATCGTGTCTTCTCACCAAGGGTTACCATCGGAATTCCATGAAAGCACGTAGAAGTTATACATCTACATTTTTTCAAACTCAACCAAAAACTTGAACATACAGACCAACAATAACCTAATGACCCCTACAAGACCCTTGACCTAAAAAATCTGGCAAAAAAGGTCTTCCCACCGAAGGGTCACTACATCCAAGTTTCATCAAAATCCATAAAAGCATGTAGAAGTTATACATAAAAAACAAAAACAAAAAACTGAAACTTTAACATTTACAGTACAGTGCAACTGAAATTTAACCTTAGAATGGGAAACCAAGTTTACACCTTTCCACAAAATGGGAAATTGTTTTCAAACTTTTGCACACAATTTCCCATTTTCATTCGCAGTGTTAATTTTCAATCACACTCTACCCTATACGGTTCTACAGACATATATAATTTACGACTGGTTAGTGCCTCCAAAACTTTGTTTATGCGAAACGAACATGATGCAACAAATGACGACGAAAAGGATAATTGCTCATGAACGAGATAATTTGCATTGGCTATGCGCATCATGGAAACCCTTCTTCTAAAGATGCCATGACAGTCAACTCCCGGCCAAATCTGCATTGAAAGGAGAAATAAAATAGCAAATTTCAACACTGATAGTGTTAAATAATCAAAATGAAAAGATCCGTAAATACCAGGTAAAAAAATTAAAAATTTCTGGCTTGGCCAAATACTGTGTCTGGTTGTGCCAGAAATGACATACGGTACACAGCAGGTCATGTTATTTAAAACTGTTGTCTGCCAATAAAGAGTCATACCGTATAATGATAACATGACCTGAAGTGGGGCTCTGTGTAACGGACCGTTTATAAAAGACGGCAAACAACATGCACAATCACGCGGTGGGTTGAAGCTGTAAGTGCGAGTTAGCGGGCACAGTCATCCCACAGTTATTGCACCACATACATTGTCAAACTGTTAAGGTTTATTCCGGTTTATTCAGGATTTTCACAAGATGGCTAAAAATAAGATAAGTAGTTTGCGCTAACACTACGGTGATACTCTTTAGCGAGATGCGTGGTTCTGAAAGCAACCAGAGGGAACTCAACGTTTAGGACAGTATGCTCTGCCCGTCGTCAGGAGACCGAGATTCCAACGGTGTAGCGAGGTTATTATAAGCATGGAAGCGATGAAGCGTTTGAAGGATGCAACTCTTCATGCAGGACCTGGAGGATGCAGGATGATCACTGAGGCGATGAAGCCTGGAAAGGATGAAACTCCCTGGGAGTACTCATGCAGGACGTAGAAGTTGCTGGTCTTCAATACCCTAGGACACTTAGTTCTCTAGCCAATAGGTCGCCTATACCCTTTCCATCCGCCCCCTTTCTTCACACTAACACGCCTCAGTGATCATCCAGCAGTTATCATCCAGTCAGGTCTGTTTCGGTTCTGGTTTGCACATCAATATTACTGAGTACCTCCGGTGTCCACTCTTACTTCCCTTCTGCTGTTCTCCTTTGTTCCAATCTCAAAATGCATTTATCCAGAGCTTAGAAACAACTATTAGTCTGCATGTGTACTCACGTCTTGAATCCTTCCTTTATCTCGTTGAGTTTGGATGGCTGGCAGCAGACGGCGCAGCGAGACTTGCCAGTGTTGAACAGCGGACGCATGTACTTCTCTCCGATACGCATCAGGTCATCCACCGTTACTTTGGTGATTTTGGACAGGAGATCCCTGGATAAAAGACAATTAGGATAATGATTAGCTTGAATATAGCGTAACATGGGATAAACTGGCATCCAACAGTGGCATTATGGAAAATGTTGCTCATGGTGAGCCTAGCAGATGGTCGGTAAAAGAGGTGGGGGGGTTGGGGGCGGCTGGCTTGACATCATCCGACTATTGGTGGGGCTCTTGGAACTCTTCCTTGCAGCATATCTGCAACAAAACAACTTTTGTAACATGACAACAATTTTATCAATAAAAAATTAGGAGGTACACTCAAATCCACACACTCCGTCTTACGTTCCATACATACTGTGGACATTCCTTTGTTTTTGTGTAGTTAAGAAAACGCTGGCTACATTTATAAATACTCATTCTTCTCGCTTCCAGACAATTTGTTCAGCCCTAATATAAATTTTGATTCTGGGCCCCCCCTCCAGTGTTCCGCTTCATTGTTCTACAGATAACCCTCCACAATCTGTACTCTCGTATCCTGTGGACATCTTTTGTTCAGCGGTTCAAAGCGAGTATGGAAGGTTCGTACACACTTTAAATGTACAAGTGTGTATAACAAACACCCCAATCAGGGACCAAACCTAACCCTCTTTTGTTTATTTTTTTTTGGAAGACCTCCCATATGTTTTGTATATGAATGTCAATCGGGGACCCCATTGTCCTCTATTGTTCAACGTCCCTTATTAAATGGAAAAACAAACTTCTTTTGTCTTCGTGTAGTTTAAGAAAACATTGGCTAAATACGTGCTTTTCTCACTTCCAGAACATTTTTTGAACCCCAAAATTTGATTCTGGGCCTCATGTGTTCTCAAAAAAAGGCGAAACGGACTGTGGACGTGTGCAAGACCGGACTTTGAAATCTCGGAATTTAAAATCTCTGATTTCTCCCACCACTAATTGTAAAGAGAATTGTATCCTCTTTTTTAAATACCTGAGAACCCTTCTTTCTACCTCTGCCCAGTTCCGTTTCATTTTGCTAGAACCCCTCACATTTTACTCTATTACAGACTGTTGCCCATCTCTGTTTCCCTCACCGATTGTAGTTCTGATCTGTTCCCCTGAAGTAGCTCAGCAGAGACTCCTGAGATGTGGAAGCCACCGTCTCTTCCCTCTCAATCACTTCATACAAGACGCTGCTAATGGCCGTCTCCAGCTGGACCGGGTCAAAGTTCGTTTTGCCACTCAGGTAACCTTCCTGCCGTTGCCAAGCATAAAAAACAGGTTACCGGCTAAAACACCATGTGATGACGCATACTGCTTGTGGCTGGCTCCCTGCTGAATTTCTGCTGAGCATGCATATATGGGGTGTAGACATAGTCAACCACACGTACGCAAAGGAAAAGAAGTTACAAGAGTCACAGTTACATTATATTTGTTAACTACTTCACTGAAACTTTATTTTGGCCACTGATTTTAAGCGTAGGTCACACTTAGCCATCTTGAGGTCCCGTCCGCCCACGACCTGAAAGTTACCGACCACTGCCGGCCTAATTTTAGTCTGGAGTGGACGGAATCGTTCCCTACCTAATAACCCTTACCGTCTTATTCATGCTTCAATGCAGTCTTAAAACTGTCTAGATACGCGACCTACACCACCTTGCTAATGACCTTTCTCGACTACTCCCAACCAACAACAGACCTACTAACGTCCCTTTCCTACCTGTTCCCGACCTGCTAACGATCTTCTTATGACTAGCCCATCCTCCTCTGACGTCCGCACGACCTGTATAAGCTCGGCTCCTGTCTTGCCATATAATCAATTCAACTCCTGACTTTGAGAGGTGTACATCTGCTATTTTAGGTAAATTCTACAAAGATGCCAAGAGCAAAGCCACAGCGTTGCGGCACGGCAGGGCCTCTTCAAGCACCCGACCATGCACACCTTCCGCCGACAATGTTCACGACCATCTATACAACCACCAAGACCTTCATTCTTGATCATACTGGTGATTGTTTTGAACAGTTCAGAGTAGTCGGCAACACCTTGGTCAAGTTCATGGACATCTCAAGACCTTACCAGACCCGCATCCGCCCTTCCCTCAAGATCTCCTAACGTCCATCGCACGTCTGCTCTTCTTTCCCGATCACTCCTGATTGTTTTGAACGGTTCAAAATAGTCGGCAACACCTCGACCAAGTTCACAAACATTTCAAGACCTTACCAGACCCACCCTGCCCTTTCCTGACCCCCTGCCCTTTCCTGACCCCCCGGCCTTTCCAGACCATCAAGGTCAAGAGAGGTAAGCCTCAAATTGGCTAAGTTTGACCTGGCCTTTAGGCTTTATTTTGTACAATCCTTCAAAACACAATGAGAAATTACATACCTAGAATGCACATTCGTTCACCGCACAAATTAATCAGGGTGCCATGTTTGTTTGCTTTATTTGCCTCGTTTTGATTTTCCAAATGGTGTACCCCGATAAAGGTCTATTCATAGTTTTTTGCTTAACCCTTTCCTTACCAATGTGGAATTTACTCGACGTTTTGAACACAGTGTTTAAAACCGTGGTAAGGAAAGTGTTAATTGCCAGACGTATAATGACAATGCATATAAAAGACCCCCCCTTAACCTGTCTCTCTGTAACTGAGAGGTTTACTTCAGGCCTGTAGGAATACATTTTTTCCAGGCGGTGCTGGGATTTTTAAATTTTTAAGACATCCGTCGAGCACAAAGTGCGAAACCATTTCGGCGTGGGGTCCGGGGCCCACTCAAGGGTCCCGCAAGCTCTGGGGTCCTACATGTATGATGCTCTGTGGTGCAATCTGAGCCATTTTTAAATACTATTAAGTCTTCCTTGGGGGGAGTGATTTAATGATTCAACCAGAAAAAAACATGTACATGTATGTTTTAAAAAAAATATACGACAGGATATGCATTTATTTCTGCAAAAAGTAGGAAAAGCTCCAGCATATTCCAGCACCCCCATCCAAAAGGTTGGCACCCCCCATCCAACAATTTGGCACCCCCATTCTCGCGGGCTTGGTTCACTTGTACACATAATCCATACAGACGATGTGCTCCTCTGTTTACATCTGTATTCAAATGCGCCCGGCGGTATTCGCACGCATCATGTTTTACATCAAAAATCGGCTAAGTATGACGACACAGGTCACATAATTCAAAGGCGATCTGACCTGCTATGTTACTCTTTAAACAAACTGTATGCAAAACACGTTGCGTGAGCATACCGCCGGCACATTTGAATACAAAGGTAAACTGAGGGCACATCGTCTATTGGATTGTATTTGAATAACTCACTACAATAGCCAAGGCTTGTTTGTAAGCGTTGACCACATGGGTACACTTGTACAGTTGGAAGTACAGCAATCCTTCCTCGGGTTGGCAATACATGCGATAATGATAGGCCAAGCCAAGACCTCGGATCTGCTTCCACATGGGACCCTTTACAAAAGAAGAACAAATTACAGTCAAAGGTGCAATATACCTTTTGCAGCTATCCAAAAAGTAACCAACCAAAATACTGTTAAAAACCTTACTTGTTGTAAAGATATTAATCATTCTAAACTGCCTGTGAAATTATTCCTTCTGGCATGCTGTCATTTTGAAGAAAATAACAAAAGAATGTCATTTCCAAATCTGTGTCTCAGGGACGTACTTTTGAAAATGCACTTGAATGACGCACATGCGTGCGTGGGCACTACTAATATTCTGATCAGTGCATGACCCCCGAGCAGCTGAACGAGAACGCGCCCTGAATGCAGATTGTAATCGCAATTCAAATTTTGAATTGAAATCAAAATCAAAATCTTAATATATTGTTTTTTCGAAAATATGCAGCATCCACAAAGCTACAAACTTCATCAGGTTGTTTGTTAAGCACCTTTCTTTATATTTTGAGCATCCTGCCAAACACTTCAGATTCTATCGTTTGCCAAAGGGACTAGGCTGCAGAGTGCAACGAGATCCATCAGGTCAGAAATCTCAAGGTCAAACTGATTCAGAGTCTGTGGTCACAGAACGCAGCAGAATCCATCTCTGGCATTGTTCAATGGGGATTAGCTCTCATAGTCTTAGATGGTTGTATATGCACTGGTGTTGCCAGCAGAATGCATTAAAGTGCACCAGACTTGTTTACCTGTTTAACTGCGCTGCGTTTAGCAGGGTTAGGGTTAAAGAGGGATCTTGTTCATAAGGGGCTGAAGGGAAAGAGACAAATAAAGTCATGTCCACCATAGGACACCGATGAAGGGGGATGGTGAAATAGAATCATGCTCACATGGAACTCGAAATTGTGCTCACACGGCAACAAATATCAGGTAGTTGGTGGAAAATAGAGTAAAGCTTAAAAAAAATAGTATTCCTTTGCAACTATCCCAAAATGTAACCAACCAAATTATTGTTTAAAAGCTTACTTGATGTAAAGATATTAATAATTTTAAACTCCACGTGAAATTATTCCTTCTGGCATTATGTCATTTTGTAGAAAATAATAAAAGAAGTGCAAAAACGTGTCAACATTTCCATTAGCAGTGGTGTAAAATTAAAAATTTTAGAATATTATTTTTTCTAAATATACAGACAGCATTCACGGAGCTAAAAGTTTATCAGGTTATTTGTCAAGTACCATTCTTTAGATGGTTAAGAACTTTTGCTGCTTTAAACGATAAAAATGTACAAAATTCTGACAAATGGTACACTACAGTGTGTCAACAAAAATGAAACAAAATACAACAGAATACCACACGTAGAATGTATAACTAACATCGATAATAAAGATATGGTTTCAAAGATACTGATTTCCACTTTAAAATGAGACATCAAACGTCCAAATCTGACATTGCTATAAATAAGTTATTAATAATTTTCCAAGAGTGGTCAAATTGACCATGGGACCAAGTTTTTTTATTTTGTTTGTTTTTATACACCATGTATAACTTTAGAAATTCATAAAAAAAACACCATTATTTGCAACACGCATGTCTTTCATACATACCTCTAATGCACAAAGGCATTCCATGTACACCATTATGGCTGGGAGGTCAGGATCAGTGAAACTACTGATGCAAGGCACTGTCTGGATCAAGAAGGCTGATTCCACTGAGCCCACACCCACTATGGTACCCATAGGGGCACTGGGTGTCACTGGGTATAAAAGCTGGCTGGCAAACTTGCCTAACTTGTCACTGTACGAAAAATAGGCAAAATACAATTCAAAGACAAGTACCCATAAAGGCACTGGGTGTCGCTGGGTATAAAAGCGGGCTTTAAATAACAATTGTTGACTGCTGTCATGTGGGATATGAAGTTTTTAACACTCTCGGGAATGGACATCGGCTCAGGTGCTATGTGTCCCTCTGGTGTTCAAAATGTCAAATCTCACATCACAACAGTGAATTATTGTTAAATAGAACACGCATTATTAAAAAAAAAAAAACTTTTACAACTACAGCAATGAATTAGGCTTATGAATCGGCTACCTTGCTTAACCATTTTGCGCAGGAGGACATATATACTCCTTAGATTCAAAACGGATGACGCATTAACACGTCACGAGCAAACCCGGAAATGTCTGTCAGCAGCGAGCAAGGCCGGAAATGCCTACCATTTGGAGTCTGCCTTGACATTTTTTCCGACAAAGTGCTGTTGCCACGGCAATTGGGCATCTCCTGCTTGCATGAGTTTCTTCATGTCGGCGGCCATGTGGATGCGCAGGTTGTTAGGTGAGGTCAAGAGGTCACGTAAGCCATTCATCTCCTTGATGACCTGAACAAAATGATGATAAGTGTAGAATCTCGAAAAATTTAGACCCCCCCCAAAAAAAAGTTTTTCTAGGTCCGATTCAAAATAGATGACGGATAAACAAAAGCAATGACGACTGGTGACTGGCTCGCAGCAAGTAAGGCCAGAAATACCAGGGTGTGCTACCCACAGATGCTGGCATGAACACGCCTCGGATCAAGGTTCGTGATAAACTAACCTGTGCACAGACGGCCAATGTCAAAATAATTCCGGTGCGAACTGGTTAAAGGGAATTTGTGGAAACAATAAAACATTTTGTAAGTAAGTTAGATGATTCAAACCTACCCCCTCTGGATCTTTGTCCAATTTCTGCACTAAACTGGACAGGAATTTCTGTTGACGAATCATGCTGGCAACATGGAAGTTGCTTTCTGCAAAACAGATAAAATAAAACCACAATTTAGTTGTTGACAATTAAATTGCACACGGGTTTATTTAATACTGAATTTAGCTGGCTGCTTGATAAACTTGCTAAAAACACAAAAAGTTACCAGTCAAAGTGCCATTTAATAAAGTGCCATTTAATAATTACTAGATTCAGTGCCCGTTCAAAAGTTTTAGAATAGGACAAAATTGCTTGAGTGTACAACTCGCCGTTACGCGATCATGCCTTTTTAAACAATGGTCGAGGCCCACCTCACTATTGCGCAATCTTTTCCCTTCAAGAAATGGTCAAGCCCATACAGACATCCATCATTTCCGCACGTGTGGCGGTCTATACCGTACCCGTGGCTGTAATTATATATAGTGCAGTGCCCGTTAAAAATATATGCAGCAGTGAGTGGCCAGCAGTACACCTCTACATTTGTGGGTCTAAAGCCGCGTTCGCATTGGACTACCTATTGTCAAAAGTTATTGCACGTGATTGTAAACATTTCACGGTGGTTATTCTTCCCAGCGTCTGCACTTGGATTACACTTCTCGCGAAAAGTCCTAGGCCAGAGTGACATGTCCTCTCAGAATCTAATGAGGGCGCCCTATATTTGATCTCCGACACCGTGTGCACCTGATGTGGTTTTGTAGAAAACGGCAGTAATATGGCTCAGTATTCGCTAAAATAAAGGGAATAACAAAAGTTTCATGTCATCGAGCGTGCATCCCGTCCGAACTGCAGCGCTGCGGTAGTATAGCGCGCATCGCTGATGCTATGCGCATCTGCTACCCCGCGAAAACATAGAAGTTGTGCATTGATCTCTAGACGGAAAGCATGTGATTAAAATGTAGGTTTTACATTACGTGGCTATCCAATGAAAAGTCAATTTTGGGATTTTAACAACTTTCCATTTGAAAAAGCCTATTCTGTCAAATCTAAACTTTTTAAACTAAATCTCTTGGCCATTTTTTTTTGGGGGGGAGGGGGGATTTCTTCGTGTGCACAGATCAAAATCTTTTAACTGCATTTTCTAAAACAAGGGGTCAAAACTGTGATAACTGTTAAAGGTTGTATCGGGAGCTAGGAATGAGATACCACAACACACAATGTATCTTATTAGAGACTGCAACCCGTACTTTCTGGAAATATCATCTTGATTTTTAAATGTTGGTACTTTATGCCCATTTCGAGGTAACATGTCACACATTTGCTGAGAAAATCTTTTTGCATTTAGTTCCACAAAATTGGGCTCGAGTCACCTTTGAACACATGATGTATTTTAGGTGACAGCAATTTATGACCTTCAAAACTATACTACCTTTGACGTAATTCAGTTCTCTAACAGCTGCCACGGCAACCGTACGGCCGTCTCGCTTCAGTCGAGCAACGTCATTGGTCATCTTGTTAGCGACTATCTTCAGTCGATCAGCCACCATCTGAGTATGGTAGAGCAGTTCCTCGAGCCACTGCACACCCTTGGCATATTTCTCCACTTCAACCTGATATCAAATTGTGACGATATGGTTTACTGTTCAGAAGAAAAAATGACTTTGATGGTCAAAAGTCACTTTACTAACCAGTTCGCGTCGGGGACGTGTATACATGCAAAGTTTGTCTGGAATTCAAAACCGATGATGTATAAACACGTCACGAGCCGAAAATATCTGTCAGCGACCAGCTCGGACACGAGGTTCGTGAAAAACAACCCCGTGGCTGGGTCTGGTCAATGTCAAAATAATCCCGGCGCGAACTGGTTAAATATCTGGGATGGATTGCAAACATATTAGACCACAATAACAAAAATGCATCGTTTGGAGTTGAAACTGATGTTGATATGTTAGATAAGCCATCAGTCCATACACAATTTAATCAGTTGTACTATTTGTGACCTGCTCCAACTAAACCATCCCTTTTCCCAACCAAAGCTCCAACGAAACTCGGACAAAGTTTTGTTGTATTAAAAAAAAATTAAAAAAAAAAAAAAAAAAAAAAAAAAAGGTTAACCGAACTGGAAAAATGTAACCGTGTAACCGTTTGAACGGTCGGTTAACCGTGTAACCGTTGCAGCCCTACCCCCTAAATGGTAAAAAAGGTTCTCTCCCTTCACTAGGGCTGTGCATAGGAACTGGGTACCCGAGTACCCAACCATTGATGTCAGGAACTGATTCTAGATTATGGAATTGAGTACCCATAGCCAACTTTACGTAAATACATAGTAACTTTTCAGAAGATGAAAGCAAAAGGTTTTGAATGTCATTTGTTGGGAATTTTAACATTGAAACCAGGCAACATAAGAAAAGAAAATATATTTCAAATTAATGATGCATACAAATTTGCAGTTTACACCTTAAAGCAAAGCTCAAAATCTACCTTGCTGTAATAACTCACTAATGTGGTGGTATTATAGTGCGGACCTTTAAGAACTAAAAAAGGAACTAATGAGATTTAAATTTTTGAGTTTTTTAAACGAGTACACGGGTACCTATTTTATTTTGTAATTGGGTACTCTGCTCCCAAACTACCCATAAATGTGACCTGCTCTGTGAAAATGAGTCAGATGTCAACAATTTGACAAACAGAGTTATGTATACCATTAGAAAGAGTGCACTGTCCTTTTTAATTTGATATATGTTGGAGGTCTGTAGCATGTTGCGTTCTTGTGATACACCAATGTTGACGATTTTGCGAAATCGAAAAACCCCATTCATGAGAAATCATGCATTAAACAAATTATTTCCCTTTAGGAGATGTATGCAATAGAATACAAAACCGGTTTTTCTCACTAAATCTGATTTAATTTAGCATGTTTTAATGTAGAAATTGAATATATAGATCCTAAAAAAGGGGAAAATCATAAAAATAGGAATATTAAACTTTCGTACGAAAGCCCCCCTGTCCACGTTCAACCACCCAAATCTCGTAAGCGCACTGTGCGACATCTGACTCATTTTCACAGAGCGGGTCACAAATGCACACCCCTAACCCTTACCTTAACTTGGATGAGTGCCAACTGAGAAAACTTTCCGCAGCGGAAGCGTGCTCCCTTGAACCCTAGACTTGAATCAGTCGATAGGGTGTCGGCCGCTAGCTGTGTCACAACATCCTCATACGGAATCAGAACTAAAGTAATACAAAAATTCAATCAATCAATACAAATATTAGGTTCAAAACATGAATTTCTGACAAAAACAAACATTATTTAGTCTTTTCTAAAATTCATCAAGTGTTTTTTCCTACCTCCATCTCGCATAACTGGTGACTCAAATATGATTTCAATAAACAGCGGTAGATAGGGCTTCAGCTTGTCAGGTATCGAGGACGTGTCCAGTAAGACTGAAAACTGGAGAAAAAAGTAACTAGTAATAAATAACACTGCTGAAAAACAAGTGTCAAAAGAGCAAATCTGACAAACAACCTTTTATGACAAAGAGGTTTGTCTTGGTGTAATTTGTTCAAGCATATAACCCTGAAGAAAGTGGAGTGGATATTGTTAAGCTGAAAAACAGCTGAATATCAATCACACACAATAAACATCACGTAAATATTTGGTCTATAACCCTGTTTTTGCCAAGGACAAATGTTTGTGCTAAGCAAATTTGTGTGTTTAGCAGCTCTGGGAAATAGGCACATGGTCAAGTGGGGGATACCCACAGCTGCATTACACCATGACTCAACTGGACTTTGTAATGTTTTTTATTAAATAGAAAAATCAATATTTTAAGATAACAAATTGGGGTGGGGTGGGCAGGTAAAAATAATAATTTGAAAAACAAAATTCGAATTTTTAAACCATTCAAAATGTTGAATGGCCTCTTAGTAACAAATGGAAATGGTTTCATTAAACCAAAATTACCTATAATTAGGAAATCACAGACAAAAATGGCATGATGCCATGTTACCAACCAGCACAAAGTTGGTGTGAATATCGTCCAGCTGAAATGTGAAAGGAATCTGCTGCAGATTCATCCCGTCCACTTCACCATCTCCCTGGTTGCTAGGTAAGTTGCTACGACGATTGATGGAATGGAAATGGATGGAGTCCGTGCCAGGTACCGGCAGGCAGCTAATCATGTTCTCCGGAGGCTCAGTCTAATGAAATTATTCAGAAAATATCATTTTTAAAATTGTGTATATTACTTAGTAAACTATTCTTTACTCAAGTTCGTTAACCACAAAAGTCCAGCTGTCTTTACCTCATTTTCTTCTGTCGACTTCTGAAGCACATCCGCCTTCTCCTGAAGTCCCGCCTCCTCCAGTTTCTCCCGTTGCTTAGCAACACGTTCTTTCTCGTCTTTGGCCATTGATTCTGCCAATTTTTGGCTAGGTTCTCCTAAAATCTGTAAAATCACACGAAAAAAAAAAATTGGGACATCAAAACTAATTCATCGTTTCTTTTATTTGTCAATTGTTTATGACCTCAAGGTTTTAATTTGAATCGCCATTGAGTTAATATTGAATCTTCTACTTGCGTTTCAGGTATTTCTCCTGGGAAATCCACAGACAATATTGCTTATCACAATGGCTTGCTACATGTAATAGCAGAACCAGTTTCAAGCAATGAACAATTATTTAAAACCTTTGGCGGGGAAAAGTTTCTTACCGTGACAGATTTCGCCATGGTAAAGAAGTCAGTCAGGAGCTTCTTCCAAAAGATGTTCGGTTCCTTGACTTGTTTCTTGTAGTTCTCTACCTGATTCAAGCGCTGCTCCAGCTGTGTAAGACAAAGAAACAAAATAATCCTACTCAATGCATTCTTAATCAGGAAACATATCTGTAAATGAGACACTTTTTAACAAATACAACAAGGCAATTTTTAAAATGAAAACTTCACTATCTCAAAGTTATAATGCAGTGCCTTTTAAACTAAAGTAATTGCCTTAGGTCAGTGAAGCCCCAGTCACAGAGAAAAATAACAACTTACAACAGGTTAATCACAAGGAATCATAGAAAAGTCCTGCCACAAGTCCTGGGTGGTCTTGAATTGACATGGGTAGTCGCACGACCAAATCCAGTTGTAGAGAGGTTTTCGATTATGTTAAAAAAAACTGCCTGCAACCAAACTGGTCGAAGCTGGTCTCAGGTAAGTTTTCAAAAGTCGTGCGATTGTTGTGCTACAAGTCTTGAGTGGTCTTGCGTTGTTGTGGTTGTTTACGGGACTCCCCAGCCGTCCAACAGTTGCACGACTATTCGTGCGACTGTACGACTAGTTGCACAGCAATATGTGACAAGTCGTACCATGGTCGTGCAATTAGTATAACTTTGAAAGACCTATCGTGGGAGGTACCAATCGCAGACTAGTGGGGGACAATTCTTTTGTATGACTGCTCGGCTGACATCGCAGGAACAAACCCACGACTGGACGGTCAGAACCAAGACCGTCCTAGGTCGCATGACTGACATGGTTGTGGGTAATCACAGCTCGAATGAAACTGGAGCATTAGTAACTGGTCATCATTATCAGCATCTGCCAGTCCTGGGGGTCTATGGAGTTTGCTGTGGATGTAAAACCCAATGAGAGAGTGATAATTTCTACGACACAACAGCAGAATGTTGAAGCTGGTGTATCTGTTATTGGCCAAGACTTTCTGCAGGCTCTTTTTCTTATGGCTGCTGCATCAGGGTGTTTTCATATGTAGAGAGTCCCCTCCGTACGCTCGTTCAAGTTTAGTTCAAGTTTAGCTCTAGTTGCTTACAGCAGCGGTTGAGCGGGCATGAAAAGTCCATACCCAAAATAAAAAACTTCAGTATTCCCTATGAAGCGCTCGCTTGAAAATTATTCTTCAGTAGTAATGGCGTGGATGTTGACTATACCTACTGCAGGAGGGTGGGTAAGCGGTTGCCAGATTTCTGTTCCTCATTGAAATAGAGACGCCTGGCGAGGTAAGTGTAAGTTGTCGGACAATATGGGCTAGGTACATTGTTTGCCGACGCTGTACGAATTCGGAAAGCTTTTCACATCTACAGATTCGCAAGATGTCAGCATTACTCAATTAGTTTGAACTCGTCATCCTTCCTGTTGTATCTTCTGTGAATCATTATACTTAAGAAGAAAAAATGATCTTGATGGCAACAGAGCTCGATCATGATGGCAACAGAGCTCGATCATGATGGCAACAGAGCTCGATCATGATGGCAACAGAGCTCGATCATGATGGCAACAGAGCTCGATCATGATGGCAACAGAGCTCGATCATGATGGCAACAGAGATCAAGTATGATGGCAAAAGAGCTCAATTATGATAACAGAGCTCAAGGAACTGTACCCATTCTCATTCATCTTCCCAACTCCGAACTGGCCCAAGCAGTATGGCCAGCTGCTGATCCCGACTCTAATATTGCAACCCCAAGGTTAAACAGTGGCTCTTGCAGAGTAACTTCACTGACAGCAGCACTTGGTTTGTTGTAGAACTTGTCCTGTTTCTAGGCACAAAGACAGTGTTGGTGCATCAGCACCAATGATTCTAACCGGTCCTACCGATGTTTGAAGCTGAAGCTTGAGCAGCTTTTCTGTTCCCTTTGTGGGTGGTACAATCTGTCTAGTTGAAGCTGCTTGAGTCATACTAGGCTCGAAGCGTTGTGGCTAATGTTTTATTTTAAATGGGCAACTCAAACAGCCTAATTGTGTTTAGGGCCCATGGCGTTAAAGTCTTCTATGATCTGTGAGAGGCAGGTGCAACGCAGGGTTCCTCTCTGTTGGAAGGGTAAAAGGCTGCCAACCAAGGCTAACAAGTTTGACCTTGTGATCAGAGTTGTCCTCGTAGGCAGACTGCCAACCTAGGTTAACATGTTTTACCCACCTGTGTTTGTACTAGCAACCAAGTGCACATATCTGGAGCCATGCTGGTTATGGCACTGGGTACTTGCCATTTATTATCTGCTTGTTATTCTTAATTGGCACCTTTTCACTGTCCTTTAATTATTGAAGGGAAATGAATGACAACTATGTCAGCAACACCGTATTGGAATTTACACAGGTACATTTTTAGAATGGGACCTTTTCTCAATTAGTATTCGTATCTTGTCTTCCTAATCTTATTTGTAAATGGGTCATATTGGTTAATTGGTACCTCCTCCTTGTTATCACAGTACAGGAAGTCACCGATTCCCATAAAAGCAAAGGTGTCGTGAGGTCTTTCCTCCATATGGTTGAGGCACTCTAGGATGCGACGTTGGAGAACGCTGGCCATACGCTTCATGTCAACAGGCTCCTTGCCTGATGCTATGTCCTCCAGGGTGGAAGAAAGTCTAGCAAAACAACAATAACAACAATTCAACTTCAAGTTGGCAAAAAAAGTAATTGACTAGTGATTGATATGAAACTGCCACCCTTGGAAAATCATAGTTTGTGTTTACCCAGTCAATCAATCAAGACCTTTTCCAAGACCTCCATAAATACTCATACGTGTATAATGGTAAGTTCCACATGAACGAGCAAAGATTCTTACTACTTTTACCATAACAATAATCAACTCCCTGAGCTCTCCACCCTTTTTGTATCCAACCCTATTCATGCATATAAAATGACTTAAAGGTAGGATTCACCATTGGTAATTGCTTGAATAATCAGGAATGGGTGGATTTGGGGGATTGTACATATGTATTTTATAGTAACTATCGATAAACTGAACTGCCAAAAGACTTACAATCATGGATGCCAAAAGCAAGAAAAACAGAGTTTGTTTTCAACCGGTGTCATCAGGCAGTCCGGCGATCGTGATTTTTTTATTTTTTATATTTTTTGGGACAATTACAAAATATTTTGCGCAATAATTTTTTGTATGCCTGGAATCATTATTTACTTTCAATAAGTAACATATTTCTTAATAATTAGACAAATTGTTGATATCCGCATATGGTGTATCCTACCCTAAATTGCATATCCTGCCTTTTAGTATGTCTTTTTATCTGTACATATTTTTGCATCTTATTGAATATTTTTTATCATTTATATATTCTTGAAAGATTCCCGAGAGCGTGCCCTTGTGTTTACCTGTCCTTGATTTCCGACAGTTTGGCTTTTGGGACGTTGTCAAACTTGACATAGACGCAGGACTCCGATGCTTCAATAACAGAGTAATGAACCTTAAAATAGAACAGAGTGACCAATGTCCATCTTGAAACAGGGATGCAAGTGAGCCCATTATAGAATAGCTGAAAACACCCAAGTAACACCTAAAACACTGAAAATTGTGACCTGCTCCACGAAAGCCAGACAAAGTTGACAATTTTATTTTTTTTGGATTTAGCTTTTTTCAAATTCTCTAGGTTCTCAGCTTTAAAATGATGTATCATTTACATATGTGACCTGTTCCAACGAAACCCGGACAAAATCGCACAATGTGTTTTGTCACAATGTACTCCTGAAGTCATTTCTAGATGAATTTTACCATTTTGAGGTTTTAGGTTTTCCTAAGTCACTCACTATTAATCTACAATCTCCTCAAATTTGAACAAAATCCGTCTACCAGAAGTGTGTTTTTTTGTCAATTTTGTGAAACATTTGTGTATAGAAATAATATGCTTTTCTGAACTTCAAAGCTGTTTATCTCATAATTAGGTTGTCGGGGTTTTATCACTAAATCCAGACACCAGGGAAGATAGGGTGGGGGTACATATGTAAATGATACATCATTTTAAAGCTGAGAACCTAGAGAATTTGAAAAAAGAAAAAACTGAAAAACTAAAAAGTTGACTTTGTCCGGGTTTATTTATTTTATATTTGAATGAGTTATTTGCAAAGAAGTCAAATAATCATGAACTTCATTGACTTGATAGATTTGTTCAATTCGTTAACGTGAGGGTTATGCAGTACACATTTCTCCCTACCTTACTGCAGTAAGGATCTCCTAGCTCGACAAAATCTCGCTGAAGCGGTGAAACTGATGTATCAGTCAGGTATTCCATCAATACCTGCACAGCTGCCATAGTGTACAAGTCCTGCACAACAAAACACAATTATTATCAAAATTATGAGCCGTTTTGCAATGGACTAATGCTAGTCTATGGAATATCCGCTCGTTGGACGAGTGTCTATCAGTTTTGTAGTCAAGACCAAGACAGAGACCAAGACAGAGACCAAGACCAAGACCACGCCGACAAAAGGCAGCTGCAGCTAAAACCAAGACCGAGACCAGGAGCAGAACGAAGACTGACAGTCCGAGACTAAGACCAGGACCAAAACTGACAGTCCGAGACTAAGACCAGGACCAAGACTGACAGTCCGAAACTAAGACCAGGACCAAGACTGACAGTCCGAAACTAAGACCAGGACCAAGACTGACAGTCCGAAACTAAGACCAGGACCAAGACTGACAGTCCGAAACTAAGACCAGGACCAAGACTGACAGTCCGAAACTAAGACCAGGACCAAGACTGACAGTCCGAAACTAAGACCAGGACCAAGACTGACAGTCCGAAACTAAGACCAGGACCAAGACTGACAGTCCGAAACTAAGACCAGGACCAAGACTGACAGTCCGAAACTAAGACCAGGGGCCAATTTCACGGAGCTGCTAAGCACAAAAATGTGCTTAGCATGAAAATTTGTCCTTGGCAAAAACAAGGTTACAGACCAAATTTTCACGTGATCTTTGTTGTTTTTGATTGATAATCAGCTGGTTTTTGGCTTAGCATGAAAAACACGTAAAATTTTGGCTGATAACTTGTTTTTAATGAGCAAGACTTTTTTGTGCTAAGCAAATTTTTGTGCTTAGCAGCTCCGTGAAATTGGCCCCAGGACCAAGACTGACAGTCCGAAACTAAGACCAGGACCAACCGACAGTCCGAAACCGAGACCAAGACCAAGACCAAAACCAGGCCGACAAAAGGCAGCTGCAGCTGCGACCGAAACCAAGACCAAGACCGAGACCAAGACCAGCAGCCGATTTCACGTAAAGTGCGTAGCTTGCGCCATTTCCTTACGGAGCATTTCACGAAACTTGGCGTAGCTGCGCAACGTTTTAAACAGCGTTTACGACGACTGTTTGCGTATTATTGTGTTCTTTCACAAAATCGTCGTTGTATCACCTTCGCCCACCATTTCGAAAATAGTTTTGTCCAACTTTCCGCGAAATCGTGTGGCAACATTAACAATTCTGTCACGGGTAAAATATTGAATCTTTTACTTCAATCATGAAACTGTGAGTGTCTTTTATCAAGCTTAATAAGTTGAGCAATGACGGGCTCCATGTCAATTACGATTTGCTGGTAAAATAGGTCATTTTCAGTCGCTACGCCATTTCTTACGCCACCTAAATTGACTGCGCAAGCTACGCCATAATTTGTTGCGTAAGCCGCGGACTTACGCACTGTCCAACTTTCGTGAAACTGTCGTAAGCGAAATGTTGCGCAGCAAACAAAAGTAGCGCAGCTTACGCAATAAATTGTGGCGCAAGGGACTTACGCAGTTGCGTAAGGTTTCGTGAAATCAGCTGCTGGACCGAGACCGACAGCCCGAGACCAAGACCGAGACCAATACCGATAGTTTGAGACCAAGACCTAGACCAAGACCAAGACCAAGACTAGGCCGACAAAAGGCAGCTGCAGCTTCAGACGAGACCAAGACCGAGACCGAGACCATCTCAGACAACTCCGGCTGTATTCGGTCAGAGAGAGCATGTTTGCAATGATTTGCTGTAATAGGCTACTGCGCGTTTCACGTATAGTATCTAAGTGCTTGCAAACGGCTATAGCTTAAAGGTAGGATACACCATTTGCAGATATCAAAACAAATTTACTACAGAATTATTAAAAAATATATTACTTTTTTTTAAGTAAATAATGATTGTAGGCATCCAGCAAAATTATTGCGCTAGGTATCCTGTAATTGTTATAGAAAATTGAGTAAAAAAAAGTTTAAAAATCAATATCGTCGGACGGCGATTGCCGGTTGAAAACAAACGCCATTTTTCTTGTTTTTCTCAGCATTCATAATTGTAAAACTTTGGAGAGGTCAGTTAAACGATAATTTACTATAAAATACAACCCCCTTCTAATTCAGCCATTCCTGATAATTAAAGCAATTACCAATGGTGTATCCTACCTTTACATCCACCCATTTCTGATAATTCAAATTATCAATGGCATCCTACCTTTAATTGAAGGGCAAACAGAAAGAGAAAAAACAACAACTTGCCTTTGCTTTTGGAGCTCGCCATGCCATGTAGACCATTCCATTCGCTTCATCATCCGATGGGAATGGGACGGTCTGAATGACACTCTCAGTCAGGGGTGGTACTGGGTCCTGCCAAGGGCGCGAATAAGGCGACAACTCACCCTGGTAAAATTAAAATACACTACACTTCACTTCACTTATGGGGACTTTTTAAAGCTCTTACCCTGCAGATGAAACTAAAAGGAAAACCAATATTGAAGCTAGATTTGAACAGATTTTTGAAACATAATTGTGTTTTCAGATTTGTTTTGGTTTTTATTGCGGTATAGAGTGTACACATTTTTTCAAAACAAAACGCCACTTCAGACAAGACGACGTGGATCAAGCAATTTCCTTGGGTCATCTACCATCCTGCGAACGAAAGTGAAGAAGTGTTATTGTAGTTGTACAATTTAAATATGAAAAATTGTCTTGCCAAATATGATTGTCTTGTGTGTGTTTTAATTTTTTTTTAATTAAAAATTTAGGTTTTTACCAAGAGGGTAAACCTCTAGTTGTGATTCCTATGGTAATTTTGTGGCAAGATCTCAGATATCACTTTTATAGTTATCGTACTTTATTTGAAAAGCTGGTTTTGGGGCAAGTCACTCTTAAAAGTTGGAAAGTGGAAAATCACAGGTGGGTAAGTGGTAGGTAAGTGGGAAATTAATTTAAATTCAAGGCTTACCCTGTAAAGACATCTCTTTGTTTTCGTATACAAAATGTGTACTGTCAAAAACTACTTGCTCAAAATGCTCCTACTTCAACCACAATTACTTTCATGGGTTGAAATTTGTACCAAATATACCTATATTATACACTAACCCAAACACTGACCCTAATTTTAACACTATTTTTTTTGTAAAATCAATTGTGAAAACCTTTGTGGTACCTACACGTATTCATCTATAGAAATATACCCTGTGGAGACCTTTTGACTCCCATTGTCCCCATTGTGCCCAGGTCTTCACAGGGGTATTAAATTGGAAACACAGTTACACATTTATACTGGGCGGAAAGAGAAAATTGTAGTAAAGTGTCTTGCCCCAAAACATAAGCACCATATTTTCATTAGGGCTAACATTACACATGAGCTACACACCGTAAGTAGTTTATTACAGCGCACATTGGTTGTTTTTAGTGTTTAAAGGTATAAAGTATACACCATTTGCAAACATAAAAAAACAACTACTGAATTATTATGAAGTACCTCACTTGACTATGTTAACCCTAACTAACCTAAACCCATCAAACTCCAACTGCAGGTTTTGGCAGGTTTGGTACCAAACATTAACAGCTTGTTATTGGACTTTGTTTGACCCTGTGGAATTCCGTGAGGTTCAGGGCAGAAAGGCACAAGACTTGTAAAAATGTTGGAATTTGGGGGAATGCACTTGTAGGCATTTATTCATGGGTGAGCTCAGACTGGTCACAGCACAGTTCCTGGTCAACTGTACATGTAAGTGTGATGTGTATACCTTGTATGTCCCCACTCAAACCCTGTCCAACACACAGAACCAATGGCCAGTCATCACAGCCCTGATCTTGAACACTAAACAATGCATAGACCCATCTGTACCGAGTCAATCAAACTTAAAAAGGTTGGAGTTTGGCAGGTTTAGTACTGTTAGGTTCAGTACCAATAATTACTAAACCTGTGTGCAGTTGTTGAAGTTTGTTAGGTTTGGTATGCTTAGAGTGCGAGAGCCTAGGGGGTTATGGTTAAAGATAGGATACACCATTAGAATTGCTTGAATTATTATGAATGGGTGGATGTAAAGGTAGGATACACCATTGATAATTGATTGAATTATCATGAATGGGTGGGTTTGGGAGATTGAATTCAATAGTAAATATTGTTTAAATGACCTGTCCAAAGTTTTACAATCATGGATGCCGGCAAAATGATTTGGTAGTTTTTTGGTATGTTTATGTTTGCAAATGTATATTCCTTTTAAAGCATTATTCCCCTTTACCTTCGCAATAATTCTCTCTTCAAACGGTTCCAGCGCATGAAACACCTCTTCAGGAGTAACTTGGCCAGTGATGATGAGACACAGATTGTCCGGTCGGTAGAAATCCTTATGGTACTGCCTCACTTTAGTGTTGGAGGTGCTGGTCCGTAAGTTGCTCATGATGCCACCAGTTTCAGACTGCAAATAAGGTAATACAAATGTTGTTGGCCGGTTTTAAACAAGTATGTTTAAAACGGGCTCATAGTCCTGGACGCGTTAATGCCCGAACCGAAGGCGAGGGTAATAACATTGTTCAGGCCTTTGTTTAAAGGTAGTATACACCATTTGCAGATATCGAAAATATTTACTACCAAATTATTAAGAAATATCTTACTCATCTGAAAGTAAATGTTGATTCTGAGCATCCAGCAAAAGGATTGCGCTAGATATCCTGTAATTATTCCGAAAAATTGAATTTTATAATGAAAAATTTGCCGGACGGCGATCGCGAAAAAACAAAGATAACATAAGAATAACTGCTCGACGCTGGTTGAAAAAACCCGCTGTTTTTCGTGCTTTTCTCGGCATCCATGATTCTAAAACTTCGGACAGCTCAGTTAAACGATATTTACTATAAAATACAACCCCCCAAATCTAGTCATTCATGATAATTCAAGCAATGACCAATGGTGTATACTACCTTTAAGACGTACAAAAAATATAATAATAATAATAATAATGTGCGGTGCTTATATAGCACTTTATTCCCAATGATATCAAAGCGCTTCACATTATTACTAAGGTCATTGGGACCACGAAACAATCCAAATACCATCTCAGCTCCCTGGGGAGTATGCAGCTCAATGCAGCCATTTCGGCACAAAGCAGCTACATTAACAGGTACCCATTTCATTCCTGAATGGAGAGAAGAAATGTCTGACACGCATCATAGTCCCAGGCCGGACTCGAACCTACAACCTGCAGATCACAAGTTCAACACTCAAGACCACGAGGCCAAGGCACTCCACTGCTTGAATCTTTTCCCTTTGACTTGTCTGGTTAATATAGCACCCTCTAGCACTTGACTGGGCAAAATCAAAATCTAGTGTGAGACCTAGACTATGCCACTATATCAATAATGGTTGTTAATGAACTTAACCAGTTCGCGCCAGTTGTATACACGAAATCTTTCCAAAAATCTAAACGGATGACTGATAAACACGCCACGAACAACTGGGGCTTGAAATATCTGTCAGCGACCGGCTCGCAGCTGGCACGTGGGGGTTAGCTGCACGCAGACTCCCGGCCTTGGCCCAATGGGATTGATGAAAGATAATCCTGCCCCTGTGTTTGGTACATAAAACAAAAACCCGGCACGAACTGGTTAAAGATGGTGCAAGACCCACCTTGTAGCCGCAGCGGCCAGGGTACATGGCTCGTAGCATGGCTAGATGCGATAGACTTTCACCGCTGTTCTCCCTGCCTTGCATCTCACAGTAGACAACACCTGCATTCTCTCCTTCACCGTTCACATGGTGTACCTCCGTCACATAGCCAGCCTCCTGAAAGCCAAGAAACGAACAATGAAAGTAGTAATTCAACAGTTATGAATCCATCAATTTCAATACAAATTTAGAGCTAGGACAGTTGGTGGCTCAGTCAATTAGGCAGTCAGCCAAGGACACAGTCATTTAAAAACCCTAACATTTCACAAATTTCACCAAAAAGTCTGTAGTTTGCGCTATTTTTAAATGTGGCGTAAAGCTTACGCAACAGAAAAGTTGCATAGTTGTGCCATCTCCTTACTAACCGTTTCACGAAACTTGGCGTAGCTGCGCAACGTTTTAAACAGCGTTTACGACGACCGTTTGTGTATATTTGTGTTCTTTCATGAATTGGTTTCGTCTGCTTTCTAGTGCGAGAGCCTAGGGGGTTAGGGTCAACGAACCTCTACCTGTGATATTGTTTGAGCTAAAATTAATATACTTACAGTGAGAGTTGGGTAGAGAACGTGGTCCAAGTAAATCGGCAGTAAGTTCAGAAATCCCTGGCTCCCTGCTGTCATTACTGTGTAGCAGGTGTGGTCAGTGTCAGTCCAGGCGTTGGTACCCTGAGCAAGGCACCGGTTAGCAAGCATATCTAATACGCCCTAGACAGACGTTTAAAAAGAGGGTAGAAATATTGAATATTGTCATAATAATGTTGTTCCTTTTAACATTTCACAGGTGTAACAAACAATCTTAGAATTAGAGTGAACAAAACTGTTAGTGAAATAATTGAATTTGTAACTTGTTCGAAACAAGTAAAGTGTTAAACATCTCCAACTTTAAAACAGCATTCATTAAATTATAGTATACACCGTGTGTTTTTGAAGTACAAAAAAAATAATCAAAGTTTAGAACGAAGCTCTAATATAGCTCTTTAGCAACATTTTGCCATTTACCTTGAACGGGTATTGCTCGCTCCCCAGAAAAATAAGGTGTTCCAATGTATGAGGCAGGCCATCGTCATCGTGAGCCTCAGTAGCTACACAAAATGATAGTACATTTGTAACACATTAAGATTCTGTGAAAATTAGAAAATCCTTGTAATATCGCAGTTTTACAAATCACCACTTTAAAGAGGCCCTCTTGTGAAAAAGGCAAATTTGAGTTATCAAATTTGTCAGAGGGCCTCTATTAAAGGGATCGTATACGTTTGGTAATTACTCCAAAAAATTAATGGAAATGAAAACTTACTTGGTAAGAAGTAGAGCAGCTTTGGATAGTATAATGCATTTTTAGAAACTTTTCACTTTGAAGTACTGCGGTTATGGAAAAAGATATCACTCTTTATCCCCCAAAATTTGAATCTGCGAAGCGTTACCGCAGTGACGTTTCTCAGAGTGTGTATTCCAATGCAGATTATTCTTCCTGCGTGGACAAAACCGCTCAAGAATTTCGGCAATATTTCAAAATCGCTACCACCTTTTGAAATGAAAGTTTTAGAGGTTAGTTTTATGGTATATATCTATAACTATATAGGATTGAAACAAACAGTGGGTTCCAATTACCAAACGTATACGATCCCTTTAATTAACTTTAAACAGAAAACTCCAAAGGCGCATAATTTTCCCACAAAAATCTCTTGTACATAAGACAATTTCAAGACACTTCCTACATGTACGTTAGTGGTCAACATGGTCAACTCAAATGAACAATTATTCGTAGTGGATATCATTACAGCAGCCGTAATATCATTAATAAAATCCTAATAAATAAACTAGAACTACGGACCTACCCTTATTCCTTTTTTTAAGTCACATTTTGATGACGTTATGTTAGTTGAATAAAAGTTGAATAATTCAAATATGGAGCTTTAGTTTTATAGAATGCGGGGCCCACTCACAACTCTAGACTTTATTTACCCTAGGACATACTATGTAGTAGTAGATCATGCAGGTTTTTTAAATTTGTTTTGACATTGTGCACATTTTGGTAGGCCTTGCCTAGAAAATGTGAAACTGAAAATGGCCATGGCTATTTTTACGCGACCATAAACCTACGTACTTTTGCTATTTTTACGTGAGTTCTGGTTGCGCATGCGCAGTACGTCCCTAGTTAATTGTAAACAGTCCCTTATTTTTCATATACACGACTTTTATACCTTTTTCTATAAGACCATACCTAGATAAGATAAAAGGTAGGATACACTATTTGCAGATATCGAAAAATATTTATTACCGAATTATTAAGAAATATCTTACTCATTTGAAAGTAAATAATGATTCTAGGCATCCAGCAAAATGATTGCGCTAGATTAGACTGAGTTACTGGCCTCAGCTCAGGCTCTAGTTATCTAGATCTTCTAACATTTGGGCATTACATGTATCTTGCGCTACTAAGGCCGAGCGAGATGAATATTGACTAATAAGGTTGTTTCACGTTCCAGTTGCGCATGCTCAGTAGAGCGCCCTCTGACTAGGCCTACTACATGTAGGAGAGGGGAACACCCATATAAACACGCTATCATCCGGGTAAGTTGCGTACCCCTTTTTGCGCTGAATCCAAGATGGCCGCGGAACGTGAAACAACCTTATGATTCTCTGTCCCCTTAATGTGGTTCAAAATGTTGCCATATCCTGTAATGTCGAAAAATTGAATTTTATAACTCATGAATTGAGTTTTCCTTGTCTGTGGTCGGGAACCAGTTATATCACGTAAAAATAGTACTAGTAGGGTTACGGTCACGTAAAAATAGCCACTTTAATTGTAGGGAAATGGGGATAGGCTAGCTACCCGGTCCCGGGGTTCTCTACAGGTGTCGGAAATAGACATACAGAACTCATATTTCACTTAACGGAAAACAAAACAGCGTCCATTGCAACCAAACTTTAATGCACAGTTTCCATGATTCCAAGCCCAAATCTCACCAAGACAGAAGAAGCCATTGACAAGTGGGCCCTCAACTTGTGCGATAAAAACTTGCAAACCCGTGCGGGCCGACTTGTACTTGTTTACCGGCACGACACCGTTGGAAATCACGGAACACGTCTTCTCGAAGTGGGCTGCCATCTTGAAAAGAATGGAATTTGGTGGAATAGCCCAAAAGGAGCCCAATATTCTAAAAAAACACGTTACAGGAAATCCGCGCCGCTCATAAAATAGCATAATTAGGCGCGCTGGCAAGTGGTACGGCGCGGTGGGGATCGATGCCGGTGTGGAAGGTAATTCTGTCCCCCGGTAAAATTGTCCGGGGGGACAGAATTACCTAGGTAAAAGTGTCCCCCTAGAGCCGTTAATTCCGTCCCCCTCCAGTTTATTCTGTCCCCTCTCTAGGTAATTTTGTCCCCCAATGTTCCACACATAAGTGGTTATTTTGATGTTATTTCAATGAAAAGCCCACATGGTATTTATTATTTGGACTTCTGTTCCCTTCATCGATTTATCAAAATAAAAATAAAAATATAAATAACTGTGTTAATTAAATCAACCGATCTACGTTTCTGCGCGAAAGGGAAATTAGCGGTAATCAGTATTTTCAGACTTCTTGCACGCGTACAAATTCTGTATACCCAGCACGAATGTGGCAGCACTTTTGACAACCTGTAATTTGTAGTACACTACACATCCTACAGTCTGCCACAAATGATGCACCATGAAGGGGTGAACCTGTACTACACTGGTTGTCGCGTCTAGTGGGTGCTAGACTTGTGACGTTGCACAGGACAATTTTACCAGGGGGACACGTTTAACGTTGGGCAGGGAGACAGAATTACCTGGAGGGGGACAGAAATACCTAGGTAAATGTGTCCCCCCGGACAGATTTACCGGGTCACGGCCCGGTAAGTCTGTCCGGGGGGACACATTTACCAGGGGGGACAGAATTACCTTTCACACCGGCAGCTATGTGCCTTTTCAAATCCCTGGCTTCGTTTCGTCTGTGGCTTAAGGCGATTTCAGATTCCCATCTGCGAGATCCCCTGCCACATTTTGATGCCTCTTGTGCTTCAAAAATATTCAATGCATTGATATAAACCCAAACGTTAGACTATTTCTATTTGCTTTAATTTCTATTTGCTTCTCAGTAATTCGGAATTCGGAGGCGAAGCCCAAGCCGAAGACGGAGAAAAGGTTTCGAAAAAGCCCTTTGTATTGTTTAGTTGGGAAAAAAAAGTTCAGTGATACAATTGATCCTCCGATCAGACAGGCATTTTCTTTGTTGTCTTTGTCTAATGAGTCCCTCTAAATATATATTGTAAATATGCATTATTCCGTGAGGGATATAGCCTTGGTCAAGGCGTTCATCGTTACCCGTCCGTAGTAGTCCTGCAGATTACTACAATAATATTGCATTTAGTGATACAAGCACCAAAATTGGCACACATGCTCATTTTGGGTCACTTTATACAAAAACCCCGTTAGCCAAATTAAAATCCAAGATGGCCGCCATTTTTGAAGATGGCCGCCAATGAAGGCCGAATGTCACCGAAATATTGATGTACGGATGGATAGAATGGTAATACAAGCACAAAACTTGGCATTTAACATCTGTTTGGTCTCCCTGTTGTTGGCATATCCAAAACAGTATATTAGGCGTTTAAATAGGCACTTGAAAATTTAAGATGGCCGCCATTTTCCAAAATGGTCGCCACTGAATGGCTAGTAGTAGTGTTACCAAGGATCAAACAGTAATACAAGGACCAAAATGGGCATTTAATCTCCATTTGAATCCAATATTATGCTAAAATTGTCAACCACTTGGTAATTCAAGATGGCTACCATTTTTAAAGATGGCCGCCACAAGATGACTCAGCCTATATGTTACAAAAAGTGACACATAAATCGTAACATATCTTGTACAAAGACATACAACACACTCTAAAAACAGATTGGTTGAAAATAACCAATTATATTGGTCGATTTCAACCAATCCAGTTGGTAGATATGTGGATAACCAAAATATTACTGTTATTACCCTGTTGAAACCGACATTTTACCGAGTAACAACAAGATAATACAGGTAATGTGGGCAATGGTGAAAGGGCTTGAATTGGTCATTACATTGGGAATTTGCGTAATAACAGTAAAATTATAGCAATTCCAGAAAAATGTCCAAGTCCAATTATTACTGTTATTACCCTGTTGAAACAGAGTTTTGTTGCGAGTTTATAACAGGGTAATGAGAGGTAATGGGTAACATTTTACCGAGTTAATAACATGGAAATGCCGGAAATGACGGAAATGCCAGAAATATTGTTACATTCTCCTTGGTAATATTTGGTAATATCAAGGGGTAATATCAGGTGGTAATAACACGGCAATGTCAGGAATATTAGTTACATTCTCCCTGGTAATATTGGGTAAATAGGGTAATATCGGGTGACCCAATTTACATGTTGACCCCAAGTGGGCGTGATAAACTTTGGTGAAACATTTGTGTCACTTTTTCTACATAAACGTTATGTTTTGCGTAATAGCGATATGTTTAGGGTGTTTTCGTAGAGATAATTGTGTAATATTTATTTACTCCAAGTCTCAAAGAAACAAATATGCCAAAAAGCCAACACACAAATAAATAACAAAAAATTGTTGCAAACTGTGATTATAGACGGCGGTGATATTGGGCACATATATAGCGTTTAAGTACATGCTAAGATTGTAGCAGTGGCAAGCGTCATTGATGTTTATATGTGTATATATTGTAGTATTGTTCCAGTAGTATTAAATTAGTAATTAACCAATTGGGTAATATCGGGTGGTAACAACAGTACAATGCCAGAAATACGGGTAACATTCTCCCTGATAATTATCGGGTGATATCGGGTGGTAATAACAATGCAATGCCAGAAATAACGTTAAATAACGTTAAATAACGATTACATTTTCTCTGGTAATATTGGGTAATAATAATAGGTAAAGGGTGAAATATCGGGTGGTAATAACAATGCAATGCCGGAAATATCGGTAACATTCTCCCTGGTAACAGTGGGTAAATGGGGTAATATCGGGTGGTAATAACAGGGAAATATTGGTCTACTATTTCCCCGTTATTACCCAGTAATAACAAGCGTTATTACTCGTTACAACCCGGGTAATATCGGGTAAAATGCCCAGTGGGTTGGTTGCAAGCTCAACCAATATAACTAGTTGGAGGATAACCAATATATTGGTTATGAATAACCAATAAATTAGTTAATACCTTGGTTACAAGCTCAACCAGGACTTTTGAGATCGATTTGATCTATGCATGGGATGTTAAAACACAGACTGTAAGCATCAAAGGCACGCTAAGTATGCCTTCAAATGTTCAGTAACGCAAATACAAAATAAAGAGTTAATCTTGAAAAGCAATTACAACAGTAATGGTAAGAATCTCAAGTCAGGTCGCAATTCTTGTAACCATTTTCTTCTTTACTGACACCCGCTATTGTTATACATTAGTATTGTACGTACGTGTTGGCCGCCATTTTGAAAAATTGCGGCCATCTTTGATTTTTAGTGATTTATGATTTGTTAATTATAAATGACCAACGAGAGGTAAATTGCAGCTTTATTGTATGACCATTTGGTTTCTTTTGTAAAATAACCAATGTATGTCATTCAATAAAAGCAATCTTAGAAAACATGGCTGCCACCTTGAAAAAATGGCCGCCATCTTGAATGTTTAAGTTGTTTCTATTTTTGAAAATGACAAGGGGTACATTTAGTGGATAGTTGCAACTGTTGGTGCTTGTATGACCAATTAATCTAATGTAACATTAAGTGTTACCATTTAGTGGCGGCCATCTTGAAAAAAATGGCCGCCATATTGGATTTTAATTTGGCTAACGGGGTTTTTGTGTACAGTGACCCCAAAAGAGTAGTTATGCCAATTTTGGTGCTTGTATCATCAAATGCAATATTGTGGTGAAAACAGTTATTAATCTGCATGACTATAGGTACAGCGCAGCGGTATTCAGAGCTCAAACAACGACCTCACGCGGCCACTATTATATGCAAAGTAACTAAAGATACTTGAACTTGAATTATCATGAATGAGTAGATTTGGGGGGTTGTATTTTCGTTTAACTGAGCTGTCCGAAGTTTTACAATCATGAATGCCGAGAAAAGCACGAAAAACTGCGGTTTTTTTCAACCGGCGTCGAGCAGTTATTCTTATGTTATCTTTGTTTTTTCGCGATCGCCGTCCGGCGATCGCGAATTTTTCATTATAAAATTATATTTTCCGGAATAATTACAGGATATCTAACGCAATCCTTTTGCTGGATGCCTAGAATCAACATTTACTTTCAAATGAGTAAGATATTTCTTAATAATTCGGTAGGAAAGATTTTTGATATCTGCAAATGGTGTATCCTACCTTTAAGCTGACCTTTATAGTTTTTTTCTTATTGGTCGATCGTTGCGTAGAAACTGCATAATTTGAGCTAGCGGTGAAGGTCATAGCTAGCTCGCAAGAGTTTTCACGAAGAGGCGAACTTCATGAAAAATCGTCTATTTATCGAAAAAAAAAATTTTGATGAAAACGATTAAATATTGCAATTTCTACAACCTGGTGAAGTTATACATCCAAAAAATCATTAAAATCCTAATTAACCTAATTAACGAATGGGCGAATTGGTCCTCAAGTGCCCTTTTGCGTTTTCACGAAGAGGCAAATTCGAAATAGCGTTGACTTCAACGTGTTTATGAAGGGGCACTTTGGTGCGCGTAGTGACTTTAGCGTTTTCACGAAGAGGCAAATTGGGCGAATTGGGCGCGTACTGGCTTTTAGCGTTTTCACGAAGAGACAAATTTGGGGCGCAATGGGGAAATGTATACATTCTGACTCTCACAGCCACGGGCGAATTTGCTAATGTATCGTTTTTTCGTTTTCACGAAGAGACAATTCTATTAATTGATTAATTCTGCAAAACTAATCACCTATTTTTCTTAACGTTTGCTATATTTAAGAAGATTGAAATATTCTATGGATATTTATGTTTCAAACTGCCAAACGAAAAAAGGACGAACTTTACAAGCGATTTTCTCGAAAGTTTGTTCAGACCGTGAAAGGCTCAATTTGCCTCTTCGTGAAAACGGTGACGAAGTGTTTACGAACACCGCCATCTTTGACATATTATTGTATCGGAGAAAGTTGAGTGATTTTTACGAAGGCTTGTAGGGATTACACATGAAGATTTGAACTGTCTTGCTTGATTGGTGAGGGTCGCAGTTATTTTCGCTCGTTTCGATGGGTATTTTCTTGAATGTTGACAATGTTATGGTCAAAACTAGTTGTGTTTAGCTGCTAATTAGTTTTGAGTTTTTAACCGCGGTGACTCATGGAGAAGGCCGCGACTCTATTGAAACGTGTCGAACTCGGCCCTACATTATATCGCACGCATCTAATCCAGCTGATCTGAAAACCGTGGCTCGGTTAAACGCGGAACTCTGATAATTAAATGCCTTGCCGGCTGAATTTTGCCAAGAAAATAATCTGAGGAGTTATTGAGGATATAAGACACTTGTCCCTATTTAAATTACGATATTGCGATCACTAAGGTTGGTTCTGCAGCCGTAAACATGCCCCCTCCCCACAGCGTTGGACCATGCTTGGACCATACAATGTGGCGATAACGCACAGACCAGCATGCCTGGGTTAATGCCGATTATGCGGCGATAAGAAACTGACCGAACACTCTAAAAACTGCCACGCTGAGTACCTGGCCGTACCTGCGATCGAGCTCCGAGCAAAATGGGGCTCAGGCTGCCTGAAAAATTACGGATTTCCCATAACCTGTCGGCAAATTCACAAAAACACCGTGACCACGAAGAAAGGATTCTAATGGCCTTTCGCTGCTCGGGTCTACAATCTTCGAGGGATAATATTTTCGCTGCAAAATTCAAACAACGTCGGGATTCAACCGCGTTGTGATTGGACACTTCACATCTTAGCCCCGCCTATACTTATCTGCATACGAGGTCATGCGCTAGAAATGTGGCGCAAAATTTAGGAAAAACATAAGATTTCAAAATCCAATGATCCAAGGCGAAAAAGTAGCCTCAGTAGATTTGCATAAATAGTGGCCGTATGAGGTCGCTGTTCGCGCTGTATCTTTACACGGGGCGCCCCCTAGCAGCATATGTATGAAGCAGAATCAGTGTCAAAAAGATCGGACGTGTTTTTACAACTCGGATGCTTTCCTAATTCGGATGTATTCCTAATTCGGATGCTTTTTGCAACTCGGATGCTTTTTTAATTCGGATGAATTCGTAATTCGGATGCTTTTTGTAAGCTCGGATGCTTTTTTTAATTCGGATGAATTCGTAATTCGGATGAATTCGTAATTCGGATGCTTTTTGTAAACTCGGATGTTTTTTTAATTCGGATGTTTTTTAAATTCGGATGCTTTTCTAGTTCGGATGCTTTTTTAATTCGAATGCTTTTCTAGCTCGGATGCTTTTTATAAACTCGGATGCTTTTTCAATTCGGATGCTTTTCTAGTTTGAATGCTTTTTGTAAACTCGGATGCTTTTTGCAAACCGAACATATTCGCAAATCGGATGCTTTCCCAATCCGGCACTAGGGTGGCCCTGAAAGGACATCACACATCGCAGATTCTGCGATTTCGCGAATTCTGCGCGAATTTGAACGATGACAAACATGTTATCGTATATATCTAAGCATATATCTGAGATGTGGAAGATTTTATTGTAGATTTCTGCACAGATTTATGTGATAATGAATATTTTCTGGGCAGATTTTTGAAAAGTCGCAAATTTTTATTTTAGATTTCAAGTTCTGCGCAGATTTCTTAGTACGCAAATTTGTGCGATGTCGCACGGATAGGCACTACATGTACATTTTCATTACACATTTAATTATGCGCAGCTATATATGTCGCACTCACGTACAGCAGATTTATATGCAGATTTATGTGCACATTTCTGCCGCGATGTCAGCACATACGACGTTTTGAAAGTTGAACCACGACGTTTTGAATGTTATGATGTTCTAAAACGGACAGGCAACGTCGTGGTTCAACTTTCAAAACGTCGTACTTCAACTTCCAATTAACGTCCAACTTTCGCGCGCTTTTAACTGGCTCAAGGTAGCCGCGTATTCGGCCGGTTCTCTCCGCGCGGATTCAGTCCGCATTCACCAAAAGGCGACAAATATTTAATACATGCTGCAAAAGGTGATGCATTTTAACAGTCCAACAAGTTATTATTCATTCTTGTAGCTTATATGGATCCTGAAAAAGTCCAGCTATAGGAAATCAACTTCGTAGGTGCGCTGTATTTTGTCCATTAAATTTGCTGCCTGCATGGTACACCTTTCGTGTAGTATAGTCTCCATCACGTGCGGGTTGACTTTCCTAATCATGCATGGCACTGTGGAGATTCTAAAGTGTGCTCCGACTGATTTGCCATCAGTTTTTCATCAACCTGCATATAGACGGCCTTCTCTCTGCGATGTCGGACCTCGTAGAGCTTGTTGACCTGTCGACTTCCTTGCCTTTGCGGGTCTCAAGTAGACGACATGTGAGTCGGTACCGTGTTGTTTCAGTTTGTAGGTTCTTGTTCCCATCTATGTATACAAGTAGGTCTACTTTACTTCTCTGTCATGGTAACAGCTTGTCTAGGTGCACAGGTGTGGACAGAGTTGGGATGGTTCCTCCCCGTTCGGCAGCTCATGTTTCCATCTCGACGTCTCCGTCGCCTCTTTTCGCAACACCGCTTTCAACCTCGTGGCCGCTTCTCCCCCAGCGGCATGGTGGGCTCCTAGCACCTCACCTCTCCGCTGTCCACGAAAGTTATGTTTTCTGTGTCACAATAATTTCACTGCTTGAAAGTTTAAATGACGTCGAAGACTAGTGAAGTTCACCACGCAATCGTTAAAATTTGGCGAAACCACATAAAGACCATCCTGAAAAAAGTTAACGACCGACGCACCTTATAACACATGCGCACCTTATAACACTTATTCGGCAATTAACAGGCTTCATTTAAGGTGTGTGTGTATATATGGATAACATTATTGATTCTAAATAAAAACATTCTTTGTAAAAATACTTCCCGACTTTCGCGCTATTACTCAATATAGAGTCCATCTTCGCTTGCATGCTGCCTGCATCTCATGCTTTTTCACAGGAATCGTACGCCGCCGAGGAAATAAAACGAACCACTTCGAAATTTCTTTTTTAGCCCCATATATCATCGTGAAAATCATGAGTGAAAAAACACAACAGGCTGGCCGGCCGACCAGCGATTTTTTTTTTCCCCTAAACGACATCGCCATAGAACTGGTTTTCAGCACATCTGATTGGTTGTTTAATATCTACGTCATCCATTCAACCATGCATTGCATGACGTGTACTAGTACTAGGGTAAGAAAAAAAGCCCAGAGTCCTAGGGTCAAAAAGGGTTAGGGTTAGGGTTACGGGTTAGGGTTATGGGTCAATAAGTTGAGAGTCCTAGGGTCAATAAAACCCAGAGTCCTAGGGTCAATAAGTTGAGAATCCTAGGGTCAATAAATTGAGAGTGATATTTACTACCATGACTATTTACTACCAGCAGATAGCCAATCGGATGCGCTAAAAAACAGTTCTATGGCGATGTCGTTTGGGAAAAAAACTCGCGGCCGGCCATCTAAAAGTGCGCCCCCAATTGACGTAATACAGTCATGTTTCAAAATTAACACCTTTGCGACTTTAGTGTACAATGAATCAACGTTAAAGTTTGCGCAATAGCGGAGTGTTTTCATAGAGATAATGTTGTAATATTTAAGTATTGACAGTGTGAACGACATAAATCTGCTCAAAAGGCAACATTAAAGGAATAAATCTTGGTTTGTTTTCACGTTGCCAAACCGTGATTCTAAAGGTATATAGTCGACGCGCAAGACCCGCAATTCAGGTCGACCAATGAGGAGATATGATCTAGCCAATCCATTGCGCTTTTCAACACGGCCGTTGGGGGAGATCTCATGTCGCACCAGCTACCAATGAATTGTCGTTCCGAATAGCCAATTCAATCCAACGCTTTGTAACGCGGCCGTTCGGTAGGGAGACGTCACCATCGCACCAGCACAATCTGCCGTACTGCCGGGCGGACCGAAGCCCAAAGCCACGACGCAGAGTCACCTGACCAAAATGCCGCCTTTTTCCAAGATGGCGCGATTCTAATTCCAAAAATGGCGCGGTTTGAATTTCAAGATCTAGATGGATCTAGATTTCGTAGACGGACTGCCAAATTATGGTAGGACAGAAACTTTTTATGACAAGAAGGTTTACCGACTTAAGAAATCATAATAAATTGCCGTACTGCCGGGCGGGCGGACCGAAGCACGCAGCCACGACGCAGAGTTACCTGACCAAAATGCCGCCTTTTTCCAAGATGGCGCGATTCTAATTCCAAAATGGTGCGTTTTGAATTCCAAGATCTAGATGGATCTAGATTTCGTAGACGGACTGCCAAATTATGGTGGGTCAGAAACTTTTTATGACAAGAAGATTTACCGACTTAAGAAATCATAATAAATGTTTTGATGTGACACACTAGCGGTGTTCAATTCTCTGCGTATAGTTTATTTTTAGTTCAATTTAGTTCATTTATTTTTACAGCCGTATGTTAAGGATTAATGAAGTCTATATATAGGCCAGTTCAAAAATCATGATAAGATGGCCAATAAATATAGGCATCAACAATAAGCATTCGACAAAAAAGATAGATACGCTTGTAAGTTGGAAGATTTGTAAATTTTCTGAATGAATCACTTAAGGAATTCTATAATCTATAGGTCCCTCATAATAATGTTTGTTTTTTTTGCAAAGAAATGTGTGAGGTAATGAGGAATGAAAATGTTAAGCTTGACGAGTAAAAATAGTAGGGGGCCTGTATGGACATTGAATTAATAGAAGGCAGCCTAAAACTAGATTGCTACGTAAGGCAACCAAGTTGGTAATAAGGGAATAAATGTGTGTTCGAGAGGTTTTAATCACTCTGTTTAATACCGATTGGAGTCTGGGTGCTGATAATTACCCGAGCCGAAGGCGAGGGTAATTATCAGCACCCAGACTCCAAGAGGTATTAAACAGAGTGATTAATACCGACCGAACACACATTTATTCCCATTCATAAATACCTTTTTTGTAAAATTCAGCCCCAAAAGTCCCGAAAATCCCGGAAAATTGTCGCAAGTAAATTTCGGTTCGCCCTTCTGTCTGTGTCAAATGACATGTTTCCGCCTCTGTCGCTCTCTACACAATACATGCAATAAAGCGTATTTACTGTGAACCAGACTATTACTGCCTTTGGCAACCTCGTTCCCAAGGTGTCGAGCTGTACGCGCTCAACACTACCCGCTCTTATTATTGGAGACGAGGTACGGTTCAGGATTGGAAATAAAGTGAGCCCTGGGGACGGAATGGTGATTCCAGCTATGTTTAAACACTTCCAGCCATGTCTTTATCGTCCGTTTAATACCGGCCACGTGACGGGCTCTCGACCAATAGGAATGCCTAAACTGTCCCAGGTATTTATGAATGTTAATTAAATACTCGTTTCTGCGCAAACGGAACAACCTATTACCAGATTAAAGTTTTCCCAAGCAAGTATTTCATAGTTGAAATATGACACCGCCAATTATACAGAGAAAACTTAATCGGAACAACCTATTAGACAATACCAGATTAAAGTTTTCCCAAGCAAGTATTTCATAGTTGAAATATGACACCGCCAATTAGGCCTATACAGAGAAAACTTAATCTCGGAAGGAACAACAGTTTTACTTATATTAATTAGATCGATTTCTCTACCAGTGATCTACCATAAATATGATTTCTCCATGTTAATCCGGAGTTAATTACTAAGGCAAGAAACTTCAGACAATTCGTTTTCTCAATACATATGCCTGCAATACTAATCAGATCATCACCAGGAACTTTACTGATGACAGAGTTACTAAACAACATATAATTAGTTTTATTAAGATTAAATAAAAGTTTATTGACCATAAACCAATTGAAACTGAGATAAGCTCATACTTATCAATTTCAACTAACGTATTGATATTTCTATGAGAGATGAATACATTAGAATCATCAGCAAATAAAATAAACGAAAGCACAAATTCAGACCATTTAGTATAAAGTTATTATATAAATCAAGAATTGTAACGGACCTAACAGTAACATTGACCCATGAGGCACACCGCAACCCACATTTCTAAATGTTGAATTAGACACCCAACAGAAACATATTGACTTATATCAGAAAGATAACTTTTGAACCACTCTATATAGGGAAACTCCACGAAAGCCATAATGAGAAGGCTTGTGCAATAATCTCATAAAGGCTGTTGAAAGGTCAAGAAATATTCCTAGAATGTGTTTATAGCCCTTAGCAATATAAACCTTATAAAAAAAAATCAAGAATTGCATGAATAGTTGAATGTTCACGACAAAAACCATATTGAAAACTTGTCAATATTTTAAATTCATTAAAATAAATATAGTCCGAGTATACGCACATTTTTCAAATATTTTAGACAAACAAGTCAATATAAAAAATGGGTCTATAATTATGAACACAATTATAATCACCACGTTTAAAAACTATAATGTTCTCTTACAAACGTTGTGTATCCAATTGATTTACATATGGCAGAAGTGTTATTCTTAACCGAAATGCTAATATAATCGTTAAAGGAATCTTAATAAGGAGGGATTTTACTAGCAAGTTCAGGACCTTGTTGACAAAATAGTCATTGAAATAATTGGCTATTTGAGTAGGATTATTAAAAGGAATCGTATACGTTTGGTAATTACTCCAAAAATTAATGGCAATACAAATTTACTTTGTAAGAAGTACAGCAGTTTTGGATAGTATAATGCATTTTAAGAAACTTTTCACTTCGAAGTACTGCGGTTATGGAAAAATATATCACTTTTTATCTCCCAAAATTTGAATCTGAGAAGCTGCAGTGACGTCTCTCAGATTGTGTATTCCAATGCAGATTATTCTTCCTGCGTCGACATAACAGCTCCAGATTTTCGGCAATATCTCAAAATCGCTACCACCTTTTGAAATGAAATTTTTACAGGTTTAGTATATATTCTATAACTATATAGGATTGAACAAACAGTGGGTTCCAATTACCAAACGTATACGATCCCTTTAACTAGCTTCCCCTCATGCATTATGCTACTGACAGTATAAAAACTGAGTTAATTACTTTCAAAGTATTACATATATTATTCTTTTCCTTATAGAATTGATGAGAAAAGGATTTTTGTTAAGAGGTGCGCAACAAACTGATGAGAATATTTGTATATAGGGTGTATTTAGTTTTACATAAATTAGTGGGAGGATAAAGGTTATTTTTCTTACGGTTTATGTGAAATAAGAGAAATAATTATGTTTATCGTACAAAAAACTAAACTGATCAGTCAACAACAAATTGCGGGTGTGCGGTAAAATCAAGTTATTAACAATAACAGGGGCTACTTGAAAGTTAAGACTGCATAAATCATTACCATGGTATAAGTCTGAAATCATCCGACTTCCTCAACTACGAAGTGTCCGACGCAATCTCCCCAAGACGCTTACGCCAGTTGGTTTGCATGTAGAATTAGCTCTCTTCATAGCTCCATGCTCTGATGAAGGCCAGTGCCTAGTCAGGCCGAAATTTCAGCACTAGTATTAATTGTCCCGATAAGCAATGATTTTACCTTTTTCATCTAGGGCCTACATTGTATTGTACGTTTTTTCGTTTTACCTGCCTTTCTTTGTGCTATGCAACATTCCAAAGGTTGCCCAATTTTTCTTTGGAGAAACTTTGGCAGTTAACAAGAAAAATACCTTTAACTTTTATATGCCTACAAATGGAAAAAATACAAAGATACTATATTATTATTAATATTAGTCTTTAATACCAAAACTAAAAGACGAATGCTTTCGATATTATTTTGATTTAGCACGTACGTCGTGTATTTTTATCACGCCCGCAGTGCGCCCCATTGCCCTTCGTGCGTGCGCTGCATGCACTGGTACTGCACGTCACGCGCCAAGAGAATAATGCAAGGAATTCAACATGGCGGCCTCTGCACTCTATCCGCGAAAAGGGACACGCGCGTATTGTTATCTTGAAAATGGAATCTCATTCTGTTGGGTGCGTTCTCATTTGTTGTATTTTGTCATGTAACTGAAAGTACTGACGTTTAGAAGTCGACAAAACTTATATCTCATTTTGTCTTCCACGAACAGTTGACGATTTTAATAAACCCAGATCTTCCAAATTTTGCATCATTCAGAATCATAATCATACTATTACTAGCACGATCGGGGTATATAGCGTGGCCGGTGCGGTACGCTGAGTATAGTAAGGGTAGCGCTTGAACCCTGTCCCAGTGGCTGAACAAAAGCCATTGTCAGATGTATTGTGACCGCGGGCATATGGTCAAACAAAGCTTTTCAAAAGACGCCCATTTACAGCCAGGTGCACTACTACTGCTCGGTTTGAAAGGGGGAAATTGCTGGCATTGATCTGTTGATAAGAGAAAAGGCAACGGTATTACAGGCCGACGAGGGTAAGATTTTTGACTTGTTTAACTTGATTGACCATTTAGTTTAGTACCTTTTTTTTATTTTTTTTATTGTGATATGATTATGAATGTATGAACATGTTGATGTACATATGTATGTGGGTCTGTCCACACTAAATGTTACAACTGCACAACATCCCAATTAGCTCTCATATAAAGTGTGTTGAAACTCAGAAAATAAACTTTAATGATGGTAATAGTAGTTGTACAATTGTTGAGAGATAGTGTACACAATTATAAAGGATTTGGTTGTTGGTTAATACAAAAATGAGAAATTTTATAAAAATGTCCAGCAAAGTTTTGGGGGTCCTGGTGGGACATGCATAAACCATGGCAACTCATGTTTTTCTCCAGGTTATATAAGAGGTGTTATTACACAGAAAAACAATTCACATGTTAAATTATGGTTGGCAAAGATATCAAATATGAGAAATCTGATAATTTTTCAAGCCCTTTCTTTATTGAAGGTGTTAATAATCAAGAATTTCGGAACAGCTAATTCAGCCATCACGTACGTCACGGTTCTGTCCATTTGGTGACAAACGTGATACTGGCTGGTACTGACATTTTATCAACAATAAATTTCAACAAAAATATATTTATCTTGCTGAGAAATCATCTGGCTTTTATTCTGAATACCATTTTTGTGCATTTGGATTCGTTGGGTAACAAAACACAATTCCATTTAAAGGAAATGCAAATTTCTGTCCATTTTTTTGTAACGTATGTCACATCAGTTAATCTCTTGCCAACTGTAAAAATCCTTAAGGATTATTATTATAATTGCACATACATTTATAACAAAGATATGTGCAATGCAACTGCCATTATTTTCTTAGAAAGGTTTGTGCATTTTGCTGAACGAAGAATGAAGAGTATGTCTGTCCCCAGCTCATGGGAAAGTGACATACGTGATCTTACATTGTACAATGCACGTGTCTGTCCTGTGACAAACGTGATGTCTGTCCAGTGACAAACATTATTCAGTGAAATAAAATTACAAGTTTAACATCTTAATTAAAACTTCTTTCTGCAAGTAAAAATAACAAGTTAACTTTGAAAGAATATTTAATAAGTTAGGCTAGTTATCAATCATGGTTTTTACTTTTATTTGTTAATTTAAGAAAAAAAATGTCTGTCCTCGTGACAAACGCGATTATTGATGTCTGTCCATGTAACAAACGTTATTTCAGATAAGATGTCAGTATTTCTTCATTTCCAGTTATGTATATGGTTGAACAGTCTAAATAATTTGTTTGGGGGGTTTTCAGGGCAATTACTATTCTCAGTTGTTAAAAAGTTCTTTATCAATCCAAATAATTATAATTTGATACCGTCTTGTCTGTCCCAGTGACGTACGTTATTTTCATGGCATACTTCTTCCCATAATTTCTTAAGAAAGAATAAAGTTTCCTAAAAAATGTTCTAAATAATAACACTGAGTTCACTTAATCATACTAAAACAAAAAATTACAAAATTTGTTCATCTTGCTTGAGTAGTGGTTAAGAAAAGAAAAGTGTCTGTCCATGTGACAAACGTTACATCTTAAAGATTAACCATCAATAACTTCTTAAATATTGCTAAAGTTATCTTTACCTTTCTAAACTAACAAGGATATAGGGGGAAGATATGTGCAAGCCAAAAAAAATGGAAACATTTTACAGTTAAAATTTTCTTCTAAATGTCACACAGTTGTAACGTTTACTGTGGACAGACCCACGTACATGTGTACTTTTAAAGGAATTTTTTTGAAATTTTGACTAACAAATAATTAAGAAATATCTTACTTATTTGAAAGTAAATAATGATTGTACTTTTTGTAGGCATCCAGCAAAATCATTGCGCTAGATATCATATAATTGTTCCGACGGCGATCGCAAAAAACCCCAAAACAACATAAGAACCACCGACTGCCCGACGCCGGTGGAAAACAAATGTCGTTTTTCTTGCTTTCTTAGGCATCCATGAATGTCAAATTTCGAACAGGTCAGTTAAATTACGATATTCACTATAAAATATAACCCCGCCAAATATACATGTATGATAATTCAAGCAATTACCTAGTCCAAGATACTGGACTCTAAATCGCTTTTTTAACATTTGGACAATATCTGATGATGTCCAAATGTTAAAAAAGCGATAACTAGAGTCCAGTAACTCGGACTACCGGTAGGAATTACCAATGGTGTATCCTACCTTTTAAGGGGCACATTGCTTTGTATTAAACGTTTAAATGAAATGAATATGGTTGGGAAGCATTTTTAAAACTATTCCTTCAAATTGCTTGGTTTTTGTTTTAAAATTTCTTGACAAATAACGGTCCGCTAATTATACCAAATTTTTGACTCCACAAAATAACAGACCGTGTTCACTAGTCGTTTTTCCAGTCACACGTGTCCTTTGAAAAGGCATGTGCCTACTACTACTACTACCTCGCACAGACACCATGGACATCTAATAACACCTGGACACGCGTTAAAATTGTTCTCAGAACACACAGTTTGAACTATATTTTACGCGTAATGACGCGAGCCTGCATCTACTTGTAAGCGCATCACGCCCGTATTCTAGATGCGAATCAATATTCGGAAAATTTTTGAAATTTTTTATCAACATTTATTTTTTAAAACCTGTTGATGACACTTTTTCAACAACAATGTTTGGTATGTTACGTTCGGACAAAAAATCGGAAGCTAAAAATGGGGGATTTTGTTTTAAAGGTAGAATACACCATTGGTAATTGCTTAAATTTAATTGGTGGAATTGGGGGGTTGTATTTTATAGTAAATATCGTTTAACTGACCTGTCTGAAGTTTTACAGTCATTGATGCCGAGAAAAGCACGAAAAACAGCAGTTATTTTCAACCGGCGTCGAGCAGTTTTTCTTATGTTATCTTCTTTTTTAAAATAAAATTTGATTTTTCAGAATAATTACAGGATATCTAGCGCAATAATTTTGCTGGATGCCCAGAATCATTATTTACTTTGAAATGAGAAGATATTTTTTAATAATTCGGTAGTAAATATTTGTGATATCTGCAAATGGTGTATCCTACCTTTAAATTGATTGAGATTGTTTTCAACAACAATGTTTGGTATTATTTAACACAAAAATAGGGAGCCAAGGATGGTGTTCGATATAGCCGAATGTTTTAGCGGTGTTCGCTATAGCGACGTTCCACTATTAAATGAAGACCCTGGATTATTCTATTAATTCCCGTAAAAATCAAATCGGATCTGTTACAGTTGATTTTATATTAATTTTTAAAGAGTAAATTTATAAATCTTTGATTGCTTGTAATCTGATACTTGATGATGTCATCGTGATATAATATATATATCTGAATGATCTGACTGACTGATCTATCTAATCTATCTGACTGATCTGACTGATCTGACTGATCTGACAAGCTGCTGGTAGAACTGTCATGTGAAGAGAGTGCGAGCCTCACAAAGTAAAGGATTACCCGTAAAGTCAATGATCAGGCACTAAACACGCTGGATTTGCACCCTAAATTTAGCTTGCTTGGGATCAGCTTTACTAGCCTTGCCCAGTCTTGTTTTGATTTTTTTTCTGTACTGTAAACAAGCAAGTCTGCCTGTGTCAAAAAGCTGACCATAAATGAACACGTTAGCAGCCACTCACAGGAAGTCATTCATTTAATTAATATCCATCCTACCGTAATTATATATTTTTCTGATTGATTAACGCCAATTTATTTTGTGTCTATCACGGCAAGCATATAAGTACTAGTTTAAGCTACTAGATTTTAGAATAGGGAAAATTAACAAATAAATTAATAAAATTATAAATTTATAAATATAAATAATTGCATCTTGTGAGCACTGCAATTAGGAATGAGAATTCTTTTTATAAGGTAATTTGTTTGTGGTCTGTACGTACATTTCTGTAGCACTTTTGTTAAAAGGTAAACAATTTTAGAATTTGTATTAATTGTACTTTGTCTTTATATTAAAAAAAATTTTAAAATAAAAAAAGTTAAAAAAAATATTTACCAGTTAATATAAAGTATTCAACATGTACAGGGTTTCTATTAATTTTTGTTTCCCTCATTTAATTAATTAATTAATTATGTTATTAATACGGAAGCATGTTTACAAAAATAATTTTAAACTTATAGGTTATTATCAAAATGCAGTTTAATTTGTTGTTTCATTTTCAACTCAATATAGTTGCCTAATTTACATTTTAGTGGTTTATTAAAGAACATTAAATGTGTAATATTAAAATCGTTCCAACTTTATGTCAGTTCCAGATCAATCAGATCTACTGATCTGTACATTTACCAATAACCATCCTGAATCCATCAAAATTCATTTCCTTTTTTGGAGGAGTTTGGTGGATTCATGGATACCTTCATATTGAATACTGGTTGAATCTGCTGGATTGAGGAATTAAGCTTAGAGGTACTGCAGGATTTTGATGGATTCACGATACATGGTGACCAGTAAAGGTTCTCAAAGAGTTAGGATTAATAATAAACTGGCTTCAATATTCCACAAATTGTGCATACAATGAGAAAACTAAAATATGAAGTATTAAAATTGTTCCAAATATCAATAACGCTAACTGTGCTGAATCTACATCAATTACATTTACAAACGTTCACAAACCGTAGGGGGTGATGAGGGTCAAGCTTGTCTCCAATCTTTCTAATTTACCAATAATCTTAAAATGTAAGTATGACTTGTGCCAATATGCAGACTATGCAAAATCAGCCAGTCATAAATTTCCTAAATTCATCCACCTATTGTACATTATGCCAGGCATGTGCCATGCCTACATGCTGCTGTGCACTGTTCCTCTATAGGTTCCAGATTGTACATTGTTTATTCACTGACTGCCAAACAATACCCAGCTGATGTGCTCAGCAGATGGTTGTCATGGAGTTACTGAGTGCACCTATTGTTCCTTTCACTTCCTCCCCTCCCAGGGACAAGCCAATTGGCTTATAGCAAGACAGGTGCTAGGCCATTGTTCGGTCCCAAGCTGAAAAAGTAAGCAAACAGGCATGAGGTATGCTCCCATTGTCCCCATTAGCTTGAGCCATTGTTGTACACACAATGGTTTTGATTTGAGGTTATTAATTTCCAGGGATTGGCAAACCAGATACATGTAGGTCCATATAAAGTGGGGTGGACAAGATTGTGGGGATTTAAACAAAAAACTAAAAACCTCCATCTGATGTAATTTGGCATTAAGCCATTTTGTGTGTGTGTATTTTGTTTTTAAAGGTAGTATACACCATTGGTAATTTGTTGAATTATCAGAAATGGGTGGATTTGGGGGGTTGTATTTTATAGTAAATATCGTTTAACTGACCTGTCCGAATTTTTACATTCATGGATGCCGAGAAAAGCATGAAAAACAGCGTTTGTTTTCCACCGGCGTCGAGCAGTTATTCTTATGTTATCTTTGTTTTTTCGCGCTCGCCGGACGGCGAGAATGAATTTTGGTTTATACAATTCAATTTTTTGGAACAATTACAGGATATCTAGGGCCCTTATTTTGCTGGATGCCTACAATCATTATTTACTTTTAAATAAGTAAGATATTTCTTAATAATTCGGTAGTAAATTTTTTCAATATCTGCAAATGGTGTATACTACCTTTAAATACATTAACACTTGTGCTTTGCATTTTTCAAATAATTTAGTATTTAATTATAGAAAACTGGATTTAATCAATAGTAACAAAAATATTGATATTGAGGTACAAACTTTTAAATATGCATGCACCATGCTCATCAAAAGATATCTTTGTTTTTATAATAAAATTCCCCCAATAAGTTGTATGTATACAAATTATTGGGAAAACAAAAAATCTACGTAATCCTTCTTTTGTCAGTTCCTCCACCCCACTTCTGTATCCCGCTTTTGTGTTTCTTCTCCCAGTCATGTTAGATGCACCATGCTTGTATAATATTCCCCCTTTCTATGTTAATTGAATGTACACACATGTCTCTAGAGAAGATCTTAAGATCAAAATTCTAGGCCCTCTTCACTTATTTGATTTGTATAATTTCAAATCATTCTAGCCAGTAAGCAGTTTTCAGCAGTTTTAATCTTATTCATCTTCTGAAGAGCTTACAAAACATACTATTTTTTTATTTTTTTAACGGAAACAATATTTTATTCTGATTTAGGGTAATTATCTGCAACTCTCTAGAAAAGTGCTTTAATTTTGTACACAAAATGAACCTGCCCTTCGGGAACGAAATTATTGATTCAAACCTCTGCCATGCACATCCCTTTATATCACTCGGGGCTGTTGATTTTCAAATAAATTAGTATAGTTTATTTTAAAATGCTCTTGAACGAATATTCAAAACAGGTCAGCTGCAGCTGTTTTTCTTGTTTGTTAAAAGTTGGATACAAAGTGCACTGGTTAAAATTTGCATACGGTAATGGATATTATGGGCCATGCATGGTGCAATATATGTACTCTATGTAGGGATTTACCCAACTGAAAGAATAGGACTTCGAACATATAAAAACGGTAAGTCTTGACAAAAAGTTACTGTCGAACAAAAATGGCACCTATCCGACTATAAAAAAATGCAACTTTAGCAAATGACATCACAGTCATTTGTGCACAAGCATATTTTGTTTCTTTTTGAATATTCAAACCAGCAATTTGAATAGTAACAGTACTACTTTTTACCTAAATATATAAATATTTAAGATCTTGTATTTGTTCACATCCTTCTCTGAAATTTATGTAAGATGGTAAACACTTTTGTATTCATTTTCGGCATCCTTTTAAAGGAAGCACCAGTCCTTGTTTCTGAAAGGACTGGGATGGATACAAATGTAAACTTTAAAGTTGAGTCATTTTGCTAGATCCTCTCGAGCCCATCCCAGGAGGAATCAGTTGCCATTCTTAATTTCTGTTTAGCTTTATAAACCAGTGTCTATAATTCCAGGACTCTCAGTGTGTCTGTCTATCTGTCTGTGGGTACTGTACGCCTATGTAGATACATGTATGGAGACAGTTTCTTGAAAAAAGCTGACCGAGTTGTGGGGACATTGTTTTGTCCCCGTAGCATTTTGGGTCTCTAGTAAAGAAGGTTATGGGGGAGTTTGGGGTTAGGATATAATTGAAAGGAAATGTAGAAGACGACATATTTTGGCGATAATAAAAATGTTTGGGTCGAAAGAGTTTTTAGGGTTACTTTGAGTATCTAGAGAGATTTTCCTTAAGCTCACAAACTCTATAGAATGTTTGCATAACGTCATGTACAGAAAGAAGTGTCTGTCCCTATTTCGATTATCTCGAGAACCGGGCACTGTTTGAAGTTTTGGCAGGTGTTTTGCTCAGACCCAAGAATGTGGTGTGTCGAGTATGAAGTTGTTTGGATGAGCAGTTCTCAAAAAAGCTGCAAAGAAGCAGCACCAGAGAGGCCTTGACCCGCAAACAGGGCGTTAAACATGTAGACCGCCTTGCACTGCTGCTATTTGAATGTATACCACCACGTTTGCGTTTCTACCAGAGGCCAAACAATGGTTTTTCCGTTCCAAACATGCATATTTTAAACGGGCACTGCACTAGTATTTTAAATAAAAAATAAAATATAAAAGCAGTAGAGTTGTGAAAATGATAATCTCATTGGGTGCGTTTGTTTAGCTCGCGGGTTACCTTCGGGTCGTTCAGTTAGTTCTGACGACATACTCGGGGCTCACCCGAGTCAGCCACCACAGACCCTGCTCGGGGAGCAGAGTCACTGGTGGAAGGCTTCACACATATCGTTGTTCATTCCAAGCAACACACAAATCAAAGACGAAACAATTATTAAGTGAGCTCATTGCGACTTTAGAAGCTGTTACGCTACTCCGGCATTGTTAATTGTTTGCGATTAACGGAAAAGCAGTTTATTTGAAGGTAAACCTCAGTCTGCAAAGAGCGTTTTGTCAATGGCTACGGCCGCGACTACAAATATCAAGTGAGGATCGCAATGACCCGTGTTTGAGTGTTCATTTAGCACGGCTTTCGTGGCTAATCGGTGCCTAACCCGACGATTTTACCTGTCGACTTGGGTGCAAACTAAACGAATGTTTAGAAAGTAATTACCGTAGGTGCTATGACAATAGCAGCTCTCACTCAAAGGCTGTTTTTAAACCCCATCTTCGTCTCCATCTTCGTTCATACAGATTGGCAATGGTGATGGAGCCAGAGACAGAGCCCAAGCTGGGGTTTGGAAAACGGACTTAGTTTGGACAACAAAGTCTTAGTGAAAAATTAGGATTTGGTTCCCCTTGTGCAATGGGTTACACACCTATCTTGATGTTCTGACACCCCTGTGTTCCGACATACCTATCTGTGTACCGACACCTCTATGTTCTGACTGCTCAACCTATGTTTCTGACGCACCTATGTCCCGACACCTTAGGGATTGAGTCACCAATGCAACACATTCTGGAACATAGAGGAGTTGGAAGATACGGTAGGTTGGGTAGTCAGAACTACATGTCATGTAGGGGTGTCGGAACAAGAGTAGTCGAAACACAATGTGGTGGCCTGACCTTAAAAAAACCACAAAAAAGTTAAATGCATGGTGCAGCCGATAAAGAATACTCGGGTGCCAGCCGCAGATCGGACTTCATTTCACCATGGAGGCTGATGCAGCTCTTTGAATAAATACCGTTGCCATAAAAAAGACTCAAGAAAATGGAAATTAAATGCAGTACCGGTACTATAAAAGTTACTATAAAAGCTACATCAATGTAGCAATCGTTCCCAACTTGTTTTCAATTTGTGAAAGTATTAATTATTTATTTTGTTCTCTTAACCACTATTGCTTTGTTCTTCGAATGGGACGTAAAGTCGTAGCCTGTCAAGTGTGTTGTGTAATGCACGTAAAGGAACCCAGTAACACTTATCGAAAAATGGAACCCGGTATCAGGTGCCCGGATACCCAGAGCAGGCCTACTGCAGTGTGGGAACTAGGGAAGAATTTGCAGCGCCTGTACAAATGTACATGTAGCACCATGTGGCAGAACCTCTTGGGAAATTGTGTGGTTCTAAAAAGAACCAGTTGTACTCGACATTCGAATCACTCTAATCTTTTTTAGGAGAAAACAGTCTGTTGATGAGTATGCTGTTCGGATGTTGTATTGATCTATCATACTGATCAGAACCGACAGAATGTTGTGTAGTACATGTACATGCACACCCATCTGGTTCTTTTCAAAACTAGACATTTTCCCCTGAAGGGATTCTGCCACATGGTGCTATCGCAAATATTTCACTAATCTAAACTGTTACCATGCAAATGTTATCAAATCTAGGAACTTTGGCAATCAGACACATGGAATTTTGGGAATACGTCGTGTATACTTCACACATTTGTATTTAAGCACATGTGATGTATGTGTAACTAGTACTGGTACATGTACTGTATGTGCTCAAAAGTTCTTGGATCCAGGTGCCAAAGTTCCTATAGTCCTGTTCGCACTGGACTTATTTTGATAAAACGTACCAAGACGATGGGTACTTTTCCCATTTTAAGTCCAGTGCGGACAGCCTAGGACCTTTTTTTTCTCTCAGGTACTTCTCCCGAGTCCAGTGGCTACTTCTACCGGCCAACTGCTGCCCGGTTAAACTTCCCAGGTCACTTTTCCCGAGACGATAAGTCCAGTGCGAACAGTGCGTGTCGGTAAAAGCAGCCCAGGAAAACGTACATCCGGCCTCCCAGTGCAAGGCCACGCTACACAAGACACCGCGCATGCGCTCATGAGTCATTATAATGACAGCTCGGCTACTTCTCCCGTGGTCTCGGTAAAATTTTCCCGTGTCGAAAGTCCAAGTGCGAACAGTGGTAACATTTGACCATTTTTTATTTTACCATCGTCTCAGTAAAACCTTCCCAAAAAAAAGTCCAGTGCGAACACGGCTTATGACTAGATTTGATTCATCTGTACATTGAGAGTGCCCTCTGCTGCTTGACCATGCTTGCCAGGGATGTGCAGGACCAGCTGCATTAGATAAGAGGAAGTTGCTCTAGTTAATTACTGGTCATTAATTCACAATGTCCGTAGGGACTTAGATAGACCCAGGAATAGCTGTAGCCAGGCCTATCCCTCAGGTACTGTAGTTACTGGTCACTCTCTGTGTTGGCTGAACACTAAAAATCTGGTGTTGCACACTAGTGCTTCGAACCAATCAGAATGGAGGATTCACAGCTGTTTGATGAAAAAACTCGGTATCAAGTTTTAAACAATTGTTTTAAAAAGGACTAAACTAAATGAACGACAACAAGTCTTCAACTTGTGTCGATATGGATCTCCTACTCTCTTGAAAAAGTGCATGTAAGCATGCGCAGTACACATCACCAGTTGAGATGGTTGTATTTTTAAAGGTTTCAGAACCACTTCCTGAGATAATTTCTTTAAATAATCAAGATGACACAAACTATCAAGGACCTTGGCAAGTGCCAACTCGGTTTCTGAAATGCATTCATCACAAAGGGGGTACAGCTGTCCCCCAAATTGCCCCCCTTTTTACAACCTTCCTGACGCACCTTGGCGCAACTCCCCCTACCCGTGTCCTGCTTCAAAGAAGTGCAATCTTCAAACCTTATCGTTCGTGTCAGTCCACTGCCAAAGCCCTGTCCTTATTTCCGTCTCCTGTTGTGCCTTGTCTCCAGGGTTCCGTTACCCCATGTGGCTCCCCCTTCCCCCCTTGCCGTGAGTACGCCGGCTCCCTTCAATGGCACATGAATTCGCGCTGGTACCACTAGCTTCCGAAGCAGGCCGGGCTGCGTAATTAGTTGGGACCTTTGGGTTCTGCCAAGCGGGCCTTATCTTAATTGGAACTTTCCCTGTGAATTTCCTGCTTCTGTGTAAGCGGTGGCGCAATGTCTGCAGATGCCAAGTGCGCTGCGTTAGCCATTGCATTAGCTAGCTCCCCAGGCATGGGGTCCTGGGCTCTACAATGTACCTCTCTTTGGGGGAGGGGGTGCGAAAAGCAGCTACAAACTTCTGGCTGATGAAATGTCAAACTTGTTCCAGTGCACGTACACGGTACATGTAAGTGCTGTGCTGTTACACTTGTTGAAATATCCATCCTACTCGGTACACGTTTGAATTATTCACTTTATACAAGTTGGGATGGGTTGGGGTAGGGGGCTTGAAATTGACCATTTACCCCAAATTGTGGTGAAGGGCCCCCAGTTTTAGGATAAAGGGAACCTCAGTATTTTTGTTTTAGTTATGGAGCTGGTTAATTTGATCAGTTAACTTGGACATTTGCAGTCCTCGATCATCTGTCAAGATGCATCTTTTGTAATTTTGATGTTTCCATGTATAAACAATAATATACTATTTATAGACATTGGGGGATCGGAGAGAGGTAATTGTGGCGGCAGTGGGGTGTTGAGGAGACCATGGCCCCCTATTAGGTTTTAGTGGTGGCCGTGGTGGAGGAAGAGGGTCTTGATCAAATTCTACCGGTGCAGAGGGATGACTGGGATGATAAATGTAGCCTTGAAAAAGTCCCTAAAGGTGGCTAGATCCTTGTTTAATACATTGATGAAAGTTGTTGATGCACACTCTTTATTTCACTGAAACACTTGGATCTTCATTTTTGTGTTTACTATTTATTTAGGATTTGCAGAGGCAGATAAAATAGTAAAATTAAATAAAAGCTCTTTTCTCAATACTTGAAGTTTAATAAACAAATGCCCTGAGTTGTGTTGTCAGGTTTTCAATTACAAAAACAATTATAAAATTACGGGCTAGTAGCCTAAGAAGAGTGAATTATTATTCCATGAAGTAGCTTCTTCAAAATACCTCTTAAATAATATTAATAATTTGGGAGGCTAATCGTCCTTACTCGCAGCTGGGATGCTGAATTGCAAGGACGCGGCTACAACCCGGTCGAGCTGCAAGTAAAGCGCCTATGGCAGCCGGCCACATGGACTCGCGACTACAGAGCACAGCCAGAGATCGAAAGTGTTTGATTTTTTCCAGAGGGAGGAAAACCGAAGGGCCGGATAAAAACCCTTATGGCACAAGAGAGAACCAACGCACAACTCTACTCGCATACATGTATGGTCCGGGCCGGGAATTGAACCCGGGCCACATTGGTGAGAGGCGAGCGCTTTACGCACAAGCTGCCCATGCCGCCCACAAAATTGTTCTTGGAATTAATGTATTGTTTGTGTTCATGTAAATTGTTTGTCGTTTAGACAGTGTAACATGGTTTGACAAACAGGATGAAAGAACAGGCTACATTGGTAGCTACTCATCTGAGCCCAATTTTGAGACAAGGCGAGGATTATAGTAATCTACTTCACAAGTGGCATTCTTTGTGAGAGCCAATCAGTCGGTCAGATCTGAAGATGGGGCACTGTGGTCCAGTGGTTTTCAATTTATTACATTTATTTCAATGCTGCCATTTTTACAAAATGAAAACTTGAAAGCTCATATTAACAAAGAATAGACAATTGAATCATTAAGAGTACAGAGATATTAAAGTAATCAACGACTGCTTTTGTACCCTAACCTATTGACAGACAAACTACGATCAACCGAACGACAATAACACAAGACAATAACAAAACACAGTTTGGAAAACACAGGCTGGTGTGAGACAAAACCACTAAATTGAGTTCACAAAATTAATAATACCTCAATTATGAGTATGTGTGAAGGAGATAAGATTTCAGATTTTTTACAAACGTAAAGAAGATATTTGATTATTTTTGATAATCATCTTAGCTATTCTAATATAAAGTTCCACAATGAATAACACAATTTTTACGGTGTTTGACTCTGCACGATGGTACATGGGTTCGAACCCAGACATGCAAGATGGTGTTTGTGTTCTTGGGCAAGACACTTTGCTACAATTGCCTCTCTCCACCCAGGATTATAAATGGGTACCTGTGAAGGTAGAGACCACATGCGCTGATCTTAAGCTGCTGCAGAAATTTGTCTCGTTCCTGGTTAAGAGAAATAATAATTGTAAAGCACTTTAAAACACTACATTAATTTTGTAGGTGTATAAAGTGCTATATAAGCACCAACATTATTATTTATCTAATACCCAGAAGGAATATATAACAAAGAAGAAGGGTATTACAAGAGAAAACTTGACAGTGGAGCACACCACGACAATAAAAACAGAATACAAAATTGTAAAAATAAATAAACCCCGTACATTTATAATTCAAATGATTTGTTCAGTTGTTTTTCAGCACCTTAAAATGATTTGGGGTTGGAGGCATGCGGGACTCTAACCGTAAAATTGTGGGGCAACGAAGTTACAAAGTTTAAACAGTTTTAACAAATTAAAGACAATTTGGGGAAAGAATTTAATTTTTGAATTTACAAATTTACATCGCGTATGTGTTTGTGTCGAGGATGGGTGCACAGAGTCATGAGGACATCTTGTTTATATACATGTACTACGGTATACATGTACATCATGCTTCGGGGAACATATAGGGACCGGAGAACATACATGTATAGGGACCGGGGAAACATGCATGTATAGGGACCGGGGAACATACAAACTGTACATGTATAGGGACCGGGGAACATACATGTATAGAGAGTAGACCGGGGAACATACATGTATAGAGACCGGGAACATACGGTACGTGTATATAGGGACCAGGAAACATACATGTATAGGGACCGGGGAACATATAGGGACCGGGGAACATATAGCGACCGGGGAACATATAGCGACCGGGGAACATAATTATAGGGACCAAGCAACATACAGGGACCGGAGAACATACTGTAGGACCAAGGAACATATAGGGACCAGGGAACATACCGGTATAGGGACCAGGGAACATACCGGTATAGGGACCAGGGAACATACCGGTATAGGGACCAGGGAACATACCGTTATAGGGACCGGCGAACATATAGGGACCTGGGAACATATGGATTGCGGATTACCAGTACGCACCCCTATAGTCCGAGTTGGGAGAATACTTAAATGAAAGATACTGCAACATCAAAAGTTTGCTTTTGTCTGCGAGTTTTTCTCTTGCTTGACATAAATCATTAGGCCTACATACATGTACATATACACCCTCGAAAATTGGTACATCAAGGATATATTTTGAGTGCTTTTAGTAGAAAGTGTCCTGATTCTGCCAAAGTCCATCAAGTTCGTCATGCAAAAGCTCCTGGTGCCCCAAGTCCACTTGGCACTCACCTATCGGTACATTGTACCCCACCCACTCACAACTCCCTCCCCCTACTAGACCACTCCCCTCCTCCACCAATCCCCTCCTCAACCACTTCCATCCTTCATCAATCCCCACTGCATAATGTACTCCTCATTTTCCTTCAAGTGTACCTCCGATAACCCCCCCCCCCCCACCCCCCCCCACTGACTCCAATCCTCTTTATCTCTTGAATCATTCAGTTTTGCTATTCAAACTTATTGTTTCTGTTATTTTGATCGCATTGTTACTTTATACAACAATATTTTCATATACAGCTGTATAACTTTGTCATTGTACTGTTTTTATTTCTTGGCCGAATAAATAATAATAATCAGAATCAGAATCCACTAGTTCATTCTTGAGAAATCCTGAACGCATCATCAACAATCCACCAGCAAATGTATGATGGATTCTGACGGATTCATCAGGATACCATGCTGGCATACAAATATTTTGCATTGTTTCTCCATAGAATCTTCAAAATCCATTACCAATCCAGTATATACATGTACTGCTAGGCTTAAAGATGGACTACAACGAAAACTCACACATTAAATTTATTATCGGACCTTGTTTATGTTGTGTTCAGGTAACACTTTATTGTTACGGTCATGTTTTTCTCTAAATAATTTTGTTGCAATTTGACCGAAAAAATTAGACCTCGATTCTTCGATTTTGAAATTTCCCGCCCTGTACTGGTTCCCGGCAAAGATCCACTGAAAACCACAATGAAATCCACGATATAGTACCAGCGGACTTGTAAACCAGCGAAAAGTGATGACGTACTACCCATGAAAATGCATACATGGTGGCCCTGAAGGGACTCCGCAGATCGCGAATATCGACGTCAAATTTGACGTCAATATTCACGACTTTCCAAAAAAGTCGAGAATATTGACGTCAAATTTGACGTCGATATTCACGACTTTCCCCAAAAGTCGCGAATATTGACGTCAAATTTGACGTCAATATTCGCGATCTGCGGAGTCCCTTCAGGGCCACCATATGTATGCGTTTTCATGGGTAGTACGTCACACACAAAGTATGAATTATTCATGAGTTAAGGGCTTTTGCTGAAACTGAGTTTATCTGGGTCGTAGAACGCCGATCAATTTTGTGTTTTTTTTGCATGAAGGAACAAGATTTATTGAATACTAATGATATATTAGTAATCATTATACATTTCTCGAACAAAAAACAGCAACACAGCCTTATCATTATTCCGTTGTAGTCCATCTTTAAAATCCATAATATTCCACCAGTTTGTTCAATATTCTAAATCCGCCAAACTCCTCCAAAACAGGGATTAGATTTTGATGGATTAAGGTACGTTAGGGTTAATCACTCAATTCTAAAGATTACATTGTTACTTTTGAAAATCCCGACTAACATCAAAAATTTGTAAGCATTCAAATAATTAGAGGCCTGTATTTTATGCGGGTGTCGCTCAATAGTCCAAAAGTTAGATAGTCCAAAGGGTTCATTATTCCGAAAATAGAATAAGGTTAAATTTTCCGAAGGTTCGATAGTCCGAATCGACAGTGAGGTTTGGACTTGAACCTTGTGTGCTTTCGGATCAATGAACCTTCGGACTATTGAACCTTATTTTCGTTTCGGACTATTGAACCTTCGCTTCGGACTAATTAACCTCATTCTAAATTTGGACTAACGACCCTTCGGACAATCGCATTAAATGCTTGGATTAAATAACAAACCTTATTTCATTTTTGAACTAATAAACCCCCGCTTATCGGAAATTTGTGTGTTCAGATTATCGAACCTTCGAACTATTGAATCTTCGGACTATCGAAACCTTCGAACTATCAGACTATCAAACCTTCGGACTATCAAACCTTCGGACTATCGAACCTTCGGACTATCGAGTGTACCCAATTTTAAACAATCTGTTAATGCTTGTCGTATACAAAAACATGTAGGACATGAAGAGCCTACATGGCGGTGGCTTATTATTACAAGTACAAAATGTATTGATCTTGAGAACCAATTATAAAATATGATAATCCACAGTACCCTTTGTTTGTTCTAAACAACCACATTTCGAGCTGCCTTCCCGCTTATGCACTGCCTGTGGGTGCAGTCCATACATTGCACACATTTCTGCCCCACATTTAACATTTACAGGATGGAGTCAAGACACAGTGTATGCTCTCTGTATATTTTTTCCCCTGCCCTTGTCATCGCTGCAGTGACAAAACACTCTTTGTTGATATTCTGAGGTCAGTTCCATGTCCCCGAGACATTGAGATCAAGACTGTGCATCATATTAGACTTGGCAGTGTTTATGGTGTTGAATCCAGGTTTTTTTCCATATGGGCTTGGGTATGTATGATCTTACGTACCTCGTAGAGACATGAACACAATAGGGACAATAGGTCTGATTACATCTCCGTAGGGTAATATGTCTCCAGAAGGAGCTCACAAATAGATTTTACTCAAACACTAGGGTTAGTGTATAATTTCACCCACAAACGACAGTGAAACACTCTGGGCCTATAAGGAGCTAGTGTACCCATGGAGGTTATTCCTCCATGGTGTACCATACCGGTACATTGCAAAAATATTTTGGGTGAAATAGGGTGAATTGTTTAGCTGATGTATCTACATATTCTTGGGGGAATTGAATTATTGCTGCAATGTACCGGTATGTAGGGAATGATTTCTCAAAGGATTAAAAGACTATTTCGATTTCAATTCTATTTGACTGATCAAATCGACTCTTAAAGGTAGTATACACCATTTGCAGATATCGAAAATATTTACTACCGAATTATTAGGAAATATCTTACTAATTTGGAAGTAAATAATGATTCTAGGCATCCAGCAAAATGATTGCGCTAGATATCCTGTAATTATTCCGAAAAAAACAAAGATAACATAAGAATAACTGCTCGACGCCGGTTGAAAGAAACCGCTGTTTTTCGTGCTTTTCTCGGCATTCATGATTGTAAAACTTTGGACAGCTCAGTTAAACGATGTTTACTATAAAATACAACCCCCCAAATCTACTCATTCATGATAATTCAAGCAATTACCAATGGTGACATCCTACCTTTAAAGGTAGGATACATCATTGGTAATTACTTGGATTATTATGAATGGGTAGATTTGGGGGGTTGTATTTTCTAGTAATTATCGTTTAACTTACCTGTTCCAAGTTTTACAATCATGGATGCCGAGAAAAAGCACGAAAACATTGTTTGTTTTAACCGGCGTCGAGCAATTATTCTTATGTTATTCGTGATCGCCGGACGGCAACCGCGATTTTTTCTTTATAAAATTATATTTTTCAGAATAATTACAGGATATCTAGCGCAATCATTTTGCTGGATGCCTAGAATAATAATTTACTTTAAGATATTTCTTAATAATTCGGTAGTAAATATTTTCGATATCTGCAAATGGTGTATCCGACCTTTAATTCTATCAACGAGAATTTCCCAAGTGATACATGAGGTCTATGTGTTTTTCAAACTTTCCATTCAATGAGACATCATTTCCACATGCATACATGTACGTATGCACTACAATTTAACATGTTTTGATGTGAAGAATGCTATGTATTCTAGTGACAAGAGCCAAGATCACTAACGCATTTTGGAAATGAGATTTGTAAAAATTAGTGACTGATAAAAATTCACCTCCTCTGTCTCTCCTACATGTAACTGTTTGATTTTACCTACTGTAGTCTTGGTTCCAAGACGTTCCAAAGCGCAGTACGGTATACATGTATGCAATGCAGCACACGTAGGCCGCCGATGCGAGCGCCCTTTAATGTACGCCAAAGACACATCGCTCGGGAAATTTCGAGCTTTTTTGTGTGGCATTTACATGCGTTCGATTTGTGTGCATAATTGCGTGATGTACATGTAATACGCATAATTACCGACTCACTGGTCTAGTTTTTGTACGTCCCAGCGACGTGTGGAAATACATACTATACAGCAACGATCGAAACCCATGCTGTGTGGATTTTGGAAAGCAAAAAAGTCATCAGATTAATACTCTCCATCAATTTGTACATGGCCATGATTTGTTTATTTGGCAAGAGTGTAATTTAATTTTCCAGGCGGTTTCACTGGACTTGGATATCTTGATCGTACACAACATGTATACGATACCTACGGTAACTAACTTGAACCAGCTCATTGTAGAATGCCGTGACCCAGTAGTTAGTGACCGACTCATGTACGATGGTGCGTGGGTTCGAACCCTGCCAGGGGCATGATGTTTGTGCTTTTTGGCAAGACACAATAGACTGTAACTTTTTTGCCTCACTCCACCCAGGAGTATGTAAATGAGTACTGTACATGTACTGGTACCTGAGAGGATCAAGGCCGATTAAGCGCATATTGATACGATGAAAAGAGTATAAGTACAAGAACTTTTTATTATTATTACTAAAACATGAACTTTCTCCAGTGTGCAAGCGATATTATTTGTTGGGTTGCCTGTTAAATTATACATAGAGCTCACAAGCTGTTCAAGTGCAAGAGAGCCATGACGTCTTTGGCAACGTTTCTTTGGCGTATTTGTTAGGAAGAGCCTGAATCTGCTGCCTATGTGCACTGCATCACATACTGTACTGCGCCTACGATGTCTTGGAGCCAAGACTACGTTAGTACCGGCTGTCTCATTGTTAAATGGGCCTGTGCAAGTCTAAAGATGATGCTGTTGTCAGAGCAATAAAAGTCTTGGATTAGGATAGAATGCCTGTGGCTCTTGTACACTGTACTTGAAGAGCCAGCATGGAGAAGATGCCTAAGTACTCACAAATTTGTTTAGTCAGTTTTATTCATCCGCATGCATGATGTTCCTTCTTTCTGAACAGTCCGAGTATAACCATAATAACCATAATAATCTTTTATTAACCCTAACGTTCCTGAATCCATCAAAACCCATTCCATGTTTTGAAGGAGATTCAGGATACTACCATATTGGACAAACTGGTGGAATTTAACGGATTCAGGATTTTAAGCCCAGCAGTACTGCAGGAGTGTTCAGTACTGCAACATGAATTTTGAAGTGATGGATTTTGGAAAAAACAAACTGCAAATTTCTTTTTTATGCCATCATGGTGTCCTGAATCTGTCAGAGTCCATCATACTGTGATCACAGATGCTGTGGTTTCACAGGATGCTTGAGACTGTAACAGGTATTTATTTACTTACAGTCGAGTAGGCCTACGGTATTATAAAATACCGGTAATTCAGTATTTTTGGTTTTTTTATGTTCGCAAATGGTGTACACTATATTACCTTTAAAATGTTTACATAAACATGTAGGCCTACTCAGTAAATTTCTGAATTAGTAAAATTATTGAAATAAACCTGTTTTTAACAATTAACAAATTCCTAAATAGGGCTTAAGAAATTTTACCAATATATTAAATGTGCATCTAACCAAATAGTCTGTACACCAAAGGTTTAAATAACAGTCAAGTACTAGGCTACATGTAGAGCCTGAAAGTACGCCATTTTGTCTTTGCGGTAAAGAACCCCTAAGTGGCCCTTCTAATGGCATTTTACACGGGGTTGCCCTATCTCTTGCTATAATTTCTGACTGAATGATTTCTAAGCGTAATCTCCGCTGAGAAACATTAATGTTTAAATTTTATCTTGGTATTTCACAAAGTAAAATGTTGAGAAGTCAGTTGGAAATGGGTAAAAACAAATTTTACTTTTTCAGGGGTAATTTTTTTAAGAAATCAATGTATCATATTCGAGGGGTCAGGAAGCGCACCACAATGGGTCAACTAAAATATAAAATAATTTTTAAAAAGTGCATAAAAATGCCCCTAAAAATAAAAAACATTTATTCATTTTAAAATTTACGGTAGGTGTTTTTAACTTTTACTTTAACCCTAACTCCCTACACAATTTTTCTTACACATAAAACCTGAATCCTGCAAAATCCTGCAATTCCAAATTGTTAAAGCTCCGTGTAATTGGAATCCTGCAAAATCTTCCACTGGTGACCACTGCCCGAATCCTGCAAAATCCTGCAGTGTTTACCATTGAGCTATAAAGCAGCCAAACAGCTGCCAAAAAGCTGATAAGTGCCCTAAATACAACAAGGATCTGCATACATGACCCTTGGTATCAAAATGTTATCCTTGACACATGTTTTATAAAGAATGTGCATAGAGCATGAGCAGTACATACAAAGTAACAAATAACTTGAATCCTCCAAAATCCTCATTTAGATAAATAAGTAACCTATATCCTGCAAAATCATCCAGCATTAGTTTCTAAAGGCCTTATGACCTGGATCCTGCATTATCCTCCAGTGGCAAAACTCCAAACGCCCTCAATCCTGCAAATTCCTCCGATGCATCAACTTCCAAGTGACCTCAATCCTGCAAAATCCTGCATTTTGCAAAGATGATTTTGGATGATTTGGGGTGGTTAGGGTTAAAGGATTTTTATTTCATTTTAAGTTGTAATTGAAGCATACTGTATTAGATCACTGTATAAAGAGCGGCTAAATTATATGAAATAAAAGAATCGATGCATTCATATTTTGTTGAAACAAGCGTATTGTATTACAGTGTACATGATAAAGTGGATGGTTGTTGGTTAATTTTGTTGGTTACATTTTTTATTTTCTTATGCCTTAAATGTTTTCCCCAACTTGCTTTGTCATTGCAGAATGTCTTACAGAGAAAAAGCACATTGTGAATGCATGCATGCATACATGGAAAACGTCTAATATACAATGTAACGGTGCAAATTACATGTTTAGTTTTTACAAGTTTAACAAGTTAGGCTGGTTCTTTTTTTTTTTGGGGGGGGGGGGGGGAGGGGGGGGGTGTAAAATATAAATATTTTTTTCTTAGCCCACAGTAAATTTGTCTGTTGAAGTTGATTCATAATTTTAGTGATCAATATCGTATTTTTTTCTCCTGATCACTCATAAAAGTTTATGTAACGATGCAGGCTTAACTAGTTACCGGTGGGGAAGTGAAGGTTTTTGAGATGTGAGCGAGACAGAAAAAGTGGTGCCACCTTGTGATGTGGTCTGTGCAAAAACATGTGTACATGTAGGTATTGCTGGTCACACCCTGAAGTGACGTAGAATATCATGGATAGTCGCCACACTTTTGAGTGACACATTACATGTACATAATAAGCCTGCAGCGGTTACACAGTTATAGGTAACTGACTGTTTAAACTGTTACACGGTTACTTTTTTCAGTTTGGTTAACCTTAATCTATTTTTTTTTAATCGACCCTTTCATTTTTGGAGTACACAAAGAAGACATCAATAAAACAATACAAAGCTTTGTCTTTCGGCGTTGTATAGGGGTAGGGGAATTTTGTTTACCTTTCTGGATACATGTATTTATTTTTTGTTTTTGATTCCCATCTTTAAATTAGCGATGTTTGAACAATTTTTGTCGTTTACGTGGTAACAAATAAGATTATGAAGAAACATTTTTTATTTTTTACAAATTTTGTTCAGTGTCGGTTACGATTAATCATTAACCGTTAACTGTAACTGCTAAACATATAAAGGTTACACGGATAATTTTAAAACCGCAATCTTGCAGGCTTAGTACATAATGTGTACAATGTCATGCGTCACTCCGTGGTGCATTTATTACAAACTAACATAGTATGCACGTACACGACTAGTAAGCAGTTCTGTGTTAGAAAAAAAGATACACATATTGCGGGCCCAGTGAGCAGGGATAATATTGATTGCGCCAGGAGTGCCAAATTTGGCAGACATGGCGCACTATAAATGTCCACTTTTATTATTAATCGTTAATGTTTATCTTTTTCTTCGCCAAATGTTTTTGTTAAGTCTTGTATGCATAAATGCACAGGTATACCCCATTACACAATGCGCAATGTACATGCAGTCGAAAAAGCGCATACATACTGGGACCCCCACATATTAGGAGCGGGGTGCTTCTAATTTTAAATTTGAATTTAATTAATGAATTACTCGCTGTTTGCCTTTTTTTTTTTGGGGGGGGGGGGGATGTCTCATTAGAAAGCGCATAACAAATACAATGCTAGAAAATTAGCAATTCTATTTGCAAATCTATTTTTCAGGGTGCAACCCCAAAAAGCCTGGACACAACATCTTTAAGGTACAAACATTTGGAGAATGCCCCTAGAAATTAAGAATTTGTTTTAGTATTTAATAAAGCTGGATTCAAACCACAGACCTTTCAATCCGTACAGCTCACCTCTCTACCAACTAGGCTTGGTGAGTTGGTTGAGGACAGCTGTTTCTTCGTGTAATTCTACCATGCGTTCCCACTTGGATTTTTATACTGCGACTTACTTACATGTGTAACGTTTCATTCTCTGTGCAAAACTGGCAGAATGTCACACATTGTGGGCACTTTTCGCATTTGCCCTTGAGACAAAGCAGTTTACCCGTGGTCGCGGTACTTCTACAGGGCTGTTCCCATTGGACTTTTCAGCATCCCTGATACCGGTAACTTATCGGCCAGGTACAGTTTCACGTCGTGGTACGTTAAAATGGATGTTAGGGGGTGGGGGGGGGGGGGGGGGGGGGAGGGGGGGGTAGGGGGTAGAGGAATGACTTTCATGACCCATATTCAACCTTGTAAAAATGTTCACCTGACTTAATAGAGGGGAAGGGGAGTTCTTACAGCAACATTTGGCGATATTAGGCATGCTAGAAAAAACAAAACGATAACACATGGGTTCATAAGACATGGGTTCTACAGTACTTCTCAATTTTGTTGGTCATAAAAAAAGAAAGCTTGTCGTAAAGACACCTGTCAGTCAAAAATTGAATTTGTTACACGGCTGTTTTGCATTTTGCGAATGTATGTTGACGCCATTATTTTCCGACAGGAAGTAGACTTACCGAAGTGATGGCGGCGCCAACGTTTTTTTTCTCTTCCAATGAATAATCAGGAGCATGTTTGCAAAGTCGCATTTGTCATTGCTTTGTATAAAGTTTTTAAACCACAATAAAGGTGTGGGTGGGAGGTAGTGGGGGGCAACCAATGTACATGTATAAGATATTTTTGTTTGGGGGGGGGGGGGGGGGGGGGGGGGAGGGGGGGGGTTTGAGTCTGCCATATAGGCCCCTGGAGTATAGCGTGCCTGATCCCAAATTGCGATCGTTACCACAGTAATTTGAGGAATTGGTGTTTCCTCTCCAAACCTGTCAAAGTTAAGAATCATCCTTTTTGTTGAAGTGGGGGGCGACCGTGGCTCTCCTGGGTTCAAAGCACCTGCGAGACCTGGTCAGTATCTTAGGGAGGGGAGGGGGGCACTTAAGCCCCTACTACCGTTCCAATCAGATGTTGAGCCTTGTATAACAGGATGTCGGACGACGCAGAGGAACCCATATTGAGACGATGACATGTGACTGCACTGCCACTGCGCGGTGGGATTTGTCTGTCAGACCTATTGCCTGTTGTTACATCATGTTAGTTGATTCTCAATTCCTTAGGAGGGATTTTAAACCACTTAAAAACAAACAATCAAATTTAGTTGAAACTAAACCAAGGTATGCAACTGCAACATGGAGTTCTCAGTGTCCCGAGCGGATATGCACCCATACTGGTACTTGGTAGAAGGTGTACACTTGCCTTTTTGCAAGTGTTCAGAAGTGGTGTGTGTACACTTGTTAATGTATTATGTGTATCATGCGTTCATGCTCGCCACTAATAGTTTGTCTATTACCGGTAGTTTTATTACAGGTACATGTACCTGTACATGTACCTGTACCGGTACATCCCACTGGACACTCATCAGATTTGTTACGTACACATGGCAACAGATTCAGTCTTTTTAAAATACTGTATTCAAATGTTAGTCTTTGCAAAGGAATGAATTTCTGTTACACTTTTGTTAAAGTTGTTTTCCTTAAAAATTCGGGTCTTAGGAATAAGTGAGACATACATGTACCGGTAGGTACGGTATAAAGTGAAGCCAGTAATCACATATTGAACCCTCCTATGTAAAAAGTAGGGAGCTACTTTTCTTTTTGATTCACAGTTCAATTTACAATATGATCCACCGTTAATTTTCATGGCAATTGTGTATTAGAAGCAAACAATATTCCTGAAAAAAAATACTGCATCTTGGCTAATTCCGTAATTTAACTACGTGAGCAGTTCGCTTTGAAAATCATGTGTACATGTATGTTACATGCACAATAATTCACAATAAATCGTACACATGTATATCGTTATGGTAAATATTCCATAGGGTTCGTGTGCTTAAGGATAATCTACCCAACATTTCTTTCTACCCAACATTTTAAACATTAGCCTAATATGTCTTCCTCTCCATTTCCTTTCATTACACCCTATCTAACCCAAAACTCCCTCTAGACCACTTTACTGAAGACCCAAAATGCTACGGAGACAGCAAAATGTCCCCACTACTTGGTCAGCTTTTTCCAAACAAAAGAAACTGTCCCCATAACTAACCCAATTATGCGAACCTTACCATCACTTTGTGGACATCCTTTGTATTCGATCAAATTTTACCAAAAACTAATATTTCTCACACCATGAAGATTTTTTTCAATCCACATTTGTGACTGTTATACTAGGATAATCCTCTGCAATTTTTCTACATGTATGTAACCCTAACCCGTTTTACCACTAACATTCTTGATCCAAAACGGGAAAACTTGTGTGGACTTGGCCAAGTCCACAGAAGGTTTCAGGTTTGTGTAAAGTGTGGACATCTTTTGTTACCAAGTCCACACTAAAATAGCAAGGTTCCTACATGTACAAACATACCCGTTTGTTTATGGTGTAAATCAAGGATTTATATTGTTCCCCTGGACGATTTCCTTTGTTTGTACTTTTTCTGACGGCTCTCATTGTTTTTGTACACGAATCTCAATCGAGGGCATCCTCGATTACACACTTTACCCCAATTAACCAATGTGGCGTCAGGAATGTGTCCTCCATTTACACCATAAACAAACCCTGGTGTGTACATGTACATGTACAACAGTATTTTTTTATGAAAACATTTTAATACAAATAGACAACACAGTTGCAAAAGCTTATAATTTGCTTTCTGTTTTTAAAACATTAGATTGATTAGTCAATGTGAACTCCCAATTATAGGTTTGATTCCTGCAGTGGATTTCAATTAAGCTGTCAGACAAAAATGTTGTGTAGAAAGACAGCTCACTTGCCTGAAGTAAGTCAGAATAACAAAGTGCTGCAAATCCACTAATACTTGAAAGTCTGGAAAACCTTTAGGTCTGTAGTGCATTTATAGTTCCGTGCACTTTTAGATTTGGCGATTTATATTAAACTTGGAATGTTGACAAATTTCCCTTCTTCATGTTCAATAAACAATGTTATTGTTTATTCAGTGCTCCCCCACATGATGGTAAAACGCAGGCCAAATTGTGCTTAATGAAAGCGCTTGCACATAATTAAGTCTCGCGTGGCCTGGGGCGCTTGTACCCGCGACATTTCACTGCCTGACAATAGCAAAAGAAAGCCAGTTGTCAAAAGAAAAACCCCAACGTCTGTCACACGCCATCCCCGTCAATTCCCGGCCAATTTTGGTGAGGGGGGCCTCTTTCGGTCAGGCCGCTTGCGTTTTGTATCCGGCCGTTCCCGTGATCGAATCAACACGCTTTAACGGCGCGCCGGAGCTCCCCTAACACAATTTCACCAAATTTAGACTAATTCATCTGACATCTGTGATATTAGTGTGTAATTATTGGAAAACATTTGTTAGCTTGGCTTGTGCTGGGTGCAAATCCACTATAAGAGGTTGATGGACGATGTGAAAAGTGCAATTTAAGTGCAAACACGTTCAGCACCTACATCTGCTCAAAGTACAGTACATACCGGTACATGTGTATGTACTGGTATGATCACCTCCAATATGTATACATGTAAAGTCTACTTATTTATATCTGACAAAACCAAACAAAATGAATCTGAAGTTGCCAGATAGAACCTCTTTGGGCAGTGGCATAAATCTGTGTCGGCAAGTAGGCGATGACCAAATTGCCTGGCCCTAGTGAGTGATGTTCCTGATACAATTGTACAGGTCTGCACTTTTATGACTTGCACCAAAATGGCACATTTAAAGTGTGTGCACCGTTCGGTTTCAGTTTTTCAGTACTTTTTAATACAATTGTGCTGTTGGAAAATGACCTAAAATCTGCATTTGCTTGTTTCTCACCATAACAAAGTTGGGGGATGATTCAATAGCCCATCTTCCACAGCAACAAGAAAAAGAAAAAGAAGGGTACACCCCTCCCCCTCCACACCACCAGATTTACGAAACAGCTTTTGGGTAATAGTTCATTGCACCATAAACATTTATGGGAACACTCCATTTACTAGTAGCCATATGTCGAACATTTTGTCAAACCGAGTGTAGACCTATCGACATTGTAATTGAAAGGCAATGAAACATTAATCAGAGGAAACCCATCCTTAACCAGTTCGCGCCAGGATTATTTTGACATTGACCGGGCCCAGACGCGAGATTGTTTTTTTACGAACCTCGATCCGAGACGGGTTCAGGCCTGCATCTGTGGGTAGCAAACCCTGATATTTATGGCCTCATTGCGAGCCGGTTGCTGACAGATATTTACGGCCTTGCTTGTGATGTGTTTAGCTGTCGAACTGGTTAAGACTCATTTCTTATGTTCTGCTCTAAAAAAGAAACATTACATGTAGCAAGTTTAAGAAACTCTATCGTCATTGTTTAATTTGACATTGACTTTCAAATTTACAAATATTATAAATTCTAGCATTGTAGAATGTAGATTGATGGAAATTGGATAAAAAACAGCGGTATTTAAACATCTTTCCCCCAATAAATAACATGCATGCATGTACAAGTACATGTACTTCTCCAAAAGCTGCTCGTCGCCAAACAAGAAAAAACAATCAGAAAGATCTTGGAACCTGCAGTCGGAGGAAATCTAATCACGGAGAGTTCCTTCCGATGATGCAGGCGTTTTTTGAGCACCTATGCGCCAACACAATAGCCGCATAGAGCTGCTTTTGTCTGACTTAAGAATAGGCCCAACTTGCCTTTGATGCAACACACCATCATTCCATCTGCTCGACTATTGTCCGTAAAGTCTCCCGGACTCATTCAAGCAGTCACAGTCTTCGCGCAGCTCAATTGGAAAACGTTTTCTATCGTGCTCAACCTCCCACAACCTGCTCTGTCAAAATGAGGTATAAGAAGCTAATACCTTTCAGCTTGCCCTCGATGCTAAATTACATGGTACGGTATGTGCTTCCAGTTGGCAAATTTAAAACGTCATACCTGCTCCTTATTTTGATGGAGCAGATCAGAGATATGCCAAGGGTCTTATTATCCAATTGCATTCAACAAAAAAATGCAGTGGATATTCTGATCCTTATGGATTTCTTTTCCTTTCTTCACTGTTTTGGTCTCCCCTTGGGTATGTATGGTCATTATGAGCATGTGCCTTTGTGGTTTTTTTGTTTATTGTCAAAAATTTCACCTGCCATTCTTGAAAAAGCCAGATAATTTTATTTCTTGACTGATTCTACATGTACTTGTCAACAAATTCCAGATAACAAAAATCTCTTTTTTTGGCCCAGATTTTCTTTTCTTCAGAGATTGAACTCTTGAAATTACATCATTTTCAGTGTAGTTTCTGATTTAACTGACACATTTTGTTCACACATTGTTAAACAATTACTGATATTAAAAATATTACAGCAGTTGAGGCAATTGTATACATAATCAAATATACTAGCACCTACCGACACTTGTAAAGAGCTTTTATATTTCAAAACGGATGATACAATTCACACAACATACGTGTAGGTAGGCAAACTGTTAACGATGATGGGATGGGTTGAGACAGTTGTTAGGGACACTAAAGTGGTTGCCAGGGACAATTTGAGGGTTTTTCAGTGAGAGTAACACATTTTAAAAACAGAAACATAGCAACCATTGATGAGTTAAAAAGCTTTTTTTATGAACAGGGTTGGAGAAGGTTCGGATCACTCTGTGCCGAAACCGACTTCTGGTCGGGTCGGTTTTGCTTTTGCGTTTGTGATTTTTGGGTCGGGCCGGTTGAGCTACATGTATGGCTTTTCCACGGGAGCTGTCAATGCATCAACATGTTTGAATATGATATGACACAATAATGTAATGACGCGATAGTCCTTTGACAAATGTTTTTGCGAGAGCTTCCTTTATTTACACTAAAATGGATAAATAATACTTTTTAATAGATAGGCTTCTGGTTTTGTTCATTTCAGTTAGTTCAACAAATGATATAATTTCATGTATCTGGAACATCAATAGACAATTGTCATGATTTTTTGCACATAATATCGTCATTGCATAAAGTTAAAGTCTGTTCCTGCGTTCTCTGTTGAAATGAAATTATATCATTTGTTGAACTAACTGAAATGAACAAAATCAGAAGCCTATCTATTAAAAAGTATTATTTATCCATTTTAGTGTAAATAAAAGAAGCTCTCGCAAAAAATTTGTCAAAGGACTATCGCGTCATTACATTATTGTGTCATATCATATTCAAACATGTTGATGCATTGACAGCTCCCGTGGAAAAGCCATTTTTACATGTATACTCGCTAAAAATAGGAATATCTCCAAAAATAATAATGTAATATCTTCCCTATTTTCACCAATAATGCTCAACGATATATGCTTTAATAATATGCAAACCAAATTACTAAAATATTTTATCATCTAGGAGAAAATGGCCTCCAAAGTTGGGTATAGTTTTTTTTGGACCACCCTGTACTGGTGTAAGTTCAGGCACAAAACGGAAACAATTTTCGTGAAATTTGGGATAATTTGCCCGAGCCAGACATTCAGGGTTTTTGGGGGTTTGGTCCCGTTTTTGTCAGTTTGTATCGTTTTTTTCCTGAATTTTGCCGGGACACTTAAGGTCAGGTTGGGCTTATAATTTAAATGTTTTGGGTCGGTTTGGCCTAGTCAGCCCAATCCGATGCACATCATTAGTGCAGAATACCGACATTTGTTTGTCCTGTAAAAATAGAGGACTTAGGGAACACAATATATTTGATTTGAAAACAATGGTTTGTAAATTATATAATGTGTTTGTATTTGTTGTCTGCAGGAGACTAAAGGATCAGCCTGGCGAAGTTGTACATATCCACCCGAGCTATGAATACTCATGAGCATGGATAATGGATAAAGATGAATAAGGTCATGATAGGTGGAGCAAGTTCATGAAACACGGAGGTGAGTTTCTAAATTTATTGCATGAGACAAGCTGAAATAAGCTGTTGGTTGAATGTCATGTTTATCGTGTTTCGTGAATTTCTCCATGTTCACGAGTGGGTTGCATTCCAAACGCTACTCACTAAGACGCACGCGCACAGTCGAGTTAGTCGTGCGGTAAGGACATTCTTTATCGCAAGAACTCGTACGTGAACCAACACGGATGCGCGAGTATTTCATTCGCTTATGAAGTCGTGAACAGGGGGAACAAAATTCCACCTCAAGTTCACCACTGGTGAAAACGAGTTACCAGGCGATTAGAACGCCATTATACGATAAACACGACGCGATTGGAACGCAGCATATGAACAAGTAACAATAGATTAGGTGCCATGTAACAATGGATTTTCATTGTTTTTTATGCACCGTGTTTCTTTTGTTAGCTGTTCATAGTGTAATAATAAACTTGGCTTGAATCAAAATGTTTTATTTTCTAGAGTCAATTTGACATCTTGCATGAGCCGAATTTTGGGAACAAATTTTGAAGGTAGGATACACCCTTGGTCTTTGCTTGAATTATCATGAATAGGTGAATTTGGGGGGTTGCATTTTATAGTAAATATCGTTTAACTGACCTGTTCAAAGTTTTACAACCATGGATGCTGAGTAAAAGCAAGAAAAACTGCATTCGTTTTTAACCGGTGTCAGGCAGTGGTTCTTATGTTGTTCTTGGTTTATTTCGCGATCGCCGTTTGGCGATCGTGATTTTGTTTTTATTTTTCGTAAAACAAATCTGAATATCTAGCGCAATGATTTTGCTGGATGCCTACATCATTATTTACTTTCAGATATTTCTTAATAATTCGGTAAATTACAAATTTTCAATATCTGCAATTGGTGTATCCTAACTTTAAATAAACTGAATTGGCACGAGCAAAGAAAAATGTCAATAGAAATAACTTAAGACATACATACATGTATGTAAAGTAGGACTTTGTCTACATTCAAGTTTTTCTATTGTAGCTTGGTTGATCTTGTCCCCACCTGGCAACCATAGGAATTACAGATGCCAACAAAAGTCCTTTCCACACTTTCCAAAATCTTGGGGTTGGAACCCATTCCAACCCCGAGATTTTGTTCAACCTTTTTCCCACTTCTAAAATTTCAACCCGGTTCCCACCCGGGTAGCTTGCTCTAGCCGGATCGAAATCAACCGTGGCAGGACCCAAGGTTGAAATTCTCAACCCGGATAGAAATTGCATTTTCTGGCGTAAACCGTGTCAAAAATGATAGTGTGATTCGCTCGAGTTAAACTCACTTACCGACAATCCGTGCTAAATTCTACGAAAATCTAACACGGGTGCAAAGGTCAATAAACAATCATGTGTGCGGCCGGTACGTGTGCCACGTACACGCACTTGCATACGCATGTTGTGCATGCACACACGTGGTTCTTTACCAAACTCCAACAGCAAAAACACGCACTCATCATTTTTCGAAAAAAAAAATGGGTCAGAGTTCGACAATAAAGCTGAAAGACCATCATGGAAGGACAAATAATTAAAGGAAACATGAAATGTTTTCATTATTTTTACTTAATCCAATAAAGTATAATGTTGACAACAACATTATGTGTGAGGTTGTGTTTATTTTCTGTGATAAATGGGGGAAAATAATTGTTGAAAATGTTTGGTCAAACCATCTCGCCCCTCGAAGGAAAGCCTAATTAACATAGAACTTCGCGAGGGGTATGACGCAAATCAAGGCAGAGACTGGCCGCGCTGCAGGGGGCCTCTACCCGTCGACGCGCGTCAGGGGGCCTCTACCCGGCGACGCGCATGCGATGCTGGCGGCCTAGCCTGCATTATACTGACTGCGCAAATGTTTATAACAACAAGTGTCTGTCTTTACATGGTTTTTCATTCTGAATCAGAGTAAAAATACAACAATTTCCGGTAATGCCGACGAGGTGTGTACATGTAGCTGCTGGGTGTAGCAAAACTACTAAGGATGGAGTCAGCCTTCATTTGTTTCTGGCTGATTCTAAATATCAGGAGATTTGGACAGCCAAAGTGAAGCTTACCAGACCCCGATTCACTAAAACGTAATCGCGATCGCCCCTTTTCATTTTGGGCTCAAACATATACGGGTGAGCGCCTATCTTCATCCTCGCTCGAGTCAGTGTCTGAATAAAAAATACTGCGATTCGAATCGACGAATAAAGCTGTACTGTTTTCGTCGGATTCACTGTAGAACGAGGAAGAACTGTCACGATCGTCCATGTTAAATACGGTTACCAAATACGTGCGTTGTACATCGTGCGTGTGATCGTGCGTGTGAACCCGTCTCGTACCTAGATGTCGCGTGCCTTGGTTTGCGTCATAAACAGCGCCCTCATTTTTAGTGGCCACAAAATTTACCACACTAAACGTACACTAGAACCAGTTCTACTTTTTATTTACATTTAATACACATAATTATATTAATTTAAAACAAAAATTACGTAATTAAAATGTTAGGCTTCATGTTTCCTCTAAAGGCCCTGTTAGCGATTTGGATGGACGCTGGATTCAGTCGCAACTGGATAGCACGACAAGAAAAAACAAGACTGTTTACAAAATTATCTGAGGGACTCGTAAATTGAATGCACGGCAGCCCTAACGGGATTGACCGTTACACGGTTCACGTTGTGGACAGTTCAGGTAATGAACAGTGTGAACGTTGCGTCTTCGCGATCCTTGTCGATCCAATACGGTTCGAAATGAAAAGGCCTTGATTGGATTACATTACATCTTAGGTCGACTGTATTTTAGGCTTTCAGCCTCAGTCCGAAATTGGGCCACCGGTATCAAATGAACGAGAGGAGTAATGTTCAAGGTACCGGTATGCACAACTAAATTTGGAAAATGTATGATACCGGTAGCATTGCAGCATCGTTTTTCAAAATGGCCGCTTATATGCTACTATTATAATTACATGTATGTGGTAACAAGCATATTGACAGGCATTGAAAAAGGTGATATAAAAGGTGATATATACCCAGCACGATATGAGACGGAGGGACTCCCCCCTTAGTCCTCCATACCTATACACTCTCATATCTTGCTTCATACATGTACATGTATGAGGTGATATAAATAACACCCAAAAAGCTGCCACCGCTGCAATGCTATCACATACCGGGTATGTGCATACATGTACCTGTACCTTGCCAAAAATCGCCATGACCATTATTCCCCTCGTTTGATACCAACCAACCTCCAGGCAAATGGTCTGTTTGGTTCATTATGAAACAAGATATAGGACGGAGAGAACCCCCTAAGGATTGTGCATGCTTTATGTTGTTACGTCACTGATTTAAGCAATTTTTTAACTCTGGTTTAACTTCCAAAATCTGTCACTGGGTAGATGAGACAATCGGTGAAAAGGTCTAAAAAGCTATATTTCATAGACAGTGAACAATTTACAATTCAAGCTCTTTAGTTCGTTCAAGCATTTCAACGTATACCTGTATGTTTCGTGTGTATGTACGGTACCGTATACAAAAAAAAAGACAACAATTTTACTGCAAACAATTTATAAACGATACACGTTCTTGCTGAGGTAAACTTGGCCACACCCAAAATGTTTACAATGAATACAGGTGAAATAGGGAACTTGCTCAATCTAATGTGATTCAAAGTTAAAAGAAAAGCATTATTTGATTTCATGCCAGAAACGTTAAACAATTTGGCAACATGCCAGAAAAGGTTATGTATACAAAGTACAATTCACAGAGTCAACAAGTCACTGAAATCTCCAGAAACACAGCCACGTATTGTTATGTGTCACAGGTTTGTTTATTTGCTAAATACAATCATCTTTTGTCACATGTATCTGGGATTGGGATAAAACTGGATGTGTATAGTACCGTATCTTTGGCTGTAACAACACATATTTCTCTTTTTCAGTCCGTGTAATCTCCAGTTTCTTGCCAAGAGTCCAAAGTCTGAGTACAAACTTTACAACTTTAGTTTTACAGCGCTCAGATAGATATGACAATAGTATTGTTTGGTGTGTGTTAAGTGCATTGATTTGGGTCACAAGACATACCCAGTTTCGGTGTGTGTGCACAGATGCAGATCACAACAAAAGCCACCTAGACATGCCCTTCGTAATCTGAATTTTAACAAGCGGCAAAGAATGGGCCGGCGCTTATCGGATATCCGGATGTGTTTGTTTTGTCACTTTGGAATTCGGAACTGGCTGGCTTTATGTACTGTAGATGCGCTGTACTGACTGAGATAATAACATTTTGTCTATATGTTGCCAACCGTTTTAGAAATGTTAGTGGAGAACAACAACTCATTAATAGTTTGGAGGGAAGGGGAACTGAGGGGTCAAACACCTCTCCGTTCACCCTTGATTTTTCTTGATTAGCCATCTAAACCCCTTCTCCATGTCAGCCAGAATGCGATTCTAGAATTTACTGACTTGTTGAGTTGACAATTCTGTAGATTAAGAACTCAGCCTTTAAATTGTTTAACCTATTGTAAACGAAAACCTGATTCTAAAAGATCGAGAACAAAGAATGTTAAAGAATTGCAAGATTTGTGTTTACATCATTGACAGCTTTGGACTACAGGGTGTATCTCGAAAAAATGCAATAGTAGCTATTAGTATTAAAAGCCGTGATCATAGGAAAATCTAATATCATAACCGTACATGATTTGGTATAGATGCACTAGGGCATCAGCTTTAAATTTAGGCCAGCTTCAGGTCGTTCACTTTCCGGTTGGCTGAGCAATCATTGTTTAAATGAGATGGGGTAAAATGCCATTTGTTACATGTTTTATAAATGGCTTTATGATCTTTTTTGCTTTGCCTATTCCTTTGCAGGATGGGCTTTGAGACACTGAACACATTGTACACACCAGGTTTTTCTGACATTGTCTGATGGGCACATCATTTGACAAGATGGTGCAGTTGACACACCAGCAGAGATTGTTTGTTGTTACCGAATATGCACGTTTAGGGAGCCTTGCATTGTAAATAAGAAATGCATCGCTATCCTGATCGACCTGTTTCTGCACAGATGACTTTAGATGATGTTCAAACCATTGTTTAAGGTTGTTTTAAGATAAAGCTAATGCGTTTGTTAGGTTTTGTTATTAAGAACGTGTAAAATTCAGTTGGGTCGTTCTTCATTAAAGTTCTCTAAGATGTAACTAATGGCATTTTACCCCACCTTGCTTAAACAACGATTGCTCACTGAGCAATCAGCCAACTAGAAAGTGAACAACTTGTAACTCTTTTATTCCACAGTGACTAACATTGCGTTTTGTACTATTTTTGCATATGAAATCAGCTCTAATGCCTAAACAATTACAGCCAGCTGAACCAAGTTTGGCATTGGAGATACTAAAAACTAAATACACAATATAGTATTGAAACTTTGAAATTTGATGTTCAGCTTTTCCGACTATAGGGGGGTTGTTTACTGCCGTGACTGACATTACAAAAAGCGACGCAACCAAAAAGTGTCAAACACATTTTGAAAATTTCTCTTTAAGTTAAAAGTGCTGCAGATCTAAATCCATATGAACATTATAGCTGATAGGGTAACTTACGCATGTTGTAAGATGGGGAAAACTCCAATTGAATTTTTTAACAAATATGCAAATTAACCTCTGTGACTGACATTACCGTGACTGACATTACACATTAGATTCATAATGCCTGTTAACAGCAACATTGATTTGACATGAAAACAATGAATTTTCTGACAACAGTAGAAATATCAATTAACTGTTTATGCTACCGGTATATACCGGTATATAAAGGAATAATTATAAGTTTGAGATGTTTAAATGTTGGATCATTCACTAAAAGTCACAAAATATGTAAAATATATAAAAACGCTAAATATATATAATTTATGTACCAGTACATCATTTTTGTCATTTTGAAATCAGGAGGCAGTTTTCATTGACGAAAATGCAAAGGAGGAGATGCTCCCTCTCATTTTAGTAAAATTCCATAGAGCTTTTCACGTGCATCAAAGAATTGAGAGAAGAAAAGATATATGCGACCCAGCACATCAAAATCAAATATGTTGGAAAATGACTTTTTGAGATACATACGTATGTACATTTGTAAGACTGGAAATTCCATAAGCTTTCTAATGATGACCATCATAAGCCTGTACCTCAAAGTCAATCATTTCTCAGCTACAGGCTTGTGGTGAATATCATTAGAAAGCTTAAATGGAATTTCCAATCTTACTTTGTACATATCTCAAAAAGTCATTTTCCGACTTATTCCTGATTTTGATGTGCAGGATCACGTATGTAAAACTTATATTTCCAAATTTTCAATGTGCTAAAAATACATGCCTACATTTCTTTACACATACTATCCCATCCTAGCCAGTGAGCAAAATTTGACTTGGTTTAGGTATAAGATTCTAAGTTTTGTTTTTCAATTTTCAGTACACCATGTAGATATACTGTCGGTAAATTTGTTTTCAAGTTTAGGAATCGATCTAAAAAAGTTTCTTAGCCACAGTCTAAGTACCTTACACAGTTGATCGGTTTTGAATGGATGATAAAACACCCGTGCCAGTTTTACAGTGTCACATAAACATTTTATTGGTTGAAACCTCACAAGGTATGCGCAATACCACAAATGAGTGCGTGTTTTTGAGTTTGCACACTGTACAGGCATCTTTCATTCCGCGTAACGTGGGACACGAGCGCCGATGTCCATATTGTTTATGTGTGGGACTGATCACACCAGCGAGGATCATACCATAAACATATGTATGGATGTTTTACAAAATTATGCAGTATAATTGTTTAAGAAAATCGTTGGAAACAGGTCATTAACTCGCCCAGGCCCATGAGCCGGTAGAATAGTGGTTTAAATACTACATGCACACTGTCAGAAGACCACTTGAACATGGGAGTGGGCAGAGTCTATTCAACAATTTTGAGTAGCAGTTCTTTGAACTACTAAAATGAGGAGTCTTCAGAAAGTCATTAAAAAAGCTATTACCGTTATTACAGATTAAGAAAACACAGCCACTTATGGCAATGGAGAATTTTGACTTACCCACAACTTTTGAGTGGAATATTTTGTCAATTGTTAACAAAGTGGCAACTGCAGTATTTTAATAAAACGCTACCAGCTCCAAATACATGTAAGTCCAACTGCAATGTGGTGTGGGTGCAACAATCTGACCTATACAGGGTGTCTCTCAAAAAATGCAATGTCAGTTAACCAGTTCGCGCCGGGATTATTTTAACATCACCGAGCCGACCCGCGGGATTATTTTTAACGAAACTCAATCCGAAGCGGGTTCAGGCTGATAGTCCAGGGAAGCACACCCAGGCATTTCCGTCTTTCTCGCTGCGGACAGACATTTTCGGCCTTGTTCGTGGCGTGTTTATGCGTCATCTGTTTTGAATCTGGAAAAAACTTTACATTTATATACGTCATCCGGTGCGAACTGGTTAATAAAACCATGATTATAGGAAAACCCAATATCCTAACCATATGATATTGTATGTAGATATTTGCACTAGAGCATAAGCTTCAATTTGAGAACAGTTGGGCAATTCCACGCAAGTGCAACACGAGGGTCAAATTTTGTTAATGCTTTTTTCTTAAATATCTTTACAGAATTAATAGGGTATATTCTAAAGATCAGAAATATAAAAAAAATGTTCTAAACCAATTAGTTTGTAAGTTACAGCACTCTGAAGTTGACACTATGTTTATGCTACCGGTACCAAGTACCAATCGTAGGTAAAAACACCAAACTTATTTCTTTTGGTAATTTTCATCAGTCTAATGATATTTAATTCACTTTTGTGTTAAAATAACAACTCTCAGTGTCCATATTTAGGAAAATAACTAAATATGAAATTAATGTTAGATACCCAGGATGTGCTGTCAAAATAACGCTTTAGGCTTAATGTAATGTCAGTCACAAAAAACAATGATTTTCCCCATAAAAACGTACAGGATAACAATTAACATGTGCCCTTCATTATTTTCTTAGTATGGGGTCTGGGCAGTGCAATAATATTATCAAGTTGGCAAATAATTGTTATTTAAAGATTTGGTGAGTTGAACAAAAGTGTAATTTCAGTCACAATGTAATGTCAGTCACAAACAATATTGTAATGTCAGTCATGTTGTTACATATAAGTCAATGGAAGAAATTTTGAACAGTGGATGGACTGATAACTTGTACCGGTATATTACCCACAATGAAACTTACTATTAAAGCTTGTGTAATCCTAAAACAATGCTCTAGGATCCCTCATAATTTGTATTTTTAATCCACTACATTGCATTATCCAATATAAAAGTACAGATATAAAGTGAATGACATGGAGCTTTTTTGTGAAATGTACCCCATTTCAGGCACACTATTTATCATGTTTAATATAAATATTTTTCATTTGATTGAAGTACAAAATACATTTTTGACAATATTTTATCTTTTTTTTAATATTGGCATTTTATTACAAAAGTCAAACACTGCACACATTTTACAAGAGTGTAAGCAGGATGCCAAAGACAGCAGCAAAGAGACAGGCTGAGTACAGGGGAAACAAATGAAAGAAAGTGAATTGTATGAGGCGTACAGGTACATGTACCGGTACAAGGAAAGATGTATAGAAACAAAGAAAAAGTAGGTCAAGAAAAAAAGAGAAAGAGGAGTAGTTACCGGTATCTAAGACTGATTAAAAGAAACTATAGATGACGAGAGCATTATAAATTTGATGACTGTAATGTCAGTCACAACAAATTTAAACTTATAAAGTACTGATTTGCTACTACCGGTGTACACCAAGCTGTAAATTTGTGGTGTGTTAGGTGGAGGGGCGAGTGGGGGTGGAGTAAGCTACCTTGATAAGCCTGCAGCGGTTAAACGGTTAACCGACCGTTCAAACGGTTACACGGTTCATATTTCCTGTTCGGTAACTTTTTTATTGTCAATTATTTAACTAATTATTGTCAATTATGTCTGGGTTTCGTTGGAGCAGGTCACAAATAGTACGATTGAAGAAATTTTGTATGGACATTTCTGATAGCTTATCATATAGCCAGTCGGCCTATAAGATTTGATGCAGACAATTAGCAATCGCAAACTGCGATTATCAACACGTACTATGCGCACACACTAAATTCATTGATGAAGCAGCGCTAATTACGCAATGCAAGCCCATTCTTCTTTTTTTTTAATTTGTTTTTGTTTAAATGTTGGGAACCGCAAAACAACGGTTACACGGTTATTGATAACCACAATGTGGGAGGCTTAGGGTGGGGTAAGCTAAGCCTATTATCAAGACTAGGGCACTTGTTGCATACGATAACGATGATATGGAAATACCGATACGTGTATTAAGAGCTTGCGTCATCAAAATATTATTTTCTAAAGGATTGTTTCTACTTTAAATATCTCAAATAGTGGGACATTTAAAATACAAAAAACTTCAGGGGTTAAGTTCGTTCAAGGCACGATAGGAAGAAAAAATGGCCCAGCTAGATCCTACCCATGATAACTACCGGTAGGTTAGACAGCAGGGCATTTGATTCTTCCCCGGTGGTATTTCCCAACTTTCTCTTGATAACTGATTGAGGGGGTACTTGTGCACAGAGCCTGCACCAAAGCCGTTAATATTAGACTTTATTCTTTAAAAAGTTATAAGGACCAGATCGGAATGTTACTGGTGAGTTTGGAACAATTCAAAATAATCATATTAGGTTATTTTCTCACTAAAAAGGAAATTATCATTGACTCATTTACCGTACGATAGCTATGCACATCACATGCACAAATCTAGATTATTAAACATATAGTACAGGTAATACTTTGAGAGCCATCGGTTTATCATCAAAAACTTGATTAGAACATCTTGATTCATAATTAATGTGCATTTCAAAGAAAGTTGATATTTCCTCATGTAATTTACTGGCAAATTCAAACATGGCAAACTTTACATGTACACACAATCTGTGTAAAAGCCTGTCAGTTTAGGGTCCTAGTACCTATCCTAAAAGATTCCAACAAAACCTGGTGTTGAAATTTGACTGGATGGAGATTGTTGGGGAATAAGTAACGACATAGAACAACGTTTGGAATTTATTTTTGGCAGCATTTGATATATTTTTTCTATGTCTATCTATCCATCATGCATACCCCTAGGACTATGAGCAATACAAGCACGATGGCCATAGAAGGGTAAATGCATTCATATTTATCTTCTGCAAGGTGTGTCACAATTGTTCACACAGTGAAACAAAAGCTCTAGTCTGGACTCTATCAGAGGCTGTTGTTCCGTTCCCCATTGTCACCAGAGTGGAAGTGTCATCACAAAGTTAATGATCAACGCGGCATTTCACTACTGCGCAAACACGACTGCCACGGCACATTGTTTCCCCGGACAGACTGTTCACACAAAACAAACGTGTACAAGTGCCACGCATCCACAAATTTCCACATACATCCGCCAGCATTTTTTTTATTCATCCACTTTTTAGTGTGTGCTCTTATGGTCACCATTCTACGATATAATGGATGAGGTATAATATATTCTGCCTTTGATTGTCTCATGCAAGCCCGTTTCCATTATCTTATTAAAAAAAATTGTGATATCGACTTGAGTGAAAATAGATTTGATCAGTAGTTATTAATGGATAACAATGAACGTGTAGATTTTCTAAAATGATAGCGGACCAACTGCACGAACTGAATTTTGCTGATTATTCTAATGATACGGTACATGTCTGTATTCATAAAAAAAGGAAATGTTCTGTGATAACAATTGTTTTTCTTTTTTTAATCTAGCTAGCAAGCGTTTAAATTTGTACGTATTAACGTATGTAATCCTATCATTTTCTTCATGATACTGCTACAGCTAAACCCATTTGTGTTGGCTTTTTGGTTGATGATTTTCTTTTGTCTGAGGACAGATGGCAGATGATTTTAGTATTGGCAATTTTCTTTTACTATATTGTTTGACCAAGCTCCATCATACAAGGGACCGGTCAATAGCGTCACTTTAGTGAATTGTCTTTTTTATACATGTACAGTATGTGGAGTGGTAAAAAAATCAAAACCTTATATGGATTTTTGGGTTGTTTGTTTACCAGTAAGTTCACATGACTGCTGAAACTTTTTCTCTTTTTTCCAAAGCTTTTGTAATGGTCGTGCGACATAACAAACCTGTTATCTATTATCATCAGTTCAAAATTGTTTTTATAATAATAAAACTCTTCACACTTATCGCGGATTTTGCAATATTGCGGATTTTCCAAGGTTATCGTTTGCTTTTCCGCTATTGGTTTGTGATTCAAATCATCTGACATTCCATCACAGCTGTGAGAATCACGGTGGATCTGTTAAAAATTTCACAGTGGAATTACATTTCACATCTGCACATTGTTTCAGGAAAACCAATCATTTTTTGTTTTATTGGTCGCCCAAGAACCGTCCCGTCGTCCTTCCATTAAGATATTCGCTCAAGAAGAAAGGACTCTCCTGGATTCCAAGGCTCCCTGTTCTTTTTTAATACCTTTCGCGGCTGCTTTTGTCGCCCGACTTGCTGTTCACGCTCCACTGGCCATCTTTCATAATGCCGTCCGCAGGCCGGTGCACAGCCGCGTCGGTGTTCCGGCCGCGCTTCGGTAGGATTATCATCCTGCGCTGTGATGCACGCCTTAGTTGCTGACGTGTTTGGTTGTTTGTCTCTCGCGACAGAAACCCCCCCCCCCCCCCTTCACTCCTCACGGTTTCCAAGCCCCATCGGCCGTCGGCAACCAGGCATTGTTTCAGCTGTGAATGCAAATTAAGAGAACTGGTGAAGAAAGCGCCCGGTGCCTTGTCAAGGCATGCAAGTAAATGAAGCGGAACGCATGATGCAGTGGCATGCATGTAATGACCAGGTTTGTGTGTGTTTGTTTCCTCAACGATGGTACAACCACTACTCAAGAGGTTGGGGAAAGGATGCTGCGTTCCTTCTTGAGATAAAACCCGGGGGCGTTTACATACCTCTCTTACCCTTGTTTTGGTTGGCAATGAATGTAATTATGAAAAATGAGGGGCTAAGCATTAATTTAGCCTTAGGGATTTCAAATGAAGTAAAATAAAAGAGAGGCATACATTGTACATGTACATGTACATGGTATAATTTCATTGTCGTTTGTTCTTATGCAATAAAATATCAAATAACCATACTGCCTGAAAAATTCTAAAAGAATAGTCATTTATTTCCTTTTGATGCATTTTAACGGGTGTGTAACCATCCATGATTATTGAGGTCAAGATGAACTTGACACGTGCAGTACATGTAAATCAGTCATAATTATTATTCAGTTTGCTAATTTGATGTTAAAAAGGATTTTGTTTGTACAAATATAATAAATAAGACTGAAAATTTAAAACTGAAAATTGCGCTGTTTGTAAATCTGCTACATGCGTACATACCTAAAATACCGAGCTACATTGTACATGACATACCGTACCGTAGCTCCAATAGAATTTATCCCAAATAGATGCAGTTACATGTATTAAATAGACTTTAAATAAAATCTTGAAAAGTATCACCAATAATTGTGTCATTGGAAAAGTACACAAATAGTGTGTGCAAGTATGAACTAATCAACTTTAACACTTTAACTTTAACTATAGGACAAAAATGTATTATTTTAATATATACAATTATTATTGAAATCTAAAATAACTATGTAATTTAAGAACTTTATTTAATTGATTTATTTCAGTGAAAAGCATTGAACTCCAAATGTATTTGCCCATAAAAACAAAATATGCACTATTACTGAGTTCTGATGCAAAAGTAAAATCAGATAACTAAAAAAAAACTAAAAAAAAAAAGTTCCTGAGCGAATTTAGTTTTTGTGTCTCATTAGATTTTTTTTTGGGTGATATCTACCGGTATCTTCAGTGAGTTGAGACTGGTGTGACCTCCTGCAAAAGTGCATGTTTGGTCATGTGCATAAAACCAAAGGGACTTGATGTGGCGAGGGTGTGATATGCACAATGACATAACACATGATTTGAAGTTTAGGGTGTGCAGTTTGATGTAGTGTTATGTGGGTGGGTTAAAAAAATATGGAGTGTGCATTTATTTCACAAGGTTTGAGAAACTTGGACATTTTAAACAAATTAAAAAAACAATTCGATTACAGAAATTTAGAAGAACAAAAGTTACTGTCTAAGGTTTTTTATAAGTTTTACACAGTTGTATTTATGCCATGGCCAACAAAGTTGTCATATTTCGGCCTTATTCTAATGTAAAGATTTTAGACTTTACATACATGTACATGTAATGTATTCTTGAGAAATTATAATATTCATGAATAAAATTAATAATTAGGAACACTTAAATCACTCAACAGATTTAATTAGACCATATTCAGCAATATGGCCTAATATTTCTCTGATCCTTATCGTTGTAAACAAAAATGCATTTGACAAGAACGTACATACATGTACATACATTAAAAGGAAAACAAAGATTTCATGTTTTTTTCCCCGCCATGTACATTAGAAGGAAATATATTTTCCCCTCCATTTCTCCTTTTAAGATGGCAACAATGGGTCACCATTATAGGGAGTTCTGTCGCCAGTTTACAGTATGTGCGCACACTTGTGTCAGTGGCTCGGACCCTTGCATTGTCCCAGTATTTTTATCCCCAGGCTAATTTGCATAACAACCCAAGGGAGGTGTGCATTTACAACAGACCTTCTGTTACTGTGGTGACATTTTTCTGATTCAACAAAGGAGGTCCATAGTACAGATGGAGACCTTTGTGTGTTTCAGTTCTTGAGATTTCTCCCAGTAGCTCTTTAAAAATAAAGCCTGATTTACATGTATGAATAAATCTGCATTGTTTTGTGGTTTTGGGTGTTTTACATATTAGCTTTGAAAGATAGAAAGTTGTTACTATACATGTAGCTATCCACTTAAAAGTAGGATACACCATTGTTAATTGCTTGAATTATCAGATATGGGTAGATTTGGGGGGTTGTATTTTATAGTAAATATCGTTTAACTGACCTGTTCGAAGTTTTACAATCATGGATACCGAAAAAAAACAAGAAAAAAAACATTCGTTTTGTTTGCTCCTGGCACAGAATTTGAACCTTTTGCTATGTCTTAAAAACAATAACTCACAACACTCACGATTTGCATGTTAAAACTACAAAGTAGGTGCCAAAATGAGCACCTAAACTACATTCAATCTTGCTGTCACACCACTCAAATGAAAGATCCTGTGGTCCTCTTTAAGATGCTTGTAGTTCTAAAGATAGTTACAAATTTCAATTTTTCAAATTTGTTCACTTTATTGTGGAATTGCCCCTATTAAAAAAGTCTGTGCTTTCTCATTGTCTTACTTTCACGGAAACAATGAACAACCGAAAGCTGAAAAATATCAATGGCAAACCCCAAAAATTGTGCCGACTTTTTATGCTGAAGTCAAAGTCATTGTGCCTTCAAGTGGCATCATACCTTATGCATATAGTGGCCATCTTAGAGGGCATATTGTGTACAATGAATGTAAGCAGGTTCAATGACAAATTCATTGCCCTCAAAGATGGCTGCTACGCATATGGTCTCCATGCCTACAGTAAGACGAAGCAGAGCGAGTGATAGATTTTGGCAGATTTTGACTTAGTAAAAGGCAGTTGGGAGTTACTGTACATAGGAATAAAACAATTTACAGAGTGTTTTTATTTTATGTGTATGTCTTTGTCCAAAGTAAATATTTGCCTTTCCATATATGATGGTAGTTGATTCTTTGTGGAACATGGAGGCAACTTCAAGCTTTATTGACACAAAAAGCTTATGTTAACAATGAGCATTGTGCCAGCATATCTTTGTAAATCTCTCTTGATATTGAACCCCGTCACTATATGCCTTAAGCGGCAAAAAAAGTGAACCAACAAAAGCAATATTTTGATGGAAACCTCTTTTCTGCCATGAACAAGACACTTTTAAAGAAATCCATACAAATCACTCGTAGTTTAAACAAAATTAATTCAACTTTTTTTCACATCGCTTACACACACAACTTTTTTTTCTCCATATTTGTACAAGTAGAAAGATTTTACAAATTGAAACATGTTAAATAAATGAAGTGAACTGAAGAGGATAGTTTTTAGCTTGAAATTGATGTACACTATTTCATTAATTCTATAATATTTTTTATTTTTTCAAAGTATACCTTTTGTGCAGAATTTAAGGAGTCCATTTAAAAAGATTAATTCAGTAACTCGAACCTTATCCCTAATAAATTTATTTAAAACCATAAGGGTATAGGGGATAAGAAATTCAGCAACCGCTTAATGTGATCATTGATTCTGTTTATTGGTGTTTTTTTTCAGGAATATTCTAAACAATTTCCACGGACTTAGTATTATTACAACTTACAAGACACAGTGTATAGGATTCCCTAAATGAGCTGCCCAGCAAACAAGTTGTTAGGAAGTACAGGCCAAACCTGTTTAATGTCCTGTCTGTAATAAGGGCACAGCATAATAGCCTGGAATTCACCTGATCTCCCACAATGCAGCGTTTCCTCAATGGAGCATAAAACAAGAGGAAGTGCCAGGCAGCCAATCAAAGCCCACTCACTCAGTTATATGCTAATCAGCCAGACCCATCTCATGCATAATGCATGGCGCTGATAAGTAGTCTGCAGCCCTGTCTCTCTGATAAGCTTGCTGCTGTGATGAAGCATTGGCGCAGTGGCTGAATGGACTGGCATGTGTTTATATGTGTACAGTACACACACAATGTAATAACAATAGGCACAGGGGGGCCTGCGTCCCATGCCCCAACCAAAGGCCAACTCATTATAAAGCCACACACAGCTGAGTTTGCCAGCCATTCATTATTTTCTCCATGTATGGGTAGGGTTTATGGTGTTGCCATCACCATATGTGCCAGTCTGGGTCTGGGGAGCTAGAGCCGAGGTGAGCTGGCTGGTTGGGTTCCAACATACTGACTTCAAGGCATCAGCTGTGCATGCTGTGGTGAATGTGCAGAACAATTGAGCTCATTTGAGAAGATCGCATCTCGGCAACATCCAACACTGGCACCACGGAGTAAAGGGAGCAGACTCGGTGACAACCTGCAGTATCCCAATCTGAGATAGTCTTTGCTATAAACAACACGAACATGTCTGTTTTTCTGCAATAAAAAACACATTATACAATATCAGGACGTGCCCTTATTTCCCGTGCTCTGTCTCCAATGTCGTTGGATGTTTTCTCTTTTTGTGATCTGATGTTGCAGATGACCGCTGTGGTGGACATTAACCAGTGAATGTGATGTACATGTAAGTAGTTTAGCATATTTTCCAGCTCGATCTTTATGGAATAATTGGTTTTGTTTTAGTGTATAGTAAAATTCCATGTAGTAAATTGTTTGAAAATATCGTTTTGTATTCAAAATCATTTCAGGTTGTTTACAATTAACCTCTGTCCCTCGCTCAGAGGAGTTTACTGTTTTGTCTGTCTTCAAGTCTACAGTTTTACATGCAGGGTCTAAATAATTACTCTTACATCTAGTCTCTGTTTGCACTCCAAATTTTGAATTATTAGTTTAGTTGAACACTTGTCAAAAGTAGTCTTCAGCAGTTGCCTAAAGGCAAGATACACCTTTGATAATTGCTCGAATTGGTGGATTTAGGGGGTTGCATTTTATAGTAAATATTGTTTATCTGACCTGTATGAAGTTTAACAATTATGGATGCCAAGAGAAAAAAAACCAAGAAAAACGGCCTTTTGTTTTCAACCGGCGTCAGGATGTTTTTCTTGTTGTTATTTTGGTTTTTCGCGATCGCCATTCGGCAATCATGATCAAATTCAATTTGTCTGAACAAGACATCTATAATCTAGCGCAATCATTTTGCTGGATGCCTAGAATCATTATTCACTTTAAAAATTTTTTTTTTAATAATTAGGTAGTAACATTTTTTAATATCTGCAAATGGTATATTATCCAACATTTAAAGGATTGATGAAAAAGTTTTACTTATTATTTGTAGCAGACTTGCAATAATACAATGTATGCATAAATAGTTGTTAATTTGTTTGAAATATTTCCTCTTTTGAAATACATGTATGTTACTCACTGGGTTTCTTTTTTTGCTTGTTAAGAAAATAATTTGTTGGATGCAACAAAAAGAGACAAGTATGATAGTTTAGGGACTTGCGGTATATATATTCACGTGACTTTGTGATACAACTTGTAAATAAACTGAAAACTGAAAACTGAAACTCGACATATTTACAATTTTCAGAAATTCATTCCATGTTTGAAATTAAAAACAACCCTCTGCAATAAGTCTTCAAGATACTCTCAGGAACACACCACATCCACTCAATGCTCACAAATATGAAATGTATGTACCAGCACTTCAGTTCATCGTTCATCAGTCTGCATAATCCAATGATGAATCTCTGTCGATAATTTTATGCGAATGGCCTAATAATATAAGGCATCTTAGCGCATGATATGCCACCCGCTGCCCAAGGTGTGTCAGTCCTCAATACTATTGATTGAATTAGAAACCCAACTTCATCATGCGTTTACGGCCTCGTTTTCCAATATCTTCTTCTCTCCCTCCGTTTCTCTCGCTTTGATCGTGTATTAGCTTTGATTACACCCAGGTTCATCTTGGAGAACAATGATAAACACAGATTTTTGGACAGCTCAGGCACTTTAATTTATAGTTTAGAAATTGTAAACCACAGACTGTCCATATCCGTCCTCCGATTTGAAAATGTAAACAGTAAAGTAGGGATCTAAACAAAGTGTTCTTGAAGTGATGTGCATTTAATTGGTGCCTTTATGGTTCCATCTGCACATGAATGCTTGCACAAAATGAACAGAAACATTGCTCCAACTTGTCATCAGATCTCACTTTTTATTCCATCGATATCCATAATAAAAGGTAGGATACACCATTGGTAAATTTTGCTTAAGATATCAAGAATTATCCAAAGTTTTACAATCGTGGATGCCGATGAAAAAAACCCAGTTATTTATGATTTTCTGGCGATCAATTTTATGTTTTTATACAATTAAATTTGTCAGAAAAATTACAGGATATTTAGCGCGATCTTTTTGCTGGATGCCTAGAGTCATTATTCACTTTCAATAAGTAAGACATTTATTAATAATTCGGTAACAACAATTTTTGACATCTGCATTAATTAAAAATACCTTTAAGTGAAAAGCTAGATCCCTACAGAATTCAACAAAAGCTCAATTAATAAAATACTGAATCCTGTTCTAAAGTGTTAATACAATGAAACTAGATAAGCAAGTTAAGTGAATTGTACAGTTCTGGTGTTGTTAACAATGACTTCGTTCGGGAGGGGGGGGGGGGGGGGAGAGCTGTGTCCCTAAATTTGAGGTTTGCTTTATACTGATTCTGTTACTGTTTGATCTTGCATAAATATAGATAACTTGTTCATGCTAGTTGCACTTTTCCAAGCTGTCATCCCCTCGGAAGTGATTATAAATGGAAAACCACCTACCGGTACTCAACAAATAAAATAACAAATTAAAGTTATTCTTAACCAGTTTGCACCGAAGGACGTGTACGTGTACGTGTATAATGTACATGCAAAATCTTTCCAAAAATTTTAACGGATGACTGATAAACACGCCACGAGCGAGGCCAGAAATATCTGTCAGCGACCAGCTCGCAGCTAGCATGTGTGGGTGTGCTGCCCACGAACTGCCGGTCGAAGTTCGCGGAAATAATCCTGTGCCTGGGTCCAGTAAATAAAATTTAAAAATGGCGCAAACTGGTTAATGATACTGGAATGGCAAATTACAAGGTTCCAAGGTAATGAGGACAGGAAAAAAAATGTCACATGTTGGACCCAAAGTTTACAAAATGACTCTTTTGGAGTAAGGTAGGAACTAGTAAATACAGCATGTAAAATTGTTCAGTTTTACTGAATCCTGTTTGTTGTTTTGTTATCAAAGACCTACATGTATGTACATAACAGTATTATTCAGCGTTTTTGTTTCTTAATCATTCAGAATTAGGAAGGAAGAAAGACAGTTGAAGAAAGGGAAACAATGAACTGCTAAAATAGTAATGTTGACTCTCAAAGTTTAATAGTGCCCAGTGTTTTCTCAAAGTGTGTCTCTCTTCACCTTTACCCTACCCCATTTGACCCCCTCACCCCTACACTTCCAATTCACACACATACTTCAGCACTATACACCACATTCCCCATGATCTCCATAATTTGAAAATGCCAAAGTGTTCTGATTTGTCAGCTTGTGTTTCAATTTTTCTCAAAACAAAAGCAGGACTTGGAACTTGTCTAGCCCCATCCCAAGCAACAAAGAAATTGAAACCCGGCCAAACAAATTTCCCCTAATCAAAAATCGTTATCAATTCAACCCACCTCTGACAGTTGTTGAGCAGCTCACAGCTGATTGGTCAGAAATGATAAAAGACTGTGGTCTGGCGCCCCCTGACTGAGATGATAGTTGATATCTCGGCTGGGTTATTATGTTGAAAATGCATAGTGCACACAGTTTTCACAAGACCTACATACATGGGAAACTTTAAATTAACTAAAAATGTCAGTGACATTATTGTATGACAAAAGTACTTCCTTGAGTAAGTGTATCGGGAAGTAAAAATAAACAACTCATCCCTTGAAGCAATTATATTATTTTAAATAAGACTTGCATCCGAAAAAGTATGAAAGTAGCATCAAAAGTGAGCATTCGGCTTTAGAAACATCTGTTATTTAAGAAAAATATTTCATAGTGGTTTTCATCTGAACAAAAGTGGTTACTTTGTTTACGTACACTGCAATTTGCTTAGATGGTCCCTGTGAGAGATAAATTGTTAACAGTTGTTGAAAAAGACAAAGACTATGGATTACTTAGAGACAAAGAAGTTGCCCTAAAATGAAGACAATTACCAAGAACTTTTCAAATCAACTTGTTTAATTTTCTAAAAGGATAATTGATTTCTTATTGTGTAATGAGCAAATGCTTCTTCATGGTTTTGTTAACGTCAAGCGTTCATAGCTCAGAATTGGCTGAGACTATTGACCAGAAAGGAATTTGGTGACAATGAAAGTATTCTATTCTTAGAAAATTCTGATCTCTGATTATACTTTGTGATATTGTCTGTTTGGAAACTGAAAGTGGTTTTACCACAATGCACAGGGTAATCTAGGTTTCAGACAATGCATTCCATTGTTGACTGGACAGCCTTCTATATCTACTCCCACAATACATGGATGTAATTACTGCTGGGAGCTTTCACCAGACAAAGGCTAAAGAAGTTTCTGAAGAGAGTTTGTGGTGGGTCTGCCAAGCCAGGAAAGTGCACTGTCTGCCCATTGTTTAGGGAAAGGCACTTGGAATGTGCAATGGTCCCATAGGGAGCTTGGCAGTAATAACACTGCATTATAGGGTTGGGCCCTACAGGTCAATGCATGGGGGAGTATAAACCCTTTGGGAGGTAACAAAGCCAAGACAATGAAAAGTTTTGTTTCCCCTAGAACTGGGAAACACTGACCAAGGTCAGCAATGCAAAAAGTTTATGTGCTGGTTCTACCTCCATGCGTTTCTCCAGTTATGCACAATGCACTGGTACATTAAATACAAAATAATAATATGCAGTTCTAAGTTATAGCACAGGTATCTACCAAGACTGGTACTCAAGGCGCTCTATGATTTTTGAAAAGTTAATGAAGTTTTATGAGAATATAAGACCCATTATGTAGGTTTATGTGGGGTTTTTTTACAATTTTTTTTTTACAAGGTGCTGCAGCGCACTTTGCAGCCACTGCCAATAACATCGGGCAAACCTCTCCTCTTAGCTATAAGTGTTACTGGTTTTTGTTACGTGCATTACACAACACATGGGACCTATGACTTTATGTCTCATCCAAAGGACGAAGTAATAGTGGTTAAGTGCCTTGCTTTAAGGACACACGTATCAAGACTGGGACTCAAACCCACACTCTGCTGATCAAAAACAGCACATCTTGAGTCCGCGTGCTCTTAACCGCTCGACCTTAACACGCCACAGAAGTGAAGTTTTCGGAGACCTGTTCGTAATGCTTTTAAAACTTCAAAAGGTTTACAACTTGAAAAAACTTCAAGTTTTTGATCTCTTAATTGTTGAACTAAGTGAATGTTTTATCGATTACAAGTAGATTTCAAGATAATTACAGAAAAAATAATTCTTCTTAGTTCTTCGTCACTTGATAAATGCTAATAATTGAAAAAAATCGTGGTAATAGTGGCCTAAAGTTTGAGTTTATCATTTTCTTCAAAGTCATGTCCATTCTATATTTGCTCAAATGGGCAATTTTGTTGCCATCCAAGACCATATCCCTGTTAGAATAGTTTCATCATGGGTTGTCCAGGAGTCCATATTGTATACCCTCCTCAGGCAAAAAGGGGGCTTACCCATAGCCCCCTTACCCATAAGAGGAATTGGTACATACTGGTATCTGGGAAAATGTCCAGGCAAACAATGGCTCCATTCTTCTGGTCACAGACACAGGAATGTCTGTGGTCCCTGAGGGAATCAACAGTCTTGTTGTGATGTGGGAGGCTTTTTGCTGTTTTACATTGGCATCTGGTGTTTTTTTTTATGGATGGCTATACAGTACATGCATATGGTGGGACACTTGGTAAAGAGCTCTACTTTTGGAATGGGTTATGTGGCTTCCATCAACTGGTAATCCTGGACATTAAGTGAGCAAATAATAGCCCCTATTGTTTTATCAGAGCTGATGAAAAGTACTAAATCCACTGTGTTGCATGTTCAAAAAAGATTAGTGCATCAAGTATTATACAAGCACTTGGATGAAAAGTAAGAAACTAGTATTTGCCATTGGAGAAAATAATGTAGCGAGTTGGAGCATTGTTACTTCAATTGGCCACATTGCTTCCTGCACTGTTCTTTGCTCTCTGTTTTAATGGTACCGGGCGGTAGTATACACCATTTGCAAACAACAAAAAACAAAACTACAGTACTTTACCTGACTGTGTTAAGTGAACAACAGTCTAAAGCATCCAAAATCATGACACCTGGTTTTCAAGAAAAGTGGAATTTTGCATCAATTTCCAGTTGGAAACAACTGACTATTAATTAAATTTAGTTAGTCCACTTGTTAATTACATTACGGTTATCACATCAGTGAATGGGTGCTAGCCAACTAGTCTGGTTTCCTAACATAATGATAATTCCATACATCTATAAATTGCTCTGATTTCGTATGAAGGAAGTCAAGAAACCAGACGAAATGAACAACATTTTGAGACCGGCTCCAGAAAAAGAGTATTAATTAATTCGCGTTGTGCATTATCATGTAATGGCCCTGTGCAAATCGAATTGGCAAAATCACTGAAACTGGAAGAATAAAGTTTGCCAATAGTTGCTTCAGCAGCGAGGCTAAATCATTACATAGATTAAAAAGGATTTTAAGAAATAGACCTAAATCACAGTTCACACTAAGACAACATTTAACATTATAATATTATAAAACTGCCATTCTTAAAGGTGGAATATAATCTTTTGCAGCTGTCCAAAAAGTAACCAAGTTTACTTGTTGTAAAGATATTAATAAACTCCCTGTGAAATTATTCCGTCTGGCATGCTGTAATTTTGAAGAAAATAACAAAAGAATGTCATTTCCAAATGTGCCTCTTAGAGATGCACATTAGGAAATGTCCGCAATAAGTGAGAGCACTACTATTGGTCTGTTCAGTGTGTGACTTGCAAGTACCGGTAGCTCGCTAAAAATGCGCCCTTAACGCAGATTTGTTGCAATTGAAATTGTGACTCGGCAAATTTTGAATTGAAATTGAAATCTTAGAATATTGTTTTCTCGGAATATGCAGCATTCACAGCGCTAAAAACTTTATCTGGTTGTTTGTCGAGCACCTTTATATTTTGAGCACTTTTGCTGCTTGAAACAATAAAAGTGCACAATCGACAAATGGTATATTGTCCCTTTAAAACACGCGATAATGGTAACTTGTACTTTTAAATTCATTTGGCAAGGTGGCTCATAGTTGTTGATACGAGGTTAACAAAAAATAATGAAAATAACACATACACTTGGTTTATAGATTTTCATCATAACTGGAATAATCCTTGCTTTGAATCCAGATGCAGTAAGATTTGGTATAAAATGTATGAAAAGTCCAAGATTACTGGTTTAACTTGAAAAACCATTAGGGATTGTAGTTTTTACACCCTGAAATTATGGCTCCAGATGAATCCAAAACAAGACAATGGATTGATATTAAAAACCAAACTGTTTGCCATTAAACCATCTGGCATCTGCCTTTAGAAGCTTTTAGAGTAAGCGGCTGCATAACACCCCATTTAATTAACGAGAGTTTCTCCCGTCTGCCCCATGACTGCCGAGATATACCCAGTTATTATTTAGCTCACATCCTAAGAATTAACAAAACCCGTTTGGGCCTCTCATCCAAAACGGCACATCATCAGTGGATGGGTGAAGGCTGTCGCTGCAGCTCACTTTCCCTTTTTTCTTTTCTTTTTATACCCAACCCAACACATCATCGCAAGCCGAACACTAGGCCATTCTGGCGTATTGTATTTTCTGCCGCTGTCGACCGTCGCCATACATTATTCATCAACTCCGGAGCACCCCCCCCCCCCTTTCTACAGATTGCCCCATGGACGCACATAAGGTATATTTCTTACTATCACAATAGCATACCGTTGCTGTTGACGCTGTCACAAATCATTGTACGCAAACCATGAGTTTCCTTTCTTTTCTATTTTTGCCGCTCTGTCACTGTTTTGGCTTGCGCTCTCGGCCGCTCTGAGAATAATTAATTGGTCATGGGGCGCTCTGGGTTGAGTGTTGTAGGGGGACTGGACTGGAGAGAGAGTGTTGTTGGGCGGACTGGGCAGAGATTGTCCTGCACTGTACATTCTTAATACCGAATATCGTACAATCGACACTGCTGACAACAAAAAGCCATGTAAATGTGTGGGACTTTATAGTCTTACATGTAAATTGGATGGATCTTCATCTCGTGTGGTATTTTTTTAAATGATTTTGCCTCTCCATTATACCGTAATGTACATATTGTCCCCTATGGTGTGAACAAATTATTATTGAAATTGCTGGATTCAGGAAAACCGATGTTCACACCTTTTTCATAAAATTATTACACCTTTTCACACAAATGGGAAACCAATTTTCACACTTTTACATATGTTTTCACACAAGTGGGAAAAGAATTTTTACACCTTTTCACAAATTTGGAAACCGATTTTTCACATTTTTCTACAAAAGTAGGAAAGCATTTTTCAAAATTTCAAATTCCCATTTGCAGTGTAACTTTCAGTTGCACTGTGAAAATCACCAGCACTTAAAGTGTACACCATTTGCTTTTGTAAATATTTATGTTCATAGATGCTGGAAAAGCCAAGAACATTATTGCTGTTTTTGTAGTTTAGTTGCTTTACTTCTTTCTGCGAAACTGAGCAATTTATAGACATCAAGGGAATTATCAGGTTGAGACACCAGACTAGTTGGCTGGCACCCATTACCGGGGTACGGTATTGCAAATAAAATGTGGACTTAATACACTTAATAAATTGGGGACAGTGTTTGAAAAAAAAGTAATTTTTCAAACGATTACCGATACAAAAATCCACTTTTCTTAAAAACCACACCACACCAGATGCTGTGATTTTTCAGAATGCTTGAGACTGTCTTGGTAAGGTATTTCATAATACTTCAGTTTTTTTCTTTTTCTTTAAATAGTGGTGGTTTCATTATATCACGAATGGTGGATTGTGATTGAGAATAAAGTCACAAATAAGAAGAGACGTTACAAAACACAGTCATGTTTGTGTATGCAAAGTGCATAATCCCACCCACGGTTAAACCAATCTACATGTATACAGCTTTAAACCAATTTACAAGTTATAACTAATTGGAAGCTTCATTATACTGTAAGGATGCGCAATTTGGCCCTGTACTATCCATGTCCTGTTAACATTTACAAATGTATGCACAGTTTTCTTAGACAAGTGGGTTTCTTCGATACTATGTATTACAGTATATTTACATTGAATGTACCGTACAAAGTAGTCTCACTGACTTACATACCTATTTCAGATTTGTCTTCCCACTGAGGATATGTGCTTTGGAAGACTTAGTTTTACAATGTAGTTCTCCTGGGGGTGTTTCGTATTTAGAAGTGCTGAATAAGGCCTAATACACATTAGCATTTCTAATCGGGTTCAGGATGATAATTTTCTTTTTCTGTCTGGAGACATGGGCTTGGTGGTACAGTATAAATATGTAATGAATGATTTCAATTCATTGGATCCTGGTAGTTTATTTGGCACATCTGCTGTATCTATAGGAATTTTGTATTGGTTTGAATAAATTGGTGTAGATAAAAATTCACGATCGCCGGACAGCGATGGTGAAAAAACATGAACAACGGATAGAACCGCTGCCGGATGCCAGTTGAAAACGAACAACGTTTTTTTTTTAAATTTTTTTTTAAGCATCCGTTATTGTAAAACTTTGGACAGGTCAGTTAAACGATATTTACTATAACATATGTACAACCCCCCCCAAAAAAAATAATTAATTGCCCATTCATGATAATTCAAACGATTACCGATGGTGTATCCTACCTTTTTTAAGTTGTAATCCTATCTTCATCAGGTCATGAAGTCTGCTGTAGTTTTTATAAGTCAAATTTTGTGGGTCACTTATCTAGGACCATGGAGTGCCTAACTTGTCTAACCCTAACTCCCTCGGGTGTGTGCAAACTCATATTGATTTTGGAGGATTGAGAACTGTTAGGGTTAAGAATAGCATATAACAGATTTAATAATATTGTAGTAATTCTCAGTGGTTGAAATGTTGGGGGGGATTTGTTCTGCCTCTTGCACCCAGGTCCTACAGCTTCATCACTGATATTCCCGCAGTTCCCCTGTCTGTGATGAATCACGAATGTGTGTGATACCCTGATAGTGGCAGTCATCCTCAATCCCCCAAACCAACCTCTTCCTCACTTGTCACTTGCTTTCCTTTTTCTTTAATTACCTCTGCATGTTCTCCACACACGTTATTTTCCCCTACCCACGCTGTACCCTCTTTTCCCCCTCAGTCTTCCCAATTTGAACACAGGTACCCCCTAGTAGTCCTTTTTTTTCAAGGCCAAGTTGTGGTTGAACTTGGAACATGCAGGTTCCTTCTTGGAGCCATTGGAATGAGTCGTCAGTTAGTTGTTTTGGTGCAGTCTCCTAAATTTAGAAGCACAAGTGCAGTTTGAGCTCTCACTGTATCTTAGTTTTGGTTGCAAGATGTCCTAATTGCAGTTTATGGGTGTTGGAACTAGGGGTGTCGGAACGTGTCGGAACGGAACATATAGTATCTGTCGGAACACATGTGAACTGTCATCACAGTTCTTATGTTGGACTTGTTTTTTTTCGCATTGTTTTTTCTTTTCAATTCGATTTTTCTGAACAATTACTGGATATCTAGTGCAATCATTTTGCTGGATGCCTAGAATTATTATTTACTTTCAATAATTCGGTAGTAAATGTTTTTGATATCTGCAAATATACCTTTAACCCTAACTCCCTCACCATTGTTATTAAACAATAAAATTCCTTCAAAATCCTCCATCTTCCTTTGTTGTGTAGGGAGTTAGGGTTAAAGGTAGTATACACCATTTGCAGATATATCGAAAATATTTACTACTGAATTATTAAGAAATACCGTACTCAATTGAAAGTAAATAATGATTCTAGGCATTCAGCAAAAGGATTGCGCTAGATATCCTGTAATTATTCAAAAAAATTGAATTTTATAAAGAAAAAAACAAAGATAACATAAGAATAACTGCTCGACCCCGGTTGAAAACAAACGCTGTTTTTTGTGCTTTTCTCGGCATCCATGATTGTAAAACTTCGGAAAAGTCAGTTAAACGATATTTACTATGAAATACAACCCCCCAAATCTACCCATTCATGATAATTCAAGCAATTACCAATGGTGTATACTACCTTTAAGCATCCTGTGAAATTTAAGGCATCTCCTGTGCTGCGGGATACTTTTTTTTTGAAAAGTGAAATTTTGTATCAATTTCTCTTAACTAAACCACCTCCAAAATGATGTTGAACCTACACAAATCCAACACTGCATGAAGCAATAAAGTTGCCTCAAACAAACGGCCTTAGATTACCTACAATATTTGCATTTTTTGACAGATTAATTTAGTAAGAGATTTAGGCACTCCAGTCCGAGAAACTAGGCACATTTTTCGGCTGGCCAAGAATGGTGAAAGTGGCTGGCTTATTATGCAGGTTTTTATGATCAATTGTTATGATATCATAAACCTTTATTGTAGGCCAAATGACACACAGTGTGCTGTTCTGTACTGTACTGTAATGTGCTGTGTTCTGCATTTTCAGGCCCTAGCTGTGTGCACAGTTTAAATGGATAATAATGACTAGAGTACTTCATCTAATATTCACCAATTAATACTGCAAGGCCAACATATTAAATTCCTTTTGTTATTCATTAGGGGCATAATTGGTAAATGCTTTCAGCACAAACACTGAGGCCTGAAGATGTGTAAACCTTTTGTTGGAACGAAAAACGTAAAAAGTAAACAATAGGCCCCAATTCACGTTTTTCACGTTTTTTTGTTCCAACAAAAGGTTTTCACAGTAAAACTTGAAAGCAGTTGAAAACATTTCCGAAAAAATTTCGTCTCAGTCAGGGCCCAGCATATTGCCCATAATGAGGTGTACGGGCAAGTTTTATTTGTAGCGAATTCGCAGTCTTGGTCGTTCGAGAATTCATGAGGTTTTAACCAGAGTTCGGAAGTGCCCCTCAAGAAAACCGACATAGAATCTCTTAAGTTGTAGTTTCCGGATAAAATTAAACAGTGTGTGACTTTGATAATTTCTGCGTCGATCGATGCCAGTTTGTAATGATTATTTCAGATTTAAAGTTATTAGTTAATAGCCTTGTGAAATGAGGTATAAATCTTGAACTTTTTCGACACCTCCTGTACGTTTTAAGTGATCCTTGGGAAAGTTGCCAATGTTTGTCATTTGTTGGAAAGGTGAAGAGTTATGCTTTTGCACCATACCACTCGCATCTCTGCCAGTTTAGACTGGCAAATTTTAATTTTGATGCGAATTACACATCACTTTTCTGTCTGAAATACACGTGTTTACGTATCGTTTATGTATCGCAAAAAAACCGTACGTTTGCACACTCGTGTAATAATGCTCTTGTATCGTATTACGATCGAGGGTCGAAACACAAAAGAGAACAAAGGGAACAAAGGATCCTTGATCGACGGTTTGATTGTCCGAATTCGGTCCTCGATCATTGGGGCAAGCGCTAAGGTAATGGGGTTTGGGTATAACATAGGAATAAAGGAAAACACAATAGGGGATTCTCGATCGTTATGTGGTTCACGACTGTATGCTCTTTCACAACTTCATCCAAAACATTCGGAATGCTTGTGAATTTTGAGTGACCCCGACTGTTTCAGATCATCAAGTGAATAACAGTTAGGAAGATAAGTTAATCTAATTACCAAACTTGTCACAGAATTGTGAATTTGGTCGGCCGTCTTTCATTTTATGTATAAAAGTGATAGTTTTCTGTCAACCGTAAATTTGTGACAGTGACAGCACAGTTTTAACCCATATTTTTCTCGAAATGTTTTTGTTCTTCTTTTTTTTGAATTCTTGTTTAACAATAAGGCTAAACCCTTTTCTACATCACTTTTGAACAAAATCGTTGTTTTAAAAACACTCTACTGGAAAAATTAATATCGAAATGTGGTGTCCAATCTCATGAATATTAATTTTATCGAGAGAGTTATGCATACGTAGCCAAACACTTTTGTGAATGCTACGCACTTTTTAACCTTGCTCCATTAAAATGTGTTGTATGCATAGATTACAGAAAATATGACATTTGAATGTTTGAGCTGTTGAGATCAGTACTTGGACAATTATTGTTTAATGTAACTTTTAAATCTCTGAGTATCAACATATATTATGTGGAGACCATTATCAATTTTCCAGATACATGTAGTGTACAATGATGTTGCTTGATACAAAATTTCCCTTTACTTGAAAACGACAACACACCAGGTGCCTTCATTCACAAGATGCCCGAGACTCCCCTTATAGTCAAGTAACTGAATTCAGAATAATTTTGTTGTTTTGTTGTTTTATTTTTGCAAAAGTTAATTACCTTTTAATCATGTGACTTGGATTGAAAATGTCAGGTTTCAAACTTTCCAACCATTCCGGTAGCGTAACTAAAAATGCCATTACTCCAAAAGAGGGAAAACAAAAGTTTCTCCCATTGTACATACTGACAATGTCTAGATTTCTAACAAACCTAGAATTCCCCATGCATGGTTATGGTTATGTTATGGTCTATTCTTAGAATTTTAGAAGAAACATCCAAACTGATGGCTGCCAGCAGAAAGCAATTGTGTTTTTTCCCCAGTTGTTCAGAGCATGTGTGTGCACACAATAACTATAACAGTGGAGGGTTGAGGAATGCAGCTTGGCGCTAACCCATAACCAAAGATGGTATTGTGCTGCTTGACCTCCCGACCTCTCTCCAGCCAGGCATACCAGGGGATACAGGCTTGTATTATTATCATGAAGGGGTGGATAATAATCATACACAAGGCACATGTATACGCCTGGCACTGTTGCCCATTATTGTAATATTGAAGCCAGACAGTACAGCAGTAAATCTTCAAGCACAACAATTCAATAAGCTGTGATTGAAGGAATTCTAAAAAGTAAAACAATAATAAAGCTGTAAATTGAAATTAAACCTTGAAACAAATTCTGTTACAGATTTAGCCAATGAGTTGAATAACAAAATAATACATTGTCCAAATAAAAATCAATTCGTGGGGCCTTCTTCCTGAGGGGGAGGGGGGGGGGGGAGAACAGAGGACAGGAGAGGTATTTGATGCAATAATTTTCTTGGTTTTTCAAGCATCTACAATGTATGAATAAAAATGTTTTCGAACCGGTTAGGGTAACAATGTGCTATAACTAACAAACCCCTAAATCCATTCATTTCTGGAAATTACAGCAAAAGGTAATGTTGTACATTGTATATTAAAGTTTGCAGTTAGTTGTTAAAGTTATTAAAGTTTGCAAGTGCTTTTATTCTGAGAAATGCTGGCAATAAGGGGATAAAGTTAAAAGATTGAGTTTAACCCTTGCATATGAAGCAATATGGGACAGAGAACACCCCCCCCCCTCTTTTGTGGTGGTCATTGTGCTTACAGAGTGTTGTGGTTTCTCAGGATTATTTTTAGGTTTGTACTTTATTGGAAGGGGGGCGTGTTAGGTAACAATAGCCTGGAGTGATAAACTGGGGACCTCCGCCATCTACCAATGTTAAACAAATCATTAACAGATTTAAGCTGACATTTGGGTAACAACAGCGCCTTAATACCCAGTAAATGCTAGCATGCACGGTGTTTGGCACTGACGCCCAATATTGCACCGATGCACTTTAAAAGCTGGTACCCTGAACAAAAACACAATGCACCTTCGTTTGTGCGCAAAGTATGCGATCAGCTAAAAGTGCCTACTATAGTTTTCTATCGCCTAAGTAACGAACAGGAGAAAATTGCCACAAGAAGTAAGTGTTTACCAATTTGCACGACAAAAGTGATCCAGATTCCTGATCTGGATTCAGATCGTGGAGTGTCGTGGCCGAGCGGTTAAGAACCCGGTTTTCTGTTCCGCAGAGCGTGGGTTCGAATCTCGGTCTCGACACCTGTGTCCTTAAGCAAGGCACTGAAACCACTATTGCTTCGTCTTTCGGATGAGACGTAAAGCTGTAGGTCCCGTGTATTGTATAATAATAATCATTATTATTATAATATAATGCACGTAAAAGAACCCAGTAACACTTATCGCTAAGAGAAGGGGTTCGCCCCGGTGTTCCTGGCTCAATAAATAAAAATATATATGAAATCACTTTCTATCTCAGGCTGTGCTCCGTAGTCATATATGAGTCGATGTGGCCGGCTGCCAGAGGCGCCTTTACGTGCCAGCGGCTCGACTACGTTGTAGCCGCGTCCTTCGCAATTCGAATTGTATAACTGCTGGGCCCCTCTGAAAAACAGTGTTTCACTGAGAGGTTACCCCAGGGTAAATAATAAATAAATAAAAAAATAAAAAAATTCCTGATCTGGATTCAGATAAATCTGAAAATTTAATGGAATCATCTTTTACAAATATGTAAGCTACTGGTATCAACCAACCCAGTTGCGTTAAAATCTCTCCAGTAGTTTTTCCGTAATCCTGCAAACAAACAAACAAACAAATGGCGGCAGAGACATAACCTCCTTGGCAGAGGTAAAAATAGGAACTGAACAATGTGGTAAAAAAAAAGTAAATAAAGGGCCCTATACTGTACATGTATAACATTTCGGTCCTCGCACGACTTTTCACAAAGGTAAACTACATGTACATGTACAAACACTCAATAGATAATACCTTTCTTTTTTGAAAATTATGAATTTTCCAAATGTTTCTTTGCTTCATTTTTATTTAACAAACAAGAATATATTTAAATATGTAATTGTAAAAAGTGACATTTTCTAAAGGTTACAAAATTAGACAAGATTCAGCAAAAATCTGACGAAAAAAGATTGATGATCAAGTTTTTTTGTTATCTTTGTGCATCATCTAATGCATTCATTCCTGCACCAATTGTAGAAATATATTGATTTATTTTCCTGACATAGAAGAATTCACCCAACCATCATCATAAATTCCTCATAATTTATTTTTTTAATTTTTTTATTTGCCTCATTTGGATACCAAATCAAGAATCAGCCCATCCCCGCATATGAATAGAACAACAAACAATTAAATAACGGGAATTTTTCGGCCCAGGATGAAAGGAAATTCTGTTTCCGTCGTTTTGTGCCTTGGGCTATGGCCATATTATCCCATTATAAAGCACAGCATGATTCTTCATTAAGTATTTTGTATGTACTGGACTGTGTGTGCTCCAAAGTATAGACTTGTTCCCAGTCCATTGAGTTTATCAGTATATGTGATCTTTCATGTGGGAAAAACAGCCGATTTCACAAGAAAGTGCGCAGCTTGTGCATAGGCCTTGTGCAAAACTAATTGTTGCGTAGCTGCACAATAAACTTACGATTGATATCGCGAAACATGGCGTAGCTGTGCAATATTTTAAATATTATAAATATCTTGGATGAGGATTATCAGTGTTAATTATGACGGCTGTTTTTGTATAATTTTGATCTTTCACGAAACAGTCGTTACATCACCTCTGCCTGCCATTTAAAACGAGTTTTGTTACAAATTCTGTCAAGTGCTGGTAAAATAGAAATATATTTGTTTGGTCTTTTTATAACACAAGACTGTGAGTGTCTTTTAGAAATGACAGGCTCCACTGCAATCCAGATTTGCTGGTAAAATAGGTTAGTTTGATTTGCTACGCCACAACTGACACCACCTAAATTGACTGTGCAAATTACACCATAATTTGTTGCGCAAGTACTGGTACATGTACATGTAGCGTACTTAAAGGTACGATACACCATTGGTAATTGCTTAAATTATCATGAAGTGGTGGATTTCGGGGGGGTTGTAGTTGTACAGGTATTTTATAGTAAATATTGTTTACCTGGCCTGACTGAACTTTTACAATCAGGGATGCCGAGAAAAGCACGAAAAACAGTATTTGTTTTCAACCGACGTCGAGCAGTTATTTTTATGTTATTTTTTGTTTTTTCGCGATCGCCGGACGGCGATCGCAAAAATGGTGTATCCTACCTTTAAGCACTATTAAACTTTTTCATGAAACTGTCATAACCAAAATGTTTACGCAATAAATCTATGAACACAAAAAGTGTGTAACAATAAATGCCATAAACAAACAAAAAACACCCCAAATCTATCCAGTTTTGAAAATTACAGCAAAAACAATGTAATGCTAATTTGTGTGCATAGGAAAACTCAAGTTTATACTGTACCTTAGATCTCTTTCCCTGGCTTTGTCCCTTACTGTATTATTAAGGTCGTATACACCATTGATAATTGTTTTATCATTAATGGGTTATTTAACAACTGACCTGTCTGAATTTTTACAATTCGTGGATGCTGAGAAAAGCAAGAAAAACAGCATAGTTTTTAACCGGCATCGGACAGTGGTTCTTATGTTCTTGTTTTTTTCTGGCAATGTTTTTTTTTAATTCACTTTTTCGGAACAATTACAGGATATCTATTTTGCTGGATGCCTACAATCATTATTTACTTTTGAATAAGTAAGATATTTCTTAATATTTCGGTATACTAATTTTCGATATCTGCAAATGGTGTATCCTACCGTACCTTTCAGCATGCAACATGTGCCCCATATACCAAACCCTAGGCACAAAATCTTTGTCGTTCTCTGATTTCTTTGTTCCAAATCTGTTGTCATTGTTCACAGGCACCATTCACAGCACAATGTAATCGTATGGGAAATAGACGGATAAAAGAAGTTGGCTAGTGACCCAATTTATTTCAAGTGGTTATTGAAAATTATTCAACAACCAGTATAAAACCTTTTGCACAGTATTGCACTTTTATCCCGATATTCTTACAAAGAAGCTGCGTATGGAGTGTCGTGGTCGGGCGGTTAAGAACTCGGTTTTCTGTTCCGCAGAGCGTGGGTTCGAGTCCCGGTGTCGACATGTGTGTCCTTAAGCAAGGCAATTAAACCACTATTGCTTCGTCCTTCGGATGGGACGTAAAGCTGTAGGTCCCGTGCGTTGTGTAATGCACGTAAAAGAACCCAGTAACACTCTTCGCTAAGAGAAGGGGTTCGCCCCGGTGTTCTTGGCAGCGCCTCGGAATAGGCAACTAGATAGATGGCGCTTTACAAATGCATGATGATGATCATCATCATCATCATCCTTGATGGCATGTAAAATGTATTACAGAACAGGAGCCTACAAAATATCAAATATTAAACTCCTTTTTCCACTATCATTTTTTGTTCTTCTGTGAAATAAAATGAGACAAATTAGGGAAAAGGAGAGCAAAACATTGTAGTTATGTCATACATACGTCATTCCATTGTTCTCTTTAACGCACTAGTTTTTTCTAAAAGCGTAGACCACATGCAGTATAAGGCAGTCAGCGCACCGACATACAGTACAGGGATTTTGCAATGAGCTAATCACGTTGCAACGAGCTAATCACGTTGCAACTTATACGCTCAGGTCAAATTTGTTTTGACGTCGCATTAAAGGTGTACTTTTTCCCATAGGATTTGTACACGTTTTTTTTCTTCAACTAATATATCTTTGGCACTTGGGTAAATTCGATCGACTTCAGACTTGGCACAGACTTAGACCACCACACACATATTGAAAGTAATTTCGAAACAGCTCTGTGTTTGTCCACAAACACATTTCTAGTTTTGTGTGCTTTTTTAAAATAATGTAGACAGTCGTGCATGTTTTTATATATTGTAAAATTCAGCTATTATTATTAATTTTTCTGGTAATGAAACCAAGGATCCCTCAAAAGCGCTCTAGGCACTGTAGCTCGCAAGCCTGAAGAAAACCTGTAGAGAGAAGACAGTGAGAAGAAGTTATACAGAGGTGGGTGGAAAGCTCCAGAAGAATATCCTGGGGAAAACCCACGAAATCGGGTAGGGACTGAAAACCCAATCCACATACTGGCTCAGGCGGGGTTCAAACCCGGGTCATAGCGGTGTAAGGCAAGGAAAGAACCGCTACGCGAACCTGAATTTATCATCCATATTTATGGCCGTTTCATGGTTTAGATCTTCGTACAACCAAAGTATTATGAAAAACAAAATCAACCACACCTAAAAGTTCCACGGCCAGCAGCTCGGTTGCGACCTTTGTGCGCGAGACTTACGAGGTCTATTCCTTAGATAAGAGGTTACTAATAATGAAGGATTGAGAATAGAGAAAGTGCAAGTAGATGGGATAGTGAAAGTGTACTGATCGTTGCTGAGGGTTGACTGGGTGGCTAAAGGGGGAATGAACAGATTAGGCTCCATTCCCACACGGTTTATGGTAATAATAATAATAATAAATTACATTTATAAAACGCTTAATACAATGTTTTTTTAAGCGCTTAACAAAACAAGGTACACGTACAACGTAAAGTAAACATATAGCAATAATTATAATAAACATAATTATAATAATAACAACAACAGATAATTAGCAACTAACTTTAAAACAAAACTGCCCTATAAATTACTATTAAACAAAAAATACTTTATCTTTCCTTAACCCTAACTACCCCAAACCCATCAAACTCCAACTGCAGCTTTCGCTAGGTTTTGGCAGGTTTGGTACCAAACCGTAACAACTTGTTGTTAGACTTTGTTTGACTCAGTACCAAAGGCCCAGGGAGACCCTGTTGAATTCTGTGAGGTTCAGGACAGAAAGGCATGAGACTTGTCAAAATGTTAGAAATTTTGAGAATGCACAGGCATTTATACGCGAGTGACCCACATTGTCACGGCACAGTTCCTGGTCAACTGTAAGTGTATGGACACTTACACCTTGTACGTGTGTCCCCACTAAAACACATAATACCACTGGCCAGTTATCACTGTTCCAAGTCAATAAAACTTCAACTGTTGGAGTTTGGCAGGTTCAGTACTGTTAGGTTCAGTGCAGTGTACCAAAAATTACTGAACATGTGTGAGCTGTTGAAGTTTGTTAGGTTTGGTATGCTTCCTAGTGCGAGAGCCTAGGGGGTTAGGGTTAAAAGACTCTACAGATGGGGATTGACAGATACTATTTGGTAAACTATTTCATAATTTAGTGGCTGCAACAGCAAATTAGCATATGTTGTTGACCTTAATGAACATGTTGGAACAATAGGTTTGTGAAGGTCGTTTAAATATGAAGGAGCATGTACTGGTACATGTACCCATGTTTAATTTTCAATACTATCAAAAGAATCCTAAACTGAATGCGAGTTAAAATAAAATTGTATGGTACAGGGGGACCCTTCTTGTCCCTTTTGGTACTATTGTTACCTAAGTACCCCCTATAGAGTAAGATTATGCAAAGAATTCCTGAGATTCGGGGGGGGGGGGGGGGGGGAACACAATAACCATTGAGGAATAAAAACAGTTCTTATTCCTCCATGCAGTAACCAACACAAGGGTGGGGGTTGTCTTGCTTCACATGTGGCTTCAATTTAGGGTACATGTACATGTACATGTACATGTATGTAACAATTCAAAAAAACATGTATACTAGAGGGCAGCAACACATCTTACACGGACAAGTGGCTAAAGTTTGTGCACAGTTCAAAAAGACAAAAAACAGTGCACTTCTCAATTTTTTATGTTTGGGTACCACTGCATCAATTATTTTTGTATTGTACATGTACCGTACAATGTACATTTTTGTTTTATAGCACTGAAGACAACATGTGGCAAATATAGGTCGCCATGTAAAAAGGTGAGGATGGTGCGCTGTAAATTTCCGATCATTTGTTGGTGGAGTGTCCCGGAACTGTTGAGTAAATAAAGGGTAGTCCCTCATCTGTCAATGTCAAAAAGGTACTGTGTACTGTATACCATAAGGTGTGTGGGGCTGGGCCACCTGGGTCTGGTTGTTGATGGGTCAAATGGGGTCATGCTGTTTCCCTGGCAACTGACTACTGGTTGTTTAAGAAAGTATGTGGGTGGTGAGGCTGCAATATGGATACATGGTTGTGGATACATGTTTTATGGTTGGGGGGGGGGGGGGGGGGGAGGGGGACTTGCGGCAAGGTCATAATGTTCAAGTTGTTGTGATATAAGATTGTGCAGCTTGCAACCATTATTTTGTAATTTCTAACACAATAAAAAGGAGACTGCCAATATAGGGCAAGATAGCTCAGTTGGTAGAGCGCCAGTCCGGTATTCTGGAGGTTCGCAGGTTCGAGCCCCGCCTTGCCAATTTACCTAGTTAGTTTCCCTTGTGGTTTATTTGTGTATAATAAACGATTTTAAATTCCATTTATGGGGAATTAATAAAATTATAACCAGACTACATGAAAAACTAAAACAGATTTTACCGGTACTTTAAATGCATTTGTGCAGCAAATACCGCGCCGGTACGTTATGCTAATGAAAATTGCATTTTTGAATCTCAAATCTATAAGGTGCTGTGATTTGAATTTTGGGTTTTGTTTTCTTCTATAATAATAATAATAGGCAGTTCTTGTATAGCGCACGTATAAATCTGGTACTCAAGGCACTGTCATTATTATTCCAGCTCATTGGGCCCAAATACACAACCATCTTAGCTCCTTGGGGAGTATAGAGCTCAATGCTGCTTTTCAGCACAAAGCAGCTACATGTAATAACAACCATACGTACCCATACGTACCCATATACTTCTGGGTGGAGAGAAGTAATGAGTGACTTAAGCCCTGTTCGCACTGGACTTATAAAACTTACCGAGATGATGGGCACTTTTCCCATTTTAAGTCCAGTGCGGACAGCCTAGGACGTTTTCCTCTCAGTTACCTTTCCCGAGTCCAGTGGTTAGTTTTACCGGCCAACTGCTGCCCGGGAAAACTTCCCAGGCAACTTTTCCCTAGACGATAAGTCCAGTGCGAACAGCGCGAGTCGGTAAAAGCGGCTCAGGAAAACGTACATCCGCCCCCCCTAGTGCGATTTCATGCTACACAAGACACCGCGCATGCACTCTTTGCATTGTTTACGTGCACGCGCTGATGCATGCACATCGCATCGTGATCACATTCGCATGTGGTTCTGCAAAAAGAACAAAAACAGAAAAGAGCATAGAGTGTCGACGATGGCATCAATGATCGATAGCACAAAGTGCGTGCGCGCGCGCGCGAATTGGGTACACCAGGTTCAATGCAGAAAGGTCACACAAAGCGCCCTCATGAGTCATTATAATGACAGCTCGGCTACTTCTCCCGCGGTAAAATTTTCCCGTGTCAAAAGTCCAAGTGCGAACAGTGATAACATTTAACCATTTTTTATTTTACCATCGTCTCAGTAAAACCTTCCCCCAAAAAGTCCAGTGCGAACACAGCTAAAGTGTCTTGCCCAAGGGCACACGCACCATAGTCCCAGGCTGGACTCGACCCATAACCTGCAGCATTACCCACACATGGCAAATTCAATGCTCCTGACCATGAAGCCACGGAACTTTACTTTTCCAATAGGATTTCTGGTTCCCGTACTACATGTACCACTGGGTGGAATGGCTTATTTTCAGGCTATTTTTCAGCACAGAATGTTATCAATCTTTTAATTTGAAGTTGTTTTAAATGGCAAGTAAACCTACTTACATGTACTGGTAAGTAGAAAGACAGGGTTACTGTCAGTCTTTACAAAAGACGACAGTAATCGATATTGCGCACGTCGCATATAATCTTTTCAGACAGTGCACTTGTACCTGCAAACGACACGATTATAGACCAGCTCCCCTACTCATAAATTCGTCTTTGCAAACCTGCGCCAGTGGTTTAACCTTTTCTTTATCTCTCCACAGGCTTTCTCAGGGAGCCAATCAGCGATCACTGAACGGCGGTTCTTCATAAACGCGCAACACGTACTACACCCACGCAACAAATTCCTTTGTGAAGCAGCATGCATGAGTGCTGTATGGGCAGTTGACTGCGTGAAGCTGCTATATTTGAATCTCGAATTTGCATGAAAAGGTCATATGCACCGTTTTCGCAGGTTTGCAAAGACAACAGTATGAGTTATGGAGCTGGACTAATTGTGTCGTTAGTGGGCGCACTGCTTGAACAAAAAATACTGTCATCTTTAGAAAAGACTAGGTTACTGTCAGTTAATAAATGGAAACATGTAAGGAGAGACTCGGGATGCTTTCTAGAATTATCCTTGGAGAGCAGGGATAAAAGAACAAGAGTTCATTTTAAGAGTTTTTCTGGTTTTATTGAGTTGATGATTGTGTCCACAGATGGAAATAGTTCAAGTCAAATGTTGCATTTGGCCCGGTGAATCATACGTCATTCGGACACTATTTCTTCAGTGTGACATACTGAATGTCTTAATTTTTGTCCCTTTTTTTTTATCAGAGGCTGCCCTTGACTCGTAACAATGCCCTGAAGATGACGTCATAAGGCCCTGTAGCAATGCCAACCTCCCCCGGCAGGATATAAGCTAATCGAAATGAAAATACGCAATTACTCCCATATCCGTCCACTGTCGCAGGCATTCTCTGGCATGATGCTTGTTAACTCTTTTTGTGATGTTGGGGAAGGGAGGGGGAGGGGGAGGGGGAGTGGTATTCAAGTCCCTGCAATTCCTTTTACAAGTCCTTTCAAGCTTTCACAAGTCTAGTCACAATTCCTTTCAAAAAGCCAGTCACAAGCAAGTATTGGGATACGGACTGGAATACGGACTGGGATACGGACTCAAATTTGCGCTCCTGGGAAAAATTAAAACACGATGACTTCATGGAGATGATTTTCGTGTTTCAAAGCTATGCATACGTAGCCAAGTTTGCTTGAAAATTGAGTTCCTTTTGGTGTTAATGCTCGCACCATACCGGTACGTGATATGTTATGTACATTGTATTCACCGTGTAACGGTGTTTCCGTACAGCAGTGATACTGACACCGTGATTATTATTATTGCGGTAACGTTAGGCTGCCATTATAGAATGTCAGACTGTGAATCAACCGGTGAGACAACTTAACTTTGGGGTGTCTGATGCATAACCCTTCGCGAGGATCCAGCTCGCACAACGGGCGCTGTTGTGTGCACCTTGCGCTCGCCCGCACACAGATGGTCGAGTTGTCCCACCGGTTGATTTAGCTAAGCTTCCCATTTTGAATATCAATTATTATGATAAAACTCGGACCTCTTTCCCGTAGTTTATTGTTGATGTTTCGGCATAACCGCCGGATTTTCTGAAAGAAACTGAGGTGAACTTTAAATCTAAAACCATTTTCAAACGTTTATTCGGCGGAAGTTGTCATTTCTAAGCTGAATTTCGCACAACTGCAATGGTATCGATACCGAATGAAATATCGAATACCGTTATAATAGAAACGCATAAAAAGTACGTATTCGACCGGCTGCAACCAAAAAGTCGGTATTGAAAAAGAATAATACCGATGAGTTTAAATTTTCAACGGTTACATGGGTGAGGACCATTTCAAGAAATGTATTTGTAAAAGATTGTTGTGCATGTGAATGAACTCAACGTTTAAACAATTTGTGATGCGATCAAGCAAAATCAGTCTGAAGTAGGCCCATGTCATTTTTTGGATTTTTAAATACTCTTTTGTAGCGTACATGTACTTCAGGCTCCATTTCAGTAAAACAAAACATTTGAATACGACTTTTGGTTAAAAAATTACAACCATTAGAACACCAGCACGTTAAAAATAAAGAGAAACTGAAAAAATAAAGATTTTGTATCACTTCCCGTTGGAATTTGGTTAAAAGATTATTTTCATGTAAAAGAAAAATATTTTCCCCTATCTGTTTTTGTAAACAAGTCAATTTGGATTTGTCCACCCCTACGAACATATTTTGGCCCCCCCTACGAACATATTTTGGCCCTATCTCAAAACAAGAATTGCCGAGTTCCAACTGATATTGCTTGATCGCATCACATTTAGTGTTATTCTTCTTTTAGGGGGCATTTGTTTGTTAAAAAAATTCTTGATAAAAGATGGACAACATTACCTGTATTTTCAAATGATTACAATGAGAACAGTTGATTAAAATTCAACTTTATTATCAAATACAGTTGTCATTTTCCTGATGTAAACTGATCAATTTTTTTTTCTGCAACATCCGTTATACTTGATAAAATTAACCTTATCTGTGACTAAAGTGTAATTTTTGGCTATTCCCACTTCATAAAACGGTGTCGCTTGGCGTCATCTGCTAGCGAGCAAAACCGTGGTCGTCTGTTTGCTGTAATGCACATGCGCATCGCAAGAAAACTAAATGTACATTGGCCCGATGGGTTGGAACATACACCAGACATGGATTCATCTAGGGCAATTAAATCTTGCTTGAAAATCTGATGCCAAATCCCAGATTTTCATGGTTAGTCTTTTGGTTGTCGCTTGTGGTTACTGTCTTCTGTGGTAGAACACTTCCTGCCCCCATCAACTTAATCCCTTAAACACCACAAATCGCCATATCGCTGCACAGGTGGACGGGAAAGGAGCTATTAAGACAAAGTGGATTGTTTCGCCACCGTTATCCTCCCCGGACTGAACAATTGGCGCCATCGGTCGGTAAGCCTTGCAGACAATGATGCAAGTGCTTCCCGCTGACATGTCAACACCTTCCTCTTTGTCTTAATTTGCCCGGCGCTGCGAGTCCCGTCGCGTGCAAGCTCTCATGTGCCCTAATTTGTTCTGGTTGCGGGTTGTCCTACTAGTTCAAGATCAGCTCTAACACTATGAGGTTTGTGACTCATTGTTTTGCAGGTACATGTATATCCTATGAATAAGTTCCGCAAAACTTTGTGCATCCGGGCTGATAAAGAAGAACGAGAGAGAGAAATAGAAATAAACGTGACACACAACCATGCACTGGTACAAAACAATAATTGTGACATGAGGAGAAGAGGAAGGAATGTTTGTTGCAGTCTGATACCCAAAAAGGGGAGGAGAAAAGAAATGGAAGAGAAAAAAAGTGGAAGAGAAAAAAAGTGGAAGGGCATTTGTGTGAAATGGGACTTTTTTAAAGTTTAGTTGAAGTTTAATTGAAAATGTCTTACATGTAATGGGAATAAGAATGTGAGGACCCGGTCTTCACTCCATGATAATGACCGAGTTGGGGAATGGCCGCAGTTAACCAGTTCGTGTCAGATGCAATGTACACACACAGTTTTGGGGAATTCAAAATGGATGACGGATAAACACGTCACAAGCAAGGCTAAAATGTCTGTCAGCGAACAGCTTGCAGCTATCTGACTGGTGAACCTGACATAAGCATTTCTCAATGCCCGCATTGGGATAGTTGTGCATTATGTAGTTGGCAACCAGGTACCAACACAGGCAATCAATTATCTTGGTCATGTTTCTGGTTCAGAAAGAAAATGGTTCGGTTCAAAGTCAGAGCACGAAAATGATTTCACCATAACCTGATGCTGCAGTAAGTATTATACATGTATGTACATGTATCCTTTCCACTTCACAGGGCAAAACTGCAAATCGGATCATCGTGGTTCTTGAAGGAAACCTGCAAAGCCCATCACCTCAACTGGCAGAAGCAGTCCCAGTGGCTCAGTAAATGTAATGGAAACTGGAAATTACCAGGAGGCAGGGGTCCATTGGGAGGCAGCTTCACTAAGCCCCCCCTTTTTCTTTTTCTTTTTCTTTCCACACAGAGAAACGACTGCAATGTCAGTGCGCCAATCCAGCCCAGCCATGGGCACCAATGGAATCCAGATAAAACAAGAGCCGCTCGATGATGATAGTGAACAACGGAGTGAGAGTGGCAGCAGTGGTGCTGGTGGTGGAACCGGTGACGGCATCGCAGAGAATGACATGGCAGATGTCCAGATGGAATGCGACGAGTTCAGTAATGGTCATGCACAGATGAACGGCGAGACGGACAGCCGTACACCCTCAGTCAACATGGATGGGGATATAAACGGCGATGAACAATGCCTAACTGACAACGGCCACAGTGCGATTTTGACAAACGGAGTCGACAGTGACCTGCACATAGACAATAATAATACACTTCTTAAAGATGCAGCAGAGGTGGAGAGAAGTATCGAGGTAACAACACAGAGTTTGCAGTCTGTGTTTTTGCAATTGGCCTAGATCAATTTATGGGAGGCCATTTGATAATGTATGAAATATGCAAGTCTGTCATCGTAATCTTAAATCAAATGCAATCAGTGCACAACATTTCTGTTGCTTGCTATCCCAGTGAAAAAAATTGAATTACCCTCTAACATGGCAGCCAGGCATAAACTGTTGTTGTATGAAAAGATTGTGTGCAACCAACACTTAAGCAGGTGTTTTGAGGGCAAACTTGTTTACAATACATGCCTAATACTACATGTTGTCTGCAGTGAAGAATTGTTGGTGACAGAAAAATACTTTGGGATATAGGGTTACGTTTCTCTTGAACTTTTTTGTACTGTTTTTTGTGTGTAGGTGGCAGAGATGGAGCTCAGGAAAGCACCGGAGCCAGGTGCACCAACACCCAAGAGCCTTGCTGAGAAGGAAGCGAGGTTAGAACAACTCCTCTCCCAGCTGAACGTCCTGAAGGAACAGCTGCTTGCCCAACAGCAAGAGGCAGCCGCCATGCACCGCTCACAGATCCAACGCCAGCAGCGACAGATGGAGCTGCAGCGACTTCAACAGGACATGCTGCAGCGACAACAACAGCAGCTGCTGGAACAACAACATAAGATCACCATCTTGACCCAAGCTATGCAGCACCAGAGCGGGCAGTTTATCCGTTTAGTTCCCATCTATCCCCAGGATTACCCTGCTGGGGTCGCACCGGTGCTGATTGCGCCAGACGGCACAGTCACAAGCACCCAGTCAGGGACCAAGACCACTCAGGTTGGACTGAGTACCTCCCACCAATTAGCTGGTCATCCAGGGCTTCCATCACCCCAGTTGACTACGGGGATACCAGTCCCTATCAAGCCCCCAATGCACACCACAAGCCCTAAAGGTCTCCTGACAATCCCTCATGCGTCGTTCCCGCCAACGGGCTTCTCCACCGCACGCACCAGTCCCAGCACCATTGCATCTTCCCTTAATCAGGATTTGAACCCCGAACCACTTAATCTCTCTGCCAGGGGTTCGACTTCCTCTGCATCTTCTTCCTCGTCCATGTCCACCAGCTGGTCTTCCAGAGGTGCTTCTGATAGCTCCTCCTCTAAAGGGTCCACTTCTCCATCTCAAATATTTGTCACGTCCCGGCCTGTCAAGATAACAGAACCGCTCAAGCGAAGTCAATCGCTGTCGCCCAAGACCAGTTACCAAAAATACACGGCCCACGAAGCGGAAATAGTCAACCATGCATCATCTTCCCAGATCAGGTTGTTCCACGACAAAGCAGAAATTCGACCAGGAGGTTAGTATACATAAGAAGAGTGTTTTGATGAATTTAATTGAGCTTTCTTTGTTTACAAACAAATTATAAACCAGTTGTTTTGGAGAGTCATTTGTCGACAGGGCCAGGTACATCTAATGATTCAAGTCAGGGTTTTGTAGCTAGTAAAACATGTTCTTTTTCTTCAGAAAATAATGTTTCATATCATTGAACAAAAATTATAGCCAGCAATTGTTCAATTAAAAACCGAATAGGTTACTTAAAAAAAGCCATCGACTTGCAATTGAAAAACTCGGTGAATTAAGGAACAGTGTTGACCTGATGGTGTCTGGTTTTAATAAGTTTGGAAATAGGTTAACCAGCGTGAAGATTTCTACCTTGATGTGTTAACCCGGTTGAAGGAAACGAGGATTTAGCAGGTTTGTTTTAGAGAGTCCTACAGCAAAACTGGGGCAGTTCATTAAGTCAGTTGAGGGTTTTTCATGCTGTTCTCATATTCTGTTGTAATTTATTTTGAAACTCCGATTTTATAATAATGTTCTGGCACCTTTCCTCACATTATCAACTTCAGGAAAAGTTGTTCAAATAGCAAAGAAATGTGAGTGATTAGCACCTTCCCGTCTTAATGTATGTTCAGAGAACTACATGGTCTTAATTGTTTGTCAAGGCCCCTCTGTCTACGCATCCACAGAAGCCTAAATCACTGTCGACAGGTGATGAACGAGAGTTTCAGAAACTTTCTTGACAGTTTCCGGCATCTTGAAGCCAACTTATTAAGACTTTGGCACCACTTGATGAGAAAAAGGCCTGACAACAAATATTGTTTTTCTGGGCCTTGTTCTTCTTCAAGCGTGTCGAGAGGACGTGCAAATTGCCACAGGAGATCTGACTCTTGCAGGAAGATGATCACATGGGTTGGCATCACATGTTATTGGCTAATTACGAGTTGTGAACACTTTACATACATGTTAGTCTAAGCATGTACATGTATCATGACAAGTGAAACAAATTCTCCAATGTCAATTTCTACAATTACAGTTTTCCATATCCATGCAAGTGCATCAAATCTGTCAGTCTTCGAATTGTTTGTGCCTTGAATAGAAAGATACCTGTAACAAAAATACAATTCAATATTAAATAATTTATCATCATTAGACCTGTGTTGGATTCAGCCCCTCCATCTTTTAAACTAACAAGTTTTTGAGATGAATCCACAGTATCATGCAGCTACAAGGTTTTCATTCGGTATGAATGAAATTTATGATTGTGGGTACACCAGTCACGTTCCGATGGTGGACTTTTTAATAAACATACATTTATGTATTTTACAGACACGCTTTTCAATTCAGATGAGCACATAATTTGATGAATATTTTGAACTTTGTGTACAATGCCATTTTTATGGTGCCCAAATGCACGCCTTTAGATTCAAGCTCAACCTTGATATTTACTGCCCTTTAGTACACAACTGGGTGCATGCTCAGCCCGGTCTTGTGTTTTTTTTCCAACAATTTTTGGAAGTCTTGCCGTGTAAAAAAGGCCGTCTAGACTTGATTGTGATATAACACGCCAGATAGCAGATCATTACATCACTGGGCCAGCGCCTTGTGGCTTGCAGCTAGAACCTGTCATCAACGCACTGCTCTGATCCCTACCATTGACAGCCCAGGTACTGCAACATGCTGATATCTCTACCCCCTTGGCATCCATGCCTTTTCCTGCTCCCCCCCCCCTCCTTTCCCCCTTTCTTCACTTTAAAATGGCCACAGCTAGCTCTCACTTGCTTCACACATCAGCTCTGCGGTAACATTCAATTTCCGGGTAGTTGACATCCTCTCTCTCCCCCTCTTGTTCCCCTCCCACAGTGGGCTTGGTAGCTTCCTGCCTTCTGTTAATTTCTATCCAATGAAGCCATCTATGGCTTGGGTATCGTGGTGGGCTAGGCTTGGTTGATGGAAGGGGCTTAATATAGGGCCTGGGGAGGTTGCAGCGGAAGCCTAACCATTTGAAAAAGGACAGGTTATTGTTTATTTGTCTATTCACTAGAGGACCTCTGTTTTGTGGATTTTGCCATTCAGACAATCTTGAGTCAATGACTCGTACATTGTAATTCTGGAGGGCAGTCTTGACATTTCAGTGTCCCAATAGTGCAGGCTAATGTATTAAATCCTCAACGCTTCCACCGAAAGATAAAGGGGTGGAAACCAGGGCTGTGTTCCACTCACGCGAATAATACAAACGTTCGCTAATTGTTTAAGCATGTCCGATAGAAAAATTGTTCGCATAGTTGGCAAACGTTGTCATTGTTTGCCTGTGTGGAACCCACCCCAGATTTTACATGTAGTGAACACTCCTTCCGTAATGCTGTGGGTCATTTTCTTAGCCAAACATGAAGACCGCATTATTTTAGACCATAGGTCAGGATAAATGCAGGGTGTTTGTGAGGGTAGGAGAAGCAAATGTTTCCACTTTCACTGTTACTGTTTGCTTCCAGGAGGTGCAATGAGTTGAGTCAACTCAAGTTTGAACAGGTAATGTGTAAACTCAGGTCATTAGTCAGTTAATAAAATCAATATGTGTGCTCTTGTATTGAATTACGACTGATACAGTTCACATTCGGCAACTTCACTTCTCAATAGTTGGTTGGTTAACGCACCAGATTCCTTGCCCTCAGGGTTTTCTTAGCTCCTGTGAAAATACCACTTCACTTCTTAAAGACTTTTTCGGGATCAAATTACATTTCATAATAAAATCCCTAAGCACTCTTAGGGATTTGGAAATACCGGTACTAGTAAGATTACAAACCTTCCTATATACATGTACTTCCTATTTTGGGACTCGCCGTCTCCAACTGAAATATGTACTGTAGATTCAAAATGTTGACTTGGTTTCTCTATGTAGGCCTACTTGCCAAATTTAGTGGTCCTAAATAACAAACAAACAGGGCTTTAAACTTTTTGTTTTCATTGAACTTCGGCATCAGTTTCATATTTTGTCCGCAGGCATAATTTACAGAATTATGATGCTTCAGGTACCCTTACTGTACCTGTATTACAGTAGACAGCTTAGTTGTGCAAAGAGCCATTACAAACAAAATCTTGTATCTCAAATCCATCACAATCCATCAGTTGACTATCATCTAGACTTAACTCTTAACCCTTTAAAATTCATCAAAATCCGTCTCCCATTTTTGGTGGATTATAGTGGGCTTGGTCATACAGGCTTGAGGTGAATACAATTTGATGAATTATGGTGGACTTGGGCCAGCAAGTTTTACCCTAACCTTCCAAAACCCATCAAAAACCACCCCCTCCCTTTTTCAACAGAATTTGGGGGAATTGGTCATGCAAGCCTGAGGTGAAACAAAAAAATTGAAGGATTATGATGGACTTGGGCCTGAAGAACTGCTGTGGGAATCTGATTGATTTTGTCTATCATGCAGTACTGCTGTGGTCATACTGGCAAGATATCATAAATCCATCAACAACAACCAGCAATTCAGTTGTGATTCCAATATCACATACACAAGAAGCATGCAGAGCGATTGGTGGATTTTGTCAGATTTGGTCTAGTTTCATACTTCAATGACACAGGGAGTTAGAGTGAAGTGGCAAACTTTTCAAATAAACTGTGACATTCCTTTGTCAATGTTTATCCCCTCACACTTCGGTCCTTACTTCAAGATTAAACTTGTGATTTGACTCGAGGATTGTCTTGTTATACCGGTAGCACCGCAACTCTGCAATGCAGGAACTTTACACAGGAAGACATGTAGATTGATCAAAGCCAGAAAACCCTAACCAAACAGTGGGGATTTGGGGGCTTACTGGGTAAGGATTTTAAGCCGCTGCTAAAACTATGGCTAAATTTAAAAAAGGCTGCAAGTTATACATGTACACCACCTGTGTGGCAGAAAGATTGTACGAGCTTCAGAGAGCCAACACTGCGAGTAGTTACTTCAAAGGCTTGCCGGGTAATTATAGGCTATGAAGGCAAGTGTTATGGTAATCTAGCCACTGCTTGCCTTTTGCAAGAACATCTACGTAGATCTTGCACTAGATATTATTCCATATGAAGATAAATGAACGACCTGTACACCTGTATTATAATAGATTTCACATTGATACCCCAGATAATGATCAACAAACTTATAGTTCTTTCTGGATACATCAAGCTTCTCTTTATTATTCCACTAAGGTTATTTTAGGGAAAAGAAGTAGGGATTCCAAACCGAATCACAGGTACATCATTTTAAGTCTATTTAACCAGAAATACACATTGGTAAAGTGAAAAACCAACAAGTACAAGTGTGTTTCTTCCCACCTCAAAGATGGTGGCACACATCACCCAAGCACCCAGGCTGAGTGAGTTTGACACGGGGAAGGTCAGCGTCAAATTGACCGTGAGAAGCCAGCGGAAGCCGGTGAAAAGAAATCCTCAGACGCCATCCTGGCTTCTACCTCGATCCGAGAGGAGTCACGGTAGCACAAATGCGAAGACTGAGCTCTCTCCTTTTACCCCCCGGAGGGCACATGTTTCTATGTGGGAGTTGTCTTAAAGGGGCACATCTGTTTTAGAATCTGTCAGATCTGCGTTGTCAATAGGGCTGTATTACTGAAGGAAGGTGCTTTATCTTCGGTGTTTGGAGATACAATGGATTGGTGTTTACACATTCCTACAGCTCAGAAATTACTTTTGTCAACATTTAAGTTTTAAATTAACGTTCTTGACTGCTGCAATAATCGTGTTAGTACCCAGAAAATGGTGTTGATATACAGCGCCCTTATTCTACCTAGAATATGGCCTACATGTATTGATCTTTGTTTCTTTCTCAATTTGAAGGGGTGTCTTGCATGAATGTGACTGAATTCACCTTCCTCGAACAGTGGCACACGTATGCTTTCAAGCGTTTGATTCTTAATTCTGTCTTATGTTCTGTCTGTTATGTTCTGTTCTGTTCTGTCTGTAACGGAACAACCACAGACTTGGAAATAAAAATGTTGACTGACATGTGACAAAGAGCTATTAGTCGGCCTTGAATGCCTGCCCAGCTTCCCTTTTTCACCAGTTTGTCTCGTGGCTTCCCATATTTTGCCTTCTCACCGTTTGTGAGACGGAAGACAAACTAGATCTGCTTTTTGAAATAAGTCAAAGAGGGGGTGGGGAGTGAGAGAGGGGAAGCGATGGAAATCCACGCATGTCAGGTTAGCTCGGGAAATCAGCAGAAATTTTACTTATCCGCCTCCAATCAGCAGGTTGAGACTCGCGGAGCATTGGAGTAGGGTGATGCACTGGGGGGTGATCCTTCTTACTGGCGCCAGGATTATGTGCACATTTATAGCAAACACTCCCAGGGGGCATGCGTGGTGGGACTATTTCATCAATTGTTTTCCCCAACTCACTTTCAACAATCTTCTATCAATTTCCCGCCAACAATTTTCTAATACAAAACCACATTTACGTATTTTTAACTGCATTATTTTTATTCTTAAAAAGTTTCACACTAGGGTTTGATTAATATCTTTTACTCTTGTTAACTTGTAAACTAACTCATAGTTAGAGATGTTAGAGAGAGTTAGAGAGAATTTTGTTAGAGATGTTGAAGAGAGTTAGGAAGAATTTTGTTAGAGATGTTGAAATTTATAAGACATTTGTACAGAGTTCTTGTGATGGACATACAAATTACGCTTCTGTTTTTTGTTCTGTTACTCATAGTCGAGGCATATCAACACCTGTTTACCACCAGTTTGACCATAGTTTGTAATACAATGTACTCTAATTGTGGCAAAATGTCTTGGTCAGGAACACAAACATTTAACTAGTAGGAATCCAGGTGTAATTTCTAAAGTTGCAAAGATACATGTATTTTGCTTTCAAAAGTCAAATAGTTTTTAGTTAGTGTCGAGTTGTAGGCATGTCAGTAAAACGCAATCTTTGAGCAACTTAAAACCATTTCCCAAAACCTTGTTTATACAATGTGACTTTGAAGTGTTGAAGACAAAGGACAGAAACCAAGCTTCAGACTTAGGATTAACCAGCTGTCGGGTTACTTATTAGTCTAATCTATAACGATCTGGGACTGGGTGGAAACAGAGTGTCTGGTGTGGCCTTGTGTCTCTGGGTGTCTTAGTCTTGTTCAGTTTGTTTCAGAGATGCCTACATGTATATTTAGATTTAATGTCGGGTGTAGAACGAAATGCATTGAGTTGAGTCTGCAAAGCAGACCTCATAACAAATTGGATGTCCTTCTTTTTTTCTTCTTACTAATAAAACGAGGTGTTCCTGAAAGTGCATAAATGTTTTTTGACAAGCCTGATGAGCAGAGTTGTAACCAAGTCATTTTTTCTCAAGTCAAGTCAAGTCACAAGTCAAATTTTCTCAAGTCAAGTCAAGTCTCGAGTCAAATTTTCTCAAGTCAAGTCAAGTCACAAGTCAAATTTTCCCAAGTCAAGTCAAGTCACAAGTCACTTTTTGTCAAGTCAAGTCACAAGTCACAAGTCATTTATAGTCGCGAACTTTCGTAACTTTTAAATCCGAAAGTAACTACTTTTGGTGTCCAACACGACATGATTGATCAGGCCTACCGTACATAGCAACAACCTTGTGTGTACATGTGCGTACACGGCCGGGTGTATGTACGCATGCTATGCGCATGCACTCAAAGCATGCGCGCTGAGATAAACAACTTACCAAATGCATGTGTATCGGTGATATAAGGAGAATTTGAACATTACGCACGTGAAATGTTTTAAAATTCTTTTTTTAGGGGGTAAACCATTTAAAAAGTACATGTACCCTATAATGTTTACACTAATAAATCAATACAGTTTGAGTCAAAATAGTTATTCGGTTTCGTTTACGGTAAATTTGCGATAATTTGTTCAACACTTTTCAAATTCTTAAAACAATTAACAATGTCACTATAACCTCGTTTCCAGCTGTCTGTTAAATTGTGTTGAATGTTAATGCACAGCTTTTAACAGTAAAAGCTCACACAGCTTCCACTACGACGGATTGGAAGACTAGACATGTAGGCCGTAGGCGATGTAGCCCACACTTTGACTTTGCAATGTAATATTGCATGTGCGTAGCTAGCTAGCCGTACACACAGTACATGCAGTACATAGTACAGATTCGCGACGCGGCAAAAACATTTTTGCCGTCACAAAAATACATCGGCTGCCGTGGCCGGATTGAACACAAATTTGTTTAAATAACATACAAATAGTAAATACATGATGACTTGCAATGTCGTCAAGTCAAATTTACTCAAGTCAAGTCAAGTCACAAGTCATTTTTCGTCAAGTCAAGTCAAGTCACAAGTCATTTTTCTCCAAGTCAAGTCAAGTCGCAAGTCACAAAAATTGGCGACTCGAGTCGGACTCGAGTCCAAGTCACCAACTCGAGTCAACAACACTGCTGATGAGACCACATTGAGAAGGAATGCCAGTGGCAGATCAAACTGAGATTTCTGTTTGCTTTGGCGAAATGTATCCTATTGGCCACCTGTCTAATGTGACCTTGGATCTGTTATTGGCATACTACCTGAAGCAGCTCTATCCATGCTATGGTTTTGGCGACTGCCCATTGCAGCCACCTACACAATTTGGCAACCTCTCTATTATGGCCACCCCATTTTCATTTATCTACTTACCTACCTGCACTTTGTTGACATCTGTCCACTATGGTCACCCATTTATTATGGCCACCTACAATAGTACAAAATCAATTTTTGAAAGATGCTACCTTCAGATTTCGGATGTCCCGTGTATGTTTTTGTATCCAACTGTGCAATACATGTATGTATGTTACATCTCCGAAGTTAGTTTTCTGGATGGATGATATAGTAGAAGTATTTTCACAGACTGACCTCTGCCCGCTACATGTATGTTCACAGTAGGTTCTTTCATTTTGCAGAAATTTATTAAGACTATAAGACGGAAATAATATTGTCACCATTGCAAATTACCCCGAGTGGTATTTCGCTGAAACTTGCTTCTCCAAGCAGTCTTCTTGACCTTGTCTGAGTTAATGTCACTCCATACATCTCTTGGGACCACCAAGGTTAATTATGACCAGAAGATCAGATCAATCAAATTTTAGGGGAACATTTATGGCTGCCCCCCAAAAAAAAATTAAGAAAAAAAGTTCATTGGCTGGCCCGGCGTGCTATCTGAAGCCGGTCTTTTCCTCTCCGATAACGCATCGGGTCCACATGCGTGCCGGGCTTTGAAGAGGAAGCGGGTAGGTGCCAGCATTCTGTGTACCAATTAGCTACTTGCCATATTTTGACATGAGGGGGGCTGGTCTAGCCTGTATTGTTCCCTTCTGATTATCAGTGACTGGGAAAGGTTAGGAGTTAATTTGGGACTAATAGGCAGAGGAAATTGGGTAATTTGGCCACTCTGGGGGGGATTGATGGGACTTGCTTGTCTTTCTTTGTTTGTTAGCACTGATGTTTAAAGACTACAGTCAATGTGTATACTATCCAGTATCCACTGCCTCTAAGAGGCACTTGCAGGATTATGTTTGTTGGAATGGTATGGCCTTGGGGATGCCGCACTTGTCATTAAAAAGTTTGTTGGGGAAGACAACTCTTCAGTATGCTGTTTTAACGTTTCCAGGACCTAATATTATTGAGTGAAGGGGGCAAAAGTTACAAGTGTTTTGGCTTTGCTTGGAAGTTGGGAAAGGAAGGCAGTTGTGCTCGTTGGTTAAATGTTTCTGAGAAAAGTAAATATTTTGATATTGTAAAGGAATTATTGATTAAAGGATCAAAAAGTTAAAGGTAGTATACACCATTGGTAATTGCTTAAATTATCGTGAATGGGTAGATTTGGGGGGTTCTATCTTATAGTAAATATCGTTTAACTAACCTGTCTGAAGTTTTACAATCGTGAATGCCGAGAAAAGCACGAGAAACTGCGTTTATTTTCAATCGACGTCAAGCAGTTATTCTTATGTTATTTGTGTTTTTTCGCAAAAGTTTCAGAAAAATTAAAGGATATCTAGCGCAATCATTTTTCTGGATGCATAGAATCATTATTTATCTTCAGATGAGTAAGATATTTCTTAATCAATCTGTAGTGAATGTTTTCGATATCTGAAAATGGTGTATCCTACCTTTTAATCTAAGTTGTATATTTTCCTACTTTAGTTGAGGAAAAGTGGACTACAAAACACATGTATACATAATTTAATGCGAAAAACTTTTAGACTGTGTGTAAACCTTTAGACTGCATTTTAGGACCACATTTATCATTCTCTGTGTGACGTGTTCAGCATTAAGTGAGTTTTGTATTAAAGGTAGAAAACACCATTGGTAATTGCTTGAATTATCAGAAATGGGTAGATTTTTTTGTTTGGGGGGGGGGGGGGGGTTGTATTTTATAGTAAATATCGTTTAACTGACCTGTCCAAAGTTTTATAATCATTGATGCCGAGAAAAAAAGCAAGAAAAATAGCATTCGTATTTAACCGTCGGGCAGTTGTTCTTTGTATTTTGTAATTTTACGATTGCCGTTAATTCAAATTTTTGAGTAATGACAGAACCTAGCGCAATAATTTTGCTGGATGTCTACAATCATTATTTACTTTCAAATAGGTAATATACAGGTATTTCTCAATAATAAGGGAGTAAAATTGTTTGATGTCTGCAAATGGTGTATCCTACATTTAACTTTCAAATTTACAATTAGATTATGTGTTCCATATTCTTTTTCGTTTTTTGAGAAAGAGAGGGAAGCCTTTTATCAGTTTGTTCTTTTCTTGGTGGGGGTGGTGGGGGGAGGTTCGTTTGTTCATTAGGGGGAATACTCGGTATGCATACGAAACTCATCCTTTGAGTTACTGGCTTCTTGTGCCTGTTGATGGACTTTGTTAGATTTTTAAGGAATTGGCAAAATAGCACTCTGAAGGGAGTCAGTGAAAGAGTTGAGGCATGATTTAGTATTTACAGTACCTACATTTGCTTTTTTCTTTTAAAACGTGCAGTGTCGGTTGCCCTGACGGAAGCGGCTGCCCTCGCAGCAGCCAGTGACTTTCCTACAGCATCGGACAAAGAGAAGATTGCTCTTGAAGCATTAACCAATCAGCTTCCAACCAGAACAATGGTCATGTATAACGGGGACCACGTTGGCGATAGTAGCTCCAACGCGAGTGCCAGCGAGAATGGAGACGAATCGGTATGTACATTTAGATAACCAAAACCCACGTTATTTTTCCATTGAAATTTACGAGCCACAAGGCCAAAGCTAGTCGGAGTGGTGCTGCAAAGAAAGGAGAAATTAATTGCTTAGTTTGAAATTCTAAACTCCTCAACAATTCAGGCAAAAAGGTTTAGAGCCTTTTGAACTTTTATAAAAATGCATTTAAAGAAAGCAAGAAAAAGCATGTAGCTTGCAAAGACATGCATCCCTGCATCCCTAAACTTAAAAATGGGGTTGTTAGAAAAACTCGGTCATAAAGTTGGGTAAACAAATAAGACTTCTGCTGTGACTGACCTTGTTTCTTTACTTGAAGCAGAAATCAACTTGAACTTAGCCTCTCTTCCCTTTTACTCTGTCCTCTCCCGTTGGGATTCCCTGTTCCATGCGATGTAAAATGAAAGCCCCTACACGTCATTTCACACTCCATATAAGGAAGCCCCACGACATAAAATTAAAACATCCAATCGATCTGTTTCCATCAAAGTTTCCCCCGAAATAAAATACAGCGCTCGAGAGACAGGGGTATTCCCACTGGGTTTTTCTGACCCCCAGAGCACCTTGTGTACTTTGCAGAAAGAATCTGTCTACCCAGTTTTTTTTTTAGTTTTTTTTAATTCTTTCGCAAATCTCCCTATCCAAAAAACAAAGTTTGGGAAAAAAGTTCTATGACTCGAAAACTGGTTATAGTTAAGTTATTAGTACGTGACAGAGGCAGAGTGACGGGCCCAGTACGTTTGGAGTCCTTTGGGAGGAAACAACGCATCCGTTCTCTGCGTTAACTGGGAACACTGAACCCTGGTCTTTATTAAAGGAGCATTTCCCACCTTCCTTCCCCTTGCTTCTCTTCCGCAAGGTTTGCACGCAAGGTAATTTGACGCAATTGGTATATCCCGACCACGGGTCCCCCCGGCATGCTCCACGGGCCTGTGGCACTGATAGGCATGCTGAATGTTATTTCTTTATTTTCTTTTGAGGCAATCAAATGGGGTTTGTGTAACTTTGGTAAAATATATACACCAAAAGGGCAATGCGCTTTTTCTCGTCTCAAGTTTACGTTCAGAGGAAACTCTGAGGGCACTTTTGGAAGTGGCATACTTTGATGTACATGTCCAAAGATCTAAGACAACTTGTTTGTCAATCACTGCACAAGTTTTGTTTACTGGGTGAAACCTCCAAAAGGGGTACTGTGCTTTGTTTGTCCCGTCTTTCTCAGGAAGGGAAATAATTGTTGAGGTTTATGCCTGATGAGTTTTGTTATACACATGCCCATGTAGGTACAAAAAAACATGTTATTTCCCCTTTTTAACCATCTAGAAGCTGGCTTCCGAAGTAATGTTTATGAAGTAGTGTTTGTTTAAGTTGCAGACTGAAAGTATTGCGATTTTCGTCAAGTTTCTTTCACCACTGTTATTGCAAACTTGTCTTTGGTTTCTGTTCTTGTTTTTGTGGGATGGGAGGAGGGGGGGGGTGTTGGGTTCACCAAATTCCTTCTTGGAAGAGAAACTTGCAACCTCCGAAAGACCAGCAGAAAAGACTTGCAGTATAATTAAACTTTTACCCTGCCACAATTTAGTTATTTTCCTGCAGAGCGAGTCGCAACCGACTTGGTTTGTGCAATACATACGCGTACATGTATAACAAAACAATTGTTGACCACTGTGCAATGAGATACAAGCTTTACCCCCTCCAGAAATGGGAAACCAGGCACTCACAGTTTTTAATTCGATGCAACAGTTTGATGCAAAGCGTCTTTTAGCAGAGTTGTATTTGAGTCCCTGCAAGTTCATTCACAAGTACTTTCACAAGTCCAGTCACAAGTAACTGGTTGAACAATGACGAAGGATTGCTTTTAGCTTGTGATTTGAAGAGGGACTGGATGACTTGTGTTGGACTTGCAATGATTTGCAGCGACTTGTGATGGACTGGACTACATCCCTATTTTGTGGCATTAAAATAGACGTCCAACATTTACCCCATTGTTCTTGGGTCCAATTGTTCCTATCTTGTTCCTATCATTAACTTTTGTTCCCATCAGTACCCCAAATGACTGTATATGTATGTAACTTCACCCACTAACTCTAGTTCCCATGTGTACATACACTGCTCACTTGTTTTCTTGTTTTATTCACCCATTCTCTCATTCTCTCTTGTTGCAAACAACTTCTTTTCAGACCACGTACCCTTTGCATATGTTGCAGAGTATGAAGAAGTCCATCGTCATCGACCTGACTGATGAAGACGGGAGACCAAAAATGGACGTCCAAGTTGATAACTGTAAGTCACAAAAGGATGATAGTGACATCAATTCAAAGTCTGTTTAATTTTTAGAATCAACCTACTTTTCTTGATACTATTTACTGGCGACATAAAAAGTATGAACTTTTTATTAAAAAATGGAGTGAAAGAAGATGGCTCAAGTAATGTTATGGGAAAATAAATTAACAAATTAAGATATATTTTTTTTGCCCAACAATAATTCAATTCTTGTGGGGTAGTCTTGTTTCCCTCATCCAATTAGAATCGATAATGTAGGGAGCAGTGAACCAATCTACTCACAGGGCAAATCTGTTCAAGAAATGTAACCCAAAGTGGAAGCCTTTTTTTTAAAGGGTTGCAGATGCCAAAACATGGATAAACAGTGGGTTTTTCCAATAAAATAAAACATACAGGGTGAGGGTGGTCCCCACAAAAAAGTTTACATTTTTCTGATGCAGATTACCCTAAATTAGGAGGACATGCGTCGGTTATAATCCTAAACTACGAGATTATGGTGATGTACATTGTATGATGAAAAGGGCATTGAAAATAAAGCTCAACTTAAGAAGTACCGGTAACAGCCAGTTACAGAACAAGTCCAAGTCTATGGCAATCATGCAGATCTATTTTACATTACATGTACTATAGTTCTCTATGCATGCATGCTGTGCGATTGTGTTCACCATATACCTCATAAGCCGTGTTCGCACTGGACATTTTTTTGGAAAGCTTTTACTGAGACGATGGTAAAATAAAAAATAGTCAAATGTTGCCACTGTTCGCGCTTGGACTTTCGACACGGGAAAATGTTACCGAGACCGCGGGAGAAGTAGCCGAGCTGTCATTATAATGACTCATTAGGGCGCTTTGCGTGACCTTTTTGCATCGACCCCGGTGTACCCAATTCGCGCGCGCGCTTTTTGTCCGATTGGTCATTGACGCCATCGTCAACACTACATTTAGTAGTGCAACTACTCCACGCTCTTTTCTGTTCTTGTTATTTTTTGCAGAACCACATGCGAATGTGATTGCGATGTGCATGCGATGTGCATGCATCAGCCCGCGCGCACGTAAACAATGCAAAGAGCGCATGCGCGGTGTCTTGTGTAGCATGAAATCGCACTAGGGGGCCGGATGTACGTTTACCTGAGACGCTTTTACCGACTCGCGCTGTTCGCACTGGACTTATTGTCTCGGGAAAAGTTACCTGGGTAGTTTTCCCGGGCAGCAGTTGGCCGGTAAAAGTAACCACTGGACTCAGGAAAAGTAACTGAGAGGAAAACATCGTAGGCTGTCCGCACTGGACTTAAAAGTACCCATCGTCTCAGTAAGTTTTATCCAAAAAAGTCCAGTGCGAACAGGGCTATAGACTTGCGAGTGGACAAACTGTTTTTAACCATCTTTCTTCAAACCATTTCTAATAGGTCTTATCTGCAGCGCCGTTTTCATCATTTACCAACAAGTTTTTCTTGAAGGAACTTGAGCCTTAAAAAAGACCAAGACTTGTCTTTGTCTGAACTGTAGAAGGCGCTAATAATCTACAGTTGCAGAGTTAAAATCAATTTCCCAAATTCATCAACAGAGGGGGTACTGATGAGTCCCAAATTTGCTTCTTCTTTTTTAGGGGGGGGGGTGGTTAGATAAATCAAACTTGATTTTGTATGGTGTGTGTGATAGAGGGCGCTACCAACATGTAATGATATAATGAATGAATTTTATCAATAACTGTACCTGTAATACCTGTACCTGATACAATAAGCCTTTTATAGCAGAAAGACTTGTCCTGTATGCAATGAGATCTATTGGAGTCTGTCCCCTTTTCAAAGCGCTAGACCAGAGACAGAGCGCCACACCTGTCTTTAACTTCCAGTTCACTTACCACATCGAAGTGCTACCCATACGCTGGGTGAGCGGAGGCCGACTTAAACCGCGGACCTTGCAATCCTTAATTAGTCCGATGCTCTACCAAACTTAGCTAAACTGGCCACAAAAAACTTGCTTCGTAAAAATCAGCTTAACGTCCACATGTGCATTTGATGCATATTATTTGTGATTGGTATTTACTTTGTTAGCTTAGCACAACAATCACATGACGTTTTGGCTGATGTCCTGATTTACAAAGCAAGAATTGTTTGTGCTGAAGCAGCTCTTTCAAATTGGCCCCCATGTTCATTCCTCAGCAACTGCAGACTTGTACAGTATGTTATGTACACATACACGTACAATTTAGAGCAGTAGACAAGTCAATCATAATTTAAGCCAATCGTAAGCCATCCATGTTTAAGCCTACAAAAAGTCGAACATCATCATTTCTGAGGTCCATTAGCAGGCTATTTGAAGAATGCCCTTGTCATTGAAGTTTTATTTTTTATTCCACACTGGTAACAATTTCAGCACAAAAACTGCCGCTGAAAATCCAACGGTCTTTTACTCATTTCAGCAACGATTGCACGTATGTACCGTGACACAAGAAAGTTGGACGCCAACCGGCCGCACATCAAACGGCCAATGAACGCATTCATGGTGTGGGCCAAGGAGGAGAGGAGGAAGATACTGGCTAGGCATCCAGACATGCATAACTCCAACATCAGCAAGATACTTGGTATGTGCAATAACATGAAACCACGGTTGGACATCAGACATTTTCTGGCTGGCTGATGAATATTATACAAATAATGAATGTTTGCGATGGTGAGATCAATTTAATGGAGTGACGGATGGATTATTCCATCTGTCACCGAATGAAATTATTCTTTCCATCGGACGGTTCGTTATTTGTTATTTCATGCCTGCCACCCTCCGCCCCACCACCCTCCCCCCCACCACCCTCCCCCCAATTTTTAAATACCTACTGGGGATATTACTCTCTAAGTGATTAGAGATATTCAGCTTTAAAAACAAAAATTGGTTTTAAAATCTTCATCATGCAATTGTTGATTTATTTTGCAAACCTTGCAAAACGAGCATCTTTCATCAAAATGTTGATATGTGGGTCTGTAATAATAAAATAAATGACAAAAGGTGCTTATTTTTCAAGCTGCTCACATATTCCGTACACACACATTTCTAATGATCCCTAATATTTAAGTGTTTTAAACGGTAAAGAAAAGCAAGAGTTTAATCTCCACTCACTTGGTTTCTCAGAACAGGTATCGCTCAACTCTATATTTTCCCCGCCGCCCCTCTTTCTAAAAAAACAGGTTCCAAATGGAAGACGATGTCCAATGCAGAGAAGCAGCCATACTACGAAGAGCAGGCCCGTCTCAGCAAAGCCCACCTGGAGAAATACCCGGACTACAAGTACAAACCCCGGCCCAAGCGCACCTGCATCATCGACGGGAAGAAGTTGAAGATCGGCGAGTACAAGGCTCTGATGCGAGCCAAACGCCAGGAGGTGCGCCATGTCTTCTACACAAGAGATGGTGAGCATATGGTGCGGGCACCCAACATTGGTCCCATGTCACCTCAGGGGCTGTCCATGGTTGAAGGGGCCTACTCCCTTGGACAAGTCACCTCACCAATGTCACTAGAGTCACCTACAGAATACTGAGTTGACCACCATTCTATGTTTTAGTTTTTTTTTGTTTACATCAGGGTTTAGTTTGTATTTTTGCCTTTTTAGGTAGACTTTCTTTGTAGATGTTTTGATCCAGTAGATGTAAATAAGATTTACATTTGGATCAAAATATTAGGTTGGACCACCGATGGTGTTTCAGGGCGACTGATTCTGTTTAGATTTGAACTCCACTCAAAGAGATTGTTGTTTATGGTGCGGCAGTCAGTGAATTGTTTTATTTGTAGACACCTTAAAAAAATTAACTTATTTCAACACAATATTTGATGAAAAACAGATGTATCATGATCTTGGGAATTATAGACAACCAATAAATACAGATGGAGTACCCGGACTTCTCTTATTCCAACTGCTGTCAATTCAGGAATACACCACTGCAGGTCGTAGAATTGTCTTGAAGTTCTATATTATTATTAGACATGATTATTATTACTTTTGGTCTGATTCACTGCCAGTATGCTAACAATAAATTACCCATCTGAGGATGCTTTCCTTGAGAAAAGCCGCAGAAAAAACAGTATTCAAAAGGAAATAATTGGTCGTTACTTACGTGTACATAAACTGACAGACACCAGTGCTGGGCATTGCTGCCTAGCAACTGAAGATAGCTTCTGCTTTTGTAGATGCCTGTACCTATGCTTCTTAAGTATTTAAGCAAGGTCTTTAAATACTCAATACTTCCAAGTGCCACACTATTTTTTTATTTTTTTGTTTACGCACGCACTCTGCTAATACATACATAACTTTGTAAAAGAGTTTCAAGGCAAAGACCATAGTAGGACATTGTTTCAAGTTAAGGACTCTGTGCGTGAAGTTAATTAAAGGTAGGATGCACTGTTTGCAGATATCGAAACTTTTTAATACTGAACTATCAAGAAATATCTTACTTTATTTAAAAGTAGATAATGATTGAGCTAGATTCCCTGTAATTGTTCCAAAAATTTATTTTAAAAACTCCAATAACAACACAAGAACCACTGCCCGACACCACCTATTCATGATAATTCAAGCAATCATCACTGGTGTATCCTACCTGACTCATTTTATCCATTTTCATGAGAGCTCCATATGCCAGACACACTGTATGTGGGCACACGTTGGAGCCTATGGCGATCATGTTTCATGTGGACTTGAAGCAACCAGTAGAGACCAGTAGAAAAGGTACATGTACACCTTTTGCACCTTGAATACGTAGGCCTATATGCGGCTTAAAAAAATCATCTTTTAAATCCCTACCATATAATTTCACCAGTTGACGACGTACAACAATTTGATGCAAGGTTTACATCGCCAATGAAGTGATGATGCAAAATGTTTTTTTCAAGCCCCTGTCGTTTCGTTTTTTATATCTGCACGATTTCTAATGGTCCCTGGTATTGTCTTCACATGAGCACCAGTCATAGCCCTGACATTGTGGTCAAGAACCTGCCCTAACCCTCTTTGTAATCATTGAGGGTGTGGGGAGTTTCATGTGGATGGAAGTAGGCTGGTAACTACATTATAGTACAGCACTTAATAACAGCATTTCAACACATTATCAAACTACAATTGTCAAGGGGGGGGGGGGGGGGGGGGCATAGCTGGTTATATAATCACTTCAAGGCCATCACTTTCTTGCAGTGTCTTGCCAGATGGAGATGCCCAACATTACAATAAAAAAAAACTTATATCATGAATGTCTGAGAGGGTTAAACCTTTTGTTTCGTTTGGAGCATAGTTTATGCGAATTCTTGGACTTGCCCATGAGCATTATATTCTCTGATTGTATTTTTGATTTTCACCATCATTGTGGGTGCCTCCCCCCCCCCCCCTTCCTTCTCCTTTTTACAAATGCATGTATGTTGTAATGTGTAGAACCGTGCATTTCACCAGGTTTGTATTACTCGCTGAATAGGCTTGCTGCTATCTCCCTGAACCTAAAAGAAAATGCAAAATAAAGAAATAATATCAAATGAACCATTCATAATCAATAGAGTATAGAAATCTCTGCACTAATCTTAAAACCTAATTTTCTAAATCGGGTTACATTTATAACCTACCTCAACAGACAAGTACAATGTACACCTTTATTGAATACCTACGCAATATGATTTACCTTGTACGCAAATGTATTGATTACAAATGCATGATGACATGTACTGCTTAGGGGGCTAAAGTAAAAAAAATTAAAGCAGCTGATTTTGTTGTCTTCTCTTATGTCATAGTTTGCAACAGTATTGTACTTTACCTTTAACAAAAAGTGATACAGCTATACAGTGGTTCAGTGATACAGCTATTCGTTATGTTACAACTGCGTGACTGACCATGGATCTGGATAATTGTTCTTCGGATTCCATAAAGCATAAAATGGAATATAACTGAGTTTCCTTTGGGTAGAGACAACACACTCTTAAGAATTTGAAAAATCCAGGCATTTGGAGAACAAAAACTCCAACTGATGTGCTTGTAATTTTCATTGTAATTCTATCTTATTTTGGACAAATTCACATTTTTATATGTGAAGAATTTTTCATATGTGCTGTTTAATTAAACATTGCAGGATTGTATACATATTAAAAAAAAAAGAAAACAAAGATTAAGTATGTTGTTAAAACCTGCTGACGACAGATGTAAAAGAAAAAAAAGTAAATTGTGCATGAATAAGTCGGAGGTAAATTGGTCAAAAGTCAGTGAGTTGAACATAAAGCCAAAGTGAGATTAGCAGATTTTATACAACATGACACTCGCATAACAAAATTGTAAGTTTGTTGCATATTGAGCACATTGAATGAAAAGGTGTGCCCGTAGTGACTTTGATGTAGATGTCAGATGGTGGAACAATGTTCTTGTGTACACGATTAAAACTAAAGTGTTGAATCATCCTTATAAGTGTGCGGTCAGTGACTACTCCCTAAAAGTTTGGATTTCAACCATTAAACTGATGAATTCAACACATTGAGTGTTGAATTCATCAGTTTTATGTATGAAATTCCATCTTTTAAAGAGTAGTCACTGACCGCACACTTATAAGGATGATTCAACACTTTAGTTTTAAGTGTGTAGAAAGTGTGTAAATATGTATTTTACATAGATAGCAATATAAACTTAAAGCGTTACATGTGCATAGTTGCTCATACCTCATTCGCGTAAACATATAAACACAGGTGAAAGTCGCATCTGGGCAAAAACAGTGGACGTTATATAGTGAATTGTAAGTAAAAGGTGGCCAACCACTTCAGATTGTAGATAATTTGTCAAAGTGTAATATACGAGCAACAGTTGACTGGCCATAGTCCAACAGTTGGGCTAACTGTCTACTAGCCAAATTTGACTCATGACCCCCGAGTTTTTAGTGGCCATTAAGTGGCCACTAAAATATAGTGGTGGGAGAAGTCAGGTTTCAAAATCCGTTTTTTTGTTTTTTTAATTTTAACCGAATACCGATTATTTGATTTCACTCGAAGTTCCCATCCAGCTCACAATCATGCCAACAAAAGGTGATGAGCAAAGTGCCCCCATTGACTCTGTATCGTTTGCAGGATTCAGTGACCATTGTGTCTTTACCAAAACACTTGTGAGCTGTACTGTGGGGAAACAATTGATGGAAACTCAAATGGGCATGCTAATGAAACCACTAGTATAAAGTTTGTTCAGCTGTGTCAAAAAAAAACGAAAGGCCTAATTTTTAAATCCCACTACTACTAAAAACTCCCATTTTATGGACACATGTGGACAACAACTTAATCTAGCCATTCACGTAAGCTTGAACTCTGATTGGGCCATATAATCACCAAGCACGACCATTTGGCCCCAATAAGTGACACTGACAATGAACTGAGACTTGAATCTTCAAAGGTCTGTTTAGAAACAAAATCATTTTATTTACGCAATCACGATTTTCCCTTATCATGGGGTCAGAGTTGGGCGACTTATACTGTGTTCAGGTCTTTGTGCTATACATCTAGTCCGAGTAACTTGGACCCAAAAATCACCTTTTTCAACATTTGGACATGGTCTGGTGATATCACCAGACCATGTCCAAATGTTGAAAAAGGTGATTTTTGGGTCCAAGTTACTCGGACTACTATACATCTACAAATTCCAAATCCTCCAGCAACTAACAGATACACTTCTTGTGATGACGGATGTAATGACTGATATCTTGGTACCATACTTTCTTGTAAACCTCACATTTCCACCAACATTATAGCAATTTAGCTTAGTCCAAATTTCATTGAGTATGTGGATAATGGCCTCGGTAAGGCAGTTATGTGATTGAATTTCACACCAACTTGAATGATTGGCGTGCTCATCAGTGAAGTGTCTAATTTCAAACAGCTTTATATAAAAGCATACATTTCCTGAGCACAGAAAACAAAAGGTCACCAGTTGAATGTCGTGCGGTGTATATTGCTTGTGACTGGTACTTGGCTGTCTCAAGCTTAGCACATAATTGGCTGAGCTATGTTTGCGTTGTACTTGTAGCTGCTCCGTGACAATTGACCCTGATTTAGCATTGCCTTTTTATGCATTTAGCCGCCATCAGGTGCTGTCCTCATTATTTTAGCACCTGCCAAATTTACACGACGGTTCAGTTAATTTTGCTTATTAGTTGCCCCACCTTCTGTACATATACTTTTGGATAGAGTTGATGGGTGGGAAATAAAGAAGTATGTGATGTGCATTGGTAAACAGAAAACAAAGAAATCTAATTAACCATGTATACCTCACTGCAACACAACAAAGGGCCTGTGGTAAATGCCGCCCTCTTTCGACGGCCTAATGATAAACATCAAAGAAATCTTATTGTGGGTACGGTATATCGAAAGCCAATGTAACCATTTAACACGTTTTCTTTTAAATTGCCAAACTTTTGATCTGTTAAATTTTAGTTTGCTATTCCATTAAGGTTCTCAGCCTCGAGTGTAAAATATAACTGTGCTATTATGTCTGGTGACTTCTATAGTCCTTTATTAGTTTTGATTATAAAATCTGAACATACGCAAGGTTAATAACAAAGGATAGACAGGTTCATTTCGGCTTATTGTATTCATAAATGCGATTACCTTCGTGCAAACAGAAAAATAAAAAAAATTTAACTGAATTTCTCAGTTATTCAAATCCATTTGCTTGACCTCTTTGCAAAAAAAAATAGAACTGTGTCAGATAACTAGGAACATGCAAGTGACGCCACTTGTTAACAACTTCATCTATTGAGTCAGCAAAATATCTGGATACATCACTTGAACTTCAAATTCAGAAAATACTTAACAGGGTTTGTTGGGATTGGGTCCATTTTGGCTTTGGCTGTGATTTTTGGTAGTTTGGTGTGATAATTATTTGAGGGTGTATTCGGTGGTATATTTAAATACTTCAGCTGACAGGGATTGTCTGCCAATACCAAAGGTGAAAAATGTCCATATCCATATCCATATCAATTTGCGTTTCGTTCGTACCCACCACCCCTGCCCTGTTTTGACTACGAAGAGCGAACATTTACTTGAGCCAACTGATGACTGCACAAATATCTGATCAATTTTTGTTTTACTAACTACTGTTTCTGGCTCTTTAGAATTCGTACTTCAGAAAAGAGCAGACAAAGGGTCTTTTATTTTGAAATATTAATATTTATAATGTTGTTGTTGTTGTTGTATCAAAAACTATCAAAAGAATCAAAAACCAAATGATGAAGAATAGGAAGACAAATGACCCTGGATGACCTTTCTGTGTTCTTTATGCAATAGTTCAGTGTGTAGTATTTTGCATGTTTATGCGTTTATCATCGTAACGCAAGTGTGACGCAATTGTGAATGGCATTAATATGCAGAATTGACTTAAAAATAATACGTTGCATATTTATGACATATGCGAGTTCCTGATGTTCGAATTGTTGCATATTCATATCTTGTCACTATGCAGATGCAATGCGAAGGGATATCTGCATATGCACGTAGTTTGTCTGATTAGGGGTCTTGTCCAACCGTTTCTATTGTCCATTTGGATCGCAAAAACTAAAGTTTGTATGTTCAGAACAGTGCCGATTGGAATAACTGAAGACAACAACGTCACCCGACGTGAATAGATTACTTTGAAGCATTTCATTCAAATAAGATATTTGTATTTCTTATCATGTTTAAGGAGTCGCAACTCGCAATACATTTTCCCCTTCTTTTTCATCTCAGGGTATGATGAGTTATAACCCTGTACATGTGAAACTGGAAGTTGTGAGCTAAAATAGCCGTGCGATGTATTCAGTGTGTAGGTGGACAGCTTATTAAATAGTAGACACTTTAAATATCTTCCTTTTTCTATAACAAATTCAAGAATTAAACTTTGTGGTGTGATGCTAGCCATTCGTGTTGTACGGGACTGTTGAATATTAAGTAGTTGTGACGTAGTAGAGTTTAGGTATGTACGCCATGAATATTTGATAGCTGGTGCACAACTTATGTAGATTACTATGATATCATGACGTGGTTGTTGAAAACTGAAATATATGGACATTACTACTATTGTATTATTAATGTTTTTTGTCAATTTTATGAATGTCCTGTATACGTTGTCTCTGTAAAAATTTATCTGAAATTTATTATGAATGAATGGATCCGTGGTTTTTATTTTTTATAGAAACATTTACCACCTTTTTTTAGTCGAAGTTCGTGTCATTTGACTTGTGTAATATAGTTTATAAACATGTGAGAACCTTACTCAGACCACGTGTTGTTGTGGTTTATTGCTGTATATTGTGTATGTGTAAACTAAGTGTAACTACATAGACTAATTCATGTATCATTGACAGTGTACAGTGTTAGTTGTAGTGCCAAAATTGCTATGAAAAGTCCACAGTCAAATGTATTCAAGGCCATCCACGATAAACAGACTTTGCTCGCATCTTCAAAAATGACTGATACTAATGCACAATTATTGAAATGGCTCCATATAATCTTCGTACATAGATAACATCCACTGTTAAAATCTCCGGTTGTTGAATTTCAAAAACTGCTTTCTTGAAGCATTAACACGCAATTCTGACAAAATTCTGATTTGTTTTTGTTTGTTTTTGGTAATAACAAGGTCATGTTCATGTTTCAATTTTTGGAAAGACACTAAAGACAAAATTCCACGTTTACAAAATTAATGGCCATTTCGCAGTCATTCAAGCAATGACATCACGGCTTTGATTCTCGCCATCGCGAGTTATTTTCATGTGGGAAAAATTGATTTTTAAATAATTAATTGTTGTAGGGCTTCCTTGTATGTGATGTGGTGCTTAGTATAATCGTCCCTCTATTGATCACACGAATACCCCTTTGTTGTGAATCGACGCTTCCATCCACACAGTCAAAGGGGTGAACATTACAGGTTATTTTATAGCTCCATGCATGGTTATAGCTTTGGGTTCCCAAGATTTGCATTTGTCGAAGCACCATTTCAGTGCGTAAGATGTGTCAGACAAAACGTGGTAGTTATTGTGTGTATGATAAACTGCCCAATTGTGACCAATACATTTTATATGATGCAAACCTGCGTCATTGATGATTGGCGTATACAGATATTTTTTGTATTTTATAAAATTGTTTAAAACTAGAAAATTGTAAAGACTTTAAAATAATCGAACCCGGTAAAGGAGGATTTGACAAACGTTTCGTGACTTATGACGCGAGCAGTGAAAGCCATGGTAGACCTTTCTACTTGTTTGAATTGAAGGAAAAAATGTAATCCAGATGCCACTTTTTCGGTTGTGTACAAACTAAGTCTATGGAAAGTCGAGCGCATTTCAATGTACATTGTTATTTCTAACAACATGGGAACATTGTCTCAAAATCATGATTTTTCAACATTTGTGCAATGACTGACCTTCATTGAGATTGTATATTTAAAAAAGTGGCGTCAGGATGCAATATTTTTTCTGAAAGGAAATAATTTGTCATTCAAATGCTATATCAACAGTAATATGAGAATTACGCACCATTTGGGAATATTTTGCAGTAGGTTCGAGTCCCGCCTTGCCAATTTTTTTGTCACTTTGAAATTTCTAGTAATTTCTTTCAGGATAGTTTTCAATTCAACGGGTTTTTGTATAGGTTTCTGTTTAGTTTCCCTAATTTATTGGTGCTCCGTTTACGACTTTTTAATGCTTTGTAAATGCACGCCCTCTGTTGACCCCTGTTGGTCAGTTGCATGGCTATTTATTAATATTCTGTATTATTTTGTATAGCAAGGATACCTATATTACGTATCTACCCATTTTGACAGTAAAATGTAGTATAAAGAAAATAATAATAAAAACCAGTTGTGCAACTATAAAGACTTTGTCGCCTTGGTTTTTTTTAATGGTAGTATTAACAACTTTTGTTATTATAATGGTTGGTTATGCACGGTGAAATCACAACATTTGTGAGTGTCGTCAGATAGTTATTACAAATGAATGAAACTGCTGTGAACTACTTTCTCACTGGACTGATTTGAAATATACAAATAAATAAAAAGAGCCTAATATTTCGATCTTAGTGTGTAACCGGGGAGAGTGGAAGGAAGATGGAGGACAACGATGAACTGCTTGACCACTCTCTCTGCACAACCGAGCGGTTACAACTACTGAAAAATGAATTGAACTGAAATTTGGTGTGTAAGCATAGATTTCTGGTTGATTGTCTCTGTATACAAATGGATTTATTTACAAAATGAATGAATATTACACAAAATAGTTGATAACAAAAAGAGAGAATAAAATCTATATACCATCGAACCCTAAAAATAAGAGCACTGTTAATACAACGTCCTGATTCCTAAATTAGGTCTAGAATCTTTTTCTTTTCCATCACTAATAATGCTGTCCCTGTTACAAGGTATTTTGTATTCCCAATATGTCCATGTACAATGTATATTTATGGGCGGCTTTACGCAATTGGTTTGTAATTAACGAGATCTATAAAGCCTGACAATATTGTATAAAGAACGACAGTCAAAAGGGAACTGGTGTAAATCTATCTAGATACATCTGAAATATAATAATTGCCAATTGTTGACAAAGAATAATTTTGATTGAAGTATATAGGCCTAATTAATGTTAGCCACTTCAACACTGTAATGTCACAGTTGACGTTTCAATCAAATTTCTGAGACTTTAAGTACATGTTTTACTCCAATATTTCCTATAGTGTAAAAAAGAAGAATATATCCTTAAATGGGGCATCTCGATCAACAAGGAAGATATTTACCGTGTTGCAAATTTAACAAGAATCGATAGTCATCCACAGTTATAAATGCAAGAAAAAAAATTCCCTGCTTTCGCAATGGCATAGTGTTCGAATGTAAAAATATTAATAGTTACCATAAATGTGACCGTCTCTGCAATAAAGGGTATTAAGTCGCGCTGTGCACTATCATGTAATGGACTACTCAACGTTGAGAGGATAAACATTTCATCAAAATGTGATTTACATATTTTGCCATTAATGACATCTTTAACACCAATATTTTCAGGTTTTATTCAAAGAAATGTTGATTTTGATGATTAAAGTGGAAAACACGCCCATTTTGTGTTCATCGTTCTGTTGTTCTACAACAAAGCCGGCTTTTTCAACGCCTGTTTTCTTAGTTGTGTAATTTGAACTCCAAGGAAGTAATCAAAAGCAAACATGTCATAACTCCAGAACGGAAGTAGCTATGGAGCTCTATTATATACCAACTGGAAGCTTACGCTGTGGGCTTTCCAACCATGTATATAACTAAATTTCACTATTTTGTGACATAATACCCATTATTGTGGAGTGGGTCACAATGTAGTATGGCCATCATACTACAATACTTTTCAGAGTGTGCTATGTTTAAACACAGCCATTTTTTAAAAATGGGAGTAACTGAATAATCGACCATTTTTATTTTTGCAAAAGGTTGAAATAGTTTTGATTAAGACACGACAGATTGAGAAAAATACTTTTAGTTGTAAAGATAATTTGCAAGTCAAAGCTGTCACCAAAGCCAACAAAACCATAGGTCTTCTACGACGTAATTTGTATCATTGTAATCAAGGAGTAAAAGCTACAGCATGCAATACCGGCCTTTGCTCGTAAACGGGGCGAGTTGTCCCATGGGAAGACCCGAATGCCATGGCTGAGAGTGAGAGGCAGAAAACGCTGGGTTTCCCAGGTTTATACCGGCAGAGAGACCACTAGGCGACTCCACCGTGGAATCGCACTAGTGCCCCCTACCGGCCAACCGGCACAGACGTTACACTTCACTAACCCCTGGCCGTTATAATAGGAATGCGTAAACGACGCTGAATGGCTATGGTGCGTACTGCGCGCATATTCCGACGAAGGGAAGGGAAAACTTTGAGTTGCAGGTGGGTGACCTCTGCGTGAACCACACCTTTACCGTGGCCGAGAATGAACCCGACGTGATCTTTGGGGTCGACTTCTTGGCAAAGTATCACTGTGAGTGGCAATGGAACGACCGCACGGTCACCCTCAATGGGAAGACGGTTCCCCTGGAGGGCACCGTGCACAAGTCCATGGTAGCGAAAGTGCAGGTGGTGGATAGCATGATAGTTCCAGCCGGACACGAGGCGATCCTCGCCGGCGAGATAAAAAGCGAGTCGCGGGCGAGAGTCGGGATGTTGTACCCCAACTTGGAGGCCACGGACAACTGCCGGGTTGCGGTCGCCACCGGCCTGGTTGACACGAATAATGGAACCGTGCCGGGGAGGGTTTTCAACCCGACGGCCGACCCTGTGAAAATCTACCAGGGCAGTTGGTTGGCTCTTCTAGCCGGTTGGGGAGTTAGACGTGATTGAGCTGGAAGACAAGCAGCAAGGACCTGCCGTCAGCCCCCCCCCCCCCCCCCCCCCCCCCCCCCTCCCCCAGACGCACAGCCGGAGGTACCGCCTCATCTACAAGACCTCCTCCTGGAACGAGGAGCTGCGAACGGCTTATACCAGTTCACAGTGATGCCGTTCGGGTTGTGCAACGCCCCTGTGACGTTCGAGCGCCTAATGGAGCAAGTGCTGAGGAGACTGCAATGGCAGGTGGCGGTGGTCTATCTGGATGACGTGATCGTGTGGGGGCGGACTTTGAGGAGCATCAGAAAAGGTTAGAAGTCGTCCTGGAACGGTTCTGCGCCGCCGGATTGAGACTCAAGCCCAAGAAGTACAATCTTTTCAAAAAGGAGGTGTCCTGTCTGGGACACCTCGTGTCAGCCTAGGGGGTAAGGACAGACCCAGAGAAGGTCGCGGTCCGGAGTTTTCTGGGCCTCGACTCCTATTATAGGCGTTTCATTGTGAATTTCGCCTAGATCGCCCGCCCCCTCCATGCCCTTACCACCAGAAACAAAAAGGCTTTCTTTTGGTCGGGTACTTGTCAGTCGGCATTCGAACACCTTAAGGATGCGCTTACTACAGCGCCTGTGCTGCGTTACCCGGACACAGAGCACCTTAGTCCAGGAAAAATAAGTTTTGACCTCAAACAAATTGCAACAAATTGTTTTTCACCACAGTGCACTTCTAAAACGTTCCTAGAATGACATACTAAAAATCTACAAAAATCCAAGTGGTGGAAATATGTATAATTTGCATAAATCGTTAATCCCTGCCATGTAATATGTTTATTCCCATATTTGGGTATATATTTTATTTTTATTTTTTGAAAAGTTTATTTTGGTGATTCTACTTACATATTGCCTAACATGGAAGACTTGAACAAGTTCAAGGAAATCCCCAAAATACATTTTAACGTAGATATGATTATTGTAAGCAACAAAAATCTTAAATTTGGGGGTTTCCTTGAACTTGTTCAAGTCTCTCACCTTAGGCAACCCTTCACCTACTTGTTAGCCCAAATTAGGGACACATCATTTTTTCCAAGTTTTTGTTTGCTGGGCTAAATATCACAATGTTATCATTGTCCATATGATTTTCCATAAGGTTTTAATAGGATAACTGTGCCAGTAAGCAACTTGGTGAATTTGAAGCACTTCAATACTTACTACTTGATGATATCTGGAGACAAGGTAAATGCGTGCAAATGATAGGGTATAATTGTAGTAATTTTGGACCATTACTATATTTTCATAATTAGTTAGTCACTTACATGCTTTAGATTAGAAAATGTTATTGAAGTAAGGATGTTTAAGTATAATCGCCAAAACAAACTTTTCAAAAAATAAAAATAAAATATATACCCAAATATGGGAATATAAACATATTACACGGCAGGGATTAACGATTTATGCAAATTAGACATATTTCCACCACTTGGATTTTTGTAGATTTTTAGTATGTCATTCTAGGGACCTTATAGAAGTGCACTGTGGTGAAAAACAATTTGTTGCAATTTGTTTGAGGTCAACAAAACATAATTATGTATTTTGCCTGGACTACCTTTACATCCTGGACACGGACGCCAGCAACTGCACAATCGGACCAGTGCTGTCGCAAGAAGGCGAAGAGGGGGAACAAGTGATCGCCTACGGGAGCCTGTTTAAGGCCGAACGCAACCACTGCACCACCCGGAGAAAGTTGTTGGCCGTGGTCCACTTTGTGCATTATTTCAAGCACTATCTCCGCGGCAAACGGTTTCTACTCAGAACAAACCATGGGTCGCTACGGTGGCGGTTAAACTTCCGTGAATCGGAGGGGCAAACGGCAAGGTGGATTCAGAGACCGGGGTGTTACGAGTTCGACGTGGAACACTGGGCGGCAAGAAACACACGAACGCTGACGTAATGACGCCGTCTCTAAAATCCCGTGCGGCCAGTGTGGGCGATCGAGTGAGGTTAGCCACAAGTGTTATACCAAGGGACCCCTCCTGGGAGCCGTCGCAAGAGCTGAACAGGAGGAAGCCACCACTGTGGAGAGACTCCTGGAGGTTTAGGGGCCGGAGGAGCTGAAGCGGGAACCGCGCGGCGACCCGAAGTTGGGCAGGATCGTACAGTGGTTAGAGAATAGGCCCCCAGACCCGGCTGGTCGGACGTTTCGGCCCTTGACGAGGGCACGAAGTTTTGGTGGGCGAAGTGGGAGACTCGGCGACTGTCCCACGGCGTGTTGCGGGTAAAGTGGGAGCAGCTCCGTGGCGGACCGCCGACATGGAAAATTGTGGTCCCACGGACGCGGGTGGAGGACGTCTTGCAGGGGATCCATGAACGTAGGACATCGGGGCACCTAGGGCTCGCCCGGACGGTTGCCCGGCTATAACAGGCTCCGGTGTACTTCAGGAGGATGCGACGTCACGCAGAAGAGCGGTGCCGGAAGTGCCGCAAGTTTGGGTCCAAGAAGCTACCCCCTCGACCCCGCAGGGCCCCACTTCAGCAGCACTTGGTGGGGCGCCAATGGAGCGCATTGCGATCGACCTCACGGCAGGTTTCTGAAGACAACGGCCGGGAATAGAAGCACCATGGTGGTGGCCGATTACTTCACCAGATCCAGATCCAGAAGTCACCTCGCTCCAAGGCCAAGGTGGTCCACTTCAACAGGCTGAAACCATACTTGGGCGACGCCCAGGTGAACTGGTGGAGCCGCGTTGCACATGATCAACCAGTGGAGCCCAACCGGGTCGCGGAGGAAGGACATCCGCCTCCAGACTGGCATGGGTCACCGCTACCAAGTCCGACGCCGTATGCTCCTTGTGCGGACCCGCCAGAGGACATGGGTGACCAGTTGGGCGAGGAGAAACAACCACCGGCACAAACGGAGTCAGAGGCGTCCACACCAATTGCAGAGGCGGATGCCGCCCCTGACGAGCCGGGTGAGGCGGGCGCAAAATCGGGTCCATAACTAGCCGAGCCCGATGCGGGGTGCGATCGGCCACCCTCTCCACCGACAAGGCCGGGACCGGAGAAGTTCAATTCTGCCGGCCAGATAACAGTCCAGCCTAGCCGCTATTGTCTCAAACTAACCGAACTTTCCCGTGACGTGTCCCCACTTTGGGAAGACCTTCACCCGGAGCAGCAACCGCCGGAGGCATATGCGCACCGCTTGTGAGCAGCTCCACCTGGAGCGCCCATACGCGTGCGAGAAAGGCTGTGGGGTCAAGGAGGCCATCAGGAGCCGGCACCGCCGATTTTGCCGGGAAGGCTTGGTGGCGAGGTAAAGGGCGGAGATCGACCAGCTAGTTATCCACCCCAGCGGCGATGAAATAGAGCTCCTCGATCCGACCGCCCGAGAGCCCTCTCCGCCTCGTCTCTCCTGGCAGAGGAGCCCAGACCTCCCTCTCGGCGGACAGGACCACCACCCAGCGGGACAATCTCCGTCGCCGCCCCCGCTTAAGAAACAACGGAGCCCAGCTTCGTCGGGTGAGCCGGGGGAGCCGGGGGACCACGACCACTCGGAGCGGTCCTCCCGGCCTCCCCAGCCAAGCCAACCGAGCCAGGCTCGGGAGGGGCAATTTTGGCCACCCCCACCCCGACTACCTTGGAGCCGAGAGCAACGCCGAGGACGTCAATACAGCTGCACGAGGGAAGGCATCCCTGGTAATCCATCCCCGCTGGCCCGAGCGAGGGGCGGAACCCAGACGGAACCCCCGGCGCTTCCCAAACACCAGCACTCCGGTGGCATCGGCAGCCACAAGTTTTGCCGGACGGGACCTGGATGCGGCTGGAAGTGGACGGCGCCGTCCAGCGGACACCTACATACCGGTTCCCTTGTGCGAACACCTGCGGGACAACTGGCGTCTAGAGAGTACGCCCAGTGGGGTAGACGGCGACGGCCATAGGTTGCTGCGGTCGCGTGTGGTCCACACCTACGAGGTCCTGGTACGACTGCTGCAGACCTACGGGGAACAGCAGTACGGAGAGTTCTTCGTCGGCGCGTCCATAGCAAGCCAGCCCCTTGGGAAGACTGCTGCCCCCTAGAGCGCCCCCTCCCCACGCTACCCCGCTGACGTCCCGCAGGAGTTCTGGGAGCAGACGGAGATCCAGCGTCGGCCACCTCCCACCTCCGTCCTAGACTGGGGCATTGACTTTAAAGCCCCTGTCACACTTGTCCGAATCGTCACTCCGTTCATGTTCCGAGCAAAAAATTGTGAATTCGGTGTTTAATCGGTTTGAACTGAACTTAAACGGATTTCCCTCGGTTTCCCTCGGTTTTCCAACGCTATATACTTGTGTACGTTCGGTGATGCACTGAGGAACTCGGAGAAATTATTGAACCTGTTTAATAATTTCTCCGAATTGTCGCGGCAACCTCAATACGGACGGTCTCCGGTATACACACGGAATATGCACGGAATGCACGGAAAACACACTGTACTCATTCGTTGCCATTCGTTGCAATGTGGAATAGGTACGGAAGAGTACGGAAAAGTCCTCCGATTCCAATCGATAACCGTATGTTTTCAGAGTTCATTCCGAACCCACACCATTGTAATGTCGATCAAAAGACGGACGCACCGACTTTGATGTCACTAAATCCGATGATATACCGCATTACCACGATGTAATACCGCATATTAAAGGTAGTATACACCATTGGTAACTGCTTGAATTATCATGAATGGGTGGATTTAGGGGGTTGTATTTCATAGTAAATATCGTTTAACTGACCTGTCCGAAGTTTTACAATCATGGTTGCTGAGAAAAGCAAGAAAAACGACTTTCGTTTTCAACCGGAATCGGGCAGTTTTTCTTATGTTGTTTTTGTTTTTTCGCGATCGCCGTCCGGCGAGAATGAATTTTGGTTTATACAATTCAATTTGTTAGAACAATTACAGGATATCTAAGGCAATCGTTTTGCTGGATACCTACAATCATTATTTACTTTCAAATAAGTAAAATCTTTCTTAATAATTCGGTAGTAAATTTTTTTCGATATCTGCAAATGGTGTATACTACCTTTAAACGAACATCTACCATATATATAACGATCATATACCGAATAAATTCCGGTTCAGCGGGAGATCCGGGGACGGCAAAATTGCTATAAAAGCGGTCGGTCTTGAGATCAATGAATTGTTAAAAGTTTGGCATGTCCGGTGATGATCGGAGAGGTTCTGAATATAGACGGATTGCAATCGGAATAGCAACTTATTAGATCCGGAATAAGACCGGATTATGATCGGTGTATTTTCATTTCTGGCTGGTTTTTTGACATTTCGCTCCGAACGTGTCCGAATTAATAATATTTCAGATCGGTTTATGAACGGAATTATAGATTCGGACAAGTGTGACAGGGGCCTAAAGGTAGGATACACCATTTGCAGATATCGAAAATATTTACTACCAAGTTATTAAGAAATGTCTTACTCATTTGAAAGTAAATAATGATTCTAGGCATCCAGCAAAATGATTGGGCTAGATATCCTGTAATTATTCCGAAAAATATAATTTTATAACAAAAAAACAAAGATAACATAAGAATAACTGCCCAATGCCGGTTGAAAACAAACGCTGTTTTTCGTGCTTTTCTCGGCATCCATGATTGTAAAACAGGTCAGTTAAATGATATTTACTATGAAATACAACCCCCCAAATCCACTCATCAATTACCAATGGTGGTATCATACCTTTAAATTCCTTTGTGCTTTCTCTTGGTGTTGTTGCTGGCGTCGCGCGCCTTCCGGATCGGGTCTCCCGGGTGTTCGGCGACAGATGCCCGCCGTCCTGTTTGGGGACAAACGAAGTCCTCGGAGGGGGCTGTGTGGCGTCTGTGCCGGTTGGCCGGTAGAGGGCACCAGAGCGGTCCCACGAGGGAGCCGCCGAGTAGATCCCCTGCCGATCCACCTGAAAGACCCGTGCCGGATGGCGCATGCGCCGGACCAGGTTTTGTAGCCGCGTTGTGACCGGAGTTTTTAAGTCAGTTTTGATACGGAAGTTTTGGGCAGAATAAACGGTCTAAGACCGGAGAAAAGAAGAGAATACCTGTTTGGAAGTGATTCTTTTGTGTGTGTGTCGACCCAAGCAAAGGTCAACGTTACCTGCAGTGCGTTGTTCTTCACATCGTGGAAGTTTGCACTTTTTGGAAGGAAGGAAGGAAGGAAGGAAGGAAGAAATACACCTTACGGTCAACTCGACACCTACCATAGTACCAACCCGACACCTTGTCAACTCGACACCCACCAACACGACAACTGCACTCAAAATCAAGTCGACACCTGACCAACTTGGCACCTCCGATAAAGTGATCATTTTGGGTGATCTTTTTGGCATTTTCATCGGGGAATGTTATCCAAATAAATTGTATAATCTACCTGACAACGTTTGGTTTATTATTCTTGTCTGATTTTTGTTAAACGTTGGTTTTTATAAAGGAAACGCAAAAACTGATTTCGTTGTTCTTCTCAAAAACGTTAACGAAGCGACACGTTAACTTTATTGTAGTCTGTTCTAACCGTTCTACCAGTCGTCACATACAGTCACGTCTACTGGGCATAGTAGATGCCCATAATGAGGCCCAGATTGGAGTAGTTTATAGCCAGCATTTGATGTGACACCGTACGCGGCCGGTGTGAAAGGTAATTCTGTCCCCCCTGGTAAATGTGTCCCCCCGGATAGACTTACCAGGCCGTGACCCGGTAAATCTGTCCGGGGGGACACATTTACCTAGGTATTTCTGTCCCCCTCCAGGTAATTCTGTCTCCCTGCCCAACGTTAAACGTGTCCCCCTGGTAAAATTGTCCCGTGCAACGTCACAAGTCTAGCACCCACTAGACGCAACAACCAGTGTAGTACAGGTTCACACCTTCATGGTGCATCATTTGTGGCAGACTGTAGAATGTGTAGCGTCTACAAATTACAGGTGGTCAAAAGGGCTGCCACATTTCGTGATGGGTATACAGAATTTGTACGCGTGCAAGAAGTCTGAAAATACTGATTACCGCTAATTTCCCTTTCGCGCAGAAACGTAGATCGGTTGATTTAATTAACACAGTTATTTATATTTATTTTTTTATTTTGATAAATCGATGAAGGGAACAGAAGTCCAAATAATAAATACCATGTGGGCTTTTCATTGAAATAACATCAAAATAACCACTTATTATTATTATTATTATTTATTCGGCCTTCAACAACAGGTACAAACATACATGAACAACAACAATTCCAAATTACACTAACATTAAAACAAAACAAAAACAACTTTATCCAAGTTGGCCAGGACCGACAAAAGTATAATAAAACACTTTGACTCGAAAGCCTGCCGATCCTAACTTGAAAAAGTGACACAGAATAAAATTAAATGTATTTAAAAATATATGTATAAAAAACTATGATGAATTTAGCTAAACAGTGAACAAATAATTATATTTGTGTATTTATATTAACAGAAATAATATTACGGACCAATTTAAAAACAGGACATTAAACAAGGGATACTGTCCCACAATCCCATTACCAAGTAATCCCCCTCCCTCATCAGTCACTCCCTCATCAAACCACCCCACCCCGCCCACCCCGAATGCATGCAAGTTGTGTATCTACAAGAGAAAACGTCTGAGCAATGAATACAAAATAATAAAATGAGCTGTGAAGCTTAAAATGTAATTCAATACATTAAACAAGGCAAGAAATAGCAAAAATAATAATAATAATAATAATAATAGTAATAAATAAATAAAACATTCGTGTAAATAGGGGGAAAATAAAAAGCAATAAAAAAATAATAAATAATAAATGATAAAAAAAAAAAAAAAAAAAAAAAAAAAAAATTGAATGTAAATGTACAAGTACTAATTGCACAGGAAATCCTACTCGCGCGGAAGCAGCCGCCAATCGTGCCACCCAACAGATAGATCCGAATCCAATGACACGACCGGCAACCGCTCCCGCGCATGCAAGACCCACAGAACAAATGGCAACACAAAACAAATACAAAACATTTTGGAACCATTATTTTCCCTTGAAATGAGCAGACAAGGTGGCATTAAAGTGGGTAAATGAATCAATTAAAAGAGAATCGTTAACATGTAATGGCAATTGACTCCAAATCCTAGGGAAGACATGGCTGGGTACGTTTTTGAGAGTTAAAGTCCTCGCATAATGGTGATTAAACACAATTTTGTCCAGGTGTCGTGTATTGACTGTTGTGTTGGCTTTAACAGATTGACAGTCCACCAAGTTAAACAGACATTTTATTGTGAACAAAACCGTGTGTTTTTGTCTTCGTGCATCCAGTGTCATCCAGTTGAGTGTATGCAGTCTGTCCTCATAAGACATTTCCCCTTTACGCTGCTTGAGGCACATCCTGCTAGCCCTCCTCTGTACTTTCTCCAGTTTAGCAGCATTGGACGCTGCATATGGACACCATGCTGGCAGTCCATACTCCAGCACTGGCAAGACGAGAGAACGATACAGAGAAGCCAAGGCCCTGGGTGATGCTCCTCTTGCAATCTGCCAAATAAAACCTAATGTCTTATTGGCCTTTGAGGCGATGGTGTTTATGTGGTCATTCCAGTTGAGTGAGTTATAATGGTCACTCCAAGGTACTTGAATGTGGGAGTGGGAGCGAGTGATGTGCCATGTAGTTTGTAGTTTGGGAGATCAACTGGTTTCCGGGATCTCGAAATGTGCATGACCTTGGTTTTACTAGCGTTCAGCTGCATGCCATTGAGTTGACTCCATCGTTGAAGTGCAGTTAGATCTGTGTGGAACATTGGGGGACAAAATTACCTAGAGAGGGGACAGAATAAACTGGAGGGGGACGGAATTAACGGCTCTAGGGGGACACTTTTACCTAGGTAATTCTGTCCCCCCGGACAATTTTACCGGGGGACAGAATTACCTTCCACACCGGCTGTCGTGTAGTCTTTGGGCAACGTTGCGCTAATTAGATATGCGATGAGCCGCCGCCGCGAGAGGGCGCTATCGAGACAAACCATTATCACCATCGAACCGATCAGAACAACGTCTTTAGAACTTGGTAAAATTTCATCCCGAAAACAGGGGGAAACAAGTGCGCAGTGCGGTATTTCTGTATGTAAATTAAGGAAACATTTTTTTTCACGCACGCGCACGTATACGACAGCTGTTGCACAAAAGGTCAGGTAGCAAGTTCCGAAGGTTTTGAGAGTTCGCAGAGCGAGTCGGCAAGATCGTCGGCACGGTTTTGTCCTTGTGGGCTCCGAGATGGCAGAGGGACTATAGGCAACCGCTGGAGTGACAGTGTTTAATCTGCTGGAAATTACTTGTTACCTGCAAAAAGTACATGCCCACAAAACCGTCCAGCCTAAAAGTGTTATTATTTCTCCATGACAGGAGCCACAATTTTTGCCACATTTGACCAGGATAGTTGAAAAAAACCTGGCGGAAAGTGCACCGCAGTATCTTTGTCACGGGACAGTGTGACAATCGAATCACCAGAGTATGGCAATCGAGCTTCGCGGACCACATAAAGTAACAGCCTCATCAACAGCTGGCCGGTCATCCATTTGTACGAATAACGTTGAACACGTCTGGTGATACACCGTACATGTACATGTTCAATGTACATGTACATGAACATATAAACTCATCACAAAAAGTATCGACACACTTTAAAATAAGCCAATAATTAACGGCCCGCCCCGAGAGTGTATGGATTAATCAAAGCAAATAACCCACTGCATTATTTTGTAGTATTTTGTTACCTCGATTGTTTTAAAAAGGCGGGCATGTAGATATTATCTTATTGGCTGATCATTTAACATCAACATGATCAATACAAACCTGCTTCTATAGGGATAATTGTCACTTTTGAAAAGGCGGGCATAATGTCGAGATTATCTTATTGGCTGATCATTTTAACCTCAACATGATCAATACAAACCTGCTTCTATACAGGGGGCATCAGGAAGAAAATTTCTCGATATCGGGTCAGAAAATTCCAACGAAATTTTCGGCGTTGACCCACCCACCCTTACGGATATTTTTTTTTGAAAATGATATCCGGATGCCATACCCACCCCTTTTACGGAATATTTTTTTTTCATTTCATTAACTGGAGTTCGGACCCACCCCTTTAACGGGAAATATTTTTTTCATTTCACCAACTCAAGTTCGGACCCACCCCTTTAACGGGATATATTTTTCGGAATTCGACAGGAGATAATTCGTGACGAGATCGAAATTTTCGGAACGACTTTCGAGATCATTCTGAATTTGACCATGGAAATCTGCTCGTTCAGACAGATATAGACGAATCTGTGTCCGTTCACTTTCGCGAACTGCTGCAGCAGTTATTCACTGATAATCATCCCCGGCGCCCGGCGCCAGTCTCAGTCCGCATCCGGTCCTCAGTTCCTCGGAGTCCAGCGTACTATTATCTTCACTTTCGTTTTCAAAGATTCAATGTTTCCGAGTTGGAAAATTCGACAATTACCCGTAAATTACGCCGGTTGTCGCTCTTCATTCAGAATGCGGCGGCCGCATATTAAGAATAGGATCGTCGCCCGACACTGACACCGTGAGAGCAGTCAAAACGGACTTGAAATTGAGAATGCCCGTAAGTTTTTTATTTTTTCTCGATTGAAAATTCGATCACTGACGCTGTCACTGATCACGAAAATTTTAACAAAATGCTTGAAAATGGCGAAAAATGGAGTGAAATATTTTTTTGTAGTTCAAGTCAGGTGTTTTGACCCACCTTTTTTGTTGAAATTTTTTTTTTTCATTCCAAAATCCAGTTAGACCCACCCCTTTTTGCAAAATTTTCTGGCGCCAGAAAAGTCTGCCGCGAGGCCTGTTAGACCACCCCACCCCACACCTGATATCGAACATTTTTTTTACTGATGCCCCTTGTTCTATAGGGATGATTGTCATTTTTAAAACTGGATCTACGACCATTGAAATGACAATAGCTCCACAACATCGTATCTCAACAATCGAGGTGTCAAAATACGCAGAACAAAATTATGTATACGTTGCAGATACAGCACAGCCTTGCATTCAAGGCTATGTTCTGATTGGTTCGTGGTTTTTCGCTATAGCGCCCTCTCGCGGCGACTTATACTGGGCCAATACGTGGATTGGTGGTTATTAGTCCCTGCCCGATTCCTTAGATTTTTCCCAGAATATTGTTCACATTATCTTCTCTCGTTATCCATCCTTTAACTGGCGCTATAGCGATGTTGAGTGTTTAAATAAATATATAAATAAAATAAATACATTTAATTGAATGTTGATCAGAACTTGCATTGAAATTCGTGCGAACATTGGGATGTACGTATTCATGAGTTTAGCTGCCAAAATGCGTTACTTAGTAGGCCTACTTTTAATGGTTGGTTTTCTTCTGAAAACATTCTCTGTGATTTCTTGGCATTCGCCAAGAAAAATGAGTAATTTGACAAAGATATGCATTATATGGCTATACCTTCATGTTTTACCAAAAAGTAGCAGCAACATGCTTTCCAGCGATACCTTGATTGCCTTCCTTCGTTCATGCATTACTGAGCACCAATGCTTGAAAAATGGTGTGTAAAAAAACCTTGTGGGACAGTATGGAATGGAATGCCCACTGTCATGCTTATGCAACACTTTCTTGAGGCAGTGGGCCAATGCATTGTTGACAGCTATTCACAGAATAGACCTCAATATAGCAGGATGATTCAATTTAGGAGCAAAGAGTTTTTGTGGTGACAATATTCCACGAAAACAGGAGCGTACAAGCTACTCCAAATGCATTTAGGGAAGCCTTTCCCGAAAGGGATCCATCGGCCAAGAAGACCATTTGGGCAAATGTGAAGAAGTACCGAGATTATGGGACAAGCTCATCGGAACAAGAATTACTTAGGGAGAAGACGCACAGCGAACTGACGAAATTGCTGCAGTTCAACACAAAACTTAACACGAATCAAGGGGAACCAGTTCAAGACGAAACGAACTTAGACTCTCCCAACTTACATCCGCACTGAATGCCCATTTGCCATCAACTTTTGCCCGAGGACTTCAGAAGAAAAACAACTTTTGCCGGGTGGGCTGCAGGATTGATGTCATAGGGATGCAAGAATTTCGGTACTTGATAATTGGCGATGAACCAGCATTTTCAATGAATGGAAATGTTAATACCCACAACATCGTTAAAAATGCACCGGTCAGACATCGCCCAGATTTCAACTTAAAACCTTAAATCATGAGTCGAGAGAAGATTGTCGTCTGGATATAGGGCTGTGTTGTAATGAACTGATGATCGGACCATTCTTTTTTAAATGAAATGTCTGGCCAAGTCTACTTATACTGGTGATCAACAAAGGTGTTGTGCCACAGCTCAAGTTGCATTTCGAACGGCAAGGAAATGGTGACTTCCGACATCTGTGGTGGGCACATGATGGTGCCCCTGCCCACAGACTCATCGCTGTCAGGAATCACCTTCGGGAACTTGGGGGACAAAGTATTTGCTGTTGAATGGCCGGCCAGGTCACCGGATTTGTGACTTTTCTTGTATTTAAAGAACATTACAACGTGCTCACTACTGAGTCCACCGCGTACGGTAACCTTCAGGATTTGCAAGCCCGCATTCAACATTAGGTCGAAGTCTTACGTGATGATCATGCCAAGGTGGACGAGCTGTGGCTGACATGCACCGCCGCTGTGGACTTTGCAAGAAGGGATTGCTCGGGACAAAACCGCTCCGGATTAAGATCAGATGATATTATGAGGCCGCCATCTATGTACGTGAATTACTGAATTCCTTGTCTACACCAGAAATTTAAGTCTATTGAGTTTGGTAAATAAATGACAAGCGCTGCGCTGCTTGGGCCAAACGGAAGAACTGTGAACGTGTAATATCTCAAAATCAAATCATGCGGTATTAACGCCAAGAACTTTTTGGTGTTGTGGGAAAATATCAACATGGTGGTCACCGGATTCTATAGGTCGAATGAAAAATAAAATTGGTCGTGATCTATAGCGATTGGAAAATATGGTGCAAGTCGTCGTATACAAATTTGTTTTTCCAATTTTGTTTAAATTCATGTTTCTTGGGGTAGAGTACGGTTAGAAATCATTCAGTCAAAAAGTATAGCAAAAGAAAAGGCAGCCCCGTGTAAAATGCCCAGAAGGTTCATGAAGGGGTCTGGAAGAGCAAAGACAAAATGGCGCACTTTCGTGCTCTATTGTAGGACTTCCATTCCAGTATTTCTCCTTGATTCCAATCAGTCAATGGACTGCCTTTATTCCCGTGACGTGAATGGAAGGCCCGGCCTACAATTGTAGGCCATCCCTACCATGACGAGAATAAACGGCCTGTTTTTTTACGTCGTTTGACAACATAATGATTGCAAACTGTAGTCCATGGCTCCCAATAAAATAGTTGATTCAATCAGAAATCGGTTTGGATGCTAACAATGTGTTGTATTTCCAATCTATATCCCAAAAATGTAGATAGCCTTATATTGTTTAATTTACAAGCACCTTTGAGCAGGAGATTTTGCGAAAGAGTAACAAACTACGTTTTCCTGCGGACTCTTTGAGGAAGATCTTGTTAAGATCGAAATATCAAACCTTAATTTAGTTGATTCGGATAGTTTTTAAGTTGTTTTTGTTGTTTTGTGGGGGATGTGTGTGTTTGGTACTTGCTTTCACTTATCAAAGTTATGTAATAGTATTGTGTCTGCGCCAGTCTTTCGACTGTTTCTTTTCTGGAGTGGTATTGGATATGCATGTATAAACAATAAGAAGGAATTGTAACGGGCTTTAACGAGCAACCTCCAACTATAATCGGGTGTCTTATCTTCCACGAAGCTGCGGTCCACGACTTGTTAGACCAAAACTAACCAACAGTCCTATACCCCAACATGTAATTTGTTTAAGGATAACAATGCATTTGTAAATATCCAAACTTAAAATTACCAATTTATTATCAAATACTCTACCTTACTTGACTGTAATCTCAATCGTGGCACATGTATTTTGTATCAATTTCTAACGATTGTCGACCGACCATTGTACATGTATAATTAAGTATATATACAAAACAATGCATCATGATACATAATCTTTACGGCTTTGCATTCAAATAATATCGCACTAACTACCTTCATTTTTTAATAGGGTAGAAGTGCGACCGAAAAAAAAATACCACATAAATTGTGAAAGTGTATTTCTAAGAAAATGCGCAAAATAATATAGGCCTAGACCTTCCATAAATTATTGCGTCTAAAAGTCTAAGCCCAAAAGCCACATATTAATTACAATCTAGACTCATTTGCATTACAATTGATCGCGAGTCCCCACCTCGTCAACAAAATCAATGCCGCGCACCTGTTCTTATAGGGCAGGTGTGTTGACTCTGCGCATGTGCCCCACTCCCCATTGGTCGAACATGTTCGGGGCTCCGTTCACTTTCAGTGACGACACACTATTTTTGCAACGGCATGCCACGATCGACGACTAAAAAAAAGAGCAGTTCTCGAAATTATATTCGATGCAATTATTTATTTTGCGTAACCACAACAAAGTCTTATTATATTGATACTAGTTGGACGATTGCAGACGTTTTTGGTTCAGATTGAGAATACTAATCGTGGGTTTATCCCCAAGTTTTTGGAAGGAGTGGTCAGAACGCGTGATATAGCAGGAATTGATTTGTATTGGGCCGTGTTGCTATCGTAACGTAGTGTCATCAGACAAGATGTAGGATCGCTTTCCTCGATCAACACACCAATTTCTAGTGAGTAAAGAAGATAACTCAGTGCCTGGATTTTTCTCTTCGTCGGAATGCCAACTATCAGACAGATACGGCTGGAAGCTTACCGACGATACTTTCTGTTAACAGACGGAGATTACATTTTGTCATTGAAACTTCTGCCAGTCTGAACAAAAAAACACACACAAAGGAGTCTCACAGATGAGGTTCTTTTGAGAATTCGTGGAAAATATTTCTGGTGATTGGTTTAGCTTATTGGAGAGAGTGTTTGATATCAAAGTAAGGGCCATGTTGCCGCGCATGAGTGTTTCAATGGAACATGTAAAAGGAGAACACGAGGCGGACAGGGAAGAGGAAGGGAACGAGCGATTGACTAGTGCCCAGCCCTCACTCCGGCCAAACGGTTCGGTCAGTCAGGACAACAAAGTGCGAATTAATGTGGGTGGTGTCCGACACGAGACTTACAAGTCGACTCTCAAGAACATACCTGACACCCGGCTTGCTTGGCTGGCCCAATCTACGGCTACAAACAGTACAGATTATGACCCAGTCACCGGCGAGTTTTTCTTTGACAGACATCCGCGGATGTTCGACGCCGTGCTCAACTACTATCGTATTGGCAAACTACACGCGCCGCGGGATGTCTGCGGTCCGGCCTTCGAGGAAGAACTGCAATTCTGGGGAATCGACGAGAAGCAAATCGAGGCCTGTTGCTGGTCTTATCACACCGAGCACCGAGACGCGCAGGAGACGCTAGCCAAGTTGAATGGACCAAACTTTGAGAAGAGCGACAGCGAAGACGAAGAAGACGTGGCCAGAATATTTGGCATTGAGGAGGAATACGAGACGGCTAAGAAAAGCTGGTATCGGAGGTATCAACCACGACTATGGGCAATGCTAGATGAACCCTATTCGTCTCGGGCGGCTAAGGTAAGGTGCTAATACCCAATAACGTGGCAAAAGGTTGATTGTATGGTCCGTCACAAGTCCTCCGTACTCCAGTCTCAAATCAAATCCCAAGCTGTGCTCACAGTTCCCCTATTATGTTTTTATTTACTGTGGCTTGTGACAGAACTTCGTGTTAGACTCCCTACAACATACGTTTGTTAGTCTAATACGTCCTCAAAAGTTAAAACTTTTCAGGTACATATTTGCCGAGTACAGTAGCCCTATCTATTGATCAACCCTTTCTATGTTCATCGTTAGACTATGCGGCTCCCGAGGAACATCCCCTGCAACTAATCCTCTTTGCACCCTTCTGAGTGTTATCTTCTACGACTGACATGACAGGGCTGAAACTGCACATTTCGCTGTCTTTTGATCGAAAACCAATCATATTACTACTTAGTCGGCATTTTTAACGGAAAAAGTACAGCAAGCGTCACGGTAGTGACCGCCACTGAAAACGGCAATGTCATTCGGTGAACCTTGAGTGACGTCACAATACATATTCACGTATTCATTGACGTCATTCCAACGCAAATTTCATCTTATGAGTACACCGTAGTTTGATTACTATTTCTCATTTGAACTATAGCCAGCCGATCCCGAGTAAATTGTTAAACATGTTAAAAGTAGGGTGTTGTGGGTTCGAGTCCCACACTTAGTGTGCGGTATATACGCCAGCCAGCCGATGAAAGCATTATGTTGTTAGCACGTGTTTTAACTGCTATGCGTTACCATTCAGCACTCCAGACTCTATAATCATTCAGTTTTATAAAAATAGGTCTGAGAATGAGATAAGGAGACTCAATTGATGTTCACGCTTGCCTATTATACAGTGTATTTTTTTGAGCCGGCGAAGGACAAAAACCTAATATTGAAATCAAGTATTTTTTTCCGATTTGAATATTTTTCAATTTGAATGGTTCTACAACTTTACCTTCAATCCCTCAGTTTTAAAGTAACGAATGAAATGGCGCTCACAGATAACAAACAAAATCAGGAGATTCAATAAAGCTATGTAGTGACGACATCACGTTTTGTTTACGTGTGCGCTCTTCTATGGGGCTACCAAACCATCGCCCGCTTCGCAATGTAAACAAAGTTCGGCGTCATCAGTACATAGACTTATTGCAGAGAACAAAAGCTATTTCCTCGACGTCTTTTCAGCACTCGGTCGCCTTCGTTATCGGATGTAGAATAATGTAATTTTCAATTTCAATACCAGAGCCATTTGGAATTTGTCTTCAACGACGGAACTATTCAGAACAGCTGTTTAAACTGTTCACATACCGGCTTTGTCCGGTTGCACCGAAAACGATTTATGCTTATACATGTACCTGTCTGTAAACCTTGTTTAATTTGTGTTGTAGGTTATCTCTGTTCACATTTTTTTTTAATACATCTTTAGGATCAGTGAAGCATATGTTCAGTTATCATCTGAAAAGGCCGAACATGCCTCTCTTAAACGAACATTGTGGCCCTTTTCTGCGCAGTCATAAGTACCGACACAGTTGAAAATAGTGGGGATTTTTGCATAAGTTTTAAGGGAGGATACACCATTGGTAATTTCTTTAATATGATGAAAATATTAATTTGGGCGGTTGTATTTTATAGTAAACAATATTGTTTAACAATTAGATGCTGAGAAAAGCAAGAAAAACGGCAATAGTTTTCGGGTTTTCGGTTGTTTTGGGTTTTTTTCGCGATCGCCGTTCGGCGATTGTGATTTTTACAATTTTACAATTTGTGTGATTTTACAATTTTATTTTTCGGAACAATTACAGAATATCTAGCGCAATCATTTTGCTGAATGACTACAATCATTATTTACTTTTAAATGAGTGATATTTTTTTCTTTCGATGTCTCCAAATGGTGTTTCCTATACCTTTAACAAAAAAATCACGCAACTTAGACAAAAAGTTTGGCAAATGTTCGGTTGGGGTTTCGAAATACAATAATAACAAGTTTTGTGACGTTTTGTGAAAAGGCGAAATTTGTCGGTTAGTAATACTGGGTTTCCTTTTAATGTTTTCGCTTTGTTTATTCTTGTTTTATTAGTTTCCCTTTTCTCAATTTAAAAGGCATACTTCCAAGTTGGCTTGTACATGTATCCCTGGTAATTAAAATGATATAAAATAATGTCCAACCAATGCTATGGCGCAAACACTGTTCATCTAAAATGAAAATAATAAAACTGAAGACAAAAACCCAATAAACACCAGTGATCCTTTTTGCAGCAAATGTCTATACTTTTAGATGTTAACATATTAATTGACAATTAAAAGGCGCATTCTAAACTGTTGTTTCTAAGAATTTACTGATTAGTAACCCCTTTGCTCATGCCATTGCGTTTCCACAGAGATTAACCATTTTACTTCAATATTCAAATAATGTTGCCCTGGCTTAATATTGTTTGCTTTAAACCAACCAGAACACACCTCTTCATCATAACGACCGAAAAACAATTCCCGCGCCAAAAATGTTTACATTCTGTTGCATCCACTGTTATACGTGGGTTCACATAGCGACAGCTTCTGCCGAAGCGAGAAAAACATGGGAATTACCAGTGGTAATGGACTTGGGACTGGAGAGCGAAGCAAGGAGGTATTGAGTGGTCGTTGTTCAAACAATTAAGCCCAGTCGTATGTTACTTTCCCACGCGCTAAGGCCGCCGGGCCGCCCGCGCACACATAGAACAATATTGTTATAATATTGCATGTATTATTTAATTTGTTTCAATTTGCATGGCTGGTTTTTATACTGTGTAATAAGTACACATCAGAAAACATGGCCAAACAATAAACACATTCCGCTTCGGAGAATGCAAAACTTAAATTCTTAAAACATCACACTTTACCGTTTACGACTTTGGGAGGGCTTACCGACAGGCGTGATACACATTTATTTAATTTCTTTGAATTCACACGTTTTTGGTAATTGACACTTATTTAGACATTTAACTTTCTAATAACAGCACTCGATCGTTCTCCGCCTTATAAATCCAACTTTATAAATATAAAGTTAATGTAGCCGAAATAATGTATCCTTATACCATGTAGTGTTGCCTCTTCCAATCTTCATATGTTCAGCCTTTTGCTGTGTTGACTGCCAGATACGAAAAAAACACAAACACCTCCTGGGGAAAGTGGAAACATATGCCCGAGAAATGCTCTTCAGGCTAGCGGTACACCCTAAAATAAATACCACTTCATTGGTAGATATGTGTCCAACAAATGAAATTGGTCAGTTTTAACCAGAATAGTGGTCGAAATAACTAATTATATTGGTAATTGTAACAAAAATATTGTTCAAAATACCCAATGTTTTGGTAAAAATTGACTAATATATTGGTTGGACACATATCTATACTATGATCAATTGGTTATTTTCAACCAATCTGTTTTTAGATTGTAGCCATGGCGACCTAGATAACTTTAGAGACAATTGATTAAGATTTGTTTATATGCATTATAATATTGTGACATTAATTAAATAATGTATTGTGTCGTTGTGCATGTCGGTACGCAGATGAGACATTATTTCCATGCTCTGGCTTATATACAACGACTGTTCCTTATCACGTTCCTATCCATCCGCGCCGAGCGGAGTGATAGTTCCACTAAGAACTTAATTTCATTATAATTCGCTCACCCGCTCAACCGAGCGAAATTAGTTTTCCTCATTCACCCTACACCAATAATGCCGAACAATTTTCATTCCATCTTTGGTATACAAATTAATTACAAGCGATTACAAATATGTTGACCTATTTCTGCACACTCCTTTAACAGCTGTTTTAAAAATGACATTTCCCCATCAGATTTTGTATTTTATTCAAACATTTTTGTTTAGTGTCTGAATGTATTAAACAAATAACAAGGCGCGTAGAATACAGATAGATATTGTGGCTTTATAATGAACTCTTATTTATCAGGTATTGAAGGGTATAACTTTTTTCTCTCTTAATAAACATACAGCGGCCACGTAGTCGTGCTATACATAACGACTGGGGATACCCTATTGTGCTTTCAATTTCTTCCTGTACTATAACATAACCCTATAGACTTAGCGTACACTTCAAAGCCCGAGGACAAAATTCAACAAAAGACGAACGTCCGAGGACTAAAATGACTATTGTTCGCCTGTTGGAAGGGTGGAACTTCCATTTTGGTACTAATTTCCAGTGTGTGTATGCTTAGTTAGCGTATACCCCATTTTATATACAGGTTGGCCCATATAACGGACAAGCATACTTTCACTATACCCTGAGGCCCAAATATACCAATGCATGGAGAATCTTTCTAGCAGAAAAATTACATCAAGTAATTTTAGTTGGGCTAGTAGTTTTAGCTCCAGACCCTATTTTGTGAAGCACATGTAGTCGGTAGTCCCTTCGCACAGAAAAATACTAAGCCGCGGTTTAGTTATTTCTCGGCATAAGTAGACTATACTATTAATTAACGCGCACTCCCCATGCATCATGCAGCCAATACAAGCACGTGTTGTTCTTTTTAAGGATAGGAAACAAAGAAAGTTGACGTATGCATATCCTATGGGTCTATTAATATCAGTTGGTATTGTGTACTTCATTTTTGTAGCCTATGTGATACAAGTTAAAGCTGACTCTCATATGGATCCGTTTCATTTGTAGTGTTTACATACATTTCCCATCTCTCGGAACGGAGGTTATATTCTTCAATATGTTTGGACTGGAGTATAATCAATCCTAAACGCTATGTTTACTCAATACGATATTCACACTGATAAACAAGCATGGTGGGCCAGGCGCAAACAAAAGCCGCTTACATAAAAATGCACGAAGCAAAATAATTTCATTTCGAAAGTGCATAATTATAGATAAACACAATCGCATATGGTGCAACAAAAAAATGTCGCTTATTTCTATTCTTAGATTTGTAATCATAATTATGAACGACACATCTAAAATGCTTTGTTTGCATATGCACTTTAGCGAAGTCGGGACGCTAGACGGCATAGGGACAGACTCGTTCATAGGAAAGCACACAATGTAAACAAAGCGTGACGTCATTGCGTTTTGCTTATGGAGTTTTAGTTGGTATACTCAAAAACAGTTATTGTTTCAAAAGTATAGCTAATGTATTTATTGCAGGAACTATACGCATCAGGCAGCATGCATATCACATAAATGTCAAAGGGCTATCGGAAATAATTCGAATCACAGTCGAACCCGTCCGCATATTTCTTGGTGTCAACTGATAGCAAGAGAAATCAAACCCAACTATTTTACTAGCTAAGAAAGATTATGTGTTCATAGATCGCTTGCCAGTCACCATAAAAGAAAATTATGAAATGTTGGTTAAAGGGGTATTACGACCTGGAAGCAACCAATTGGGCTACAAAACGCGTTTTGAACGAAATGATGTAAAGAAAATTTAAGAGTAGGATATAAACATCCACACAACCACCCTTTAAAGCTTGGCGTTTTTGTGTTGATTCTTGTGTTATTCGAATTTCCAACACCGAGCTGTTTGCGTAATACTTGTGATTCCAGTCGCACATTTACAAGCGCAATGTATTCTGTGAACTTTAAAAAAAAAACTTGTTGTGGCCCGATCAAGAGAAATGAGTCGCATGTCGCTATTGTCTTATCGGCGTACAGGCCAAAACAACGTAAAGGTAGACATTTTTGTAAAATTGAGATTAATGTAGCATTTACTCAATAAACTCTTCAATTATATATCCCCAAAGTATCTTAGCAGATTTTTGATGAGAAATTTATATTTTTGAGTGATTTTCAGCACCACTGGAAAACGACATATGACTCATTTCCCTTGATCAGGCCACATTAATGTATTGGTCCTGCTGAGCTGTGTACGTTTACCACATTGATTTGCCTGCATGGCTGGAAATGCTTATATTATGTGCATGCCACAAAATGTCTGCCTGGTCACTCCCGTAAACAACGTGTTTTTCCCCGTCTTTTTTCGTGAACGGTAAGTCATTGGGTTAGCTTCCTTTCCACTAGATGTTTGAAATGGGATAACCTAATATTCCAAACCATGACATTTTCGAGGATTCAAGGACGAGATGCCTCTTTAATTAACGTAAGATAACTCTGCGCGATTACAAGCGTATAGACAGTTAAAAATGTGTTTAATTTCACATTTCGTGAAAGTTTCAGAGAAGCTGCATTGCCTGTGTATGCAGAACCGTTGGACTTTTGCAGAACTTAAGGAAGTGTTCTAATTGGGCGAAATACCAAACCCAAATCTATACTTTGGCACCCTATTCAGCGATCATTATATACACTGAAGTTAATTTTATCACCCATTTCTTGTAAAAAGCTATTGTCGTACACAGACCACTTTCGAGAATCTGTGAGTAGAAAAAAACAAACTCAATTTCCATACAGCACCTATATATTCCAGAATTTCTGAGAACAAACAAAAAAGCCCTAAGATTATTTTTAGCAAGGCGTTGTCAAACAAGAAACTGTTCTCCCTGCAGTAGTGTCCAGAAGGAAAGGTTCAATCGATAGATCTCGCGATCATTTGTTACGCTCCGAGCAAAAGGCAGAATGAAACATATAAACAGTATTATAAATGATGCGAGTACGGGGACGTATTCAGTTCGGGGAAAAACAACTTAAATTTGATGTGGTTGTTTTAGGACACGCTTTGCCATGTGGATGTTACGTCTATTTAGCTAACTGCTGTAGTATTAAAGAGATATTATGTTGACATGGTTAACCAAGCAAATGTCTTTTTTTTAAGTCAACATTTTTCTGTTTTTGTACCATTAGCCATAGGCGTAAATTTCTGGGTGGGGGGGGGGGGGGTGTTAATCCCCCAATTGACGACGAATGAAAATTGGGGATATTTCTCATCGTTAGTCAAACATGTCCTCTTAGTCAGGTGTTTGAGGGATTACATCCCTAACCCCCATAATGTACGCCTCTGCCATTCGTGACCTAAAGAAAATTCGGAACGGGTACGGGGTACGTGTGTATAGGTCGGAAACAACAAGCACCAATTCGTGCTATACGTTATGACCAAATATCGCGAACATATCTAAACATCTCAACATTCTGTTGAGGAGAATACACGAGAAAGTGTTGATTCGTATGTTTTTCACGAGGCACGAAGCAATGAGTACATTTGTAAATTACGAATCTACACTTGCCAATGTATTCTCTGACTAAACATAACCATTAGATGGGAACCATGCTAAAGCACGTTGCATGCTTGTGAATCAGGAAAGTGCGACACCATTTTTAACGTTACTCCGTAACTTACAATCTGTGGCTTCCGCAATTGTGAAAGTTCGTCGAAAAAAGAAGCGCAATATGTAAATAATTAAGTGGAATGGCGATGATGGAAACGTCTTCAACGACATCAAATTGTATTAGGCATCTCAATTCCATTCGATCCAAATTTCTAGAGGCAGAACGGTGGAATTTAGTCCGATCATGGTCTGACAGAAGAATAAGGGGCGTTCTGGCCTGTCAATGCACTGTTAGACTGCAGACGTTACGAAATAATCTATCGCAATGATTTCGCAGAATATTTTTAAGAATTGGTACACAATGCCATGTAGGCCATAATATTTTCAAAAATGTACTCGAGACTTGTCTTAACTTTAAAAAAAATTGACTTTGTTACAACTCTGGTACGAATTAGGTATAACCCTGCAGTGCACCAAAACGAAATAGAATGCCCCAAGATGTAAACGAACGCTCTGAGTAAAATATTGGGTGCCTAAAAGTTGAAATTGAATGGAACCTCGAAATGGTGGAACCTGCACCTGTCGGCTATGATCAGATGGTATTTCGCTTAGTTACCGTGTACACTATGCCATAATTTTGCCTGCATACTTACTAGAAATGGAAATCATTGAAAACACCCACAAGGAAGTTTACCAGCAATTTAGTACTGGCAAGTGGACCGTTTAGCAGCAAGCAAGATCAGGATTCTCATCAGGTACTGCATGTAATCAGGTTATATAACAAACCCTCAACAGAGATACAAAGTCAAGCAGTGTTATATACCGAAGTTCTCGCTAAATATAGCTGTTCACCGCTGGCTCTTGACCCAAACGGACAGAGCTTTAATGACTAGTGAGTGTGAAAAATATCTGGCTTGCATCGAGAACCCCGACTCCCAACGAAAGGATCTCAATGATTCAACACGAAAAACATAAGGTTAATTGTTGTCCAGAATGTTGGTGAGTGGTAAACCCATTCCGCACAGAATAAAGTGAGCTGGTAAGGATAAGCTCTGGTTTGATTGCATCACCAGAATGCGAAGCTGATCTGATGAATGCCGGTAACATCGGAGAAAAGACCTTTCAAAATTGTATCCAGGATCGGTTAGTTTCTGACAAAACCGGGTTCCATGACAAGATTAAGAAGGAAAAGCTTTGCATCTTCTCATCTCAGTCAAAAGGTCAATAGAAGAAGAAAGGTACAGAAAACCGGGTACTGTTTGCAAAGATTATAGTGATTAGCCGTACTCGAGAATTGGACTTGCGCAATGTCTTGTCTTATACACTGGGGCCTGTGTCTAATTATCATCTTGCAAATGCAGATGGAGAATCAATCATGAATCAGCCCTTTAAGTCGCATTGTGAGTCAGTATACCTGCCAAGTTGAAAGAGCTCCAGAAAAATCAGACCTCCTTATAGATGGAATGGGTTTGCTGCACTCAATCCCTTCCAGTTGTCTATCAGCTACATTTACAGAATTAGGGGTATTTGTCATGTCTAAAGTGATCAGTCGGGTAAAGTTTTGCAAGCATCAGGGAGTGGCTGTAGTATTCGATCGTTATCCCAGTGAGAGCATTCACTTTGCCGAACATGATCATAGAAGTAAGAAACAGGCTCCGAAGAGTGGATCAAACAAGGAAGCTCAGATATAATTTCTTCATTCATACTGAATTGAGTCTTCTCCTAAACTTGAAGGACTACAATTGTATGTGACCCATTAATACAAAAAATCCACTAATCTGGCCTGAGGCAAACGTGCTGAGCTCAAGTCACATATGTGACAGAACTATTCAGTGACCACGAAGAAGCCGATGCCAGGATGCTGTTAGGCCTACACTGTAAATTAAACATACAGCTTCAACAAATGAGTCAGTCCTGGTCCAAAGCCCAGATACGGACGTTGCCGTTATTCTTCCCTAGTCGCATCAGTCTGAAATTTATGTGGATATGTTTTTGAATACTATAGAACAAAAGGACATGAGCGGATGTTGGACATAAGAAAACTGAATCCTTTGATAGGAGAATTACAGCTGTGCAAGTCATCCATGTTGCATCCATGTTTTTCAGGTTGCGATTTAGTTAGTGGGTTCCATGGTAAAGGCAAAAATTATATTCCGAGATAGTGATGAGCATCTTAATGCCTTCGTAAATATGGAAAATGATTTTCAACTGTCAACTCCCCTGAAGAGTTATCTTGAAGTATTTGTATAATATGCTCTCTGGTCAGCAGGTGAATGACCTGGATTAAACTCGCTATCGTCTCTTCCTGTTGAATACGCCATGTGAACAATCTCTGCCCCCTAAAGCTGATGCATTGCTCTTGCATTATAAGCGGGCCAACTACCAAGCTAGTATCCATCGGATATCACTTAATTCAACAGTTCATAAAGACACCATCTCCATCTAATCATGGATGGAGAATTGAAGCTGGTGTGATGAAAATTGTACGGATGACAAATCCTGTAGCTCCACCTGAGATCTTGAAGAACATCCGCTGTTCATGTAAACAGAAGTCAAAATGCTAGTCGAGAGTGTGTTCCTGGACTGGTGTAATCGCACCTCCAAAATCGCAACAATCACTCTCAGATGATGAAAGTGACAGTTACCTCTCAGATGATGATGATGATGCTTGAAACAAAAATTACTGTAGTCATTGCATTCTCATTTTCCATGAATAGTCACACTTGGGCAATGGAGTTAAGTGATATGGATCTGTCTAATGATGGTGCTCAAAACACAAAACAATTCCTGCTATGTTTGCTCTCACCAGTGGGTCAGAATGATTTCAAATCGTCTTCTTTATATTTCTGAATGTTCATGAAATGTTCTGGCATTCCCGAAATATGTCAATTGCTTCATCTTCAAATGTATAGCAATTACAGATTTTACAAGATTTATGCAGTATACCACAAAGGGATTTTCACATGGCAAGAGCAGATAATTATTATATCCATTGTCCGCCAATCCTTTATAATATTGCAGGTTTTATGCCAGTTGATACATGTAGTTATTGTTTCACTGGGGTGGGTTTTATGCACCTTAATTAGTGGAACTGATATTTTCCCCGTCAGTTTACACCACCCACGTGGGAAGTATACAATATTGATTCACAGCGTTAGAATGTCGGTATCAGTTTGGAATGAGAATTGATTTCACGTAACTTACAGACTACCGAATCCTCTGAAACCAACATCTTCTAACTTAAAGGGTACATGCATCATATGCTAGCAAAATAATGAAACTGATAGAATTTTAGTTTTGCAATTTAGCGCTTAATTACTTATACGCACAAACCAGTGAACTAGATATCTTCCAGTATGCACGAATCAAGTCTCCAACTGCTGATATATATATATATATATTAATGTTTTATTTGAAATAAACTCAGCACAAACCTTGATGCTCGTTTGTTAAAACTATATATATATATATTTTTATTGTTCTGCAGGTATTTGCCTTCATGTCACTTCTGTTTGTAGTTCTTTCTATCACAACATTCTGCTTGGAGACCATGGCAAATTTTCAAACTATAGGCAACGTCACCGACGGTGGACCGGAGATTGTTCAGACAAACATTGCGCTGTTCTACACTGAGGCCGTGTGCGTCACGTTCTTCACAGTGGAACTTGTGGTACGGTTCATCTTCTGTCCAAACAAGCTACGGTTCTTCATCACCGTAGAGAACATTATCGACATCGTGGCCGTCATTCCGTTCTACGTAGACCTAGGCGAACGCATCAACGGCGCGCAGTCACTTCAGTTTTGGAACGACTTTCTGAGTTTTCTGCGGATCGTGAGGATTTTCCGGATCTTTAAACTGGCGCGACACCTCAGCGGGTTAAAGATCCTGGTGCATACTGTCCGTGCCAGCGCCAAGGAACTCCTCCTCATGATCGTGTTTGTGAGTTTAGTAACGCTGGTGTCAGCTAGTCTGACCTACTACGCTGAGAGGTGGACATTGACTGTGGGCGACAAGAACGATTTCACGGACATCCCAGTAGGGTTCTGGTGGGTGGTAGCTACCATCACCACCGTGGGTTACGGAGATGTAGTACCCCGGTCCTGGCTTGGTAGGATTATTGGGGCTTGTACCGCCATCATCGGCGTGCTGACTCTCGCCTTACCAATCCCCGTCATTGTCAATAACTTCTCGCTGTATTACACGCACGCACAGGCCTCTCAGAAACTGCCTAAGAAACGGAAGCGCGCCTTGGTTGGCGCAGCAGACGTCTTGAAGACGCACGGGAATCATATGGCGTCATCCAGCATTAGTGGCTACTCCACGCAGTCTACCAATGAGTACGACACCAATAGTTTACGGAGCGAAGATAGCTGCCTCAGAACTGGTGAGTTTTTACTCTCAATACTCTTTTTATTTATTGATTGATTACATTTCTTTACCCAGGATGCGCCCAAACAGTCTCAAACTACCGTAAAACGTGCTAACTTTGGCACACAGGCAACTTTTTCCAATAATTTTTATTTTATGATTTTGCTTGTATCTCTTTATTTTGTATTTATCTAAATGATTAAGAAAGAGTTAAAAACAATATCAAACTGGATTGTTTGTAATATTTTATATGTCTCACAAACATTTACTCCTAAAACGATCTGCCAATATTTTATCAGAACTTGCCAAAGTTACCCCGTTTTACGGTAGTTTCAATTGGGGGCTCTGCATACATCATTATACAAATAATACTAATGGGTAAACTAACATTCACAAGCAAAACTACATCTGTTAAACAGATAACAAACAAACAGTTACCAATAATAATAATCATTTAAAAAACGCCTTCCTAGTTCCTTGTCACAAAGACATCCCATAAAGTGCTGTACAAAGAGGGGGCCTATAACAATTATAAGAACACCGAGTAATTTAAAACTATAAATTAAGTGATAAAAAATAATGCTTAAAAATATGAGTTTTCAAATTAGCTTTACAAATTATCAACAGATCGGATTGCTGCTGGAAGCCTATTCCACAGACGAGGGGCATATTATTATGAATGATCGATCGCCATGGTATTTAGCTTTGCCAAGTGGCTGCTGTAAACATACCACACCAGAGGTTGTCGAGCGCAGAGTGCGTGTACTCGGATTAACACTTAGTAGTTCACATAAATAACCTGGAGCTATTCCCTTCATAATAACCTGGAGCTACCCCCTTCAATACATGGATATCGACACAAATACATGTACATTTCTTTTAGTACATGATGTTATGGGGACATTCCTTAGGGTTTGTCTGCTGAAGGGAAATCTCTCTAAACTCAAACTCTAAAAATTATTTCGACCTAAAATGTTCAACATCACCCTAATTTGTCTTCTTCTCTATTTTCTTTCTTTATACCTCAACCCTAACTCTCTAGACCCCTTTACTAGAGAACCAAAATGTTACGGTGACACGAAAATGTCCCCATAACTCGGTCAGATGTATTTTAACAAAGAGAAAATGTCCTCTTAACTAGGTGTATTTACGCAGACTTAAGTTTTAAAGAGTAACAGTTTTAAACATCCATTATAATACTTATATGTACCTAATACTAGTAATACCTCGCTGTACCTGTCCTGAATCCTGAGACTATGACTACTAATGTAGGTTACTTAGAGCCTGACACACCTTATCATACCTCATATACAATTTATACTAAGTTTTGCAGCTGCCCGGGCTTTTGTCTAATTCCAAATTTAAAGGCACGCACAGAATCATATGCATTTTCCAGGAAACATACCCACTGATTTAACAAGAAAACCTGTACTCAAACTCAAAGCGAAGACAGGACTGTTACCAACTGCACTGTGAAATTATTCCGTCTAAAATGGCAGCATTCCGGATTTTGTTTTTATTGGAGGTGGTTTCAGTAAATGTTTCCGCAGGCGCAGTATTTTTTACCGTTATTTTTTACGTTATTAACAACGACTCCAAAAATATTGTGCAAAGTACGTTTCCTTATTTTTCACAAATTTCAGATGTATTGCTGCTATTCACCCTGTTTTGAGTAAAATTGTGCTGCCTTAAACAACAAGAAAAATGCACAAAAAGAAAATCCGACGCATCTTTACGTTCACAATCGTATCTAACTTTTATATAAAGCATATTGTGCATGCCTCCTAACAACATACATTTTATTTCAGATCTTATATGATTAATCAAATATTGTATAGGTATAAGTATAATATAATTAGTAAAGTATAATATAATATAATTGTTAAATTAGCTGATCTTTTTTCCACAATGTCATCGCTAGATGTATCAAATCTTGCGTCATGGCAACGAAGATAGATCCCAGTAGCCAACAAGGAATCAAAACAGCTTCTTTGCAGATGTGCAAGTGTCATTATCGACGATCATGCCCTCTAAACCCCCCCAACAAGCACCTCGGGGTTGAGAAAATATTATTTCGCGGTTGACAGAAGACAGGGCTATTACAGGTATCGATTGTGGGTTGGTCACTGGGGGGTATAGCTTGGGAAGATGACACCGAGGCTTAGTTTCATGGCGACGAGGGGAAAAAAGAGGAGGAATGGGTGAAGGGTGATGGCTTGGGGAGGGAGGGGGGGGGGGGGGGTACCGGTCATGACAGGGAGCTTAGCAGATGGATAGACAGCGGCTTGCAGGTTGATTTCAGTGACGGAATACTACCGATTCACCCATCCTTCATTCGAGGACTACGAGTGAAACCATGGTCAACGGCTGTTTGATGGTCTCTTTGATCAGTGTGTTCATCCGTTTTAAAACAGCAACTTGAAAATAACCAATTCGTTAAGATTCTGGTATCTAAAAATATATATATATGTTTTGAAATCGATTTGAACCAACTACTATTATAAATTATTTTAATGCGTCTCTTTCATAATTTTTTTTAAATGACAGCATGCCATAGAGAAACAATTTTGAATGGAGATTAGATTAATATCTTTACATCAAGTAAGCTTTTGAACAGTTTTTGTTTAGTTACGTTTTGGATAGTTGCAAAAGGTATAGTATATGCTTTTAAAGGTAGTATACACCATTGGTAATTGCTTGTATTATCATGAATGAGTAGATTTGGGGGGTTGTATTTTATAGTAAATATCGTTTAACTGACCTGTCCGAAGTTTTACAATCATGAATGTCAAGAAAAGCACGAAAAACAGCGTTTGTTTTCAACCGGCGTCGAGCAGTTATTCTTATGTTATTTGTGTTTTTTCGCGATCGCCGTCCGGCGATCGCGAATTTTTCTTTATAAAAATCTATTTTTCAGAATAATTACAGGATATCTAGCGCAATCATTTTGCTGGATGCCTAGAATCATTATTTACTTTCATATGAGTAAGATATTTCTTAATAATTCGGTAGTAAAATTTTTCGATATCTGCAAATGGTGTATACTACCTTTAAAGTGTACACAGTAAATGTTTCCCCTTAAAAAAAGAAACTAGGCGTTCATGCCAACATTGGCCCAAATGTGAATCAAGCTGATAGCCAAATCGTTTGGATTCCAGGAAGAATATGCTGCTGAACGAACTCACTATACGCAGCTATAGTGCTGGGCCTATATGAAACAAAATCACGAGTAAAAACTTCCAATTATTTTAAACCCGATGTTCGGGTAATGTGAAAATATATCCGCTTTCACTGTGACTTTGTGCACTTATTATGGTATTTCTAACCTTTGTAACCAACACCTCTGCAATGTAAACGAAATGTTGGCAAATGGGTTGGTACTTTGTTGTCAATGTTGGTAAAAAAACTGATTACAATCTGCGGCAAATTCCTCACATTTGTCCACCTCCCCCCCCCCCCTCCCCCCAATTAACCATCAACACAGTACCAATAATGGGCAAATAACATTGCCCCACTGTTTTTATCTAACTTTTTAACCGTGTTCATGTGTTTAGCATTTATTGCAATAATTAAGACCTTTTTACAATTAGCTATTGAACTACCCAAAAAAGGGAATTGTAAAATTAGAGTTCGGCTTAAAACAATCATAAAACAGTCTTTAATTTTGAAGAATGAGCTTTTCGTCCAATTGCCCTCCGGGTTCGTTGGCATGGGGGAGCAGCAAAGGCAGAACACTGAGGGCGGAAACCGAAGCACCTGCCCCGTCCGTGCAGTCTCCGAGCTGCGGTCGGTTCGTTACAAGGTTATTCGCTCTCCTGTGTTCTGTTTGTGCCTGTCCTTTAAAATTATGCAGAAATGCAATCACGAAGAAAAGAAACAGTGAGCTATTTCTATTGTGCACTCATCTATATTTTGTCCCACGTTTTCACTCATTGTTTATTTCAAAACAAACAATTAAAACAGGTTCCTGTTAAATCTACAGGCAATGTTTATAACAATTATAAGCTTTAAAGTGATTGGAGTTAATGCAAAATGTTATGATACAAATACCATTACATGTACCACAATTTTGTCTGGATGGCTTAAACAGAACATTAAGACGTCATATGGGTGGTTTTTGCCAGGCTAATTATTATTATATATAGGGCCTACCTAGCTGTAAATAATCTCACTTTACCACTTGAATGCCTGTCTTCAATGTTATTGAATTGAATTCATAATCCGCCGATTCAAATAGCCCTGTTATAACTGCGCTGAGCTGACAGTACCGGGTAAATAGGCGTAGACCTAACCGTTTACCTTTAATATACATGTATTGCTGATACACCGTCAATTAATAATCCACACTGCCGTGTTTATTTAAGGTTTTAATTAATATCGACCAATATGTATGTCAATTGTATAGTTGTGAGGGTAGACGCGGCGGCACTATATAATGTCGCCGTGCAGGGCGGGAGGAGTACGAGAGGCTCCGGCGCGCTAAGACCGGTCGGCGACGGAAGGCCATGAATGAGTCAATTTGCCGACGCGTGCCGGGGTTTTACACAGCTGGTTTTCTTGTTTGCTAGGGTGGCCCACGCGCCTTGGTTGCCTAGGCCAACCGGTCAAAATGTTACGGCGGTGTCGTGTATTTTACGGGTGCGCCGGTAGTAGAATATCGACCAGTGATGGAACACTTTTAACGATCTCTATACACAAAAAACTGCCACAATGCAAAATAAGAAATGCAGCATTTTAATGACTCACTAAAAGTAAAAACAAAATGTATAGACACTTCGACGTGTCCAGTCCCATTGACAAAAAAGGACAGTGTTTTTGTTTATGGCAAGATGCAATTTGAACTGCAGAGCAGTCATGAACATTGGTCAAAATGGAACTACATGTAATACAAATCTGAATGTTGTTTGTGGTTATTTGTGCACAAATCCTAATTGCCCAAATAAACATAATAGGGCAGAGCGGCGTTACGTCAGCCGGTTTCGTTTGCACACGTGCTTTCCCTGGCTGCTGATATGCGTTACCATTCGGCACTCCAGACTCTAGAACCAGTCAATTGTGTTTAATGCGTCAACTTAATCCTCAATCATAAAATAATCATAAATACATTAAATAATATATAAATACACACAATACATCAATACATTAATCATAAATACTATACTGCAGGTGTAAATTCAGTTATCGTCAAAGTGATTCTGGTGTTTTTGGCCTATAAACACAGGGCGTATATATTTATATGGTGGCCCTGAAGGGACTACGCGGATTGTGAATATTGACGCCAATATTCACGACAAATTTCACGACTTGTCCCAAAGTCGTCAATATTGACGTCAAATTTCACGACTTTCCAAACAAGTCGTGATTATTGACGTCAACATTGACGACCTTAAATTTCACGACTTTCCCCCAAAGTCGTGAATATTGACGTTAAACAGAAATCGTATGCCAGGGCACTATTCATTGACTTTCCGTCTGCATTTAACACAATACAACCGCATCTTTTGATGGACAAACTCATGTTCCTAGGTGTGAAACCCTCACTAATTCTCTGGACGTGACTTTCTCTCTGCGAGAACTCAGTGAGTGATGAACGGTACTTTGTCAGACCCTGCATAGTGATAAACGCAGGATCACCAAAGGGATGTGCGATTACACCAAGTCTCTTCATAATTTATATCAATGACTGTGTTTCTATATAAGTACCTCAGTGAACATTTGGAAATATGCAGACGACACTGTCATAAAAAACAAGAAAGAGGACTATAGACGATCCATACAAGATTTTAGTGTTTGGTTCAAGAACAATTATCTTGAACCTAATACAAACAAAACAAAATAAATGGTGTTAGACTTTAGGCGCAAGAAGGCAAATAATCCATTAACTGATACAGTTTGTATTGCTAGGGTAGGCCTATAGGCACAACCATTGACAGTAAGCTAGGAGTGAGCACTCCAGATCCAGAGCTCTCGCTGCAAAGGGCAACACAGGTTATATTTTCTGCGTAAATTTACGTTTATTTCGGGTTGATATAGGGTCATAATGAGGCTTTCCTACACCTCAGCCATAGAAAGTGCCATCACTCACGACTGTGTAGTTTGGTACAACAGTGCTATGAAAAAAGACAAAGATAAACTCAAAAGGGTTGTGAAACAGGCATCTAGAATTTTGGAAGTGGGTTTCTAAATTTGGATAAAGTTTGCAGGGCCAGGAGAGGGTTCTGTCCAAGGCTCTGAGGGTGGTGACAAATGATGACCATCTTCTTAACACATATTCCAAACTGTAGTGGTATGAGATTTCAGTCGGTATTCTCAATTCATTTGTCCCTTTTTCCGTTCGCATTCTTAATAACCAGCATCGACGCTAACCAACATCCCGGTTCTAATCTTCATTTCGCAATCCAGTTTATGTGTAATTTAGGAAAATATACAAAAATATTGTTTTTGGTTATCTTGCTTGTACTTCAACTGGTTATTCGATTTGTGATTGAGTAATAGATTTAATCAAATTTTATTTAATTGATCTATGTATTGCATGTAAAAAAAAAAATCCTGGAAAAGACCAATAAATTGAAATTGAAGTTGAAATTGAACTGAAATAATTATTCGCGGCAAATTTCACGATTTTCCCCTAAAGTCGTGATTATTGACACCAATATTGACGTCATATTTCACGACTTTCCCCCAAAGTCGTAAATGTTTACGTCATTATTCACGACTTTTGGGGGAAAGTTATGAAATTTGTCGCGAATATTGACGTCAATATTCACGAAATTTTTGGCAAGTCATACAATTTGTCGTGAAAATTGACGTCAATATTCACGATTTGCGTAGTCCCTCCATTGCCACCATATACCTTTGACATTAGCTGAGATTCTCAGAAGTTCGGGAGTATGTTCTCGACTAACATTAATTTCGTACTTTTTATATCTTAGTTTCTGGAGTTGTGACAGCTAACGGCAGCGTGAAAATGGCTTCCTCCGCAGTAGGCGAGAAGACACAGATATCGGTTTACTTCACGGATGAGGTGGGCGATAGCCCATCGAGGGCCAGGTCACCGTTATCCCCAACTCATAGTAACACGGGGAAGTTGTCCCCCTCACAACTGAAGAGGGTCGGCAAGAGGTCAAGTCTCATGCCGTCTGGACACGCTGCAGTGGGACGAAGAGAAAGCTTCGCTCCAAATGGCACTGCTAATCGGCCAAACGGTAAACATATAGAGCCAAATTCATAAACGGTGATTTTCCCTTGATCACGATTAACTAGGGTAAACTTTGTATAAACAGTTGATGATCGAACGTACAAATGTAGGCCCGAATTCATAAAGAGTGCTTAGTAGACCTGCTGTTTACCAAACGTACATGGTTAGTGAAATGCGTCTAAGTAACAAAGGAAATGTTAAACGTCCCAAGGGGTTGTTTATCTCGTGAACAAGTTACCATTTTGCTTGTGGGACAGACGTATGGCCATGGATCTGCTGCGTATTATTGAAATAGCACAGGAAGAACTTTTCCCCATCTTTTACACACTCAACGAGACCCATTTTCTGGTCATGAGTAAAATTATTAGCGCGTTATTCGACAGGGCGCCCCTCCCACTAGTGTCAACTGAGCTGATCAGCAGAGCACAGCCATATGCGTGTTTTCGAAGATAGATATGCTCTTTTATTCAACATATTACGTAATCCGCTGTGAATAGAATGATGTACGGCTAGACCACTAAACATCGGCTAAGCAGGAACTTGTACACGGCTGGATAAACAGCCGATTATTTTCTTACTGAATTGCGATGATCTCAGGAGTTTATCCGCACGCGCACTTCTCTGTTTTAGCCACTGTACATTAGTTGTACGTGACTAAAATAATCCGGTAGTCATCACCGTTTATGAATTTGGCCCATAGAGTATATTATTAATCACTGAAGTAGTGTGAGAGGAGTAAATTGAACCCACTTCAGTAATGGAAATGATACTGGAAATAACGATTGTCGCGCTCTCCTTAAGGGTATTACAACGCAACCAGGTTTTACGCCGCAACCAGAATTAGCATTTTAGTTTTGTTGCTAAAACGTCTATAGTGCAAGAGGCGCAAATTGAACCTGTTTGATATTGGTATTAGGCTATATTGTTTGTGGAGCACCATACAATTAATCATAACACAACCAGATGTGTAGTGCGCTTTTCAGTACATTTGTGTACAATATACATGGTTTTTGTTTTTGTTTTCCAAAGGCCGGAGTCGATCCTTGGCAGCAGGCCCTCTACGGCCACCTCCCCGGCGGAGATCTCTCTTGCCATCTATGACCGAAGTGGATATGTGACGTCATCAGGTGGCATTAACAACAGACACGTTGCTTTTTTGCATATTATAATATATTTAGGGTCTCGCATAGTATTTAATCTAGCATACATTTGATTACACAATTATGTTATGCCTCAGTTGATATACCTGATGTGCCCGATCCTTCAACTCTAAAAACTCGGAAATTCTTTTTCAATCCATCCTCAATTTGTGCCAGATCTGATTTAAAGAATAGAAAGTTAATCTCCGGCATCTAATTTAATTGAAACAAAATTAATTTCAAAAACTAAATTGCACGTTTTTATCATAACCTATTTGTTTCTAAAATGTGTCTATTTTTCTTAAAACTAAAACAAAAATTCATCTTACACAAAAGTTAAATATAATTTGGAATTTTGCTTTTTCATTTACTGCTAAAGAATTTAAAGGCCAAAATCAGAAGAAAAAACCCCATGAGTTTGGATTAATGTATCATTTTGTAATTATGAATGGTGTTCCCGCCCCAAAGGAGTAACATTTATCAAAAGTATTTTTTCTCAAACGTTTTCATGCAATTTGAACTTAACTGTGTTCAACTATAACTGCCAAACGTGTTAATAAACGACTCTACTTTTGTGTGTATTTTGCAATATTTCCGCTTGCAGGCCCTGATCACAAAAAGGTCGTGAAAAATGGCTATTCAACTGTGCATGCATTGTTGATTTTGGCTGAAAAACAATTCCCTGTTAATAGTACTCTTCTAGTAGCCTATATGGGGTTAAGAAAAAATGGCATCCAGCGGATTTGGGTTATACATGTACAATGTTTTATTGACAATGCGTATAAGACATGATTTGTTTACGCAAGCTGACTATAATGTACGTTAAACTTTAATTTTGCGGAAGTACACGCTGTATGACATATAATGTATACATGGTAATGTAGTAATTATAGATTTTCCTATTCAGCAAGAAACAGGAATCTTATAATACAGCGTAGTTCATGGTTTAATTTAAGTGTTTATTCATGTAAAGACAGAGTCTATCAAACACCCGTTAGTTCAGTGTGAGGTATTACAATTAGAATAGTATTTATTGCTTTTGTAAATTACATGACACTCAACTGAAATTTAAGGAAACATGCAATTACTACAATTGTGTGTCCTTATCATTTGTTAGAACGTTGTAGGTGCTGATGATGAGAGGATCTTAATGAGTAATATTTTTTCAAAAACTGATTTTCAAATGATTTTCATTTAGTTTTATGGGCCCACATAACTAAAGTTGTCTGCAGCTGACAATATACATTTTATAAATTAGGTATAGCAAACACATGACGTGTTGTGTTAATATTAACATATAGAACAATTTAATTAATCAAGCTTGAGTTTAGTTGATAGATAATGCGCCATAATTGTTGCCGTATATAAGAACATCTTAAAACACATTTACATATATTTTTCACTTGATCGTAGTTTAGGGTTTAAACAAACCACAACAAAATACCTAATGTATATAAGGTTTTGAAGATTCCATTCATCAATTTGTAAAATGCAAACAAATAGCAGTTGCACATATTTTACTCCTGTAGTAAGATAACTTTGCAGCATTAATTGTAAAAGTTCTTGCAAATATGCATGGATGGTGATGGTATTGAAAGATGCTGGACGTAAAACACGGACTGACAAGACAGACCCAGAATACATTGAGAGACCGTAATGTTAAATACCAATCAGAACATACAAAAATCATCCCCAAAAAATCGTTTACAGTAAGGGCGTGACTGATATGTTTTTACTACTGCAATAAATCTTTGGAAAACTTGTGAACTCGTATAGCCCAATGAATACATACACTTTAAAGATTTCCTCATATTCTCTCAAGTAATTATTGGAAATAGTACACGCTTAAAACTAAAGTGTTGAAACAACATTATAAGTGTGGTCAATGACTACACTTTAAAACATACATTTCATACATACAACTGCTAAATTCAACACTCTGTGTTGAAACATCAGTTTAATGTTTGAAATCCAAACTTTCAAAGAGTAGTCACTGACCGCCCACTTATAATGTTGACTTTAGTTTTGAGCGTGTACGAAGCTTACAGTAAACTACCGGTGGAAAAGCAAAGTATACATGTATAACCATTTAAAGTTAGCTTTCTCGGTATGTAATAAAAATCAAGTGTGTTTTACATTGAGAAAATAACACGTGTAACATGGATACTAAATACTAAGGTATCAAACACACAACATTCACTGTTTAAATCATGTTGTACAGTGGAGCTACATAGCCAGCAATTTGTGCATCGTTCCTAATGTACATGTATTCCACACAAATTCAATAGTTTGTACTGTTACATATTACCAAATCAGCCTCCCATTCATCAGACCACATTAAAATAATATTAATGAAACTGAAACAAACAGGTTAAAATTCTAACATCTGAATAATGTAGACATAAAAACGTCTGAAAGACTTTGACATTGCGCAATGCAATATTTACGTGGAAGGGTGTATCTTAAAGAACAACATAGCATTTCACGTTTACATGTACTTTACAATTTTATACCCAAATCAAGTAACGTGTACATTTTATTTATTAAAGGTTTTATTTTGGGCATAAAGCACGAAACATATAGAGATTACCAAGATTATTATTTAATGGAACTCAACATCGTTATTTTTTCATACATTTTTGCCACAGGCCTATATTACTCCTGACCGCAAGGGTTCACCTTAATTCATTTTTTTTTGCAGAAGTAAATACATATTAATGAACACAGTTGTGACTATCTGTCAATGGTAATTGCTGACTTTGCTCGAAAGCAGTTGCAGGTGATTTAGGGTAGTATTTCTTATACAATCTGTGACCTGTTCCAACGAAATCCGGACAAAGTGGCACAATGTGTTTTATTGCAATGTACTCGTGAAGTCATTTGAGGTGGATTTGATCATTTTGAAGTTTTGGGTTTTGTTAAATCACAAACTATTCATCTTCAAATTACTCAAATTTGAGCATAACCCGTCACCGAGAAGTGTGTTTTTGTGTCAATTTTGTGAAACAAAATGTGTGTAGAAATAATACAGTTTTTTTAAACTTCAAAGCTGTTTATCTTATAATTAGTTTTTCAGGGTTTTATCACTAAACCCAGGGGGGATAGGGTGGGAGTACATATGTAAATGATACATCATTTTAAAGCTGAGACCCTGGAGAATTTGAAAAAAAGCACAATCTAAAAAACAAAAATGGTCAACTTTGTCTGGGTTTTGTTGGAGCAGGTCACATTTAGGGTACACACTTCACTTAGTTAATACGCATTTATTTTAAGTAATCAAAACAGCCCAGTGTGAAATATGTTGGTTTGATTCAAAGAATTCCTATACATTAATCAAGATAATAGTTGGTATTTCCATAATATCGTTAAAGGTAAAAGTAAAAACACGTGTTCAATTCGAGCGATTCACAATACCTAGAAGCTGCCGTTGGAGGCGCAAATCCTGCTGTACCCGCAGTGCATCATGGGGAAAGGTCGGCATCGGTTTTAAAAATGATATTCATTTTGCATGAACTCATCAGTTTTTACGTCTTTTTGGACGCGCCCGATTAAAGTTCAATTTTTTTTCTGCAAATAACAATGTTTTAATCAACGACGCTTCCGGATACATTTATGTTTGTGTTGTACCTCGCGTGAACAATGAAGAATATATATTTCACTATAGTATGATATACGGAAGAAGTCGACCGTAAAGTTTAAAAGTGGCTCTTTTGAGTGAAACGCTTGGTGGCGCACTGCATTGTGAATCGCCCGAATTACCTTTAGATATAGATAACCTTTATTTATTTCTTTGTGATTTTCCCGTATTCTCTTTTGATAGCAATTGTGACACCAAGTATAATGTATAGTACTAGACCTTTATACAAAATGTGCCTTGACATTGTGTGTAGCTATCTCGTCCACAAGACTTGTAAACAACTGGCACTTTTTGCCTGACAAATAAATGTGCAGCCAAACGTCTGAAAACAAGCAAAATGTTTTACTTGGCTATTTTCTATTATTTTTTAACAAGTAATGCAATGTAACTAGACTTTCCTAACTCGTTCCTAGACCGTGAATCAAATATTGTCTGATACGCCTACCTGCCGTAGAGTACACCTACACAAAAAAACATGTTATACACAACTGTTTTGGGGAGCGTGACCGGTCTTGAAGCCAAGCCCGGAGTGCACTAAAAACTGCTCAATGTGAAGAGAAAACGAATCCATGAAGATGGTATCGTTTGTTTACCAGTGCCACAACGGCGTCGTACGAAGATAACTGCACTGGCTAGTGAAAGGGCAGAACTTCACTCATTACAAACCAGTGATCTGGATAATGGATTAGCATGTCTAACTGTTGTTCATTAAATTACATCATTAATAAAACATCGTTGTTAATAAGGCATGCACTCTAAAAACTCCTGGGTCAGAATTCAGACCGAAACGCATCCGAATCTGCACGATTTTTTTTCCGGGTTAAAAATGACACCTTTAGGGGTCTAAATTAACTAGAAAAAAAGTCAAATTTACCCGGAAAATTGCCATTTTCGACCCAAACAATTGCCATGTTCAACCCGGAAAAAGAATTGTGCAGATTCGGATGTTTTGGGGTCAATCTGACCGAGGAGTTTATAGAGTCTGTGAGAAACAGTGCTCGGTCAATAACCGTGCCCTGTTGTTGTATAACTCGAAAAGGAACCATAAGGGCGTTGAGTGTATAAGAGCACAACATTACATGCGATTGATCAGGAATCCTTTAAAGTTGGAATAATATGTATCACCATATATGCCCCTGCTTGCATCGTCCCCAATGCGCACCCAAACCTCGTCTCCAGTCACCAAGGTGATAACAGCAGAATTGCTTGACTGCTGGAAAGTACCCGCTTCGTTGTGGTGAACCGAAAAGATGTCTTCCCCGCTCTTCATTACAACTGCGTAGGGTCGGTCTCGGGACAGCAGGCTGACCTCGAAGTAGTACAGACCGGGGACTGAGCAAGTAAACTTGCTTGTTTGCGAATCGTAATCGTCTCCAACGTTAGTAACTACGTGATCGAACATGATGATGTCGTTGGCCCGACCTGACCCACTCATGCCGGAGGACATAAAAGCGGTAAAAGCAACGGCGGTTGTACCAAGAGCGGCTGCCCCTGGTTCGCCCTTCTGACCAAGCGCACCTCGCGGGCCTGATGGACCCGTCAATCCGGGTAAACCCGTTTCCCCTGCTGGCCCCATTGCTCCAATGTCTCCCTTGATCCCAGTTCCAGACACACCCTTGCATGGCCCCATCGGACCTGGTAAGCCGTGAGTACCTGGCACACCAGGAACCCCTGGAGTTCCGGGCAGGCCGGGATAAGACTGAAGGCCTTCACAACAAGATGAAGTCTCTGCCGAGGTCTCGGTTTCGCTTTGCTGAGCGAAGGTGCCAGAGATCGTCATCAAGCACGCCAGAACGGCGAATGCGAACACAACCTGCAAAAAGTACGATGGTATATAAAATCGTCGACAGAGGGCGCCACGGACCCCGTGCAGAACGGTAGATGGCTTTGTCATCAAAGAACATTATGAAGCAAGATATAAGACGGAGGGACCCCCCCCCCCCCCCCCCCTCCTCTCCCCCTTCTTAGTGGTGGTCATTGTGATTGCAGAATGTTGTGGTTTTTAGGGGGATGGGGTGTTAAGTAACAATAGTCTAGAGAGTGTATAGGTATGTGGGGCTAATTGGGGATTGCCTTGGTCTCATATCGTGCTGGGTATATCAAAGGACATTGACACAATTATTCCGAACCAAAACATATTTTGCTCAAATATAATTTCCTCTGAACTAAAAATACTCCATCGTCGTGTTTCAGAAAAATTGTAATGGCACTTTTTCCATGCTATTCACAATAATCCGAGGGCGCTGTTGCTGAGAGATAAGTAGGGCGTAAACTCGCCAACCCCAATAACAAAAACACGTGGTAAGGAAAAGGTTAGTATGAATCAACAGAAAACCCAGAGGTGACTAGTTAAAACTGTATCTTGTTGTGGCCGATGCCGCTCAACGCAGAGATTTCGGTCTTAAAATACCATCGTGGCTCTGCTCATGAATATGTAAATTGTATTAGCATGAACACCAATGGTAAACAAATTCCTTAAAAAGATGCCAGGCGATTATGTCAATAATTACATCGCTATTAATTGTCGAATTGTACTTCCAGCCCCACCCAAGGGCGCATACCTTTACAAAAATTGGCAAGGAAATTGAATATTTGCAAAAATAGTCAGAGATAATGCACATACACTCAATAATACACGTACACTCAAGTGGTGACCCAGGATCACAAGTCGAACTCTTATCATTTTGAGGTGGCGGGAACAAGCGAATAACCTGTATCCCAGTTATTTTGGCGAACAAAAAGTAAGTGTTTGTCTATATTTGGTAGCCTTTTTGGGGAGCATAAGTCAAGATGAACATTATCCTCTCTAATGAGTAATCAAAAGTTCTCACACTGCATACCCCATCGCCAACGATTTGTAAACATTCATTACGTATCATAATAAACTAACCTGTTTCGACATTTCCATCGTTTTGTAGGATAATTATACCAATCGCAACAGTGACACCAACAAGTAAAGGATAATTGTAGGTTTTGAAAATAATTATCGCAAATTAGGCGTACAATTTAGACTTTGATCTTCCACGAGAGCTACAAAGTTCTCTTATGTTTTGCATTAATTTGTATACAATAGGTAGATTAATATTTGTCGTTCCAAAGTCTCAAAATCAAAGGCTAATTCAGCATCTTCCTCGATTGGCGTAGCTAGGAATTAGGGGGGAGGGCTGGGGGAGGGCTGGGGGGGGGGGGGGGGGGTCACGTGCCTATTCTACGGTGCCCCCGGGTGCCGCCCAAATAACTATATATTCCTATATAGACTCAACATACCATAGAAAGCTGGCCCCATGAGATGCTGATGCACCCCACCACCTGTGACACCAGTGAAACAATCCTATGGCTACGCCACTGATCTTCCTCAACTAGTAATTTAATTGACATTATCTGCAAGGTTTCTTTTGATGTTGTATACATTTGTAACTTTGAATCAACATCAACCATGATCCAAATGTGTGCATATAGCCTCACTCTGTTTGATCCGATGTCATTATATCACACAATGTGTCCATTACAAGGGAATTTGTCAAAAAGTGACCATTATAGTATAGGAACTATACCTTTTGAATATAATAATCAATCATTGTGACAATCATTTGGAATTTGTTAGATCATACCGCGATCAAGGTTTCTTGACATTTTCTTAGAAACGTATTACAAAACGACAATAAAGTCTCATATGAACTTTGGCCCGAAGATGTGAAAATATTGTGACATAATCAGTCAGCATAAAACAAAAATCTAAGCAATTTACATTACTTACTTTTGAGCAAATTACTTTTGACATTATAAGTTTTAACCTTAACTTGCAAACGGAAGCATTTACCTTTAAAAAAACCCATGCTCGTATAGTACACTGATATATTTGGATATGTACAATGTGTGACGTCATAAAGACGGAAGTTAGGTGTTATAAATGCTAGGCACTTATCAATTTATTATTATTTTATATTATTCCATTATTCAAATATGATATTTCGTTTAAACTTACACTTAAATACTGGGGGGTGGGGGTATGCACACAGACAAGCTCTTTCCGGTTTGACGTTATCAGTCAGAAAGGAGGAAATGAATACTGATTTAGTTCAGTCTCTGGGAGAGGATATTCGTGATGAAGTAACAAAAATCTTTCTTTTTTATTTGGTTTGATAACGTCACATCATTTGGAATCCAGTCATAGAACACGGGTCAAATGATGAAATAATGTATACATTTTTTTAATGACCATTATTTTCAATTTCTCTCTACAGCAACTTCCGGTCTGATGACGTCATAATTGATTTTCACTTTGCAAAGACATTTGCTGTTTCTGTTTAAAGAGGGCGCGCTACACAAAATAGTGGTCACCAAACAATACCAACGAAAGTCTTGTAATCAAACAACATACTCGCTGTGAAGACGATAATATAATTGAGATGTTGTCTAAAAATTGGCAGTCATTATAAAAGACAAGTCTGTGGAAGATTGAAAGAATTGGTTAAACAATACAAACACTTTACAGAAGCGAATCTAGCTATGAGCAAACGGAGTGGTGGTGTTCCAATGGCACGCCCCCAGAAAATTTTGAAATTGAGAATAAATTAGGAAACTGCGAGGCAATGTTGGTTCCATTAGAGTAGTTTTACCCCCCCCCCCCCCCTCCAATAATCCTCAAATCCTCCTCTAGATTCGCCAGTGACGTTAGCATTTAGCTTAAAAATACAATCTGAATTTAAGCCAACTAGAACCATCTTTCAAAGAAGGGTGCGCTGCAGAAATAATCGTCACCATGCACGTACGAGGGCGGTACCATGTTGACTTTAAATAATGGTCACCACGTACACTAGGGCGGTACCATGTTAATTTTAATAGTTTTGAATGCTTGGAAAGGTTGCTGAAAAGAACATATTACGCCAATTCACCCTCAAGGGATTGGTGACATAAGCCTGCGCGCCATGTCAAATTAATTCGGTAAAAACACAAACTATTTGAGAAACAAAAATTATGAACATATTGTTATATTCCCAGTCAACATTCCCTAGTGGGCCCCACATGGGGCCCAAATGGGCTCCCTCATGGGTCCCACGTGGGCTGCCCAGTTGGGGCCCAGAGAGATTTGTCCGCCGGCGCCACTTGGGCCCCAAATGGGCAAGCCCACATAAATTCATGTGGGCCCCGTGTGGGTCCCATGTGGGTCCTGTGTGGGTCCCTTCTGAGCTTTAACCGGGGTATAAGTGGGCCCCACATGGGGCCCAGGTGGGCTCCAAATGGGCTCCCTCATGGGTCCCATATGGGCTGCCCAGTTGGGGCCCACAGAGATTTGTCCGCCGGTGCCACTTGGGTCCCAAATGGGCAAGCCCACATAAATTCATGTGGAACCCATGTGGGTCCCATGTGGGTCCTGTGTGGTCCCTTCTTAGCTTCAACCGGGCTCCAAATGTGCTCCCACATAGGTCCCATGTGGGCTGCCCAGTTGGGGCCCACAGAGATTTGTCCGCCGGTGCTACTTGGGTTTAAATGGGCAAGCCTACGTAACTTCATGCGGGTCCTATAGTGGGTCCTGTGTGGGTCCCTTCTGTGTTTTAACCGGGTTATAAGTTGGCAAAGTGTACGTATAAGCTGGGTCACATTAATGGGCAGCCCATCAGTCGTATGGTTCCATCTGTGCCTTGCAACTATTGTACACAAGTTAGCTTGGGATCGATCATTATTCAATCTAATTCGATTAGAAGCACCCACAATATGAAATCGGTTTATTGTGGGCTATTACGGACTTGATATGTACTATAGCAGATTCAGTTCATGGGAATAGAAGAAAGCATGCAAAACCAGTGACAAACAGTTGTACGTGTGTCTTGTCAAAGCGTACTTTAATAAACCAGAATTCGCAATGGTAATAATTATTTGGAACTTATTAATAATTTAGATTTAATATTTTAAAACATGATTTGTGAGTCAAATGCACGGCCAATTCGATGCCATAAGACAACTGGGTTTACTAATGATATTTCTCTTTTACAAAAGACGGTTTTGTTAATCAAAGTTATTATTATAAACATAATGATGTTGCCACTCAATGAAGATGGTTGACTATCCATCATGGTCGTGCTCTGTCTACTACACCATGCAACATTTATTTATCAGGGCATTCCTCATTAATCTGTGTTCCAAAATCTTTGTTCGTTTGGCATATTAAAATACCTTTTAAATTGCAAGACCATTATTTTTGTCATGCCGAAACCACTCAAAGAGAATTTATAAAATCTTTACCGGACTGGAAAAACGTAACATAGGACCTAACTGATTAAGTCGAGTATGTTATAAGGCCTAAAGTGCGCTGATCAAGAATCCTGTAAAACAGCAATAACGATTGCCCGTTCGCAAAGAATAGCCCCGCTACCACTGCCAAACTCAAGCCAGACTCGATCTCCAGTCGCCAAAATGACAACTGCCGAATTGCTGGACTGATGTTGTTGGGTAATTTGACTGTCGTTCATTGAAAATGCAAGTTCATCGTTCTTTTTCAGCTCTACATAGGGCCGAGCCGGACCGGTCATACTCAAAAAGCTTGCGGTGAAGAAGTAGGCACCGGGAATGGAGCACGTAAACACGCCCGATTGCGAATCGTATCCATTGCCCAGATTCGTCTCGATGTTATCAAAGATGATGGTGTTGCTACTGCTGCTCCAGACACTTGACTTGCGGAAAACGCTGAATGCCACGGCAGAGGGCGGTGTTGACGCTACAAGGGTAGCTTCTCCTGGCTGGCCGTTTTGCCCCATTTCACCAGGCGGTCCCTGGCCCCCTGTTAACCCCTGGTCGCCCTTCTGCCCCTCACCAATGTCTCCCTTGCGACCCGCAGGACCCAGCCATCCTGAAACTCCCTGCATCCCTGCCTCGCCTTGATCTCCCTTCCGTCCCTGGTCGCCGGTCTCTCCTTTCGGTCCAGGGCCGGGAGGCCCAGCCCAGGGTCACCTTTGGGGCCGATATTTCCTTGAACCCCAATTCCTCCTGGATTGCCTGGGATTCCTGGCACACCTGGCGTCCCGGCCGGGCTTTGGAAACAAGCACCGCAGCAATTCGATGAGCCCATGGGTTCTTCCTGAGCGATACAAAGACTGCTGCAGAACATCCGCAGCAGAACCAAGAGAAACATTACGGTAGGTCGTCCTTTCAGCTGCAAAAGTATATAAAACAACGATAAAACATAAGCAATACTAGTATCTTTTCGGTTGTGAAAAACGATCCCTCAGTAAAATGTGCTAGATATGCAAACCATTGGAAAGGGAGCTATTGCTTCCACCGTGCCAGGATAATGGTCATCGTGCAAAAAAAAGTTGACGTCGAAACGTTTGCTCTAATAGAATGTTTTTATTTCGTATGATGAGCAGCTTAACGTGTGCTGCATACATCGGTTTAATGACATTAGAGGAAGCAGGGTAGACCGCGTGAAGGTTGTTATCTCCCACCCCCTCTAATAATAGAATGAATGTATGCACATAAGGTCCGTTTCAAACGTCGTGCTTATATTGTGTCCAATACAAACATTCAAATTTAATTCAAGTTGAATTCGTCGGAAACGGGCCTTATAGGCGCGGTAGTTTTGGGATGGCGTTATAAAACCGAATCGGGAAAAAAACGGGCTACAATACATTCAACAATTTGACTGCCGGGGGCGTTTTTGGTAAACATGCACGAACCATTTGTTATCCCAAGTTAGGAGAGGCGAGTTTGTGTACACATTGCCTGTGTATTAGCACAATTGTTTTTAAATCGGTCATGTACAAAATAACGATAAGAGGGCCTTATAATCCTGCATAAAAAGATACACTTACCAGTGACGTCATCATGTTTGCTACTTCGGAGAGAACAGCTGCAAGATTTTCAAGATTAGCTGAAAAATAACTCAGGGCAAACAGGTTCTGGTATAGGTGCCAGAGCTCACTACCATGGAAATGTTCAATTAATGTTACCGTTCTGTGTCACGGCTGTATGCAGAGGACTGACAGATACCGGCGCCCTGGGGCCAATTTCATAGAGCTGCTAAGCACAAAATTTGCTTAGCACCAAAAAGTCTTGCTCATTAAAAACAGGTTACCAGCCAAATTTCTACGTGTTTTTCATGCTAAGCAAAAAAACAGCTGATTATCAATCGAAAACAATAAAGACCACGTGAAAATTTGGTCTCTAACCTTGTTTTTGCCAAGGACAAAATTTCATGCTAAGCAAATTTTTGTGCTTAGCAGCTCTATGAAATTGGCCCCTGGAGTCACTGTAATCCACGGAAGTTTCTACACCCATTGAATTATCAGACCGAGTATTTATACAGCATAAATAGCTCACCGAGCTTCAGTGGGCAGATTCTTGGGGCATATTTTGACCAAATACAGTCCATTCCGGGAAACATCTATATAGGGACTAACTCAAGAATTTCAAGCCCAACGTATATTATTTGTATTGCAGAGCAGAGGGTTATTAATACGCGTGTAATCTTGGAGTATATGTCGATAGCTTAATAAGTGGTTGTCAGAGAGGAGGAGGGCATTCATAATCTTGTACGATGTTTTAAAATGTTTTATCGGCAAGTTTCTTGCTTATTAATCTATTAAAAGCGGCCACTCTAAACTAAGTTCAATATGGGGAGTCCCGAACTGGCTCACTTCGATATTGTTCTCATGCAGTGTTGCCAAACCTCTTTGTTTGAAATTAAAAAAACCTAGAAATTCATTAAGCAAAATACTTGTACATATATTTTACAATAATATTTTTGCTTGCAGTTTAACATCTGTGTACAATTCTTTTGCCATAAAATTTAATGCGAAATTTGAAAACGTGGCGTCCCGAAATTGGGCATAAAATTGCGCCAAAGTAAAATGCATCTGTTACTTTGGAGCGGGTATGCACACTCTAGGTTTATGAACAGGGATGTTTAGAGCTTGACTACGCAATTTGAGGTGAACATTTTTGTTTTAGCAAGCCATGCACAAGAGGCGAACAATTAAAGTGTGCGCAATGTTAGAAGCCGTGCCACGTTAGGAGCTAGTTGCACATAATATTAATTAGGCCTATAAGAAAACAAATTGTAAGGAAAATTGTCCTGAAAAGTATTTCCAAGCTATTATTATCCTTTTAGAATATTATGCAATACATCTTGTAAGGCATCAAAAATAAACTAGTGATACAACAATAATAATCTACAATCAAATTTTTCTCAGTGAAAGATCAAGTGTAGTAAATGCATAAGCATAATTATAGGATACTGCTTTTCGGTGCTGTGACAAAAAGAAAACAAGTCATTAAATGAAAATAGTTATTAATTCATCAAATTTCGACAACCAGTTTAAGGAGTTACCCCCATTTTAGAGAATTAAAGCCCTGTCAAATTCAATAAGGTATTTAAAGCGGCAATAGGTCATTGTCGACGGCGCAATAATCACAAACAATCAGCACTCCGCACTATCTCCACTTATTTCACTCTTAAATGGGTAGCCGGAGGTTGATGAAATAAAAACTGCTTTTCATTGTTTGAAAAAATGTTCAGTCATATGTGTGTAATATTAATTAATATATAATTAGAGCGGTACTGTCCAATAACATACAGGTTTACGGCTCATAATACAGTGTCGATACAGGTGTATATACTTTTTAACACTATACAGTAGTTTTATCAAACAAGACGGCCCCCTATCTTCACCTTCTGTGTTTTTTTATATTTAGTTTGTATAAATCTATTGCTAAATGAAGATAGTGTTTATTTTCAAAGAGTATACAAATGGTCATATAATGATTTGAAGAAGTTATAAATTAAAAGTTATAACATTAATTAATGGTCACATACTTTTATATCGATGGTAAATTTACGTCCATTTTTTCATACGTAACTCTACAAAATAAAGTCTCATCAAAAATATATTAAAATACTCGATAATAAAGACGTACACAAAGCAAGGCTCAACAGTGTTAAATCCTCATCAATATATAACATTAATAATATAGGTTTTCTCGGATATTTTTAAATATTTGTATCCAAATTCACCAATTATCACATTCAATCCCGTCCGAGAAGAAATTTCACATGCTTTCGCCAAATCAATTTGTCATTAACCATCAATTTTCAAATTTTTGTCACTCTATTTAAACATTGTTTTGGGAATATTCGTAGTTACAGATCAAATTTGTCTAAGCTGTTGCGTAGACGAATTTAATATGTAATGACAAAAATTGTCGACCTGGTGTTTAAATAAGGGGACCAAACGTTGAATTTAAATGAGAAATCACTAAATGGTTTGGTGAAAGCGTGTGATTTGTTTTTGTGACGAAATTGGTAAATACGAAGTAGTGACTTTAATCGAAAAATGTATGAAAATAGCCGGGAAAACATATAAATGTATTATATATTAATTATCGAGTCACTATTATAGCCTAAATCTAAAATTGACTGTCACTGTTGTTTTCTATAATTCTAACGTAGCTCTTTTGAAAAGGCTGAACAATATTATTGTATACGTGCACCCAAAAGGTCACGGATTTCGATAACTCTTATAAATGGACATGTTGTGTTTGCATGCATATGCCCACAAGATTATCACCAAAAAGTCGAAGGTGAAAACACCTCATACTCCGCTTGTTAATTTTAAGATAAATGTTGAGTGTCGTTATTTTACCCCCTTCGTGTTGCAGTTAATGTGGGATCACCCTGGATGCTGTTCACATCTAGTGAAGCAGAAACCCAGAAAATCGTGAGAGTTTGTTGTTATTTCCATCGATAGCTCGATGTTATTTCCATCGATAGTCTCGAGCCAGACCTTGAAATCCTATAGTATATACAGCGGGTACGCATTATGTTATGCAAAAGTAACAAACTCCAAACACTTTTAAAATAATTATTGTCAAGGGCATTATACTACAAAAATATCTACAATAATATAGGATCCAGCGCACTTTGTAAATTGAGAGCACAATTTGGACAGTTGTCTTTCGTCACGGCATCTTGGCAAGATATCGAACTGTCAATAGTTCACCGTCTTGCAATTCTTCAAACTGATTCATCGCTATGGTCTCCAGCGACACTCATCGTCCGTCGGGTTTCATTTATGATGTTCAGTTTCATAATCATTATACCAAAGTCTTCCGGTTTTCCAAGCAAGTCCATAATGGATGCAAAACGTGCCAGCGGTGGTGGAATGTCTTAAGAAAAGGGGCCTAGACGGTGTGGCATGAATTTCAGAAGTGAAATCCGGACTCATTGGTAGTATAGCGCAAGCTTAAGTAGAGTTAATGGGGACAATCGCAGGGAAATCAAATGCGAGAACAAATCAAACACGTTTCATTTCAGCCGGTCAGCTAGTGAACGGTCAGGTTTGTCAAACCTTCGCAGCACTCTCGACACCGATTTGATTGATGATCCGATAAAACGGTGAAACCGGAATGTTGTGCGGCGGCTCAAGATCGGACTAAACAAGGGGAGCAGCAGACTTTAATTTGTCGTTATAAAAATGGAAATTATTGGTTGGACGTTCCCTTTTCTGGTGTCTTTGTTCAAACTTTGAGGGTGCTAGAAGTCAATACTAATATCAAACTGCTTTAATTAAGATGGCTGCAAATATTTTGCAGAGAAATGAAATTAGAGACGTAGTAGTAAGAAGCAGTCGAGGACTGGCGTGGTCAGTCACACGTACCATCATCCATACATCTGCCGTTGGAAGATGACGATCGCAAAGTCTTCTTAAAACACAGACTCGTACTTGGAGTTTAGAGATGCAGATACGTCATTGTACACAAGTCTGTCATGCGGGAACAAGGCATCCATAGCTTTCTGTCGTATCCAGGCATTGGTTGCTAGTGACCAGGAGGTGAAATCGAACCCTGGATCTGGCTTGATGATCTGGAGTTTATCCGCTCCGTCTTCTACTGACTTTCGCAGGTCGACCTCGGGTAGTTTGCCCGTAGGCCCGCACATTACAGACGCCACTACGGGCTCGTAGGTAAACATGAAACCGTTGGCGACGCTGGCGCATTTGTTGCTCACTGCGGCCGTGGTTTCGCGCAGAATGGCCCACGATGCAGTGTTGATCGGTGAAGGGCTAGGAGGATTAGCATTGGTGGGCGAGGGTGACAGTGGACTCGAGGTGACCTGGGAGGTTTGAGCAACTGACGAGGTGCCATTATGCTGTAGGGACCATGTATAAACATAGCCGACGTTCTCAACCATCTTGTAGATCTACATACGAGTCCAAGCTGATTCAAACTCAATTTGATTGTTAGAAGTTAACGGTCTGGTATCTAAGGCATACCAAACAGAAAATGTCCTTCTTCCTTAGCCAGTTTCAAACTAGCGGAACTGCGTGTGAAAACTGACTTTCGTCAGTTAATCCTGCTCATGCACAATATGCTTATACATGAACAAAGTACAAAGTTATGATAACCATCATCATAAGGGAACAATGGGTGCAGATACGTAACCTGAGTGCAATGTCCACTTTGTATTTATAAATTTACAAAAATTACCAGGCCGCTGACTATGTAAAGATTTTGTTCACTTTGCCTTACCGACCTTTAGGTTTATTTTATTGACTTACATATATTAAAGTTGGGATGTCCGTGCTTTTTCAAAATGTCGATTTTCTTTTCCGAACGAATTTTAAAGAAAGATCATGCACCGAGTACGAATAAATAATTGATATGTTTGCATTGGCAGGCCTTTACACACTGTTAAAAAATGCGCCAATTGCGTGGGACCCCCACGATTTAGAAGCGGGACGAAATGACGGCCACACCGTCAGTGAGAAGGGTTTTCTGGACCTATGCACGTACTATACCGAAGATTTATGAGAGTCTTTTCAGGCATTGCAAAACCATTGCATCGTCTGACAGAAAAACAACAGCAGGCGAGACTCCTGTATGGCAGAAAATTCCCGATACACAACTGAATGACAAAGACATCAAGGCAGGATCTCCGATGAAAATGGTCATGAGAAGAGCGACCAGACTGGGCAGAAGTCTCTCCCGAGGGCAGAGTAGTTAAGACGGGTTGCTCTAAAAATCAAAGAAGTGGTGGCAGATAAAAAAAAAGAGATATTGTTTATTCTTTGCACATGTGAAGGCATTTAACTAAAGAATTTAACTCTTTTCATAAGTAACAATTACCGAAGGTTGTGAGCTTCAGTTAATTGTGAATGGAAGATTCCATTATTTCATATAAGGGTGTTTTGAGCAAAAGTCAATTTGGGAAATAGAGGTGGTTGCTAAAAATTGTCAAAAGTCCGAAAGTAGCATATTTAGGAGAGTTTTGCTTCCAGGATTGAAAGATAATATGTTGGTCTGTAAGGAAAAAACAGTTTTGATTATGTTTGTACTGGGGAGCAGTGTTGCCAGAAATTTCAGAAATTCGTTGAAAAAAATGTATATTTTCAAATTTACTATATGGAAAATAATGCTCTTTAATGACTTTCTACATGTTGAACAATGATGCTGATTGGCAAAATACCAGGACAAAATATAGCAAAGCAACTTACAAGTATACAAACATAACTCTAAATGTTATAAACATGCATCACAAAGACAATGTTGCCAACAAAGTAGCATTAAAAGACTAAAACTCGTAAACAAACTTCAATTTACATAGTTGTGTGACAAAGTTGGCAGTGACATTGTTAGTGGTGACACAATTGGCAATGACGCAGTTGATAATAACATATTTGGTGATGACATAATTGGCAGTGACATAATTGGCAATGACATAGTTGGCGGTGACATAATTGGCAATGATATAATTGGCAGCAACAAATGTTGAACAAGTCTTTCAAAAAAGCTTTAGCCGTACATTTGCAATGACCTTAGTTCAATAGTGCGTCTGTTCATATGCAGTTCATACACTAGATTTTGCATGATAACATTTGGACATGCTGGAAAAGCATCTCATTTGATGACTCGCAGGAAGATGCAACAATGCCAAAACATCTTTGAAGTTTTATTTACAGATAAAGTGTATACAATAAATGACCTCATTTTCCCCATAAACTCTATAGATGCCGTGTGTAAGGATTGCTAAACGATGTAAATAATAACATATGACATTAATTTGGTAAAAAATGCCAAATGAAAAGACACAAAATTCAAAAACATGTAGGTTTCATTCTTGAAATGTGAATGTCTCACTATACATGCTTGATATAATGCTAACTTTTTGATGGAATATAGGGCTATAATGTGGATTACACTAGATGTTACCACCAAACTAGGATTAAAGACGGGTTACAGACAACAGTGTTGCAACTTTGTTTTATTTTGTTTTCATTTATACTGTAATATTTTTAAATACTGTAGTCCAGGTCCAAAAGAAAATGTTTGACATCAAAATTCACTTACCAATTCCATGTATTTTAACTAGTATACGCCTATGTATTAAGGTTCACATTTAAAAATCATGTCTTTGACAACACTGACTGCCTTTAATGCCATTTAAGTATTTTTTCTCTTCATATCAACATACAATTTATGTATTCTATCATAAATTAACAAATTTGTTATATAATTTGTCAATTAAGACTTCCTTTAATGTATAATTGTTGGCCATTCATTGCGGTTTTTTTCTTTCAGCCAACACTGTTTTCGCGTACATGAAATACCAAAACATTTTATTCCATGTTTATGTAGGTTGGTATCTTATGTACCAATCTTGAAAGTGGCATTATCCACAAAGTGCCACTTTCGGCTTTATGGCCCAATTAAATACCTCATTTTTCGCGATAAGAAAATATGATGACAACACCCCTATTTAAAATAATGGTTTGATCCAAAGTGGAACACACACTTACATTTTTACATTATTTTCTGAAAGAGTAAACATGGTTGTGCAATATGTATGAAAACAAACTTCTACTCATTCCCCTTTATATGTATCAGCGCTTCCAATTTACCTATATTTCATTACTTAAATAGTGTACACAATTGCGAAATTGGTTAGAAATCTTATTTTGGCCGTTACCATGGCAACGGGGTGCACCAAACAACGGGGTGCACCAAACAACGGGGTGCACCAAACAACGGGGTGCACCAAACAACGGGGTGCACCAAGCCACGGGGTGCACCAAGCCACGGGGTGCACCAAGCCACGGGGTGCACCAAGCCACGGGGTGCACCAAGCCACGGGGTGCACCAAGCAACAGGGTACTTGGTACTTGGTAGATTAATCCCTTTGCAGTTGTAGACAACTATACTGGGATGTGCAGCCAGTGCACTAAGCAGCCAGTGCACTAAGCACTGGTGAGAAACTGTTTGTTTGTGTGACCTGTTGCAAGGCTTTTAATCAGCAAAGTGGTCTAAGTAATCATAAGAGGATTCACACTGATGAGAAACCATTTGTCTGTGCAACCTGTGGGAAAGCCTTTACTGCGCGAAGTAAGCTTTATCGACATGCGAGGACTCACACTGGTGAGAAATCATTTGTTTGTTGGGCCTGTGGTGAAGCTTTCACTCAACAAAATGATCTAAAGATATACGACAGGGTTCACCCTCAAATTATAAATTCTGCACAATGAATTGCAATCTAATAACTTAAGCTCTACAAAATAAATTTAGCCCAATTTCAAGTTTCAAAAGTCGATGTACAGCTTTGTGAACTCGGTCTCCTAGATTACACCTAATGTACCTGTTTAAGGTAAATATCAAATCGCGTGTAAAACATACAATAGCTGCACATATTAAACCTGACATGAAACAGTATGCATTGCAATGACATGAAGGATCTATGTGTTTTGCCCATCAAACTTCTAGAATTACGATGACAATTTCACCTCAAAATCACTCCTTTTATTAGCATGATATAAACTGAAACCTAGCTTGACCAGAAGTAGCAGGAAATGTGCTATTATAATATGACAATGCACAAAAAATACAAAGTTTTTTTTTTCTCAAACTAAAATGCTACCTCTAGAGCAGAAAACTGTCTACTGTACACAATCTTACAATTTCGTGTGCAGACTGAAAAGAATGATTTCACGCGTGCCGTATACGGTATAGTTGTATACATCTTCTATATCTATACTATAAAAGATGTAAAATGCGCCATCTTGTCCCTGGGCGCCGCCATCTTGGAACGCAGGGCCGCGCCATCTTGGCGCATGGTTGGCGCCATGTTGGAAAAGCGCGGCGCTTTTGGTCGGGCGACTCGTCGCCGCGCGTGTGTGCCGCCGGCGTCGGTGCACTGGCGTGCCGGATCGTTCGCGACGGCGAATCCCCCGGGGAATAAGAGTTACAAAAAAATCGTATTCGTCCGAAGTGAAATTTAAAAGAAACGGACGTTACCGATAAACGCGTAATCGCTTTTCGATTGCCTGTTGATGTCTGTGGGCCTTTTTGAGTGAACTATTGCGTTATTTTTGCATTGTCCTTGCCCGGAGTTCGGGCCGAAGCCTTCCCGAAATCGTACTACCGTAACTCGGTTGCCAAATTGTTGGCTGTTTGCGATTAAGCGGCGGCTACTGAGTTACGCGAAGCCTTCGCAAATTAATTGTATCCGCCTTGCTTGCGCGGTGGCCGAGTTGGTGCCGAGTTTGTTGTTCGCGATTGGGCGGCCCATCCCGTGTTATTTGAGCTGGTGCCCCGATTTATACTTCCTTGGTTATTGTAGACTTGGTGCCAAGTCGGTAATAGCGGTCCACAGGGGGGAGGTTGCGGTTGCCTCGTTCCCAATTTCGAAGTTAATTAGATTAGTTAGATCTGTCGCAACTCGGCACGTTACTAGTCTTAAACCAGCCGTGCCGATGAATTTCGACTGAAATACACGGATGAAACCCGACTATCTAACGACTTGTCATCAAGTCTATGGTTATTGCGGAGTAAACATAGTACTAGTTGAGCGCCGGCTTCGTTTTCGGGTTCGAATTCGTGCGCGTCGACCACGTTTCAGTCACAGCTTGGGAACGTAAAAACAATGATTTATTCCTTTCGTGTTGCCTTCTGGGAAAATTTCTTCCTTTCACATTGTCAATACTTAAATATTACAACATTATCTCTCTAAAAACACTCCGAAACATATCGCTATTGCCTCAATTTTAACTTTGATCGTGCAAAAATGTCGCGAAATTGTATGGCGATCGTGGATATGAATATTCAATTTAGAAACGTGACTGCATTACGCAGCAGATTGTTTTTATTTAGAGTCAATGGTATCCTACGGAGCCCATAAAGGGACATTATGACGAATACAAATCACCGTAAAGAAATCATTTGATTATTTCATTTCGTGCGCTCGAAACCATTTCGTGCCCACGAAATCATTTCGTGCACTCGAAATAAATATTTCGTGAGCTCGAAATGATTTCGTGCCCACTAAATGATTTCGTGCACTCGAAACAAATATTTTCGTGAGCTCGAAATTGTCTCGGTTTGTTTGTCATACAATCCATTATGCTTTTAGGACGTCAACAAGGTGTATCTATAAGTTACGATTCTACCCAGCTAGCGGGTGCCGCGCGAAATAATTTCGTGCGCTCGAAATACTTTCTAGCTGGTACTCTACTCGCTAAGTTTCGCGATTTGTTTGTCATACAATCCATTATGTTTTTAAGACGTCCACAAGGTGTATCTATAAGTTACGATTTCACCCAGCTAGCAGGTGCCGCGCGAAGCGCGGCATCCTGCTAGTCTTATATCTTATATCTTATCTATACTATAAAAGATGACAAATGCGCCATCTTGTCCCTGGGCGCCGCCATCTTGGAACGCAGGGCCGCGCCATCTTGGAACACAGGGCCGCGCCATCTTGGCGCGTGGTTGGCGCCATGTTGGCTTTTGGTCGGGCGACTCGTCGCCGCGCGTGTGTGCCGCCGGCGTCGGTGCGGCGGGGTGCCGGATCGTTCGCGACGGGAAATCCCCCGGGGAATAAGATTTAAAAAAAAATCGTATTCGTCCGAAGTGAGATTTAAAAGAAACGGACGTTACCGATAAACGCGTAATCGCTTTTCGATTGCCTGTCGATGTCTGTGGGCCTTTTTGCGTGAACTATTGCGTTATTTTTGCGTTGTCCTTGCCCGGAGTTCGGGCCGAAGCCTTCCCGAAATCGTACTACCGTAACTCGGTTGCCAAATTGTTGGCTGTTTGCGATTAAGCGGCGGCTACATGCGTTACGCGAAGCCTTCGCAAATTAATTGTATCCGCCTTGCTCGCGCGGTGGCCGAGTTGGTGCCGAGTTTGTTGTTCGCCATTGGGCGGCCTTGTCACGTGTTATTTGAGCTTTATTCTCCCTTGGTTATTGCGGAGTTTGAGCGCCAGCTTCGTTTTCGGCTTCGAATTTCGTGCGCGTCGACCACATTGCAGTCACAGGCTTGGAACGTTAAAAAATGATTTATTCCTTTCGTGTTGCCTTTCGGGCAAATTTCTTTGCTTCACATTGTCGATACTTAAATATTACAACATTATCTGTCTCAAAACACTCCGAAACATATCGCTATTGCCTCAATTTCAACTTTGATCGTGCAAAAATGTCGCGAAATTGTATGGCGATGGTGGATATGAATACGCAATTTAGAAACGTGACTGCATTACGTCAGTTGAGGGCGCACTGTCAGACGGCCGGCCTGTTGTTTTTTTTAATCAGGATTTTCGCGATGATGTAAACTCAGAAATCCCGAAGTGGTTCGTATTGTTTCCCGTACGATTCCTGTTAAAAAATCACGAGACGCAGGCAGCATGCAAGCGAAGATGGACTGCCTATTGAGTATTATTAGTTCGGAAGTCGGGAAGTATTTTTACAAAGATTGTTTGTTATTCAGAGTCGATGGTATTCTACGGAGCCTCTAAAGGGACATATGACGAATAAAAATCACCGTTACGAAATAATTTGAGTATTTTATTTCGTGCACTCAAAATAACTTATTTCGTGAGCTCGAAATGTTGTCGTGGCCACGAAATGACTTCGTGCGCTCCAAGAATATCTGTTCGTGAGCTCGAAATAATTTTGTGCGCTCGAAATACTTTCTAGCTGGTACTCTACTCGCTAAGTTTCGCGATTTGTTTGTCATACAATCCATTATGTTTTTAAGACGTCAACAAGGTGTATCTATAAGTTACGATTTCACCCAGGCGCGGCATCCTGCTAGTCTATACTATAAAAGATGTTAAATTCGCCATCTTGTCCCAGGGCGCCGCCATCTTGGAACACAGGGCCGCGCCATCTTGGCGCGTGGTTGGCGCCATCTTGGCTTTTGGTCGGGCGACTCGTCGCCGCGCGTGTGTGCCGCCGGCGTCGGTGCGGCGGGGTGCCGGATCGTTCGCGACGGGGAATCCCCGGGGAATCCCCCGGGGAATAAGATTTAAAAAAAAATCGTATTCGTCCGAAGTGAGATTTAAAAGAAACGGACGTTACCGATAAACGCGTAATCGCTTTTCGATTGCCTGTCGATGTCTGTGGGCTTTTTTGCGTGAACTATTGCGTTATTTTTGCATTGTCCTTGCCCGGAGTTCGGGCCGAAGCCTTCCCGAAATCGTACTACCGTAACTCGGTTACCAAATTGTTGGCTGTTTGCGATTAAGCGGCGGCTACATGCGTTACACGAAGCCTTCACAAATTAATTGTATCCGCCTTGCTTGCGCGGTGGCCGAGTTGGTGCCGAGTTTGTTATTCGCCATTGGGCGGCCCCGTCACGTGTTATTTGAGCTGGTGCCCCGATTTATACTTCCTTGGTTTACTGCGTAGTAAACATAGTACCAGTTGAGCTCCGGCTTCGTTTTCGGGTTCGAATTCGTGCGCGTCTACCACGTTTCAGTCACAGGTTGGGAACGTTAACAAATGATTTATTCCTTTCGTGTTGCTTTTTTGGCAAATTTCTTTGCTTCACATCGTCGATACTTAAATATTACAACATTATCTGTCTCAAAACACTCCAGACATATCGCTATTGCCTCAATTTCAACTTTGATCGTGCAAAAATGTCGCGAAATTGTATGGCGATGGTGGATATGAATATGCAATTTAGAAACGTGACTGCATTACGTCAGTTGAGGGCGCACTGTCAGATGGCCGGCCTGTTGGGTTTTTTAATCAGGATTTTCAAGATGATGTAAACTCAGAAATCCCGAAGTGGTTCGTATTGTTTCCCGTACGATTCCTGTTAAAAAATCACGAGACGCAGGCAGCATGCAAGCAAAGATGAACTGCCGGCTATTGAGTATTATTAGTTCGAAAGTCGGGAAGTATTTTTACAAAGATTGTTTGTTATTCAGAGTCGATGGTATTCTACGGAGCCCATAAAGGGACATATGACGAATACAAATCACCGTTACGAAATAATTTGAGTATTTTATTTCGTGCACTCAAAATAACTTATTTCGTGAGCTCGAAATGTTGTAGTGGCCACGAAATGACTTCGTGCGCTCCAATAATATCTGTTCGTGAGCTCGAAATAATTTCGTGCGCTCGAAATACTTTCTAGCTGGTACTCTACTCGCTAAGTTTCGCGATTTGTTTGTCATACAATCCATTATGTTTTTAAGACGTCAACAAGGTGTATCTATAAGTTACGATTTCACCCATCTAGCAGGTGCCGCGCGAAGCGCGGCATCCTGCTAGTCTTATATCTATACTATAAAAGATGACAAATGCGCCATCTTGTCCCTGGGCGCCGCCATCTTGGAACGCAGGACCGCGCCATCTTGGAAACACAGGGCCGCGCCATCTTGGCGCGTGGTTGGCGCCATCTTGGCTTTTGGTCGGGCGACTCGTCGCCGCGCGCGTGTGCGGCCGGCGTCGGTGCGGCGGGGTGCCGGATCGTTCGCGACGGGGAATCCCCCGGGGAATAAGATTTAAAAGTGAGATTTAAAAGAAACGGACGTTACCGATAAACGCGTAATCGCTTTTCGATTGCCTGTCGATGTCTGCGGGCCTTTTTGCGTGAACTATTGCGTTATTTCTGCATTGTCCTTGCCCGGAGTTCGGGCCGAAGCCTTCCCGAAATCGTACTACGCGTAACTCGGTTGCCGAATTGTTGGCTGTTTGCGATTAAGCGGCGGCTACATGCGTTACGCGAAGCCTTCGCAAATTGATTGTATCCGCCTTGCTTGCGCGGTGGCCGAGTTGGTGCCGAGTTTGTTTTTTCGCGATTGGGCGGCCCCATCACGTGTTATTTGAGCTGGTGCCCCGATTTATACTTCCTTGGTTATTGCGGAGTAAACATAATACCAGTTGAGCGCCGGCTTCGAATTCGTGCGCGTCTACCACGTTTCAGTCACAGCTTGGGAACGTTAAAAAATGATTTATTCCTTTCGTGTTGCCTTTTGGGCAAATTTCTTTACTTCACATTGTCGATACTTAAATATTACAACATTATGTGTCTAAAAACACTCCGAAACATATCGCTATTGCCTCAATTTCAACTTTGATCCCGCAAAAATGTCGCGAAATTGTAGGGCGATGGTGGATATGAATATTGTAACGCCCGTGCCGGTTGGGCGGTAGAGGGCGCTGGAGCGATTCCACGGTGGTGGGATCGCCCTGGTGGCTCCTGCTGGTGCGCCCCGGAAACCCGCCTTTGGATTGCGCAAGCGCCGAACTGGTTCTAACCAGTTCGGGGCCGCGTGATTGCGGGAGCCTGAAGTCCATGTTTTGGTCGGCAAGAGGTCACAATAAACCAGAGAGAATCACCGGAAATACAGAATACTTGCGTCAAGAGTCCTTCCTGTGTGTGGTGTAGAACCCAGGAGAATTCTACGTTACATTGGTGGCAGCGGTGGGATGCAGGAGGACTAAGAAAACCAGGTGAAGTTGTTTCATGTTTTCACGAAACCATGATGGTGTGGCGGCCGACTCGCCCTGCGGCGGGGAGGCGAGCTGGAGTGCGGGCCCGGGGAGCGGGGCCCAGGAGCCGGTGCATTCCGTACATCACGCTGGCGGAGTTAGAGGCCTTCTTTGGGGATGTTTTGGGGAACTCTAGGGAGGTTATGGGGACCTGGGAGTCTGGATGTTTCCTGGGGGAGGAGTTGGAGAAGGATAGCGGGGAATTTCGTGACATGCGCCAATGGCTGGGGGCTTCAGTGCGTCCACTCCTATTTGGAGAGAGGGCGCCCTTCTCCATATTTGTCCGGGTCCGCTACCAGGTCTGTCGGGGGGCCGCCCCATGCTGTAGACGGCGGAGCAGCAGACGGATGGTTCCACGCGGAACAATCCCAAGCTGTGCCCGTGGATGCAGTGGGGGGCGGGGCCTCGTCGAGACATTCTCTGGATCTTCTGCAGGAATGAAACCGAGTCGGGGGGGGGGGGGGGGGGGGCCCGGCCCATGCTGTAGACGGCGGCGCGGCAGACGGCTCGCAACACTCGGAGCGAGCCCGAGCCGTGCCCGTCGGCGCAGCGGGGGCGGGGCCTCGCCGGGACGCCCACGCTCTCTAAGCCAGTCATCAGTCACAAGAGCCAGTCACAGTCATCAGTCACAAGAGCCAGTCACAGGAATCAGTCACAAGAGCCAGTCACAGGAGCCAGTCACAGGAGCCAGTCAAGTCTTGACAGCTGGGGGTGTGCCGGAGCTGGGGGTGCCAGAGCTTGGGGTCGTCTGGCGGACCACGCGTGCGCGACGGAGTCGGACCACGCATGCGCCTTGGAGTCGGACCACGCATGCGCCTCGGAGTTGGACCACGCATGCGCGACGGAGTCGGACTGTGCATGCGCGACGGAGTCGGACCACGCACGCGCCTCGGGGAGACGGCCCAGGCGTGGGGGGACATTCCACCGGAATTCTGGGAGCAGCTTCAGGCCACCTCCCACCTACTAGGCGGGAACTTTTGAACTTTTCATTTCTTTTGTAATGTAAATTGTTGTGTAATTGTTGGCGTTATGCGTTTTCCAGGGCGGTTGGCCGGGGTGCAGCAGCAGCGCCCATGGTCTTGTTTGGGGGCAAACAAGGTCTTCGTGGGGGGCTGTGTAACGCCCGTGCCGGTTGGGCGGTAGAGGGCGCTGGAGCGATTCCACGGTGGTGGGATCGCCCTGGTGGCTCCTGCTGGTGCGCCCCGGAAACCCGCCTTTGGATTGCGCAAGCGCCGAACTGGTTCTAACCAGTTCGGGGCCGCGTGATTGCGGGAGCCTGAAGTCCATGTTTTGGTCGGCAAGAGGTCACAATAAACCAGAGAGAATCACCGGAAATACAGAATACTTGCGTCAAGAGTCCTTCCTGTGTGTGGTGTAGAACCCAGGCAAATCTACGTTACAATATGCAAATTAGAAACGTGACTGCATTACGTCAGTTGAGGGCGCACTGTCAGATGGCCGGCCTGTTGGGTTTTTTAATCACGATTTTCACGATGATGTAAATCAGAAATCCCGAAGTGGTTCGTATTGTTTCCCGTACGATTCCTGTTAAAAAATCACGAGACGCAGGCAGCATGCAAGCGAAGATGGACTGCCTATTGAGTATTATTAGTTCGAAAGTCGGGAAGTATTTTTACAAAGATTGTTTGTTATTCAGACTCGATGGTATTCTACGGAGCCCCTAAAGGGACATATGACGAATAAAAATCACCGTTACGAAATAATTTGAGTATTTTATTTCGTGCACTCAAAATAACTTATTTTGTGAGCTCGAAATGTTGTCGTGGCCACGAAATGACTTCTTGCGCTCCAAGAATATCTGTTCGTGAGCTCGAAATAATTTCGTGCGCTCGAAATACTTTCTAGCTGGTACTCTACTCGCTAAGTTTCGCGATTTGTTTGTCATACAATCCATTATGTTTTTAAGACGTCAACAAGGGGTGCGTTCCACTTACGCGAACTGTTTGCGCGAACGTTCGCCAACGTTTTGAGTTGGCGTTAGGGGGAGTGGAACGATATTTTAAAAACTACGTTTTCAAAATGGCGGCGCCCGGTGAAAGTGACATCGTTTGGTTCGCTGCTTTTTGTCCAACTCATTATTTTTCTTTAAAAGATCCCTGTGACTGCTCAAAACAATCCACCGTTTATAACGAAAAGTATAAAACGTAAATAAAAACCGTGAAAAGAACCCTGCCGTCTGCTAACCGCTTCGCCATCATTAAAATACGTCACTGGCCAACAGCGAACAGCTCGGAATGTCGTTCGCCGTTTTCGCTAACGTTGGCCAACATAATTGGCGCACATTGCGTTCCACTCACGCGAACAATTACGCTAACGTTGGCCAACGTTGGCAACGTTCGCTGGAGTGGAACGCACCCCAGGTGTATCTATAAGTTACGATTTCACCCAGCTAGCAGGTGCCGCGCGAAGCGCGGCATCCTGCTAGTATATACTATAAAAGATGACAAATGCGCCATCTTGTCCCTGGGCGCCGCCATCTTGGAACACAGGGCCGCGCCATCTTGGAACACAGGGCCGCGCCATCTTGGCGCATGGTTGGCGCCATCTTGGCTTTTGGTCGGGCGACTCGTCGCCGCGCGTGCGTGCCGCCGGCGTCGGTGCGGCGGGGTGCCGGATCGTTCGCGACGGGGAATCCCCCGGGGAATAAGATTTAAAAAAAAATCGTATTCGTCCGAAGTGAGATTTAAAAGAAACGGACGTTACCGATAAACGCGTAATCGCTTTTCGATTGCCTGTCGATGTCTGTGGGCCTTTTTGCGTGAACTATTGCGTTATTTTTGCATTGTCCTTGCCCGGAGTTCGGGCCGAAGCCTTCCCGAAATCGTACTACCGTAACTCGGTTACCAAATTGTTGGCTGTTTGCGATTAAGCGGCGGCTACATGCGTTACACGAAGCCTTCGCAAATTAATTGTATCCGCCTTGCTTGCGCGGTGGCCGAGTTGGTGCCGAGTTTGTTATTCGCCATGGGGCGGCCCCGTCACGTGTTATTTGAGCTTTATACTCCCTTGGTTATTGCGGAGTTTGAGCGCCAGCTTCGTTTTCGGCTTCGAATTTTGTGCGCGTCGACCACATTGCAGTCACAGGCTTGGAACGTTAAAAAATGATTTATTCCTTTCGTGTTGCCTTTTGGGCAAATTTCTTTGCTTCACATTGTCGATACTTAAATATTACAACATTATCTGTCTCAAAACACTCCGAAACATATCGCTATTGCGTCAATTTCAACTTTGATCTTGCAAAAAAGTCGCGAAATTGTATGGCGATGGTGGATATGAATATGCAATTTAGAAACGTGACTGCATTACGTCAGTTGAGGGCGCACTGTCAGATGGCCGGTCTGTTGGGTTTTTTAATCAGGATTTTCACGATGATGTAAACTCAGAAATCCCGAAGTGGTTCGTATTGTTTCCCGTACGATTCCTGTTAAAAAATCACGAGACGCAGGCAGCATGCAAGCAAAGATGAACTGCCTATTGAGTATTATTAGTTCGGAAGTCGGGAAGTATTTTTACAAAGATTGTTTGTTATTCCATGGAGCTTCTCTTCATAGCTCCATGGTTATTCAGAGTCGATGGTATTCTACGGAGCCCCTAAAGGGACATATGACGAATACAAATCACCGTTACGAAATAATTTGAGTATTTTATTTCGTGCACTCAAAATAAATTATTTCGTGAGCTCGAAATGTTTTCGTGGCCACGAAATGACTTCTTGCGCTCCAATAATATCTGTTCGTGAGCTCGAAATAATTTCGTGCGCTCGAAATACTTTCTAGCTGGTACTCTACTCGCTAAGTTTCGCGATTTGTTTGTCATACAATCCATTATGTTTTTAAGACGTCAACAAGGTGTATCTATAAGTTACGATTTCACCCAGCTAGCAGGTGCCGCGCGAAGCGCGGCATCCTGCTAGTCTATACTATAAAAGATGACAAATGCGCCATCTTGTCCCTGGGCGCCGCCATCTTGGAACGCAGGGCCGCGCCATCTTGGAACACAGGGCCGCGCCATCTTGGCGAGTGGTTGGCGCCATGTTGGCTTTTGGTCGGGCGACTCGTCGCCGCGCGTGTGTGCCGCCGGCGTCGGTGCGGCGGGGTGCCGGATCGTTCGCGACGGGGAATCCCCCGGGGAATAAAAAAAAAAAAAAATCGTATTCGTCCGAAGTGAGATTTAAAAGAAACGGACGTTACCGATAAACGCGTAATCGCTTTTCGATTGCCTGTCGATGTCTGTGGGCCTTTTTGCGTGAACTATTGCGTTATTTTTGCATTGTCCTTGCCCGGAGTTCGGGCCGAAGCCTTCCCGAAATCGTACTACCGTAACTCGGTTACCAAATTGTTGGCTGTTTGCGATTAAGCGGCGGCTACATGCGTTACGCGAAGCCTTCGCAAATTGATTGTATCCGCCTTGCTTGCGCGGTGGCCGAGTTGGTGCCGAGTTTGTTATTCGCCATTGGGCGGCCCCGTCACGTGTTATTTGAGCTGGTGCCCCGATTTATACTTCCTTGGTTTACTGCGGAGTAAACATAGTACCAGTTGAGCTCCGGCTTCGTTTTCGGGTTCGAATTGTGCGCGTCTACCACGTTTCAGTCACAGGTTGGGAACGTTAAACAATGATTTATTCCTTTCGTGTTGCCTTTTGGGCAAATTTCTTTGCTTCACATTGTCGATACTTAAATATTACAACATTATCTGTCTCAAAACACTCCGAAACATATCGCTATTGCCTCAATTTCAACTTTGATCGTGCAAAAATGTCGCGAAATTGTACGGCGATGGTGGATATGAATATGCAATTTAGAAACGTGACTGCATTACGTCAATTGAGGGCGCACTGTCAGGTGGCCGGCCTGTTGGGTTTTTTAATCACGATTTTCACGATGATGTAAATCAGAAATCCCGAAGTGGTTCGTATTGTTTCCCGTACGATTCCTGTTAAAAAATCACGAGACGCAGGCAGCATGCAAGCGAAGATGGACTGCCTATTGAGTATTATTAGTTCGGAAGTCGGGAAGTATTTTTACAAAGATTGTTTGTTATTCAGAGTCGATGGTATTCTACGGAGCCCCTAAAGGGACATATGACGAATAAAAATCACCGTTACGAAATAATTTGAGTATTTTATTTCGTGCACTCAAAATAACTTATTTCGTGAGCTCGAAATGTTTTGGTGGCCACGAAATGACTTCGTGCGCTCCAAGAATATCTGTTCGTGAGCTCGAAATAATTTCGTGCGCTCGAAATACTTTCTAGCTGGTACTCTACTCGCTAAGTTTCGCGATTTGTTTGTCATACAATCCATTATGTTTTTAAGACGTCAACAAGGTGTATCTATATTAAGTTACGATTTCACCCAGCTAGCAGGTGCCGCGCGAAGCGCGGCATCCTGCTAGTCTATACTAAAGATGTTAAATGCGCCATCTTGTCCCTGAGCGCCGCCATCTTGGAACGCAGGGCCGCGCCATCTTGGCGCACGGTTGGCGCCATGTTGGAAAGACGCGGCGCTTTTGGTCGGGCGACTCGTCGCCGCACGTGTGTGCCGCCGGCGTCGGTGCGGCGGGGTGCCGGATCGTTCGCGACGACGAAAGAAAAACTCATATTCGTCCCGTGGTGAGATTTGGGAGAAACAGACGTTACTGATAAACGTGCAGTCGCTTTTCGATTGCCTGTTGATGTGTGTGGGCCTTTTTGCGTAAACTATTGCATTATTTTTGCATTGTCCTTGCCCGGAGTTCGGGCCGAAGCCCTCGCCGAATTGTTGGCTGTTCGCGATTAAGCGGCAGCTACTGCGTTACGCGAAGCCTTCGCAAATTAATTGTATCCGCCTTGCTCGCTCGGTGGCCGAGTTGTTGCCGAGTTTGTTGTTCGTGATTGGGCGGCGCATACCTTGGTTATTGCGGAGTTTGAGCGCCAGCTTCGTTTCCGGCTTCGAATTCCGTGCGCGCCGACCACTTTCAGTCACAGTTTGGGAACGTAAAAACAATGATTAATTCCTTTCGTGTTGCCTTTTGGACAAATTTCTCTCTTGCACACTGTCAATACTTAAATATTACAACATTATCTCTGTAAAAACACTCCGAAACATATCGCTATTGCGCAAATGTTAACGTTCATCGTGCAAAAATGTCGTGAAATTGGATGGCGATCGTGGATATGAATATTCAATTTAGAAACGTGACTGCATTACGTCAGTTGAGGGCGCACTGTCAGATGGCCGGTCTGTTGGTTTTTTTAATCATGATTTTAACGATGATGTAAATCAGAAAATCCCGAAGTGGTTCGTATTGTTTCCCGTACGATTCCTGTTAAAAATCACGAGACGCAGGCAGCATGCAAGCGAAGATGGACTGCCTATTGAGTATTATAGTTCGGAAGTCGGGAAGTATTTTTACAAATATTGTTTTTATTCAGAGTCCATGGTATTCTACGGAGCCCCTAAAGGGACATATGACGAATACAAATCACCGTTACGAAATAATTTGAGTTTTTTATTTCGTGCACTCAAAATAAATTATTTCGTGAGCTCGAAATGTTTTCGTGGACACGAAATGACTTCGTGCGCTCCCAAAAAATCTGTTCGTGAGCTCGAAATAATTTCGTGCGCTCGAAATAATTTCTAGCTGGTACTCTACTCGCTAAGTTTCGCGGTTTGTTTGTCATCGCTATAGCCTATTGCCTCAATGTTACCTTTGATCGTGCAAAAATGTCGCGAAATTGTATGGCGATCGTGGATATGAATATGCAATTCAGAAACGTGACTACGTTTCGGCTTTGGCTTTGCCTCCGAATTCCTGCGCGTCGACTATTTTGTAGTCACAGTTTTGGAACGTAAAAACAATGATTTATTCCTTTCGTGTTGCCTTCTGGGAAAATTTCTTCCTTTCACATTGTCAATACTTAAATATTACAACATTATCTCTCTAAAAACACTCCGAAACATATCGCTATTGCCTCAATTTTAACTTTGATCGTGCAAAAATGTCGCGAAATTGTATGGCGATCGTGGATATGAATATTCAATTTAGAAACGTGACCGCATTACGCAGATTGTTTTTATTCAGAGTCAATGGTATCCTACGGAGCCCCTAAAGGGACATATGACGAATACAAATCACCGTGACGAAATCATTTGATTATTTCATTTCGTGCCCACGAAATCATTTTGTGCACTCGAAATAACTTATTTCGTGAGCTCGAAATGATTTCGTGCGCTCAAAAAAAATATTTTCGTGAGCTCGAAATTTGTCTCGGTTTGTTTGTCATACAATCCATTATGTTTTTAGGACGTCAACAAGGAGCAAGTTCGGGCGCGAACTATAGTTAACCATTAGTCAGTCTCTGCTTTACCAATGCGCATGCTCAAATGCAGTTCGCTCGAACGGCTCTAGTCGAACTATTGTTGAAAAGATGGCAACCGCTTTGTTTACATTTGCGACCTGAATGAAATGGGTATTGCCACTATTCTTCCACGCATATAAGTAGGATAAGCCATGGAGGTGTTTCCTACCTCCATGGATAAGTCATAACGTTAGTCATGTTGGTCCAAAAACAAGACAAAAAATTACATTAGGCTCGCCAGATTTTCACTTAACGTTACTCAGCCTTTCCCTCCATCCGACTACTGACATCCTCTTTTTTCTACGTCACTGGTTCTCTCCATGTTTTCCTATGAACTGAGGCTACTGTCAACCAGCGGCAACCGTGCTCCGGGGTCTGGTTCCAAATAGTCGACTAGATAGTTCAACCATTCTGCGTTCGAGCGACGTTAGTCGAACTATGGTTAAATATAGTTCGCGCCCGAACTTGCTCAAGGTATATCTATAAGTTACGATTCCACCCAGCTAGCGGGTGCCGCGCGAAGCGCGGCATCCCGCTAGTGTAGTTACAATAGGACACAATTTTTAACACAAACTCCTTTTTTTCTAAGAGTTGTTGATTGCTGCCACCAAGGAGTGAGTATTATTTATTCGTGATAGATCACATTTTATAAATCAACCACACAGTTCATTATAATAACAAACAAAACAATTCTTATGCAGTCGTGATGAATATTTAATAGGGAATAATAATATATTTGTCGGACTAATTATAAACGTATTAACGGATAACTACAATGTTTTCCCATGAGACGACGATTTTTGTAGACTTCTAATTTTATTTGGTGGTTTGCGAATTTATGATTAAAGCGATAAATATGGCCTATGGTGTGAACCACGTGTAATAGTGTGATTTTCCATCATATTCTTGATATATGGGTATAAATAAGGTTAATTTATTGTGGTAAATTAAAATATTAAATTTAGTTTGGCTTCCAACAAATCAGTTTGAAACATTATTTGTTATTTGCTTAAGAGCTTTCTGTCTACTCCAATCCCTGAAACTATTCATGGGGATTCGGTTTGTACCATCTTCAACAATTCATAAATATTAATTTGTGTACGAGTGCACCAATTCCACATGTATTTAAGATTCTAGGAAGTGATGATGTAAATTGTTGGCACGATATTTATCTTTTACGTCATGTGTTTTTTTCAGTTTCTATTAATGTACCAAAAATAATTTTAAAAACTCCGACTTTTCCACGCTAATTCTTCTATTCGACAGGGCCCGGAAGCGCGCCACCATGGGGTCAACTTTTAGACTTTATAAAGTATTGCAATTAAAGGGTAATTCCCTGTTTATGAAACAACTGAAGCTGCGTGAATAACGGGCCAGTTCAACTACAAATACAATATTAAAACATTATTCTCGGCCCCGGCCATTTCCCCAACATCGATCATCGTGCCATTATCAGTGCAGTTCCGTTCGTCAGCAGGAACTCTCGGAAAAGTCGACCGCCCAAGTAGGCTTTGAATTGTGGTACTTCCGTGATTTTAGTGATGAATACCTTTAACCTTTTTTATTCAGAACGGGGAATTCCCTCTACAAGCAACTTAAACCCATTTCCTGAACGCTGCTTCCTGGTACATGTGTGTGTACTACTGCTAGAAAGTAGAAGGACATGACAATAATAGTCTTATCATTTGTACACTGGAGTGGAGGTTTGAATAAATTTTCGTCCATGCCAGAGAATTTGATCGTGAACTGAAACTGTTGACGAATGCGGTTTGAACACAAGCATTGCAAGCCGCAACTACTATTCCCGATCCCGGTAAGCTGTGGTGTTTATTTTTTTAGCTTTCACTTTTTCAGTAACGTTTTTTTTTCGACAACATTTTTCGCAGTACTACTACTGCGGTGATACTATATTACTGTACATTCACATGATTTTACTCCCCCATTCATGACCAAGTTGCATGTAGGATAGACCCTCTATGAAACATCACCTCGAACATGCAGTGGCTGCATATCCTGTGCCAATCACTTTCTGGGGTGTCTTATTACCCCAATCGTTTGGTTGTTTTTTTCAGGATAGACAGTTCATTTCACATGATGGCAGAGGGGGGAAGGTGCCATTGCAGTTTGAAAAAGTTTGGCGAGGAGCATCTTAAGTGTCCCATATGCCATGATCTGTACGAGAACCCTAAGACCTTGACCTGCCTGCACAGTTTCTGCGGAAAGTGCATTGGGAAGTATCGAGGCTTTTCCTCGACAGTCGAGTGTCCAGTTTGCCGTAAGGTAACTACTCTTCCAGAAATGTTTGTAATTGTAGGTCTTCCAACTGATTTCAAACTGGTGGGCATGGTAGAAGCTGTCACCAAAGAACACGTGCAAGAGGTGCCAACCTGCACGGAGCACGCGGGAAAGATATGTTGCGGCTTCTGTTACACGTGCAACCAGTTGATCTGCTTTCTTTGTCTGAAGAATTCTCACAATACCCACGCGACGGGCGAAGTTGGCGAGGTGACAGAAAGTCTCAAGCAGTTGGTGATAGAACAGACGATAAAAAAACGAGAAATTGCTGAAAGACACTGACGAGGCTCAGGAAATGGTATCGAAGATGGAAGAAGACTGTCGTGCGACGCTTGCAGATATTAGGAAAAGTGTGGAGGACCGTGCTGAGGAAGAGATTGCCAAAGTCATCGCTGCTAAGCAACACATCATGGACAAACTCAACAAGATCCAAAATAAGAGGGAGAAGCTTCTAGAGGATTCTACTGAAAAGCTCAAATCGGCAGAAAGAGACTTGCGTAAAATGGTCAAGGATTTAAAAGTTGCAGTTAAGATAAACATCGACTACAACTTTCTGATGAAATATGTCGAGCTGAAGGACGACATCTCGGCCCAACACCCTATACCCGACATCGATCACATAACGCCATTATCGGTTGAGTTCCGTCCATCAGGAACAACTCCCGGAGAAGTTGACCTGGGTGAGCTTGATGATGGTACCGTAATTCAGTATGATGACGGTGACGATGATGATGATACTGATGATGATGATGATGATGATGATGATGACGACTTATGAGAGCTAGTTTTGTACAAAAGATGTTGGGCTTTAGAGTAGTCTTGGTTGCAAGACGTCCTAATCGTAGTATGCAGCACATAGGCCGCGTACGCCGTAGACCACGCCATGACTTTCAAATAGGTCGTTTTGGCTAACTGGCATAATCGTTCGAAAAATTTCGAGCAAAATTGTGTCGCATTTGCAATTACGTAACATGCATAATCGCTGACTTATTTGTCAAGTTTCTGTTACGTCTCGTAATTAAATATGCACGCAACGTCACACCCGCATGCAAATGCAACAATCCTGCTCGGAATTTTCTGAGCGATTATGTGAGTTGGCCAAGACGACATTATTCGAAGGTCATCGCGTGGTCTATACTGTACTACCATGGAGAAATGTCTTGTTTCTCCATGGTACTACGCACTGACCTCTACACATGGACAAATCATCATTGTTTCACACTTGAAGTCGGCGCAAACTGGAAGTGCAACATGGTGGACCCACGACGTCACTCTGTGAGCCAATGAAATGTCCAGGTGTAGAGTTCAGTGGGTACGGTACGTATGACGTAATGTTTATAAATAAGAAATGTACAGAGTAAATCCACTGACCTCTACACCTGGACATTTCATTGGCTCACAGAAGTGACGTCTTGGGTCCGCCATGTTGCACTTCCAGATCGCGCCGACTTCAAGCGTTAGCACAGCAGAATATGGACAATGGTCCGTCCAGGTGTAGAGGTCAGTGGTACTACGGCGTACCTAGAGGGCGCCCGCATCGGGGGCCTACGCGCGCTGGATACCGCCCTATAACGTCTTGCAACCAAGACTAGGCTTGTGGCAGTTTTTGCGCCAATAATAATTATACGGTGCCTGCTAAAAGACGCTTCCCTACAGTAACAACGATTTTTATTTCACTCTACAATATTGTCAACAATGAATTGCAATCTGTGATTGGTTGAAATCTAACCGTTTATCTCTTAACTTATCTAAATGTAATTGTGCGATCTTTAGTAACATGAAAAGACAAAATAACTCCTCAAACTTAAATATTTTACTGGATAGCACAACTGGCAAGAAGGTAACAAAGTTTAGATTTTCAGGTGTTGCCATCGATGATAAATTTACTTGGAAGTAACATACACATCGATGAGATTATAACAGTAAATACTCTGGACTACAATTATGGAATAATTTATCATTTCTTCAGATAGTTAATCAAGGTCATGTATTTTAAACTTACATTTATATTGTACCTTATGTAATCTAATATATTTTACTAGGCGGTCACCCGGGGTTTGTAGACTTCTTCCCGTGACACTACCACTTGTCAGTAACGAATCACTGCAATCCTGCAAAAAGCTTTAGCACTACCAACACTATTCCAATAATAAGTTTTGGTGACAGGATATCCATTATCACTAGGCGGTCACCCGGGGTTTAAATGTATAGTTAAGCCATTTGAAACATAACTGAAATATGTTGCTTCAGAATCTCAAGATTGTCTGCCTGATTTCAAAAGCACCATCATACTTGCATAAATCGTGCAATATTGCTGTCTATTAACCCTGGGAGACACCACTTTTTTTTTTTTTGTCGAGGCACCTCGTGCCTCCAAAGGGGGGACGTTTTATGTTGGGGGTAATGAACTGTGTTTGGGGGTACAAATCTTTTTCTCACGGTCTCAACAGATGGATATAAGGACCCTGGACACACACATATCAAAGATTTAAACATTCTGGCTATTTTATGTATTTTTTTAAGGACATCCATTGCAAGCATGTAAACATTGAAATCAGTATTGCGCAATACAGACATGAAACAGCCATATGATACAAATAACAACGACCAACAGCTCTAACTACCCCCCAGGGGATATCTGGGTGGCGATTGATAACAGCTGTGTTTGTTCTCTACCAAGGCCGCTCAAAGAGATGTCAGAGACTTTTTTTGACAGCGGCTAAACACAAAGGGATCAGATTTCGATTTGTCTGCACAACTCTATGGCTTTTGGCCCAAACCTTTATTTTGAAGGGATGTTTCACCCCCTGAATGACCTCCCGGGTTAGAATTATTGTCCCAGTCCATTAGCCCGATAGGACAAACTTTGAAAATTCGACCCTTAGACGACCTTTGACCCCGGAAGACCCGAAAAACGCTAACCCGTTTTATTTTTGCCACGCTCACCTCGCATCGAGCATTGCGATCACCGAGTTTAAGCACGATCCGACCAACTTCAAAAAGGTGACCCCTAGATGACCTTTGACCTCGTACGCTCTAGCGAATGCAAACTGGTTCTTGCGGGGACCGAGCCGGACCCACCCACCGAGTTTGAACGCCGCACGACCCCGGGAAGGGGACGAAAAAGCGCGCACAGACAGACACACAGACAGACAGACAGAGAGTAAGCGTATTATTATATAGACTAGGCGGTCACCCGGGGTTTGTCGGTTCTCGGGTTTGTAGCTACTTCCCTGGATGGATGGGGGTTGTGGATACATGTTGACTCTATCATGGAGGTGCCAAATAAAAATGCCTGATTTCAAAAGCACCATCATACTTGCATAAATCGTGCAATATTGCTGTCTATTAACCCTGGGAGACACCACTTTTTTTTTTTGTGGAGGCACCTCGTGCCTCCAAAGGGGGGACGTTTTATGTTGGGGGTAATGAACTGTGTTTGGGGGTACAAATCTTTTTCTCACGGTCTCAAAAGATGGATATAAGGACCCTGGACACACATATCAAAGATTTAAACATTCTGGCTATTTTATGTATTTTTTTAAGGACATCCATTGCAAGCATGTAAACATGAAACAGCCATAAGATACATGATAACAACGACCAACAGCTCTAACTACCCCCCAGGGGATATCTGGGTGGCGATTGATAACAGCTGTGTTTGTTCTCTACCAAGGCCGCTCAAAGAGATGTCAGAGACTTTTTTTGACAGCGGCTAAACACAAAGGGATCAGATTTCGATTTGTCTGCACAACTCTATGGCTTTTGGCCCAAACCATTATTTTGAAGGGATGTTTCACCCCCCTGAATGACCTCCTGGGTTAGAATTTTTTTCCCAGTCCCCATTAGCCCGATAGGACAAACTTTGAAAATTCGACCCTTAGACGACCTTTGACCCCGGAAGACCCGAAAAAACGCTAACCCGTTTTATTTCGCATCGAGCATTGCGATCACCGAGTTTAAGCACGATCCGACCGACTTCAAAAAGGTGACCCCTAGATGACCTTTGACCTCGTACGCCCCAGCGAATGCAAACTGGTTCTTGCGGGGACCGAGCCGGACCCACCCACCGAGTCTGAACGCCGCACGACCCCGGGAAGGGGACGAAAAAGCGCGCACAGACACACAGACAGACAGAGAGTAGCGTATTATTATATAGGACTAGGCGGTCACCCGGGGTTTGTCGGTTCTCGGGTTTGTAGCTACTTCCCTGGATGGATGGGGATTGTGGATACATGTTGACTCTATCATTCCAAGTTCGACTCGCATTCGGGCTTCCCGTAAGCCCGATCGGACAAACTGTGAAAATTCGACCCTTAGATGACCTTTGACCCGACAAACGCTTTTTTTTTCAAGTTCGACTCGCATTCGGGCTTCCCGTCCCCGAGTTGAAGCCCGATCGGACAAACTTTGAAAATTCGACCCTTAGATGACCTTTGACCCGACAAACGTTTTTTTTTCCAACTTCGACTCGCATTCGGGCTTCCCGTCCCCGAGTTTAAGCCCGATCGGACCAACTTTGAAAATTCGACCCTTAGATGACCTTTGACCCGACAAACGTTTTTTTTTCCAACTTCGACTCGCATTCGGGCTTCCCGTCCCCGAGTTTAAGCCCGATCGGACCAACTTCAAAAAGTTGACCCCTAGATGACCTTTGACCCGACAAACGCTTTTTTTTCCACGCTCAACTTGCATTCGGGCTTCCCGTCCCCGAGTTTAAGCCCGATAGGACAAACTTTGAAAATTCGACCCTTAGACGACCTTTGACCCCGGAAGACCCGAAAAACGCTAACCCGTTTTATTTTTGCCACGCTCACCTCGCATCGAGCATTGCGATCACCGAGTTTAAGCACGATCCGACCAACTTCAAAAAGGTGACCCCTAGATGACCTTTGACCTCGTACGCTCTAGCGAATGCAAACTGGTTCTTGCGGGGACCGAGCCGGACCCACCCACCGAGTTTGAACGCCGCACGACCCCGGGAAGGGGACGAAAAAGCGCGCACAGACTTCAAAAAGGTGACCCCTAGATGACCTTTGACCTCGTACGCTCTAGCGAATGCAAACTGGTTCTTGCGGGGACCGAGCCGGACCCACCCACCGAGTTTGAACGCCGCACGACCCCGGGAAGGGGACGAAAAAGCGCGCACAGACTTCAAAAAGGTGACCCCTAGATGACCTTTGACCTCGCACGCCCTAGCGAATGCAAACTGGTTCTTGCGGGGACCGAGCCGGACCCACCCACCGAGTTTGAACGCCGCACGACCCCGGGAAGGGGACGAAAAAGCGCGCACAGACTTCAAAAAGGTGACCCCTAGATGACCTTTGACCTCGTACGCTCTAGCGAATGCAAACTGGTTCTTGCGGGGACCGAGCCGGACCCACCCACCGAGTTTGAACGCCGCACGACCCCGGGAAGGGGACGAAAAAGCGCGCACAGACTTCAAAAAGGTGACCCCTAGATGACCTTTGACCTCGCACGCCCTAGCGAATGCAAACTGGTTCTTGCGGGGACCGAGCCGGACCCACCCACCGAGTTCGAACGCCGCACGACCCCGGGAAGGGGACGAAAAAGCGCGCACAGACACACAGACAGACAGAGAGTAGCGTATTATTATATAGGATACTTCATGTGTCTCTACCCATATGGACTTTGTATGGCGATCCTTCCTGTAGCCTGTAGCCCAGTATATATTTGTCCTAACTACTATAGTATTACTGCTTTAAAGTATAATAAAACAAATTCTGTAATAATTTCGTCCGTTCGTTGGTTTTTGTTTAATGGCATGCCTGCAAGGTTTTGCCACCTCTACTGGCATTTATATCTCATGTTATACTTAAATGTTTTTCATTTGTCATGAGGAAATAAATGTGTTAAAAATCTAAATTTTAACCGCAAGCCAACATGCTACTATTCCAGGACGGAATCGCTGTGTACATGTATATTGTGTATCAATCTGTCTGTGTTTCCATTATCTCCAGAGCTGGGCAATGTATTGAACATCGGCAAAAGCCTAATCACGTATTTGTAACCGCTAAAATGAAACGTTATGCACATTCATTTATTTGAATGAACCGAAATAAAACCGAATGCTCGTTTTTTGCACAAATGAAACCCGGATATACGTCGTTATCACTGAAAATCAGCGCGAAATTGAATGTATTTTTTTAAAAATGAATGTGCACATTTTCCGATATCGTCCGGGAAAACCTATATTATTATACCCCAATAAATAAAGTCGCATCCTCATTTAATTGATCCCCACAATATATGTCGCTTCCCAGGTTGTATCGTAAAATCAGGTTTTCAGGTCATCCCAGTCAGTTAGCAGTTTGCAGCATCTAATTTTAATCTTATTTAGTTTATTATATCGTCAAAATTTGAAGAGGATCACATAAACATTCTATTTATTTTATGTTTTTGTGTCTGTCTTAATAGTTTTAATAATTTGGTGTCGTTTTACTCGTTTAATATATTAAGTGGTTTTTTTAAGATTATGAGCACTTCAGCCTTTTTGGCTGCGATGATGATTTTAATAAAACACCATTATAATAATAAGAGCAATAGGTTCAAACTTACATTTTTTATTCATAATTAAGAATAACCAAAAAATGTGAATTTGTTTTAAGGCAAAACAAGTTGGTTTCCATACATGTGTACAATTTGAAGTTGTAAACTGTTTTTGATAATCATTGATAGTTAAAGATGGACTACAACGAAAACTCACACATTAAATTTATTATCGGACCTTGTTTATGTTGTGTTCAGGTAACACTTTATTGTTACGGTCATGTTTTTCTCTAAATAATTTTGTTGCAATTTGACCGAAAAAATTAGACCTCGATTCTTCGATTTTGAAATTTCCCGCCCTGTACTGGTTCCCGGCAAAGATCCACTGAAAACCACAATGAAATCCACGATATAGTACCAGCGGACTTGTAAACCAGCGAAAAGTGATGACGTACTACCCATGAAAACGCATACATGGTGGCCCTGAAGGGACTCCGAAGATCGCGAATATCGACGTCAAATTTGACGTCAATATTCACGACTTTCCAAAAAAGTCGCGAATATTGACGTCAAATTTGACGTAGATATTCACGACTTTCCCCAAAAGTCGCGAATATTGACCTGCGGAGTCCCTTCAGGGCCACCATATGTATGCGTTTTCATGGGTAGTACGTCACACACAAAGTATGAATTATTCATGAGTTAAGGGCTTTTGCTGAAACTGAGTTTTTCTGGGTCGTAGAACGCCGATCAATTTTGTTGTTTTTTTGCATGAAGGAACAAGATTTATTGAATACTAATGATATATTAGTAATCATTATACATTTCTCGAACAAAAAACAGCAATGACAGCCTTTATCATTATTCCGTTGTAGTCCATCTTTAAACATTGCTACAAATCTAAACATTATTTCACTATTTTCACTCACAGGTCTACTTATACCCCCTTTTATTGATTTACTCGTTCATTAATTTATTCCTTTTTTCATAAATTTCTCAGTGTATTCGAGTTTTTCAACCCTTCATCAATGGAAATTCTGCCCGCATTTTAAACCCGATGTATATTATTAACGTGTATATTCTGCGTAGCCGTAAGCGGCGCCCTTCCCGTGTCATCGTCATCCTGTAGCTATGGGCCTTTTCGAATCTCTGGCTTCGTTTCGTCTTTGGCTTAAGGCGATTTTTGACTCCCAACTGCATGATCTCCAGCCACATTCTGGGCCGAGTTCGGGCGGTCCATTCTTGACACGCGTAACTTGTTCTTGCAAAACCCTGATGGATAGGTGGTGTGTGTTCTTGTTCCGAGTGCAGTGTTCACGGGTCGCCGCCGTTCGAGCGCGAGAACAGAGTTCGCGTGTCAAGAACAGACCGCCCGAACTCGGCCCTGACGTCTGGGGTGCGTTCCACTTACGCGAACTGTTTGCGCGAACGTACGTTCGCCTACGTTTTGAGTTGGCGTTAGTTGAAGTGGAACGATATTTTAAAAACTACGTTTTAAAAATGGCGGCGCCCAGTGACAGTGACATCGTTTGGTTGGCTGCTTTTTGTCCAACTCATTTTTTTCTTGAAAAGATCTCTGTGACTGCTCAAAACTCGACCCACCGTTTATAACGAAAAGTATGAAACGTAAATCAAAACCGTGAAAAGAAAACCGTCGGCTTCTAACTTCTCCGCCATCTTTAAAATACGTCACTGGCCAACAGCAAACAGCTCGAAATGTCGTTCGCCGTTTTCGCTAACGTTTGCCAACATAATTGGCGCACATTGCGTTCCACTCACGCGAACAACGCTAACGCTGGAGTGGAACGCACCCCTGTTGTGCTTCACAAACATTCACTCGAGTGATGTAAACCCAAAAGTTAGACTATTTCAATTTTCTTCCATTTCTATTTGCTTCTCCGTAATAAAGTTCATGCATATGACGTTACACGCACGTCGCACTGAGACAGCGCCCCCAAATGAGGTCTAGTTGCGTAATCACGGCATATCCGTCTGCTGGTTTGACCTCAATAATGGCCGCTCGGCCCGGTTGCGCGTACGTACGCGTAGCGCGCGTGACGTCAATTCAACCCCAGGCTTTATTCGGATTTCGGGAGCGAAGCCAAAGCCAAAGACGAAGCAACGGTTTCGAAAAGGCCCCTATGAAACTGCAACAATCTATAACATTTACTCCAATTGGACATTGAAAACATTGCTCCACTACCAGCACCAATCAGTGGCGTTGTAAGAAACCTTAATTTAGCTTGATAATCGCGCCATTTTGGCACGTTTAAAGCCAAAGGCGCGAGAAAAATGAGTGACGTCTTCGGGAGTTTTTTCATGTTTTGGTCTGTGCAATTAGGCTAAAGTTATACTAGAGTAGAGTACTACTACTACTGTACTACTAGTACTAGAGTCTAGAGAGAGATTGAAGAGAGTCTAGAGAGAGATTGAAGAGAGGCCGGAGAGAGCGATTCGTTACAAACTCTTTGAAAAAGTAAGTCATTTGACTGACTGTACTCCTGTACTATGTTAGACCAAGTTAGATGACCGAGTTACTGTTGAGTGTTGTGTTGGCCTCAGGCTCTACTACTAGTTATCGCTCTTTTAACATTTGGGCATTATCTTGGGCTACATTATGCCCAAATGTTAAAAGAGCAATAACTAGAGCGGCCAGTAACTTGGTCTAAGTGTAAGTGCATCACGTCTTAAAGGTAGTATACACCATTGGTAATTGCTTGAATTATCATGAATGGGTAGAATTGGGGGGTTGTATTTCATAGTAAATATCGTTTAACTGACTTTTCCGAAGTTTTACAATCATGGATGCCGAGAAAAGCACGAAAAACAGCGTTTGTTTTCAACCGGGGTCGAGTAGTTATTCTTATGTTATTTTTGTTTTTTCGCTCTCGCCGTCCGGCGAGAGGGAATTTTTCTTTATAAAATTCATTTAAAAAAAATAATTACAGGATATCTAGCGCAATCCTTTGCTGAATGCCTAGAATCATTATTTACTTTCAATTGAGTAAGGTATTTCTTAATAATTCAGTAGTAAATATTTTTGATATCTGCAAATGGTGTATACTACCTTTAAGTTGTGATTTTTGTGAAGAGTCAACGGTTTATAATCAAAGTGGTAGACCGAGTTACTGGCAATACTGATTACTGCCTACAGTACTGGCCTCTAGTTATCGCTTTTTTAACATTTGGACATCATCTGGCAACAGTCGTAATGCAATGAAGAACGTCGTCCAACCTGGGGCGGGGCTAACCCTAACCCATTCAAAGAATACTGGGCCTAACTCTAATCCCCCCCCCCCCAAATAAGGCTAATTATGCAATTTTGTTTATTTCATTAAAGGTGAAACTTTGTTATTTAGGATCCGGGAAGGTCCGACTGTTTGACTAGCGAGTAGCGTTAACATTTTAGATCCGGGAGATCCAGGACTGGAGATCCGGGTTTTACCATACCAATCGCCTAACTAAAGGCCAGTACTATTGCCAGTAACTCGGTCTATCAAAGTGGCTATTTTTACATACCGTAACCTCGTCCGAGTAACTTGGGACCCTACATTGCTTTTTTAACATTTGGACATGATCTGGCTATAGGGCCCTATGTTATATCTAGGGAGTATCATTGATTTTCTTGCATTTAAATCAAAATGCCACTTTTCCCCCATATGTTTGCCCAAAGAAACATCAGATTTCACCCTAAAAACGGCCACAAAAGTACTCGATAAGCCATCTGAGATACCGTTGAGACAACTCGACTCGGGACAACTCGACCGTTGAGACAACTTGACTCGAGACAAGTCGACCGTTGAGACAACTCGACTCGGGACAACTCGACTGTTGTTGAGACAACTCGACTTTATGGAAATGTAAAACGTTGCATAAATCTGTGGCAGGACCGGTCCTGGGCGCGGCGCGGGCACACTCGATGCACAGAGGGCGCTCCGATCTGGTGGCTGTCGCGGCGCAAGGACCCGGCCCGCACAGCACACGTCGATGCATCATTCACCCCATTCCCCCTCATTTTTTTCCCATTAAAAAGTAGAATAGGGTAGGTAGGGAAACTGGAAGCAGAACTATTTTGTTTCAAGGCCCAATTTATTTCATTCAATTTTCAATTGCAGAGAGAGAAAATAATATGAAACCTTAAAAAAAATCACTGTAGTACTACTTTACTAGTAGGCCTACCGTAATAATAGAAAAACCTGTGCATTACAAACATTTTTTTGATTAATTAGTTTGTGTGCCACAATGTCTAACTATTTTTTTCTATTTTTTTCAGGAAACGCCAGGTCTCAAAAGTCAAAATAAATTTTTATAAAATTCTAAATTCTTATTAAATTCTTATCAAAATAAACTAAATACGAGGTAAGGATTTGTTTTTAGAAAACTGTTTCAGACTGCTAAGTACTGAAATTCTTGAAGGCGTTTAGATCATAACTTTATAACCTGATGAAAGCCTAAGGGTTTTTAATTTCGTCATGCATGTGAACTTGTCAATCTTGAAATGACTTTGATTCATCAAGGACGACACTATAATCGTCTCAAGCAACACAAATGGTTCATTGGCAAACCACCGGATCATCTGTAAATAGAAAAATAATAAGTGTTAATGGTCAATGGATAGTTTGGGTCAAAAATATAAAAATTATGAAATAATATTAACGCAATGGTCGGTCTAATGCGTGCGTGAACTGTACCGAATCCCCAACTGCATGTGCACCAGCACATCAAAAACGACGTCACCGTGCACGACACGGCCACGTCGACTGGCGCGGCAAGTGGGCACCCAGGCCCGACACAAAGGATGTCACGGTGCACGGTAGGGCCACGTTGACCGACCGGGGATGGAATAAGTTGGCGCACAGGCCCGGCAAAAACGATGCCACCGTGCACGGTACGGCCACGTTGACCGGGGATAAGTGTGCACACAGGCCCGGCAAAAACGAACGATGTGCACGGACAATCACACTGCGCTATATCATTGCTCTGTTATATGCAACAAAAGGCAGATATGTAATGCCCAATGTACCTCTTAGTTTACAAGGTATTTTAACCCAGTTTTCAATTACATTTGTACTTAGTTTGAATGGGATAGCATCATAGCATCATCATTTTCCTAAGCTAAAGCAGCTAAACCTATCATCTCGCCTAGCGGCAACCCCAGCCGTATATCAACCCGGCCCGAACAAAAAAAAATATCATGTATCATAACTCCCAAACGGTGAGTCACAATTTTAGGGTCATAACATAAAATCTGCACGGCGCGGTGCAGTTTGGCCTTTTTTTTTCTCTATGGTTCGACTGAAGAAAATATGCCAAAATATAGTACTACTAGTACTAGGCAGGATCCCGGCAACGGTCGTTGGTGGCGCGCTCGTGGAGGCTCTTTTGTTTGGACGCAAAAGTTGTGATAGAAAATCAGGACTCAATACACCCGTCCGACTTTAACATAAAATACGGACTTTGAGTTTACAGATGTTATTTTTTATGCAAAAGAACGAAACATTTATACGCTGCATTTATATACCCTTGTTGTTAACCACTCTTTGTATTAAATATTACCGGCGGTAAGCTTTGAGAATTTGCGGCAAATGTGGTTTAATATGTGCATGAAAAATACAAAATTGTACACCCCCTTCTTAGACTCGATCATTTCTCACTTTCCCACCAGCCAATCAGTTGGCAAGGAATAAATGAATAAATCTAAATTATTCAAAGCAATCAGACACACCACTTGGAAAATGAAAGATGGTGCTACAGTATTATGACGCAACAAGATTAGAGAAGATATACTTTTCTGAAACACCAAAAGCTTGTAAGGTCAACAGTATTGTAGTTCTTAGGGTATTGGCCTCGTCAGTCATAGATTGTGAGTTCAAATCCGCTTTATTTATTTATGAAGGTTGCAATAGTGCAATTTTCATATTGTGGTTGTGTTAATTAACCCTAACTCCCTCACCATTGTTATTAAACAATACAATTCCTCCAAAATCCTCCAACTTCCTTTGTTGTGTAGGGAGTTAGGGTTAAGGTCAAAGGTAATTTTTGGTCAAATTGTAAAATAAGATAATCGCAAAAGCAGGCGAGACACTTGGTTCGAGAACTTTCCTTGTTTACAGAGGGTTGAAGTGTCTCCCAATTCGGAAGAGGCTCAGTATTTGAGCCACATTTATGGGGCTAGGTGCATAGATACAGCCTATAGGAGGACCCAACTTTGCGTGACCTCAGGTCAATGCAAGGTGAAAACAAACGCAGAGCTCTGTAGCTTTCCATGACGATAGTGCGTTCACCTCGCAATGTTTTCACTTGGCTAACCTCGTTTTTGGTTTCATTCCGTCTATGTGACCGTTTTACAGAGTCGGGATATAGCTATGGATTCCAAACGAAAGCCCCCAATGTCCACTGGTCCGAGTGCAAAAAGAGCGAGAAATGACTTTGACGACGATCCGTCCACGTTTGAGGAAGAGTTGGCCCTTCTGGAGAAGGTAGAAGCTGAGATGTCTCAGGCCTCATCAGTTGGATCGCAGCAGTCAACACAGTCTGGAAGTCGAGGAGTAGCAAAGATTCCTGGTAATTGTATAAAACAAAGTGAAGAAGAAAAAAACAAGTTACCAATTGTCAGTAATCTAATACATGTTTGTACTTTGTTTCTTTTCTTTCTACCTCAGCAACTTCAAAGCTTGCACCCTACTGGAACCCTAAGTGGATTCGACCATCATGCCAACCTCCAGATCCCACCAAAGACTCCATAGTCTTCCAACAAATTGATTTAGAGCACTACATAGGTAAAGCCACACTGTTACACATATACTAATCAATAGAATATTAACCCTAACATCATAGGCACTCATTTTAGTACATTACACAGTACTACAAAATACTCAATTTGTAAACTAGTGTAGTAAGAGCAAGTACTGCATACTGCAGTTTTATACTTATTTTTTCTAGAATTGACGTAGGGTTAAAACAAAAGAAAGGTGAACCAAAAAGAGTTGAGATAAAGAATGGATCATAAGAAATGGATCACAGATTGAAAAAGTTGGGAGGAATTTATTAATATGTCTTTGGTTATTTATTGTCCTAGTTTAACCCGAACTACCCCAAATCCATCAAACTCGTGTTTGGTACCAAACATTAGCAACTTGTTGTTGGACTTTGTTTGACTCAGTACAAAAGGCCTTGGGAGACCCTGTTAAATATTGTGAGGTTCAGGGTGGAAAGGCACAGGGTTCTAGCTATGCTGGCCGGCGCCGGCCGGCAGTAGCTGGCATTCAACATCACCGGCCTACACTCGGGGTAAAAATGAAGCTTTCCGGCCGGCACAAATTTTGCTGAATTACATCGTGATTTTGTATTTTTTGCTGCATCGCATCGCAATTTTGTACGTGTCCATTTGTAGGCTGCATGCCGCAATCGCTGATGGTCAGAAGACCAGACTATCTGATGTTTTGATGTCACATCGTTTTTGTTTTATTCAATCATAGAGGGCATGCTATCATCCAACTGGCCAGTTGGCGTTGGCTAGGCTATGTACGTACGTAATGCACTGATGCCCGTATGTACGTATACATTATTGAGTTGGCCCGCGAGAGGGCGCGCTACTCGTTCTTGCAGCTAAATGAGCTGATATTACCGCGCGGCTCTCAGCCCCAAAACAGCTGGCACAAAACAAATTTTAGCTACAACCCTGGAAAGGCATGAGACTTGTAGAAATCTTGGAGTTTGGGGGAATGCACGGGCAATTATTCTTGTCTCCACTTAAACACAGCCCAATACACAAAACCAATGGCCAGTCATCACAGCCATGATCCTGAACATTGAACAATGCATAGTGTACAGTGCATAGGGACTTGGTGATATGCGCTATATAAGAAACGTTTATTATTATTATAATTATTAGTCGTATCAGCTGGAATTTTTTTAGCTGTGTAAAGATACGCATGTGGGTGCATGTCAGAATTTATTTTTCATACATGTCCGACATTAAACACGGTTGTCTTTGAGTGAGGTATACATGTAATTGATGGGTCCATTTTGTTTGATCCCTTGTGTTATAGGCAGTCCAATCAAGGGAATGCCAGGGTCATCTGTGGGTCCCGTCCCTGTTATCCGTATGTTTGGCATTACCATGGAGGGGCACAGCGTCATGTGTCATGTCCATGGCTTCGCGCCGTATTTTTACGTTCCTGCACCGGACGGCTTTTCTCCGGGTCACTGCCGGCAGTTCAAGGACGCCCTCAACCACGCAGTGATCAAGGACATGCGGTCCAATAAAGATAACATCTCACAGGCTATCCTGGCTGTGGACTCTGTCACCAAAGAAAGTAAGGCCAAGAACAAAATGTTTATCATTGGTGATGCTCTACACAAAAATATACGAAGTTGAGTAAGAAAATAATTAATGTTTTGTACATGCTAAGCAAAACCAGCTGAATAACAGTCACAAACAATAAATACCGCCTGCAAATTTGATTTGTAACCCTGTTTTTGCCAAGGACAAATTTTCATGCTAAGCAAATTTGTGTGCTTACATGTTTTATGAAACTGGTCCCAGATAAGTATACCCATAGGGAATGTGTTATAAGGGAACATTTAGAAGCGGCATCATGATTGAGTGCCGTGGTCTCGTGGTCTGGGGCATTGAATTTGGAATCTGTAGGTAATATTAAATCCGGCCTGGGACTAGGGTGCGTGTGCCCTTGGGCAAGGTACTTTGTCACTCATTGCTTCTCTCCATCCAGGAGTAAATGGGTACCTGTGAGGGCAGAAATGGTTATTGTGGTTGATTTAGCTGCCTTGCGCCGAAATGGCATCATCGAGCTGCATTATACTCGCCAGGGAGCTGAAATGACATTTGGAATGTTTCATGGGCCCAATGACCGGGGTAATAATGTGAGAGCACCTAAAGTACCAGTCTTGGTAGATACCTGCGCTATATAAGAACTGCTTAATATTATTATTATGGCCTCATCACATACCATGTGACGTCACATGATATATTTAAATTATAATATTAAATACAAAATTAAAAACTGTTTGCCCGTTTTGGTTGTAACTTGGTACATTACTGGAATTAAACAATTTTTTTTTTGATCATAGGTATCTATGGTTATCATGGTCCAAATGGAATGCGACCTTTCTTGAAGATCACTGTAGCATACCCTAAGCTCATAGCTCCATCTAAACGAATTCTGGAGTCTGGATTTGCTGTACCCAACCTCTATCCAGTCAGGGGGTATCAAACCTTCGAGAGCAATATTGACTTCGAAATTAGGTGGGTGATAAACCTTGGAGTGCTGTGTTTGAAGGTAGGATACACCATTGGTAAATGCTTGAATTATTAGGAATGTACATGGTAAATATAGTTTAACAGACCTGTACGAAGTTTTATAATCATGGATGCCAAGAAAATATGGATGCCAAGAAAGCGGCGTTTGTTTTCAACAAGTGTCTGGCAGTGGTTCTTGTTGTTTTCTCACGATCCGGCAATCGTGGATTTCTTTTATAAAATTCAATTTTTGGAACATTTACAGGATATTTAGCGCAATAATTTTGCTGGTTGCCTTGAATAATTATGTACTTACAAATAAGTCAGATATTTCTCCTAATAATTTGGTATTAACCAGTTCGCGCCGGGATTATTTTAACATCGCCGAGCCCACGGGCGGGATTATTTTTAACGAAACTCAATCCGAAGCGTGTTCAGGCTGATAGTGCCGGGAAGCACACCCACGCATTTCCGGCCTTGCGCGCTGCGGACATACATTTCCGAACTTGAACTTGGCGTGTTTATGCGTCATCCGTTTTGAATCTGGGAAAATTTTTGCGTTTATATACGTCATCCGGCGCGAACTGGTTAAACAAATTTGATATCTGCAAATGGTGTATTCTACCTTTAATTATAACTTAACCCTAACCCTGCACGGTACATCAGGAAACAAAATAGGTGCACTTTGATGCATTCATTTGTCAACACTAGTGCATGAACACCACAGTCTAAGACTATTGAGAGCTAGTTTCCATTGACCAATGCCAGAGATGGATCCTTGAGATTTCTGACCTGATGGATCTTGCTGCACTGATGGTCAGGGTTTAGTCAGGTTTCTTATGTATTTTCATTCACTTTTTGTGTAAATTTGCTAAACTATACATTTTTGAAAACGTTAGGATATATTTAACATGAAAACCAATGTTTACATTTGTTTTCAGGTTCTTTATGGCGGCCATCTTAAAAATTTTAAATGGGATTTTGATGACGTCATGATGACGTCACACATTTTTCACAATTGTGTGCATATGACCCACTAAACATATTACAAAAAGAATTTAAAATTTATTATGTTCTGTTGATGAGATATGGCTTAAAGGTCCAAAAATGAAACAAAATCATAAAAAATCACACGATGACGTCATCATAATGTCACTTCACTGTATATCTATAACACATCTCGCCATACCTACATACCAAGTTTGAACCCAATCGGTCTTATACTTCAAGAGATATAGGGCATTGAAAAAAACCTGGATCTTTAATGTGACACCCAATGACTTTTCATCTGTCACGTCACATTAAGGCCCATTTTTTTTTAAAGAATCTAAAAACAAATGTAAACATTGGTTTTCAAGTTGAGTATATCCTAACAGTTCTAAAAAGGTATAGTTTATCAAAATCTCAAAAAAACCCAAAAACTTTCAATACCGGTATGTATATTATGAACCCGACTAGTTGTTACTTTGACAAATGATGCATGTTGCTGTATCTGGCAAGGTTTCTAAGCAAAATACCCTGGAGGGTTAGGACAAAGTATACATTTTTAAAGTATAACAAAGTATAACTTTTAACAAGTACCTCAATGATAATACAAATTGAGACTTGGAGGACACTGGAAGGAACTGGGGCTGCACCGCATTTACTAAATATTTTATCATCACATGAATATTTGAACAGCTTTTTACCAGTTTTAATATTCAGAACGAAAAAAACCATTTGCACACATGACTGTAATGTTGTTTTAATCGTAACTTGTTATTGTTAGCCAGTAACTTTTTGTTGACTAGAATTATTGGTCCCATTCTTTCAGCTGGTAAAAATGTCTATACAGTAAATATGCAGTAGTACATGTACTTGTAATGTGGCCCATAATAACCACTGCTGCGTACACATTTTAACCGGCATAATTTGTATGCAGCTTTTAACCAGTTCGCGCCGGATGATGTATATAAACGCAAAGTTTCCCCAAATTCAAAATGGATGACGCATAAACACGCCAAGTTTAAGTTCGGAAATGTCTGTCAGCATCGAGTAAGGCCGGAATTGAGTGGGTGTGCTTCCCGGCACCATCGGCCTGAACCCACTTCGGATCGAGTTTCGTTAAAAATAATCCCGCCCCTCGGCTCGGTGATGTTAAAATAATCCCGGCGCGTTAACCATGCAGCTTTTAACCAGGCAGCTGGGTGTTAAACTTGATTGGGTGCATTTTCGAATATTCGAATACTAAATCATGTGAAAATGAACAGCCTTCATTGACGATCACCCAATGACTATATGTGTGCACATCGGAATAACTGAATCCCGCCACCTAAACTAACTAAACAAATGAAATATGTTAAGAGGGCTTAATATTTCGATCTTAACAAGATCTTCTTCAGTGACATAATGGCTGTATACAAGAAACAAACATATATAGGGTTACATACAGCAAATGAAATATAATTTTCTATGCACAACAATTGCTAGAATGGAAAATGTTAAATTGTTTCGAGGTTTTATGATTTAAAACAAACTTTTGATAGATTCATGGTCGACACGGATGTCCTAGGCTGCAATTGGATGGAAATACCAGTCAACCAGTATCGTCTTCGGTCTAATTCGTCCATCCCGGCACCAGTTTCTCAGTGTCAGATTGAGCTAGACGTGGCTTACGACCGTTTCATCAGCTATCCCGCCGATGGCGAATGGCAAAAAGTGGCTCCTTTCCGGATCTTGAGCTTTGACATCGAGTGTGCTGGCAGACGAGGTTAGCTGGGCAAAAAGAAAATAGAGAAGCTGTTTTGGTGTAAAGTGCCTATCTCATTTGATATCGGGGATGAGTTCTAACCATGTTATAGACGTGTCGTCACTGTTTTCATGAAGAAACGGACAAGTAAAAAAAGAACATTTTTTTCCCTCCAATTTCGATATTTTTAGCTTTTTGGCTTTAAAACATTGCACTCAACCATTCTGCCTTGCTTCTAGCAAAACTTGCGTAATGTCTTAATGTTGTAAGGGGCAGGCATATCCAAATTTGCATATATTTTTTGTTTTCACAAAGAGACGCGCACTTGCCGTGCACAAAAACATATGGATCAATAAAGGGCGTAAAATTTAAAATAAGTGGGATTTTTGTTTTCACAAAGGGACGGGCATTGTTCATAGATATTAGTTGTGCACACACGTGCAAACATGCGTCCCCTCTCCCTATGGCAAAACACATGGCACTGTAGATTGTAAAAATAAGTAAACTAAAATTGAAAAGAGATGGGATCTTTACTAATGTGTGTCCTAGTGGTTTGGGTTCGTGACTCGTGATCAGAGGGTCAGGGGTTCGAATCCAGCTACTGGCAATATGTTGTGTCCTTGGGCAAGCCACTCCAACCCCACTTACCGTTCTCCACCCAGGAGTATAAACGGGTACATGCATTAGCTGGGGAGTAACCTGCGATGGACTAGCTCATCCATGGAGAATATAAATATTCCCAGTCGTTTTTATCTAATGAAGCCGGACTTCAACATCGGCTTGGCTCTGAACAGACTTTACTTGAATTCTTCCTGGATATGAATTGTGACAGGCCCTAACCTGACCAACCTTTCATAACGTAATAGGTGCACATAGGTTCAACAGTTGGGTTTTTGTTACAATAGTTTTGGATTTTCATTGTAGAACATTTTTGTTTGGATTAAAAGAAAAACTACCTATTTAAAATGTAAGGGGTTCTGGCAAAATGAGACGGAACTGGGCATAGGGCATAGTAAAGAAAACTGCAAAAATGTTTTCTGATTTATTGATATTGTAATTTTCCCATATCGCATACGTGTACAAAACTTGAAACTTCAAAGGCCTTTTTCTCAACATTTTACTTTTGGGACATGTTGATTAATGCAAACTTTAGACAGCCATAACTTGTTAATGGAATGCCCGATTGAAGTGCAACAAACGGCATTGTAAGGAGAACATTGTCCTCTTTTTCTAATACACGAGGACCCTCATTTCAACCTCTGCCCAGCTCCGTCTCTTTTTTCCAGAACCCCTCACGAATAGCTCTATTATTGCAATTGTGATTGCAAATTCATGTGTTTTGATTTTGTTCATACTTGTAGGTGTTTTCCCGGAAGCTAACAAGGATTCGGTGATTCAGATCTCCAATATGGTGATTCGACAAGGTGAAAGGGATCCCTTTATTCGCAATGTATTCACTCTGAACACTTGTGCACCCATCGTTGGATCTCAGGTGCTGTCATTCAGCAGTGAAGCTGACATGCTCAAGGTACATGAACCAGTGTTCCTTCATCATTCAAACACACTTTAACACTGACCAACTATGTTCTTCCAAACTACAATATACAATATTATTATTAAAGGTAAGATACACCATTTGCAGATATCGACAATTTTTACTACCAAATGATATCCTGTAATGGTTTCAAAAAATTAGGTGGCGATCGCGAAAAAAACCAAAACATAAGAACCACTGCCTGACACCGGTTGAAAACGAATGTTGTTTTTTTTCTTGCTTTTCTCGGCATCCATAATTGTAAAACTTCGGACAGGTCAGTTAAACGATATTTACTATGAAATACAACCCCCCAAATCCATCTATTCATGACAATTCAAACAATTACCAATGGTGTATCCTACTTTTTAATGGAATGTGGAAAGGCATTGCTTGGTCGTGGTTTATTCCTATTACTGGTGACTGCACAAGTGAATTGACTTCCAAACTGCACAAGTGAATTGACTTCCAAACTGCACAAGTGAATTGACTTCCAAACTGCACAAGTGAATTGACTTCCAAACTGCACAAGTGAATTGACTTCCAAACTGCACAAGTGAATTGACTTCCAAACTGCACAAGTGAATTGACTTCCAAACTGCTGGGAAACTTATTTTTCAGGCGTGGTCCGAGTTTGTCAACATAGTTGACCCCGACATTTTGACTGGTTACAACATAGTGAACTTTGACATTCCGTACCTGATCAACCGTGCTGCTGCCCTCAAGGTCAGCAGCTTCCCGTTCCTGGCGCGTATCAAGGATTCTCGCAGCCTCATTAAGGAGTCGACCTTTCAGTCCAAGCAGATGGGCAAACGGGAGAACAAAGTCATCAACATTGAAGGGAGAGTACAGTTTGATCTTCTTCAGGTAAGAAAATTCAATTCACATCACAAATTTGTAACTGATGGCCACAATGTGGCATCTGTATTTGGTTTTTTGTGATGCCTTAACAAAGTTTTGGGAGACACCAGTCCTAAATGTGACCCGCTCTATGAAAATGAGTCAGATGTCGCACAGTGCTCTTACGAGCCTTTGGGTGGTTGAACGCGGAGAGGGGGGTTTTCGTACAAAAATTTGATATCCCTATTTCATGATTTTCACCTTGGTTAGGATCTATATTTTCAATTTCTACATTAAAACATGCTGAATTAAATCAGATTTAATGAGATAAACCGGTTGTGTATTCTATTGCATACATCTCCTAAAGGGAAATAATTTTTTTAATGCATAATTTCTCATGAATGGGGTTTTTAGATTTTGCAAAATCCTCAAAATCGGTGTATCGCAAGAACGCAACAGACCTCCAACATATATCAAATTAAAGAGGACAGTGCACTCTTTCTAATGATATACATAACTCTGTTTGTAACATTTTCGACATCTGACTCATTTTCACAGAGCAGGTCACAAATTATGAATTCTAATGTATCCATTATGTATTCTTAATTATCCCTATATCCCCATACCTCTATATCTTGATGAAACTTGGATGAAGTGACCCAGAGTGACTTCATCGGATTATTGAAATCAAGGTTTATGTAGGAGTTATTATAGGTCATGGTTCAAATATGCTTCAACTCTTTTATTATGCAGAACTAGATGGATTTTAATGTAACTTGGATAGAGTGATCCTTGGGTGTATACCCAGCACGATATGAGATCGAGCGACTTCCCCCTTATAGTCCCCCTTATAGTCCCCCAGGCCCCATACCTATACACTCTCTAGACTATTGTTACCTAACGCACCCCCCTAAAAACCTAAAAAGAATTCCTTAAAAACCCACAACATTTCGCAAGCATTGTGCAAAAGAGGGGGGTTTCCTCTGTCTTTCTTGCTTCATATGCTTGGGTGGGGGTTCATAACAACTCTTGAAAACAAAAGTCAAAGCTCATCAAGGGGCTATTCGACAGGGATGTAGTCAAGTCCATCACAAGTCCCTGCAAGTCCATCACAAGTCCTCCAGTTCCAATTCAAATCACAAGCTGTTCAAATGAGCTTTTACAAAAGCATTCCTTTGTCATTGTTCATCCAGTTACTTATGACTGGCTTTATGACTGGACTTGTGATTGGACTTGTGACTGGACTTGTGAAAGGACTTGTGAAAGGACTTGTGAAAGGACTTGTGAAAGGACTTGTGAAAGGACTTGTGAAAGGACTTGTGAAAGGACTTGTGAAAGGACTTGTGAAAGGACTTGTGAAAGGACTTGTGAAAGGACTTGTGAAAGGACTTGTGCAAGGACTTGTGCAAGGACTTGTGCAAGGACTTGTGCAAGGACTTGTGCAAGGACTTGTGCAAGGACTTGTGCAAGGACTTGTGCAAGGACTTGTGCAAGGACTTGTGCAAGGACTTGTGCAAGGACTTGTGCAAGGACTTGCAGTGACTCGAATACAACTCTGCCATTCGAGGTTTAAAAATGCACAAAATTTGGTATTTTAGGAGCAAAAAACACATAGGAATTGACCGCGGGGAAAAGCTACACTCGCAATCCACTGATCACTAGGTTCCTTTTGTGACAAAGTTTCAGCTTCGCTTATTTTTGTAGATCGGGGTGTTTTTTTTGCCGTGGATTGCACCGGACACACCCTTGCACTGCAAAGTTGTCTCGATGATCAAGAGTAAAAAACAGGCATAAGTTCTTTTAACCCTATTGGTTTCCCAGGACTAAATCCAACAGAGTCCAACTGAACTCGTATGACTTTACTGCTTCATCAAGCACAGCCTAACTCGCCAAGTTGTTGGGTACCAAAATGACTTGCCTGCTCAATCCAACAAAATCCAACTATATTTTTTTGCTGTTGAATCCAACAGAGTCCAACTTGGCATTATTTACCAGTAACCCAACAGAATGCGATTCTGAATACATTCCAGAATATATCAAATGACTTGCCTGCTAAATTCATCAGGTTCCAACGGAATTGTCAACTGGATCCTGTTGGATTCAGCAGGGTTAGGGTAAACTTTGCTGGAATTGGACCTGTTGAATCTAAGACCATTGTAAATTACTTTGTACAAAAAACAAAACAAAAGTGAGACAAGATACCACTAGTTCAATTTTGAGTATCTTTCCGTTTTTATGTTTTCAGATCCTTCAGCGCGACCACAAGCTGCGTTCCTATCGACTGAACGCTGTCAGTTATCACTTCCTTCAGGAACAGAAAGAAGACGTACAACACTCGATCATCACAGACCTTCAGGTAGGGCGTCATCTATAAACAAATAAACGGGATGAGTTGCAGAAATAATTAACTGTGATGTTGTCAAAAATGATAATTTCAGGACAGAAATAGACACCTGATGTCGGAACAAGCCCTCGAGTTAAATATGTAAAGGGAAAGAAGTTTGCATTAGAAATGTTCAGTCTTACAGTCAAAAATAATGTCAAAAATGATAATTTCAGGACAGAAATAGACACCTGATGTCGGAACAAGCCCTCGAGTTAAATATGTAAAGGGAAAGAAGTGTGCATTAGAAATTTTCAGTCTTACAGTCAAAAATGATGTCAAAAATGATAATTTCAGGACAGAAATAGACACCTGATGTCGGAACAAGCCCTCGAGTTAAATATGTAAAGGGAAAGAAGTGTGCATTAGAAAGTTTCAGTCTTACAGTCAAAAATGATGTCAAAAATGATAATTTCAGGACAGAAATAGACACCTGATGTCGGAACAAGCCCTCGAGTTAAATATGTAAAGGGAAAGAAGTGTGCATTAAAAATTCTCAGTCTTACAGTCATAAATGATGTCCAAAATGATAATTTCAGGACAGAAATAGACACCTGATGTCGGAACAAGCTGTGCCGAATTTACTGAGTGTTGGGTTATCAACTAAATATCACAGTAGCATATTTTTTATTTTTGAAAATGTGTGGTCTCAAGGAGATGATTAACCAGTTTGCATTGGATGATGTGTATACACGCAAAGTTTTCAGGAATTCAAATCGGATGAACAAGTCACGAGCATGGCACGAAATGTATGTGAGCGACTGGCTCGTATCGAGCGAGGCCAGAAGTATCAGGGTGTGCTACCCACAGATGCCTGCCTGAAGCCACCTCTGAATGAGGTTCGTATAAAAGAATCCAGTGCCTGGGCCCGGTCAATGTCAAAATAATCCCGTCGCGAATTGGCGAAATGTATAGACTATAATTCGTCGTCAACAACCAGGTAAGGGCAGTAGAACGCGGTGTCTTGTCTATCGACTTACGTGACTACACAATAAAGAGACACCGAAGTCATAATTTAACAATGGAGTAACCGCAAGAAGGCGGGCTCACTATTAAAATGCTTATCAGTGTCGTTTTCAAACCCCAACTTCGTTTTCGTCTCGGGCTTCGTTGTAATTTAGCGATAGGCTGGAGACGGAGCCGAAGCGAGGGGTTTGGCAAATGGCCTTAATTACACAAAGTTTGTGTTGTTGGTTTTGATTTGATAATCCATCTAGAGAATCTTGCAGACGGGATATTATCCCTCAACTGTTGGGGGGCCTCCTCCTGAAATTAATGCAAAACAAATTTGGTAGAGTTGTTTAGAATTTGGCCACAAATACTGGACACAATTGGTCTATTGCTTTATGATGAGGTCGGTCTTGTTTTTTTTCTTCAGAATGGTAATGACCAGACGAGACGTCGGTTGGCAGTCTACTGCCTCAAAGACGCCATGCTGCCATTGCGACTTCTCGACAAGCTCATGTGCATCATCAACTACATGGAGATGGCCAGGGTTACCGGCGTACCATTGCCATATCTGCTCACAAGAGGGCAGCAGATCAAAGTGGTGTCGCAGCTCTTACGAAAGGTGGGGGCAGTCTTTAAAGTATAACGCTTGTGGTTGCAGAGTGCATGTAGCTATTAAACAGGAGTTAGCATGAAGGTCACACAAATTTTAATCAGATTCTCCCCAGGACAGCCCCATAGGAAATACATTGTGATCACACACCATCACAGTCTTAGATTTGAAAGGTCCAATTCCAATATGATCGCCACTGCCAATTCGCTGGTAACCCACAGCCTTATGGATATCCTGGGTTGTGTTTTGGCACTTCTTATCCGAGAGCTGTTTCTGACGTCATAACTTTGACACTTGATCACAGCACAACCAAGGTTGCCAAAATACTTGACCAATAAACAATGATCGAAACAATTCTTGGTTGCGATCGAAACAGTTCTTGGTTGCGCTTGCCACAACAGGACTCTGAATAGCCATTAAGTATGAATGTTCATATAAATGTACTAGTTTGGTACAGATGGGTCTATGCATTGTTCAGTGTTCAGGATCATGGCTGTGATAACTGGCCATTGTTTAAGTGTTATTGAGTGGGGACACACAGGTTGTACGCATCACACTTACATTACAGTTAACCAGGAACTGTGCTGTGGCCAGCCTGAGCTCACCCACGAATAAATGCATGTGCATTTTTACAATTCTCATGCCTTTCTGGGATCTCTACGCCTTTTGTCTGAGTAAAACAAAGTCCAACAACAAGTTGCTAATGTTTGGTCCCAAACCTCCCAAAATCTGATGTTTACCCTCTCAACGTTGAGTAGGCTCATAACATGATAATGCACAGCACAACTTAATACCCATTTTTTGTAGAGCTGAATGAAACCCAAATTTAATGCGTAAACCGTGCCACTTTTTTTTTGCTTTGAAAGTTTGACATTGCGTAAGTTTGGGGCTTATGCAACAAATTATGGCGTAGCTTGCACAGTCAATTTAAGTGGCGTAAGATGTGGCGTATCGACTGAAAATGGCCTATTTGACCAGCAAATCATAATTGACGTGGAGCCTGTCATTGTTCAACTTATTAAGCTTGATAAAAGTAAAAGAATTACCATTTTATCTGTAACAGAATTTTGTACAGTGCCGCACGATTCCGCGGAAAGTCAGACAAAACTTTTTTTCAAAATGGCGGGTGAAGGTGATACAACGATGATTTCTTGAAAGAAATATATGCACAAATATATGCAAACAGTTGTGGTAAACGCTGTTTAAAACATTGCGCAGCTATGCCACGTTCCGTGAAATGGTCCGGAAGGAAATGTCGCAGCTACGCAACTTTTTTGTTGGGTAAGCCTTGCTCCACTTGGGGCAAATGGCGCAAGCTGCCACTTTTTTCGTGAAATCGGCTGCTGGTCACATTTTATGGTTGAAGATTTTGACTAGTTTTGGTTGTGGTGGTTGTTTGTATTTTAGGCCAAGGAGCAGGACCTTGTCATGCCGGCCCATAAAATAGAAACTGGAGAAGACTACACTGGAGGTTATGTCATTGATCCAACTAGAGGGTAAGCAGGCAGTCACCCCAATATGTGACCGGCTCTACAAAAAGGTGTATTAAGTCGCGCTGTGCACTATCTTGTAAAGGCCCGCTCAACGTTGAGAGGGTAAACATTTCATCAAAATTTCATTTTTATTTGTTGTCATGATTGACATCTTTAATAGCTACACTTTCAGATTTCTTTCAAAGAAATGTTTATTTTGATAAATAAAGTGCCAAAAACGACAATTTTGTGTGCATCGTTCTGTTGTAGTACAACAGAGCCGGCTATTTCAAAGGCTGTTTTCTCAGTTGTGTAATTTAAACCCCAAGGAAGTAATCAATATTTAAACACGTCATATCTCCAAAATGAGAGGGGCTATGGAGCTCTATTATATACTAAATGAAAGCTTACGTTGTGTGCTTTTACACCATGTATATAACTCAATTTTACTATTTTGCGACGACATACACCTTTTTGTAGAGCTGGTCACATATGGGACCGAGCGACTCCCCCCTTAGTCCCCTATACCTATACACTTCCTAGATTATTAATACCTAACACACACACCCTAAAAACCGCAAAAGAAAACATTCCGCAAGCACAATGACCACCACAAAGGAGGGGGGGGGGGTTCTCTCGGTCCCATATATTTCTTCATATGCATCCCAAATCTTGATTAAACCTCTACGGCTCTATTGAAACCACAACAATATGAACCTAAACCCTGTGTGAAAATGTGTATTGGCATTGATGGATTGAGCACTAGGCCCGGTTCATACTCTGTGCGAAAGCAAACATGAATGTAAATTGGTGACGTCACAATAATCTTTTTCATTTTGCTGTGAATTCATTGGAGTCCAAATTTCATGTGACCCTGGAAAAGTGTTTAAGGTAAGATACACCATTGGTAATTGCTTGAATTATCATGAATGGGCGGATTTGGGGGGTTGTATTTTATAGTAAATATCGTTTAACTTAATTACCTTTTTTTCAACCGGCGTCGCCCGGCGATGGTGAATTCTTTTTATACAATTTAATTTTTCGGGACAAATTTTACAAAATATCTAGTGCAATCATTTTGCTGGATGCCTACAATTATTATTTACTTTCAAATAAGTAAGATATTTCTTAATAAATCAAAATAATTTTATTTAATTGATATCTGCAAATGGTGTATCTTACCTATAAGACCAGCCAGCCATGTTTTTACCATCTGTTTAATTCAATTATCGCATGCAAGATAACGTTTTTGTTCATCTTCCTTACAGATACTACAAGATTCCGATAGCTACTCTGGATTTCTCGTCTTTGTACCCTTCCATCATGCAAGCCCACAACCTCTGCTATACATCACTGCTCTCACCAAGCCAGAGAGAAAAGTAAGAAATATTGCTTATTATGCGCTTGATTTTGTGTTAATTTGTAAAATGTGACCCGTTCCAACAAAACCCGAATAAAGTTGCACAATGTGTTTCATTTCAATGTACTCGTGAAGTCATTACGGGGTAGATTTTACCATTTTAAGGTTTTGTTGTTTTTTAATTACGAACTATTAATCTACAATCTCTCAAAATTTGAACATAATCCGTCACCCAGAAGTGTTGTTTGGTCGATTTTGTGAAAAAAAATTGTATAGAAATAATACGCTTTTTCTGAACTTCAAAGCTGTTTTTATCCTTCCCCCAGGGAAGATAGAGTGGGGTACATACTGTATGTCAATTATACATAATTTTAAAGCTGAAAACCTAAAGAATTTAAAAACAAAATATCTTTCTCTTTGTCCGGGTTTCGTTATGGTAACATGTGACTTTATTGACTGATATTAGCAAACAACGTTTCATAATGTACTTACATTATGGAAGTTGGAATGCTGCCTATGCACTTCACTTCACGTCACTTCAAAAAGTTTTTCAAGATGAGAATTTTGTTTTTCTTGACAGGATGTCAGCTGATGAGTACATCAAGACTCCATCAGGAAACTACTTCGTTAAGAGCTCCCTTCGTAGAGGCATCCTCCCAGAGATCTTGACGGATCTTCTTACTGCCAGGAAGAGGTTGGGACAAGAACCAATTCACATAATCTGAAGTCTGCAAAATCCTCCAATCTTTATTACTGGTGACCACTGCCTGAATCCTGCAAAATCCTGCAGTGGGTTTACCATTGAGCTAAAAAGCAGACAAACATAGAACAAACAGCTGCTAATAAGTACCCTATTACAACAAGGGTCTGTACACATTACCTTTGGTGTGCAAACGTTTCCTATCCTTGACACATAACTTGCACCTTGACTGAAGCTCTATGGAGAATGTGCATAGAGCATGAGCAGCGTGAAAGTACAAAGTAACAAATAACCTCAATCCTCATTTGGATAGTAACCTCAATCCTCGAAATGGATCCTGCATTATCCTCCAGTGGCAAAACCTCAAATACCCTCAATACTGCAAATTCTTCCGATGCATCAACTTCCAAAGGCGTTTTCACACTATCTCAGTTTCGAAGTGTGAAAAGGGTTGAAAAAATCTCGGGGTTTGGAACCAGTTCCAACCCCGAGATTTTGGACAGTGTGAAAGTGCCTCAAGTGACCTCAATCCTACAAAATTCTGCAATTTGCAAAGAGGATTTTGGGATGGTGAGGGTTGGTTTTAGGGTTAACCGTCTCTAGCTCTCTAGCCACTCGCTATCGTTGCCCGCTAGCTCTGAAGTGTGTAAGCAGCTTATCTTGGGCTTTCCGGTTCCCGGTTACTGAAGCATTTGTAAATTGACTTTGTCCCTTACGGTTGCAGGGCCAAAGCTGATTTGAAGAAAGAGACTGATCCTCTGAGGAAGAAGGTCTTAGATGGTCGGCAGGTGGCTCTCAAGCTCAGCGCCAATTCAGTGTATGGTTTCACTGGGGCACAGGTGGGCAAATTGCCCTGCCTGGAAATCTCACAAGTAAGCTGTTTGTCTCGCTGTGTGGTTATGCTGGTCTCAAGGTCTAGTATCTTGTCTCTCTCTGACTGACTGACTGACTGAATGTCTGTCACTTGTGAGCCAAGTGCTGCTGTCATACAACATGTACCAGTCCTTCTGATTTGAAAATCACTGGCGTGTTAAAAAGGCACACCTGGATTTTTCAAGGCGTGTGATTTTGTGGTCCAACCTCAGACTAAACAATACTTGGCATTTAAAAAAAAAAAATTTGGTTAGTTTACAGTAAAGCCATTTTCTCTTTAATGACATTTTTTTCACAAATTATGTAGTAAAATTATTCTGTAAATATATGCCGAGGTGTGCGGTACAATGAGATTCAGGCGTGCGATTATTAGCACTTCTCAGAAAGCTTTCAGGCATGCGATAGTGTGGGGGTACGATCGCACGCCTCAAATCAGAAGGACTGATGTACCCTTTGTTTACATCTAAACCGCTAAATATATTATTGTACATTTTTATCGTTTGAGGCAGCAAAACCTACAAAATGGTGCTTGACAACGAACCTGACAAAGTGTTATCTCTGTGAGTGCTGTAAATTCCGAGAAAATAATTTTCTGCGAGTTTCATTTTTCCGACAACGCATCTCTGAGACAAACTTTTGGACTGCTTTTATTTTATTTTTTCAAAAATTATTTCACAGGGAGTTGAGAGGGCTTGCGCGCTACAATATTTACTTGTTAAATAGCCATTATAGCCCGGTGTCTGTTGACTAACACACGCACCTCAACATCTAGTTGTTTTTGTTTTTTTTGTTCCGTCTTTTTTCTTTATATTTAGAGTGTTACAGCCTTTGGTCGCATGATGATTGAAAAGACACGGCAACTTGTGGAAGATAATTACACCATCGAGAAAGGTTACAAACACAATGCAGAGGTGAGAAATATGCTGCATGGAAATTACTTGGCGTTGGCCTGCACTTACACATATGTGACCCGCTCCATCGTAATTGGAATAAGTCGCTGAGGCCGTTTTACGCAATCGGTCGTTGAAGTGAACGCATGGGTGAAAATCGTGACCAAGTCGTTTTTCTGAACATTGTATTTTTAGGAAGTGTAGTTGTCACAGATTATTGTCATTAATGTCTTGTATGTAAAAACTATCAATAAAGATGAAAATTAAGAGGTTTTGTGTGCTTTACAAAAAACAGACAAGCAAACTTCTTCCCCTCCCCCCACCCGGCCCCCACCCAAAACTAAACCAACGGATGGAGAATCCTTCTCAAAAGAAAATGATAACAATTAATATCAGTTTAGTCCAGTAGTTTTAGCTCCAGGCCCTATCTTTGATCTTTAAGTAAGTGTTTTTTTTATTATAAATTTTTTTAAATTAATTTTTTTAAATTTCTTTTTATGCCTTTTTATAGTTCTTAATTATTTTGAGGCGCTTTGAGGTTTTCACATAAAGTGCCAAATAAATGTCTTTTATCATTATTCACAAATAAACCTCAAGGGAAACTGACTACGTAAATTTGCATAAATTTCAAAGTGAACAAAGAAATTTGCAAGACGGGACTCGAACCTGCGACCTCTGGAAGACCGGACCGATACTTTTCTAACTGAGCTATCTTGCCCTATGTTGGCGGTCTCCCAAATTGTCAGTATCTTTGTTAGAGGGGGCTAGTCAGAAGTCATAAACAGCAGAATGCTGTGTGGCCAGGGATCATCACGCCCGATTTTACGATACAACCTGAGAAGCAACATTGTGGGGATCACTCAATGAGGATACAGCTTGTTATCTGATAATACACAAATAAACCACAAGGGAAACTTACGAGGTACATTTGCATAAATGTCAAAGTGAACAAAGAAACTGGCAAGGCGGGACTATTATTATTAATATTAATATTATTATTATTATTATTGTTAATATTTGGCCTCAGTGCAGCAAAATTCCGCTATGTTCAATTTTGGGGGTCACATTGTATAGGGCAACCCAGTATTGGATTTACTTAAGCCCAACACGAATGACATCCAAATAAGCTTGGGCGATACCGCTTTTTTTCATCCACGATATATCGTCAAAAATATATCGCGATATTCGATGATATCGCGATTAATTTGTGACGTCAACAAAAATCAACACTTCAGCGCCAACAACCACAGAAATAGTCTCACAAAGTGCGTCGCATTTTTTTACAAGAAACATAACGGCTACCAACCGTGGGATCGGGAGCTGTGGAGAGAACCTGCCGCTCTGGCCTATTATATTAACCACATCACAAAGGATTACGCCGACTGAAGTGAAACTGCAGAATTGTTTTTTTATTGGTCTATGAACGGCAGTTTGTTCAATCATAGGAACAACCCGAGCCCCAACCACCAATAAGATTCGTTGTCCCCTTCAGGAAGGCTACATCAATAAAGACATGGATGACGAAGTCGGCGAACTTCCAAGAGCTCCCCGTTGTCTATTCTTCACTGAGTTATCCGCCGCCGGCCGTCACTGTTATTGTTAACAGGGTTTCTCCTTTTTCTTTCCACTAGCCGGCCAGACCAGTAATGTTGACTTTTGACTAATAAACCATCCCATAAAAAAGAAACAGTCCAATCATGTCCTTCTTTCTAACAATCTCTCTTTTTCATAGGTTGTAATTGTATGCCAGGAATAGAAGAGACATTCCCATCCCCAGCCTATTGAAATTCCAAAGTAATGGCAGGCCACATGTTGGCCCGCTTGATACAATGTGTAGGTCAGCTGTCAATCATTGTCTAGATTTCTTGCCTACTAGGAATATAATCGTATTATTATTTACCCCTGAAAACTGTTGGGAATTTTTTTGGGAGTTTATTCAAACAAGTCTTTAAGTTCCCTTTCTCTTGTTTTCTATAAAAACAAGGCAAATTACATAATTAGCCTTAGGAATTATTTTTTTGTAGGACTAGATTATCGTAAATAAACAGGCTCAGGTTTTTTTAACATCTTTTTATTTGTACATCTTAATACATTTTGTAAATCAGTACGGCAAACTTTTGTAAAAGTACTTATGTTACCCAATTTAATGACCATCGGTTGGTCTAAGACTGATAAATATAAATTCGGTCGAGGAATACACCGACCAACGCCTTTTAAATAAATTCTGTATCTGTCAGGCAAGGGTTAGTGTAAGTACAATTACAACACCAACCCACTTTGAATGTTTGTTTACTTTATTCCGCCATCTGCGGCGCATCAAAGAAGATCATTTTCTGGCTACGAGAAACTTTATAAAAACACACAATGGGCTTGCTTCTGGAGACGCATCAAAGATAGTAAAAACAAAACTAAATTCGAACTGAAAAAAACCAAATGGAGTTTTGGAATGGTCGGTAATTCACTTTGAACTGATGTCTCGGACGTTGCGTCGAAATTTATAAATTTGGTTACGGGTACCCGACCCGATACAATGAAACCGGTTCTTGGCCTTCGTGGGCGCCTAATGTAACGCTATTGTAATTTTCTGTAGTGTCTGTGTGAGACCGCCTGAACGCTAAAGCTTTGATGTGGGTCTTTTCGGGTCATCAGTCACTTGGGGAATCTTGCGGTTACAGTCTGTGACGCTCTATGTTTTGAAACAGCTCTTTGTTGTTGCAAGATCGTCTCGATTAGGAAATACATCGCGATACTTCATCGATATCGCGATACTTCATCGATATCGCGATTTACCGATATCGCGATTAAAAAAAAATCAACACGATATCGTAATCGTTTAAGAACTGGTATCGCGATTTTCGATAATATCGCGGTATCGCCCAAGCTTACATCCAAACAATGTTGAAGTTATCAATGCCTGATGTTCCCGAAGGTCGTATCTCGGGTACAGCTTGATCCTCAAAAGTCAATTGCCAACTCATCTGTGTTTGTTACAAGCTTGACCTGAGGACGGCTAAAGAAATCACTTTGTTTTTGTTGCAGGTAATATACGGTGACACAGATTCCGTCATGGTGAAGTTTGGAGTCGATACTGTCGCAGAGAGCATGGCGTTAGGCAAAGAGGCTGCACTGATGATCTCCGATACCTTCCCTCATCCAATCAAACTGGAGTTTGAAAAGGTGGGTGTGATTTTGTGGCTCCCCAAGAGCCAGAATTTGGCAATTCCTTCCTTTACCCTAACTACCCGAAACCCATCAAATTTCAACTGCAGGTTTTGGCAGGTTTGGCACCAAATCAGCAACTTGTTGTTAGACTTTGTTTGACTTGGTACAAAAGGCCCTAGCTTTTAAAATCTGTGAAGTTCAGGGCAGAAAATATTTTCTACTTTTTTTGCCATGTCCACTTTTGTTGGGATTGCCCTGGTCTTGGTTGCAAGACGTCCTAATTGTAAGCAGAATTGTGTCGCATTTGCATGTGCCTGTGACGTTGCGTGCATAATTACATGATGTAACAGAAACTTGACCAATGAGTCGGCGATTATGCATGTTCTGTCATGCAATCATACACGCAACGTCACACGCTCATGCAAATGCAACACAATTCTGCTCTGAGCGATTAGGTTAGCCAAGACGTCCTATTCGAAGGGCATGGCGTGGTCTACCGCGTACGTTAAAGGTGTCTGGATTGGCGGCCTACACGCGCTGCATACTGCGATTAGGACGTCTTGCAATCAAGACTAACATACGGACTGTCACTTGCATGGACTTAACTTTCTTGCTTGAAAAGACTGGTTCATACTAGGCCCCAAAACGAGCTCGAAGGTGAACACAAATTTGTGACGTCTGGAAAAGTTGTGCTACGTCAGGGAAAGGTTAAACACATTTCAAGGCGAAATCCCTCAAAAAAGCATATCCTCTTTGAGTGTTCCCCGTTTGCTATTCCCCAGGTCATTGCAACATTGCAACATTGCAAATGTTGTTAGTATCGTGACTTTGGGTGTGATCCCTGGCCACATGGAAATTATAGATTCATGGCTTCTGACTAGCGACCTCGAACAAAGATATTGACTAATCTGGGGAACTGTTATAGCTGGATAGAGCACTGGAACAGCAATCCGGTGGTCACTGGTTCAATTAAGCCCCGCTCCAGTCATTTTTCTTAGTACCTTTTAAACTTTCGCATCCTCGCCGAGTATCATACGTTGGTTAACAGAGCCATCTCCAAATCATTATCTGATGTATGTGGATACCAAATTTATGCGACCCTCATGCGCCAGCCAATCACAGTCTACTGTGACGTCATGTGGTGCAGAAATCTAGACCAAACTGCTGATTGGCCAATTTAGCTGCCATGTTTTTGAAACATAGCAACGGGTAACAGAAGACGCGATATCAGGATGAAAAGCGCCTGCTAAATGGACCGAATTTGGCTGCCAGGTTTTTGTAACATAGCAACGGGTAACGGAAGACGCGATATCACAGACGCGAAAGTGCCTGCTGAATGGACAGAATCTTGAGGTCAAGATCGATGCAGCCTTGTTCGCAAAAGTATTCAGCAAATCTGCTCGCATATCATAGACGTTCGTCCAACGAGAAGATATTCCATGGACTAAGTATGAACTGGCTTTAACTTTGTAAATATGACCTGTCAAGCCCCAGCCAATCTTATCTAATATCTGAGGGAATGGAGTTGCAGAAACTTTAATACAAAACAAGTAGAAGTGGAAGAAATGAATAGATCTTGGAGTCACTGTGCAGTTGTTTTTCCCCTTAATAGGTGTACTATCCCTACCTGCTGATCAACAAGAAGCGATATGCAGGTCTCTTCTATTCCAGACCCGACACTTACGACAAGATGGATTGCAAAGGAATTGAGACTGTCCGACGCGACAACTGCCCTCTGGTAGCTAACCTGATTGCCTCATGCCTGCAGCAAATCCTCATCGACAGGTATTTGGCTACCTTTCCTACTTTTTTCACCTTGCTCTAAGTTTTCCTACTTGTTTTCTCTTAAAATTTCCACTATTTCCTACTTTTGTTTGTCCCACAAAGCCAATAGTTGTTCATTTTCTGTCCCACAGGGATCCGGACGGTGCAGTTGGCCACGCCAAGCAAACCATCTCGGACCTCCTATGCAACCGGATTGACATTTCGCAGCTTGTGATCACCAAAGAACTGACGAAGACTGGGGAAGAGTATGCTGGAAGACAGGCCCACGTAGAGCTAGCTGCAAGGTGGGTAGTCAAGGTTACATCGTAGGTGTATTTAGAGCACAAAACAGTGACTGTTGTATGTACTTACTCAACTCGCAGTAAATAGCCGTCTGATATTCAGCAAAGAGTCGTTTTAATCTCTTCTCGGAAAGCTTAAAATAACGCGTCAAAATGGCTGACGTATGATGCAGTTTTAAAGAAACCAAGCTTGCTTTCAACTTCAAGCTAATTTGAAATTTGAAGTGCACTATTTAAGGTTTATTCATATGACTACAATGAATGTTTCATTTACAACTTCCCACACAGTATTCTGGTCTCGTTTATTTCATTTTTATAGCGTAAAACTAGCTATTAAATTACAAATTTATTTCACAACAACCCAATGACACGTCGTAACTTACGGGTTTCAAACAGTTGTCAAGGTAGTTGCGATGTGTTCAACGCATCGCAGGTTTCGTGAAAAATTGATCGTACATCACGTCGCGAGATGCGACGCGTTACTCTTCGTAACTTGGCGTGTCGCAACTTTTAGTGAAACATGTCAAATTCTACTGAAGAGTGCCATTTGTACTGGATTAAAACAAAATATATAATAAATATGAGTGAAATAATGTCTTTTAAGTTATAATGTTATGGGATCCTGTCATTTGCTGCTAAGCAGAGCAACGCTTGTTTTACTTTCAGAATGCGAAAACGTGATCCAGGCAGTGCCCCAGCCCTGGGTGACAGAGTGCCTTATGTTATCATAGCGGGAGTCAAGGGAGCAGCCGCATTTGAAAAGTCTGAGGTATTTATATTCTTTGTTCCATATCTTTTTGTCCAGCAAATGTTGTTCATGCTAGCATTTTGTGATTAACATGTTGACTCTACATGTAGATTGAAGATGAAATGAATTGCCTGCCTTCCATCTCTGTGACCCGGGGTGCAGGGTAAACAAATTTTTTTTTATTTCTGGGGCTCCATTTTCAATTTTTGAAATTTTCGGGGGCTACTTTTTTAACTTTCGGGGGCTACTTTTTCCATTTCGGGGGCTACTCCTTCGGGGGCTACTTTTTTCCATTTCGGGGGCTACTTTTTCATTAATTAACAAAAGGATACAATTTGTTGAGTACTTGAGTTTATCTGGCACTAGTCTTGATCCAAGACCGAGCTAGCTGTTCATTTGTTCCGCGGCGCGCTGTTCGTATATATCCAGGCTTATTGAGGGCGCCCTAAATTATCGCCAGATTCGTTCTAATCTGGCGATAATTTAGGGCGTCCTCAATAAGCCTGGATATATACGAACAGCGCGCCGCTGAACAAAATGAACGGCTAGCTCGGTCTTGGATCAGGACTCAGTGGCACGCAAACAATCTATGAAAACTTCAAACCAGTACAGTCATAATATCGCACGAGGTTTACTTTGCCGATATCGCTGCAGTATATACTGCATGCATACATGTACGTACATAGCACATGCAGCGATTGCGTGCCCAGAGAGGGGTATCCCTAATTGCTCAATTGCGACACTCCCTAGTCTTTTTTCCAGTCGTTTTAAATGCTCCGCGCTGTGTAGTTCGGATGGTGAATTGCATGAAGCCGGAATGTAGACGGCCACATAGTACAGGCCAGCTTTTTATCGCTGTTGTACGCGTCATGCATGCATGCAGCGTGCGCTGCCGAGTGCTAAATCTATTATGTACATGTACTGTACATGTACCGCTCGCTCTGGATCTCCGGTCTGCATGCCGGCGCGGCCGCTCTGCAGTGGCGCTAGGATCAGAGAGAGCGGCCGTTCGTAGTCGTGCAGCAAATATTACGGGGGCGATTTTGGACCATTTCCTATTTTTAAGTCGCCCCCGAAATCGCATTTTTTGCATATTTCGGGGGCTCCTTTAGGTGTTTCCGGGGCGAATTCGCCCGCCGCCCCCGTGTATTTTTTTCGCTGCCGGGGTGCGTTCCACTCGCGCAAACAATGCAAACGTTTATCAATGTTTGCAATATTTTTTGTGTGTACATCCAATGGAAAATTGTTTGTGTGGGTGAAATGCACCCCAGGATTCATATCCAATCCTAGACTACATAGACTTGTTGCTCATTCCCTAACTTTATGTTTTTGTTTTTTCATTTTCAAATCTTTGTGTCCACAAAGTACAAATTGTAGTGACCTCATTTAACCAGTCCGCGCCAGGATTATTTTAACAAAGAAACTCGATCTGGGACGGGTTTAGGCCGATGGTATTGGAAAGCACACCCACGCATTTTCGGCCTCACTCGCTGCAGACAGACCTTTTGGCCTTGCTCGTGACGTGTTTATGCATCATCCGTTTTGAATCTGGGGAAAACTTGTTCGTGTATATAAAATAGGTGCTCTGGCGCGAACTGGTTAAAAACTCTGGATACTTTAACTCTGGATCTGCAGGGCCAACATTTTGTCCCCTGACTATTAGGCCCCTTACCAAAATTGACCGAGCGTCGGCGCCGCGTTCTTTCTGCAGGATCCCGCAGACTTTTTAAACAAAAGAGCCCTTGGTGACCCGTCCTAGCATGGGCAAGAACGCTTCATTTAAATAACAAACAACGTAAATATACCCAATCTTCTGCAGACCCGCCGGGCCAGCTGGAGCGCTAGGGAGCTTATTTAAATATGAATAGTTACGATGATAGCCGGTCAGTCTGCAGACCTGCAAAACCGCAACTATTTTGATGGTTTGGTATACTGGCTGATGAGTCACTCGGTATGAAATGTATAAAACAGAGGCTTTTGGGACTAGTTCAACTAGGTGAGCCCAGTCTTCTTTACAGTTGTTATTCAGGAATACTATTTTTTTGTAGGATCCCATCTACGTGTTGGAAAACAACATCCCAATAGACACACGCTATTACCTTGACAACCAGCTCAAGATGCCACTTCTTAGGATATTTGAACCTGTGATCGGCGAACACAAAGCACAAGCTGTGCTCTTCCGTAAGTTCCAAACATTTTGAAATTGGTGCGAGGACTTGACTCGATGCAAGTGTTGTACATCATTGATTGTACCCGACTAATTGTACTGACTGGATCACTGATTGATTAACCCTTGCTCTGTGAGAGTTGTTTATTGCATGGCATTGTCTTTGTATGGTCTGAGACTCATCTCGGGGTTAGCTCACCCTGGTGAGACAAGAGGTTGCTCTGCCCTTAAGATGAGTTTCACAAAATAAATCGACATAATTCATACACTTCCTATAAATTTTATTGACACAATTAATATATTATAATTAACTGGACAGTTAAACAGGGGGCCTTATTAGTCCTGGAGGACTGGTCACGGAGGATTGACCAGACACTCGGTGCAATTGTCCCCTCATCACCCGGAGGTATGTGGCCCTTTAACTGCAAGGGAAACAGCCGGCCTTGCGGGACCCAATGAGACAGTGTGCCGTGTGTCTGGGGGATCCTCCATGGCCCGCCTTCCACGGGATTCTCCTGGAAAACTGCCTAGAATCAGTCTATTGTTATACTTCTATACAATAGTTCTTTCATTCTTTTGAAACGTTCTCATTCTTTTCCTATTTGATAATTGTTCCTTCCGACTCCAAGTTTTCTATAATTTCCACAGTTCACTTGATTGTTTTTTATTATTACCTATTGTCTTATATTTGTACACATTCCCGCGTAAATATGGCCACTGATGCCAGGCATTTTTGTTTGGTGTTGAAGTGTAAACAAGAGCGAAGGTTAATTGACTGATAGGATTGCCATTGTCTAGACTTCCCCAGATTTCAAAATTGTACACAATGACACAAGTCCCCTTATGCCACAATTTTTTGTGCAACTAAGTTGCGCAATATTGTATGCTGCACAACATTTTCAGTTTTGTCAATTTCACGAATGTTTAATAGTCCATACATGTAAGACTGTGATTTGCACAGTAAATGGTGGTGTAACTTGCGCAATGCATTGAAGTGAATATAATTAAAACTGCTGCAAACTGCTTACTGGCTGGAATGACCTGAAATATACAAATCAAATAAGTTAAGAGGACCTAATGTTTCGATCTTAACAATTCTTCTTCAGCGACTAAATTTAAGCGGCGTAGAGTTGTGGCGTAGCGACTGATAATGATCTAACGGGTATTTTTCCAGCAAATCTAGATCGTTTTGGAACCTGTCATTGCTCAACTTATCAGGCTTGATTGAAAGAAACAGACAGCTTTGTGTTTGAAGTGAATCAATTTCTCTTTTTCTCGTAACAGAATGTTTACAGTTTGCTGCGCAATTTCAAAGAAAATTAGACAAATTATTTTTAAAATGGTGGGTGGAGGTGATTCAACGTGAAAGAAAACAATTTTACACAAACGGCTGTCGAAAATGCTGTTATTGCGCATGAAATTGATTGCAAGTTTATTGCACAGCTACGCACCAAGTTTGTTGTGCAAGTCCTATGGATGGCGTAAACCACACTCGCTTTTGTAAAATCGGCTGAAGATTTGCGAAACAACTATTAGTGAATAGTTATTCTGAAATCCGAATCTAGGTTTGAAAGTTTACTTTTGAAAGTTGAATAAGTAATTGATTTGACACAATTTTGTTTTCTCCTGATTTCCAGAGGGTGAACATACCTTGACCAAAACTAAAGTGACTTCCAAGATTGGTGGTCTAATGGCATTTGCTAAGAAGCGAAGTACTTGCATCGGATGTAAAACACCACTGGATAAGGACAATTCTGCTGTCTGCAAACACTGCAAGAATATAGAGACTGAAATTTATCAGAAAGAGGTACATGTATGGTGATGTTTCATCAATCATTAAGAGACTTGGCTTTCTCTCTGTTGTCATCCATATACTGTGGCAGAGATGTAGAAGGTTTATATTCCAATATTTGTTTCCACATTTTCTCCACATTTTGTGTTATGACCAACCACAGTTAAAACAGAACAAATTGTAATTGTGCGTAGTCTCCGTATTGTGTTGGTGAGATAAGCTGACCAGATTGAAAAATTTTAAACTACAAAAATAAAAAAAATAAACATACATGATGGCATCCTCATGATATGCCCAGTACAATATGAGTCCCCCATACCTATACACTCCCTAGACTATTGTTTACCCCCCCCCCCCCCCCCTAAAACCTAAAAACAACATTCCGCAATCGCAATGACAACCACAAGGAAAGGGTTCCCTCGTTCCCTCCATCTCATATCTTGCTTCATATGCCTCATGACACCACTTCAGTTTTCTTTGTGTGACAAGTCAACATATGTGGGGGGAGTCGGGTTGGTGTAGCGGTTCTTTCCTCGCCTTCCACCACTATGACCCGGGTTCGAATCCGGCCTGGGCCAATATGTGGATTGGGTTTTCAGTCCCTGCCTGACTCCGTGGGTTTTTCCCCAGGATATTCTTCTGGGGTTTTCCTCCCACCTCTAAAACTGTAACTTCTTCACATTAATTGTTAAATGAAATAAAAAATTGTTGAATGAAATTTGTTCCCGCCGTGAATATGGCCATTGATGCTGGTACGGCGTTAAACCCTAAATACTCACTCACTCAACATATGTGATGCGATCAAGCCAAATCAGTCTGAAGTAGGCCCTGGTCATTTTTGGGATTTTTACATATTCTTTTGTAGCGTACTTCAGGCTCCATTTCAGTGAAAAACACATGTGAATACGACCTTTGGTTAAAAAATTACAACCATTTGAACACCAGCAGGTTAAAAAAAAAGAAACTCAGAAAATCAAGTTTCTGTAACACTACCCTTCTGAATTTGGTTAAAAGAGTATTTTCATGTAAAAGAAAAATATTTTCCCCTTTTTTCCACCCCTACGAACATATTTTGGCCCTATCTCACAACAAGAATTGCCGAGTTCCGACGGATTTTGTTTGATCGCATCACATATGTACATACAAAGCTTGAATCAATCGAACTTGTAGTTAAGTGACATTCACAAATGCACCATGAAGGTTACACATGTGCACTAGAAAGCAGTAGGTTGTGGGTTCAAGTTCCAACCGAGTCAGTGGTTTGTTTTTCTTTGGGACCATACGTAGTGTACAGTGTAAATACACTTCAGTGAAGGGTCAAATATCCGGATGCAAATTTCATCTTATAAATTGATGCTATCATGACATCAATTATTTTTTGTACCATTTTTCCCCTTTCTATGCAAAGTTTCATCCAGACATGCCCAGTTTTTATTTGCCAAAGGTAACACGGAGAATAGTCTAGGATTTGGGATAGAAAAAGGATAGAAAAAGTTGAAAACAAATCAAAATGAAAACATCAAAAGTTTAAGGAAAAGTTAACAAAACAAAAAACAACATTGTAAACCAAAAAGATTATTTCTACTTTTTCTACAAAGTCAAAAGGCCCCCTATCCAAAAAAACACTTGTAATTGTGCTCAACTTCAAGTTGAACTAAAATCTAATGTAATAGTACTATACCATAACAGCTATCAATGGCAAGGTTTTGGTTGACTTGGAACTAATCTTCATGCAGGTTATCCATTTGAATGCCTTGGAGGAGAAGTTTGGTCGATTGTGGACTCAGTGCCAACGGTGCCAGGGGAGTCTGCATGAAGACATATTGTGCACAAGGTAAATGACACAGAATCCTCACAATCTCGTTTGACTCTTTTATTACCTTCTGACGTACATGTAGGCAGTTTACACATGTTAAACAAAATGGAGACAATCAAATTTTGACAGAAAGGTTTAAGTTTCTTTAAAAAAAAAAAAAATTAATAAGGGAATAAATGTGGGTTTTAATCACTCTGTTTAATACCGCTTGGAGTCTGGGTGCTGATAATTACCCGAGCCGAAGGCGAGGGTAATTATCAGCACCCAGACTCCAAGCGGTATTAAACAGAGTGATTAATACCGACCGAACACACATTTATTCCCATTCATAAATACCTTCTTTGTAAAATTCAGCCAAAAAAATCCCGGAAAATTGTCGCAAGTAAATTTCGGTGTTTCGCCATTCTGTGTGTGTCAAATAACATGTTTCCGCCTCTGTCGCTCTACACAATACATGCAATAAAGCGTATTTACTATGAACCAGACTATTACTGCCATTGGCAACCTCGTTCCCAGGGTGTAGAGCTGTACGCGCTCAACACTACCCGCTCTTACTATTGGAAATAAAGTGAGCCCTGGGGACGGGTATAATGCGACATCGCGTTGTTGCCAGCTGGTTTTAAACACTTCCAGCCATGTCTTTATCGTCCGTTTAATACCGGCCACGTGACGGGCTCTCGACCAATAGGAATGCCTAAACTGTCCCAGGTATTTATGAATACCTAATAAAGGATACAGGATGTCCCAGATAACGAAATGCCAACCCATATTTCCAGGTACTTGATGATACAGGTTTTATAGAAAATGTCCTTCAATGAAAAATGGTCTGTCATCAATAATCTGACCACCTGGGGTTAATTTCATAGAGCTGCTCAGCACAATCAAAATTGCTTAGCATGAGAATTATTCTTTGCGGTAAAAAAGGTTACAAACAAAATTTTCAGGTGATGTTTAATTTATTGTTTTTGACTGGTATTCAGCTGGTTTTTGTTTCGCATGAAAAGCACATGGAGTTTAGGCTGGTAATCTGTTTTTACTGAGCAAGATTTGTTTGTGCTAAGCAAATGTTGTGCTTGGCAGCTCCATGAAATTGGCCCCTGTTTAGGATTAGGAGTTAATTCCCGTTTTAGCGTAGCAAATTCCTGTTTTTACAGTGAAGTAAAATTATTTAGGTTGATCAATGAATAAGGTAAGTGGCCAGTAGGGTCATAGTTACATGTAGTCGCACAATCATAAACGGAGACAAATCAGCACTTCTCATTTGTCCCCACTTAACCAGTTCGCGCCGGGATTATTTTAACATCGCCGAGCCCACGGGCGGGATTATTTTTAACGCAACTCGATCCGAAGCGGGTTCAGGCTGATAGTGCCGGGAAGCACACCCACGCATTTCTGGCCTTGCTCGCTGCTGACATACATTTCCGAACTTGAACTTGGCGTGTTTATGTGTCATCCGTTTTGAATTTTGGGAAATTTTTGCGTTTATATACGTCATCCGGCGCGAACTGGTTAATGTATTGATCAACAATAAACAATGTTACTTCTGCGCATGTAAAGACTTTGTTTCAATACAATGACCATCAATCTTGAATGGGTGGTGGGATTTTGAAAGTTGGTAATAGCTGTTCTTATAATGTAATGGATTACTGTACCCCTATTTACTTTTAAAAAGATGGAAAAATTATTAATATTCACTGCTAATTTGATGTATTGCAGACATTTCCTTGCCCAGATTTTTCCGAACTGCTGATGTATACATGTAGATTCTCTTTAACATTTTAGTTTTTCTGATTGTTTTTCCCATTTCGGTTTCCATAATATTTGTAGCCGTGATTGCCCCATCTTCTACATGAGAAAGAAAGTTCAGAAGGACCTCGCCGACCAAGACACGGTCATCAAGCGATTCGGCCTTCCAGTCTGGTGAAACTTGGAAATTCAAGGTGAGCTTGGAAACGATCAACAACAACAACAAAAACAAAAACCAAAAAAAACAACCCCGAAAAATAAGCATAAACAACAACAACGGATGAGCTTGTTATCACGTTGTCATCTCCTCTTGTGTTGAAAGTCACCAGTGCTCTTTGTTAGTTTACAAGGCATTAACCCTAACACTGCTAGACGCAGCACAGTGCATTAGGTAAAACTAGTCTGGTGCACTTTGATGCATTTTGCTGTCAACACCAGTGAATAAACGACCACAGTCTATTACTATGAGAGCTTATCCCCATTGAACAAATGCCAGAGATGGATTCTGCTGCATTCTGTTATCACAGACTCTGAAGTTTGACCTTGAGATTTCTGACATGATGGACCTCGGACACTGAGCAGGATTGTCACTTTGACAAATGATGCCGTTTGCTGCTTGTGGCAGGGAACTCGCAGAATATTCTGGTGGGAGTTAGGGTTAGTGGGTGTTAGGGTTAAGGGTTCTTTAAAATAGTAACTATCTACAGACTCTATACAGACTAAAGTTCGTCCTTAGTTACAGGCTAGTTGGGAGACCAGCAAGCTCCTTTGGTTAGGCATGGGTAAACATCTGTCTGCGGAGTCCCCAGACAGTTGGCTCCTCGCAATGGCGAAATTCCACAGAATTCTGCAGACAGTCTGCGGTGTTTCTATTTAAAAGAACCCTAACCAGCTCGCGTTGGATGCCGTGTATACACGCAGAGTGTTTCCAGGTTTTAAAACGGATGACAGATAAACACGTCACGAGCAAGGCCAGAAACATCTATCGGCGACTGGCTCGTAGCGTGTGAGGCCAGGTGTGCTACCCACATATGCTGGCCTGAAGCCCGTCTCAGATCGAGGTTCTTACACAAATATCACGTGCCTGGGCCCGGTCAATGTTAAAATAATCCTGGCGCGAACTTATGACCGTAGCCCCCTAATCCGTCTTGAATGCTGTTGTCAGCTGTGCTACGCCGTAGAACACGGCCTGTGTGGCTGGTGTACACTCGGGTCCATTGTGCTGTGGAGTCATTAAAATAATCTGGTGCAGTGAGGAATTATTACTGGCGTTAAAAGTAGAGTGGACCATTTGCAGCTTTCCTAAAGTAACTCATCCAAATAATTGTGGGAAAGCTTGTTACTTCTGACATGCTGTCAATGCTGTCAGCGTGTCAAGTGACTCATTTCCTAAAAGTCCATGAATACCACCCCATGCATTCTACTTTGCAGTTGGTTTGTAAATTGCAGTTAAATCCGTGAATGGGTGAATCCGTGAATGGGTGAAAGTGAGCTAAATTGACCATATGTTCTGAATGCTCATTTTGTGATTGTGTGAAAAGAGGGTGCAATTCAAAACATTGGAATTGAAACTTTGGAATTGAAATCGAAATCCAAAATATTGTGTACATGTATACAGTATGTTCTGTTTTCTCGAATTGTACAGCATTAACAGATCTGAAACTTTATCAAGTTGTTAAGCATTCGTCTTGAACATTTTGAGCACTTTTATTGCTTCAAAAGAAAACAAAAGACAGATTTATGCACAAATTACAAATGGTTCAATCTACCTTAAGATAAAAATGGTTGAGTATCATAAGAAGCTTAAGAAAGTTAAACTTGTTTGTTATATTTATACTGTATGTAAAAATAATTGGCACATATAATGCATAAGGAATCTGGAATTTAAAGTTTGAAACCTTATTTGTTTACATGTATTTTGTCTTTAATTTTTCTAAGCCTGGTAATTTCAGGCATCAGACTTTTCTGACTTCTGTTTGAAAGGAAAAATTTTGAATGCAAAAAAAAATACATTATTTGTGCACCTTTTAGACAATTCAGCATTTTTCAGACATTTTTGAAATTGACAATCTCATTCTTGTAATTTTTATGCTAGAAAGGAAACAATTAGGTTTGATTGTTGCTTTCTGGTGTACAGCATTGTACAAAACCCCATAAGCATGGAGAGTAGGTCAATAACATTAAAATATTCTAAATACTACTGCAGTATTCTACATTGATTAAAATTGTGATCATGTCAGGGAAACTGTAACATATTTATTAAATACAACACCTGAATAAATCCCTGTCATTTGATTGGTGGATCGTTGATCACATGCATTCAATTGTTCGTCCCAATACCTGGCACGGCTGTACCGCAAAAATAGTTCTATTCAATGGCGATTAGAACTTCCATTGCACGGTCGCGGTCTGACAAATCGAACTAAGATTTATTCAGGCGTTGTATAAAACAAATAATGAATATTTCACATTCGCCTCGTGGAATAGAACATTCCATCTGTCACCTTGTGACATTATTCTTACTGTCGCACTCACAAACATTCATTATTTGTATATTATACAACACCTGAATAAATCCCTGCCATCCGATTGGTGGATTGTCAATCACGTGCATTGAATTATTCGACCCATCATACAATGCGAATCTGCACCGCCCAAAACACTCTATCACATGGTTCTATCAAACGGTGCGGACACGCATTGATAAAACCAGTTTACAAGTTACCAATCAGATGACGAGAATTTATTCAGGCGTTGTATAAAACAAATAATGAATGTTTCACATTCCTGCGATGGAAAGAATAATTTTATTCGGGGACAGATGGCATATTAAAACATTCCATCTGTCACCTCACAAAATTATTCTTACCATCGCACTCATAAACATTCATTATTTGTGCACTGTAACATGGTGTTGGCGCCCTCTCTTGGTCATCACAGTTAGTCACTGTTCGGATAGGTTTCTTTTTGTTGGTCTTCTCCATTCTTTGATGCAAGCTAAAAGTGTTCAACTGATATGTCGGCTACACATATTTTAAAGAAATGGTATGACAATTAGAGAATAAAACCTTTTTTAACCAGTTCGCGCCAGATGACGTATATAAACGCAAAAATTTCTCCGAATTCAAAACGGATGACGCATAAACACGCCAAGTTCAAGTTCGGAAATGCATGTCAGCAGCGAGCAAGCCCGGAAATGCGTGGGTGTGCTTCCCGGCGCTATCAGCCTGAACCCGCTTCGGATCAAGTTTCGTTAAAAATAATCCCGCCCATGGGCTCGGCGATGTTAAAATAATCCCGGCGCGAACTGGTTAAGGAATTGCCTCTGGATTTTAAATTCTGACATGTCGAAAAGTGCAAACTTTAAACCGCCATAGCTGAGTACTGCAAGGAGAATCTTATTCTCTTTCCTGAATAACGCCACAAACCCTCATTTTAAACTCCGCCCAGTTCTGTCTCGTTTTGCCAGAACGCTGCACATACATGTACATCATCTCCATACAAAAATGGTGCAAGTGGAACGCATCATTTCTGGTGATAATGGGTGCTGTTTTTTTTTAACTGGATGTAAGAGGTTCTGTTATTAAACTGGGGCGCTAGTACGAAAAAGCTGGGCTCGGGCCATAGTGGAAAAACCAAATTTGTTTTTCGATTTTCAGATTTATTCATATTTGACTTTCTAAATCCTAGAAGCTTCTTTTTTGTGGTTATGCTTGGTATGGCTTTTGTAAATGTAATTGACAAATGTGACCCAGCACGAGTAAATGAGACACTTTGCGGCAACAATAAACATTGAGATTTTGATTTCATCATTTAAAGCTTGTTTAGCTTTAAATGATGAAATCAAAATCTCAATTTTCATTTTTGCCGCAAAGTGTCTCATTTACTCGTGCTGGGTCACAAATGTGTTTCAAATGGGGATTATTCAAGCTCTGTATTTGACATTCTAGCAAGTGCTTACAGCATGTTTAATTCAAATACTACGTAATCAGTTATAGTATAACAATTTATCACAAATAGTAATGTCATACAAATATTTAAGTATTGTTTGTTTATTTTGATTGTTTAATTATTCTTGAGTACGCCTTTAAACAATAACAATAACTGTATGAAGTCTTTCACAAAACGTCCTGTTGTTTCATTGTCATTTCTTTGTCATTTCTGTGTGCTGTTTTACCAATGTTTAAATCTCTGTTCAGGGTGGTTAAAGGTTAGGATACACCATTTGCAGATATCAAAAATATTTACTACCGAATTATTAGGAAGTATCTTATCTGAATGTGAATAATAATTCTAGGCATCCAGCGGAATTATTGCACTAGATATTCTTTAATTGTTTCAATTATCGGAAGACGACGTGAACAAAACAGAACAACTTAAGAATAACTGCTTGACGCCGGTTGAAAACGAATGCTGTTTGTCTTGCTTTTCTCAGCATCCATAATTGTAAAACTTTGGACAGGTCAGTTAAACGATATTTACGGTACTATAAAATACAACCCCCAAATCCACCCATTCATTATAATTTAAACAATTACCAAATTGTATCCTACCTTTAAAAAAAGGTTTACCAAAATTTAAGGCGATTGTTCACCCATCTTCTACAATTCCAGAGAATTTGCGTTCATATTGTTGATGTGTAGGGTGTTCAGAAATAATCCTGAAAAAATGCTTGGTCTATCTTCACGCTAAATCTTCACGCTAACTACCCCAAGCCAATCCAACTGCAGGTTTTGCAAAATTTTAGCAGGTTTGGTACCAAACATTAGCAATTTGATGTTGGACTTAGTTTGACTCCGTACAAAAGGCTCAGGGAGACCCTGTTAAATTATGCGAGGTTCAGGGCAAAAAGGCAGACTTGTAAAAATGTTGGAGCTTTGGGGAATGCACAGGCATTTATTCGTGGGTGAGCTCAGGCTGGTCACAGCACAGTTCCTGGTCAACTGTATTAAGTGTGGTGTGTACACCCTGCATGTTCCCGCTAAAACACAGTCCAACACGGAACTAATGGCCAGTCATCACAGTCCTGAACACTGAACACTGAACAATGCATAGACCCATCTGTACCAAGTCAATACAACTTACAACAGTTGGAGTTTTGGAGGTTTAGCACTGTTGGGTTTAGTACCAATAATTACTGAACCTCTGTGCAGCCGTTGAAGTTTGTTAGGTTTGGTATGCTTTCTAGTGCGAGAGCCTAGGGGTTAGAAATGGGTTAATTGAATCTCAACTTTGCAGATCATATGTACAAAGCCGGCTTGCCCAGGAGAGCTTCTTACATTTAGTTTCTGACTTAGCCAGTTTAGTACAAGGTATCAGTAATGGGTCATATCTTGAGAAGCTAGAATTTTTTGTAGAGGATTATTTCTAAACACCCTACAAATGTGAGTGAACAGTCGCCTGAAACTTTGGTTAACTGTTTATTTTTCAGGATTTCCACGGGTCATGGAATATCATAAAAAGAAAGGTTGTCCTGGAAAGTCATGGAAATCCAGATCATGCATGATGCAAGGTTATTAAAGTTAATGTGGGTGGATCGGATGGCTTTAAAACTTATTTTCAAATGCTAACAAGCCCAACATCAGCAGTTCATCAGTATCATAATTACAAACAACTTTCCTTTGCAAAATGGTGTTAAATGTCATGGAAATTGTCATTATTGTAGTCCTGGAAAGTCTTGGAAAGGTCGTGGAATTTGGTTTCCCGATTTCTGGTGGCACTCTGTTTTTGAACCACCCTGTAGACATTTACTCCCCCAAATTTATTTGTAGTTGAATGTTTTTTTATATAGGCTTGTCTTAAATAGTCATTCATAGTCTTTCATCATCTTTATTGCCCTTCCAAGATGGAATATTATACAAATATTGACTGCTTTGAGTGGTATAGTAAAACTAGCCTCCCGAGGTGATGCATGGAGCATTCTATTTTCCCGAGGCGAAGCCGAGGGAAAATAGAATGCTCCATGGATCACCGAGGGAGGCTAGTTTTACTATACCGCGAAATAAAGCAGTCAATATTTGTTTTATAACACCTCACTCAAAGATTCTGCACAATTTAAGCTTCCTGAAAGTATAGTAATGACAAAAAATCTCTGAATTCAGTGATCAAACTGAACGTGCAAGCAGTGCGTTGTTTACGAAAGAAATGTACGTTAAATTTGCGTTTTGAAAGGGCACCCGACTATTTGTATCTTCGTTCCCTTTTTCTCGATCATACGTGTACTTTGTTGCCTTGATGAACGGGTGCGAGGGTGATAGAGCAATGTTTACGCAATGCACCGAAACACACGTCTGGGTTTCAGTCACGCTTTCGTTGCTATGTGCATAGTACGTGTGTTGCTATGCGCATAGTACTTTTCAGAATGAGGCTGCGTGGTATAGTCTTTTTGGAGCGCAAGTAAAAAATAGTAAAAATAGCAAGTGACACGTGACGCGCTCTCGGCCAATCAAGACACAGAATCTGTGAGTGAGGTGTTATAAATTATTCTACTCTATGGAAACTTGATTGTGAACTTTAACCAATAACAATAGGTGTACCATACCAGCGATGATCTGTGAAGGGTGTGTTTCTTAGGCAATCTGCTATTAGTGGGTATCTGCTCTTCTGGAAGCGTTTCCATTGTTATTCCATGAGCAATCTAAGTTTAGTAAACCAATCAGAATGGGCATATTCTAGTAGTCATGATCTGTGAGGGGGCGTTTCATAACCACTCTCCTATTGGCCAGTATGTGAAGGGTGAATGTTTTGACCAGATTCAAATAAAAAGTAGGCTGTTTTTGTGTGTGTTTGTCCTTCGTCCTGTTTTGTTTTGATGTCCTTCATCCTACAGATATTTTTTGTTTGGTAAATTATAATTAATTGACTTTTGCCTTTTGTTGATGTGGCAAAAACGTTTATTTATCTAACATCTTAAGTGTTTTGGCGGGACCTTTTATTTGCAAAGAAATTTGAAATTTTGCCCATACTTTTTATATTTTAGTCATTCTTATGCTGATGCAGCATAACGATTTTGATAATTTTGTTCTCTCTTTCTGCCCCAGTTTTGCAGCAAGCCATAGGTGAAAGTCTAAATCCATCCTTTCTATAAACACCGCAAGTGTTTTTAGAGAGAATGAGTTTCATTCACGTTGATTTCCCAAACCTGCAGGCAGTGTGTGTTTTGTATAACAGTGACGTGAAATCTTTTGGGCATCAATTGTCTTTTTTAGTCCAGTCCATTATATGCTATTCCGTCCCATCCCATCTTTGTAGTCTGTTTAAAACATATATTCCGTGGGTAAGCTGAGATATTCAAGATATTTTGTTGTTTCTTAGCATTATTAGCTTTGTGTCCTTCGAGAGAATGAACCTTTTTCTCTTCTTTTATTCAGTATATTATTTTATTCTTCATCCAGTTCGATACCCTATTATTCATTTCACCAATCAGATGTCTTGATACAGAACTACCTGCATCTATCCTGTCGTGTCATTGGTCAGTTGTTAAAACAGGCATGTGTTTATAGCTAGTCTTTGATGTCTGTTTTTCTAATCCGGTGGGAGGTCGCAATGTTATCATCTCATCGTTTTTAAGTGATAGTAATTACGGTCATTGCTGGAGATAAGTGTCATTGTTCTCTAAAAGGTTATGATCATCTTGTCTGTGTCACTACAGTTGTACAAACAAGTACGATTCTCGAGAACATTTTTATGCAATCTGCTGTTACATTTAATTACCTCCGAGTCTGGAGACAAAATATTTGCAAAGGCAATGTGTGTCAAATTCTATGCAGATACTAATCCAATATACTGTTTTCACAACAATCACTATTTATGTACGTACATGTAGTATGTAGTCCATGTATGTATTCTGTGTCATTTTGGCTAGTTACCAAAAATTGGTCTTATATGCAAATATGCCAAGAAGAATTCTAATCAATCTTGGGACATAAACGTGTAACTTTCATATCATGGTTGTGTTAAAGGTTAATTACTGACGTCAAACGCCATTTGAGCTCAAGTTTTTTTAATAGACTTGAATTGTGAAATGTGTCTTATTTCGAAAACTTTAGATCCAATTGCAATCAAACTTGGGTCATGTATGCAATTTTGTAATCTTTATATGGTCATGTCAAAGGTTAAGTACTGAAGTCAAAGGTCATTTGAGGTTAAGTTGTAAAATAGGATGTTCGCTAAGAGACAAGTGGTTTGAAAACCATCCTTGTTTCTTTGTTGCAGAAATGTTTGGCTTGAATAGAAGGCTGCCAGCCAAAATGTCTTAGTTAATATTTTTTTGTGAACCAAAGGTATCTGATTGTAATCATTTGTTAGGTTAAAACAATTGTACATGTATACTGAAATCTCTACAAAATATTTGGCAAAAATGTGACCGGCTCTACAAAAAGGGGTATTCAGTCGCGCTGGCCCGCTCAACAGTGAGAGGGTAAACACTTCATCAAAATGTGATTTTCATTTTTTTGTCATGATGACATCTTTATACCTACAGTTTTAGGTTTCATTGAAAGCAATGTTGACTTTGATGAATAAAGCGGGAAAAAACCTATTTTTGTGCATCGTTCTGTTGTACTACAACAGAGCTGGCTATTTCAAAGCCTGTTTTTTCAAAAAAAAAATTCTGATCACAAATGTTGTTTGTGTGTATACAGTGAACACACAATCTAACGACCTTTCTAGACCTTTATTGTGTTGGTTACATACCAATATTTTGTTCGCTTCCATAAAATGTTTTTCAACCTCAAAATTTGTTTCATGGCCTCTCCAGTGTTCCCCTTCATTTTTGTACAGATAACCCTTATCCCATTCCCCCTTTAAAGCTCTTTTCAGAGATGGAGAAACAGACTGTGGACTTTTGATCAAAGGTCTACAGTGAATATGGAAGGTTTATACATCTGATGGTTTGGGATGACAAAAACATCTTTTGGGTTCTATTAAATTTGAAAAAGTGAACTTCTCTTTAACCCTTACAATCCCAAACCTTCCAAATTTAATACAATTTTGCACACCCCCTAGGGAGTTAGGGTTGATATGACGAGTAGATCCTCTTTGCTGATTTTTTTATTTTTTTTTCTAGGTTTGGTGTTTGTACTTGTCCTAATTTATTGTTTTCGTTTGCTGGAGTATCGTGTTCTTCCTTATTATTGATTAAAAACATTAACACTTTTCCTGGTTTTTGTTTGTATTTACCCTGAACTCCATAGTTACTTTTACTAAAGAGAGGGCCATTTCCATCAAAATGCTCACTCGCTCTGCTTCTGCCTAGTCAACCACTTCCAAACCCCCCTCTAAAACCCCCCTCCCATACCCCCTCCTATTTTTCCCCAATTATTTCCATTTCTCCATTGCCTCAACTTCAACTGAGTTTGGCTCGGTGCCACCTATTTTTAAAGGTACCTAGAAAAAGACTCAACATTCATAAGGCTCATACATTTATACTCTCTGCCGATTAGTCATTATCTCAACTCATGGATATTCATGTAGTACGTGTTGGCTGTTGGCTTTTGCCTTCATGATGCCTGTTTATCAGGGTTTAGCAGGAGCTTTTAGTTTACTGAAAGGCCATGTTTTGGTAAACCGCATGTAGTTAAATATGTGAACATACATGTACATGTAGGTTTGACTTGCATGTCCACAGCAACTTGTCATTTCTGTGATGTCAATGTTTAATTGTTTAGTTGTTTAATTGTTTAATTGTTTAATGATGGATATTTTTTTCAGGAGGAAAAGACAAATCTGTTGAATGTTCATGCTGGTCCTGAGCTAGAGGCTTGTATCATGTTTGCCTTAAGAACAATCATTGGTTACCCTACTGCCCAAAACTGCATGTTTTGTTGGAATTGTTTTGAGTGGGTACTGCACTGAAACTAAAATTGACTTTAGACCATAATTTCATAGGGTTGCTGAATTTGTCATACACATATATGTCCATTTCTGGTAATCGGTTATCAGTTTATTTTGGGTGAACCTAATTTGAGGTGAGGTGGCATATGTGGTAGATCCAGCATCTGCAGAAAGGGTGGACAGGGCCGGCATGACAAAATGGAGTTGAAATTTGAATGTTCATGTACAAGTAGGGCATACATTTGCTCAGGTGGGGAAGTGTCCTCAATTCAGTACCCAAGATTCAGTGGTTTATGTAGATACCACCTTCATACCACTGCACGTACATGTACACCCCTCTCTGACAAACCTTTTCCCCAACAGCTTTACATTTCGTTGTACCCCCATTGTTGGCATTGAGAATTAATAGACTTTGGTGGGGGTATGGGGCTTTAGCATGTCTTTTCAGGGCTGATTTCATGTTGTCACCTTCTATTGCCACTGCAGTAACCTACATGTATTATAGATCTTTCTGCACTACTTGTATAGTGTCAACTAATTCGTTTCTAAACTATTCCCAGTTCCATTGCAGTGTCTTAAAGGTAGGATACACCATTTGCAGATATCGGAAATATTTACTACCGAATTATTAAAAAATATCTTACTCATTTAAAAGTAAATAATGATTCTAGGCATCCAGAAAAATGATTGTGTTAGATATCCTGTAATTATTCCTTATTTAAAACCATGGTCAGAAAATGTATTATTCTTGTGCTTATTAATTTATTGTCTTTGTTAACAATAAGAGTTGAGCTGTTGAACACAGTGATATAGAAATTGTGTTTTAAATGGAATGACATTTTTTTTAGCATTTAGGTATTTTGAATGATTTTTATCAAGGTTTACATCTCTCTGGAACTGCCCTTATAGAAATTGCCCCAGAACACGAGATAGGGAGTCGCCACAGTTTTAACCCTATTAACAAAATGAGTTTAAATTTAAGCATATGATGCATTTTAAGCTGAACGTCCGATGGCAAATATGCACTTGACCATATTTTTATACCATACTAGACATTGTATACCTTGTACACTTGACTGGGTTTTGAAAACTACATAAAAGTCCTTATAGAATGTATTTTAGTTTCAGAAACCAAAACATCTCCCAATAAAAAACAGACATGTTTCATCATCATCATCACTAGAATTTGTATTGACAGTGTTTGTACTATTTAACGAGAGTCCACTTCATTTAGGGGAGGAGGGGGGGGGGTGTAAAATTGTGTGTAGTTTTTGGTGGCTTGTTTATTGGAAGGTTGCCTCAGGGGAAAAGGGCATTTTTGTTATCTGTTATTAAATTTCATTGCACAGAAGTAAAGATGGTTGGACAAAAAAGTACACCCTAAGATTTGTTGAAATAACCAACTGATTGGTATATGTGTCCAACTAATTATATTGGTCAATTTTTACCAACATTTTGGTTGAAATAACCAATGATATTGGTAATTTTAACACAAATATATGGTAAAAATAAAATTTACCAATATGTATATTGGTTGGACACATATCTATCATTCAATTGGTTATTTTCATCCAATCTGTTTTAGGGTGTAACAAACAGTTGCACTACTTGTCCCCTTTTGAATCGGCCCAATATTCCAAGTTTCACTGGAGTTCTGAAAAGCAAATACAATATACTGTACTGAGATCATGTTTTTATTTAAAACCCAAGTAGGCGTTCTTTCAAAATGTAAAATCGTTCAATTCCATGTACTCCCAAAATATGTACATAGTAAGTATGGCAACTGTTTATCTTAAGCCCTGTTCGCACTGGACTTAAAATGATAAAACATACCTAGACGATGGTTCCCATTTTAAGTCCAGTGCGGACAGCCTAGGACGTTTTCCTCTCAGGTACTTCTCCCGAGTCCAGTGGGTACTTCTACCGGCCAACTGCTGCCCGGGAAAACGTCCCTGGTCACTTTTCCCTAGACGATAAGTCCAGTGCGAACAGCGCGACTCGGTAAAAGCATCCCAGGAAAACGTTAATTCGGCCCCCCAGTGCGAGGTCGTGCTTCACAAGACACCGCGCATGCGCTCTTTGCATTGTTTACATGCGAGCACGCTGCATGCATGCAAATCGCATCGTGATCACATTCGCATGTGGTTCTGCAAAAAGATTACGTAGAGTTGGGGTCAATGCAGAAAGGTCACGCAAAGCGCCCTCACGAGTCATTATAATGACAGCTCGGCTACTTCTCCCACGGTCTCGGTAAAATTTTCCCGTGTCGAAAGTCCAAGTGCGAACAGTGGTAACATTTGACCATTTTTTATTTTACCATCGTCTCGGTAAAACCTTCCCAAAAAAAGTCCAGTGCGAACACGGCTTAAGGTGGTTCTGTGATCATTTTACTTCTAGTTTTCTTTTTTTTTAACTTTGTGTCATTCACGGTTGCAAAAGAAAGAAATCATTCCCCAAGTCTTTTCATTATTTCTGTGCTGTTGCTGTACACAATAAAAGAACTGCATGTTGTGGTCAAGTTTTCCAGACTCTGTTTACACTGCCTGATGTAAGATTAAGGTTAGGAATGCCATTTATAGTCGTGCATTGTTGGTACATGCGTAGGCAGTGTGAGAAAGTCACTTCTGAATTACATGTATGTTTACATGTTACATGTACATGGATGTTTATAAAATATAAATAAAATATAAATATGTTCAAAGATAGGATACACCATTTGCAGATATGCCGGACGGCAATCGCGAACAAAACAAGAACAACTGCCCGACGCCTGTTGAAAACGAACGCCTTTTTTCTCGGAATCCGTGATTGTAAAACTTCGGAAAGGTCAGTTAAACGATATTTATTACAGGGGGTTTGAAGTTTGTAGGATATAATTTGTGTCCAATGTGAAAGTAGCTTTACCTCAACTTCAGTACAGTGTATCGCTCAAAGATACATGCTTTCTTCAGCTAGTGGGTTTCCTCCCTTGCTACATGTCCATACCACCTCAGTCTGCATTGCATGATCTCATCCCAGGTTTTCCGTGGCCTACCGTACCTCGTGGTCTCGTATCAACTATTTCAAAGATCAATACTTTTTTCAGCCAGTGGCTTTCCTCCTTTCTTGCTACATGTCTGTACCACCTCAGTCTGTCTTGCCTGATCTGATCTGTTGTCATCGTCAGACCCAAGGACGTGGTCTCTTTTTTTTCACACAGGGAGGTGTAACCCATCCATCTCATTGCACTATCCTCATCTCTGCCCGTTCCAGTTCCAGCCCCGCTGTGTAGTCGGACTTGAATGACCAAGTCTCTTTGGTGACCTTGTCACAAGTGTAATTGTGACTGAAGGAATTGTAAAATTGTTTTAGTCCTTGGTTCACTGCAAAAGAGGGAAGTTTGAGAGAAAAACAAATTATGTTTTCTGATTTTGAAGGATTTTTTTAAAATAACCTTACTACATGTAGCTCAGACTATGAATTCCCTGTTGAATGTTAGCTTTTGATAACGTCTAGATCTGCCCCAATAACATTAAAAAAACAAAAATACAAAAAAAACCACCAAATCCTAGAATTTCTTCGGTTGCCATTTTTACCAGTATCTGTATAAACCACCTGGGCTGTGATTGAAATTGAAAGTGATTGAAATTGAAACTGATTAGGCCTAATGAAATAAATATGTGCTGGCTGGTTTGTTTTTGTGGTTGGTACATGTAGGCCCAGCTATGTTTAAATCTGGTGGATGTGATAATGCCCAAGCTGAACAATACTGTTCAACAGTTTTACTTCGTGTTTTGTGTCACACCCCTCTAACTATATTTTATGTGTCTCTCTTTCCCAATCAGTTTAACTCCCCAAAAAAAATCAGAACGAATACAATAGCTGTTTCAGCTGAATTGCCGAAACAGCTAAAAAACAAAAATCAAGTGTTACACTACTGATTCAAGGCTTTGCATTTTTGGTTATCCTTGTGGAGACATTTCCTTGTTCTCGTGTACAAAATGGTTAGAAAGTCAGCACGTTTTTTCAAATGCTCCTATTTCAACCACAAATTGTTTTCTGGGTTGCAATTTCGACCCAATATACCCTATATTATATCCTAACCCTAACCCACATCCTAACCCACATCCTAACCCTAGTTGTTGAGTAATTTTAGTAAAATCTAAAAATCTATTTCGTGAAATTCTTAGTGGAGACCTATCCATAGAAATTACCCTCTAAAGACATTTTCACTCCCATTGTGTCCCATTGAGTTAACACCTCCACAGAGTACCGTATTTCCCTCAATGTTTGCCAATGCTAATTTGTATAAATACCTTGATTGGACGAGACCCTGCAGATTTTAAAAACTTGTATATTACATGATGGCAATAGCCAATTTGCATACCTATTGATTTACAACAACAAAATATGCTCAAGGGTGGCACCCACCCGAATATTCATAAAGTCCAATTGGTGACCCTATTGCACTGTCCACCTCCAAATTGCGGTATGACACCCAAAATATTAAGGCAAACTGCCACCACCCACCGCCACATGTGGACCCTAGGAGCAGTATCCGTGTCTTCCCTGCCCTGAACCCTACATCACTTGACATTAAAAGCCACACAGACCTACAAACAATTAGCAGATCCTGATGGGCTTGCTGCCAACAATCCCGGATTTCTGCTGCCTGATCGAGGCAACCGGAAAAAAAAGCTTGTTTGGAATCCAGGCAAAATGTCCACAACAACCATTAACCGCAGCTGTTGATATCCTTTTTTGAAACAACACTCTGTGTACGGTGTGTATGTTTTAAACAATATAAAAACATACAATGTTAAGATTTTAAAGGCATGCATGTACATATAACGTTGGTACATGTAATTACCCGGAAAAAAACCCAGCAATTTAATGAGTAAGATCTGGCTCAAAGTGAAGATAGGACTGGTCCAAATACCCTGTGAAGTTATTCTGTCAGAAATAGTCTTAATCAAAACACAATCAATAAAGGTAGTTTTGAAAAGAACTACCGGTACCTTTGTATTTTTAGTGGTGGAACAGTGCAATTGAACCAAAGGGAAGATAATTAGGGTTCTTTTCAATAATGACTATCTGCAGAATCTCTAGACACTGCAGACTATGAGTTACTTACTTACAGTACATGTAGGTGGGAGACCAGCAGACTCATTATTTTGGTTAGGCATATCTGCACTTGTCCTGTTGTGGGAAGGGACTTTCAGTTTTTGGTCCAGGCATTGTGATTCGTGATCAGGTCAGGGGTTCGAGTCCTGCTGTTGGTCATATCTTGTGTCCTTAAGCAAGCAATTTGACTCCACTTGCCTCTTTGCATCCAAGGTTTTAAAAGGAACACTTTCAATTCAATGTAACTGGGAAAAAAATGTGTCTACTACTTAATTTCAATAGCCATTATTATGTTAAAGAAGACTTTGCTTTAGAATTTCTTTCAGCCAAAAAGTTACCACTAACACGACTTTATGAAAAAAACCATTTCTAATTTTTCATAGGAATACAGCACCATGCAAACAGTTGTTGAATTGGTCCCCTTTGTTTTGTACCTAATACTGTTTAGTCCCTTTATAACCTGGTGAAGATTATCAAGGACATTGGCGCGCACGTCCCACGTACTGTGCGATGTTACACGGAACGCAAGCTGCAAGCACAATGTGAATTGAGGACTCTAAAATACAGACTCGTTTGTGGTATATTGTGCATGCCTTGTGATGTTTTAACCAATAAAAATGTAAAGCGACATGTGACATTGGAAAAGTGTTATAATAATGTTAGTTCTTATAGCGCTTTAGACTCCCACATTGTGGGTGTATCAAAGCGCTTTACAACTATTATCCCTGTTTACCAGGAACAAGACCATTTCTGCAGCAGCTCAAGATCAGCGCATGTGGTCTCTACCTTCACAGGTACCCATTACTCCTGGGTGGAGAGAGGCAATTGTAGCAAAGTGTCTTGCCCAAGAACACAAGCACCTTGTTCCCTGCCAGGGTTCGAACCCACGTACCATCGTACAGGAGTCAAACACGGTAACCACTGGACCACAGTGACCAGCCCCTGTGTTTTATCATTCGTTTAATACTGGCCACGTGACGGGCTTTTCCACTAATAGGAATGGATAAACTGTATCAGGTATTTATAATTCACCATAATATATTGTGGTTCACTGGTGCATCACATTCTATTTGAGCGCATTCTAGTCAATGGAACCAATCAAGTTTTTAACTCAAAAATTACTGGTACGACTACCAGAACTCGGATGACAAGAGTGGTTTTTTTGCAAGTGTTGAATTTGTATTGGTTTGTTTAAATCTCAGCTTCTTTTTTGTTGAAATTTCTTGCCAATGTTTTTCCACCGGAGTACAGGGACTTGCAATTTCTTATCCAGAATGTCGAAGCAGAATCTGTTTTTGAAAGCACAAGTATACTTGTATCACCTTGCTTTAGGCATTACAAATTAATTCATATTTTTGGAACCTAGCTATTCAGTGTTATTGTGGCTTTCAACAATGGCCTGTGCCTAAAAATACCTTGGATTACGTGCAGTGACGTACATGTTGGTAGGTCTTTGTGAAGGGGGTTAGGGTTTAGTAAACACAAGGCAGACAAAAATAGGATCAGAATTTGGAAATCAGCGGGGAAATACCCACCATTGACCAATTGTAATTGCTAGACAAGAGGTTTTTATTGAAAAAAAAAAAACTTTCAACAATTTGAATTTTTATTTACATATTGTTACAGGTTGAACTTGATAGAAATTTTGAGAAGATCACGCCATTTGCTATTTGAACAACGACACGGACGTCATCAACGATTTGAACATTCCTTACCTAATATGGCCGTCTCTGACTAATGTCTCGATGGATAGAGCATTTTTGCTGAACAACAGATGTTGTGGTCTTTTCTCAATACTCATTGTATTTTTTCCTTGTTAATTAATTTTGCCCTTAGTTTTTTTAGATCAGTGCGTGTTGCATGCATCTCTTTAAAATGTCTCTTTAAAGGGCAAGGCTTGTAAAGAAGGAAGGGAGGGCACGTACACCAGGGTTTTTAAATGGAGTGTTGACCTTGTGAAAGTCTATTTTTGATTCTTGTATTTGAAGTCCTAAAATGTGACTGTGGGGTGGGATGGAAGGAAAAAATTGCAACATAAAGGTTTAATATAATAGGCATTTCACAGCAGAAATAAAGTCTGAAACTTTCCTTTGGAACCACCTGCTTCCTCATTCTTTTTATTTACAGGTACTTCTTTAGTTTATGAGTTTGGTGTAACTGACGTCAATTGAAAGTCTTGTGTAGCTGCAGTTTCCTCTCCCTAAACAGAAGTAACTTACATAGTTCAGCCGTACTTCTCACTCCTTTCTTCACTTTGTTTTTGTCCTCTTCACAAAATTGCTTTCGCAGTCCAATAGCAACTTAAAAAAAAACAAATTCCCTGGAGCAGAACAAAAGCCCTGGCTGTTTTGGTACAATGAACCACCGCCCAACTTTTCCACCCTGGCTGCCAAAACCCCCGGGTAAAACCCCCAGTTCAGCCAACCGTAGATTTCGGACAAAAGAAGCACATAGCTTGCAAAGTTCATGATCGCTGGTTGGGGCTGGTTGGGGAAATCCCGTAATATACCCTGCCGCCTAGGGCCTGCAATGTGTTCAGTGTGATAACCCACTGCAGTGTGCACTCTCGTTTCTAGACATGCTGTGTTTACACTCGTTATCTTGTAACTCAGACAAGTGATACTTCAAAGGCCTATCTCATTTCATTTTATTTCACCACTTTCTTTGTTGTCTAGGCTAGGACATCTTGGCTCTAATAGACTAAACTATAATGATAGGCTGGGTGTAATTGATAAACAAAAGAGGTAGGTTTGCTGGGATGAAGTTACAATGTACGAGGCTGATTGCATATTGAAATGCAAGTGTACATGTATCTTAATGCCTGTTGGAAGGAAGAAAGCATGCAACTCACACTGTAAAATTGAGAAACTCATGCATGTGTACGTGTATGAGGATAGATATGTGGGATCGTAGGGAATTCATCATTATCTTGCTTGAAAAGCTTTAATTGGTTTTGTAATCATTAATTTACTTATACTGACTAAAGAAGACTTGTTTAATCTTAAAGAAAGACACCAGTATAGAAAGAAGGGCATCTTTCAGACCTTTCATCCAATTTACAGACTTTGTTTTTCGAAATTGACAATATCATCTCTAAAATAAAGAGCCAGTTAGGCCTACGGGATAACTAGCGCAACATTTGCTGGATGCCTAGAATCAATATTAACTTTCAAATAAGTAAGAGATTTGTTAATAATTTGGTAGTAATTTCTTTTTTTGTTATCTGCAAATGGTGTATCCTGCTTTTAAGCAATGTTTGTGCTTAATTAGGCAGCTCTTTGAAATTGGCCCGTTTATATCACCTCTGGACATGGAGCAACATGTAGGCCTATATATGCTCTGAGAGACTCCCTGCACATGTAGTTTGCATGGTTGGTTTTGATAGTTAGACAAACAACCAACTCTTTTACTCTGTGGTGTGTGATGCTTTGTCTCACTCTCTGTTTATTACAAATTATAAAAGTAAGGTAGCACTTTTAATGACTAACTAGAGTCAAAGTGTACATAAGCTTTCATAGCCACAGCTTCTTCATCAGATGCAATGAAGAAAGGCATCATCATACAAGGTTTATATACAGGGGCACGTGTACAGTGAACACAGAGGGTGGTGATTATCATTAGTGGTGTAGTGTGAAAAACAGCCAAGATCCCTATTAAGGCCTAGTTGTATACAGTCCAGTTTATGAATGATATTTTGTTCTTGTTTTTTTGTCCACCCTTCATTTTAATCCCATTTGGAGTACATGTACAGCTACTCTGAACTGAATTATTGTGTGGCCTGGTAAATTGAAGTGTTCTGCAACAAGTTTGTGTATGTCCTTGTTTCTGATCAAACTTGTGTCCATTCACACGTTGTTGGAGTGACTGTCCAGTTTGTCCAATGTTTGATGTGAGGCATAACTGAAATGTTATTTGCATAAGACACAGTACAGTGCTGGAAGTACAACCATGAAGGAATAAGAGGTTCCTTCTTATTCCTCCATGGTACAACTGAATGACCTTTGTATGAGGATGCCCCTCTTCATTGCATCTGATAAAGTCGCTGTAGCTACGAAAGCTTAGCACACTGTCATCTCTAGTTAGTCATAATAAAAGTGCTACCTTACTTTTCTATTTTCTATTTTGCCTGACTAATGGCACGGCTGCCCACCAATTTTAGTTCTCTGTTCATTCAATAATTTCTGGACTCCAGAATGAAACTTGGAACGGTGGAATGGTAAACCATGGTTGTAACATAGTTTAAAGAGATGGCTCTAATCTGAGAAGAATGGCACACGTACAGCTTCTGTGAAACCACTTCTTAACTTATTGGGAATCCCCTGAGGATTAATTTATTAATGATGTGACCGTGCTCTTTAATTTAGGGGTTATACTCCCTGAAAAATTTCTAGCATTGTATTTGTTATGAGCTTTCGAATGAGACATCGCACACACAAAAAATTGCCAATGCCGAGTAATTAATTAAGTAAATTCAAAATCCTAATTTAAAACTGTACAAAGGCCTGTCAATGCAAACAAGTAAACTTATTTGTTAGAGTATATTATATTTTCTTAAAAATTGTTTAGAAACAAAAATAGAAAATTGAAAATATAAAATAGTGGTGGGCAGACACTCTATCAGTGTGTGTGCCCTGGCCATTTTAAATATAGTGGCAATATAGCTCTGTCATTCTAAGTGTAGTTCAATTGCAGTGAACAAAATGACAATTCTTTTTGGAGTAAAAGTGTGAATAATGGACTTGAATGCAGCAAGATGGGTCCATGAGCCCAACACTGAATTGTGACCTGCTCCACAAAAGAGGGCATTATGTCACACAAAAAGAGGTATTGAGTTATATACAGGGATGGAAAGCCCACAACGTCAGCTTTCATTTGGTATTTAGTATAGAGCTCCATAGCCCATCCTGTTCTGGAGATATGACATGTTTGCATATTGATTATTTCCTTGGAGTATGAAATACACAACTGAGAAAACAGGCTTTGAAATAGCCGGCTCTGTTGTAGAACAAAATAACGATGCACACAAAATGGTCATTTTCTGTCTCCACTTTATTTATCAAAATCAACTTTTCTCTGTGAATGAAACCTGAAACTGTAGATATTAAAGATGTCATTCATGACAACAAAATAATGAAAATCACATTGGGACAAAATGTTCACCATCTCAACGTTGAGCGGGTTATTACATGATAATGCACAATGCGACTTAAAGGTATTATACCCCATTGGTAAGTGCTTGAATCATTATGATTGTGTGGATTTGGGGGGTTGTATTTCATAGTAATTGTCGTTTAACTGACCTGTCTAAAGTTTTACAATCATGGATGCTGAGAAAAGCACGAAAAACGGCGTTCGTTTTCAACCGGCGTCAGGCAGTGGTTCCTTATGTTATTCTTGTTTATTTGGGGTTTTTTTAATTCAATTTTGTGGGAACAATAACAGGATATTTAGTGCAAGGCTTTTGCCTACAATCATTAGTTACTTTCAAATAAGTAAGATATTTTCTAATAATTAGGTAGTAATTTTTTCTCGATATCTGCAAATGATGTATCTTTGAGGCCTTTTTTGTGGAGCTGGTCACTTATATCCTGTTTATCTCACTCTAGTAATTTGTCTTCACACTATTTTGGTTTGCACTCAAGCAAAACAATATTTTTTTCAATTCCAAAATTCATATTTAGATTTTCTTTAAACGACTGAGTCAGACTTCTATTTTCTGCTCGCATTGTAGGGAGGGCATGGGTGAACGAGTGAACCATGAAACCAAAATGCCTGATATTATTATCATCTCAATTGGGTGTACTACTAGACACACTTCATTGACCAGGCATAAAAGCATCAAGTGGTGTATTTATTTGTTGTCCGACCTGCGTCACAAACTGCCATTGTCAAACCAAGCTTACTTAAGCTGAATTGCTGTCATGACTTGCAGATTATTATTGTATCCGCAGGTTCCTCTTTCACAAGTCCATATTTGGGGGCGCTGGGGAGGGGATTTTTTATTTATTTATTTAATTTTCTTTGTTGGTGGGGGGGGGGGGGGAGCTCTTTAACCATACACAGCAGATTTGTATGCTATATAAATAATTAATGGATTTATTCACGCGTTGTATAATTAAAAATATTAATTGGTGATTATAGTTTCTTGTAATTGACGGTAGTTGTACCCTCTCAAAATGTGGATGTAAGTATTCCCCCTGGATGAGTGGAGGGTGTAGAGAGTTCTTTTTAAATGTCATTTTTTCCCTGCTTCTTACCTTGAATTAAAGGGATCGTATACGTTTGGTAATTACTCCAAAAATTAATGGCAATAAAAACTTACTTGGTAAGAAGTACAGCAGCTTTGGATAGTATAATGCATTTTTAGAAACATTTCACTTCGAAGTACTACGGTTATGGAAAAAGATATCACTTTTTATCTCCAAAAATTTGAATCTGAGAAGCGTTACTGCAGTGACGTTTCTCTGACTGTGTATTCCAATGCAGATTATTCTTCCGGCGTGGACATAACTGCTCCAGATTTTCGGCAATATCTCAAAATCGCTACCGGTACCACCTTTTGAAATGACATTTTTACAGGTTAGTTTTATGGTATATATCTATAACTATATAGAATTGAAACCAACAATGGGTTCCAATTACCAAACGTGTACGATCCCTTTAAAGGGAAAAAACAACATTTGCAAACATAAAAAAACCATTACCAAATTATCATGAAATATCTTACGAGACTGCTGGTAAATGACAGTCTAAAGCATCCTGTAAACATAAGGCACCTGGTGTGCTGTCCTTTTCAAGAAAAGCCGCATTTTTATATCGATTTCCGACAATTGTCTGCCGACCAGCATTGGGGAAAAAAATGGCTTCTTTCAAATACTATTCCTAATTTATCATATTTAGTTAGTTCGCATTTTGTTAGCAATCGATATGGTGAACGGGTACAAGCTAGCTAGACTGGTTTCCTGACCGTACAAATCCCTATGGTTATAAAATGCTCAGTTTCATTTTAGGTGTGGTCAGGGAACCAGACTACAAGACAAAGTTGGTTTTTCCACCGTCAACGAACCCAAACCTTCAAAACAATCTAATAATAATATTTGCAAAACAATACTAACCCCCAAATCTATCCATTTCTTAAAATTACAGCAAAAGCAATATTCTCTTTAAACATTTTTTGAGCACCATTTCTGTAAAGAAAAAAACATTCAGAAGCGCTGTACAGTACAGTAAAAAATAAATATTAAAACATTCATGAGATAAAAAGTAAAAAAACACAGAATTACACCAAAAGCACTAAAGACTATTTTTAAAAACAATACAAGAAAAAATTGATAAGATACATGTACAGTCTACACAAACGTAAACTAGTAGAAATTACAGTGACCAGAAGAAAATCATCGTTAATCATTGATAAGATGACAAAGTACACAATAAATTGACCGTCTGTATTGAGTTGACGAGCTTTTAGCCTCTTACAGAACATTTGTGTGTTGCTATCACTATTAGATTTTAGAAAATTGCAGAAGTTGACGCAGAAAAAACAAACATCTAAGCAAAAGCAGATGGAGGAAACTGTGCCAGCCATCCTGTGGGATGCGTTGTTTGAGGCGTCCATGTACATGTATGGTGTTGTGGTTAGATCTTTTCCCCGAAAATATCTATTTAGGTTATGCAGGACTCATCTTAAAAATGTGTTTCCTTTTTTAGCACAATTTTTGTAGAAATCCTGATGTTTACTTTGAATGTCGATTGCTTACCAAAATTGGACTATAAACTTGGTAAAATACATGTAGTCATTTTTTTCCAATGATGGTCGGCCAACAATCATTGGAAATTGATACACAAATTCCACTTTGCTGGGAAAATGACAGCACATCAGGAGCCAGAATTTCACAGGATGCTTTTAAAAGACCAAGACCATTATATTCAAATGCAGTCAAGTATTAAGGTAGTTCATAATACATTTTTTTTTTTTTTTTTTAGACCGGATTCGTTTGTAAAAAAGGTTAGGCTACAATGAATGGAGGGGTGAGGGTTTATAATTCATAAGAGCTAACATTATTAAACCAGTATTTATAACCAGTGCTAGTGGTGCCACTTACATGTACATTGACATATGGGTAAACACAGATAGGAACAAAATGAAATAGACAAAAAGAATCTTAACACACAACAGTCTGATGTCATTTCACTACATGCAATTATTTATTTCTTTTAAGCTTAAAACCTAAAATACAAAGGTCTATCAAATAGTACCTTAAAGCGTTACAAAATTAAAATGTACTAAATCACAATTCTGTACTGCTCAAAGATAGGGTAACAAAAGTTTGTACAACCTTTTTATCATACATTATGTTAAAAACAGTACATGTACAGATTTTTGTCCATGTGAAAAAGGCACATCATTATTTTAAATGGTTCAAAGCTAGTACATTGTAGGTGGAAGAACATATAAATATGTGTAAACACAATAAATTTAAATCTGTTGCCATTTCCTGACCAGCAGGCTATAAAAGAAAATAACACAAAAAGGACTAAAAAATGCACTTTGTGGTTTCAAGCTTATTACATTTCTTAGTGGGCAAAATATAATGAACTATTATGAACTAATCAAATAAATTAAATTGTGGTGCATTTGGGTTTTGTTTTTGTATTATAAAAAAACTATTGGAGAGCCAACATTGTAGTTTAAATAATGAACGGATCTTAAAATAGAAGCAGCTAGGAATGAAACAAGTGTTTTCCTTTGACAACGACAAATGTTCAAAACGCCATTACATGTACCTGGCAACAGCAGTTAGCAACATAGCCTGTGTAGTTTCATTACCAAGTATTCCAATTTTAACTTGCATAACATGTAAAATAAAACTTTAGTTGGTGCCAGCCAAATCCAAAGTAAAAGGGTCCTTAAAGTGCAATTTAGCATCAGGGACTAGTTTCAGTTTAATATTTGTCTTATACAGTAAATACTGTATTGTGCAGGCCTGGTATTGTGTAAGGTTACTTTATAAGTTTGCAAACACTCATATTTTGTTTTGACACTCACATAATATACAAATTGAACATTGTATGCATGGGCTCAACCTGCCATGTATAATTGTAATGAACTTTTGGCCTTAGATTTGCATCCTTGCATTCAAAGCATATGTACATGTACATGTATTTGCTTTCAGTGTTGTGAAATCGTAACACGTACCTGGGGGTTTCCAAGTCAAGTTCTTTTGATTTGAGTTCTGAGAAATGGTTCCAGGTAGGAGTCATGTTCTATTTTGAGAATTTGCTTGTTGACCAAAGTCAAAAGTTAATGCTTACATGTAAACATGTATAATTTAATTTAATTTGTATTAAACATTTCCCCCCTCTAAATAGAATCTTTCTTTTTTAGACTATGAACGAAAGAATTTATTTCCTAAAAATATAAAGCGTTAGTTCTCAACTCATGTTTTTGCCTAATAAATATTTACATACACGTACATGTTAACTTGTATGAAAGCATGTATAGGGCATTATTACATTTTTCTAAGTTGATACTCAAATCTGCCGTATAATGAAAAGTATAAACACTATTTACATCTTGCAATAAACAGTAAAACAAAAAAACTGTTAAAACGTTGAAAAAATACATTATATAATTTATGATAATAAACATTAAATATAATGCTTAATAGTACCTCCATGCATAACTGTACATTTGTTTGTAATGTTTGCAAAAAACATTCTTCAGCATAAAGATGATACTTGCATAAGTACTGAATTAAGAGTTACGTTAATTTGTGTGCAATCAAACTTTTTGACCATCCTACATATTAACCCCAAGGAATCGTTTTTTTTATCAATTGAATTTTTTTTTTCAATTTTCAAAGTTTTGCAATTTTAATATTTGGAATGTGAACGAGTAAATTCTTTGAAACAGTCACAGGTTTTTGTTCAACGTATACATTTTAGATTTTAGTTTTTGTAATTACCACATGAAATAAGGATAGTCCCATCAAATATAAACTGGTAGCCAACAGAGTTTTACCTTGTTGTAGTTCTATTAATCTTTGGAGTATATTTGTACAATACTGTGGAGATAAGTGTCACCTTCAAGTTTGAATATCCACTTCAGAAGTACTTATTTTCTTCCATAAGCCCTATCCCATAATACACCTTGTGAGTAAATTGCACAGTGGATAACAAGCATTGTGGTAAACGACACAGATACTGCTGTTTTCCTTCCCATTTGTTAGCCATTGTGCACATTTTCTCGAGTGATATTTGCAAAAACAAACAAAGCTATTCCAAATTGAAGTGCAAATGTATGTAACTGACCGACTTTTTTGACACTTGGTCTGAGAGCAGTATAAGGACTCTTTTTAACAGGAAACTATGATTTAAAAGAATGTCTCCAGATTGTCATATTTTTGTTTTAGTATTGATGTGTTTGTTTTCATCAGCATACATATATATTTTTTTGTTTAGTTCACTGCAAAGCCAAAATATCAAGTATAATTATAACAATAAGTAGAAAAACCTGATCAATAAACTCTACAAATAAAGTAGTGATCCTTATAATTCTCATATTTTGGTAATACTTTCACGCCAGTCTTAGACGTATTATTATTTATTTACATATATATGTGTATTTTTTACACCCATTACTAAAGCCTATTACAAGCCTTATAATTTCAGTTTAAATGTCTCTTTCAGTCTGTTTGCTCATTTGTTGTGGGGTCTGTCCACCTACAGACTCTCTGTATCGCTGTCCAGTCCAGCAGCTTCTCTCCACCCAGCTGCGTTCTTTCCAAACTTGTAGACAAGACGTCGGCCATCAACCCTTTCAAGAATCTCACGTTTGTAGTAGTACCTGGGGAAATGGAGCATTGGTAAATAGATCAAAGTTTCCAGAAATTGTTTCATACAAAATTAGTTGTTTTTGTATTTCATTTAAATCTGGCCTGGCTTTCACTACATTATGACTTCATTTTTCACCAAAGCACTAAGGTAGGTGACAAGACAAAAAATCAATTGGTTGCAAATGTCAGTAATGATAATAGTCTGGTGCCTGGTAATGTTTTTATTTATTGTTTTACTTCTACTTGTTTTTTCGTCCAAACTATGACTGGTCCCTGGCACTTGGAAGTAATTGTCTGTCTTCCGTTAATTAAGGAACTAGACCAAGATGGTGTCAAAACCATTCCCTCACCTCATTGCACGGCTCAGCTTCTCGTAGGTCATCTGGGGGTTGTTCTTTTTGCGACCCCACATATTGGCCACGGCCTCGGAGTTAACAAAGCGGAACACCCCGTCCTTTCTGTCCTCCCAGCGGATGTACTTGGGGCAACACATGCTGTCCTTCAGGAGGTCGCGAATGAACTCCCACAGGTGATTACCGCGCATGGCTGCATTGGAAAGAAAACCGACCACAAATTCAACATCTCTCAATACAAATTTCAATGCTAATGTAGGGATTAGAACTTGACAGGATTCAATGGGGTTCCATTTAAAAAAGATATTATGTTTTGGTTGATTGTCTTCTCATAAATTGAGGTATTTTTGATTTCATACCAGAAACATTATATAGTAACAAACTGAACTGATATGTACCTTCTCGCCGGCCACGGCCACGTCTGGTTGTAACCTCCTCGTCACTGTCATCACTGCTGGTGCTGGAGACGGGATGCATCTTACGTGGGCGGCCCCGCCCCCGCTTGCTGTCTTTGTGGGTCACACCTCTAAGGAGGGACAGGCTCTTGTCAATGGTCTTTCTCTGGTAGTTGTGGGTGCGGTGTGTGTGCGCTGTCGGGTGTTGGCTGATAGACAGATAACCCTCGTCTGATGTGGCCGGGGAATTCGAGAGGGTGAAACTGGCCTCACTCTCACTTTCAAACTCTGTTTCTAGGAAGAAATTAGTTGAATTAATTGATCGTGGTATTCAGTAGGAGGAGAAAAAAGTCAACAATCCTTAAAAAGGTCATGTTGAAGCAGTGTTTGTGTACAGACAGACTTCGTTCTCATTAACCGGGATAATAATTGTACTTTAGCAAAAGTCAATTGATATTTGGCTGTGCTCCGTGGTCAGACATACTTGTAGGTTGTATGGCAGCTGTCTACATGCCATCAACTCGACCATGTTGTAGCTGCGCTCTTAGCAATTCAGCTTATCAGCTGTAAATTATACTCTGTGGGGGTAGTTTTAGTTATTACACTGGGTACCGGACCAATATGGCTGACTTGTTCCCATGATATAGTATACATAATTAGTCTGGTTGCCTTACCTTCCCCACAGGAATTGTTTCCTCTGTACTGGTAGCTGGGATTTGTGGGCCTCTGCGGATCCATGAGTGACTTCAAGAAGTGTTCAACGTTTGGCAACGTGTCAAAGTTTGCATCGAAGGTTGGTGGGTGTTGGGGTACTTGAGGATAATCTAAAATGATGACAGTTGTATAATTACTAGAAAAGTTGCATTGTTTGGGAAAGGATTACAAAAATTGGCTGATTTCTTAATGATGCATAGTTTAGTTCTGCGCATCTAATTAGTTTGGTGCTTCTAAACAGAATTTGATTCTGGAAGTCTGAAACAAATGTATGTAAAAGTTTCACCTACACAACGATTTGATAAATTTATTGTTTTTGGGGGGCATCATTTCACATGTTTGAAATGAGTTGACGTCTATTTGCGACTGTGGGTGCGGAAACTCAAAATATCTTTGACCATTGGGTAAAAGGCTGCAAATGTAGTGTGGACTTCATCACAGAAAGTCTCTGATTCAAAGAAACAAATGATTATGATAAAATATTTAATTTTACCTCTATAATTCGCCAATTTACCTTCATAGTCAAGGTATCCGTGATGCTGCCACTGAGGCACTGCATGTCCATTTGAAAAACAGTCCGAGAACTCTTGTTCAATAAATTCTGACGAAAAGAAAAATGAAAGTAATACTTTTCTGTTAGAAACTGAAAACAATGGCTTCTCTGCAGCTGCTCTAGTTTTTTTATTCTGCACTAAGGTTCAGAGTTCTGCTCTGAATCATTTAGTTTCTGTCTTCTTTAAAAACCTTATGAATAATTAGTCCTAACACACAACTAATCCAGGCTCACTTTTGTTGCCAGTTTCATTTTTGTTTGTGTGCTTTTCATATTTTATGAAGACCTCTGTAAATATTCCATTTAATGAATTTTTCCAGGCGACTGCTAATTTCTCAGTTGCTTTTCTTTCAGTTTCAGGTCGAGATTCGAGTCCCCTGACTATGTATTTTTGATGATTTGCAGGATTGTATACCAACTTAGACATTAGGTATTAGACTTATGAGCCGTTGTGGCTTACCTTGTTTAACAAGTACGTTGTTCGACGCTCCAAAGGGAACATCACATATTATTCCTTCACTGAAGGATGGTTGTTCTGGATACATTGGGGAACACACTATAGAAAAAACACACAAGGGAACCAAGATGGTTAATGGAGATGTACATGTTACCAAATACATAAATCGGGCTGTTATTGCTCATGTTTATAATGTTGTTATTATAATGCTGGTGAATCATGTAGCAGACCGACAGAAAAAAAAGTTAAGATTTGTTGAGATTTGCTGCTATGAGTAAACAAGAATAGTTTTGTCATTGGCCGCCACAGGCTTCTCAACTTACTAGTGTTCATAATATTGTAAGTGCCAGGTTCATATTTCAGGTTGGGCACGACCGCCTCCTGGAACATGGGCCCCTGGTTGTTAGGCGATGTGTGGCGGTTGTGAGGCGTAGTCAGCTCTGCGAACACTGGGCTGTCGGGCGGGGTCAGCACACTCCTCAGGCTTTCCTCCTCCCCACTCATTGAGACTCTCATGGCCTGGGGAAGGTCAGAGGTCATGTGGGCGTGGTCAATGCTCAGATCCGGAAAGAGCTGCAGATTGGAACAGGTTGGAGGAGCATTAAGTAATATTTTTTCCAAGAGGATCGTTCTATATTAACTCTGACACCTTAAGACTGTTGGTTACAGGTTATTTTTAATACATTTAAGTATATTCACAGTTACCACCTCACTACATAAAATTGCACCTATAATACAAACGGTACATTCAACAATACATGTTTAAGACCGGTGTGATATATAAATCAGACTCCTGTCAAAATCTGACTCTTTTCCCTATTATATGTCAAGTCCCCTTATATGACCAATTACTCTCCTAATTATCATGATCATCGCGTAATTAACCATGTGCAATATTGCCAATGAGTCAGTATTTCATAGTCTAAAATTCATGCTACACCGAGTGTAAAAGGGTGAATCAAGTGATGAAGCGATGTATTATGCGTGCAAGAACGTGCCAATTAATTTGCACAGATCGGCAATTCTTGGATTTACATATTCATGCAGTGCAATTCTTTATGTGTACCGCATGCAAAATATAAAGTTTATGACATTTAGATAACAGGGTTATTTTCTGTTTGTGTGTTTTTTGTGTAATGCTGATGCAATGTTTTACCATAGGGACAGGGATAGTTTTTACAAAAATAAACACGGCTGGGTTTGCTTGTCTTATATCGCCCTCGGAACAAAGTGAGAAAATGTTGAAGGATAGAAATGTATTTACGTGTCATAAATAATTATATGACTCGAAGGCAAAAGGTTGTGCCGTAGGAAAAGGTTACAAATAATTATTTGTATTGCTTAATAAATAACAAGTGTGATCTGTTATGTAATGATCTTCGCTGAGACTTCTGGGAAGGAAAGACGCGGTGAAACTCAGAACAAACAGATTTAGTCTTTCTGGTGAGAAAGTGAAACATTTACACAACCTGCCTGGGATCCTGGGATCCTTTGTTTGATTTCCTGCCAAACTACTGTTCTTGGTGTTCTTGGTAACATAACTCCTATTTTTAGGCTGCAAAAACCAGAATGCACTTGAAATTCCAAGGAAAGCTGTCAAAATGTATGCATTTGATAACTAGCGTAATTTGTACAATAAAGCCAGGGCAGTAACAACTTCGTAACTGCTGCATGCGCGGTGAATTACCAGCAATTGAAACGTGAACTATTTAGGCATTGAAGTGCTTGTTGGAACGATCATAACATCGTGTTATGGTCGTTTGGAGGGATTTTTGTGGTTTGTTTAGATACCGCACAGGTATATCACGTATACCAACCGCCAGTTCCGTTGGTTCAGATAAGTCAGGAAACCTGATGGTTGATACGGCCTGCCTGTATCCTGTGATACCGCGCGATACCACCCCTTGCAGGTCATGGTATTTGGCCCCCAAAGACACTACTTTCAATTTTAACTGAAATTGTTTGGGGTATTTCCAAGCAAACGGATTTTGATCCAACAGTTCAAGAAAAGTTTTAAAATAATACCATTCACTGACATATGCTGTATGACCTGTCTCCCGTAGGGCCTACATTCTCAACACTTTCAGAAAAGCAATGGTGTGGTCAATAATCAACTTGTGCATGATATTGATGCAAAATACATCACACCGTTAATCAATTACACCTTAATAACCCTTAGCCAATGACTGATAACCAAGTGTTTGCATTAGGAAACAAACACCAAACTTTTACTGCAAGACGTACTGTTTTATTTATCGCAGTCAGCCATGCGACGCATTGGTGAATGCAAATGTGCAGGGTGTTGTTATTGTAACATCCGAGAGAACTTTCTTAAACTGGTGCTGAAGTGGTGCTCAAGTCGTATTTGGCTAAATTGTAGAATTCTAGATAATAAAATATATACAGTACTGATTTGACATAGGCCTATCTATACTTATAGGGTAAGTTGGTTATTGTACCGGTCAAAAATGTGATATACAACGTACACTGTTACTTTGACTGATATTGTTTTATGCTGAATATATTACTGACTGAAAACCAGAGAAAGTATTGTTGACGCGGTTGAATGCCATGAAATACGAGATGTGATATTACACGGAGTTTAACCTACATTGTGTTGGTTTACACGATGGAGATAGTTATCTACATGTATACAGTAAAGGATGCGGCGGCTCACGTATCCGGCACTATTATCTTTCATTTTCACGACAGGATTTCAGAGACAACGCCCACTAAAGCTAAATCAAAAGCTGCAGTTTGTGACAGGTTGGTGACAGGCTGGTGACAGGTTGGTGACAGGTTGGTGACATATCAGTGACATATCAGATAGGATTACTAATCATTCATTCTCCTGAATGGTATTCAAGTCCCTGCAAGTACATCGGTCTCAAGTCAAGTCACTAGCTATTCAAATAAACTATTAACAAAAGCATTCCATGATTGTTCGACCAGTTACTTTCGACTGCCTTTATGAAAGGACTTGCGACTGGACTTGTAAAAAGACCACACTGGTCCTAGCTCTATGGTTTATCGATGTTTATTTATGTTGAAGTGTTTATTATAGATTTGTAAGAACACAAAGTTTATAATACCACATGTACGTGTATGTTTTTGTTACGCTTTCGCTTATGTACTCGTAAGATGTATACAAGACCCGTAAAAAATGTGGAATCAATGATTTATCCGTATACATATATTTTTTTTGTTTACATTTAAACATGAAACTTTGCAGAACAATGTCCAATGATGCATATAGTATTTAATGACTTACCATGTCGTTGTTGCACATCGGATTCATAATGTCGTCGTCCTGATACAAGTCTAACGAGTTCAACAAATCCAGCAGTTGATTGTCCGGAGGAAGGGCCACGGAATCTGCAGGACGAGAACAAAATTTGAAAAAAGTTAAACGCATATAATTCGCACTAAGCTGAAAGTAGACGCATTGTATGTTGTGCCTTTCAGCCTCCAAGTAAAACATTTTTAAAAAATCGGACAAGAACAAAAGGTACCAACGCAGACCTTTATGTTCCAGTTCGCATCAAAACTGGTTCATCTTCAAGTTTGACACGACCGAATCGAAACTCGACAGGTCATCAACTCGTGTTTTCCAAACACGCTGACACGAAATGTACATGTTTGGCACGACACCCGACACGTTAATGATATTTGCGAGCTCTCCAGCCAGCACGCGCACTGGTGTTTATTTTCAGTGGGTTACATTTTCAGCCACGCCCTGACCCTGTACTCTTTCGTGTCATGCATATCATGTCACTGCTCGATTTCAAGTGTTTTGTTTCAGCGAGAAGTTGTGTCATTGTGGTAACATGAATTTGGTCTTGAGTTACTGATCACCAAATGTCTACATTATTTTGTCCGGGTTGTCAAAACGTAACACCTGATAATAATGTATTAAAGCGTGGGTAAGTTATCTTAATGTCACCAAGGAATACTTGAGTAAACTATAGTAGGTCTATATGTATTGTGTAGTATTTTGTATAGTACACTATACTGTACCACAAATGAATGCTCGACGTTGAGGGTCGTGTTGGACAGATTTTGACTATATTTTATTTTGAATGTAGAGTGAATAATAGAAAGGAGAATTTCTACACAAATTATAATTAGGCTTACACCACCCTAAAATAAATCAGGTTATCGCACATTATATTTAGGAAGGTTTTTGCCCACAATAAGATACTGAGAAACCTAGGCGTTTTGATAAGTAGATAGGCCAATGGACAAAATAATGGGAACGAACCTTCCCGGTCGAGCCTTTTTGAAGTGAAATATTTGGCGATTGTTAAATTTTCTTTGGTGGGCGTGCATTCAAGCATACGTCCGAACTTGTATGACCCCAACCTGCATGGTTAATTTACCGAGACAAGCTGAAAACATGACTATTTTTGCAGGTATTTTATTCTAACTTTTACCATGCCCATCGTAGATTTAGCATTCTCAGAATCAGTTTCACCCAATTTTTACAAGATTTTAATTCTTAGAAGACAAAAGTCACAGTGTCATACAACTACAAGTTATCGAGCAGGAAACGAGCCCTATAGACTTCCTTGAATGGTTAAAACACCTGATAGGATTTCCTTTGATATAACACAAGCTGCAGGAAGCCACCATATCTTTTGAGGTTTTAATCGAAAACTATGTTAGCACAGTCATTATCTTGGGTAATAATTTAGGTTTGAATCAACGATGCTTCGAAAGTGTCAACAAAAACAATCGCGGAATGCATTACAACGGGTATTTTTGGGCTTGTGCTGACCCATACTGTTGCCGAATATAAACTCCCATTGAACCGCGGATGCTGTGCACAAACCAACCGCTGATTCAGTCGTATCTGAACACTACTCTTTTCCAACCCTCCCGCAGTCAGTCGAGTCTCAATTTTCCCCTGGCCCATACTATGGGCATCATGTGTTGCGATGGAATGCGACCCTCCTCGAATAAACCTCTGGTATTCTCGGACCCACCTTCCTGCTAGACTGCGCGATTCTGTAGAATTAAACTGTCCAAGTTAAAGGGAATTTTTTTCAACGCCAGCTAAAAGAAACCTGACTATCATGTACATATATGATGAATCTCCAAAGATAGTTTGAAATTACAAAATTGGGGGCCGTAGTGGTGGTGGTGCCTGTGGGAGACTCTTCGAGGCAGTATCCTGTTACAGTTTCCTTTCAAGGCGAATGAACACCTAAAACCTAACCTAAGGAAACCAAAGATCTAAACCAAGCATCATGATAACAGTTGAGACTCGCGTCCTATTTTTGAAATCCTCGGAAATCGAAAGGAAAATATTACCAACTATTTCAGACCAATCTTCCTCGTCACAGACATCGTAGTTTTGACAGGCAGGCTGTTGCATCACGGGGTAGTTCACCGGACAGTGCGTTATCATCATCGTGGACTGATGAGGAACTTCACAAGACAGCTGAAAGCACTGCGCACAGGAGACCATCTTAGCCCAGCGAGATCACGGAACGAAATGACGGCAGCCGGAACTAAACACCAGAAAGACATTCACAGTAGCTTGATGACCCAAGAGATTAGCGATGCACTCCTGCTAATCTCCCGTCGAAATCAAGAAAATCATGCTTGGAGGATGCCACAACCTACTGACAAGGAGGCACTTGTCGATTGCTCAAGCTTCACGTCATCAGACAGAGGTTGTTATACGCCCAGTTTACTCATGTATGGTTTACCTAAGACTCTGAAGTATGTGTCTTCCCAATAAATCATAATTGTTGATTATAATAAATCATGATACAGTTCTGATTACAAGCCATCTAAGTAACAATGAGCTTCGTTGACAATGCTGGGATTATTATCAAATTAAGAAGACTTTATTTTGGTCTACAACATGAGGCCACTAAAGGCCACTGCTGACAATACCAAGTTTGGTGATTCAGAGGCGGGATGATTTTTTAATTTTGTTACAAAGAATCGGATTTTCAATAGTGATTTGGGGCAATCAGTGTTTGGCGGGTAGCCCAATGTCGCTACGATGTTTATGCAACTTGTGGTGGGTGGGAATTGAAATGGAAGTAGCTATGCTTGTAGTTATCTTAGATGATACGAAATTTACCAGTCGTCTTAGTTACTATGAATGACAAGCTTTTCTCTGTTAAACTACATGTACCACAGGTATAGCCTCATGTGTCGATCAAGAGGCATGCAGTTTAACTGATAGTGATCAGAAAGCCACAGAAAGCAAGTCGGCCACCCGAGCCAGCCAGCAAACTTTAATTCTATTGCCACAACTCAAAGCCAATAGCTAGCTTAGGGGTTGTGTATACTACCCTCTTGGTAGTCGTGTGAAAGTGCCTGTTTACATTAGGCATTTCGGTCCCAATGGCTTTATAGACCCATTCTGTACATGGGTAAGAGTCAAGACAAGTTTGTCTTTTTTAACGACTTTGTGACTTTTTGAAATAATATGGAGGTTTAAATGAACTTTCTTATTATGTGAAACATCTTCGCTATGATCTAGGTCTCGATTATTCTATTATACTTTGTAGGGAGATGTATTTTTCTTCAATTTATCCATGTCATGCACTCGAGGAAGAAATATATTTGAAAGATTTCAATCGACTCGGTTTTCCCTTGCGAAGGTTGTGATAAGTGTGTATGTTCATTTCTGAAGCCGGCTGTTATATTTTCGTTTGCCCAATTTAACAAAATGATACAAAACCCTCTATACGGGCCTATAAGCTTGATGAAAACAATAAAAAAATATCGTAAATATTGTCTATAGGAAAATTTGAACTATTTTCAATATAACAAAAAAAAAATAGAAAAAAACCCACAATAAATACGTAAAAGGTAATAAGTTATTTCTAAGTGAGATATGAAACCGCGCTGAAACAATTCTGACTGCTTACTGATATTTTAAAAGAACTATTTTAGCGAACCAAACGGATGTTTTAGGTATGGGATTTGCACCCGATCATATCATTCATGTTAGGGGTGCATTATGTAAAGGTGGTATACGGAGGCTATTCGCTTCCCGTTGTGAGAACCCATTATCCCGCAGTAAGTATATAATTTTGGTCATATCAATGTAATACCTGCGAGGTTCATAAACATTATTAAGCCCCGAAAACCAACAAATCGTGTAAATCATTTGAGCATGACAGCCAATGCATTATTTGAAAAGGTAAAACTACTGTCCCAGGCAGATTTCTTTGTTAACAATACCATCGGGTTGAAACGAGGATTTTTCAAGGAATTAAAGCGTGACACGTGTACACAAGTATACCTTTGAATATCTCCGGGCTATTATTACTACTATTCATGTTAATATTTCAAGGTATATTTCATTGCAAAAACAAACTCCCGAAATTCGGTAGTATCGATGTTCATGTATTACGTAGGTTTGTTAAGTGAATGGTACGACCCCCCCCCCCCTAAATGAAAAGCTAGATCCGCTCCTGATAAAGTACACAGCAACTTGACTTTTGCAAAATCTGTTCCCCTGCCGAAAACACCTGCTTACACTATGTTCATTAGAAAGGCTCTGAAATGCCGTATTAACTATTTTGTTAAGTTTTATAGGCGTTTAGAAAACGTCAAGTCCATTTTCTATTGAGCAAAGTGCAAACACGATAACACTAAAGTTTATACGCTGCATAACATAAACATCTGCGACAAAAGCCGCTCTACAACCATGACAACTTGAAAGCTAACAAAGTACATTGCTTATTAATCACGTTCATTATTTGGCAAAAAGTAATAAAGTTGAAATGCAAGATCGATAGGTGACACATAAAATATTGATAAGCTTTGTAAACGTACTTTAAACAAAATGATATAAGAGTACATGTACAATGTATGTGTAACTCCTTGTGTGAAATCCACTGTACTTGGTAAGTGACTGTTGTTTGAATGCGTTTGCAGAAAAAAAGAGAGATGGCTATAGTTAAATTGGTTTGAAGTAGTTTGACCACATACCTGTGTTGCAGGTTGCTGATGTAGCTCGGGTGATGTACGCTTGGCGTGCTGCTAGTCAGGCTTACTGGGTGTCGAGAGATAGATGCAGTCGGTAAACATTAATATTCTGCAGTTCTCGCTCCAAAGAGTGAGAATTCATTCGGGTGTTCTTCTCAGAGTCCAGTGTTTGAATGATGGAATTTATGTTTCACGCTCCACTTTTGTCATAAAGTCTCACCACGCTGTTTGCAATGTGTAGAAAATAGATCGGTGCATTGTACCAATGCGACTGGGCCTGTACAGGGGAATTCCCTCAGCAGCCTTCGGCGTGATGATGTCACGAGCGCAGTGTTCGCGCGGCGTTGTGATTGGAGGACACGGCGGGTGAGGCGTGTCAGCGTACGGTGACACGCACGGGTCAGTGACGCTGAATGGGTGACTGGCATGCCACTGTGCGTGATGTCAGGCTCCGTGAATAGACCACAGACTGCACCGGGGATTTTTGCAGGGCTGCGTCGCGCGTCTGTGAACGAGATCGAAAATTTGCCCTGGCAATAATAAGCCATCCAAGGCCAAGGGTGACAAAATGTAAACTTACTACCGAAACTGTGATACCTTGTTTGGGGGATTTTGACAAGTGGCGTTTGAGATAAGCGTGGACGGAGCATGCAGGGCATCAATGTGATAAGAAACATGCCAAGTGCTAACATTGTGTTCTTCTTTTCTGGTATTGTGTAGTGTCACCAATTCTTTTCTCTCTTTCGATGCTTATTATTAAAGTATCCAGTGTCTAAAGCGACAGGATCCTTCGTAAACGTTTCCGACAGAAAGTTTTCTGTTGTTAATTGTCTTGTCTTCTGTAGTAGGCTTTCTGCCTGTTGTTCTCTATAAATTACTTGTTAGAGTGCCTATAGGTGTACACCCAAATGGTCCAATAGTTTTCCATGTGCTACGTTGTCTTGTAATGTGCTACCAATTCCTTGCCTGGTGCTTGCCTCCAACCTATGACCTGTCCTGTTTCAAGAGGCTCATTCCTACCTTTAGTTTTCCTAAGTATACCTTCTTCTTGCGTAGCCCTAAGCATAGCGTCAAGCATTTTTTAATACGAATGTGCATTAAAAGGCTCGAAATTCAAACAGTTTTTGGATTGGGATATTATAGTTGAAAGACAATATTCTTTACGCTTATTTTTAAGGTAAAATTAATATATCCTCGTCTAGATATCTTTTAATCGTCCACAACAATTAAATTGTATAGAAAAGAATCACGATCGCCAGACGGCGATCGCGAAAAAACCCAGAACAACATAAGAACCACTGCCTGGCTACGGTTGAAAACAAACGCTGTTTTTCCTGCTTTTCTCGGCATTCATGATTGTAAAACTTCGAGCAGGTCAGTTAAACGATATTTACTATAAAATACAACCCCCAAAACCACCCATTCGTGATAAATCAAGCAATTAGCAATGGTGTATTCTTTAAGTTTGGGGCACCTTAGAGACGTTTTTAGCCCTTTTTAAAGTTTATAATGTTCAAGCATGCATGGTTGGATTTCTCTTCATGACAGAATCCTTAGCTTTAGTAAACATTGATGAAAATAGAAAAAAAATAGACGATGTATAATATAGCTTTGGTAGTGCTCCTGTCTATAGTCATCAAATACAATGAATGGAACTAAACAGATTCGTATAATAATGGTGCGACATGGGGGCACTATTTCGGACACCATTTTAGGTCCAATGATGTAAACAAACGTTCTGTCATGGGATTATAAAGGATGATTATGTGTTGTCAACATTTGTGACATAGAATCAGAGAATAGAGACATGATACACATAAAGGGACAATAATATACGCTAGCCGAGTTGGATGGCACGTGTATTGCATGGAACTTGGTAGTTGTCGCAACTCTCTCTTTATCGGTCACCATATCGATGTTGTTTAATACTTTTTTGAAAATAATTATATAATTTCTCAACTGACTTGTGACTGTTTTTTTCACAACTTTAAAAACAAATCGCTTGTGTTCATTAATCACGCGATAAAAACTCGAGTTTGCGTAATTATTAATGATTTATCAAGGGTAATTAACTTGTGTATCGCAGCTATAACATAGCTCTAAAACCTTAACACTCCTAAATCCTTCAATTAATGAAAACAATATCAATGAACAACATGTTTAATACAAAATATATATATACATAATATATCAAAAATCTACGAGGCCGGCTGCATGCTTACCTTTAAATGCTTATTCAGAAACAGTATTTTATTATTAGTTTTAAAAGGGGTCAGTGTTAGTGCAAATTATAATAAACAGCCTGGCAAGCTTGTAGGAAGACCTAAGACAAGCCGTAGGTTATGTTGGTATGGCTATCGAAACTATCCACGCGTTTTTGTTAATGCTATAGCAAAACCGATAGTGATAAACTATTCAAATCATCTGCATATGCTTGTACATACGCCGGCGGTTTCACAAGCCGACTCATACAGTATTGTATTGGGTATAACGTACGGCGCTTTAAAACGAAACTATGTCCGTGGCCAAGAGGCGACAAAGCTTTGATAATTTTGATCGATTGAAAGAAAAAACTCCGCCACAAAAGATTGTTGATAACAAAACTTTTGAAAGCAGTTTGTAAAACGAATGTGTGTGTGTGTACAGTATACATGTGAGGCTTAGCACTGGCGTCGTCAACGCTACCTATTAAAAATAACCCAGGCTGCATTGTTTTCACTATAGAATTTAGATTAAAACATTAAGAACAAACTGTCCACAAACAAAAGCAACACAACGTTAGTCGCTCGTGATCTGCCAGGTTTTGAGGTTAATATTTGTTACAAAGTATACACGTATATTTGTTCGCATTAACGTCTACTTTATCATGTGTAAACTTCCAACCAACTAATAACTAATAAAATATTGAAATGTTAAGCAGTCCTAAACACCATGCAACTAAAATGTCTCATTAGATGGAATGTACATGTACATACGTATTGATCAACTAATTAATGGTAAAATAATGAGAACTTGGAATGGGTATCAGGTAATGCATATACATGTACAAATCGAATATAGTTGAAAAAGAAAATCATAGAACGAGAACAAGTCTGCCTTCGATTATCCTTCTATCATTGACAATTGATGACATATCATCTACTGCATATTACGCAGTTGTGTAGGTAATTACATACCATCACTTACCATGTAGATTCAAAAAGTGCTGCTATAACTAGGCATATAGGCCCTATAGTTTATAGAATCACGTTGTGTAATATTATAGGTTTGAATACGACACTAATTTTGTAAATGTTTAAGTGACTCTTCAAATGTATGTCCAAATGTGGAACTTTTCCTCCTTCCCCCGATTCTAACCACACGGAAATTATAACTAAGAAAGAAGTTGTGTTTTATTTAGTCAAGGTTTAATAACTTTCAACGATTCCAGTTCTAAAAATATAAATTTTCCTTGTGTCAAAATTCCAACCGAAATGAATGTATTCTTAACATTCCGAAAAGATTTTGTCCGTAGTGAAATGTTCAGATTGTTTTGTTCAGTATAAAAGTAAAAATACACTAGGCCTAAGTAAGAATATGACGTCGCGGAAGTGACAGGTATACTTTTTGTATTTGACTCAGACTTGTCTTCCTCGTTTTGATTTGCAATTACCTTCCCTCTGTAACGATTTTCATGAAATGCAAACGAACAAACAACTATAACAGGTAAATAAAAGACGAAACATCAGACCAAAGTGTCGGTTCATATCACGGCGCTAAAGCGAACGCAAACGTGAATTTATGTGACGTCGGTGCAAATTTTCGGTTCGCTAATTCGCTAAGTTAAACGCATTTCAACACCGGCGATTTCGCAGCAAATGTTTCGTGATGTCAAATTTGCTTCGCGTTCGTAAAGGGTGTTAAGGTGACCCTGGCACCACGAAATGGGTGGAAAGTCGCAAAATAACAAAATTGACATTATTACATTTCTAGAAAAAAAGAAGTGCTCCGCTTTTAAATGGTGTACTGTGTGTTGCTGTAGCTTATTCCTAGCCGTCGTTATACTCTTTTGAAATTGCTGAAGTCATGCTCCCTTGTTTTGAGAAAACGGAGTTCAAAGTCCGTAAACCGTGCCAACTATACTATCACTCAGTGCAATTCAGCCACCAAGGAACACACTTTAGAGTTTTTATTGAGCTTTACAATTTTGGGATATCATAAAGATAATTTTTGTATATGTAAAAACGTTAACAACTCAAAACCGACCTCCCACTCGAAAAATTGACGTTTTGGTCAATAACTCTTTTTGGCCGTGTGCGACTTTCCGCTCATTTCGTGGTGAGGTGTTAATCTCACTTTAAGCCAGCAGACGTTGCTAAAGCACCGTTTTCCGATGTTATGTTACTGCAAAATGCACCGTTTGTGCTTTGTTTATTAACAGAGAAAGTGTTTGCCGTTTGCAAGTCGAGAGGTTATAGTTAATCGCTTAATACTTCCATCGCGTATTAAGCAATTAGCAAGTTGGTCGCGTGTCATCCGTTTGCCAGGTTTGCTGCGGTTTACCGCAGCTGTCAATCACTAACAAGAAGCAGAACCCAGACGCGCTTAAGCCACGCGCCTGGCGTGCATCAATGTATTCCGGCAATAAACAAACAAACAAACAAACATACCGCTATCGAGAGAAAAACTCAGCTCAATACAACATCTTGCTAGCAATCTGATTTTTCTCCTAGGCGATTTAGAATTGCTGTGTTTTTAGACTGGAGACCCAACAAATTCAGTACAATTGATACAGGGGCCAATTTCATAGAGCTGCTAAGCACAACAATTTGCTTAGCATGACAATTTGTCCTTGGCAAAAACAAGGTTACAGACCAAATTTTTACCTGATCTTTATTGTTCTGGATTGATAATCAGCTGTTTTCTTGCTTAGCATGAAAAACATGTATAATTTTGGCTAGTAACCTGTTTTTAATGAGCAAGAATTTTTGTGCTAAGCAATTTTTTTTGCTTAGCAGCTCTATGAAATTGGGCCCAGATCATGGCTAAATTAAATATTGCGAATCGCATATTGTATTCAGTTTTGTTTATTGCAATGAGTTCGTCAGAGTTGAAATAACTCCATAATGTCATAATATTTTGGACAGCATGTGCTTCACTTATCACTATACACCCAAAGCAACTCGCTAATATGTTGGCTATAGAAGTAACCCGTGACATACAAAAGGCACATTGTAGACATCGCGTTAAAATGTGGTATCCGTTTTTAATAACTTTTCAAATAACCCAATCGCCTCACCTAATATTCAGTTAGTGAGGTATAAGACATGATAGGCTGTCCCTTTAGGACCACTACATAATATAACAGATGATTTAAACACGAATAGTTGTAAAGGTAGTCATAAAATAATGAAGAAAGGTAGAAAAAGAGTAGTTGACAGTAGATCTGCCTTCAAAATATCCCCGTTAAGTCACGGCATGATTTTTTCATTTTCTCAAATGTTGCTGCTTTCGGCAGCAGTTCCATGTTGTTTGCATGTCGTCCTAATTTGGTACATGTATAAACGTTGCACGTGCCGACCAACCACTAGACTTCGTGCACACACAATCTTGGGAAAACATCTTCCTCTTCAGAATATCCTTGTGAAGACCTTTTTCATTATTTTGTTCTCTGTTGTTTATCAGTCTCCACGAGGTAGCGCATTTTAAAATATTAATCTGTGTGCGTTTGGAATGTTAAACTTGCGTGGTTTTTTTAACACCAAGAAAACTAGCGAGTAATAGCACCCCGTGGTGTGGGTTTTATTTAGTAGAACTGCGTACAAACTTTATACGTAAACATATATATATATATACATGTAGTTTGCTATCAGAAGCATGGCACCCTAATTTGGTATAAAAGTTGCACGTGCCAACCAACCGCACTGCCCGCGTCACTGGTTGTTGTTTGCCATGCATTTCAGGGCTTCATGAATAATTTATGGTTTCCTTTTGTGAAAGTAAAAGTTGGCAGGCCTGCAGATACAGGTGTACATGTACACATTGTGGTGCACCCATGTCACATCCGCTGCTAGACCTTTATTGCTTTCTCACGCGTGTTGATTTAAAGCACGTGGTGTAAGCATTACTGATTTGCCTATTTTTAGCGGTGGGACTTTTACCAAGTTTTAACTTGGGTTCAAGATTCGTAAGTAAGTGCACATGTATTATTTGGAATCAGAAATTTACACAGTCGCGTTTTGTGCTGAAAATGCAAGCGCATTGATAAATAATATTCAAGCACTCAGTGACTGAAACAACAAACTTAATTCCCACCCAACCCCACAAAAAGCACAAACAAAACACAAAAACAGAGTAACTTTTGTGTTAAATGTATTGAGATTGACTTTTTTCAGCGGCGGATAATACTAGCTGCAGTAGTCTGATTTAATATATGAGAAGTGTTTTGGGGGTATGTTTTTTATTTGATTGCATTGTTTTGTTTTATGTAGATATTTGTATTTGTTTTGGTTCGGTTGAAATATCATTTTAAAGGGACATGGTTACCGTGCACAATGCTCAGTGCATGCTCACAGAATTCGAAATGTATCTTTAAAATTGATGTGGTGAAAATGCAGATAAATGTTGATTTGCCATTTGTGGAAATCTTCGGTTCTCAAGCAAGTGCAACTGTTCCATGCAATCCGAAACTATCGTCTTTTTCCAAGAAGAACTGAAGAATCCTAACCAAAAACCGTCGCAAAGGTTGACCTGCGATTTGTTGTATTTCATTCCAAGTGTTCAACATAACTGTTTTAAATGTGTTCTGTTTATGATTCGGAAACATGAAAGTGAAACGAATTGCAGCTGTTGTAAGTACCATGTGAGCATTTTAAAGCGATTGTATAAACATCGAAATATCATAGACTTCCATCAGGGATGTAGTCGAGTCCATCACAAGTCCCTGCAAGTCCCTGTAAGTCCCTGCAAGTCCAGCTTTGACAAAAGCATTCCTTTGTCATTGTTCATCCATTTACTTGTGACTGCCTTTATGAAGGGACTTGTGACTGGCTTCACGAAAGGACTTGTGAACGGACTTGCAGGGACTTGACTACAACCCTGACTTCCATTGCCTGTATGTAACCTTATAAAACGAGCCAACTTTGGCAGTTTGGGGCAACTTTGGTCAGATTGTTCTAGGGGTAAATCATTGTAAGATTTCTAAAAAATAATATCACAAAATCCAGTTAAATATTTTTCCACTCTTTCTCGATCATTTAGAAGAGAAAAAAAAGGAGAACAAAATACAAATAAAACCATAAAATAACAATTTAATATTGGAATGTAGTGCCAAAGTTACCCCTGGGTGCCAACGTTACCCCATTTTATACTCTGTCAAGGTTGTAATTTATTGTGTTGCACTGCATGTATTCCAATCGTACTTTTTACTGTCTTGTATTGGTTGGGATTTATTTATAGCCATGATCCAAGGACATGCGCAAATAAAAGTACATTCAGCCTGATACTGCATTAAAGATCCTATTGTCTATACACCTCAGTGTGTAAAGTATAATATTAAGACAACGAAGTTTTTCTTCCAGATCGTGCGGCCACAGTTTAATTGCATCGATGTTGCACTTTTGGATGAATTCGAACCAAAGCTATATGCACAAACATGACGAGTGATGTATAGATGGCCATTTTCGTTAAATTATACCGGCAAACATATGGGTTTTTTATATACAGGATTTCAAAGAGCGTGGGAAATCAATAACTAACTAATAATAACAAATACTGAAATGTACGTGTGTTGTGGTTGATTTGTTGGATTGTATATGTTTAACCCGGATAACGACTTTCCTATAACAAAGAGACGGTGTATAATTTTGTTTATAAAGCGGGAATACTTTTTGTTTGTCATTGTTTTCGTGTTCTATAATATTTATAACAAAAAACAGGTATTTGTCATTGAGAAAATGCAAACTATACTCTTCAGTACGTAAAAGCAAGTATTGATTTTGGATTCCCCCAACTTCAAATATATATTTATTTAAAAAGATCCAACAGTATAGGTTTTAAACATAATTATTGTTAACGACCTAAGTCTTGTTGCCGAAGAACGTTGTTTTTGTCTTTATTCTAATTCCAGGAATCTCTGTTTGAAGTTGTCTGTCGGGGGTATTATTACTCAGGACCCAAGAATGTGCAGTGTCAAGTGTTAAGAAGTTTGGACGAGCGGTTCTATAACGAAAACTCTAAAATACCGGAGTCAATACCGTAGGCCTATACTTTATCTTTTTCATTTTGTAGAGGCCGATAGGTCCAAAACCTGTTCTGATCACTTGGAACTACAACTGGAAGTAGGAAATGTTGTAGTTCTGCAAGACTTCGGATTCTGTCAATTCTAAGAATGACCACTATACTAAAGCCGTGTTCGCACTGGATACAAATTTTGGGTAATTTGACCATGACGCCAGGTAACATTCCGATGGGTTGATCTTCCCACCGTCTGCACTTGGATTTAATTGACGCGGGTAGAATTGCCGAGACTTGACGACCGGATCGTCTGTTCCCGACGCTAGCTCTCAACATTATTTTCTTACATAATGGGTGGTGGAAGATTTAACCGAGACGTCGCGTCCGCACTGGATTTTCTGGCTCGGTTAAATCTTCCTGGTCAATCTTCCTGGGCACCTTTTGCTCGGTTAAACTACCCACGCGGCGTGGGTATAGTTACCTGTGAGGAAAGTTACCCAGGCTGTCCGCACTGGACTTGAAATGGGCAAGTTACCCATTGGCTCGGCCAGTGCGGACAGGGCTTAAGACAAGCCAACGTGGCGATGATATAGACATCCACGAACGGCTGCACATTTTGAACAGACACTGCACTTTGTACCACCACGTTTGCGGGGTGAATTCGGTTCAGCTGAAGGCCTTGCCGAATATAAAGTTCAATGAAATGTGGAAATAAATGTTTCTTTTACTGTTAAAGTCTTTATCCTGCGTTTACACAGAACTGTTTGTGGGTATTGTTTCTGGGCATGAGTGCGGAAGCCTTCATTGTTTTCTGTGTTCAGCGGAATAACAAGTATTCAGAACTGAACAGGTGTTTTTGTTTGCAGCGGAAACTCTGACAGGTAGAAAACATGACAGGTCATTGTAAACAAGCGGCATGTATAACGATCCAGGTGAAGGTTGTGTTAATTGAAGGGTGGTTTATTGTTTTTAAGTACTGAAATTTGAACGGTAATGTTGACTCAGATTACTGTAGTAGGCCGATCATCAGAAAAAAAACTGACTTTTCAAATACTGTCCCCAAGTTTTTTAAGTGAACTGAACTTCACAAGTCAGTTCAGAAGTATAAAGTGAGTTCACATTATGTTTGCATTTGGATACACAATGGGGCAAGCATATAGTCTAGTTCCATGATCTGACACCTATGATCCGTTTCGTCAGTTGGGTCAAGTAAACAGACCAAAACACCATGTTTTCTTGATATTTGTCAGCATCACGGAACACAAAATGTTCAACTGGTCAGTACACCAATATTTGCTTCACAATATTATCGCCGAAATTAGCGCCAAAGCCAAATGGTGTAGGCCCCCTATACTAAACATTTAAAGCTATTTTAAGCTTGTTAAAGCTACTTCCACTCTTCGCGCAGTAACAAGTCTTGTCGTCGAGTTATTTTAAACAGATTCACAATAAACAGTGACTCATAGCCTACACAGTGCACATATTCAAAACTTCATTACAAAATACCACTTCTTTGTCTTCTCGTGATTACGCACGGCTGCATGCAATTGTTTGGATTCGTATGATAGTTTTACACAGGAGAAAACCCCTACTTGTACCCTGTATGCCTTGCACAACACGGTTGCACTATTCAATTATTAACAGGGTCACGTAGTTTGTTGGCCGTACAGTCAAATGGCAAAGTGAAACTAATTGGAGGTGTGTATTACTAAGGAATTCATTCTTGTGACCATAAGTTTCCAAATGTTTCGTGCTTTCTGATCAAATATCGGAGCTAATATTACTCCACGCCTAATGCCCTGATGCCACTGTGGAGACTTTCGAAAAAAGAACAACACGTACTAGTAGTACAGTCGTTCTTGTTCTCTTTGCAATTGCGTTGTGAGTTTTCTAAAGTCGTTCTGGTTCTCCATTGTTATTCAGAGTTCTTCTCGTCGGGATAACAGTTTTGAAATGTTCAAAACTGTCCGACGACTTTGGTAAAATCGTTCTAGTTCTCCTCGTAACCGTTCTGCTTCGTTCTGAATCGTTCTGCTTCGTTCTGCTCCGTTCCGAATCGTTCTGATTCGTTTTGCTTGGCCAATGTATTCGTAGTAGATCCCATAAGAATAGCATTGCGAATTGAGAAGATCTACGATGACTCACTCATCAGAAGTTAATTAAACTTAATTCCCATTATCTTGATCAGGTCGTTCTAGTTATCATAATTGTCGAGTCCACGAATAAGAGCGATATACAACGCAAAGGTACGCACTATAGGACGCAGTCACACGACAAGAGAAGATGAAGAACTATTATGGAGAACTAGTACGACTTCAATAAAGATCAACTGCCCATAAAACAACGAAGCAGAACGATGCAAGACGACATAAGACGAATCAAGACGAATATTGCAAAGGAGTGCCTATAAAAACGCACAGATTCTGCTCATCTTCATTTCTACCTCAATAAAGATGATATGGACAGAAACACCTTCAACCTTTCACTATAGAGAGTGTGACGAAGCTAAGACGAGTCGTCGAGAATCGCCTCTCTATTTGTGATCGCATCCTGTCGCCCTGCTGCGAACTAATGCAAACCATAGTCCGTATAGGTCGCATTATATTGTACGAGATCGCCTCATTTATTTCTACTAATTGGCACTAGTTTGCATTAGTTTTCTATCTGGATTGTCCTATATCAGACTATGTTGATCTTGTTCGCCTTGCTGTTCGTAATAAGTCGTATTAAATCGTTCTGATGCGTCATGAGTTGTTCTCATTCTTTATATTTTCTGGTACATTCGCGGGCATTTTTGGCGATTAGTCGTACTGGTTATAGTCGTGGTACATGTAGTTACGGTCGCCACAGTGGGACCGTCAAGATTTTAACGGTTCACTATAGAGCGGTTTTTCACCGTTGCGGAGACTGTAAAGTTAACCATGCACACACAAGCCTGATTTCGTTCTATAATCGGTCACAAAATTTATTCATTCATTACTGGTTTATTATTTTAAAATCTCACAAACTTATAAGAATGAGTAAACTGACCAGTAAAAATTCGTGACAAAATGGCAGCCGTAAATTGTCTATCATTTTGAGTCTGATTAGATAACATAAATATTGCATCCCGTAAAATCGGGGCTGCTTCCCGTACGCCTTTCTGGTCGCATCAGATACGTTGAAGTCAGGTAAAAAAAAACCATATGTTTGATTTTATCCGGTTGCCCGGTGTGCGGTCCGATCGGTTCGATTATTCAGCGAACACCAACCAGTCTGATATCATGGCCTGATGATCCACCGATCCGGTACAATCGAAAGACTTGATCAAGTTTAAATAGTGTCCCAGTTACACGATTTAAAAAGTTCGCTCAAAAAAACATTCACGATATATATGCGTCGGAATGTGGTTAATTACATGGGTCATGGTTCGGAGTTTTTGCGATTATGTAGTGTGATTATACCCAGCACAATATGTGGCAGAGGAGTAACCCCCCCTCGTATCCCTATACATTACACACACTCAACACTATTGTTACCTTACCCACCCCCCTTGAAACCTAAATATATGTGTGATACATGGCCGTGTTTTGTGATATTAAGTGAGCACGTTGTTTCATGTTTTACAACTGCGTATCGATCACGTACACATTATCAGCCTTCATCAACCGATTATAACAATTCTATGGTAGTTTTGCACGTGTGTGTACCGCTGCAGTAGAAAATTAGTTCACGGAAAACCCCCACTTGCACAATACGGTTGCCCTCGTATTCAGCGAATTGTGGTTTATTTGTGGATAATAACAATCCTCGGCTAAGATACACATCGAGGTGTTTGGACAAGCTTTATTTTGGGAGGGGAATTCCCGTTGGCCTCTTAGTCTACCTCCACAATAATGCACCAAATCAACCCAAAAAAAACTTGTTTTATCTGCTCACCGCCAGAGAATGCATGCTTTCGTTATTGAATTTCCAGAGGGAATAGTATTGTATAATACGGTGTAAAATCGTGAGAAGCGAGTGTTTTGAAACAATGTGTCACAGTGACTTTTGCTTGTATCCTTATGTTGTGAGCAAACTTAATGGATTGCCAGCTTATTGCCCGTTGGACTTGGATTAAATGCTACATTTTTTAGGACTGTTTACCATTCTCGCTCCAAGAAATATATATGCACAAGTCCATTTCACGCGAATTTATGTTACATCTATACACATGCAAATCAAATTTACGGTTTTTACTTTTTAAAGCATAATTTAACCTAATAATTGTAGCCGACATTTTTTCTTGGCCCGGCCTTGACTTGGGTGGTGTTAGAAAACGTCAGCTATATATACTTCAGAAATTAACGTTTAAGAAACGTTCGCTAATTTTCATCATTTATCTTTTTCATTTTATAAGGGCCTAGGTCCAAAACCTGTTCTGATCACTTGGAACTACAACTGGAAGTAGGAAATGTTGTAGTTCTGCAAGACTTCGGATTCTGTCATTTCTAAGAACGACCACTAGACCTATACTTTCTCTTCAAATCTACAGTCGAAAGGTTTTTTTTCTGTACTAAATAAATATTGAAACCACTTGACGGTATAGTGTGAAATGATTAACTAACTGTCTTAGTTTATATGGCCACTTGTTTGTTTACAACTGAAGAGCAAACGTTTCAATTAATGTTCGTCTTCAGACCGACACTTTCGTTTCGTGTATTCTGGACCACAGCATAAATCTACTTGCATGGCTAAAAAGAACAGTTTCTTCTGAGACTCATACAACACAATAAATGGCCTTTGCCATGATGTCATTTCTCGTCAACAAACAAAACATACATAATTTGGCTGTGACTGAGATACTACGAAAACAAGACAAACAACCCAAATAAACAACCGAAACAAAGACTGGTGGGAAAACGCATATTATAGAGATATTTGTTCTTTTGAACTGTAAATCAGCGTTTTACTCGTTATATATAATGCGATTGTAGTGTACATGTAGGACATAATATCCACACTCTACTTGTATTACTGGCAAGAAAACACCTGCCCTCGTATCCACGGTGAAGTTCTCCTATTCGTACTTATGTTATACTAATGGAAAACTACTTAAAAAAAACAGCACTGCTCTCAATGTTACTTATGATCAAATGATCAAACTTATGAGACCGACACAAATAACTACTGGAATCGGGGGAAAGTAGCCGAGAGGACATTTTGCCGGGTTTTAATTTAAGAATAACCACTGTCAAAGCATTAACAAACAAACAAAAACAATCAAGCAAGGTTCTAATGCAAAACGGATTCGAGTAAAATGGGGGGGGGGGGGGGGGGGGGGGGGGGGGTAGTTATGGCAAATGGCCCGTGTGGCATGAATGTTAGACTCTGTGAAATTTTGATATTGCGCATGCCTAAGTGAAGTTAACAGGGAGAGTGACCGGTTACATAAGACTTGTTTTAAAGAGGACTTAACAATAACAGGGAAAAGTCCGAAAGTCTGATTTTCAGATCACACCAGCCAAATACCTATAGTGACGATGTGTCCTTACTGGGACGTCCTTCTGGTGAACAGTTGGTGTGTCCATTCGGAAACCAAATATTTTTTCCTGGAATGCAGGACACGAGTTGCATGACCACTGCAAATTCTAAACTTGCTGTTAAACAACGTGGTTAATTTTAAACAAAAGGTTAATACTGGTTATAACTAGTGGGAATCAATGCTATATATTGTAATTCTAAACAATATGTTGAACCATTTTGCTGTCGTAACTTTCAAATGAGTGAGATATTTTTTAATAATTCGTTAATAAATATTTTCGATATCTGCAAATGGTGTATCCTACCTTTAACTGGATAAAAGCACAACTTTTTTTAACTGTAAATTTTCAAAAACAGTATTTATCTAATGTTAAGATAGTAAAAAACATCTGAATAAATAATTGTAAACAAAAGTTCTATTCTATTTTTATTAGTGGTTCTGTTCGTAATCTTTAAGTGCACTGTTCGGTTTTCTTTTGTAATATTACTGTGATGCAAAAAGGGATTTTCGTTAAATGGCAGTTAAAGGGCAGATGAATAAGAAAAAAAGAACAAGCTAAATTTTGTGAATGCCCCTTTAAACTTAGAATTCGGCTTGGTATTCAAAACTTTCGGATTCAGCGCCACACAATTAGTTAATATTAATAATATAGCTAGAATACCAACCTCTGCTAAAATAAATTCCTCTTCATGTAACTTTTTCTGGAATATGGCCTAGACTATAAAGCCAATCAAACAGGTGTGTTTTAAGTAAACGATCACTGACTTCACTCCTCAAAATAGCATATGAAGCACGATATATGGCAGAGAAACACCCCCCCCCCCCCCTCCCCCCCTCTCTCCCCCCTCTCCCCTCTTTTGTGTTGACCATTGTGTTCCCGGAATCTCAGGAATTTCTTTTACGTTTCAAGGGGGGTGGGTTAGGTTACAATAGTGTTGAGTGTGTATAAGGTATAGGGATAAGAGGGGGGTACCCCTCTGCCACATATCGTGCTGGGTATACAAAATAGGGTCTGGAGCTAAAACTACGTATACTAGTACAAATACAGATATTTTGGTATCGTTGTTGTCTATAAATATTTCCCATCCATTGGTATAGAGTCTCGGGGTGTATAGTGGGAGGGCTCTTGTTCGTCGAGATATGTTTGTCCGTTTTATGGGGGCCCCCCTGTATAAAATATATAAGACATGTTGTATTACAACTTCGTATCGACCATGTACAAGTATTGTCTGATCATTCATCTTTTCTGTTTCTTTTCATTTTTGGGTGGGGTAGCCAATTACATTTTTTAATATTTATACCAAAACAAACTCACCTCCCCAAAAGCGATTCTTCCAAAACTACTTGTAGTTATTATATAAATAGGACAAATTTGTAAGCCTAATTTTATCAAGTCTGCCCTTAGATGGAAGCCCCCAAACCCAGGGAGTTGATCCTCGGCTATAGGCCTATTTACACAATCTCAAAGGGTCTCATTTTTCAAATAAAAGTTGTAGGTGCACTTTTTATGCTAATGAGCTCGCGCAGAAACTAGGTCTCACTCTAATTAGTTTAGTGCACCCTGATGTGGCTGAGCGTTGACCGTGTCTGGTCTACCGGACCGGTCGATGAGAGGTACAAAGACGACACTAAAGGCCCAGTCACACCGGGCTTGCGACCAGGTTACGACCTAGCTGCGACCGAAAAATGTTGCAATCGCGGGCAAATCGTACAAAGAGCGTGCGACTGGTCGCAGAGGTCGTGGGTCATCGCAACAGCAAAATCAGTCGCAGCAAGGTCGATGGTCATGTTCAAAACTTCTGACCTGCGATTCCAAATCGTAAGAGGTTGCAGACAGGTCTTACATGGTCGTACCACCAATCGTGCATGCTCGCACCACCAGTCGTGGATGATCGCGGGTCCCACAGTCGCACGATTAGTCGTGCAACTGGTTGTAGGTATACACGACTGATCGTGCGAGTGGTCGCAGGTATACACGATTGCTCGTACGATCAATCGTGGGTACCTGGGACTAGTCGCACGATTACCAACGACTGATTTTGCGATCAATCTTCTCCAATCGCTTGTGATCGCACGACCAAGCGTGCCACCAATTGTACGTATCAGTCTTAAGAGCAATCACAGCATACGACCGCTATGAAGATCGTCGCAAAACATTGGCGATTGGTCGTACCTCTGCTAAATCGCACCAATCGCACGATCCAGAAATCGTACGATCCGGTGTGACTGGGCCTTAACCTGACCATGAAATGCTAACAATTCCCATCATTACATTTTGTAGTTTCTGCACAATACTTGTCGTGTTGCCATTTTCACAGGAATTGGTGTTGGTCTGTGCTGACGGACCTGTTATTTTTCCTGTTTGTTTAATTACCAAGTAATATAGACTTTGCTTTCGATTTTGAATAGTGTTACCGACTCGGTGCGCATGCGCAGGTAGAGAGAGAGAAATACAGAAGGAAAATGGAAAAAAAATACTTCCAAGATAAGCAGTCGTCAAAGACATAGTTGAGAACTTCCAATCGTCTGTTGGTTGAATGTTTTGAAAAAAAGGTGAATATTGTGAATGTTTGCATGTAATTTATTTGATTGGCTGTTATGTTCTGCACATTATTTTAAAGGTAGTATATACCATTGGTAATTGCTTGAATTATCATGAATAGGTAGATTTGGGGGGTTGTATTTTATAGTAAATATCGTTTAACTGAGCTGTCCGAAGTTTTACAATCATGGATGTCGAGAAAAACACGAACAACAGCGTTTGTTTTTAACCGGCGTCGAGCAGTTATTTTTATGTTATCTTTGTTTTTTCGCGATCGCCGTCCGGCGATCGCGAATTTTTCATTATAAAATTCGACTTTTCGGAATAATTACAGGATATCTAGCGCAATCATTTTGCTGGATGCCTAGAATCACTATTTACTTTTAAATGAGCAAGATATTTCGTATTTATTCGGTAGTAAATATTTTTGATATCTGCAAATGGTGTATCCTACCTTTAAGGCAGAATTCTGATGTTGTATTGCTGTGACTCGCCTTAATGTATACCAAGGTGAATGTTTTTCTTGTTTGTTGTCTTTATTGTTTTCCTGAAGAAAACTTGTAACAATTCTCTGCTAGGCTTGGATTATTAAAACAAACAAACTGTATTTTCATTGTCAGCAACATTAAATCACTCTCGCTTCAAAGATTTGAAGCTTCAATCTCATAATCTTGACCCGTTTTGTCGTCGAGGACAATCGCTCTAAATCTTGTCAGGTTTCCAGGATTCTTGGTCCGGGATCATCACACTATTGAAGCTGTCCAGGCACCAATCTTCCTGACAGGCAATGCTTCTCCTTGAGACCGTCGCCTTGAGACTTACGGTCATCACAGGGTCCCATCTGTGGTTTCGTTCACCCTCAAGTCGTCAGAACGCAAGGTGGGGAACTGATTACCAAGAAAAGACTGTCACCGACAATGCCATGTAACACTGACTCTAGCTAGCAGTAAGGGGAAACAATCCTGACATCTTGACCTACCTCGACATTGTCTCTTTCCAAGTGTTTATTATTTTTATCGGCTGGCTGCAGGCCACAGGGGGTTCCCTGGAACGCGAAGGCTGGTGGCCTGCGCGTGGCTATCGAGATAAGACACGTGCGGTTGGGTCTGGACGTGCAGCAACAAGAAAAGTTCTCTTCTTTCGGGCATTTCTTTGGTTTCAACGGCTGTTGGATGTCGGCTTAGTAGTCGTAGTGAAATTGGAGCTCTGTGAGCAGAAAGTTTCAGTGGTTCAATTGGTCCGAGTCTGAATAATGTGCGGTTATGTTTGTGTTCCTGGGTAAGACACTTTACTATAATTGGCTCCTTCCCCGCCTGCAATTTTCCCCCAAACGACTTAATCCGAATGTAGTGTACGCTATGAGATTTCCGACTTCACTGCTTTCATACTAATATATGGGATGGGTGTTCAAATTCTGAGGAAAACAAATCAAACCTAAGAACATTTCGGACTTCATTTCCCTTAAACAAAAATCCTCCAAAGCCGCAAATTAGGAAAAAAGGTGGGACCTGAAAAACAATAACGTCGATGATTCGAACTCGATCACTACGCCCTGTGTACTGTATCGATTGAGCAATTCGACTGAGCTATCAGAATACTTGGCTGATGGCGACAATCAATTGAACTTTCCAGCTCTCCTAAAAATTATTGATTTCGCTTTTGGTGCGGGAACGGCCGTCGGCATCACTAACTGTGAGGAGGTCTGAAGCGATGAATGGGTACGCGCGCCAGTCAGTTGCGGCTGGTAGATTGTGTAGAAGTGGGATTCCCCTTCCTTTGCCCGCCTAATAAAAAAATAAAATAAAAAAATAGCAATTTGTGTGTTTTTAATGGGAAATAAAAAACCGACGATTTTTATTAGTGCGTTTTTATCAGATTTAGCTCATTGTCATACAGGGCAAGTAAAAAAGAAAGTTACATTAATTAATAATTGGTTATTGGATTAAATACATTTGACACACAGAATGAGGTGTGTACCGAACAAAGCAAGCCGAAGTGAAAATAAACCCACTAATTACGTTAATTGGTCCATGCTATCAGAATTTCTGATAGCATAAATCAATTGAATCAGTTTATCAATTGAATCAGTTTTCTGATTCAGAAGTTCAGACACATTTTTTTACAACTGTTTATTCACCGAATGCCATGCACTCGATACCATGAATTGAGAAAAACCCAGACAGCGCAGACAGCCATTCAAATACAAATTATATTTTATAAGACTTTGAGTCACGACTGAAACATTATTTTCCACTGTCGAATGTTGTGTTTCATTATGAGGAACAAATCCACTATTTCCTGAAACAATGATGGCAATTGTTGTCTGGTTTCTTTTGAAAGTTGTTGTTACTTCACGGAGATGGGGAAAAACCGGATGAGTAGAAAGGTATAGTGACCAGCAGTGGACAGCTGGAGTTTGCATTCTTCGTATCAAAATATAGGTACATGTATAACAGTGTAAATTACTTGAATTATTCACAGTTGAATGCCATATATACGTGTACTTTATTTCTTTGTTGTTGTTTTTGTTTTCAAAACAAAACAAACCTCAATGTCAAATTTCTCACCCTGTATAAAAGACACTTTGAAATGGAATTTTGCGGGGGCGTTTTTAATAGCACTCGGTCAATTTGTTCATCTAATCGCAAAATTAATCTGCACAGACATGAATGTTTTGTGCGTATCAGCTCGCTGTCGTAGGATAGGCCTAAGTATTTAAGTATTGCCGATACCTAACACGTAGGTTCCAAACATTTGCACTCGATCCCGTTGCACTTTGGATATGAACGCTTGCGGTTTCGCACTCGAACAACGCACGCACAGGAATAAGTAATTCGCTTATTATTTTATCTAAATTTGGCGATTTTTGTTGCGAAATTTAGTTTAGAAATCTTTAATTGGAAAACCCAATGCAGGAAAACTCGATGCAGGAAAACTGTAAGCTCGGAGAATAAGCAGAACAGTTTTGGTAGTCCGTAACTTAATATGAAGCTTTGTCAAGTCGGTGTCAAGTCAAGTCGGTCTCAATTCAAGTCAAGATGCTAGCTATTCAAATGACTGTTAACAAAAGCATTCTTTTGTGATTGTTCAACCAGTTACTTTATACTGGCTTTATGCTGCTCTCACACTGTGGCGAATATTCTTGCGAATATGAATATTTGAATTTCGCGTTGAATTCGCCAAAAAATTGCGATTGGATAGTGAATATGTTCATCTCGGTCACCCGTCGGTCGCCCTCGGTCGTCCCTCGACCTCTCCTTAAATATCTTACGAATATATTACGAATGCTTACCAACGCTTTCCAATGCTTGCCAATGCCTTACGAATAGCTAACGAACGTTGCCAACGCTTACGCACGCTTTACCAACGTTACCAATGGCTTACCAATGCTAACGAAAATCGACGGCGAATGACCACCTTCACAACATTCGCTAAAATTTAGGAAGCGCTTCCTAAATTGACAGATCTTCGTAAGGAGGTGGAGAATGACTTGTGAACGTTCCGAATTTGTTACCAACGCTTACGAAGACACGGCGAATGTTGCGAAGTTTGAGCGATTGTCAAATATAAAAAGCACATTCGCTAGCATATTTGCCAATCCGCTGCCAAAATCCTTTTAGATAATTCGTCTGTATTTGGTAATATTAGAAGTTTGTCACAAATCAACAGATAATGGCAAGTGGTAATTGTCTGTAGCATTGCCTAGCAATTCTTGCCAGCAATACCTTACAGGGCTCTTCTTAAGCCCTGAACATAAAGTTAAAGCATTATTTTGTATACGCAAATATGAATCTGAAAGTACTTAATAGTACCAAAAACGTTGCTTAAAGTTAGGATTTTGCAGATATCGAAAAATTTGGCTACCGATTTATTAAGAAATATCTTACTTTTTGGAAAGTAAATAATGATTGTAGGCATCCAGCAAAATGATTGCGCTAAATATTCTTAAATATTGAAAACCAACGTCGTTTTTCTTGCTTTTTCAGCATCCATTACTGTAAAACTTTGGACAGGTCTGTTAAACGATATTTACTATTTAACCCTCCAAATCCACCACAGTTCCTGTAAATTAAAACATGTGAAAAAAATACGAAACACCAAGCTGTTGAACACGTGAGCTATCTGAATTGGCTCAGACAAATCAAAGAATTAACAGACTGTTGTTATTGAAATGTTCTGAAATTGGAGTGAAAAGATGACCTGAAACAATAGCTGTACTTTCGACCCCTCTCCCTTTGACTACATGCAATTCAACACCAATGGTTTGAGAACCAGAATGATTTGTTTATGGTGTTCGATTCTTATCTAAATCGCACACACCCGGCCCAGCTCGCGTGGCATGCACGCGCTGCGCGCGGCTTATCACACACCGTTGGCGACGCGCTGGTAAATCCACTGGGCTTGTTTATATTATGCTGTACGCCGACAGGCGCTAAAACCATGCATCGCCCATTCTTTCACTGTCAATTATCAATTTGACAAGGCTGTCTTGTGGCGACACGCGTAGTCGTTACACGTACACGTTAACACTTACTCATAGGGTATCGGGAACAAATGGCAACAATAGGGGACAATGGTACCCAACAAGTCTGTCTTTAGTGAATTGAAGTAACCCACAGTCGTATAAACGCTATGTGTTTCGAAATAGGGACAAAAGACAAGTAGGGTTTAACAATAGATGTATACCCCACAAGCAATAGCGTGTCAAGTGTCTGTGTTTAAAGACAACTATTGAAGAAATATCATAAACACCGCCGAAACCATCTCAAAGTGGCAACCATTTAGGCGACAAGTGCAAAGTAGTGCAAACAATAATTGTAATCTCGATTAGGATGGAGTTGCAGATGCAGGGGACTATGCTGGGACTCGTAATTTTCTCATGGGTTAAGTTATAGGGCCTACTTTATGTAAACTCGGACTCGTAAAATGTCCAGTGCTGCGTACACAACGAAGTTTAATATTCTGTTTGTCGACCTTTGTTATATTATAAACAGTGCATTTCATGTTTTGTTTTGGTAGGTGTGTCTGTACAAAGGACCAAAAGTGTTTTTCAGTTTTAATGGCCTCTATGGCGCACGAATGAATGGCTCTATCAGCAAGCAAAATAACGAGTGTCGTTTAACATCCAACTAAATAATTGTTATGGTGCTTGTAATTTTTTTATCGTACCATATTCTATACAGGCCGTATTCTAAAAGTAAGTGATATTCACAAATATTTCGCTTGCTTACAAACAATAACTATTATACGAATATTAGACGTTGTTTTCCCCCTCTATTAGTTTCATCTTAAGTGGGGCCAGGGAACCTGACTACAAGAACATGGTTGGTTTTCTTGATTTAAACCAAAAACCTCAAAAAAGTCAGTGTAACAATATTTGCTAAAACAACCCCCTAAATCCATCAATTTCTGAAATTACAGCAACATGTACACTTCCTTTAGGTATTTACCGCTGGTGGTTTAGTTTAGCGTTTCTAACTCGTTGATAAATTCCAGTTAAATACACGGGAAACATTGACGTTTTCCTACCTCCACGAAAGAACACAAATTTAGTAGAAAACAAAAAAATCGCAATCATTAATATCTTTTAGAAAACAAACAAACTTGATTTGTCCCTCATATCCATTTCATTCAGAAAATTAAAACGTAACGAATTATTCAAATCTCAAATTATTCAAATCTTAAATTATTCAAATCTTAAATTATTCAAATCTTAAATTATTCAAATCTCAAATTATTCAAATCTCATTTGTATTTGAATGTCTCTGATGAGTAAGGGCTTGCTCAGTGGTTCTTGCTCTGCGTCAACGGTTTCGAATGGCACCATCTGGAAAGCTTTTCAAAGGGTTTCATTCAGTATGATGTATAACTTGTTAGAGTATGGATCATTCTCAATTTGTGTACAGTACATGTACAGTACATGCCTCATTGGTGTGTCCGACGTCTTTCTAAATCCCAGTACTCGACAAACATCTATGATGAATGCGACATCGCTGCTTTCGGTTTTCTGTAAACAAACAACATTTGCCTAAATATAGTCAGTGGGTTGGTTCATTTGGAAACGTGAGTTCATTATTTTTTTTAATAAAAAAATGCTTCATGTGGCCTCATCGACCCGTCCAGACGAATTTCGATTTGACAGCCATGTTTTCGCATGGCCTTATGGGATAATTCCCGACGTAACTGGCTCGGCAGGTCGGCTACTTGCGCCAGGCCCGAGTAAGCGCGAGAAATCGAGCGAGTGTCAAATCGAACAGTGTCGCGCTTGGTACTCGAGTGAGCGCGGGGAAGTGATCGAACACGCTAAATGTTGTAAAGATTGATACTATAATTTAGTTATTCGAGGAATTGTGGTCGTGTTAAATAGGCCAGGGATCAAGGCAATGGCAATCAACTCCATAAGACCGGAAAACCGGTGTGTCGGCCAGAAAAAACACCTGTTTGACTGGAGAATCAGATGGTAACCTTTGGGAATGATTCTTTGCGCAGAAGCCGTCTTTAGAGCTTGTGCTTTTTAGTTCACACAATACGCACATTTCCTATGTGCATTTGTATTGATACAGAATAAATAAAAAGACACCCCGCCTTGGCTGCATTGGAAATTATTCTATTATCTGTTTTCGTAATCAATAAATATCTGGAGTTCACTGTCTTTACGTATTGGGTCTGATATCCCAAACGCCACCAAGGAGTCAGTGGGTCAATGATTATCTTATACCAGCAGAAATCCAGGCAGGTCTTTAGTCAGGCTGCTAAATCGTTCAAGGCCTGTGACTTCCAAGAAATGTCGGCTGTCGTTTTTTCCGGAAAACCGCCTCTTCCGCTGGGGTCCCTCGTTACCCTTCCGCTGGTCAATAATTTACCGGGGTAGAGAACAGGTGTCTGTTGCGGTATAGCGATCATTATCTTTCTTTTGTTTGTTGACCTTTGGGCGTCTCAGATTTCTGTCAAGAGAGGATGACACGTGTCGTTTTACCAACCGCACCCGGAGATGATCGCAGTCCAGGTTTTATTGTAATACTCCAGCGTGCAACTTTTAGTGTTTGACAATACTTTCAGTTTCAGCGTAGATCAATACTGACATACAAAGCAAGATATACGCCCCCCCTCCTCCCCCCCTCCTTATTTTGTGTTGCTCATTGTCTTCCTGGAATCTCAGGGATTCATTCCAGACACATGTATCTACGATGATGTGTTAGGTAACAATAGTGTGGCTGGTGTATACAAATATATAGACAATAGGGGGAGGGGGGGGGGGGGGGGGGGGTGGCTCTCTACCATAAATCTTGCTTGGTATATAAAATACCGAGTCCAAATGCGTTTATGACCTGTGCCGGCGACTTTGGAATACGGAATGGTCATTTGAACATTTGGGGGGGGGGGGGGGGGGTGTCCACGATACAATGAAGGCCTATATTGAAAGCAAACTTGCGCACTAACCTCCTGAAATTTGTTTAGTATTTTCTTTTTTATTTGAATGTTAAAAAGTTAAGAGATCCTGCTAAATCAACATTTAAAAATAAAAAATAAATAAATTAAAACAAATTGATCCAATGGCCCACACCCCGGTCATGCGTCAAGAAAAACAACTCGACGGTCGAACAAAAAAAGAACAACAAGAACAACTGCCCGGCGCCGGGATCCATGATTGAAAAACTTTGGACAGGTCAGTTAAATGATATTTACTATAAAATACAACCCCCTAAATTCACACATTGCTGACAATTCAAGCAATGGTGTATTCTACCTTCAAAAAAGCCTGCCTTAATTTTGTCCTGCTTTGTCATACAGTAGTGAGGGCGCTCTTCCCTGTCTATGGACCGTCGTGTAGTGAGAGTATCAGACATTATTATTTACCCGTACAGTTTAACATGTGTGCCAGCCAGTCAGAGTTGACTGACGTCATTTCGAGCAGAAATGTGGATAAAGTTGCTGATTAGCCAATTCGTCTGTCGAGTTTTTCTCACTGACCTCTACACATATGGACGGATCATTCCCATTCCGCTGTGCTAACGCTTTGAAGTGGGCGCGCACGAGAAGTGCAACATGGCGGACCCACGACGTCACTTCTGTGAGCCAATGAAATGTACAGAGTGGATTTACTCATTACATTTTTCATTTATAAACATTACGTCATACGTACCGTACCACTGACCTCTATACATGGACAGATCACCATTGTTTCATTTTGAAGTCGGCATGCGGAGAAGTGCAACATGGCGGACCCACGACGTGACTCTGTGAGCCAATGAAATGTCCAGGTGTTGGTACGATACGTATTACGTAATGTTTATAAATACAAAATGTACAGAATAAATCCGCTGACCTCCACACCTGGACATTTCATTGGCTCACAGCAGTGACGTATCGGGTCCGCCATGTTGCACTTCCAGTTCGCGCTGACTTCAAGTGTTAGCACAGCAGAATATGGACAATGGTCCGTCCAGGTGTAGAGGTCAGTGTACCGTACCCACTGACCTCTACACCTGGACATTTCAGTGGCTCACAGAAGTGACGTCGTGGGTTCGCCATGTTGCACTTCTCGTGCCCGCCCACTTCACGGCGGAATGGGCGATGATCCGTCCAGGTGTAGAGGTCAGTGGTTTTTCTCCGTGTTTGAAAGCCAGTTTGCATAGTCTCGTTTGCGCAGGGCATTGTGGGATAGAAATTAGATAAACAAACCCATGTGTGGGTATACCACCACGTAAAAGTGGTTAATTTCAAACAGTGATAATATCTATTAGAATGGCTCTAAAACAATTAACAAGTGCCCTGACATCAAAAGGAATATTGACTCTTATGATCCATGGAGTTTATTTATAGAAGCTTCTCTCATTTGGGCAGGAAAACCAAATTTAAAAATGGAACCCTCAACTTGCGCGTTTTACGCGTGGGCGCCACAACGTTCATTGAAGTCACATGTAAATCTCGTTGATAAATTGTAACTTTTTCGAATGTAACTTTTTTTAGTTTACAAGAAAAGAACAAAACGCCTAAAAACGAAGTTTGAAGTTGTATAACAGGCTGGTAAACAAAATGAAAATCAGAAAAAGTACTTGTATAGATTGACTTTTGCAGAAAGCAAAACTTTTATTTTGTACAACCCAGACATCTTGCGTGGCGGAAACCAGACTGGTACTGGTACTTGTACTGGCTCGCGGTACGCGACACACGTTCCGTGTCTGTGTTGTGCGAAACGAATTTGTAACGGTTTTTTTGCCCGTGTCTCGATCTCACGGGCTGGGCGTGCCGCACAATGTGAGTTGGTTCGAAAATAATCATAACTTTATTGCTCTGTGCAATACAATGCTGATTCTAAAATCCAGTTATAGTTTATTTACCGGGGTTTCCTAATAGGGTTTCCCCTGTATAAATTGCGGGACAAATCTATAAAAATAGTCCAAATTGACACATTACACTATTAAACGTACAGGACAACTAGTTTCCTTTATACTGTCGTTTGTTTTTTTACAGGACTCTGAACTATAGTTCTGTGTAATATTTCATTTACCGATCACTAATATTTCAAAATTTCTTTTTTTTCCCGCGCTTATTCGTGCCTCAAAATCGGATGACGGTTGTATATATCCATGCGCAGTACATGAGTGTAAACAACGATATCGGGTCACTCGACCCGACGAGTGACGTTCATACGTAAATACGCGGCCACATGCAAGAGTGATGACTTAATGTATGTTCCTTCCCCTTGAAAACTCTCAAAATTGATTCATGTTGCCGCATCGTCAATTGTTTTTCAATTTCCCACCGCTGGCGCATCGCCCGTCCAACGAGCGGTATTATGCTGTGTAGTTTTTGACGAAATTTCTTGTAATTTAAAATCAGATTAGTTTTGGCGGTATATTTTTTTTCCAATGTGTTAAAAGGCACTGCCTCTTTCTCTCGGTATATGTGACCCGCTCCAGGAAAAGGTGACATAAGTCGCGCTATGAATTTATGAGTAATGGCCTGCTAAAGTTAATAGGGTAATTTATTTTGTCAAAATCTGATTTTTATTTTTTGTCTTAAATGACATCTTTGATATACAAAGTTTCAGATTTAATTAGCAAAAAGCTGGAATTCGATAATTAAAGTGAAACGAAACCTTTAATATGATTAATGGAACCATTAATATGCAAAAACGTCATATCACCAGAACGGGAGGGGCTATGGAGCTGTACTATGTACCAAATGAAAGCTTATATCCTGTACTTTTTAATCATGTATATAACTCTATTTTTTATTTTTGCGACTTATGTCACCTTTTCTCGGAGCAGGTCACATATCTGGAAATATCAGATTACTATAGAAATTGGCGATTTACCTTTAAAACCTTACAGAAGGCCGACATCTAAACGAACCTCCCCGGATTCCTGATGGCTAGAGTCGGTTATAATGATTGCAAGATTGAATTTCAGCTGCAGTTTTTTTCGCCATATCCAAATACAGCAAACTGCTAAAATCCAATCCCCCAACACAAACACAACATAAACCAAACCTCTATAGATTTACGCAATACTATCATCAACAAAGAAATAAAATGCTCCCAACTCAAGCATTTGTTTGCATCAGGTTTTTTTTAACCAACTAAAGTCAAATGGATCACCGTTTTTGTCAAAGGGCGCCCCCGCGCGACCTTGTTTTAAACATTTTGGAAAAGCTCTTTAAAATGTACAAGTTATTGTCAAGGTCACCAAGTGAAACTGTGGTCGAATCCCACAAAATGACTGTCATGTACAAATGCCCATGTGTTAGCCTGAGGGGATGTTTGTTTCATACACGAGATCACGTGATTAGGCGCCGTGCAAAAATTCAAACGGAACCACTCTTGCGCGTTGAATCCAACTGACACATGAGACGACGAATGTCCAGTGCTAGTGGCGGCACCAGACTCGAATTTTAGTTTGTATTAGTTTTTTGTTTTAAAACAAATTGGGGGGGGGACACAATATTTGGGGGGCATTATTGCCCATTGTAATGGTCCGGAGCAACTTCAAAGTGTAGTAATTTTTATATCTGAGAAATGTATCATTTTTGTATCAAATTGGCTACACATTATCTACGGCTGTATAAATACATGTGTACCGTATTTGGTCGTCCAAATTACCAATGTTTATAATGCTTTTATTGACCAAAACTGTCTTTAAAGAACTCTCTATCTTCAACTTTGTTATCATTCTAAAATAAGTGCCACCCCTCCCCCGATAGCCCCCCCCCCCCCCCCCCCCCCCCGTAGCGCCGCCACTGACTGCGAATATCGTCTGCTTCAAAATGTTGAAGGCAAACGGCTATTCTGTTTTCATGAAAAGAAAACCTCCTAAAAAAATAATAAAGAAACATTGTCACCTAAGTTCGTTTCAAGCTTCAAATCTTCCAAAATAATCATCTTTTTCTCTCCGTACGTCGCAATCTTGGGTCTTCCGAACCCACCTAAAATATCAGGATCCGTTAAAACGTGATCCGGAGCAGCTTTTGCCACCGATCCTCCGCTGATCGCGATCCGGATCTGCAAAAAAACACAAAAATAGGCCCTATTGATTTACAGAGATGAATTTCACCTTTTTGCTGGGTTGAATCACGGAGGTAGAATGGTCGAATCATGCTTATCGAATCGACTAGTACTAGTTCAAATAAAAATTCGTGCTTTCGTCCTGTGAATCTCCCGTGAATCGCGCCGTGAATCACATCGTTTGGTGCCGTTACAAGCTGTATTCGCGCCGTGATTAGTGCCTGCGATTCAGCCCGGCCGCAATGTGCTTGATGTTACCCCGGACAAATCACAGTTATTCTCTTTGACCCGTGGGGATAGTATGTTGATTTCCATCTTACAAAATCCTTTAAACGTTTTAATTTTGTACCCCCCCCAAAAAAAATAAATAAAAAGCACTTAGACCAGAAAGTATATACCTGTGACTATTTCAGGGACTTTTCCAAAGATACATGGGACAAATCCTAGAAAAAAATGAGAGAAAATGACAAATCTTTTTGAAACCCTGCATGTACATTTCCAATGGGCCGATTTCCCTTCTTGCTTTCAGACCTATCTGCGCATGCGTTCATGAATTTGAATTTATGAGGTACTGGGGTGTGTTTTCGCGACCGTGACTAGAAACATGTTCAGTTGTGACGTCAAATTGATAACAAGTAACATGTTTATGCGCGCAAAAACGCTCAACCGAAAACAGTGTCAAAAAGTTGCGGCCATTCCCGGCGAAACCTTTACATGATGGATGTGTCAAAAGTACTGGGGTCAAGGGTCATTTGTGGTCAAATTGTAAAATTTATAATTGCAAAAGCAGGCGTGGTATACGTGGTTCGAGAACCATCCTTGTTTGCCCTCGAGGTTTTTTGCGCGTTTTTAGATATGAACCCATTCCCGTATACTGCCAAAGATATTGTTTATAAAAGATCCTAATTATAACTGTTTGAATCCTGCGCTGTAATATTTTACGCGACCCTGGACACAACATTATTTTTTTCTTTTCTTTGTGGTTTTGGAGGAAAAATTTTGGGGGAATTCCCTGGTTTTGATTCATATTGTTTGCGGCTAGTCATAAAGTTTTATTGTGATCGGACGTGTTTTGTGTTTGACAAGAGGCATTTGGTGTATTTCTTTCAGTAACAGGAAATTATGTTTGTGGTAAATTAGCAAGTGTAAATGATACAGTTAGGCCTACTTGTTTAAACCAAGGACAGTTGCATGCTTTAAGCAGTTTTAAATTCGGGGTTTATTTTGTTTTATTTGGTTTAATCTTTTCGAAATCATTAATCAGTAGATTCGTCAATACGCGATGCCAATTTGTGTATAAAACATGGATCAAACGTCGTTCGTTGGATAGTTATACAAAATACACTAAGAAAAATAAAGTGAATATAAAAATGTGTGGAAGTTTGTTCATGCCCAATCTTAGTCTTGTATTATTCACCATTGGTTAAATGGGATCCTATAGATCCCCGTTTAATCAAATTCAAATTCAAAAAGAAAATGTAATACCTTGCGGTGGCGGCCATCATTTTGTTGCTTTAATGGGCGTAAATCTCCGGGAATATCTCCAATCTTGGTTTAGATGTACCAGCCAGGGATTGGTCATTAATCCCTAGTTATTTTGTTTTGTAAAACACAACAAACAGCCGATTTTAGGTCAAGCTAGTTATGGGCTTAAGGTAGGATACACCATTGGTATGCTAACATTTTCAGGAATGGGTGGATTTGGGGGTTGTATTTTGTAACTTCGTGTAACTAATCTGCCCGAAATTTTACAATCATGCATGATGCCGAGAAAAAGAAGCAAGAAAAACGGCGTTCGTTTGCAACCGGCGTCTGGCAGTTGTTCTTGTTTTTCTTGTTTGTTTGTTTGATTTTTCACAATTGCCGTCCGGCGATCGGAATTTGTTTGTATCATTCTTTCTCTCGGAACAATTACAAGATATCTATGTGCAATCGTTTTGCTGGATGCCTAGAATCATGAATTACTTTTTAAAAAGTAAGATATTTCTTAATAATTCGGTAGTAAAAACGTGGATATCTTCAAATTATGTATCCTACCTTTAAATGTACCACATTCATGGGTTTAGAGAAGTAACTGCGCAAGTTACAGGGAATGTTATATTTATGCCATGTTGATATTTCGTTTATGTCCAGAGAAAAAGTTTGCCTCTTTTCTAGACTTTATTGCAGAGCCAGCCATACAATGAAAATAGATATCAACACGGAGTATTACAACCATGTAATATATAATTTGTTTTATTTAATCTTTGAAAATGCACATTTTGTCACCGTCACCACGAAGTGACACAAATGTTACATGATACGCGGGACCCACTTCTGGCGTTTTCACGAAGTAACGCAAAGCCCATAGCTAATACACATGAATAGCGTCAGTTCGTAAAAAACTCGAACACAGCGGCAACGTATCTGATTTGTGAGTTTTCACGAAGTGACGCTATCCGTTATCGGTCGGTCGGTCGGTCGGTCGGTCGGTCGGTGGGTCGGTCGGTGAGTGGGTCGGTCGGTCGGTCGGTCGGTCGGTCGGTCGGTCGGTCGGTCGGTCGGTCGGTCGGACGGTCAGTCGGTCGGTCGGTCGGTCGGTGGTCGTTGGTCGTTGGTCATTGGTTGTTGTTGGATGTGGTACATTTTGTGCATTTGATGATTCATTGTTGTTTCAGGACTTGGCACAAATGTTTACAATAAGCATAGACTACATGATACGCGGGACCCACTTCTGGTGTTTTCACGAAGTAACGCAAAGCCCATAGCTATACACATGGATAGTGTCACTTCGTGAAAACTCGAACACGGCGTATCCGATTTGTGAGTTTTCACGAATTGACGCTATCCGTTATCGGTCGGTCGGTCGGTGGGTGGGTTGGTCCGTGAGTGGGTCGATCGGTGGGTCGGTTGGTCGGTCGGTCGGTGGGTGGGTCGGTGAGTGGGTCGGTCGGTGGGTCGGTTGGTCGGTGAATGGGTCGGTCGTTGGGTCGGTTGGTCGGTAGGTGGGTCAATCGGTGGTCGGTCGGGTCGGTCGGTCGGTCGGTCGCCCGGTCGGTCGTTGGTCATTGGTTGTTGTTTGATGTGGTACATTTTGTGCATTTGGTGATTCATTGTTGATTCAGGACTTGACTAAAATGTTTACAAGGAGCATACGTTTTACTGCTAATAATGTAAACAGCAAACTCCTAAACTTAAGAGGGTGTGCCTTAATTCGCACCACAGCAACAGAACACAACGAAACACCCTTATAATGTCCTTAAAGGTTTACTTTGTGACAATCATTTTCCCCAAAGTGGATGTCGCATAGTTTTCATAACTGATGACCGGAGATTTGCACAAACTATGTTCCAGTGTTAAATACATGTACACACAAAAAACACTAGTTTTTACTACAAATATCCTATTCCATTTGGAGTAAGAGATGAGACGATAATTATGGTCATTGTGATTGCAGAATTTTGTGGTTTCTCAATCATTCTGTTTAGATTTGTAGGGGTGCGTTGGATAGTGTATAGGTATGGGGGACTTAGGGGAGGTGGTGGGGGAGGTATCTTAGTCTTATATCGTAAACTAAAACCAAAAGTATCACAAGGAAAAAATACCGATGATGCAACTTCAGAAACGTGTACAACTTTATTCTTAATTCTCTTTTTTTTTACAACTTTAAGAAACTAACCAGTACAGTGCAGGAAACATTTCTCTGTGAACATTAAAAGAAAGTTCTGAAAGTCAACAACAGTCCGTACTATAGGGAGCAAATATTTCTTTTGTTCAGAACTATAAACCCACGACCATTTAGCTTTAAATCATGTGTTACTAAAAAAAAAAATCCAACAGGAGTATGTTATGATTGAGTTTATGTAGTTGCTTAAATTCTTTGACGCGGGCCGGCATTTGACTGACAGGAGATGCGTGTATAGATAGGCATCACACCAATTTCGTTTGTCGAGTGAAAACTGTCATTAGCAACGTATTATTCGTTAAACATGTTTAATATTCTACCATCATAATGGTCGTGTAAAAGGTCAATTACTGATGTCAAAAGTCGTTTGAGGTCTAGTTGTAAAAGAGGCTGGAATTGTAAAACTGTTCTCATTTGAAAACTTTGAGTTTCTGTACACAATTCTGTACAAAATATGTTACAAAGAATCACCTGAAATACACTTTCTTTTGTAATGTAATTCTAGTTTCCAGAGTAAATTTGATCGATAAAGGGGTGACTATATATTTTAAGTAAGGGTGCTAAAAAAGAATAACAAATTCCAGTAGAAAACATTACAGGGTGGATCACATTTCAAAAGTTCTTCTGGATATCTGCTGAAAAATAGCGTATATTTAAATGAAACAGTATTTATACCACCGCGCTTTACATGGCGGTAATGTAGGTAATTATTGCACAATGTGTTACTAATCCTGTGTAAAACGTCTACCATAATACATGTTGTTATATTTAAGTAAAACAAAATGTAGCTTTCTTATTTAATACCTAACATAATTTTCAGAACAAAATTGGTCTTTATTTACAGAGTGTCCCTGTTTAAACTTTGTAATGATTATTAATTTGTAATGTGGTGTTGAACAAAGTAATTATGTGTGTTTTTTCATAATGCTACAGGATGTCAACAGAAAGTGACTTATGAGATTCGTTTTTAACAAAATCATTATGTGACTTGCTTCATTTAATCAAAATAACAGAGACACAGTACATTATTATTGACTAGTAACTTTGATATTTTAACGTAATTTGCCAAATTTGTTTACAAGCTATGCAGATTTTAATATAAAAAACACTTGTCAACCACTGTTTAGATAATGAAACAAGGGCGTTTTCCTGACTTCATGGGTGAACAGAAACGTGTACAGGAAACCAGACTGGTTCTGACTCAATAGCTTCAAATGACAATCCATGAACAGTAGAAATTGACATTTTGTTGATCAAATCTACAGTGTTTCTCTTAGCATGGATCAATTTTATTTATGTTTTATTAACAGAAGAACATTCTTGTTTAGTATAATTCTTCCAAATAGGCACTTGGGGAGACAAATTAGCGTAAGTTTTTAGGTAATAAAGAGACAGTGGCACTTATGGGAGACATTTCAGTGTCTCCCTAAGTGTCTAGCTACCCTAAAAAACGATATTTGGGGGTTATTTTTGTCCTAGAACGACAGATTTTGGTCTAAATAGCATAAATCTCGAAGATCTTATAGAAAAGGGTTAGGGTAAACAAGTTAGGACTGTTTTAAGGTTGTGTACATCTCTATGGGATTGTCTCCCCAAGTGCCTATTTGGAGGTATCTGCTTCGTTGGTGTGTCAAATATAATTGCCTTTTGAGGGAAACAAAATTATTATTGCAGGTCACTTTCAATCTGACTCGCCCTGTACATGTACTTGGGAAGTGTCTAACTCTGGTAAATATCTTTAATATCTTCTCTGTGTATATGAATGTAAATGATCCATATAGTTTAAACAGTACAAGCGCTGATTAACGCTAAGCTAAAATAAAGTCCTATTAAAAAATATTAAGTTTACAAATACTGAACATAAAAATACTTTCATTTAGAATAAATATTAATATTTGTATTCTGCTTAATAAAATAAATGGAAATGCATAAAACATACAAACAAGAATAATCGTATAAATAATAAAAACTCTTATCTGGATAGTAATCTTTATTCACCAGATTTCATTTATTAGTTGATGAAATTTGTTTTAAATCCAGCACTGAGGAATTGAAAAGTGTAGTGTTTCGTATTGTTCACTATTTCCAAAGGTCTTGGTCTCTGAGAGTCCACAGAATCTCTCGGATTTGATTTTAAGAACCAAAATTTGCAACCTGGTATTTTTGTTGTTAAAGAACAGTTGTGCCAATATTTATAATATAGTGGAAACGCGTTTCAGAGCTAAAAACACATTCCAAACAAAATTGTCCTTTGTTGTTTGTGCATGTTTCATACGTATTTAAAATAAAACGGTCTGGGCAATTCTGGCAGATACAAAAATGAGCGACGTGTCACACAAACTCTGTTTTTGAGCTCCGTGCGCCAATAAAATAGGGCGCTTTTTACATATATATACCAACGACGTCCCGTGGGCGTAGTGTTTTTTTCCCAGCATGGTAAAGGTAAATGGGCGTTTCTACACCCCTCGCTGATTATTCAGTAGTTTCCACAATAACGCTAAAATATATTGTTATAGCTCAGTCAACTAGTTACACGTAGGCCCAGGGGTACATTAAAGCACTTCTTCTTTTAAAACAACTTCTTTTGACCACTCACAGTAGCCAAGTAGATAATGGGTTAGGTTATAGATCGTAAGATTGGGGGTCGAGTTCGGATGATGCTTATTTGTTTTTGACTATTTTTGGACTCCAAGTTTATTGTTGGGATGAGTTTAATTTGAGGGAAAGCAAGGTTCCGAGAACCTAAGTATCTTCCATTCAGTGTGGTCTATACGCCCAGTTATGATAATTGGCCTTTACCATGCTAGAAAAAGAAATCACGCGTCCCGTGGGAGGGTCGCTTCGATGGTTTCACACACACACCGTTCCTGGTTCACGTGATACACGGTTACCAGGAAGATTAGATAGTCTGTTCCCGGGCTCTCTTAATAACGTTTTGCGCTAAAAATGATAGAGGTGGGAATCACTCCACTAAAACCAATTGCAGTCAGGCAAGATGGTGTCGACATGACTCCCCAACTGTTCTTGTCTTGCCACCGAGACACGGAGTCCTTATTCGCTAGTGCCCACCGAACCGCCCATGGGAACCGCTGACGAGCTTTGAGCTCTGATTGGATAGATTTTATGTGGCCTGAGAATTGGAGCGTACCGTATATTCTGATACGCTGCCCAGAATATTCTTCACGTGAAGCGCGTATCGGCTGTTCTCAGTGCCTAGTTTACGGGTGGTGGGCACGAGCGAAAGTCCATTACTGAATAAAATCCAGACAGAATTTGTAGTGCAGTTTTCGTTTGACGCGCTCCATGATCTTCGTCTTTCCGCGTGTGTAGTTGCGCAGCGCGCGCGCCATGTTTTGGTACGTCATTTGCTCGCGGTTGCCCTTGTAACGCCCCCACATCTCGGCGAACTCCTCCTTGCGGGCCGAGTGGAAACGGAAGACGCCAGTTTGCTTGCTGACCCACTCCAGCTTGTCTCGCATGTTGGGGTTGTTCAAGTGACACAGAATGAACTTGTACAAGATAGGCTGGCTCCGCTCTGTGAAAGGTGGGAAACATAGTATTTAACTTTAATATGTACACTGCCAAACAAAAGTGGTTTAAATTTATCATCTACACAGGGTGGCCCATAACAAAATGGACAAGCATACTTAAAGGGATCGTATACGTTTGGTAGTTACTCCAAAAATTATTGGCAATAAAAACTTACTTGGTAAAAAGTACAGCAGCTTTGGGTAGTATAAAGCATTTTTAGAAACTGTTCACTTCGAAGTACTGCGGTTAAGGAAAAAAATATCACTTTTTATCCCAAAAAATTTGAATCTGAGAAGCGTTACTGCAGTGATTTTTTTCAGATTGTGTATTCCAATGCAGATTATTCTTCCTGCGTGTACATAACCGCTCCAGATTTTCGGCAATATCTCAAAATCTCTAACACCTTTTGAAATGAAATTTGTACATGTTAGTTTTATGGTATATATCTATAACTATATAGGATTGAAATAAACAGTGGGTTCCAATTACCAAACGTATACGATCCCTTTAACATGATAAGCAATTTTAACATGATATAACTCTACTATAGTTGAAATCAAGATATTTCAGTGGCGGATAGAAAGATTTGTCTTGTCTTCTAGAAAGATTCTCCATCCATTTGTATGGCCGAGCAAAGTTTATTTCATTGCCAAAAAAAACCCCAAACTTCAGAAAATCGGTAGTATCGATGTACATGTATAACGTAATTTCACAGGAAAGTTGCCAGAATTCACCTTAGATTGCACCACAAAAACATCTAGAATCCAAACATTATCGGGCAATTAAGCGGGCCCCTGACCTCACGCCGTAATTGGCTTTGCGCTCGCTGGAATCAAGTTTTGTAGGTGAATGGTATACTACCTCTCCCCCACATACAAACTATTGTATAAACAACAACATATCAACATTTCGAAAACCTAGGATACTTACGAAGACCTGATTTGCATATTTAAATACCGTGTTAATTAGACCACTAATGGAATTTAATCCAAACACTAACTACGCAAAATCGCGTATTTTAAGAGGTTTTGCGATCATCTGATCTCACCCAAAAAATAGTAATATGTAGAGGAAGACTTGGGCTTTCCAAATTATGCAAAATCTTTAAATTGACCACCCCGTCATATTTTGACTTTGGATGGCCATATCTCCGAATCACATCGTGGGACTTTACTCTCATATTGTGGTGACAGGTCACTTTGTTGTTCTCGCAGTCATTGGTTCTGGGTCGGTTCGGCCTCTCTCTGAGTCGTGTGCTCCTCAAAACCCTGTGGGTTATTGAAACCGTGTGTTTCGCGGAACTGTGAATTCTTCTTGGAACTGTGGGTTCTTCTCGGAACCACGCGTTTGTTTGTTTGTTTCAAAAGCGTGGACTCTTCGTATATTAAAGTAGAACTGTGGTTGTTTGAACCATGGTTCGCATAACTATGGGTTCTTCTCTAAAACTTTTAATCGTTTCTTCCTTTCAGTATAATATTAATGTATTCCAGAAATGTCCTTTGGTTCGTTGGGATGAATCGAGAGCCAGATATGGGACTTACTCTGCTTCGGGGGTTTAGGTTTTCGTGGCCGTCCCCGCCGCCTCTTTGCCCTTAGGACTGCCGGCGGCCCGCTGCTGTCAGACTCGGGTTCGATGAAGAGCGTCGAGGCGTGTACCTCGTCGTAGACATTGGCTTGAGGGTACGGGTACCAAGGCAGAGTAGTGGACGACACCTCGCTCATGGGCAGGCCTCGTGAGTGGTTGACGTCCAGGTCATGTGACACAAAGTCGTCGCTCATTGGTGGAGAGAGTGGCGGGCTGCTCATGTTGGAGCCGTGGTCGGTTTTCATGAAATGCTAAAAAAAATTGAAGGAGATAATTAACAATATTGCTGATATTAAAATAACGGTAGCGTTTTACCAACTTGTATTTCTATTTTAAGACAGGCATGACATTTTCCCTCTTTTCAAGCCATGTCTGAACAAACAGTTGTGTTTTTCGATTTCGATGATGTGTAGCCTACAGTGTATGGTGGTTTGTTTTTCGGTTAGGTTTTGGGCTCTTCCTCCTACTAGAAATGTTTGCTGTTCATTTTGAACAATTTAAGGGTGGATGGGGAGGGAGGTGTCAAATAAAAATGTGCTTAAGTTTCCGGAATAATGTTGTCACTCGGTATTGCATTTCTTCGTGTCTCTACTTTTTAAGCGTTGACTGCAATGCTCCTCTACCCAATCTTGGACTTCTCCGTTTTAGAAGCCAACCCCTTTTGGCAAATCATGATTCCAGCTATGGAGTCGAGGCCACAGTAATGTACAAATGTACAAGTGAGTTGATGATAATTGTTATCCAGGGTAGTCGGACCATTGCCAACAACAATATAATCAAACTTCCGCGGCTGTATCTTAATAAAGGCCATAAACATTGGCACGAATTGTTTATTTTCGCATTTAAAAAAATGGGTTAATATACTTTCCACTCATCTTTCCACTTATCTTAATACTGATTAAACAGAATACACAATTGCTATTAAAATTTGTTGCAATTGATTAAGTTGGCAGCAGGAATTTCGCTTTGCCCACAGTGCGGCAGCAGATAACGCTCTGCCGACTTCTTTCCGTTCTGGTGGTTTTTGGTTTTCGCAAAATGGGGAACCTCTGGCGAAAAAACACAAGATATTTCCGCCGTGCGAGCTTTATTCAGTAAAGTGTTTGGCAAATACAAGGGGAGTTTGGGAGCCGTGAATAATTATTTACTTGATTACTCGTTGGAGATTAAAATAGAAGTATTATTAATACATTTCCGTGCAACATTTATTGATCCCGGGTTTACTTGATAACCTAATAAAAATTGCTTAGAATTTAGAATTGTAACGTTTTAGGTTTTATAAACATATATTTTCTATAAAATGCTATAGGATGCATTATATTTATTACTTTTTTTAATTTATTTTTTACAATTTTAAAAACAATACATTTTTTAACGGTTTCATCGTTAAAGTTTTGTATGTGTAAATTTAACTTTTGTTTTACGTGTCAAATGTTATCTTAGTCGCTAAGTGTTTGTATCATAGGAATGTCAAAGCATAATTGATCAAAACGTTGGTTTCCGAGTGACCACTGGTTTTTTCTCAAACCTATATTCTGTTTCTATCAAGAAATGCGATTACGTGCATTTTAAGGGCAGGTGTGCTAACACTTGCGCACGCTGATATTTATTTTACCGCGCCATTACTTGAAGCAAATAATTCTACAACTGTGGCTTGATGTTTGTTGCTGCGCTGCATGACTGTATACAGTCTTCATGAATGCACAGACAAATAATGTGTATAAACAGAAATACTTTGCTAGCCAAAGTCGTTTGTACAATTTGTGTTTGTTTATTTGGCTTAAAACTTGGTTGCCATGCAGTAACTCACTATCTCTTTGATAAAAAAATAGAAAATAAAAAATAACACGATCTAAAATTGGCATCGGATTTAGCTTGAAAACAATCAAACTTCTTTGGTATTTTTTTTTCAACAAATAGCTTAAAACCAATCTAATTAATTACAGTGTTTTCGAGTTGAAAATGCACACTGACTGGACATCTGGTCAGTTAGATTTTCAATACAGGTTTCAAGTACAAGATAAACTAACAAGTTTGCTGTTTTTGTTTTATTATAGTTCATTCCCTGCCAGTTTAATAGATTGGGCAGCCGAATTGATAAATCACCCATTTTCGCACGAATTCGAATAGGCCTACACGTTTATATCATCATTCAATTACCTGAACAGATTGTTCAATTTCAATCTAAACGCATGCAACTGCATTTTGCATAGATTCAATTTCAAATAGGCTATTAGGCATTCAAATTAAAACTGCACATTAGTTCATTCAAATTCGCTCGAGCTTCCAGTTGCGCCAGTTTGGCCATTCGAATTCACCATAGGCAAGCAATTATGGAATACATGTATATGCAAAGGAATTAGAAAACGGTACAGTTCTTTAGAACGATCAACGATACAGTGCCTTATTTCAATTTGATCAAGTAAATGATAACTTTTTCTCACAAAATTCTGCCACAAAGAAGCAGCAACAAAATAACAAAATAAAAACCTTTTCCCTGATTTTTTACGCATCAAAACGAAAAACCAGTTAAAGGTAGGATACACCATTGGTAATTGCTTGAATTATCATTAATGCGTAGATTTGGGGGTTCTATGTTATGGTAAATATCATTTAACTGACCTGTCCGAAGTTTTACAATCATGGATGCCGAGAAAAGCACGAAAAACAGCGTTTGTTTTCAACCGGCATTGGGCAGTTATTCTTATGTTATCTTTGTTTTTTCACGATCGCCGTCCGGCGATCGCGAAGTTTTTTTTATAAATTTTTATTTTCGGAATAATTACAGGATATCTAGCGCAATTATTTTGCTGGATGCCTAGAATCATTATTTACTTTCAAATGAGTAAGATATTTCTTAATAATTCGGTAGTAAATATTTTCGATATCTGCAATGGTGTATACTACCTTTAAACAAAAAAGCATGAAAAACAGAGATATAACATAAACCCAGATTTCAATTAAATACAGAAGATAAGCGAGCAACAGGTCACAAGTACACACTCGTTTGTTTATGATGTAAATCGAGAAGTTTCCTTTGTTCCTCTCGAAAATTTTCTTTGTTTGTACTCTAACTTTTTCCGACGGCTCTCATTGGTTTTGTACACGAATCTCAATCGAGGTCGTCCTCGATTCTAACCCTAACCCCAATTCACCTTCGTGTCGCCAGGTATGTGTTCTCCATTTACACCATAAACAAACGTAAACATACATATATGTGTGTGTGAACGTTATAAAAAGCGGGGAAATGATTACCGGAGTTTAATGTTGCCAAGGTTTTTTGTTTGTTTGTATGTCGATTTTCTCATAACATGTTTAGTTCTCCCGTATAGCTAACATATATTTTACTTCTTTGAGTTAAGGATAGGTACTTCAAAACTGGACACTGCTATAGACTTGAAACAAATAAAAAACTTAGCATCTTGCCTAAGCCGTTTCCTTCTAATTTGGATGCAGAAATTGCTAAATAGAATGAGTGGAAATGAAAACGAAAATACGAATCTTATGCAAAAAAGCCTTTACCAAACAGACTGCGAAAATAAATGACCACTAAAACCGAATGCCAAAACTTCAACGTAGAATGAGTAAAACATGAATATGTCAAATATGAAAACGAACTTGACCAATTCGCTTCAAATTGGCCACTATCAAGATTAATTTGAACGAATTTTTTCCCCGAAATTGGCGGGAAAACCTAAATTTGTGTTAAACTTTAATTAAGCTTAAAGAGTTTAAACTCACCGGTTGGACCACCATTGTGCCGATTAGTTTGTGTTTGATGTCTTCTAGTCGATTAATGTCTCTCTGCACGTCAAACAGATTGTCTTGCATCTCCAGGCTTTCAGGAGAAACTGGGGAGAAATGAAGGTAAAACTGTAACATTCTGTCGAGAGCCCGATACATGGGTATGTTTAAGCGGACGTACAAAAAAACAACATGGCCCAGCCAGTTTTAAACGCATTTTCAGTGTCATGAATTCTATGACCCTTTCATTGGTTAAAAAGACGGGGTATACAAACCAGAATCTGGGTATAGGTTGCCAGAAAGTAATTGCACATTTTTTTTCTTTTCATAAATGGATGAAAATGCGAACTATTCCCATTGGTACGCCACCCAAATGAAAGATCTGTCCCTTTAATTTGACCATGCAATTTGTTGTGATGATTGTAGTTTTATAGATTTCGTACATTTTCCACTTTTTCAGCCATGTCGACTTTCGCGTTGTAGTGCCCTAGTTTGAACGTACCATTACGCCATCTCGAGAAGTTTTCATATATCAAATCCCCGTCCGGACCAAAGCAATTGCAGAAGTCCTCCAGCGTCCATTTGATGAGCGTGCCACCGTCGCATTGTAACTTGAACTCAGAGTCGTCGGCAAGACCGAGGGCAAAGTTAGCTGAAAACCACGCGAGCCAGGAGTTGACGTGTTTAGCCGTCCACTCCCGCGGATCTGAAAATTGCACCAGAAAATTGGAAAAGGTGAAAATGGTTTGTAAGGTCGCGTCCGAGTTACTCGGCTCGTTTGGCTTACGTCAAACCTTTCAATATGTTGATATGGAATGCAAATTGCCAACAAATGTACCAACAAATCCCGTACGAAACACGGGGTGGCAACGGGATAGCAAAGGAATTTGTACCCGGCTTACATGCGAGTTATATTTTACTCGTTACGCATACGTTGGTACACGTTTCGTTTTTTACGGACGGGAAAAAAACAATCCCATACGTTGCGACGTGTGCGTAAAGCCTGTTTTTCATATCGACGTCAAGCTTACACAAATACGCGTACTGCACAGACAGTACGCGGAACCACCGGACATGTTTTTGTCGGTGGCACTTCCGCATGAAATGTTTCCATAATGTCTGCCTTTTGGGGGGTTCTGTTTGCGTTTCGATACGGAAATAATAAGCTTAACAGACCAAAAAACGCGCATATAGGAAAGCGTCTTAAGATTAATTTAGCGATTGTCATTACTGAGTTGACGCTCACTTATACGCACGCGTTTAAAACCGTCGACCTTTATTTGTCCAATGTCACACAATTTTTACGCAATTTTGTTCAATTTCGTCGTATCTTATTGTGATATCTAAGGCCACTAGTTAATACAAATGTAGCGGTTCGCCATTAGGGAGGTTCGCTTAAATGATTAGATTTAAAGACGCCCAAGGCAACCCAAGACAAACATAAATAATGAATTGAAAACTGAAGTCACACGGTACGTGTTTCAGAACTTGTTTCACAAATACTGGACCTTCACATTAATTCGATTTCTGACACCAATCTCAAATAAGGCTCACAGATCAACTAGTTTCAAGTCAAATTATAAATTCTGCACAACGAGTTTAGTTGCAATCACTATATATTTATAAAGTCTAGGTCTAAGTACCAAGTGCTAGTTGCAAGGTTCTAAAGCCTAGACATAAGTTCCCCGACATAAGTTCTTTGAAGTTCCCTGAAGTTCTATGGAATTATGCTAAAGCGTTAAAGTTGGCTCCCTGAAGTTCAAAAGTTAGTTCCTTGGAGTTTAAAAGCTAGTTCCCTGAACTTTCCCGAACGCCAGCCTGGTCGGTGCACGTTTTTTGTGGACTCGGCCTCCCAGATTACACACTTTCTTGTGTACAAGCAAAAAGAATGATTTCGCGCGTGCAGTACAACGATTTTCTGCTAACCGAGCCTCGGTCTATTTCACGGGGACGGTAAACAGTAAGCACAGCAAAAGGCACGCTTAACCTAGCGGGAAAATTTGCTTAAATCAGTGACGTAGCAGTAGAATGTGCATGCGCGCGCAAACGTTAGCACAAAAACGCCGTGAAATAGCGCTTAAGGTTAGCAAATTTTGCTGCTAAAGTAACTGTTAAGCAGCGCCGTGATATTGGGCCCTGTCTGCAGGCCAGGCGCGTGTATATATTTTACAAACGATGCAAGGCAGTGTGTCAATTGTACGGTGCCTCCTAAATGACGCTTCCTTACAATAATTCTCCACTGTCTCCTTTCAATGTTTCTTCGTATAATTTGTTTTCATATCTTTCGAATTATCCTCCTATAAAAATAGGATTTAAGATTTTGGGCACATTTACACAGACCTTTAGGGGTTAATTTACCGATTCTTGTTGTTGCTGTTGTTGTTTTTTATTAAATTAAATTAAATTAATTTAAATTTAATTCAATTAATTTAAAAAAAAAAATACTGAAGCAAACACCAAACACAAAAGTTTGAAACTGACTGATATAAGGCGAAGTCGATTTCTGAATGCTGCCTTTCGACAACAGCCTACACAAATTTAATCTGTAATTATCGACCCTGTATTGAATAAATGTGATCATACTTTAAAACCGAATAGTACAAATTACTAAATTGCTTTGGGTAAGAACGTGTAAAATTCTTGTCTGACAATCTTTTTTAAGAGCCGATAAATTTGAATAACAAAGTTTATATAATAAAATCGTAATTTTACGGGAAATTCATGGCAGTTTGGACGCCATGAGTACTTTACTGACGGCTTTTTAAAGCTGTCGGTTTACATTACTGTCCCCGTTAATGTACATTGATATTCCTGTAAAAATACAGGGTATACAACAGTACAGTACGTTGCTGGAATATACCTAGGTTACCATAATAACTGCAATTGTACAATTTACAACAGTGAGAACCAAACTTTAAAAAAACTATATTACACATCACCATACAAATTCTACAATAACCTACTTAACACTATACTGGACTGGAGACTGTCGTGATTTAGTTTTATATTCAGCTTTTCGTGCCATAGTGAAGTTACGGTTTCACCATAAATATTTAAATCCGAAAAGAAATTTCATGCGATTTCTTACTTATGTTTGCAACAAATCTAAATTTGATCATAGATTCGTTATAATTATACATTTCGCTCAAGAAAGTTTTTTTTTTTTTACAAAACACCACAATTTAACATGACATATTTCGTGAGTTTTGATTGGTCAGTTGCTGCGTAATACGATTCATGCTCGATAACAGTAGAATCATTGTAAATAAACAACAATTTGTTGGTGTTGCTGTATGTGTACACAAATATGTTGTATTTTGACAGTGTTCTTGTAAATGCATAAATTAACGTCCGCGTGATATTTTCAAGGCACACTACCGTAATTTTCCGTCCAAAATCCGTTAAAAAAAAATACGGCGACTGTATGTGTTTTTACAGGTGGAAAAACCCATTATTTTACGGTAATTTTTTAGAGTGTACAACTTATTTAAGATGAACCACAATTGTGCCTTTGTATTATGGAACTCACCTGGTGGCAGGCCAAGTTGGAATCTGGTCTGTAGTTTGTCCTCCTCTGTTTTACGCACCTTATCAGTTTCCAGGATGAAATTCAGTATCGATTCCGGGCATACAGATTCCTGTTAAAATCACGATACAAACAAGACTAATCAAGAAGGTATCGATACCCTGCCCCTTGTTATCGCTTGTTACCCGTGTTTCCCGACAAGGTATCAGCCAAATTAATCCACTTCTAGGAAATCTGCAAACCCGACCCGAAACCGACTTCAGTTCGGGACGGATCGGTTTTTCCATTATTTCAGTTGCGTTCGGTCGGTTTCGGTTTTGCGATTTTGGGGGTCGGTTAGGTGTACCAACAAATGTTGTGAACAATCTAAATAAACCGAATTAAAGGTAGGATACACCATTTGCAGATATCGAGACCAAAAATCCTTTCGAATTGTTAACAAATATCTTACTTATTTGAAAATAAATAATGATTCTAGGCATCTAGCAAAATGATTGCGCTATACTATAGATATCGTATAATTTGTCCGAGAAAATAAATAAAGAAAAATAACATCGCCGTCTGGCGATCGCAAAAAAAAGAACAACATGACGCCCGACGCCGGTTAAAAACGAACGTCGTTTTTCTTGCTTTTTTTGTCTAGGCATCTATGATTGTAAAATTACAGACAGGTCAGGTAAACGATATTTTCGATATAATACAACCCCAAGTCCACCCATTTCCTGATAATTTACGCAATTACCAATGGTGTTTCCTACCTTTAAACCGAACAAGCCCAAACAGTTCGGAAATCCATATAGTGCAGAGATTTGAGCACAAATTGTTTCGGTAAAAATATAGAGTGCGTGCCCACTTTAAGGGCGTGGCTATTGTCTAGTTGGTATAAAGTATTGTAGAGTGCATGGTCCTAACAGAAAGACAACTCCTCCCCCCCCCCTTTTTTTTCTTTTGATGACATGCAGGTAAAAATATAGAGTGCGTGCCCACTTTAAGGGCGTGGCTACTGTCTAGTTGGTTTAAAGTATTGTAGAGTGCATGGTCGTAACAGAAAGACAACTCCTCCCCCCCCCCTTTTTTTCTTTCGATGACATGCAGGTAAAAATATAGAGTGCATGCCCACTTTAAGGGCGTGGCTACTGTCTAGTTGGTTTAAAGTATTGTAGAGTGCATGGTCGTAACAGAAAGACAACTCCTCCCCCCCCCCCCCTTATTTCTTTTGATGACATGCATGCAGTGTTAAAAGACACTTCGGAAAACGAAAGTTTGGTTCTTATTATTGGATATTGTATAAGACGCCCTTATGAGATAATGTGTGGTTGCTGATAATGGAATTCAATACGGCCGACATTACAAATAGAAAGCTATAATGATGGACTGTGTGCTCGAATAAGGAAGACAAAAGTAATTTGAACAAGAAGTTTAGTTTTTGTTACAGAAAAATGAGAAATTAAATTAACTTGTTGAAATGAAATCCGCGTTTGGGGGAGGGGAGAGGGAAGGGGAGTGGTGAGGGGGGGGGGGGGGGGGGGTATACTCCTGTTGAAAATAGCCCGAAAGCAAATAAATTATAAAAGTTGTTTTTATTATTTATTAAGAGTTATAGGGTGAATATGCTGTTGAGTTGTCAGGTTCATTGGAAGACTGGGGACAAGACGATTTAGACGTTAAAGGGAGTAAGGCAAGGGGTCAGACCAGCAGGGTAACTCTGACAACTGTGCCTCCATGTTGATATTTGGTTAAAACAACTATTGACATAGTAAAGTAGCTTGCTTGGAAACACAACCAATTAATTACTGTCTTGAGCACTAAGGATTACAAACAAAATATGTGACCCGCTCCAGGAAAAGGTGATATAAGTCGCACTTGGCATTTTTATGTAATGGCCTATTACAGCTAAGAGGGTAATTTTTGTTGGTCACAATTTTTATTTTTTATTTTAAATTACATCTATAATAACATCCTAATTTGTTTGCGACATATTTTTCCTTTCCCTTGAGCGGGTCACATAGGGCCTATGTCATTCTGTGTGACACGCCAGACCACGCAGCGGGTCATGTCGTTCTGTGTGACACGCGTACTTGACCACGCAGCGCTGTTGCTATACAAATATTGAATTTGGATCGGACGCGAAATTGCCTATAAGACGTCATAACAAATTATTGTTTGCTATAAGTTGTTACTGAAGAAGTCAAGTACATTGCGTGGCAACAATAAAATACCTATCATGTATATCTACGCTATTTTAGGACACCTTTTGTTTAATTTCAACAAATTCGCACCGCATTTAACCATAACCCTCCCAAATCCTAACAATTTTCACAATTTTGTGTACACTTGTTTCTCTTGTTATACATGTAGTTAAATTCAGGTTTTGACTCAAAGATTCTTCGAAATACCAAAATAAAGCAAACAATTAAGCATGTTTTGTGATCGCACACATGGCATCATTGTGTGTGTACCCATCTTTTTATTAGTGCTATACGTATGGACAACCAGGAAAAAACAAACACCAAGCCTATATCACTCTCTAAGTTAAAGCGAACAGAACCCAGTTTAGAATCTTTTGTTCAGTCGCCTGTTAAAATGATATATAGAGACTTTCGAGCAGATAGACTTTCTTTGTCTGAGGTAATAGTATGTACACAAACTGCAGGTGAATTGTAAAAAAAACTACATGGTCTTTTCAATCTTCAGGTATCGGTTTTCGGAGAGAATCCGGGTTTGATTGTACAAGCTGTTGATAGAGTAGTTGATAATTAATCGATCTGGCAAAACCAGAGGGAGAGGATGTGGAAATTAAGATAAGGGTATTGGACGTATAAATGGGAGCGAAGGTTTTGGGTGATACGAAGCTAGTATCGCTGTGTACGCGTGGATCGGTCTGTCGGCTGTAAGCCCCGCCCATCTTGAGTTAAATTGGTGTACTTTAAATTTAAATTTGTAGCGTAGCAGCCAAAAGCCGAATTGCAGTCAAATTACGAAAAAGAACCTCATGAAAATTGCACATACTTAAAAAGAGAACATTAGTAACTAATCATAATAAATTAGCAATATGACAGGAGATCATTTTAAAAAGACTAATAACATTATGATGAAAACAGATAACAAATTACGTGTATAGGCCTATACTTGCGATAACAATTACTTAGAACTATAGAGTTTATGTTTGACTAGAGTAGTGCCTAAACTATAATGTTTCAAATAAAAACAAATTCATAGTATCACCCACTGAAAGTACGACTAGACGCGTCGACGACATAGAGCACAAATTACTCAGCTCGGTCGAAAATAATAACACATGGAGTATGTGATTCTATCAAACGTTTCAGTTGAATAACCTTGACTCAGAACATTAGTTTCACGTCAGTTTATGTCTTAATTCCCGCATTTGTTTTTATTGTTTTCATTTTGTATTGCAAAACGACGTTCAGGAAAAAGAAATAGCCTTAAATCTTGAAGTTAAACAGTATAGTATTGCTGGTGTTACCTTCATTTGTCCTAGCTCCACTAATTGGTGGTGTTCGTCGGGAAACTCATTTGCGTACAGAGATCCCTCCATGACACTAGCAAGTCCCGATTGGTAGAAGTGGCTGAGCGATGTCTCCATCATGACTGCGAAATCCGCTTATGAATGTGGGATCTGAAGTAGAAAAAAACCACCAAAACGAGTTGACGACTTGTCAAAAAAGAGTATAGATACACCCAACCAAAGCAAAAAGCACACCAATACTTGTTTAGTGTAATTCCAAAACTACTGAGCAATGTTTAGTTAAGTGGCCACTAATCAATAGAGAAAGCCATTAGGAATCCAGCCATATACTCTGTAATCTGCCAACAACGACGAAAATAAAAACATTTTGTAAAGATGTAAACTAGAAAAAAGTGTCACTTTTGCGTAATTGAAAGTGTCACTTTTTCGTAAGTAGACCAACTCGTTCCTAAATATTAAATTTGAACATTTGTTCACTGAACCTCAAAGAGAAAGTCCCAACGTTTAAGATTGTGTACTCCATTCCGTAGGAGAAGTCACCTTTCAAAGGTATAATCTTAATTGTTAATAAAACATTAGGCTTTTTTAAAGATTTTTTTTTCTTCAAACGCCCCATACAATTTCGATTTCGATATTTGTGGGTAAACAAACGATGACACAAATTGACAGTTAGGAACAAAATAATATATAGTCACCTCGGGGGAATTACTAAGCGAACAAACAAACGCTGTATACAACAATAAAAGCCTATTGTATTTAGGTCGACCAAAAGTTAAAAAAAACAAATGAAATTTGGGAACTCCAGTTTTTTGAAAAATGACTTATGCCTGCATGCTGCCGACAACAAAATCCGTCTTTGTACGCTGCGTTCTGTGGCATTTATGCTTTCAGGTTTTCTTTGTGTGTGATCTGTATGGCTAATGAACACTGCGACACAGTCAACACTTTGATCAAACTCAACCCGGGAAATTAAAACGAAGCAGTGAAAAACCAAACCAACTCTGATGGGGTCATTCATGCGGGGGTCATTCATGCGTGAAGGGAATACATTTTGGCGAGCACGTGCATGCCTACAAAGGATGCATGATTGCACTTTTTTCTCACAGGGCTTGACGTATTTCTATGGACTATTTTTAAAAAATTATATAGCGTTGCATTAATACGACTCAACCACTGCATACATAGTGCGTTCGGAAATGCTGCAAAAATACAACAACAACAAAATTAGTTACGATCGGGGAAAAAAAAGGCCCGAATTTGTTGGATTTGGGGTGTTTTTTTAAAGGGATGCGCGTGAAGACGAAAAACTACTATATATTTTTTTATTTGACATGAATGATACTGATTTTTGTTTTGCGCACTGAAATGTTTAGGCTTATAGTGCTGTTGTGTAGTCCAAATGGAATGAGAAAGGTTGTAAATTCAAGTTAGGTTTACGGTGCGAATTCAAAGATGAATATGACAACTGACTTGATTGCTTGGAACATTTTGTTTTCAGATACCGTGGGAGAAGTCGTCATTGTTGTGTAAACATTGCCAAATAGCACATTATAACAAATATCACTTTAACTCAATTTCGGTTAGTATTTCACATTACATCAATCTATTGATTATTCTGCAGATTTCTGTTTAGATTCTGAACACATACTGTTGACATAGGCTCCGGAAATATCTCAAGACGATCGAGGAAACAAAATAGAGCATTTTCTTTTGTTTTACCAAGAAGACACAATGACTTATAGCGAGGTATGATTCAACTTACGAAAGTAGTCCTAGGCTCCTGATGGACTACTTAGCAGAGACACCTTGAGATATCTGTGGGGCGAGAACGCACGGCGACCTGCTGTCAAGTTTGTTCCACTCACGCTGCTAAGTTTGTGTCTCCTTCCGAAACCCAGGAGTTTATTTGTGATCCTGGAGCTGTGCCACCAAGATGTAATCTGGCGCAACTCTGCAGGGCTCGACCTAGCCTGGTATGAACCCTCACGACCCGCAAATCACAGCATCCATGCATACACAAGAAAAATACCAGGTTAGAAAACAGCGCAGACCCGGAAACCAGATTTCAATTATTTCTCTACTTCATCGTTCTTTAGCAAGTCAACATCGGGGCAGGAAGGCGAGTGCGAAACTCCTCTTTTGATTTGCGGGCTTTGTCCACGTGTCAGTGAGCCAAGAGCCAGCGATTGGTTGAATTTTCGCCCCTTGTGTTGCATCGTCAGGATCGGTTCGTCCTAAAAAGGGTTTTCCCCTTCAGCATTTCGTCCCAGTTTTCGGTGTTTTGTCAATGGTCATTTGAGTATGACGCCTGCAGTATTTTGAGAGCTGAGCTCATTTGCACGATGAGTTCATAGGCGTACCGCCATTGTCAATAACACGTGGAATAAAAGGGGAATTTTCAACCGGTCTTTGGAAGGTTTTCAGGCGATAAGTTATGTGTCCTACTATGTTCATTTTTTGTTGATATTTATCACACACCCGTATATTTTGTTTAAAGACAGCTCTAAATAACATTGATTTTGTTATAGGGGTTAGTTTTTAATGTGTTCTGGTTATTACAAAGTTGAGATATTCCATGGAGATTTTTGTTTCGCGGCATGGGCGGAAGATTGTTTTTGTGTAGAACATCTGAATTGCTATACGTATCCCTGGAATGAAAACAACATTTTGGTGTTTGATTTGATTTTGGGACGTGGTACTTTTCATCTTTGATGTTTTCGTCCTTTCACCCAAAATTGTAAGACTCGATTAATTGTTGTATAACATTGGATCGCGTCTTTGCGTACCTTTAATTCTTCCAAATAGGCACTTGGGAAGACAAATTAGCGTAAGTTTGTAGGTAATAAGGAGACAGTGGCACTTAGGGAGACATTTCAGTGTCTCCCTAAGTGTCTAGCTACCCTAAAACACGATATTTGGGAGTTATTTTTGTCCTAGAACGACAGATTTTAGTCTAAATAGCATAAATCTCGAAGATCTTAGAGAAAAGGGTTAGGGTAAACAAGTTAGGACTGTTTTAAGTCTGTGTACATCTCTATAGGATGGTCTCCCCAAGTGCCTATTTTAGTATTTGGTATTTATAATACATAATGAATGATAGTCTTTCTTCTGTATAATTTGTTATAATGACTCAGGTTCGAATCCGGCCTGGGCCAATATGTGGATTGGGTTTTCAGTCCCTGCCTGACTCTGTGGGTTTATATAAAATAAAAAAATATATATTTAGCAACAATAAAATACATTCGGTCCTAATTCCTTTTTATTTCTGTATGCCTTTTATTTGTCCACTTGTTAAAACAAATATATGTATGTATACAAAATAATTAAAAGCCTACATTTTGATCATGGGAAAGTGATTCTTGACGAAGTTGCCAACTGGCATGTTGCCAAAGAAAACACTATTTCAATAATTGTATTATGATCAGCGGTCTCGTGGAATGAGATAATTAATTTCGGAGGTGATGTTAAAGCACACAGTCATTTAAAAAGAAAATGCAAACAAAATATAACGGAATGCCACACGTAGAATGTGCAACCAACATAGATAATAATAGTACACCCTAAAAACAGATTGATTGAAATAACCAACTGATTGGTAGATATGTGTATAACCAATAATATTGATCAATTTTAACCAATAACATATAAAAGGAGTCAGATTTTCACAGGCGTCTGATTTTCGACACCGGGACCAAGAGCCAGGTTTTTAAGGATTCCTCCGTTTTCTACTGTTGCTGTTTTGTTGGGGCGTTTGTTTGCTTGTTTGTTTGTTGTTAACCTTGCTCCTTCATTTCCTTCTTGTTTCCTTAAAATCCTATACTATTTCCTATTTTTCCCTACTTAAACACAACAAATAAAGTTTTTCACTAGTGTTACACACTGCCATATGTAAATCACACAACTCTATTCCAACTGTTGAATTGTACATAAAATGAAACGTGTCAAATGGGGTTTGTGCTGCTGTGGGCATGGGTAATCAACGCAACTACTTTTTTGAAGCTTACACAAGTCTTACTTTTGTCTTGTTTTTAAAATGTTAATCCTATCGTACTCATCCTAATTGTTCACCCGGGTCTGCATGAAAGCCAGAAGAGAACATCAGAAAGGTCTCCTGTGATAGGCGCAGGGAATTGTTTCGGCATTGAAGTTTGGTATAAGTTACGATTCCCGAAAATTAGGTTCCATTCTGACACCCTGCTAAAACATGCGGGGAAAACCCATTGAGATTTCGAAATTCTTCGAGTAGTGCGTGCTAATTTGGGGCAAGTGGGAATTATTCTGTTGTGCAAGTTACCCTTGCTATTTATTGTGAATTGACCTCCAAAAGTTGTTGGAATGCCAGTATTACGAATCTAGTAATACTTCAAGGATCGCTTGTAGGCACGGAATGTGCACGCTACTTTGAATAAAATAATTCATTGTGTGCGGTATGGCAATGTTAACAAAACAACACAAAAACACGGGAATGTCGTTTAAAGTTTACAAGGCCACTTGACACAATACGTGTTCATAATGAAGCAAGATATGTGGCAGAGGGAACCCCCAGTTAGAGTGTTTGGAGAAAAAGAAAATATGTTCATGTAATTCTCTCCTGCGAATCATAGATGAAATCATTTATGAAATGATCTTTTAAAAATCTATCATTTCAAAGAAGGTGGATTTCCTATTTTAAGGCATGTATAGTTTAAATAACCTCCACACGATATTCGTCATTTCTGTCTCATTCCCCTGTCATTATTATTATTTTTATGTTCTGGTAATAAAACCAAGGATCCTTTAAAAGCGCTCAAGGCACTGTAGCTCGTAAGCCAGAAGAATCCCGTAGACAAAAGCTGTGTCAGCCAGGAACAACCCCTTCTCTTAGCGATAAGTGTTCTGGGTTCTTTTGCGTGCATTATACAATTTTATTTTATAATGTTATAATGAGAAAGACATATATACACACATTATTATATAACACACGGGACCTACAACTTTACGTTCCATCCGAAGGACGGAGACGAAGCAATAGTGGTTTAATTGCCTTGCTTAAGGACATACATGTCGACACCGGGACTCGAACTTACGCTCTGTGGAACAGAAAACCCAGCTCTTAACCGCTTGGCCACGACACTCCACAACATTTGCAAACATAAAAACGTTGAGGTATTATTTAAGTAACCAATATAGTCTCAAGTGTCTTGTGAAAATCATGGCATCTAGGCCCGGTGTACATGCTTGTCGTAGGATAAGGAATCTAGAACAGCCCTAAGACATGTCGTAACTGCGGTTGCACCAAAAAGCTTTTAGTTTTAGGCTTGTCCTAAAATGCATATCTTACGACACGTCGTAGTACATGCATCTTGTGTATAACTGTATGGGAACTTAGCTAAAAATATAAAAATACTCCAAAGTAGTGCATCTCCCGTGTCGATTAAAACAATTCCGAGCTGTAGGGTTAAAACCTTAACTTTGTTCAACCCTACTCATGTGTTCTTTCAGCCTTTGTTCGTTTCTATTTATTGTTGTATTCTTTTAATAGAAACATTTTTAGAAGCTTTTAAACGAAATCTAAAATAATTGAATCCAACGTGTAGTCTCCAAAACGTATTTTAAAATTGTTGCCTGGTTGTTCTTTTCCCCCAGCTACTGATTTTCTTAAGGATTTCTTGATAACTTAGGCCTATTGGCAAATCGTTTTTAACACGAATTTTGTGTTTTCGAATTACGAAAACTTGTCTAATGTGATGCTAGCTAATTCATGTCCCTTCTCAAATGTTCAATTTTGAATAAAACAAATTGCTAATATTCCCGTTAACATTTGTGACACGATCAAGCGGAATGAGTCGGATGTCGGGGAATCCCAAAAATGTTTTAATCAGAACTGTGTTCTTCGTTGGTATTTAAACAAATTTACATAACTCGACAACAAAACACAACAATTTTTTTCTCAACTAGTGGGTGTTATTTAAAACATGCAGATGTATTGTTTTTCATATTTGCAGAGTCAAAATCATAAATGACACTGCACTTCAACTCGAACATGTTGCCTGCGTATGGCTATACCCTATACCCACCTCCCTATAAGACTTAATTTCATATCGTAATTCAATGTCCTACAAATGCGTAAGTTGTGATGGTGCAACAGTTTTGCCGTATTTTCTTTCGGTTGCACGAAACTTGTCTTACGCCATACGTAAGTCAATGTGTACGACAAGGAAGTTAGACCTTTGGTGCAACCGGGCTCTGGCGCGCTGTCATTAAAACAAGTAGAATTTGTGTATGAAATTCCAATGGTCGACCTAACATCGTATAACAAATGACTTTTCTTTCTTCAAAAAAAAAGAAGATTTTCCTCGACACAATGACCCATCCAATTTTACGTCCACAATTTCAGAAACAAAAAAATAGTTACCTTTGATAAATTGACCTTTTTACAAATACTGCATAGTCAAAATGTTGACCTAAGTATTTCAATCTGTCAGATTGAGAGACAATCGAATTATTATACTCAATTCACAGGCCATCAATAAAACGCAAAGTACGTAAAAACAAGACAAAGCAAGCCTAGTAAAACTGATCGTACAGCCAACGAAGGTTTTTTTCCATCGATTAACAGTGTTTACTTACGCTTGTCATCATGTATAATACATCATAAACACATGTCAAGGGCAGGTCACTAATAAAGTAAGTTGAATTGATTATGTTTTACCCTCGCAAAGCAATTTAATTGTATCTACCAATGGGGTATAGGCCTATGTCAAACAAGTATTTGTTTGGCTCATGTGAAAAGAACAAAAAAGATATTGAAATTGTTCCATGCTATCATTTATGTTATGCAAAATAACCCGTTTTCACAGCTGTCCACGGAATGTAAATTGAAACCATGAAGATAGGCAAGTCCCAGAGATCACACAGCTGTTGAAATACAAATGAGATTTAAATATTGTCCGTGAAGACTGAAACAATGTTGTATTTTTTACTGTCAGATGATTTTAGTATGAGGCACAATTTACAAATCAACTTTTGTTCAAAAATAACGATGGTAGTTTTTGTCTTTTTCCTTTTGCACGTTTTTGGTCCTTCAGGGAGGTGGAAAAACATAAATTGTTGTATCGCCTGAACAAAGTTTAGAAAAAGATATGCAATCAATATTTCTGTACGTATAGTTACGCAGTATGTACATGTACGTATCTGTCCGTCTGTATGTGCCATTTTGATTAAGAGTTTCGACAACAAATTGTGTTATATGCAAAGTTGAAGTCAAATTGCTATCAAACTTGTGTAGCCTTTATGATGGCCGTGTCAAAGTTCGAGTACTGAGATCAAAGTTCATTTGAGGTCAAGTTGTAAAAGAAGCTGAAATTGTGAAAATAGTCTCATTTGAAAACTTGAAGTTCAATTGCAAACAAACTTGGGTGATAGATGCAATGAGGGCGATATTATAGATCACATTGCGAAAGCAGGCAAGACGCGTGGTTGGTAAACCGTCTTGTGTTGTATTGTATTAATGGATATTCACCAATGAGTAGAACGATAAATAACCAGTGGTGGGCAACTTTGTGATCTTTGTATTAAATAAACACAACTTGGAAATAGAACATGCAAATTACTCAGTTACTCGTGAATAGCGTATACATGTACTTTATACTGTCATTGTTTGTAAAACAAAGCAGGATTACGTCATCATTTTTCTCAGTCAGTGAGTAGTAATGAGTGGAACTACAAAACCACGCTAGGCTAGCCAAAGCATGCTCCAGTTATCTGCCGTGTATAGACCGTGTAAGTCTCGCGCACAAATGTCACGATTGAACTTTCGGGCTCAACCAAGCCGTCGGCTTTAGTTTTGTTTTCTATTAATACTTTGTTTTTACGAAAATCTGAACCATGAAAAGACCATAAATATAGATGATGAATTCAAACTTAATTTTAAAACATATACAAACATGCACGACTGTCTAAATTATTGAAGAAAATCGGAAGAACAAAAGTTTGACCTGAGTGTAACGTGATTGGCTCATTGCGGGAAGAGAAAGCCCAGCCTCCAAAATCCCTGTACTGCATGTCAGTACACTGCAAAAACTGCGGTGTTAAATTTACACTATTGGTATCTATATATAGGACCATCTAGTATTAACCTTTACTGGTGTTGTCCTATAGATACCGATTGGTGTTAAATTAACACCACGGTTTTTACAGGGTACATGTACATGTACATGTATTATAATGCGACGTCCGCCTTATTGCATGTAGTCTATACGCACAACGTCAATACCCTGCCAGCACGATTTGAGAGGAAGGCCACACATTTGTCAAAATACCCTACACACAATCCAGACTATTGCTATCTATCACATTTCCCTAAATATCTGAAAAGAATTCCTTAGATTTTTGGAACACAATGACCAACACAACAGAAGGGGGTTCCCTCTGCCTCGATCATTGCTTCATAATGTCGTATGCATACTGTATTCGCGACACCTCCTCACCGTACCATAACAAAGCTGTCGCCCGGTGACCTGGCACCACGAATAAGCCATTTGCGCGTGACCCCGAGTTAAATTTGAATAATATCTGGTACACTGACTTGCTCACACAGCTTGGCACAGTTTAACTTTAAATTCTCCAGACCAAAGACGCTGTTGCTATATCACGTGATTCGGGGCAAGCCTTACGCGTCATACGCTAGCAACCCCAGCTCTGGAATGGTCTGGTGTCTTTTTGCCATTCTCACCCATTGTAAACAATGTATTGGTGCTGAGCATCTCTTACGTAACTATGCAAAAGCTTGCCCCGAATCACGTGATATAGCAACAGTGTCTTTGGTCTGGAGAATTTAAAGTTAAACTGTGCCAAGCTGTGTGAACAAGTCAGTGTACCAGATATTATTTAAATTTAACTCGGGGTCACGCGCAAATGGCTTATTGGGTGGAAAGTCGTAAAATAAAAAAGTTGACATTATTACATTTCTAGAAAGGAGAAGGCCTAAGCTTTCAAATGATGTATTGCGTGTTACTATAGCTTATTCCTAACCGCCGCTATACTCTTTTGAAATAGCTGAAGTCTTACTCCCCTGTTTTGATTGAAAAAAGTCCGTAAACCGTGCCAATTATTATACTGTCACTCAGTGCAATTCAGCCAAACAAAAAACACTTAGTTTAGAGTTTTAATTGAGCTATAAACAAAATGGGATATGATCAAGAAGTTTTCAAATGATGTATTGTGTGTTGCTATAGCTTATTCCTATAGCCGCCGCTATACTCTTTTGAAATAGCTGAAGTCATACTCCCCTGTTTTGAAAAAAACGGAGTTCAAAGTCCGTAAACCGTGCCAATTACTATACTATCACTCAGTGCAATTCAGCCATACAAAAAACACTTAGTTTAGAGTTTTAATTGAACTATTAAAAAAATGGGATATGATACAGAAGTTAATTTTTTTATGTAAGAACGTTAACAACTTGAGACCGACCTCCCACTTGAAAAATTGACGTTTCGGCCAATAACTCGTGTTGGCCATGTGCGACTTTCCGCTAATATTACTGACTATTGTTCACGTTGTATGACTAATACTAGATGGGTGTGCTACAGGTTCATGGTCGTGGGGTTTCCCCCGGGTCAGGGTAAGTCTATTGTTGCAACCGAAAATTCGGAGTTTCGTTTTCAGTGAGCGGAAAAATACTAAATCAGTAGGCCTGCCCTACCGCTATGATCGTTGTACCGTGATGCAACCATGCCGGTCCCAGAGGGTATGCGTGGTACAGGAAAAGGCAAACAAATAATATCCAAAACAGCCCCCTTCTGTTTCCAATACATTATTGTGATTTTAAAATTGCTAATTCAAACCTGGAATTTAACATGATTATGCTATGTCGTGAATTAAAATTGTAATAAAGTTAAAATTGCTATTTGTGATACCTGGAATTTATTTAATGTATGCGTCCATATTACATGGGATTCTTATTGCATCTGGACAGCCCATTCAGTGGAATCCACTATAGTCTCTCACTGGGCTCAGTAAAGAGAAGCCAGTGTAAAGAAATTACAGGTTTAGACATGGGACAAATTTCTAGAAAATTATTCTGAGGAAAACCCATGCACGGGATCATCAGACAGGGACTGAGCACCCAATCCACACATCGGCCCAGGCGGGATTCGAACTCGGGTCACGATCGAGGAAAATACCAATACGCCAACCTGACTCATGGTATTGCATGATAGTGTGTAACATTGGTTGACTGCAGGAGTAAACCATTAATGTTCTCTGATGTTTTCCTGGCCTTAGTTACTGGGTCATTCAAGGTGAATACTTTATTCACGGTGAAGCCATTTTCGACTGAATCACGTGTATAAACGCGATTTTGACGAGCGATCAATGAACGCGTTTGACAAAGTCGTGCGCCTTTTTGCGCTAATAATTTCAAAAGTAGCGCAACCGTCGCGTGATATTTTGTTCGTTTAATAGCGCGCGCGTGTGCGACATTGCGACAAAATGAAGGCCTCGTAAACCGTTGAATAGGATGGTGCCATACTATTTATGCCTTCCAATCCTCGCTTTCAATTTGTTTTTAAAATTTGGCTTAAAACGTTAGCGTATCAATAATCGCAAATTTTTAACTATTCTATAGAGCAGACTGGTATTAATTTGTAATTAACTTCATTTCAATTACTTTCATTCTTATTTGCAAGTTCTTAAAATGAAGAATTTACTTCACTTTCAATTTAAGATGGCCGACCAGTGAAAAAGGCTTATTGGTGCAACATAAAGGCAAATCAAAATCAAGTTTAGTTCCTCACAGAGTTTAGTTCGTACTTTCTAAGCCTAATAAAGTAGCTATACAACACAGATTTAGAAAACAAGCAGCGTAAATGTCTCTCGATTGCTTCAAATGGTTTCGATTACTATTTACAGTGTTGTCACATTTCCTCTAAATATGTTTTAATATATTGTTTTCGTTTTGCATGTTGACCCAAGCCAGCTGATTTTCTTTGCAGGAAATTGTGTTTTTAGAACATTTCATCGCGTGAATTATTAGCTTTTACTTAGCGTAAAAAGAAGAGCGTTCATAATACTGTAACAATAGTATTGCGTCAGCTCTTGAATAAGAAAAAACCCGAATACAATTAATCAAACCTGATAGGTTTGTCGTATCGTATGAGGTTGACCCAATATGTGTTTGCCTATGTCATAGGCGCGAACCACTCACAGGCTGACATAGCCGAATTTAAATATGACATAATAGGAAAATTTACATATCTAAGAACACACGACTCTGCGGTCCGCCTTAAAGTTTGCAGAACACGACCATATTTGGTAATTTAGACGAATCCAAGACAAAAGGAATCTGCATTTTGCAATCGGGGGCAATGTAGGTATATTCCCCACGATTTTAACTCTTATTATGTACGCTTTGTTGCTTTTCTATTCATTTATTGTATTATGTTTCCCGGCCACCTGATTTTTGCTCGTGACAAAGAGCCTGAGATTCAAAACTAAATTTTGTTTGCGGGTTGAAGTCGCTAGACTTTTTAGAATTTTGGAAAGACCTGGGCCCAATTTCATGGCTCTGTTTAACTACATAATTCCTCGCTTACGGTCACCATTTTCCGCTAACCGCGCTAGCAGAAAAATTATGTGCACAGAATCCTTAGTTACGGGTTGTACGCCTGCTCAGAGACCAAAATTCCTCGCTAACGCGTGAAATACGTTTACCATAAGCACCGAATTTTCCGCTATAGTAAGCAGGGATTTTTTGCTAACGGTAAGCAGAGCCAAGAAATTGGGCCCAGAACCAATCGGTTGGTCAACTGGTTACCATTTGTATGGGTTGCGACGATTTGGTTACCTTAACCAATTTTGGGGTCAAAACTATCCATTACTTTGGTTAGTTGTAAATTAAATAACCATGCATTGGGTACACAATTGGACACCATTGTTAATTTTGACCAAAATCTTGGTTGGACACACATTTACCCTAAATAAGTTGGTAACCGTACCAAATTTGTTTTAGGGGCTGGACGTTTTAACCCCAAATCCCTCCGGGAAATCATTAAAAAAAAATGAGGATTCAGGACCGTTAAAGTTGAAATTCATTCAATCGAGTATATTGAGCTTTCACTGGAGTCTCCATGCACGTTTTTTTTTATTTTCTTTTAAAGATTGTTTAATCTGACATTAGAGTGGTTTTCACTATAAATCGTCTAGTCCATTATGTTAACTCGTATGATAAAATAGGCAGCGTAACTGCCTAGACGTTGTTGCAGTATTGGCTTACTATTTGTATGCAAACCCCGTTTTCAAAGTAAGTTTGTAATAGCTTGGATACAATCCAAGTCTTTATATACAGGTCAAAAAGATACGTGTCTAGGTAACAATGACATGTAAGTTTCTGGCTTAATCTGAGAGTTTTCAGAGTGAATCTTACTGGTTAATTCATGTTGCCACTTGATTTCAAATGAAACAGCCTGCTGCCCTCTGACGGATTGACTGACTCAATAGTTCTTATTTCCAAAGAGTGAAAACTAACTCCATTCGAGTGAAAATTCACACCCACAGTTTGAAACTATATAGGACCCAGGCGTTTAGAGTGAAATTAATTCACTCGAGAAAAATCGAAATCCAATCGATTCCACTGAAAATAAATCAATGTAATTTTCACTTTTGGGGCAAATATTGGCAGATCATTTATAGAAGTAATTTTTGTGTGAGATTTATAAAACTCATAACAAATCCAGTTTGATATTAATTTTCAACTGTTTCTTGATCATTTAGATAAAGAATTAAACCGAAATACAAGTAAAACCATAACATACATACTATTGAAAAAAAAACACCTTCTAAAGTTACCTCTGGGTGCATAAGTTACCACGTTTTACGGTACTGACTCACCGAGTCAAAGTGTCCTTAACCGACGCTGTATAGGTCAAGATCGACTATAGGCAATTGGCTAGACAGGAACAGGCTATATGCTTATTTTCGTTCTACTTTTAAAAAGTTTATTACCTGCACATAGTGAACTGAAAAATATATGATCATTTTTTTTCTTCTCTCTGGTTTCTGTATAAACAACTTTTTAAAGTTCGCGTGACAACTGCTTTTGTTAAAGCGACTCGGGTATACAAAACGCGAGGCCGGTGAACGCTTTCACGAGCAACAAAAGAAGCATCATTGAAAATGGCATCGTGGCTTGGGGATTCGAGCGGGGAAAACCCAATCAGAGACTGGGCATGCGCAGTCAGCACGCATGGGCTCCACCGGAAGCTCTGTTAGTAGATATTGTTTGCTTGAACTGGAAAATTGTTGTAAAAATAAACAATTCGGGGAGTTTTCTGGGTACATTTAAAATATCCGTTTACAATTATCTGACGCATGCACACACTTGTTTTAATGCGGTTAATATAGTACTCTCATTACAAGTTACAAACCCAAGCGTCTGTTATTAGACATCATTGTTCAGTTAATTCTCGCATTCAACTTTGAGCCACCTGTCATAGATCATTTTTTCATACTTAAAAAGCCAGTGTAGTTGAACAGTCTCGTGCAGTGACCTGTGTTCTAATTTACTCAAAAATAAAGACAGAAATCAACTAATTTTTGTTCAATTTTTATTAATGATAATGGTTCTTTATACTTGGAAGCAATTGAAATGCAGAACAAACATATCTTGGTTCTTTGCTGCAGCCAAAAGCAGCCCTTTATTTGACCAAAAACTTCCTCAAACAAATTCAAACATATATATATATGATGAAGGTTCATCTCAGTGACCCCACCATGGTATAGCTGCGGGCGGCTCACCAGCGTGATGCCCGACTTTTACTTGGACCGACAGGGTCTCTTTTTTGGGTTCATCTCAGTGACCCCACTTGGACCGACAGGGTCTCTTTTTTGGGTTCATCTCAGTGACCCCACTTGGACCGACAGGGTCTCTTTTTGGGGTTCATCTCAGTGACCCCACTTGGACCGACAGGGTCTCTTTTTTGGGTTCATCTCAGTGACCCCCACTTGGACAGACAGGGTCTCTTTTTTGGGTTCATCTCAGTGACCCCACTTGGACCGACAGGGTCTCTTTTTTTTTTGGTTCATCTCAGTGACCCCACTTGGACCGACAGGGTCTCTTTTTGGGGTTCATCTCAGTGACCCCACTTGGACCGACAGGGTCTCTTTTTTGGGTTCATCTCAGTGACCCCACTTGGACCGACAGGGTCTCTTTTTAAATTTAACTGTTATGATTTAACTTCAATGTGATCTTAACACAGATGTGCTGTTCAATCGTCGTACGGCTGGATCGAACAATATAATCTCTCGGGGAACAGCAGGAGAGATTGCAAGTCTGTGTAATTTAATATACATACTACCTTTGACTACAAAAGGTTTACAAAAACAAACTACTGGCTGTCTGAATCCCGCAATTTAGGCCAAACGCATAGCGTCCCAAGGGAAAGACAGCCCCCAAAACATCACACAACACTCTATATTTAGTAGATGTGCGATTTCGCTAGGCGCTGTTGTAACTAATTAAGTTCGAAACATAATGTACATTATAAAAAGGCCGAAATGGCTTGGCACAGGTTATCACGGAATATGCGATTGCCCACAGGTGACAAATGCATAGCATCAAACCTATACAATGCGGCCTCAGTCCACTTAAACTGTGGATGGTGTAAATTTCTAACCCCCAGTCAAGTACCTTGCAACCGCGCCCAATCGATTGAGCGTGCGCCGCTTCTTTTTCATCCCGCTTTGCGACCGAGCCCCAAAATAGTACAGACGTGGTAATAAATCTGACCATATCAATGTTAGTCCAGGAGCTAGCAGACTTTTATCGGTATTGTTGCGTACGAAAGGTTTGACACCTGAAATGAGTAGAACTATGTGTGGGAACCCCAAAATGTGGATTCTTAAGTTTGGCACTCTTGCACTGCCCCCTGGGGGCACTCTCAAAATGACCCCCTTATATTTTTTATCGGTATTGTGGCGTACAAGGAACAAATTGTTGTCATATGTACTTCAAGGGAGTCTAATTTCAAAAAGCCAATTCTTAAGTTTTCAACTAATGCACTAAGCCACTTAAGAATGGCCTAATTAACGCTAATTAGCACTTTTATCGGTATTGTCACGTACGAGGACACATTTTGGCTCAAAATGTACTCCAAGATATCCTGATTCCGAATATCTAATTCTTAAGTTTCAACTCCATGCACTAATCCACTTAAGAATGGGTCAAAGATCGATAATTGACCTAATTACGTTTGGAATAATGTGACCCGCTCCATCGAAATAAGGAATAAGTCTCAAAAGAGTTATGGTCTGATAAAGATGACAGGTGTATATTTATTTGCCGAATCCACATTCCGAAAAAAACAGCTCTGAAATAAACAAAATTGACCAAAATCATACGGACAGCCCAATAAAATACTTGGTCACGATTTTCACCCATGCATTCACTTCAACGGCCGATTGCGTAAAACGGCTTCAGCGACTTATTCCTGATTACGATGGAGCGGGTCACATATGCCATTTCTCCGGAACCACATGGGGTAGAGGATTGAAATAAGGTTTAATGTGAAGGTCTAAACATTGTGGACAAGGACCAGTTGTTAAAGTAGTATTTTGTTGGTGTCTTCATGGCTTAAACATGCAATTATGCCTAAAAGTGTACCCTTTTGACCCACCACGTGTTTATAATTGTATCGGTATGATCGAGTACGTCCACAAAACTTATGTCAACATGTTCATCTGGCAACCCAGAATACGAAAAACTCGTTCTTAAGTGTCCATCTGATGCACAAATCCGCTTAAGAATAAGAAATCGGTCAACTCATGAAAGCATGTTTAAGCTATTATGAGTTATTCCTCATGAAAAGGAGGCCTTCATCAAAAGTTTAATTTACCAAGAGCTTTTCGGAGTTTTCATGTGTATTTTAAGAATTGCTCGCATCCAATTATTAAACTGGATAGTACAGTAACCATGTGTCTGTGTCTAGGACAATAAGACTATATATATGCCCTATTGTTCATTGTACCTTATACAATAAGCACGAGCTCTCGTGACAGATGAGGGCACTTGACAGAATATATTGATTGAAATAAACTTTAATTAAAAATCAAATCAAAATTACGTGTAACACTGTCACAATACTAAACACATTAATTACAATATTGCACTGCACTGCACTTGAATTAGAATGAATCTATGTTAATACAAGAACTATAAGGATCTGCTTCAGTGTGACAAATTGCAAATATTGACCTATGATACAATAATGATCTGCGTATTCATCTCGAACAAGCCAGCCCATGCCTAAACATGCAAATACTTCTTTGAAGTACGGTGCAATATTGCAGTTACTGTTTATTATTATTATTATTATATCTTAATCTTGGTGATTTACATTTCCCAAACATGTTATCCATGAATAAAGCTGCAGCGCCTTGCTTACATGGATGTAAGTTCCCGGGTGTAAGTTATAATATTTTTTAAAAATATATATGCATTTTAACTGGCAGACTAAAGTATTATCATGTCAAAATCTACTGGTAGCTAAAGTACCATGGACATGAATAAACTCAAGTTGCATTTATAGCAACTTGTATAGATGACTTCAATATAAGGACAAGATTAATGTGATTTAGTAAAGTAAGGAATAGCCTGTATCATAAATCGCTCCAATTTTGTGTATACCATGATTCATAATCCAGAAACTTAGCGTTTTGAAAATCATACTGAATTGGCAGAAGCCGACTATTTGCCCTGCGAACGAAGAATCGTGGTTGGCTGCAGTCTTTGGAAAATAGAGCATCTAGAAACTACATGTAGTTCGGGGGGGTCTCCCCTTGGATAAGGGATCAGTTAGGTTTCTGTTTTACAACAATGTTCATAGCGTCATGGAGAGGATGAGGAGGTTAATACTGATTCTTGGTAAGCAACATTCATCAAAAAGGTTTCCGTATTGTTTACGGTAAAGGTATGTAAATATTCATTGTGAGTAGGCCTGGCCGTATAATTGCGAGTTACATTTTATTGGCACACCACCACAATGAAATATCTCTTCGTCTCCTTTCATTTGTTGTGATGCTTGTAGTTTAGAAGATTTTGTAAATGTTCTACTCTTAGCTATGCAAAACATCAATAAGCATGATGGTCAGGGTATGGATATACACTCCAATCTGGTTTGAACTTGAAGGACATCAACTACCGCAAACCCTGGTAGAAGAAGATGAAATGAAGACTGACGGGAGTGAGGAAAGGCAAGGTCGCACCATCTGATGAAGAGGAAGGACTTTCCGAAGATAACTAAATAACAGCTGAGTGATTCAATTTGAAACAAGGTGGGAATACACCAGCCGGGAATTGAATGATTTCATAATTTGTAACCATTCAAATCGCAAACTGAGAACATGACTATAATACATATTAAGTGTTACACGTAATTTTGATTTGATTTTTAATTAAAGTTTATTTCAATCAATATCTTCTGTCAAGTGCCCTCATCTGTCACGAGAGCTCGTGCTTATTTTATAAGGTACAATGAACAATAGGGCATATATATAGTCTTATTGTACTAGACACAGACACATGGTTACTGTACTATCCAGCTTAATAATTGGATGCGAGCAATTCTTAAAGTACACATGAAAACTCCAAAAAGCTCTTGGTAAATTAAACTTTTGATGAAGGCCTCCTTTTCATGAGGAATAACTCAATAATAAAACATGCTTTCATGAGTTGACCGAGTTTTTATTCTTAAGCGGATTTGTGCATCAGATGGACACTTAAGAACGAGTTTTTCGTATTCTGGGTTGCCAGATGAACATGTCGACATAAGTTTTGTGGACGTACTCGATCATACCGATACAATTATAAACACGTGGTGGGTCAAAAGGGTACACTTTTTTAGGCTTAATTGCATGTTTAAGCCATGAAGACACCAACAAAATACTACTTTAACAACTGGTCCTTGTCCACAATGTTTAGACCTTCACATTAAACCTTATTTCAATCCTCTACCCCATGTGGTTCCGGAGAAATGGCATATGTGACCCGCTCCATCGTAATCAGGAATAAGTCGCTGAAGCCGTTCTACGCAATCGGCCGTTGAAGTGAATGCATGGGTGAAAATCGTGACCAAGTATTTTATTGGGCTGTCCGTATGATTTTGGTCAATTTTGTTTATTTCAGAGCTGTTTTTTTCGGAATGTGGATTCGGCAAATAAATATACACCTGTCATCTTTATCAGACCATAACTCTTTTGAGACTTATTCCTTATTTCGATGGAGCGGGTCACATTATTCCAAACGTAATTAGGTCAATTATCGATCTTTGACCCATTCTTAAGTGGATTAGTGCATGGAGTTGAAACTTAAGAATTAGATATTCGGAATCAGGATATCTTGGAGTACATTTTGAGCCAAAATGTGTCCTCGTACGTGACAATACCGATAAAAGTGCTAATTAGCGTTAATTAGGCCATTCTTAAGTGGCTTAGTGCATTAGTTGAAAACTTAAGAATTGGCTTTTTGAAATTAGACTCCCTTGAAGTACATATGACAACAATTTGGTCCTCGTACGCCACAATACCGATAAAAAATATAAGGGGGTCATTTTGAGAGTGCCCCCATAGGGGGCAGTGCAAGAGTGCCAAACTTAAGAATCCACATTTTGGGGTTCCCACACATAGTTCTACTCATTTCAGGTGTCAAACCTTTCGTACGCAACAATACCGATAAAAGTCTGCTAGCTCCTGGACTATGTGGTATGCGGGAATTGCTCGGCGCATGTGTGCATTGATAGAACTAATCGTTGTCTGAAAGAAAATTCGTCGACCTCCACCAGGTCGTTAGTTCCCAGATGAATAATCAGGATTGACGGGGGAGAATCCGGTATAACTGTCAACAGCTGTGGTAAATCACTTAAGTGGGCGCCGCTTAGTAGTCCATGGGCCAGACCAAATATCGGTACCATCCGAGGTGGCAAAACATTAAAGGTGTCAAATGCTTTGTAGGATCGACCTAAGTAAAAAAACATGTGATAGCATCTCCAAATAAGTAGCTTAGATTCTGTTTTTCTTAGTTTTGTGTTTTGCTATTAAGTTACATTAAAATGGCATTATAGGCCTATATGTACATTGTTTAGCATATGGGTTGGCATAAACTGAATTACGCTGTTATTGCATGTGATATATGGCAATACAGTACAGACAGGTGAACAATTAAAATCATGCAAGTAGTGCATGTTGATTGTTACAACTTTAAATTTTGTCTTGGAGAGGGGGGGGGGGGAGGTTACGGCACTCTGCCTTGACAACTGAACAAATATGCAATATTTCAGTACTTTCCGGGGAACTATGTAAATCAACAGAAATACTATTGTGTGTGTGTTCGACCAGGCACTTTATGCCAAAGCAACTGAAGTTGCATGGAAGCATCTAAACAAGTTCAAGCCATGATAAGACTGGGAGTGTTCCACACTATTTGTACACTGCTCGCAATCATTGGAAAGCGATTCCAGGATGCAGGATTGAGCGATCTATGCAGAAGGTTCGATAGCTGGGGTTATGGAAGGCCGCAAGTACAACCGTGCCGTGAGGGTTCACAAGCTATTATTTGAGGCACTAATTTATGTATGTATGTATGTATGTATGTATGTATGTATGTATGTATGTATGTATGTATGTATTTTATTTCGGCAATGAAACCGAGGATTCCTCAAATTAATTAATGAGGCTTGCTTGGAAAGGTTTCCTCTCATAGACGGAACCCACGCCTAGTTCTGATGTGATCCACGTGGATACAACTTTGCAAACATTCAGAACATTCAGCGATGATGTATGCCATAGATCGTTTCAGCAGGTCTTGGATACAAAATCATGTGTCCGTGTCATGCAGCTGTTTGAGGTCTATCTTAGCTTCATCAGAGATGGAAATGGAAATCTGTCCACATTCTGGATGTCCTATGTGGATATGGTGGAGATCATGCAGTGACTGTTGCGAGCATCAAGAGAAGGCGATTGGCTTCTTCATCTGGCATCCATCGAAGACATGATTCCATGGTGCTTTGCCTACGACAGACTCAACTATGCCCGATACCTCCCCTACTACCATGCGCAATTGTCACAACTGCACATCGATGAACCATAGGTGCATGCCCACTTCATGGATGGTGGTTTCCCAGTGCAGATTGGACAAACAAATCCATTTGGAAGGATTTCAGTGGAACAAACCATCGAAGAGACAGTAAACAAAGACACACAAACTGCCGGCGGGACCGAGGGGTTCAGCCTAAACCAGGAGCAATCAGCAAGTACTATCTGACAGCAGATTACAGGGGCAAGTATCTCAGACAGCTTAGAGACATGAGAAGGTGTAGGTGGCTCCCAGCTGAATCCGCCCAGATCTGCAACTACCTAGAATTTGCAAAGATGAGTCTGATGACATACAATCTTTGGTTGATCTAATGGAAACCAGTTGGATCAATCCACTGAGCCAGGATCAAGATGACTTGATCAGCTTGTCCACTAGTAGCCTGGCTACATCAGACGTTGCCAATGATCTCCTCAAGGCTCACTTGGTAGGTTAACAAACTCACAAGAATTTCAAGGAAGATCCGCCAACTACCAAATTCCATGACAAGATGAGAAAGCAGAGCTTGAAAACTTTCACTTGCTTGAACAGAAAGAAGTTCAGCGGCAAATCTCAAGCTAGTGAGATTTCCCTCAAGGCAGAAAGAATTGTTTGGTCATATGATCATTGTTGCCCAGAGCAGACAGGTATTTACCTATATGAGTGAAGTTTTAACGCACTCATTGGGACCTCTGCCATGGGCACTCTCCAATGGTGAAGGAAGACGAGCGTGTGGTTTGATTGTTGAAGCGCAAGACGGGCAAACCGAGCAGCTGCCTACGGTTATCGAGAACGCCTATATCCCCGGCGACAGGAGCGAGATTCCAAGCCCTGGTCTCTGCGAAGGCTTTCTCCACCTCAGAGCAATTGCTGAAAAGATACCAGAGGTGAGAGAAGACACCAACATCATCCTTCTCATCGGAAGAAATTGCCCCGAGCTGCTGAAAGTGAGAGAGTCACGTAATGGTCCAAGAGGAACACCATGGGCACAACGTACAGACCTAGGCTGGACTGTCTCTGGCCAAGTTTGCATGAGTGGCGCACAAGGGAAAGTACACGCCTCCATCAAACGCACCATCCTTCAGCCACAACCTGATGGCCCAGATATCTGCGAGAATCACATCTATGTGAAAGAGATGTTCTCATTAGCCCGCCAAAACAAGACAACGACGGATATATGCATAGAAACTCCGGAGGACAACTTGAAGGCCCCGTCGATCGAAGATCAGCACTTTCTCAACATCTTAACAGAAGGTGCCCACACCAACTCACAAGGAAACCTAGAGTTTCCTCTACCCTTCAAATAACAGCAGCCAATCCTGCCCAACAACCGTCCTCAGGCCCAAAGCAGACTGAACAGCCTTCTAAAGAATTTACGTCGTAAACCAAGGATGATGTCGGACTACGTAGCCTTTTTTGACAAGATCCTAACTAGGAACCACGCCAACCGAGTCCCTGAGAAGGAGCTGTCCGCCCCACCTGGAGCGGTATGGTACCTTCCACACTTCGCCGTACATCATCCCAAAAAGACAGGAATCAGAGTGGTGTTTGATGCTAGTGCGGAGTTTAAAGGCATCTCCCTCAACAAAGCACTTCTTCAAGGACCAGACTTGATGAATAGCCTGTTGGGGATCCTCCTGTGATTTAGGCTAGGCAAGGTTGCGGTGATGGGGGATGTGGAGCAGATGTTCCACAACTTCTATGTCAACTCGGAACATCGTGACTATCTGCGCTTCTTGTGGTTTGATGACAACGACCCCACAAAACCGGCCGTAGAATACAGGATGAATGTACACCTCTTCGGCAGTATTGCATCGCCTGCAGTAGCAACATTTGGCCTTAGAATGGTTGCCGATGAGTGCGAATCTACTCATGGAGCTGACGTGAGGCAATTCATCCACCACGATTTCTATGTAGACGATGGGCTTACTTCTCAACCAGACGCGCACACCGCCATAAACCTGGTCCAGCGCAGTAGAGACGCCCTGTCCACCAATAACTTACGCTTCCACAAGATTGCCTCCAATAGCAAGGAAGTCATGAACGCCTTCCCCCAGGAAGAAAGATCCAAGGACCTGAAGTGCATAGACCTCTGCCAAGACGAGCTACCTACCCAAAGGTCGCTTGGAGTGTATTGGTCCCTCGAGCGAGACACTTTTACATTCCAAGTCGACCTGCAAGACAAACCTTTCTCACGACGGGGAGTACTTTCAGTAGCAAGCTCCATTTACGACCCATTAGGTCTAGCAGCACCAGTCACCATCGAAGGGAAGTTCATCCTGCGCGAGCTTATGACAACCTTAAAAAAGGAGCAAAACTCGCCTCAGGATCTTTGGGATCGACCGCTCCCTGAGAGTTGTCTTCCAAGATGGACCCGCTGGCGCAACTCTCTACGCAACCTACAAGACATCCATGTTCAGCGCTGTTATCAGCCTACTGACTTTGGCCAAGTCAACAGAAGAGAAATTCATGTCTTCTCCGACGCCAGCGAGCGAGCAATAGGAGCGGTCGCCTACCTAAGGCTTGTCAACGAGAACAACCAGCCACATGTGTCCTTTCTTCTAGCAAAGGCGAAAGTCACGCCTACCCACGCGGTTTCCATACCACGACTGGAACTGTGTGGTGCGGTGCTAGCAACTACGCTGGTGCAGGCTGTTGAGCCAGAGATCGGAGGGCGAGCAACTATCGACAGTATTACCTACTACACTGATAGCAACGTAGTCCTAGGCTACATTTCCAACCGATCTAGGCGTTTCCATGTGTACGTGGCAAACAGAGTGCACAAAATACACAAAGTGTCAACACCAAGCCAGTGGCATCACGTGCGGACGGACGAAAATCCCGCGGACCTCGCATCACGCTCGGTCCCCGCCCACCAACTCGGCACCTCAATCTGGTTTAGAGGGCCAGACTTCCTCTGGCAGCAAAACATCTCTTCGATGGACATCGAGACATTGGCTAGTCAAGCAATTCCACTCGACGATGACGACCCCGAAATACGGAAGGAAACTCGTGTCAGCCACACGAATGTCTCTCGCCAACCCAAAGGTCCGGTCACCCTGAGCAGTGGGCAACAGCTAGGTTGTGATAGGTTCTCACGCTTTTCTACCTGGACATCCCTAAGAAGTGCGGTTGCAACCCTGATAGTCGCAGCAAAAACCTTCAAGTCGAAAGCAAAAGGGACGAGTAACGACAACCACGAAGTCGACAAACCTCGCAGACATATATCAGTCGAAGAGCTGCAGAAAGCCAATTGTGTGATCTTCCATGCCGTACAGAACAAGTACTTTGACGAGGAACTAGCCAGCCTCAACCCTGATAATGATCTGGAGCAAGCTTCGAGCAACACCATAAATAAGAGAAGCCCCTTGTACCAACTAAGCCCGTTCATCGACGACGACGGTCTCATCAGAGTCGGAGGTAGATTGCGAAGAGCCGACCTCGATCTGGGAGGACGTCATCTGATCCTCCTTCCAAAGAACAGCCATATTTCAGAACTAATGGTGAAACACTTCCATCAAGAGGTCAAACACCAAGGACGACATTTCTCCTTTGCCGCTATACGGGCGGGAGGCATCTGGATCGTCGGTGCCCACGACCTCGTCAGGAGTGTCATCAACCAGTGCACCATCTGCAGGAAGCTAAGAGGCAAGTTTTTAACTCAAGTCATGGCTGACCTACCACAAGACCGGCTCGAACCAACGCCCCCCTTTACCAACGTCGGGACGGATGTATTCGGACCGTGGACTATTGTGACAAGAAAAACTAGAGGTGGCTCAGCAGATTCCAAAAGATGGGCCGTAATCTTTACCTGCCTCTGCACAAGAGCCGTCCACATCGAAGTCATCGACGCCATGGACACCTCGGCCTTTATCTCTGCACTTAGAAGATTCGTCGCAGTTCGTGGACCGATCGCAAAGATCAGATGCGACAGAGGCACAAACTTCGTAGGTGCCAAAGGTGAGCTAAACCACGAACAAGTTGGGCGATACTTAACTACCCAGAGTTGTGAGTGGGTCTTCAACCCCCCACATGCCTCACATTTCGGTGGAGTTTGGGAGCGGCCGATAGGAATCATCCGACGTGTCCTAGAATCGATGTTCGCCCAACTAGGAAAACATCAGCTAACCCACGACGTACTGGTGACTTTTATGGCCGAAGCATGCGCAATTGTCAACTCGCGACCTATCACTACCATCTCTTCCGATGCCAACGACCCACAGGCACTCACTCCTGCCATGCTACTGACCCTGAAGACTCGACAACTTCAGGCACCACCGGGTGACTTCGTCAAAGAAGATCTCTATGCAAGACAACACTGGCGTCGTGCCCAGTATCTTGCAGATCAATTCTGGCTTCGATGGCAAAGAGAGTACCTCCAGAGCTTGCAGTGCAAACAAAAGTGGAATGACACACGGCCCAATATCCGTGAAGGAGACGTAGTTCTGGTCCGAAGTAAGGAGCTTACAAGGAACGACTGGCCCATAGCCCGAGTAACCAAGATCTACCCCAGTGAAGATGGCCACGTTCGCAAGGTGGACCTCGTCGTCTGCAAAGATGGAGATAGACGACAATATCACAGACCGATCTCCGAGCTTGTTCTCATCGAGAATGCAACCGACTCCAAATCACATCCCACTACAGAGTGATTGGTGGACTTTCTAAGCAATTGACTTGCCTGGTTAACCGGTAAAAACTCACTCTCTTCATTTTTAGACGGGGAGTGTGACGGCCTCTGTGAGCCTCCTTACCTTGACCCTGCTCTGCCCCCTGGTGGTGCCATTCACTCCTACCAGTAGTGTTTTCTCTATCTCACCCACTGACCTCAAGAGGTCAGACTGTGAATTGTTCAACCGTATCCTAACCCTAGTGCTAAGGATTTAAGTAGTAAGCTCATTTTGATTAGGCTTAAAAAGTTGGCATTTACTACCAATAAGCTACTACCCTGAAATTGCTATCACATCAATTTATCATCCTTAGACATAGACCTTTCAAAAAAACATATTTAGATTTTGCCACCTCGGGTGGTACCAATAAGTGAATTGTTGGCCTCTGGCCCATGGACACCCCGCCACATCACTTTCATTGGAAGATCTAACCATAGAAATGGAGGGGTTTTTTCCGTTTTTTTCTCGGTCTATGATCTAACGGACCTTCGGCCCCATGCACAATGGAATCTCCCACTATCCATACTGGATATTGTTTGAGGGACCCCCATTCGATATGCCGCCGATATGTTATTAAATGCCAGTGCTTTCTTCAATACCCCGTTAAACTGATAGCGAGTAAGGGTGTACAGTTAAATTGACAAAAATTTGAACCTGCATGATTGGGGCGTACCCGAGCATATGTGAGCAGTGCTGACACGGGGCAGAGGAAAATTATCGGACGGCTTTAGACATACGGTTTGCGGTTCACCATGTTGATTATTCTTACTCTGCTTGAATGTAATGGTAACATGACATTGGGTATCGCGGTAAGAAAATTCTACATCCGAATCGGTAATCACTGAAGGTTGAGTGTGAAACCGAGAATTTGCCGTGAACTCCCCGATACACACAAGGGGAAGAGACTGCACGATTTGATTTAGCATAGGCAAAGAAACGGGTTGGCGAGAATCGCGCGAGGGGCGTGTGCGACGGCACCCCTCGAGTAATTTGGAAACTAGAAAATCTTTACTTGGGTCAGGCCAACCTTGTAACCTGTGTTTATACCCAACTGCTGACACGTAAGTCGGCAATTTCATTGTGCACCCCCGGCACATGCACGGCCTTAAACACAATATTATACCTAAGACATTCAAGTACAAGTAGGAGCACCAGATGCATTATTCTTGGGCAGAGAAATGTTTGCTTGTTTATAATATGGACAACAGCCATGTTGTCAGAGTTAAACCGCAGTTTTTGGTTTTCGAAACTCGACGCCCAGCCAAGGATAGCAACAACTATGGGGAATAGTTCAAGGAATGCAATGGATGGCGGGTTCGTTAATAAATCATCCGACCACCGACCTTGCATCCATTGACCGTCAAAATACACCCCAAAACCCATGCTACCGGACGCGTCCGTGTACAAAGCAAGTGTTTCATTATCTACCCAGTGCCTACTTGGAAATGCCGATACGCCATTAAAATGCACAAGAAATTCTAACCACATGAGTAAATCAAGTCGCGCCCCTTGAGAGATACGAACTTGTGATGTGGCCGTTTCAAGCCTTTAGTTAGGTTGGTTAAACGCCGCAAAAAGGCACGACCGGGAGCAATAGCCCTGCACGATACATTGAGTGAACCCAAGAGGGACTGCATTGACTGCGTGGCCTTTGTCTTACTCAAGAAAGCATGAATTTGACCACATGTTTTGGTAACTTTCTCCTGTGGGACTTTAACTTGGGCGCGAACAGTATCGATTTCCTAACCTAGATATTTAATCGTTTGCACTGGCCCTTCAGTTTTCTCGTGCGCTAAGGGGACGTTTAGCTTGGTACACATAGTTCGGAAAACATCTAACACGAGGAGGCCGAGTTGCCCACGAACAAAAAATTATCTAGATAGATAGTGAGTGACTAAAGATACATCAGCCATACGCTTAACTTGACATTCAAAAAATGAACTAAACTTCTCGAAAAGCGAACAAGAAATGGCACAGCCCATTGGCATACATTTGTCAAAGTAAAAATGGTTGTCAAAGAAAAACCCCAGCAATTCATAATCAGCAGGTAAAACTGGCAACAAACGAAATGCAGACTTAATGTCGGCTTTAGCTAACCAAGCCGATTCCCCTACGGTCATAACCAAATCCACAGCCTCGTCAACCGAGGCATAGTGAACTACACAATGTTCCCTGTCAAGAAATTCATTAATTGAGTTACCGGCAGGGTAAGACAGGTGATGAATGAGTCGAAAAGTATTAGGCATACTCTTGGGGACTAGACCTATATGGGGGAACATTGTAGATTCGAAAAGGGGCGGTTTTGATAGGGGCCTGCAATCCTGCCTAAACTGATTTCCTTGGCAAGTTTTTCTTTGACCACAATTGGGCGTTCTGACGCCGTAGCTAAACAATTTGAATCACGGGGCATACGGGGACTTTCATAACCCAACGAAAAATCATATTTAAAGCCATTACTTAATATGCGACAATCATCTACAATTGGGTATTTTGTCAGCCAGTTATCTAACACTGTTTGGTTAATGGGCGTGGGGGTAACAAACGGTGTGTTTGGTTTGCTCAAATCTAGTCATGGACGAGGGTTGACTGGTGCAGTATGGGCAGCGTTAGAACCCGCAGAATTGGTATGCGGTGTACTAAGACCCTCACCCCCCATTTTACTGCATTAATTAAAGCAATGGCCGGTCACGCGGTCGGTTTTGGACGCCGGGGCCACCCTTGTGTGTTACCTAACCGATTGCCCGATTGGTTAGTGGTTACCGGGACCGCAGCAACCGTCACCCAAAGTTCCATATCAATTTCCCCCCATGAACGGGAGGGGTCAATCTCCATCTTTAACCGAAACTAACCGGGAAACTGTGCTGACGCCATACGAATAATTTCACAGTACTTTAATAGCTGTGCATATCTCTGGGTGTGGTGGTCCAGATAAATTGACATAAATGTGTGAAAGGCAGATTGCCGTATAGAGAAGGATTCGATGCGCCTTCGCGATGGGCCAGGTGTCCTAAGAACCAGGTTGCCCCCTTCCATCCCGAAGGTTAAATTAGACTGATCTGTCCGCGAAAGTACGGCATGCGCTGTGTCGTTATAAAGTGGGGCCAAATCTATGTACTCCCCTGACCGAATTTTGTCTTGGATTGCGAGACATAAAAACTAACGCTGCACACGACTTTCCTATTTGAAATAATGGTACTGGGCGGACATCTGCCCTTAACTGAATTGCACTGATTGGAATGGCAGTATGAGAATCATTAACATTGTACTCACCCCCACCCCTTATTCCGCTAGTGCTAGTACTAGGACCCGCGAACGGATCAGTGTTATTGTTCATGTTGTTGTCATGGTGTAGCAGTTCATTTTCATCATGATGGCTGCGAGGAGGATGCACATCCACGACGGAGGTTGACGGCTGGGTCTCTGGGTGCAGAACATCCGGATCTGAGACCGAGCTTAGGTTCCCCGCGTCCGCTGCCTCTCACAGACGGCTCCTGGTGCAGGGCAGGCACAGCTGCCCCGCGTCCCCTGCCTATCGCAGCGGGCGGCTCCTGGTGTGGGGGAGGCCTGCCCCTTACAGACGATTGGCGATTGGTCTCATTTGGCGGGGGCACTCCGTCTTCAACTGTATGTGGCAGAGCTGTGCGACCGGGTCGGCGGCTATAGCTACGGCGTTCTTTCGGTACGGCATGTCCGAAGAGGTGGCCAGCAAATCTTCCACTCCTAGCTAACGCTAGCTACGGCGGAAGTTGTCGGGTTAGACGTATACGAGGAGTTGTCTGATTATAGACAACTGTTTCGTCCACAAGTGGTTTCGTCCGGGTGACCCCAGTCCGGTTGACAGGGCCTCGAAGCATCGGAGGAGTTGGAAGTGCAGATAATAACAAAAGTTTAAGAAGTTTTGGTCAACAATTTTTTCTGAGTTGCTGATACTGATAGCTGCAACCAAATTGGCGGCCCGAATGCCTCGTGTTCTGGGTTAAATACCCAAACTCTTCGGACTGTCTTTTCTTCCCATTGGTCAAGGTAGGATATCTTAAGTTCTCCATTGGTCAATCTTACCTATTAATTTGCATATCTACCAGATATAACCTTATATGGTAAGGAATTTATTTTACCCCTTCTTCTTGCGCAACTTTCTAAACGACCGAGCCACGTTTCTTAAAAGTTAAAATATACCCGTCCGAAGGGGGGGCATATTATTGCTGGTTGTGCAATTGTTCAGAACGACCTTAGAAACGTTTTGCCTACGACGCCAAAAGGAGTTTAGGCTTCATGTGCCCCAAGTATAACGTATTTTATCTTTTATGGATAAAATTAATTATACACAATGAAATAATATAGGTTTTCTCGCATTAAAACAATGTTCATTCAAAGTTCTTGAACAGTTAACTTCAATTTCGTTTCGAAATTTCATGACCGATATCCCATGTTTAATGTTCGTCTATGGTCGCCCATGATCGCACTTTGGCAAAATAATTGCATACATTTTCCATACTTTTTGCTGAAAGGCATTTCTATTTCGTCTTCCGTATAGTTGCTGAACGTACGATAGATGAAGCACTATCGTCAGATGTGCAATAAGTGTCGTATATATTTCATTTCATTCGTCACACGATGCTATGCTATCTTTGGTATTTTTACGTTTTCATCTTTTCATTTCTAAAAATAATTAAAACATATTTTTCTTGTATAACTTAGGTATATAACCTTAAATAAGCATTTATTATATACAGGTATATTAATATGCATAATTACATCTTTTGCAAATAATTATATCTGCATCCATTTAGTTCTTCGACAATTTATTGCGTCAACAACTGGAAGAAATAACGTCTCTAAAAACACGCAAAGAAAATGTATACTTTCGTTTTCATGCAAGAAATAAGTATAGGGCTATACTTATAAACAGAAAATGTATTAATATGTTTACACATTGTCTTCCAATACCGTGTCAAATGCGTCTGTGCGTGTTGAGCGAATTTATTTTTGAAATAGTTTTAACAAATACAAAGTCAGTCATTGCATTATTTAGATGACCATTAGGTGAGACGAATTCCATTGAAATCTGAATTTAATCATTGGTCATTCCGAGTCATTCCAATGGTCAAATCAATTTTAACGTTTTTCCATTCAATATCGTCAATGTATAGCACTAGCGCGTTCCAGTCTTCTTGGGACGAACCGTTGATGAAAAAACAAGGTTTTAAAATGTGCGGGAAAACCCTTTCCCCACCCGTTTATGGTTTGACCAGTATTATTCGGACCTGTACACATTGCAACCACTGGTTTCTGCTAAGAAGAGATCTGAACTTGAGATCTTTGAATCTTTAAGCTATGAGTATAATAACTAGAGAGCCTGTTTTTTTTTAGGATCTCCTTTTGAGGGTTATTGGAGAAATGAAATTGTTTTGTTCTCTAAGTAAATGTAATAGTGATCAAGTTGATAGGCAAAGGTAAAATGCATTTTATTTCATTCGCTAAAGGGCAATCACAAAATACAGTATATAGTCCATGTATTAAACGTTATTATGTTTTACACGTTCAGGTTTGTAACCGCACCACAAGATTTCCAACGTATGTTCAGAGACCGAAAAAGTTGTTTTTACACCAAATGAGGGCGCTATTTATTTTCCCTAGACTTTCGGGGAAATGACCTTGCAACACTAAACATAAATTATGAATTAAATCGTCAATTATAAAAGTGGTGCCCATCTTTTCAGAGTAAAGTATTTAGGGTCCCACAATGGTGTTTTCGAGTGATTTTGTCTCTTTGCAGTATTGTCAACAAAACATTTACTTTGTTCTACATCAAAATACCCATAATAGTGAACAATATCTTTAATCGTCATCTTGGTCAATACGATGATTATTCTTTTCATTTCGTTTAATTACAGATCTATAATTCCGAAAAGGTGTACGCAGTAACGTCATGCACACATTATTTGCCATTTAGCTTTTAGAGCCAGAGTGGCAGAACACTTTTGAAGGGGGGGGGGGGGGGGGGATTCTTTCAGCCCCTTGTTCCCGCTCTGTTTCGCTTGCACATCGAGGAGTCGTCGGGTGCGCGCATAACAGAAATATAGCACGGCTGTGATTGGGTCCGAACATCATGAGGTGGAGCTTAGTGAATCGGTCTGTTCAACAGTCCTGAAAGCATTACACTTTAGTCGAGGACGAGAGATTGTATCAGATGCGCTGAAGATGTATCTCACACGTATCTATCGGCCACAAAGTTCGCCATGTCCAAGTAAATCGTCAACCAAAATGAGGACAATTAGTAACATGCTGGGCGTGGCTAATCGCTTCACATTATTTTGTGAAGGAAGAACGCAAAGCAATGTAGAAAGCTTGCTGCCTTAATTAGTGCAGTGTATGTGCATTCAGTGCGCATGTGTTGACCCGGAAGTTTTGACCTGTGGTATAGGCCTATTGTTTTATCCGAAGAGGGCTCTAAGAAATGATGTCATACATCCTTTAGAATTTAGACATTCCTAGATCCCTGTTTAGACGGTATAGGTACGAGTGAACAATGTGCACAAATATTCCTGTAGCACAAAAGACGCTACGAACTAAACCCAATAATATAGGAACCATTTAGATTTGATACGCGTACGGGATATATGCGGCTCGGGGGAAAAACTCGCCTATTTAAACCACCATACTATGTTATAATTTCACCAGTCTCACATTATACATTTACACATTAACCAGTTCGCGCCGGAATTTTTTTAACATCGCCGAGCCGAGGGGCGGGATTATTTTTAACGAAGCTCGATCCGAAGCGGGTTCAGGCTGATAGTACCGGGAAGCACACCCACGCATTTCCGGCCTTGCTCGCTGCTGACATACATTTCCGAACTTGAACTTGGCGTGTTTATGCGTCATCCGTTTTGAATTTGGTAATTGTTTTGCGTTTATATACGTCATCCGGCGCGAACTGGTTAAACAAACGATGTTTGGGGCATCGTAGGTGGCTACGGGCTACGGGCTACGACGTATGTGTTCACATTGTGTACGAGCATTTTTGCGATTCCTCGTACGGGCCCTCGGGGGAAGGCCGGGGCAAAGCCGTACAGAGGCTGCGCGGAAATTGTGCAATTTCAGTGCAGTTAGTGCCGCATGATGACTGCTCAATATACGTGAGATATGTGAATTAGGCATTAGTGTGACGTTACTTCAACTTGAACTACGCGTTTAACACGAGTAAACTCGACTCCTGAGCGCCTGAACGGCAGGAGTACGACCCGTGGGCTAGCAAGCGTATACTCCCAGTCAGTTCGGGAGTATACTCTTGCACCAAGAGTAATGCGCACGCAACATGTTTCTGCCCTCGGGAGTAGCAAGAGAAACACTCTCGAACACACCCACGGAGTTGAACGGAACCATTAGAACCAGAAGTTAACGCGCTACTGCGCGTTTAGCCAATACGCGCTAGTAATAATGCCCCACCCCCTCCCTCCCCCTTGGATCCGCGCCTGTATTGGAGGCCGTACGTAACATCCGCCATCGGCAAACCTGGGCTTCTCATAAACCGCTGAAACATGTTTTGTTTGGTTTAGTTTAGTTTATTTGCTTCTATTTTCCCCCAGTCTCACAAGGCACATCGTTTAATCCTAGTATAACAAAACCATGGATTCATCCAAGGCTTTCTAACACTGCAATATTCAAGCCACCTGTTTATTTCATCAGTGTGTACATTGTACATGTACTTGTGCATATTCTAGATTACAATATCATACATTAATATAAACATCAAGCCTGGGGAAATAAGCCATGATCAAGAAAAGTAACATTCGTAGCGATTTTTGGCAAGGTATATACATAAAATAGAAAAATGTGTGATGGTCTTTTGGAAAGACCCGTGTAGCGGTTCGCGATTTGTTTTTCAGCAGTTGGGTTGTGCGTGAATATAGATATATTTATGAGAAAGAACAATGTCAACTCGGCTACATTAAAGAACTGTAAAGAGCGCCCTCCCTCAACTAACTCGCCAATAGCCTACTAGTTGGTAGAGAGGCAAGCTATAGATTGAAAGGTCTGCGGTTCGAATACAATCCGGCTATTGTTCACATTTATCTTTTTCTTTGCCAAATGTTTTTGTGGATTATTTTAACCATAGAGCAAGGCTGGGAGAAAACAGGGTTAGATTACCCAAGTGCCTTGAAAAATACAACAAGAACCGCTACACGGGATAGTTTATAGTGACTTCCAGCTTTTTTCGGTGTTATCACTTTTTTTTTAAGAAAACAAATCAAAATGGCTGCCAATATGCTTGTTACCGGATTAAATATGTGGTAACGAACATATGTGACCCAGCGCGAGTAAATGAGACACTTTGAGGCAAAAATAATTTTTATTTCATCATTTAAAGCTTGTTTAGTTTTAAATGATGAAATCAAAATCTCAATTTTCATTTTTGCCTCAAAGTGTCTCATTTACTCGCGCTGGGTCACATATTGGCAGCCATTTCAAAATAAAAGGGTGACAACACCCAAAAAGCAGCCACTGCTGAAATGCTATCACATATTTTCCAACTACAAGGGTGGATACCGGTACCTTGCCAAAAATCACCATGAGCATTAGGCTACTCCCCTCATTTGATATCAACCAAACCCCAGGCTGATGATGGCCTAAAAGAGAAATCCATGCAGGCACGGAACTGGCAAGTAACAACATTCCAAGGTTTCACAAGTCTTGCCAAATGTTGTTTTTCTTGAAATGTTTGATGGTAAAGTGTGAAGTGACAAACAACAAAACCTGACAATCTCGGAAAGGTTGCACACCTGCCTTTAGAAAGAGGTTTCCTTGTTGCAGGTTGACAGTGACTTTTTTTGTTTAAAATAATAATTTCTAAAAGGCTTCACAAGGTCATGATATCAGTTTTCTTCATCAGTTCAACATTATTCCTGATATATACATGTAGTTAGTCAATGAGGTAATACTGCGAATGTTGGGCATACATTGTAAACAGTGTTTTACCCAACTTCTTTACTGTTTATTGGGCCAAGGCGCTGGACATATTTCAGCTTATAGTTTGTTCACTCGCATCACACAAGAACGTAGCTGTCCAGTTTATTATCAGACTCACTCTTTTCATATATTTTCACAGAGTATTTTTCGTAAAGGGCCACTTTGAATTTCCCAAAGAAGCACAGGCCCTGCATGTCGAAGAGATTGGTACACAATGTCTGTAAGAGATCAAAGGTCTCCACATCGTATTGTAGTATTCGACAGCCGGTGTCGTAGCCATTAACGACATACAAGAAACTCGCATGTACAGTTATCTGCTGGATACCAAAACTCCCAATGGGGTTCACAATGATCTTATTCTTGAACTTCAGCATGTCGTAGCCACTCTTGCTTCTCTTGAAGTTGTACTTCTGGATGGTGTCCTGTCCGTTGCTGACAAAGAGATGCTTGGAGCCATAGGCCGCGAGTGTCGAAATGTTGATTTCCACTCTGAATTTCTTGATGTAAGTGGTGCAGGTTTCCATCATGAAGATGTTTTGGTCATTCCTCTGACCGGCGAAGATGACGCCCAGGTCGTCCACTGCGATCTCCGAGGCGTTAAATTGGGAGTCGGGGTCCACCTCATTTGGGAAAATTGACCTGGTTCTACCGGTCAACACATTAATGAAGACCAATCCGCCTATCTCTAGGCCGACAATGAGCGAGTCAGTATTAGGATGGCTAGCAATGCTGATGATGTTGTCCTGATACAGGTCAGAGTCCTCTTTGATCGAGATGAAGGTAAAGGTGGGTGAGAAACATTGTAGACCGTCCTGGGTGGCCACCACCAGGCCTCCACCTGCCGAGGGTGAAACACCTGTCACCCCCTGAAAGGTGTCTTCTGATTCAATTTGTTTTGTGGACAGCTTGCCCTTATATTGCCAGCGGATGATTTCACCTGGATGAAAAAAAAAGATTCCTGGAATATTATTCTTTTGACTTTAAGACAACAGAGCAGAAGAAGCAGACCATATTTAAATAAATATTTAGTCTTGATCCGTTTCAATTCATGGTTCAGGCAGCTAGGAAGATTAACCAGAATCTGAATCCACATTGGCTTTACTTTTTCCCACTCACAATTGACATGATTCTGGGTCAGAAATTACCTGGAAATGTCTTGTCCCAGAAAAGGGAAATGTTTTACCCTGAGAAGGGTGAAGTCCTTCAGTCTCAAGTCAAGTCACTAGCTAAATATTCAACTGTTAACAACATTAATCCTTTGTCATTGTTCAACAAGTAACTTGCGATTGGCTTTATGAAAAGACTTGTGACTGGACTTGTGCAAGACTTGTGAAAGGACTTACAAGGACTCGAATATGTCTGTCCTAGAGTAGGCCTATCATCCCTGGAGGCCAAAGGCATGTAGGTTTGATTTGATCCCTCCATACACATGTATTCAGAAGCTTGTAAAAAACTTTTTTTAGTTTGTTAAATTTCGCTAGAAATAAAATAGGGGTGGTATCACAATTTCCCAAAAGCTGGTAATTTGGTAGAATGCTATTTCAGGAATACCTATTATGTCCTGTATCCTTCCTTCGTCTTTCTCGGCATTTAGAAGACACATCTTCCCATCTTGACTATCTGTTAACAGTGAATAAACAAAATCACTTTAAAATCTACAACTTCGCCCATGCTACACGTACGCCACTATCGTCTTATTAATTTTAACTATTACTTGGGAACATGTAAAATAAAATAATAAAATTTGTTGTTGAAAGTACAGATACATTAATTAAAACATAAGAAAGTATGCAAAACCTGAAATTAAACAAAAATAACCCCCTTTTAGATATTAAGGCCCGAGGTTGGCAGATTTTAAGATCACGGAAAAAACTTGTTCTAAGAGCACATTGTTTGTTATGTCGAAATGGATTTTCCTACGGAACTACCACAACTTAAAAAGGAGATGGGATACACACTAAACAAACAAAAAACGTTCAAACTGACGTCGTACATTTGCTAATTGAATATGGGAATTCGAATTAGTATAAACCTAGAATATCAGAATCACCTTAAAAATGGTAGAAAGATAAGATTTGACTTGATTTGAAAATGACAATTCGCTGAATCATTTCCCGTAACTCTGAATCCTGGCAACTATTAAAGGATGTCTTTTTTACCAGGAAAAGTGTCACTTATCTAACCCTGAAAAGTATCTGGTCAAATCTGATTTGTTTAAAGTTTACAGCTATATTTAGCTCGGTCCCAACACCCATACTGGGCAATAGGTAGTCTTGCTCCAAGACTGACTTTTTCATTTGTCTGGGGCGCGCCGTCCGTCTAGGTAGTTTATCAATCATCAACACTATGTAAACAGGGCTTATTGAGGGCGCCCTCGATTGTCACGCGATTTGTTTCCGAACTCAGTCTTGATGCAACGCTCGATAAGTCTTTCTGGTAGGTTCCAAATGTTCTATCCGCCTCTTTTGTTTAGTCTAATTTTTCTGTTGTAGTTCTTTTGGCTGCTAGTCTGGTAACCTACATTGATACATATGTGACCCGCTCCATCGAAATCAGGAATAAGTCTCGAAATGACTTTTTAAGATATGCACATGGTGATAAAGGGAATTTCATAAGCTTTCTAATGATACCCATCACAAGTGTGTATCTGTTTAGGTTAACGAGTTATGATCTGATAAAGATGGCAGGTGTCTAGTTATTTGCCGAATCCACATTCTGAGAAAAACAGCTTTGAAATAAACAAAATTGACCAAAATCATACGGACAGTGCACACAAATCCTCTTTATTTTCACCTTTATTGATTGTTTTTACATACAAGACATTAACGACAATAATCTGTGATACCTGCACTTCCTAAAAATACAATGCTCAGAAAATCGACTTGGTCACGATTTTCACCCATGCGTTTACTTTAATGGCCGATTGCGTAAAACGGCCTCGGCGACTTATTCCTGATTACGATGGAGCGGGTCACATATGTACATTGATACAAAGGCAGATATGTAATATTTATATAAACACATGGAAGAATCTGGAGAAATGAATACGTCATCTAGTTGCATGTAGCCCTTAATACTAACCTTTATGTTTTTTCATCTCGATTTCTTCATCCACTTTGGTGGTTCCTAGTGCCTGGCACCATACCCGTGATATGAGGTACATAATGCCAATCAAACACACCAAGGAGATAAAGGCTAGAACAATGATGACAGCTGTCAGACCAAGGTTGAGACCCTTGGATGGTGTGAGTCCATCGCCGTCATTTGTGTCATCTGGGTCATTGTCACTGTTGGTTTTATCCTTCCCTGTGACATTAATCAATGACAGGAATACATTTTGAAATATTTGCAAGAATGGAGGAGATTTTGTGCCTTTTATGTCAGTCAATATTTGTGTATCAGTTACATCCAAGTTGTTAATCACAGTCATTGCATCAATTGACCACTTTGATCCATTACAACTGCATGCATCAATTGAGTCGCAACAAGCATTGACCAGACTGAGACCTTGGGTGCTGAACAAAACATGCAAAGCAAATTCAGGCCAACTTCACTCACTTACCAAATTTACCAGAAAAAATATTCCAAAATGTTTATAAGGCAAAGAAATTAAGGTTCTCAGTTTTTAAATTTGAAGTCTCAAATCAATTTTTTTAAGACAAATGTCGTCATTATTTTGCACCCGAGAGTGAAGCCATATGATTTCAATTCTAGTCTCAAGACAACTGTTTGAAAAGACTAATTTCTTTAGCTGGTAGTCTGATGGCAGACTATGAACAGATGTGTAGAAATAGAGATCGGTACCAGAATTTTGTCTTTTGACGCAGTTCATTTATGCAGTAAAGGGGTCTAGGACTGGTTGTTTCAAGTGCCAGTCTATTTTGTTTGTACTGTTTTGGTTTTGTTTTAACCAGTTCGCAACAGAGGACGTACACGCAAAGTTATCCCCAGATTCAAAACGGGTGACGAAGAAACACGTTACGAGCAAGGCCGAAAATGTATGTCGACAGCGAGCAAGGCCGTACCATCGGCCTGAACCGGCCTTGGATCGAGTTTCGTTTAAAATAATCTCGCGCCTCGGCTTGGTGATGTTAAAATAACACGTTAAAATTAGTTATTACCTGACATTTAGGGACTCTCATTGAGAGTCTAATAATTTGGACTATATGGCCGAGAAAAATGACATTGACAAAGCGACCCAAAGAGATAGCACAAGGCAAATACACACTGTCACAACTTGCTGATCTTGTGACATGTGGCACTGAACTTGTATAATGGTTACAACGTACCTGTGACAACGATGGTTACAACGTACCTGTGACAACGATGGTTACAACGTACCTGTGACAACGATGGTTACATCGTACCTGTGACAACGATGGTTACAACGTACCTGTGACAACGATGGTTACAACGTACCTGTGACAACGATGGTTACATCGTACCTGTGACAACGATGGTTACATCGTACCTGTGACAACGATGGTTACAACGTACCTGTGACAACGATGGTTACAACGTACCTGTGACAACGATGGTTACAACGTACCTGTGACAACGATGGTTACAACGTACCTGTGACAACGATGGTTACAACGTACCTGTGACAACGATGGTTACAACGAACCTGTGGAAACGATGGTTACATCGTACCTGTGACAACGATGGTTACATCGTACCTGTGACAACGATGGTTACATCGTACCTGTGACAACGATGGTTACAACGTACCTGTGACAACGATGGTTACAACGTACCTGTGACAACGATGGTTACAACGTACCTGTGACAACGATGGTTACAACGTACCTGTGACAACGATGGTTACAACGAACCTGTGGAAACGATGGTTACATCGTACCTGTAACAACGATGGTTACAACGTACCTGTGACAACGATGGTTACAACGTACCTGTGACAACGATGGTTACAAGTACCTGTGACAACGATGGTTACAACGTACCTGTGACAACGATGGTTACAACGAACCTGTGGAAACGATGGTTACATCGTACCTGTGACAACGATGGTTACAACGTACCTGTGACAACGATGGTTACATCGTACCTGTGACAACGATGGTTACAACGTACCTGTGACAACGATGGTTACAACGTACCTGTGACAACGATGGTTACAACGTACCTGTGACAACGATGGTTACAACGTACCTGTGACAACGATGGTTACAACGAACCTGTGGAAACGATGGTTACATCGTACCTGTAACAACGATGGTTACAACGTACCTGTGACAACGATGGTTACAACGTACCTGTGACAACGATGGTTACAACGTACCTGTGACAACGATGGTTACAACGAACCTGTGGAAACGATGGTTACATCGTACCTGTGACAACGATGGTTACAACGTACCTGTGACAACGATGGTTACAACGTACCTGTGACAACGATGGTTACAACGTACCTGTGACAACGATGGTTACAACGTACCTGTGACAACGATGGTTACAACGAACCTGTGGAAACGATGGTTACATCGTACCTGTAACAACGATGGTTACAACGTACCTGTGACAACGATGGTTACAACGTACCTGTGACAACGATGGTTACAACGTACCTGTGACAACGATGGTTACAACGAACCTGTGGAAACGATGGTTACATCGTACCTGTGACAACGATGGTTACATCGTACCTGTGACAACGATGGTTACAACGTACCTGTGACAACGATGGTTACAACGTACCTGTGACAACGATGGTTACAACGTACCTGTGACAACGATGGTTACAACGTACCTGTGACAACGATGGTTACAACGTACCTGTGACAACGATGGTTACAACGTACCTGTGACAACGATGGTTACATCGTACCTGTGACAACGATGGTTACAACGTACCTGTGACAACGATGGTTACAACGTACCTGTGACAACGATGGTTACAACGTTCCTGTGACAACGATGGTTACAACGTTCCTGTGGAAACGATGGTTACATCGTACCTGTGACAACGATGGTTACAACGTACCTGTGACAACGATGGTTACAACGTACCTGTGACAACGATGGTTACAACGTACCTGTGACAACGATGGTTACAACGTACCTGTGGAAACGATGGTTACAACGTACATTGTACCTTTGACAACAATGATTACAACGTACCTGTGACAACGATGGTTAAACTTGCTGATTCATTGACAATTGTTGAAGATCCATTGTTTAGCACAACGTCCGTTGTCTCGCATTCGAACGAGCAAGTGTCGTCTTTTTCAAGTTCCAGTCTGCCCAGATAGATCCCCTGGCTCACGTTGTAGCTCAGAGTGTCCTCATTGTAAGACAACTGTTGATTGGACAAAAACCACTGTTGGGATTGATTGTTGCCACCAGAGCAGCCAATGAACGACCAGGTCAGAGTTGGTCTTGGGGAGGCGTTGGTTACCAAGCAATCGACAACCAAACGACGTGACTCGACGAAATTGCATACTTCATCTTCTGATTTGCTGCATGGGGATATTACAGGTTCAGCAAGACTCACTGAAGACACTGAAATAGAAAACAAACATTTTATGAGTGCACCATCTTTAACCCCCCAAAAATGTTCACTTTTTGGCCCAGTTGTTTAACAGCACACCAATGCACACATAGCTTTACCTTACATACGTACTGTGGACATTCCTTTGTCTTCGTGTAGTTAACAAACTTTGACTAAATACTCATTTTTCTCGCTTCCCCAAAACAAATTTACCCTCAAATTTGGATTATGGGCCTCTCAGCTGTCCCTTCTATCTTTTCTATATATAACCCTAACCCGTTTTCCCTCTAGCGCTCTTTTTCGGAAACTGAAAAACGGATTGTGGACGTGTGCAAGTCCACAAACCGTAACCTCTTCCCGCATCGTGTGGACCTATATTGTTCGGAGGTCCACAGTGCGTATGCAAGACTAACTCACACTGTGTGGTTTTTGTGCATGGAGTTTGTGCATTGATGTCTGTGTAAATAACCCAAAACATGTTGTGCATGGAGTTTGTAACATTTAACGTGTGGACAAAATTGGGTTCACCATTAGAACACATGCAAAAGGGTGGACTCAGTACATTTTGTGGATATTTGTGATGTCAAACAATATATAGGAGGGTTAAATAAAAAAAAATTAAATTGCCAAGACACCTAATTCACTGATACCAACATTCTTAGATCACAGTATGGGCTCCTTTAAATTTAGAGTTTTGCTTTTTATCAACAAATACCTATCAACGAAATAAAAAAGGCCATCCACGTTGGTTATCCTAATAAGGCCTACATGTATGCTGCAGTTCATTTGATGAAGTTGGCGTGAAGTGGTTTGCCGCCCCTCCATTAAAAAAAACCAACATGTCGACGTCTATCTTCAAAGGTAAGATAATGCCACCTTCATTTACTTATGAGTGAAGATTTGAACAGCTTACAAGGTACATGTACCTCAGGATCCCTGTAGATTATAATGTTGTATTATCAGAATCGAAAAAAACAACTCCATTTGACAAGTCCTCGTCTTATGAAATTGTAACAGGTACCATTGGCAAGGCAGGACTAGAACCTGCGACCTCTGGAATACTGGACTGGTGCTCTACCTACTGAGCTATCTTGCCCTACATGTATGTTGGCGGTCTCCAAAATCTTAGTATCTTTGTGTTTCATTCAGTCATTATTTGGTCTTGGTAATAAGCCATTTGCGCCTGACCCCGAGTTAAATTTGAATAACATCTGGTACACTGACTTGCTCAAACAGCTTGGCACCGTTGAATTCTCCAGACCAAAGACACTATTGCCATATCACATGATTTGGGGCAAGCTCTTGCATAGTTAAGAGGTTCAGCACCAATACATTGTTCACAATGGGTGGGAATGACACAAAGACACCAGACCATTCTGGAGCTGGGGGTTTCTAGCGTAAGGCTTGCCCCGAATCATGTGATATAGCAACAGTGTCTTTAGCCTGAATAATTCAAAGTTCAACGGTGCCAAACTGCCTGAGCAAGTCAGTGTAAGTACCAGATGTTATTCAAATTTAACTCGGGGTCACGCGCAAATGACTTATTGACAATCTTCAAGTTTATTCTTACCAAATGAAGCAAATGCTAATATTCTAGCAAATGCTAATATTTTAGAAATGCTGGAAAAGTAATGACATTTTAGACTTTAGCCGATTTCCAGCATTTTATTCATTTGTATTAATCATACAAATGCGAGTATATAAAACAGCGGTAGTAAAAGCAATTGCTAGTTTTCAACCATTGTGTTGGTGTTTTGGGGTATAGTCACAACGACAGGCAGCTATATCCTTTTCATGCATGTCCGAAAATCAGATAAACTCGTACTGACCGTGGTCAAATCAAGACCAAAGAAAGGCCGGATGGAACCTTTTGTGGAAGACAATGACATAAAAACTGACCTTTTTTAAAATCACCCTACTTTTACTAGGCCATCGCAAGTTCATCTTGACTAGTCAAGTTACAAGCTACCGGTACATGTACACACATTCTAATCAATTAATACAATGCAATGCAATATCAATTGCAATATCACTTGCAATCGAACTCTTGACTTGATCTGGTATCTGATTTGTGATATGTGACGCATCTATAAGAAGGTGCTTTTATCATACACCTGAACCCCACACACAGTTTTTATGCTCTCATTAGATGTTCAGTCGCAAGGGCAGAATCAAAAACTGTTTTGTTTAGGTGGGGGGGGGGGGGGGAGGGGAGGGGGCAGAAGAATACATCCTGCCTTTGCAAATTCCAAAAGCAGGGGGTCACAAATAAAGGCCTTGGTCATTTTTTATGCATGGCTGAAATTCAATGAAACTTATACAAACTGTGGTCAAAACCCAGACCAAAGGATGGCTGAATGGAAACAAATTTACCAATTGTGTCGGAGATGAGTACATCAAAATTGATTAGTTTTTTAATTACCCTGGCCTGTCCTGATATACATGTACATGTACATACATGTAGGCATTCCCAAGTCATCAAAGGCTGTTACAAAACAACCATGAATCTTGTCCCAAGTCAAATGACAAGCTAACGGTATATAATGCCAATGAATGCATTTCTTTTAGGTTAATTTTAAGGCAAGAAGAAGCATTTTAGGGCAAGAAAATACATTTTTGAGTAGAAGTTGGTATCCTACATGTGTACGTATTGGGCGCTAAATCCCAAAATGATTAATACCAAGCCAAATTCCAAAATTAAGAGGTCATTTCTGCAAATTTATTTTATTAACTATATAAAAGCACTTGTAACTTTTTTAACCATACCGGTCTAAATTTCAACAACTTTACTTATCAAAATTGAGATAATGCTTGTAATCTTTAAAGGTAGGATACATCAGAACAATTTACTACCGAATTATTAAGAAATATCTTACTTATTTGAAAGTAAATAATGATTCTAGGCATCTAGCAAAATGATTACGCTAGATATCCGTAATTATTCCGAAAAATAAAATTTTCTAAAAACATTAATCGTGATCGCCGTCCGGCCAAAAGAAATACATTCATTGGCATTATATACCGTTAGCTTGTCATTTGACTTGAGACAAAAAACAAAGATAACATAAGAATAACTGCTCGACGCCGGTTGAAAACAAACGCTGTTTTTCTGGCTTTTTTTGGCATCTATGATTGCAAAACTTCAGAGAGGTCAGTTAAACGATATTTACTATAAAATACAACCCCCCAAATCTACCCATTCATGATAATTCAAGCAATTACTAATGGTGTATCCTACCTTTAAGAGCACGGATTTTCTTTTGTAATATTACTGTGTAAATTCAATATTAGCTTTTGACCCTTCACCGATGTGTATAGTTTACAAGGTATTTAAAAAAATATCACTGACTCAGGTGGGACTTGTCCCCTCCACCTTCTGCTTCTAGTGCATATGTTTTATCACTCTACCACCGAGTTAGCGGGGTCCACTGGCTGGTTCAAATCAAATTAGCTAGCAGTGGGTACTGCAAGCAAATGTTTCATTTTCAGGCGGTTTAAAAATTAGTTTGGATTTTGTTGTATCTTATATTGCAATGATATGGACATACTTCAAGGACAACCTTTAGGTTCCTGAAAATTCTTTGCACAGTAAAGAGAACCGAGCTCTTAAAAGACACCCAGTTATGCACAGAAGATTCCAACTCTAGATCAATACATGTGTACATGTACATCTCTTCTTTCGCAATGTCTTACTCCAGCTGCGACTTGTTATGTTTTCACAGACTGTAATAAACATCTTAACATGATGACATGATGACATTAACAATTTAGATAATATCTGTTTTCCATCTTTTTGGTCATGTGACCTGTCATCACAAAATGAGCGTAAAGTCGGCAAAATCAAAAAATGAGATATGGGTATTTCTAAATTCTGTGGAAACAGAGCTTTCAAATGTATAACACTTGGAGGTTTGATACTCAATATTTTGTATTTATTTTTTTTAGTCTGGAGTCTTAATACAGAGATTATGAGAAAATGGGCATTTCTTGCGAGAAATTGTGTGAAAGGCATAGAAAGGCATAGTCAAAATTGTCTCAAAAAACTAAATCGTCCTGAAAAATTGCGAATTGATTGTTGGGGATTTAGTCTTTAAATAAACCATATAATCTCAAAATCGACCACCCCTTCAAATTTTGACTTTGACTTGCCTTACTGGGAAATCACTCCGTGCGACTAATCACTCCGTACGACTTTACGCTCATTTTGTGATGACAGGTCATATATTGTAACAGAAATGTATCATAAGCAGATCATAATTATAGGCCAAAACCTGGAAATAGCTCATAACAAGCAAAATTTATTCAGGATAGGTCCAGGAATATGAGTAGAAAAATGTTGTGCGAAACCGACCCTAAACCGACTTCGGATTGGGGTTGGGTCGGTTCGGTTTGTCCATCATTTCAGTCGGGTCGGGTCGGTTTCGCATTTGTGATTTTCGGGTCAGGTCGGTTAAGCGAAGAAACGAAATAAACCACACACAATTATTTTACGGGAAAATTCACGTGGTGTCTTCACTTTTTTGCAGCTTCAGATTACAGACAAATTACAGCCAAATTTACATGTTGGTAGCGGCACATAAAAATAAAAAAGAACAGTAGACCAGAAACTCGCGTGCACAAAAAGATACATTGTAACTCTTTACATACCACTGAATGGTATAAGATAAACAGGCGGACGTTGCTTGATCGATCAATATTTATGCGATACTGGTATAAGTTCAGGCACAAAACAGACACAATTTTCGTGATGATTTAGGATAATTTGCCAGAGCCAGACATTCAGGTTTGTTTTTTTCGGGTTCAGTTCCGTTTTTGTTGGTTCGGGTCAGTAGAGTGGACTGTCGTGGCCGAGCGGTTAAGAGCTGAATTTTCTGTTCCGCAAAGTGTGAGTTCGAGTCCCGGTGTCGACACGTGTGTCCTTAAGCAAGGCAATTAAACCACTATTGCTTCGTCCTTCGGATGGGACGTAAAGCCATAGGTCCTGTGTGTGTGTATAATGCATATATTGAACCTGGACGCGCACGTAAAAGAACCCAGTCACACTTATCGCTAAAAGAGAAGGGGTTCGCCCCGGTGTTTCTGGCATTTCGTTCATCCTCCTTCAGGTTTTCTCAGGCTTACGAGCTACAGTGCCTTGGGCGCTTTTTGAGAAATGCTCGGTTTCATTGCCAAAAAGAAATAATAATAATAATAATAATAACATACTGTAACGTCAACCAGATCCCGGGACCTCTACACATCAGACAGGAGAAATCACAAACTCTATTTCTCCATTCTTGGGGCTCTTAGGCCATTTATTTCACCACCTTTTCCTAAAGCACTTGACAACAACTACATGTACATGTACCACTGAGGAAAACTACACTGTTCTAAAATAAAGTCCTACTGTGCCGGCGCCATGCGGCAACGGGCTTCCCCAGCTGACCAATGGATCTTGATGGATTCATGGGTGGTTAGGGTTAAAACCTAACTTTTATTCAATTCAAGCATTTGTTATTTCTTCCTTCCTCATAAGTAAAATGCTTTTACTTTTTGCTTAGACTAGCATTGGCTTGTTTTTAGGCCAAGTAACAAAAATTACATGTTGATCGTCCCCGCTCGCTCCAATTTTTTTTTTTTATTTGTTATTTATAAAAATTGCAAGTAAAAGTTCACGTTTTGTAAATTCCTACGACCCGATGTTTGGCATTGCCAGTAACGATTATGTGATTTTTTTTATATTCCATGGACACGATAAAGCATTACATCATATCCCATCCCATCCTATCATCTCATCTCCCTCCCACCCCCTTTTGGTTTTCCACTCTTAAGCCCTGTACGCACTGGACTTTTTTTGATAAAACTTACCGAGACGATGGGTACTTTTCCCATTTGAAGTCCAGTGCGGACAGCCTAGGACGTTTTCCTCTCGGTTACTTTTCCCGAGTCCAGTGGTTACTTTTACCGGCCAACTGCTGCCCGGGAAAACTTCCCAGGTAACATTTCCCTAGACGATAAGTCCAGTGTTAACAGTGCGAGTCGGTAAAAGCGTCTCAGGAAAACGTACATCCGGCCCCCTACTGCGATTTCATGCTACACAAGACACTGCGCATGCGTTCTTTGCATTGATTACGTGCGCGCGCTGATGCATGCACATCGCATTGTGATCACATTCGCCTTCATGACTCATGAGTCATTATAATGACAGCTCGGCTACTTCTCCCGCAGTCTCGGTAAAATTTTCCCATGTCGAAAGTCCAAGTGCGAACAGCGGTAACATTTGACCATTTTTTATTTTACCATCGTCTCAGTAAAACCTTCTCTCAAAAAAAGTCCAGTACGAACACGGCTTTAGATAAACCAAATTATTATTATTTTTTAACTTACCTACAGTCACAAGTACCGAGCCCTCATGTTGTTCCCCAGTGTTCAGCTCCACAACTCGGCACCAATACCTTCCTGTATCGGTCGCCTCTACTTCCAAGATGACCAAGTTAAAGCTTGGAGTTAACTGATACTTCTCATCACTTGCTGTCAAGTTGACATCACCACTGCTGTCATACCGTTTGAGAACGGTATCCACTGCCTCGTCAAAGCTTTCTCCTTTGTACCAGTACAGAATGCCGACTTCTTGGTCTGATTTCAGACTCATGCATGGGATGCTAAGCACTGGGCTGCCCTCTGGGATATACACCGGTACATCTTGTAGGCTTTGTGTCAGGCAGGTTGTTAGTGTTACGATGCACGCCAGACAAGACATTCGCAAGAGCCACATGGTTACCAGGGGCTTTTCACCTGTTTAAGAGTATTCAATATGCTCAGTCACCAATACACTGCAATTTAACAAATACCGCTTGAATGAATTTGAACAATAGAAACAAAGCACCGTGGGAAGGAAAAGGGAGCAGTATCTGCTCCTTTTCTCTTCCCACAATTCTTGTTATTCATTGTCATACTGTGCAAATTCACTCAAGCATGGAGGCCTATTTGCGATAAGGCTTATTCAAACTGTTTGGCACGATTCATATCATTATCAGTCCATATGTACTCCACATGACCTCTGAACTACTCGTATACCCACATCCAATTCCAATGTTTGTTGACAGTGGGCTCTCAATATTACTTGATTCTTTGCATATCCCATGTAAATAAATGAGGTTTCTACTAATCCATGTGGTAACCATACAGCGTTATAAATGTTAAACACTGTTGGCCTATAGAAAGGTGACTAGGACATGATTACCCAACACTGTAATTTAACAAAAATATTGTATTTTTTTGTTTCAAAGTTTTGTTTCAAAGTGAGAAACTGTGTACAATGATAACCATATAGTAGGCATACGAATGTCAACTTTTTCAATTGTAGTAAAACTAAAAGTTCTTGTCTGATTCTTATTTTCTCTCTAAGGACGGTTGCATGTTTAATGTGTACAGTGTAGTCAAAACATTTGGGACTCTCATTAATAATGACTGTATGCCAGACTTGAGAGTCCAGAAAATTTACCTCAAAAAGGGAGTAAGCTAGGGCTTACCCCCAACTCCCTACTCTAGGCTAAAATAAAACCTATCCGCTCCCGGGTCGTAGTGTGAATGGCTTATTACTACAACTACAAACTACACCACGGAGCTGCAGTTCAAGCCTAACGTAATAATGTACTGTCTGTAGTACATACCATCACTGTCAGAACTTTGACCTACGAAAAGTTGCTAAACATCGACAGCAAAAGAAGGTCCACTATATTGGATTAGAATGGTCCAGGCTATGGGCCTATTAAACAAAAGTTAATATAGGCCAACATTACATCCAACATCTTCACAACTTTAGCTAATATTAATAAAGTAAAGAGTCACACAGAGAGTGCAGCTAGTTTTTGTGCCCATAGTGAGGTAGCTTAGGACCAGATTTGAGAAGGATGGGGACAAGCCGGATAAAAGTACCATATTTTTTCCACATGCCCTCCATCACCATAGCTTTCAATTTTTGATGGGAGCCACTTCATCAAGATGGCGGATGGCAGCCATCTTGGATTTCCAAGATGGCCGCCATGCAAAACCTATAAGTGCAAATATCTTAGCTTCCAAGCCACTTAGAAGGTCAATCTTAGGGTCAAAATATACATTTTCTGGGTCAAGGAATGCATTAAAGCTATTAAGAATATCACTAGATGACTATTTGTGCCGAGATCAAATCAATATGTTCATATCAAGTTAACATACATGTATAATCAAATTATCTGTCACATTTGCATTGATAAGGTTTCTCTTTGGTATGAATCATTTCATGTGTAGTCTTGTGACTTGAGTTAATGAAACTCTTGTTGCAATATTGACATTGGTAAGGTTTCTCTTTGGTATGAATCATTTCATGTGTAATCTTGTGACTTGAGTTAATGAAACTCTTGTTGCAATATTGACATTGGTAAGGTTTCTCTTTGGTATGAATCATTTCATGTGTAGTCTTGTGACTTGAGTTAATGAAACTCTTGTTGCAATATTGACATTGGTAAGGTTTCTCTTTGGTATGAATCATTTCATGTCTAGTCTTGTTAAATTATCTGTCACATTTGCAACTGCAAAGCTCTGTGCATTTCCAGTGCGCCTTCTTGCATGAGCACCTTGCACCACAGCCACTCGCGCTTTTGCAACCGCACTTGACCAGTGCACTGCAGGCTTTCGAAGCCATCGGTAGAATGCCCCACACAGGAAGCCACACCTGGCTGTCTCTATCTAATGTCCACCCACATCCTTCTGGACTGGGTGTCGGCTGCTGGGCCAGTTCAGATGTCGCCCAGATCCCAGCCTGATAGGCAACTCGCTTTGAGTGCTGCAGCAGGGAATCTTGAGTTGGTGGAATATGTTCCATTGTTTTGTTCTTCTGGCAGAACAACTCTCTCCGTGCTTCATTGACAGATTCCAGATCACTCGTCTTGTCGTAAAGGACGACTGTGTAGCGCTCCAAAAGTTGAAAGTGTTGGACATCTATGGTCACGGTAGTGTGCGGATTCGCTGCCATGTAGTTGAACGCCTGGGTGACCTCGGGGTAGGAATTCCAAGCCTCCCATGCTGACTTCTTCCCCTTCCCGCAGAATGATGAGGTTGTGTCACAGCCTGTGTAACAGTGAAACAGGGGTAGTGCTGTGGACTTGTTTTTGCCCAGAGCATGGCAGATGGTATTTATATGAAGATATGTGTAGTTCTTGCCAGTGCCAAAAGCGACCCAGATGTCTGCAGCTGGATACTTGGTGAGCAGGTCATGGAACTTGCCGATGAGGATAACAACAACATCCTCATCCACAGTGCGTACCAAGCATATAGAAGAGCCATGCTCCAGGACATCAAGCAGGTGAATCAGTATCCTGGTGTCGGCCTCTTCATGGTTGCATGGCAGCATGGAGTGGCTTGTGTCTGTGCCGACCACTCTGATTCCAGACGTAATGAAGACCTGCTTTCCATCTGGCCAGTCAGTGGATGCAATCTTACTGGAGAGGAAGGCAAAGAGTTCTTGCTTGTTCATAGGGTCACGCAGGAAATCTGGCCAATTCCCTGGCAGCTTGTTCTGACCAGCCACCTTCCGTCGTATCCCTTTGCTTCGCTTCTCTCTTGTTGACTCTTTTATGGTGCTGGTAATGTAGGTATCCCAGACCACATCAACTCTTTCAGAGGTCTCCAAGTGTTTCATGATGTGTGGAACAAAAACACCACTGGCATATTCGTCGAATGTGGTAATGTTGGTAGTGGACAGGAAGTGCACCACAGCAGCACCGTCGAGTACTTTGACATCAAAACTACCTGGAGGCTCCGGCTGTGTCTTCTGTGTCAAAACAAGAAGCAGATCTGACTTCTTTCCCAGCCGTAGTTTCCCTCTGTCAGATAGAGAGGGAGGGTATGGATGGTTTCCATACTTAAAGAAGGCGCCCATGTCCCCTTCTCGGTGTTGCATAACTATATATAATCGGAAGAAGAGTGCCACATCATCCTTCAGCATCGAGATCTGCCCTGCCTGCTTGGTCTTGGTCTTGTGTGTTGGGCATCTGAAGAGTGGCAGTGAGTTCTTTTTGATGGGATCGTGAATGGAGCGTGTGCGGTCGCTGATCACTGTCTTATGGTACTTGCTGTACTGATCCCTGCCCACTGATTCTATAGTGCGGACTGTCTTGACCACAGACTCGTCAATCACATTTCGTGTGTCCAGCATTAGAAGTTCGGGGGTATCATCTAGGAACGGATTGCTCATCCCACTGATGATGTGCACCAGAACTAGTGCTTGCTCTGTGAATGTCTTCTGTGTAGACATTCCTTCTTCATGGTGTTGTTGTTTATTGTCTTCTTCTGAAATGTACTGCTGCTCAAACTCTTTAAGAAGCCGTGCTTGTTCAGGCCCTGCGATCATCCACTTCTTGAATGCTGAGGGATTTTCGGTGAGTCCCACTGCACCCCCAGAACCCTTCACCAGATCGTTATTCTGCTCATGAGCCTGGTCTATCGGTATGCTTGAGAATCTGTTTGTGGTCTTGGAAACAACCCAATGACCATGTTCTTCAAATTCCTCCTGAATGGATGTGGGCAGACTTTCCATGTCACGGATGTGAACAGGAATCCATCTGGCATAGTTCTGGTGATCAAGGGCGAAGAACCATGGGACAAGAGCCTTCAATGACTCCACGTATAGGGGAAAATCCTGTTCTCTGTGGGCCTGCACAAATATCAGACCCAAAATTTCCATGTTAAGGATGGTATCCCAGTACTGGAATGTTGGACTCTTGGTGATCATATCTTGTCTCCAAGCTTCTTTGGTCTTCTCATCATGTGGTCCCTCAGTCACCATGTCTAAGAAGGCATCCTTCTGCAGCTTGGCCAATGCCAGAGCGGTCACTTGGTGGGCATGTCTTGTTCTAGTGAGGTGTGATGTTTTGAGGAAGGAGTCAGCTGTGCCGGAGGATGCGATACAAGCTTCAGTCAGTGCAGTGGTCCATCCAGAGGATTCCAAGTAGTCCCCATATGTCTTCCACATTGCCATTTAAATATGAAGTCCACCAAACATTACAACACACTTGTCCTCAACATGTGTTTGAGGCCACTTCCACTGAACAAACTTGGCCAGTGCGTACAGTGGTGCATCCACAGCCATTACTGGGATCTGTGTAGGATTCAGAAACTGTGTGGCTTCGCGCTGTACATCCATCCCATGCTTGATCATGGAAGCCGTAGCAGCCTTCTCATAGAACATTGGCAAGAGCTGTGAGAGAGCAGGCTGTAAATCATCTGATACGTCTTGTAGAGATGCGTGGTAAGCTGACCAGGCCACAACGTCCCCCTTGTCTAGCGCCTCCTTTTCGATCAGCTTGAGTGAATGCTCGAACCAACATTTCTCTTTCATATGTGCTCCCCCCAGGTGTCCCTCCACAGCTGTAATCGGATTGTGTGTCTTGGGAACAGCCACATTGGCCTTCATGAGTGCAACTGCTGGCACAGTGGTGAAGTTGTCAGGCAACCGATGATTCTTCTCTGTTTCTGGCGAGGGCATGCCTATTCCATCCTGGAAGTGTCCCACATTGTACTTGGAGGGGAACTGAAAGAGACTGATGCCTGTGCCATGGAAGGATCCTTTGGCTGTGGTACTTGATGGGTTATGATCAAGGTTGTCTAGGGCACTCACGGTGAAGAGCCCTTTACGTAGCTGAGCAGGACACACAACTCCATTCTTCACAATGTTCTCACAGACGGCAGTAGCCACTGCAGCTGACTCTCAAGTTTAACAACCCGATCATAGCTTACACTGAGGCCCAACTCATATAGCTGAGTAATCAACTTCTTTGACCTGGTCTGCGTGTGGACACTTAGTCCTATGTAAAGGGGCAAAGGTGGTTCGTACTCCAATGAATGTCGAGATTTGCTAGTTGGGGCCCTCTTCTTACAGTTAAACAGGATGGTCTGTGAGACAGTGAGGCATGCCTGGGAATCCGCAGGGCTCTGATTTTTCAGGTCGGCTCCGACCAGCATCATGGCCACCAGGGATTTGAGATTGGTGGGAACGGAGTTCTGCTGGCATTCAGAGGGGAATATGGCATTAAAGTTGAACCCATTGGAACCGAATATATCATCCCGCACAATTTTGGCAGCCTTGGCAAGAATCAGTGCATCTCCTTCATAGTCACACTTTAAAGCCTGCTTCAGCATTTCCTGCATACCCTGTTCGAAAACAAGTATCAAATTCTTTCCATCACTCTGCTCCTGGGCATGGGAAAAGTACCGCAGGACTTGTTCCTTGAAGCGAACCTTGTTGATTTCCTTGCGGATACCAAAATCAAGCAGGCGGTTTTCATACAGTTCACGCAAGTCTGAAAACTTGTAGTAGAATTGACCACCTTCCACGCAATTCTCCACATGGGTGATGAGCTCAACAAAGACTCTGGTCGACTTTTTGGGATACTGCAAGTAGGATTGCCAGTTGTTGATTGCGCACCGGCGCGTAAAGCAGTGAGCAATTTGAGGGCTTTTAGAATCAACAAAAACTGTGGGGATCGGGTGAAGCGTTGTTGACTTATGGATTTAGGCGACCCCCCCCCCCCCTTTTTACCCAAAATGCAGCAAAAAAAGGCGGGTTTTTTGAATGTTTTTTCTCATAAATCCATATCCCCTCAATACCATAGCCCTGAAACTTGTCAGATTGCTGCAGACGACTATGCCCAGGGTTGCGGCAAGTTGGTGGTCATTTCCAGTTTTAATTTGGCAGAGTAATTTTTTTTGGAAATCGGAGTCACTGAACAGTGAAATTCAAGGTCAAGCCAAAGGTCACTGATTTGTCAGGCTTTCCTGAGAATTTTGACAAACATCGACCCCCATAACATGAATACCGTTGGAAAGGTAATCTTGTCCTCTTTCAAATAAGCCATTCTACAACTTCATGGGGGGTGTAGTTTTTGTGTAAACATTAATTGAATTTTTTTTGTCTGCGCATGCCTGGCAGGTTTTTTTTAAGAGCCGAGTTGTGTAAATATATTGCCAGAATGAACCGATTGATTTAGTATTGGCACAAATAGTCACCTAGTGACATTCTAAATACCTTTATTGCATTCCTTGACCCAGACAATGTATAATTTGAAACCAAGATTGGCCTTCTAAGTGGCTTGGAAGCCGAGATATTGAAATGTATAGGTTTTACATGGCGGCCATCTTGGAAATCCAAGATGGCCGCCATCCGCCATCTTGATGAAGTGGCTCCCATCAAAAATTTAAAGCTATGGTAATGGAGAGCATGTGGAAAAAAATTGGTGCTTTTATCCGGCATGTCCCCATCATCTTGGTAAGCTGCCTAACTACCAAGACAAGATGTCATGATGCTTCCGGGAAAGTGCTGTGTTGATGACTAGATGTGCGTACTGTATCATCTGTATGCACCAGCCCAACCGGGAAGTCCCATGGTGGTTAAATCTATGGAACGCCCGCCATGACATCATGGCTATGCTTCCGTCACACCAAACTAGTTCTCAAAACGTCCTACCCCGTCCTAAAACGGGCTGTGCTGGGGGTAGAACGTGTAACTTTGGCCAAATAATGTCATAAGATGCTACTTCGTTCAGAAACAGTCCTCAATATGTCCATCTCGTCTTTAACCCGTCCGCAGTTGGTATCCAGTTCAGATCGGGTAAAATTGCCTGATGGTCACCTCGTATCGTGCGGACAACGTTCTCCAAGCAGTCCAAGCCCGTCCATAGTCAGTTTAAACCCATTCTGAACTTGTTCTACCTCGTTCCTAATAGTATATTGTACGTCCTGAGTGACCCATTCTAACTATTTCTAAACTCGACCACTTTGTTTCCAGACAGTCAGTCGTTCTCGCCACGTCCTCATCTCGCGTGCGTTCTGAACGCAATTGCAATCGCGTCCTGGCCCGACGGCTATAAATACCCAGTGCGTTTTTGCCAGTCCTCATTCGCGTTTGCCGCTTCAGCCTGTGCAGATCAACACTTTCCGACATTTCCGACATTGACATTTCAGAGCATCGTGCCTCCAAAGAGAATTGGATAGGGCCTACAGAAAGACGGGCCGTGGGAAAGCAGCAAGTACTACTACCCGAAGATCCCGAAGCCCCGTCCCTAGTAGGATAGAAGTACGGCAATTCCGTTTATAGTACGTCCATCTCGTTTTAAGTACGTTGTCACTCCGTCTAATTGCAGAACGGGATGGCCGCCCGAAAATTTTGAGTAGGCCTCGAAGTAGTCTGGAACACCCTTTCCGGAGCCCGTCCACTGAGTTCGTTAAAAAACCGTAAACATCAGTTGATACTACGTTCACTCCGTTCGCACACAGTTTGAGCCCGTTCGGCAACATTTTCAAGAACGCAGTGAGAACTAGTTTGGTGTGATGGGGCATTAGCTTGATGGTGCGATGTGGAACGCCGTTAAGGCCCTGTCACACATCGACGACTTCGATAAAGTTCTCGTAACGTTCTTGAAAAAGTGACAGAACGCAGAAGAACAGTGAGGTCGAAGGAAAGGCGCTAGATGGTAGTATCAGACCGTTGTAGGACGTGGGTGGTCGTCCGGGGACGGAGAGGGTAGAGAATTGTTTTTGACGTGTCAACAATTTGCCACGTTCTCATGGCCCTGTCACACTAGAACGTTTTAGGCAAACGCGTGAGTAGCGCGTTAAAAATAGTTGATACGCTGGCAAACGCTGAACTTCCACAGAAAAAGTCAAGTTGAACCGTGATTTCAGCGTGTCCATAACGCGTTAATAACGGGTTCATAGCGTTCGCCAGCGCGTGAATAACGCGTTAGTAACGCGCTCGACGACTGATGAACGACTGCCCAGCGCGTGAGTAGCGCGGTCCAACGCGCGCCAGCGTACGGCAACGACCACATGATTAGTTATACAAAAAGATGAAGCGCTACCACAGTAATGGCCCTGTCACACCAGAACGTTTTAGGCCAACGTGTTGAAATTTCGGCAACACGCGGGTAAACGCTGACCAACGCTAGGCCAGCGTTCGCAACGCGCTGAGCGCGTTACCCACACGCTGGAACACGCTGTCACACGCTGAGACAAAAATACGTTTTTCAACATACCTAAAAAAATTGAGCGTTTGCCAGCGTGTGACTGCACACGCTAGCGGCGCGCAAGAAGGCCGTTACTTACGCGTCAAACGCGCTAGACGATCGTTACCAACTCACTACTCTCACGCTGGCGACCCGCTGTCGTATTTTTTATATAAATCAGTGATGCGTTCATTACACGCTGAGCGCGTTCCCCACACGCTACTTACGCGCCGGCATACGCTATGAACCCGTTATCAACCTGTATGAACACGCTGAAATCACGGTTCCACTTGACTTTTTCTGTGAAAGTTCAGCAATTGCCAGCGTATCAACTATTTTTAACGCGCTACTCATGCATTGGCCTAAAACGTCCTGGTGTGGCAGGGCCATAACCAGCGTGTCGCAAGCGTACGCCGGCGTACGCCATCGTGTGAGTAGCGGGTTGATAACGATCGCCTAGCGTGTTCGACGCGTGAGTAACGAATCTAAAACGCGCCGCCAGCGTGTGCAGTCACACGCTGGCAAACGCTGGAAATTGTAGCTATGTTGAAAAAAAAAATTTTTCCTCAGCGTATGACAGCGTGTCCCAGCGTGTGAGTAACGCGCTCATCGTATTGCTAACGCTGGCCTAGCGTTGGTCAGCGTTTGCCAGCGTGTTGCCAAAATTACAACACGCTACTCACGCGTTGGCCTAAAATGTTCTGGTGTGACAGGGCCATCACAGAACGCCCTGTGAGCGGTCTGTGGACGCTATGGACGGTGGACGGTCGGTGGAGGGTCTGGATGACACCGCAGACGGACGCAACTCAGACGGTCAAGCTGATGTTCCCGTTGTCCCTGCGGATTCATAGCGCCTTTGTACCGACCGTGTACAGTCTGTTAACAGTCCACCCTCCGTTCTCTTGATAAAACGGCCACAAGGCGCCCCCAGAGCGTCGCCATACAGTACATGTAGGCCTACCGTTCTTGCCGCGCCATGTCACCGTTCATTTGCGTTCCGCTCACCATTTTAGAACGTTCTCCTCCGCCCATCTGCCAACCTCAACGTTCCAGTACAGTTTGAGTGCAGTTCATTAAGGATCGAATACAGTCATTGTACAGTCGTGCTCGCGCTCGAACTTTGTTCATTAGGCCTACCCGAGTGTATATAAAGCAAATTCTTGAAGATATAGCTGTGATTATTCGATATACGATGTGCTCTGCTTTATTGTAGTCGACGGAATGATCGAGTTCCGTCGGCATTTTATACAAATTGTCAAGGATCGCAAGACGGGCGCAGAGAACGGTACATGGTCGGAGGACGGGCGGAGGAAGGTCGTAAAGAGCGGACAAAGAACGGCTGAAGGACTTATACCGGGCGGCAATGGGACGAAGGAAAGACGTACAAAACGGAGGAAGGACTGTATAAAGACTTTAGAGGGACGCAATCAGGTCGGCCAGTCAGAGACGAGGGAGAATTTGACGGCAAAGTTGAAACGTTCTGGTCAGAAAAGACAAATTCAAGAAAGCAATAAGGTCGTACGGCAAGCCGAGAACGCTATAGTGTGACAGGGCCTTTTCAACGAACACAAACGGGATCCACAGATTTTGTTCAGTATATCGATCGTTCAGTACAGCAATTTTCAACTGCCGGTCCATCAGGTGCAAAGACTTTGAACGACTTTGAACAGGCGCCGACTATTGAACCGTAATTACAAACTTTACTTACTGCTTTACTTTTATTTCATCTCAAGGGATACGAAGATCGATTTGCATTTTAGAACTAGTAAATCAATATAGCATACATGTAAATATATTTATTATTTATAGAATTACACCATGAGATGCAAAAGACGCACAAAAAGCTAGCTTGTCGAGTTTGAGCCCCCTAAACAAAAAAAAACAAGGAATATACGGAAAGACAAAAATGGTATACAGAAGTAGTGTGAAAGATGAACAGAAACCACAAACATGACATATAACAATCATTCATAAATACCTGGGACAGTTTAGGCATTCCTATTGGTCGAGAGCCCGTCACGTGGCCGGTATTAAACGGACGATAAAGACATGGCTGGAAGTGTTTAAACCTAGCTGGAATCAACATTCCGTCCCCAGGGCTCACTTTATTTCCAACCCTCGTTTCCAATAATAAGAGCGGGTAGTGTTCGACACTTTGAGAACGAGGTTGCCAATGGCAGTAATAGTCTGGTTCACAGTAAATACGCTTTATTGCATGTATTGTGTAGAGAGCGACAGAGGCGGAAACATGTCATTTGACACAGACAGAATGGCGAAACACCGAAATTTACTTGCGACAATTTCCCGGGATTTTCGGGGCTTTTTGGGCTGAATTTTCTAAAAGGTATTTATGAATGGGAATAAATATGTGTTCGGTCGGTATTAATCACTCTGTTTAATACCGCTTGGAGTCTGGGTGCTGATAATTACCCTCGCCTTCGGCTCGGGTAATTATCAGCACCCAGACTCCAAGCGGTATTAAACAGAGTGATTAAAACCTCTCGAACACACATTTATTCCCTTATTAAATGAATATGAACTTTAAACAAATGTTGTATGTATATGATGTACACTTATAACAAATATAGTCAATGGAATTAAATGGTAAGAAATGGTAACCATAATACCAGTGGTAATGAATGGTATGGTAAATGTGGTAATTGTGTTCCATAAAACCATTCACACCCTTCAATTTAGTGGTCACATTCACCATTTAAACGAGTCGTATTTGAGAATGGTATTTTAATGGTAAATACTGTTCATTTGTTCATTAAACCAAATTCCAAAGAAACGGTTGGCCTTTCCCTTATATTTATGGTGTTTGGACATTACTGCGCTTTTCCTCCCGCTTTTATACTATTCAGGTCGCGGGTAGGTCGCGTAGTCGCGAGTAGGTGTGACAGCACTATAAAGAAGATCGAATCACAGTCTTCCTCGAATGCCGTATAGAAACACACCAAAGTCGGAATTGGCGCTTGATTATTGTAGGATTGGAAAAAAACACCCATTATTTTGTAGACTGATTTGTTCATGATTTGTTTATGGATGATTAGATTATTTTAGTCGCGTATAACTAATGTACAGTGGCTAAAACAGAGAAGTCCGCGTGTGGATAAAAAATAATCGGCTGTTTATCCAGCCGTGTACAAGTTCCTGCTCGTGATCAAGGCAAAATCACCGTTTATGAATTTGGCCCGTGATGTACCGGGTAACGTACAATGTGTATGACCAATAGCTGTACTGTGGATTTGAAAATAGACTATTGGTATCAGGATTGCAGAAATACTACATTTATTGAATGGACCGACGACCGACGCGACGCCGGCTACTGCCTGTCAGTGTCAACGTCGACTTGTCGGTCCATACAGTTATTGAATGGACCGACGATCGACGCCGGCCCCGTACTGCCTGTCAGCCAGTACAGTGTCAAAGTGACAACGTCGATCGTCGGTCCATACAAAGACAAGATGTCATTGTTAAAAACTCTAGCCTATACCTGTATAAACCGGCACCTACCAGTATCGTACATGTATACGTTGTACATGTATGCTATTCTGTGCAGTAAATACTGTGTAATATCAATACAGATTTTGAATTAAATTTGGAGGGTGGTACAATTAACCGGGTTAGGATTTCTTTTGCCATTCATCATCAGACTATTATTACCTATTATCAGACTCGATCAGTGCCGAGAACCGACCAGGAGCGCGGTCACCACACAAAAACAATGTTGAAAGGATCAGGACCCGGCCAATGAAAACCGGACTCCTGCGTGACCTATTATTGGTTAAACCCTGGGGTGGGAGATGACAACCTTCACGCGGTCCACCCTGTTTCAACTAATGTCATCAAACCGATGTATGCAGCAACAAGTTAAGCTGCTCATCATACGAAAGAAGAAGGTTAAACCCTCTGGCGAGACGAAACAAATCAAACATGCGAACAAATAAATAATTTCAAATCGATTTCATCCGGTTGGCCGCCAGTGACAAGTTCGATTTTTGCGGCGCACAACGTGCCTCTCCACTCTGGGCGATCCGGTAAAACCAGAAAGGTTTGTGGCTATTGAAAAAAAGACCAACAAATTACATGTCAATATAATAATTACAATAGATATACCGCAACACTTCCACCACGTGTGATGGCTTAAAAGGGGTCACCTTTTGACCGTGTGGGGACAATAAGACCGCGAATTTTGAGTTTACTACATCCCCCCCCCCCCCCCCCCCCCCCACCCCAGTCATGAACGTGTCACGCTGTCTTGGCATGTTGTTGGACGGCACCACTTGAGTGCAGGGGCAAGCCAACCAAAGAAACTTTCTTTTTTGACAAAATAATTCAGATTTGTTTCGAAATGTATCTCTACAGTCGACTTGTATCTATATTATCAAACTTTCATTTAATTTTACAACATGTGTTTTAGTTTATTAGCTGGTTTTGTAATGATTAACTTCTAATCGCTTCTTGAATACTTCCTGGTGATAATTAGTCGGTGCCTGTTTACCAGCTGCGCGCCAATTGACCTGGTACAATAATGCCGCTATTGTTATACTTTTGGGGTCCGCAAATAAGTAAATAATTTGAGCAAACCTGATTCAGGCACCAGCGGAAAACGACGTTGTTCTCTGCTAGTTCTCACTTACTTTCACTTGATCTATACTTTCAAGACGCATGTGTTATTAATTTCGTCATTGAAACATTTCCTGCTATTAAATTAATGGAATTCCAGAACATCACCCAAGCGGGGTCAACCCAATCTTCATTGGGAGAAGATGACGCTTTGGCCGGCATCCAATCGTCCCTTAACTTCCTTCAAGTCAACGCTGATACCTTCTTCCTCCTTGTAATGGGATGTCTTATTTTCTGTAAGTACATTGACGACGACGACTTATTTTGATTACTATATCAAAATATCACGAATTTCAGCCAAACATTCCTGTTGAAGAAAATAATTTAATATACGATAAACGAAACAATCCAGTTCTTATTAAAGTAGAGTTATGAAATTATAGTATTATAACAAATAATTTGTACTTATAACAGATAATGTGTGTGTTTTGCTTACTACGTGTATATCTCTGTCAGATAAGGATTAAGAGGGGCTTTGGCAAGGCGCACAGAAGCTTTTCGATTTAGTTCGGTTGTGCAAATGTTGCAATGTGGATGAGCTGTTGTTGATTAGCAGCTAAACGCACGTGTCAAATTCCTAAACATCAATATTCAATGGCTAAACACTATCCATCCTTATGCTAAACATGTTTAACATGTAAACTTGTTTACAAACAAGAATTGTGTTTACTCGCTAAACACAATTTTGCAGTGTCGGCCAGGCAATTATTCAAACATAGGCAAGACGGCTAGCTTTTTCCCAATGCCTAAAATTGACTTGGTCCCGTAGTCAATTTTACCTCTCTTGGGAAATTACTCTATCAACAATTATCAGATTTGGACGTTTATGACGTCTCATTGTAAGGTGAAAGGGTGTATCTTTCAAACGTTACCAATATATCTATGTTGGTTACACAGCGTATGTGTGGCATTCCATTATATTTTGTTTCATCCTTTTTTTAAACATTGTTTTATTATCCCGATTCGGTCCAGTAGTCAGCTCCAAACCCTATTAATATGTGAAACAGCGTACTTGTTGTAACTGACGATACATGTAGTATTACCATGTGATATGTTCAAATAAATAATTATAACGATTGCCACTTTCGAAATAATAAGTGGGAAAACCTCACTCTAAGAGTGATAAAACCACTCAAAAAGGAGTGTCTGGAGTTTGTTTAGAGTGAAAACCAGTGAAAAATCACTGCTAACTGTAGCAAAACAAATCGGGATTTGTTTGATTCTGCGCATGCGTACACGCCGTAACCAAGGATTCTGTGAATAGCACAGATTTTTTTCTTCTGCAAGCACAAAATGCTGCAAAGCGCGGTATTCTGTGGTTAGCAGAGCCATGAAATTGAGCTTGGTGAAAACAACTCCAAAAGAGTTTTTTTTTTTAAGTTGTCCATACTAAAGGCCGATTCATACTTCACGCGAAAGCGATTGCGATACGAATTTGACGTCACAAAGCATTTGCCGCAAACATTCGCCCAAGTTGAAATGTGTTCAACTTTTGCGATTTCGCATCGCGAAAACTCCCCCTGACGTCACATATTCTTGTTTGCGTTTGCGTTTGCTTTCGCGCCGAGTATGAACCGGCCTTAAGGGTGGGATTTCACGGGGCACGCGAACGATTCGCGCAGGATGCGAATGCCGAAAAATGGCAAAGTCCAACATTCGGAGAAGTTTTTCCGAATGTGTCGCGACAATGCGATTTCTCACAACGTATGTGCGAATGTCGTGTGTAGATTTGCCGAACAATGGCCAGTCCACATACACGAAGAACATGCGATTAAAATGCGAATAACACGAATGTTGCACAAATCTCGGGCAACATTCGTGCGGACATTTCGCGACACATGCGACACATGCGAACTGTTCGCGCATACTTCGCGAATAATGAACGTCGTGCGACATTCATGCGACATTCGTACATAGGTCGCGCGATTATCTTGCAAAAGACTCGCGTTTGCTTTATTGGCGAAGTCACCTGTTCTCAAGAAGTACGCGAACAGTTCGTGAATAGCTCGAGAAATGACCGGACGAACTTTGCTGCTTTCGCGAGACATGCGCGATATATTCTTCAAACCGTCAGAATCTGTTTCGGGTTTCACGAAGATTTTGCGAAACATCACGCACGTCGTAAATAGGTCGTGCGCATAATGACGAAGCATTTAAGACATTTTTGAGGGCAAATCACAAGCAAATCAGGACCCGGAGTGCTGGAAACGTTCGCAAGAAATTTCAAACTTTTTTGAAATTCCCGCCGAACTAAAAAATGACTCCCGCAAACAATTTTATTAACGGCGCTTCCGAACCACCGCGCATGTTTGGCGAACTTTTGGAAAGAATTGGCAATTTTTTCGGCATTTGCATCCTTCGCGAATCGTTCGCGTGCCCCTTGAAAATCCACCCTTAATTACTCCTCTTAAGTGTGGCATTGTCACTCTTTTTGAAGTTGTTTTCACCCTGAACTATTAATTTCACTCTTTTGGGAGTGGTTATATAAGAGGTCTTTTTACATTTTACAAAGCATCCAGTGGTATAGATAGTTTTGGCCTCAGGGTCGTGAAGGTATAACCTTTGTCGGGGGTGGGTTGGGAGGGGGGGGGGGGGTATAGACTAAGTGGGGCCGCAGGGTATATTCGGTTATTAACACGGGACGGATTTGTATGGTGGCCCTGGAGGGACTACGCAGATAATAATAATAATAATAATAATAATAAAACGCCCAAATGGGTACTTTGGGAGACAATCCCATAGAGTCGTGCACAATCTTTTTTGTAACCTAACCCGTTTTTACCTGGAGCTTTTTCCACGAAATTTCATATTTATGCTATTTAGACCCAAATCTGTCTTCTCCGAGCCAAAATAACTCCCAAATATCGTTTTGTGGGGTAGCTAGACACTTAGGGAGACACTGAAATGTCTCCCTAAGTGCCACTGTCTCCCAAGTGAATCAAAACTATCGCTAATTTGTCTCCCAAAGTGCCCATTAAGTAAAATAATACAAGGCATTTATATTACGCTCTACAAAGAACACAGCGCCTCACATCAACAACAGAATCAAATACAATGAAATACAGAAAATTCAGTAAAACAAACAAATCATAAGCTGGGAAATAGGTGAGTTTTGAGTTGGCGCTTGAAGGTCGCAGTAGATGTCGCTTCCCTGATAGCACACGGCAGCTTGTTCCACAGAGCGAAGCCCCCTGCGACCCCCAGGCCCCTCTGTATTATATACATTTTTAGACTGTCAGAAATGTAACTTGGAGATTGCCGTTGGAAGGATTTATAAACGAACAGGAGAATTTTGAAAGTGATTCTTTCCTTGATGGGGAGCCAGTGAAGTGAGCGCAGTAATTGAGCTGATGAGAATAGATCTCTAGCGCATGCAAACACAAGACGCGCAGCTTTGTTTTGAAGGCGCTTTACTCGTCTGAGGTCCCCTTCCCTGGCACCGTATAACAATGAGTATAACAGATCACGACAAATTTGTATTAAATAGTTACATCCCTTTACATTTTGCAATCTATTGACTGTAGTCCCAAACGAGGGATACTAGTCTTTTAAGCCTTCCTGCACTCTGCCGCATTGTAATTCCTCGATCGGGAGACTACAATTAGCGAGTCTAGCGGTAGGGCAACAAACCTTTATTTTCTCTGTCACCACACTAAAATTGTCTTATCAATATATGCCCGCAAGTCAAAGAAAATTCACCACAATAAAGAGGAGAGGATGCTTGTTTGATTGATGATTTAATAATATAAATATAACAATTTAAAGAAACATTTGATCGGCAAACTTTTATTTTGCTAGAGAAATATTTTAACACGGACGCGGCCATTTTGGTTTTTGAACACGTAATCTGTGTTTAAATTTTATTTGTTTTTCGTGCAAGAGTTTAATTTATGTATTTCTTAACCATGAAATTTGAACAGAGAAGGAATCATGCTTTCTGATGATTGACAATTTTGGCGCCTTTTTATGGTAAGAAAATAGACTTTTATGGAAAGATTGTAAAGCAAAAAGTGATTATTGTTTTGGTCAAAATGCTTTCATTGATTTATATTGAGCAGAATACTGTTTAAAAGCCTAATACTCAAAAGTAGCTCTGGCGACTTGTACCTCATTTTGTTAGATTGGGTCACATGTGTTCTGGGCCACGTACACTGTGTGCAACCTGTCAATTCGGCCAGCCCCCCCCCCCCCCCCCCCCCCCCAAAAAAAAAAAAAAAAAAAACCTCTGTAACCTTTGGTTGATCTTGTAAAGCATTTAACTCCACCTATGAAACAGGTATGAGAAAAAGCAATGTATTTGGTAGTAATATTATACAAATACAGCATGCTGGTTTTAGGGGAAGTAGTGGGAGGTAGCTCGATTACCTCCCGATGCTAAGCGGAGGGCCAGGGAGGTAGCTGACCTACACTGAGATACCAGTAATTCCCACTATTTTCCAGAAATAAACTATGCTGTATTTGTTTTACTATACCTTATTAATATTGAATAAGATTAATACTGCTGCACACTGCTTACTGGCTGGAATGACCTGAAATATACAAATCAAATAAGTTAAGAGGACCTAATATTTCGATCTTAACAAGATCTTCTTCAGAGACTGGCTGTGTACAAGAAACAAACATATAGGGCAACATACAGCATGATGCACATCATGAAAGCTGAAGAAACACAAAAGAAAAAGCACAGATTACAATGGAACAAACAACAAAAGGAGGATTAGGCTGAGGGATTAAAGGGTGAGGTCAGTGTGGGTAGGATCAAAGGCACAAAAGCAGAAGGGGTAAAACCACAAGAAAGGGTGTCCAGGGTGGAGATCAAAGGGAAGAACTAACAAAGAAGTATGAATAGGAGTAATGTGGATTGGGGGGGGGGGAATATTCATGAGAACATTGACAAAATAACAGATTCAAGGCCAACATCATTCGTTACAACATACAATTTATTTTTCTGGGAATTAAAACTCAGAAATATTGTAAAAGTTAAATAGGTATTAGGCAGTTGAAGCAAGCGTTCCAGTTTAGGCATTGTAGATGTTTACTATACAGAGTTTGAAATGTTAAAAACTGCACGTCGACGAGAAACTCCAACATCTGTGTTGTAATTGGCACGTGGAGAATTGGTGAGATCTTGGAGAATGTCTTGCTCTTGAGAAATAGTAAGTAGCTGAGACGAAGACGATGAAAATGATGCTTTACTGCATACTGGACTGGAAGGCCCACTTTCAGTGTCATTAGATTCTGCACGTTCACCACCCACTGCCAACAACAGTCCAGGCAAAGTGTGGCTCGTTTTCCGCTTCTTGCCTTGAGAGTTTTTTAATAGCTGCAGGTATACTGGCTCCAGAACAGTGACTAGAAACACTCATGATGTCACGGCCCTCAAATCCAGCACTGTCTAGTACATGTATAAACACCTCACCAAAAGTAAGTCCCCCTCTCAACAGTTCGTCATAACATCGTCAGGTAAAACATTTTACCAATCAAACTTAGTTAAAAATAATCCTATGACTGTTTCCTAAATGTTGTTTGAAAATAAAAGATGTCCATAACTTCATGGCTGAGTGAGCTCAAATGAATGAAAAAAATGCCCTTCTCAAAAGTCACAAAAGTTTATGAATGGCTTCTTACTAATGGACAAAACACCTGTGGTTGAATCATGGAGGATTCCTCCATGGTTGAATGCAGTTTAAAATACCCACCAAGTGTACATTACTCTAATCTGTAATCAATTCAGGATCGTTCAACCATGCAAATCCCTTTCTTGGCTCAGAGCTCAGCACAGTGAGATGTTAGGTGATCAGTCCCATTCCTTGTCCCAATACACCTTGCAGTTGACAAGCATAGGCCTACTGATTTTTGTTCGTGTTCTTAAATTAAGCATTATGCCCAGACTGTCTGATCAAGACAGGGCCATTGCCATTGGTCTTTTACAGACTAATACCCCTGTGAAGCAGGTGGCAGATCAACTTTTGTGACTTTTGAGAAGGGCAGTTTTGGTCATGGACATCTTTTATTTTTAAACAACACTTAGGAAACAGTCAAAGGATTATTTCTAACAGTAAGTTTGATTGGTAAAATGTTTTATCTGACGATGTTATGACGAATTGTTGAGAGGGGGACTTACCATGCTTTTGGTGAGGTGTTATCGTTCGTTGATTGTAGGCATTGGTTTGATAAGACTTTAGAGCAGCCAGCCTTAACAGAAATGTATAATGCTCCGCTGAACGGCGTGTTTTGCCAACAGCTACATTGTCATACCACACGGTATAATGTTCAGTAATTTTGCTTGCGTCTTTGGGACGTTACCAGAATGCCTTATTTCTGGGATAAAGCGCAGCAAATATCCCTTTAAAATGAAAGTACTAGACAGGTTGCAGGTTTATCTGGTGTACATGAGGCCACCTTGACTCTGTTCATCGTCGTCTTCCCGGTGATTGGTTTGTTAGTGTGTCCTTGACTTTCTTCACATACCTTTCTCTATTTGCATCAGTTGCAGCTTTGAGATCGTTCTTAGTCATTTCACAAAGGTTTTCCCTATACCCATCTTACAGAAGTGGAGCATAACGTCAACGAAAACCTTGTTTTGTTTTGTTTAAACAACAAATTGTATAAACCTATGAAAATCATGATCGGAAAATATCAATTAAGTTAAAGTAAAACAGTACACTGCCAAAACTGTGGTGTTAAATTGTACACCAATGGTGTAAAATTTGATTATTTCCTGGTGTTTATTTTGGGCAAGGATTTGGGTGTTGAATAACACCAGTTTGGGAATCAAATTATTTGAACACCAATTTTGGTATACACCCATAGCAACATTTCACGTGGATATCACGTCATTTGCTCGTTATTCTAGCGAAAAGATATACTGTTTTAACACTATAATTTTGTACATATTAACTGCATGGACACATTACGTAATGAAATAATACCAAGAACTAACTTACACATTTCACATCCATACAATAATAACCTATTCCTATTAGATATTACCTACTGAATACATACAAACATAGCCATTGCCGTTAGTTTGTTTTATACTGCGCTTTTTTGTCCACGACGAAGTCACAGCTAGTTTTTATGAATAATGTAAAAAAATGAAAACGAATAAAATGTAACGCGAATTTTTAACTATGTTTTCACAAAAATCTAAATTCAATCATGGAATCGTTTAAATAATTCCATATTATGGTAAAAAAAAAATTAACACCACAATTTTTGCAGTGTACACTTTACTAAATAGAAGTAAATTATTTTACACCAAAGGAATAACTAACATGCATGCAGAAAGTACGCATGATTTCGTTTTAATTTGAAGAAGGAAAAAAACACCTTAAGTTTTATCTTATACAGTTATATACTTGAATTTGTTTTATATTGACAGTTATGCAGTGCGGCTTTGCATTCTTGGAAGCTGGATCAGTTCGCAGTAAAAACACGACCAACATTCTCATCAAAAATGTCCTAGATGTTTGTAAGTAATATTACTTATTAATATTAAACTATTGGGATTTTTGTTAAAAGTTGCCAGTTTAATTATTGAAAATAGAAAATATTTATCTGCAATGTGTAAATATTTAACAATTGTTTTCCTGTTAATTCGGATTTCGTTTTGTATTTGTTTTTGTATTTGTCCCTGTTGTGTCACTTAACCACGGAATGAAAATGACCCGTGAAGCCTTTTCTTCATGGTAACTTCTGTTCATCATAATGAGCTGAGCATGTTTTCTTCTCTCTTTTTTTAGGGGGTGTTGTTTTCGTTTTGTTGGTTTGTCGATGTTTTTTTAGCCGTTCATTGAGGGGTGTTAATTTGTTTCGGCCTTTTCAATTTGTTTAATTTCTTTTGCTGATGGTTTGTTTTTAACATGGTACTTCACAAGAATATTTCCTCCGTCGTGTTTACGTGTCGAACAGGTCTTGGTGCATTTGCATACTGGGCAGTTGGGTACGCCTTTGCGTTCGGCCCAGGCAACGCCTTCGTAGGACACCGGTATTTCTTCTTCGAGAGCATGCCGCCAAGCTTGTACTCTCATTGGTTCTTTCATTTCGTGTTCGCTGCCACGGCGACTACCATCGTGTCTGGAGCAATGGCTGAGAGGACTGAGTTTGGGGCGTATCTTATATACAGCTGTGTCATTACGGGTGAGTAACTAGGAAATGTCCAGCATTTGCTTTTGCTGTAAATTTGGTTACACTGATTTGATTTGTTTGACGTGTTGGGTTCGTAGATGCCAAGAAATAAAGAAAACCAATCATTATTCTTGCAGTCAGTTTCCTGACCCAAAAGATGAAACGTAGCAATTCATAGACGTTGTGGAATTGTACAGTGAGATGCAGTTGTATCCCTTCACACGTGTGTAACCAACGTGTGTAACGAAAATTTGAAAATATAAAAAATTATAGAAGCAGTATTTGAAATGTCATTATTTTTTTTCAAACGCTGGTTGGCCGATCACCTTGAAATACAAAAATACCACTTTACTTAAACATGTGAGTGCTTGTTTCCTTTTGCGATCGAGGATCGAAAAACAAAAGGAAACAAAGGGAACAAAAGATCCTCGAAGGACGGTTTCTTTGTCCTCGATCGCCAGGATAAGCGCTAAGCAATGGGGTTAGGTTTCAGTAAAGGAATAAAGGAAAACACAATAGGGGATCCTCGGTCGTAATGGCAATTCACGAACTATAGCACATTATGCAGAAGCCATAATTTTACAAGATACTTTAGACTGTCATTCCCTTACAGTCCAGTAACTAAGGTAATTTGTGATAATTTTGTCATTTATTTTGTGGATGTTTGCAAATGCTATTCCCTTTTTATAGATGTACTTCCCCGTATATCTTTAAATGGGTACTATGTCATAAAATCACCTCAAAAATCATGTTTTGGATTGTTTACTTATCAACTATTTCAACCATTATAGTTAAAAAGAAACCAGCCTAATGTCTTACCGTTCCCCAGCAAAAGGCGAAATTTGCGTAAATATAAGGTCCCATTTAAATAATTATAGTTCCGTTTAAACGTTTGGGAAATAATTTGTCAACGTTTGAACGTTTGAACAACAGACCATGCAGTTATATGGTGCATCTGGAGTCTGTCTCGGGTCAATCACACGTCAACTTTCAAGTTATGTGACTGGACATTCACTTCAGAACAGACTTGTGATACTTGTAAGTTGTATATTGACTACAAAATATCTGCAAGACTCTTGGCAGCTACATCGAAAGAACCCGACTACCACGGAGTCACAAGTCGTGGCGACAAAATAAGTGCAAGATCATAACTGAAAAATAGTCAACGAAAATAAATGAAGGCAATGTCAACCAGATCGACAAGAAACAAAGGATATTTACCTATACAAATGTAACAACATTTACTTCACTATAAAACTCTAAATACATTTGTGTTTATGATTGGCAGGTGTGGTTTATCCCATCGTAAGTCACTGGGCGTGGTCAGAAGAAGGCTGGCTTGCAGCAGGACCAGGAATCCAAGGCGTTACATACCAGGTAAGGCAGGTACAGAAGAAAAGGAAGATGTTAAGCTTTGCCTGAAAAAAATATTCTAAAGTTTTATTCTGAAGATTAATTGAATTTGGCATTTTCAAGGATTGTTGAAGGGGCGATATATACTTCCAGGATTCTGTGATTATTTTGGTTAACAGACCACGTGTCCACAAGGTTATGGGAACACGTGTCCTCGTGTGCTTGTTTCCTTTTGCGATCGAGGATCGAAAAACAAAAGAAAACAAAGGGAACAAAAGATCCTCGAAGGACGGTTTCTTTGTCCTCGATCGGCAAGATGGGGTTAGGTTTCAGTAAAGGAATAAAGGAAAACACAATAGGGAATCCTCGGTCGTAATGGCAATTCACGAATACATGTGTCATCTGAAGACCACATTTTCATCAATGAGCGGCATAAGTAGCCTATTTTTTTTAACCAACAGATAATACTCAATTTAAGTGAATACATGCAGGTTTCATAAAGTTCACCCAAAGTCTTGTATTTAATTTTGTTTTATGTGTGGAATTTTCAGGACTTTGCAGGTAGTGGTGTGGTGCACATGGTTGGAGGAACGGCCGCGTTGATTGGCGCTGCTATGGTTGGTCCCCGTCTCGGACGCTTCGATGAGCAGGGTAACCCCAAAACAATTCCAGGCCACACTGTACCGGTACGTCTTCTGGGTAGATTTTGTTCAAATTACATCATTACATGATTCAAGCGAAGATCTTCCGAAGGACTTCCATTGAGTTCAATATTAAAACTTTGTATTGATAAAATAAAAATGTTAATAAAAGTTTAACTTCGTTTGAAAACAAATTAGGTCCTGTGCCGAGTATCTACTTGCCAAAGAAAAAAACATCTCTCTCCTATATGCATTTTCAAAGTGACATCGTTTGTTCAAACAAGATGAAGCCTGTCGAGTCTAGTCGAGCTAGACTCCGTGTAACGGTCTCACCACTCCGTGCGCTAGCTCCGTTTTTGTAGCAAATGCTAAACAGCAAAGCTTAACTTGTATTCATACGATTTCAAGCATTTGCTTCTCCTTAATGCTTTTACTCCCTAGTAAATGATTTGTTTCGTTTGTTTGTACTTCCTAGCATTTGCTATAGTTTGTATTAATATGACCCGGTATCTCAACTTGGTGGCACTCTTAGTCAGATAAAGCAGACTGGCTCTTTCCGTCATTATCAAGAGTATTACCTCAAGGAATAACTGGATTCAAACATAATGTACCTCAAGTATAGAATACACCATGTACTATCAAATTATTGAGGCAATCGCGAAAACGCCCGCGCCGGTTGAAAACGAACGCCGATTTTGTTTTTCTTTATATTCTCGGCGTCCATGATTGTAAAACTTCGGGCAGGTCAGTTAAAGGATATTTACTATATATATAATACAAACCCCCCCCCCCCCCCCGAAAAAAAAAAAAAAAAAATCCACGCATTCCTGATAATGCAAGCAATTACCAATGATGTATTCTACCTTTGGCGGAATGTTTCTCCAATGCATATACTACATCTATTTTGATGATTTAAATGAAGAAGATAGTAATTTGTTTTCTTCTTTTGGGGGCAGTTTGCAGCTTTGGGTGGGTTCATCCTTTTCTTCGGCTTCTTTGCCTTCAATGGCGGTTCTCAAGCAAGCATCTCTCAGCCAGGTGACGGGGAGGTTGTCGCCATCTCCATCGTCAACACAATCATCAGTGGAAGCCACGCGGCTCTTAGCGCTATGGTGATAAAGAAACTTGGGTTTAACAAGCAGTGGAGCCTATTGATCACGATCAATGGAGCACTCGCTGGAATGGTGAGAATATTCAGCTCAGCTGAGGCTTTGTGGCTGTTATTCGCTGACGGGCTGTTAAAACTGTACTGGTTAAATTAAAAAACACATTATTTTCCACATCTTTAGTATGAGTGTGTTTTGAAAATTCCAAACCAGAAGAAAGGTCTCAGTAATTATCATGGTTATATGTGACCCAGCACGAGTAAATGAGACACTTTGAGGCAAAAATAAAATTTGAGATTTTGATTTCATTTAAAGCTAAACAAGCTTTAAATGATGAAATCAAAATCTCAATTTTTATTTTTGCCTCAAAGTGTCTCATTTACTCGTGCTGGGTCACATATACGTTAATCTGCTTGTTCATCGATAATACGATACTTTTTGTTTATACAATCAGTCCGCTGGAGCTTGTATTGACGGTGCTCTCTGTGTTTAACAGGTGGCTATTTGCGCCGGATGCAATGCCGTGGCACCGTGGTGCGCTGCCATCATTGGCATCGTGGCAGGTCCGGTATATATCTTCTGGAGTTGGTTGGTGTGCAAGCTGAAGATCGATGATCCACTTGATGCCGTAGCAGGTAAATATACCTTATACATGTAGCTCTACTGCGTCCTCGAGACTGCGTGGAAGTACTACAAGACGGGATGAGCAGCCTCACACTAATGAAATATCTAATGTATCCTTTGACTTTGAGCAAAGGTGAGTATCTCCGAGAGTTTAGCAGCCTGTATTCAGAGTCAAGCATCAGCCAGTCGGCAAGTAATGCTCCTCCAGCCTTATTGTTTATTTCATTCAACATCCAACAGCGCGAAAGCGCCAATTACACAGGATGGATATAAGTGAGAGAAGACGATGCAAAGCAAATACAGTTTTTGAGATGGGAGGAAAACTATGGTGGCCCTGGAGGAACACAATATTCACGATCTGCGTAGTCCCTCCAGGGCCACCATAGTAAACCCCAGAAGAATATTCTGGGGAAAACCCTCGGAATCAGGCAGGGTCTGAAAACCCAATCCGCATATTGTACAGGGCGGATTCGAACATGGGTCACAGCGGTGTAAACAAATTCCCGTCAAAATTTAGGTCCGATCGTGAAATTTGACGTCAAATTTGACGTCCGAATATTCGCGACTTTAGGGGCGAGTCGCGAATATCGACGTAACATTTGATGTCAATATTCGCGACTTTTTGGAAAAGCCGTGAATATTGACGTCAATATTCACGTCAATATTCGCGACTTTGGGAAAAGTCGTGAAATTTGTCGTGAATATTGACGTTAATATTCACGATCTGCGTAGTCCCTCCAGGGCCACCATAGTAAACCCGAGAATAATATTCTGAGGAAAACCCTCGGAATCAGGCAGGGTCTGAAAACCCAATCCGCATAATGTACAGAGCGGGATTTGAACACGGGTCACAGCGGTGGATGGCGTGGGGATCCCCGCTGCGCCAACCTGACCTACCTGACCTCTACACCTACCTGACCCCTGCACCTACCTGACCTCTACACCTACCTGACCTCTACGTTGTGCAGAGTTTTGCGGAGTGGACACATGTGTTATATTTGCTTGTTTTCTTTTGTTTCAGTTCACCTCGGTGGCGGATTGTGGGGTGTGTTCTCTGTTCCACTTCTCAACTTTGAAACCGGCGTGGTCTTCACTTGGAACAAAGCCGCATTCACTGTACGTTTTATCTTATAATTATTGTTTGACCTATCATTAGTAAAACTCAAGCGATGCCCGTTAATTGCCAATTAAGTCATGAAGTCAGATAAAAGGTTTGCAAATCATTTCTGTGATCGTGAGGATTTTGGGGTTATGTATAGCTCCCTTAATCTGATCCCTTGTGATTATTGTACCTAATAATTCAATAATGAATCTCGAAATCTAAGATTTGAATCACTAATGTTTTAGATTCAAGAAAAAGAAACAGTTGCATTAAGAATGATGTTGTGCATCTTTTTGGCAGAGTTTTGGGTGGAACATCGTAGGTGCGATAGCCATTATGTTCTGGACGGGACTTCTGACGACCATCCTGTTCGGAGTGATGAGGCTATTTGGCATTCTTCGCGTATCGCCAGAGATCGAGGAGAAAGGTAATGCCGTTTATTTTCAATACAATTAAATTAGGAATCGGTCAAGGAACCTATACAAAATTTATAACGGTTATCAACACATTTCTGAGCAGTACACTGCTTCTGCTTGCTTGTGAGATAAATCTGTGTGCCTTTTGTATACGGTCCTAGAAATACTTGTATACCGTGCGTGTCGTGAGGCATTTTGGTTTTGAGGTACACATGCATCCCAACTTACTGTACTTTGGCCGTTTACTTACAGGGCTCGATATTGCTAAGCACGGCGAATCAGCCTATCCTCTATCCAGCTACGGACACGGTTGGGCGAGCAATGCTAACCTTATTGAAGTGAAAACTGACGAAGGTGAAAGCGCAGCTGCCAGTTCAAATTCAAGTAAGTGCAATCGATTTTATGATTTTCCGATTTTAGTTTCGACGATTTTAGTTTCGACCAAAAAAAACATTAGAAGGTGCTGTTAATGTGCTTTTCATTTAAACTTTGTCGTCATTTATAAACTGTTCTTACTATTTTTTTAGATGCTGATCAAGATGGTTGCCATGGCATTTTGCCTGTTCAATTTATTCAAGCCTCGTTCAAGGAGTCTAAACCGGTCGGAAGTGGTGAAGCAACTCTGGCGGAAGAGGCAGCCAACATTTAAGTCGAATATTAAACCGCTTGCAGTAGAACTCAGCCTAACAATACAAGTATATATAACTAATTATGTTAGTCATTACTGTAAATTACAATTTACAAAATATACAATTAAAGTGAAATTTTTCGAGTATACATTTCCTCTAGAGAAAAATCTATTTCCCCGCGGCCCCATATAGTTGGGCCACTGCTCAAAAGTCAAATATTTATCCTCGGGAGGATTTTTCTAGTTTTAAGTTTAATAGTTTGAAAATGTACGATACACCGCTGATAATTGCTTGAATTATCAGGAATTGGTGAATTTTGAGGGGGGATGGGGATTGTATGTTATAGTAAATATCGTTTAACTGACCTGTCGGAAGTTTTACAATCATGGATGCCGAGAAAAAAAAACATACGAAGCAAGATGAGACAAGACTGAGACAAGCAGTCATTGTGCTTGCGGAATGTTGTGGTTTCTCAGGAATTCTCTTTAGGTATTTAGGGGGGTGCGTTAGGTAACACTAGTGTAGAGAGTGTATAGGTATGGGGAACAAGGACAGAGGGGTGGGGCGATAAGAAAAAAAGAATTACGTTCGTTTTCAACCGGCGTTGGGCTGTTGTTCTTGTTGTTGCTTGTTATTTTTTTTAAATAAAATTCATTTATACAATTAATTTCTTTCGGAATATTTACAGAATATCTAGCGCAATCATTTTGGTGGATCTCTAGAATCATTACATGCAGTTTAGGAATTATTATTGTTCAGTTTGGTGCATATTTGTTTGTTTGTACAAACGGGATTTGCTGATTTTTGTGTAAACAAAGTGCGGCGACTGTTTTTGTTTGTAAATTTGAAGTCCTGTAAATTTGTGGAAATGTTCAGTAGCCTATTATACATAATAATTATATAGATCGTTGGTACGATGGAAAGGGCTTTACAATTATTACCCCGTTCATCAGGCTCTGAAACACGCGGCAGCCGTTTATATGGCGCTCAATCGTCCTCGGTCCTCACATTGTACCAATTTAATACTCCTGGGTGGAGAGAGGCAATTGTAGTTAAGTGTCTTGCCCAAGGGCACAAACACTATGTATCTGGCAGGATTTGAGAACTCACGCACCACCGTACGTGATTCGAATACCGTAACCACTGGGCCATTGTAAACAATGAGAAAGTAGCATATATACCTTATCACACATAACCTGAATTAGGCTCAATTTTGTATTTGTAGCAATGTTGATGTAATGATAATATAGTGTAGTTTAACTTACACAACTTTTTAAAACTTGCTATAAAGGACAATATTATTTGCTAAAACAAACATCTCCTGTGGTCCCCATTTGTTTTGCTAGTATGAGTTTCGGAAACCCGTATGTGATAAAACACACGCAATTTGTTAAAGAATTTGAATTTGATTGAATTTGATAGCACACATACGCTCGTACAACTAGCGGATCTTCCATAGACAAATGTGACCCAGCACGAGTAAATGAGACACTTTGAGGCAAAAATGAAAATTGAGATTTTGATTTCATCATTCAAAGCTTGTTTAGATTTAAATGATGAAATCAAAATCTCAATTTTTATTTTTGCCTCAAAGTGTCTCATTTACTCGTGCTGGGTCACAAATGTGTTGGCCCTATATTTCTGTATTGTTATCTGCAGGGGAGACACCCCCCCCCCCCCACTCCCCCGATATATACTTGTTATTGTGAGTTAGTCTTACATACGCACTGTGGACCTCCGAACAATTGAAGTCCACAGGATGCGGGAAGAAGTTACGGTTTGTGGACTTAGACAGGTCCACAGTCCGTTTTGCCGTCTCTGAAAAAAGCTTTAGAGGAAAAACGAGTTAAGGTTATATATAGAAAAGGTGAGAGGAACAGCTGAGAGGCCCATAATTGAAATTGGAGGTTAAATTTGTTTTGGAAAAGCGAAAATCCTATGGAGGTCTTCCGAAAAAGTTAGTGCACAAACAAAAGAGGGATAATGGTCGGACAATGTCCCGTCCACGATTGGAGGTGTCACAGAGCAGAAAAGGGGTGGTAGCCGCCCCCCCCCCCCCCTCCCCCACATCTGCGCCTTATTTAGAAAACAATCTAATAATACCTAAAGTGTCTCAAACTTTTAAAAATCATGTTCATGACGTCATTTGAACATGGCAACCTGCTGAAAGAACTATACTTGTTGGCCATGCGTTTCACAAATTTGAGACGATTTGCCGGTTTTTAATACCTCCGATAATTATTTGTATACTGCCGGTCGGTCTTTGCAATCAACGACTCGTTAACTAGTTAATAATGAATACAGTAATGCGTATGCAGTCAAAAGGAATTTAAAACCGCGACATAATTCTTTAAAACTATTGCATGTAAAAAAAAATGGCCATACTACAACTCCAAAACCTCGACTTTAACGTATGTCTTTTAAAGGTCGTAAACACCATTGTAAATGCTTGAATTATCAGGAATGGGTGGATGTTGGGGTTGTAATAATATCGTTTAACTGACCTGTCCGAAGTTTTACAATCATAAATGCCAAAAAAAAAAAAAAACGGCTTTCGTTAATTCAACCGTCGGGAAGTTGTTCTTTGTATTAATATGTTATATTTCGCGATTGCCGGCAATCGTGATATTTCTTTTTATAAAATTCACATTTTTGGAACAATAACAGAATACCTAGGGCAATTGTTTTGCTGGATGCCAAGAATCAGTATTTACTTTCGAATAAGTAAGATATTTTTCCATAATTCGGTAGTAAAATGTTTCGATGTCTGCAAATGGTGTATACGAACTTTAATGAGTTGTAATATTATTTTGGTCGTATGTCTACTTTTTCAAAATCCAATGAGTATTTTTTCTTATGGGTGTTGATGTGGGCGTTGCTTATGGGTCGAGGTTGTCAAGCGTATAATGCGCGCTGCATGCAGCTGACACACAATTTAAACATGTGTCACTCAAATACACTGGATGTGCGCATGAGCTCCACCCTTGCAGTACGAAGAGGCTGTTGGCCCCACCCCTAATTGGTCAATCAGCTTACAAGTCCTTCATATCGTACCACCGCCCAGCACATATTGCATAATTCGCATACCTGGCTTCATAACTGGGCGCGCCGGCATCCGATTGCAACGTGCGTGCTATACTTGGGCACTCTGTGTATCGGGAGTTGCTGCTGACGGTCATGGAGCGACTCACGTGCGGGGATGGGCGGCGTATGGCGCTCGTCACGGTCATCGTGGTTCTTCTCGTAAATTCTGGTTTAGGCTGGAAGGTAAGTCACTGCAGTACATGCGAAGATGTAACTTTGATACCGAAAAGGGCGAAAAAGAGATAGTGAGGTGCAGAGCAATTATGCTTGGTGTATTTTTGTGCTTTCAAGACATTAAGACGGTAAAAAAAAAAAAAACCTGCACAAGAAAATGATTGGTATACTTTTTTGGGGAAATGAACTGTTATAATACCTGTACTCGGCTCACCATTCACTTCATGGCATGTGCATTTGTTTTGTGCATGCATACTGGTAACTACGCCCATACTATTAATTGTATAATTATACGCGTTTCCCCACCGACATTTATTCGTTGTGGACCCACGTACTCTTTGGTTATTCTTGCACTTAGTTGAATATCAATCGTTTTTGCCATTTGAAAATTAAACTAAGTTACCGTTGGACGGACTGAAAGTGATTTATCCCCTTTCACGGACCTAAATTATGAAGAAAACAAACCTGGTCATTGCGTTTTAAACTAGAACTGCTCGTTAGGTGACGTCGCCTATATTGCACGGATGAAACTGGCAATAATGTCTTAATGAGCTCCAGGCTTCCCCCCAAATTTCTGATTAGGATCACATCATGCAAAGAATGTGGGTTTTTTCTTCAGTTTTAAATATACATAGGCGTAGATGATTTGTTACTTGTCAAAATCGGCTACATCTAAACCGCACTATCGGCATTTCTGCTAGTAGCAGAAAGGGCAAAAAATTTCCGTTTTGAACATCCAGTGAAGGTTTAAATTTAAAGTAAAACCTGCTTTTCTGGTGGCAGAAAATCTAGAATAATGCATTTCAGCTAAGCGTTCAATCTGCTTTCTCTGCTTTATACTCATTGTAGCAGAGAAGCTCTACTTTTGAACCTCCATAGTGTGTGACATTTAGGCAAAACTTAAAGGTTGGATACACCATTTGCAGATATCGAACAATTTTAGTACCGAATTATTAAGAACTATCTTACTTATTTGAAAATAAATAACGATTGTAGGCATCCCAAAAATGATTGCGCTAGATATCCTATAACTGTTTCGAAAATTTTATGAGCAAAATTCACGATCGTCGGATGGCGATCGCGAACAAAACAGGATAACATAAGAACTTTTTTTTTCTTTTCTCGGCATCCAATGATTGTAAAACTTTAGACAGGTATTTACGATATTTACTCTAACATACGTACAACCCCCAAATCCACCCATTCACGATAATTCGAGCAATTACCAATAGTGTATCCTACCTTTAACGAGTTTGACCAAAGCGGTTGCGGCATGCTCATAACACGATCTACACTGATCTAAAATATGATACAGGCAGTGGACGATGTTTGTCATCACCAGGGAAAAAAAATCCGATATTTATTGTGTTACCTATTTTATTCTGAACAAGCTTGACCTAAATAATGTTTGTGTTTTACCCAACAGGAAACACCTCTAACAAAACGCCTGTTCACGCCAAACCACCATGTATCCTGGGATGTACAGTGGGGAGAATGTAGCAGGATTTGCGGGCAAGGTAGCCATAGAAAGCTGCACTGTATCGATCAACAAATTAAAACTTATCTTAACCATCATCGGTTGAGAAATTTAACGTTTAAGGGTTGCACAGAGCGCCCTCACCGTGAACAGGTTTTGCAGAGCTCCGTTTTTTTCTTGCTAATCCAACCGCCTTTTTATTTTCGGCGTTCCATAGTCCGATGCTTGCATTGTCTTGTTCCTGAAATAGCTGTCGTTTACAAACGTATCATTTTAAAGTTTGCACCAGACTAACACATGTGTCGTGTGTAATCGAATCTGTCGTGTGTAATCGAATCTAGTCTACAGTGTATGCCAAAGACGAATGACAGGACAAACTGGACAGTGGTCACTCGGCTCGGACAACAAGTTTGATGATATCACACAATAAGTCAGGTCAGAGAAGCTGTACTCCAACAGATGGGATTTAAATCGAGGGTGGACAGGGAAACCGCAGAAACAAAAGACCGCTGTAAAACTAGGCACTGCCACTGCACTGCCACTGACGTCTGTCGTGGTACGGGTGCCTCAAGGCTCAATTACATTTTTAGAAGTAGACAGTTAGTTACAACATCCTCCATAACCATGGTTACAACTACTGCTGTAACCCTAACTCCCTAGGGTGTGTGCAAAATCAAATTATTGAAATCTGAGGATTAAGGACTGTGGTGATCGTGGCTTTTTGTCACATTGAAACAGTGAAAACAGAGGGTGGTCATCAATCATAAAGATTGATGAACACCGCCCTGTGTTTTCACTGTTCAAGCGTGTACCCATGTACCGGTACATGTATTATGATGCCCATCTGATGAAGAAGCTGTTGTGCTACGAACAAATTCAGCTCTATAGTTATTCATTTAATTCCAGTGATAATCTTACTTGATTTATATATTCAATTTTGCCTGTCTATAACACGTTTGCCCACCACTTTTAGTTCGGTATGAACAACGAGATGTCATTTTTAGAATTACACCGGACTGATGACTTTGTTACCGTGGCTACGATCTTGCTGCGCCATGTTTTCCCATCATTCCTTGCGTGATCTTAACCCCTAGTCATGATCGAACAGTGTCGCACTTGCACGAGTTAGCTTGTGGTAGCAATTAAATGTGGTATATGATGGTTGTGTCAAAGGTCATTTGAGGTCAAGTTGTAAAAGAGGCTGGAATCAAATTTTCTCATTTGAAAACTTGAAAGTTTAATTTCAAGCAAACTTGGGTCAGATGATTTATGTGAATGTGATGGTGATACTGATAAAGGTCACATACTGAGGTCAAAGGTCATTTGAGGTCGAGTTATAAAGTAGGGTACCAGTAATCGTGAAAGTAGCGAGACTTGTAGTTAGAGAAACATCCTTGACCGTGGACGCCGCTATAACGAACATAACTGGATCAACAGATTTTGTTGGGTATGAATGATCGTTCGTTGTAGAGAATTTCACTCGCTTGTTCGTCACGTGCCGATATTTTAAGATTGCGCCCAACTTTTTTAATAGTGCCCTCTTGTGGCCTATTTAAGTGCACCTTTTAAAATAATTTAACTGAATTCTAAAGGGGGGGGGGGTGCGTACGCACCCTCCAAATTACTAAAAGATCCACATTTTCCGGGGTAAATAATGGTATTTTGATGTAGAGATAACTATACTGGCACACGCACAATTTTGGTCCCATTTTTGGTCCCATCAGTAGAAATTCGCCCCCCAAATTGCCAAAAGGTCCACATTTTCTGGGGTAAATAATGGTATTTTGATGTAGAAATAACGGTACTGGCACACAAATTGTTGGTTCAATTGTTGGTCCCATCAGTACAAAATCCTGCGTACGGGCCTGGGTATAGCAGTGTTCACTGTATCATTCACTACCCATGTTCGAAGTAGAAACCAATTTGTCCACACAGGCCCAATTCAAAGGGAAATAAATCCTGGCTTTCATACAGGATTGAATTAGACAGTTGCGGATCACTTTCAACAGTTTCGGATCATGCATTCAAACACATTAATACAGCAGGCTGTACAACTTCAAGGAGTAGAATTACATTTATTTATGTGATTAGGAGCGTGTGGCTGAGTGGTCGGGGTTTGTGACTCGTGATCAGAGGGTCAGGGGTTAGAATCCAGCTGCTGGTCATGTCGTGTCCTTAGACAAGCCACTTCACCCCACTTTCATATCTCCACCCAGGAGTATAAATAGGTACAAGCATTAGCTGGGAGTACCCTGCGATGAACTAGCATCCCATTCAGGGGCATAGAAATGTGACCTGTCACCACAAAATGAGAGTAAAGTCGCACGATGTGATTCGGAGATATGGCCATCCAAAGTCAAAATATGAAGGGGTGGTCAATTTTGAGATTTTGCATATTTTAGAAAGCCCAAGTCCTCCTCTACATATTTCCATTTTTTGGGTGAGATCAGATAGTTAGTGTTTGGATTAATGTCCATTAGTGGTCTAATTAACACGATAATTAAATATGCAAATCAGGTCCTCGTAAGTATTCCACGTTTTCGAAATTTTAATATGTTTTTTATACAATAATTTGTGTGGAAAATTTCAAGAAGAAATGATTAGAACATAGCCGTTGCTATGCTTCACCAAACCTTACTTGTCCTGTTTTGTAATCTTTTGCGTGTTTTGTTTAAGATGTTTAAAGTAAGTTTTCCCACAAACACGTTTTGTGAAACCCATGACTTTATAGAGCGCTGTAAAAAGTATTTATTGCAAAACCCCAAAGTGTTATGTATCATTGGAAAGCTCTCTTTCTCAAGAATTTTAAAATACCAATATCTAAATTTCATTATTTCCGACTTTACTCTCATTTTGTGGTGACAGGTCACAAATATTATGTCGTTTCATGACAGGCTTTACTTTTTTGTAACTATGTGATCCAGAACTGTGGATATCCAGAACTGTCGCACTGACTACCAATAGTAGGGGCGATACTGCCAACATTTGAACATTTGGTTTTTTTGTTTTCTTACAAAAATAGGTGAAGTGAAAGCCCGTGCAGTGTGCGTCTCTGAGACAAGCCATGAGTTGGGCTACGCTGCTTGTCATGGGATTCCCAAACCAGTTGTACCAGAGAAGAGAAGTTGTGATGGAGACTGTGGTAACGTTATGTTTATATTTATCCAAGGCCTAGGCTATACGCCGTGCTTCTGCCGTGCCGAACTTTATTCAAATGAGTGCAGCAATAGCACGGCGTTGCACTAAACGCCGTTTTTAATTGGCGCCATGTCGTGCTACTGCCGTTCCGAACACCGATAGCGCGGCAGGCCCTGTCGAGCTAAAGGGCTTTGTCGTGCCGAATTATTTGCCGAGCCGAAATGGTTCTAAACGCCATGCTATTGCCGCGCCGAACTAATAAAAATGCACGGCAGTAGCACGGCGTATAGCCTAGGCCTAACCCGTAACATTAGCTAACGTTAGCACTGGCCGATATAGGTTGTGTACAAAACTTTATCTTTTCTTTTAACAGCTGTTTTACCTGGTGATGTTGATTATTTCACTTGCGTTAACAAATTGCGTGAAAAAAATAAGCAGAATAATGTTCACGGGTAACATAGCTTTGAAGTTCCAGCTTGAGACTAAAGCTCATGACATGGGAAGATTTGTCATTTACAGCTGGAAGAAGACTTTGAACGATGTTTTGATTTTTATAGGGCCAATATCCCACATGGTCCACTCGATAGTCCGAAGGTTTATTGATCTGAAGGTTTAATAGTTCGAATATATTTATATAAGGGAGGGAGTTCATTAGTCCGAAAATGAAATAAGGTTCAATTTGATCTGAACAAGGTTTGATAATCCAAAGGTTTGTTTGTCCGAAGATTTGATACTCCAATTTTAGAATGAGGTTAATTCTTCCGAAGGTTCATTAATTTGAAAGTTCATTAATCTGAAAGCACACAAGGTTAGTCCGAATTGAACTATCGAACCTTATCGTCGATTTGTACCGTCTGACCTTCTGACCTTCTGACCTTCTGACCTTCTGACCTTCTGACCTTCTGACCTTCTGACCTTCTGACCTTCTGACCTTCTGACCTTCTGACCTTCTGACCTTCTGACCTTCTGACCTTCTGACCTTCTGACCTTCTGACCTTCTGACCTTCTGACCTTCTGACCTTCTGACCTTCTGACCTTCTGACCTTCTGACCTTCCGACGGTCCGTCGGACCTTCGAACTATATTAAGCGACCTCAACAAAGTGAGGAAATGGAGACAATGCCATAGTTGGGACTTGTAGCAACACAGAATAATAAATAGAGACACACTATTTTATTGATACTAGCCACGTATGATCAGCTTGAAAAGCGCCAAGATGATAATACGACATCCCCTGCTGACTTCTCCCCGGAGCACTGCGACCGGATCATCCAGTCCTCGTCTGGCGAGGTGACCTCCCCTGATTGGCCAATGAAGTCCGTCCGCTACCTACAGTGTCAGCTGACCTTGCTACTGCCTGAGGACAAAAGACCCCGGCTGAGTTTTGACGTCTTTATCCTTGAAGGTGGCACAGAATGCTCAGATAATAACTATATTGAGGTTAGTTGGAGGACACTCTAAAGTCTAGTTTACATTTTACATTTATTGTATCTACTCCCCTAATAGTTCCTCACCAGCACCCGATTTCACTAAACTTTGCGACGCGTCGCGACTCGAGTTATGAAGAGTAACGCGTCGCATCTCGCGACGCGTCATACTATCCATTTCACTAAAGTTACGATGCGTTGAATGCGTCGCAAATACCTTGACAACGGCAAGTAACACGTCGTAAGTTACGAAGTGTATTTGGGTCGTCGTAAAATAATATGCGTCTTTTAATAGCCAGTTTTACGCCATAAAAATGTAATAAACGAGACTAGAATACTCGGACAATGTATGGGAAGTTGTAAATGAAACATTAATCGTAGTCATATGAATAAACCTTGAATAGTGCACTTGAAATTTCAAATAAGCTAGAGATCCACAGCAAGCTTGTTTTTCGTTAAAAATGCATCATACGTCAGCCATTTTGATTGACATTTTTTAAGCTTTCTGAGAAGAGGTTCAACGACTATTTGCTGAATACCAGACGGCTATTTACTATGCGTTGAATAGGTACATACAACAGTCACTGTTTTGTGCTATAAATAGACGTACGATGCGTTTCGTGAAATGGATTTCACGACGCGTCGCAGCTGCGCTGCATCGTAGAGATACGACGCGTCACAGAGCTGCGATGCGTTGTAAGTTAGGAAGAGTTTAGTGAAATCGGGTGCAGGACTGCCCCGTTATACCCAACACAATCTGATGGTGACTCGCACGGATTTCCTGCTCAATCCAACCATCCATATTCTTGTCTGCTTAATGCAACAGAATAAAATGTTCTCCTATTTTTCTGTTTCCTGCTGAATCCAACAGGAAAAAGTCCAACTATGTACCCTAATAATTAACTGCTGAATCCAACAGAATTCAACATGAATCACTAGCATCATTATGGACTGGCAATGAGGTCACTAGATAAAGCACGTCTATTCTCCCGAGGGACTGTGAGCGACCAGAAGGGAGACTATTTCCTGAGGCCGAAATAGGTCCCCCTTTTGGTCACTCACAGGCCCGAGGGGATAGACGTGCTCTAGTGACCGAATCATGCAAGTCCATATGTGTTTTATAACGCACCTCGGTCCAAAAGATCCGGACGCCGCCATTTTTCATATTAAGATGAGCCTGGCAAACCTCTTGAGGGCGCTGTAACCATTCAAAAAAAATAAAGTCTATTGCCCGCTTCGGGAAGTATTTCCTGCACATTCAGTGGGCAAATCTCATGCACTAGCCTATATTGAGTTAACCTACGTGACCGTGTTTCAGCCAACCAGAATACAGAACTAGCAAGAGGCGTGTTATATTGTAGACTAATCATGAAGAGATCCTGACAGTGCTTTCAAATGGAATTACTCCAACACCGGTGAATCGGCTAAACCTGGGTCATTAAATCAATTGCAATAAACCTTTATTTCTCTAGTGTACTTGGTATCAGAGAAGATTATAAAACGTTGCCATATATTGTCGTTTTTTAGATTGTAGACATGGCAACCAATCGCTCCGAGGTAATCTGTGGTAATCACAATGCTTTCACATGGACAGCAGATTCCAACCGTGTCCAGATCAGATTCAGTGCTGAGTCAAGTAGCGTCTTCCATCGATTCCACGCAGCTTATATTTCAATCCAAAAAGCACCATCCACAGGTAGGCAAACTTCAGCATGAAACATTCGCTAACAATTACTATAAAATTACTGTTAATACATGTACCAACCCTAATCAAATGTGTATATTGAAACAATTTAGTAAGTTTACTTAAAACTCAAACTAAACAGGAAGATAGAAACTGACTTGATTCGTCTCTGAATCGTCCTCAAGTTAAAAGGTCATTTTTTATGCATTTTCTCAATGCTTAATGCTACTACTTTGGTTTTATTTTTGTATTGGATACATTCAAAAAGCTTTAAAATGATGTACAACGTAATTGGCCTTCTAGGTGCTTCAATAAGTATTTAAAGTTTGGATGTCATGCGAATTGTGACCGGCTCTACAAAAAGGTGTCTTATGTCGCGAAAAAAATGAAATTGAGTTATATACATAGTAAGAAAGCCCACTAAGCTTTCATTTAGTATATAATAGAGATCCATAGCCCCTCTCATTTCGGAGACACGACGTGTTTACATATTGATTACTTTATCAGAGTGTAAAGGTAGGATACACCATTGGCAGATATCAAAAAAAAATAATACCGAATTATTAAGAAATATCTTACTCATTTGAAAGTAAATAATGATTCTAGGCATCCAGCAAAGTGATTATATCCTGTTAGATATCCTGTAATTATTCGGACGGCGATCGCAAAAAACCCAAAGATAACATAAGGATAACTGCCCGAAGCCATTTGAAAACGAACGCCGTTTTTTGTGCTTTTCTCGGCATCCATGATTGTAAAACTTCAAACAGGTCAGTTAAACAATATTTACTATAGAATACAACCCCTAAAATCTACCCATTCATGATAATTCAAGCAACTACCAATGGTGTATACTACCTTTAAATTACACAGCTGAGAAAACGGGCTTCTAAATAGCCGGCTCTGTTGTACTACAACAGAACGATGCACACAAAATGGTCATTTTTTCCACTTTATTTATCAAAATCAAAATTTCTTTTAATGAAACCTTAAACTGTAGATATTAAAGATTTTATTCATGACAACAAATAAAAATCACATTTTGATGAAATGTTTACCCTCTCAACGTTGAGCGGGCCATTACATGATAGTGCATAGCGCGACTTAACACACCTTTTTTGCAGAGCCGGTCACAATTATTCCACAATTCGCTGACCCATATCACAACAATTAATGAGCCAAATTTCAAACAAATTCAGTTCTAGGGGTTTCTCTTATAGGCCAATCATAACGCCAAATATTTGAATCTGTGAGGGTCGGGCCCAAAAGCAGGTTGAATTGACACGGAATGATTCACGAACCTTTCTTTTTCAGAGTGCTCGTCTGTTTTTGATGGAGCAATGGGGATGTATGTGTCTGAAGTTAAGTCACCAGGATCCCAACCAGGAACCTGTGAGGTGCTCTACCATGCTGCGCCAGATGATAAAGTAGTCTTGTCCTTTGCTGTTTTCAATGTTCTGTGCACCAAACCTGTGCTGGTAAGTCTAAGTTCCTAGTTACCTGCTCGGTCAAAATGATCAAGATTAAGCTTAAACTACTTTCAATTCCTTAATAAAAAAATTAACAAGGCAAGCTTCTAACCCAACAGTTGGAAATATTCACTTGAAGTTTTTTAATTAGAGTGCCGGATTTATCCAAATTTATTATATAGCACTGGCTGACCTTCTGGGACCGGGAGTCAGGTTTGCGTAGCGGTTCCTTCCTTTGCCTTCCGCGGGATATTCTGCCGGGGTTTTCCTCCCACCTCTGAAAGTGGCAGGTTTCTTGTTGGTTGCGAGGGTACTTTTGTGGGATCCTTGGTTTCATTACCAAAAAAGAAATAATAATTGAACAGTAAAATGCCTTTTCCATTAGTGTTTAAATTGTTGTTACAAATCCACCTCATAAATTTTCATAAGAAAATTTGAGCGAGTCATTGGCCGATTATGCTGCGCGTCCAGGAAGTAAAAATGATACGCTGCCAGGTGGCATCATCCCGGTGAGTATCCAGCTCGCTGCCGTGCGGTATTCCTTTCTGGTAGCCTCAAATGTTTTCTGGAATTGTAAGCAAAATTCAATCGATCTTTGGTTCGTTGTAGACGCATCCTTTGCAATTCAGCTTTACCAGAAAGCTTAGCCCCTTGTTATTATACCCCTTGTTATTTCTGGTTTCAGATCACATTAGTTGATTCTGGTGTTGAAACGTCAGTGTGCGGAACTCACGAGCCATTCTCCTGGATGTCAACTGGTAATGAAGCAGTTCTTACTTACGAGCTGCCAACTGAAGAGGACAGTTGGGAATTTGAACTGGAGTATGAACCGCTAAAGGTTGGACAAGCAGCCGCAGTTGGTAAGAAAATCCTGCACAGCTAGCGATCAATGTCACAAGGTTGTGCACAATGATTTGGTTAACATACGGCAATGGACCAATCAATTTCGGATCGGTCTATTCGGGTTAAAATCAAACAAACATGGAGGGTAATTCAAACTGAATTCAAACAGTCTCGAGCATTCTGTAAAAAATATGGCACCTGGTGTGAATTTGTATCATTTTCCAACAATTGCCGGCTGGCAATCGTTTGAAAAATCGGACCATTTTCAAACACCATCCAATTTATTAAATTCAGTTAGTGCACATTTTATTTGTAATACGGTTACACATCCATGAATGGGTGCAAGCCAACTTGTTTGCGTTCCTAACCTGATAATTTCCCCGTTTATAAATTGCTCTGTTTCGTTTAAAGGAATTCAGACTACAAGAACAGTTTTTTTCTTGGTTTTTGCAGCATATGAACACAGAACTTTCAAACGGGTCATTGTCACGATGTTTGCTATAAAATATGAATCCTCTTAACCCATTCTTAATTTTTTTTTTTTTTAAATCAAGCAAAAGCAAATGTTGGTTTAGAATAGTTAACCAGATCTTGAAATTGAAACCTTTTCCTGGTTAGACTGCAGCCAGTTCATCTCTGATTCTAGTGAGGGAGTCATTGCTTCACCTGGACACCCCGAGTCTTACCCTGACAACGCCTACTGCCGTACAATCATCACAGCAGACCCTGGTCAAGTCATCACGGTTGCCTTCCAGGAGTTCATGGTCGAGCCCTCAAACAAACAGAGTGGAGAACCCATGGCAAATTGCCAGTTTGATCACCTCATGGTATGGTCCAATATAAAGCCATTTGCGAGTTAATATACAAACACGAATTAGCTCTCATTTAACTCGTACTTTCATAGTGACATGACCTATGTGAAATAACCTATGGAAAGCAGCAAAGCTAGTTTCAAACGTAGAGCTAGAAATGGCCTTTAAGCTCTTAATTATGTGTGTATTAAACTTGTCTTCAAATAGACCAAGCATCCAAGAAATGCTCCCTTCCCTTTTGATAAAGCACAAATCTTAAATGTTTAAAGTTGTGTAAAGTAACAGCATTAACATTTGAGGTGATTTTTGCAAATTACTCAGAATTTTGGACCTACTGCAATTAATCTATTGGGCATGAAAAGGTGTCTTGTTGTCTGTTAGTGATAGCCAAGAACAGTCGCATCTAATATATAGCACTATCCATTCTATCACCAATCTCAAAGCATGTTAAAATTATTACCCTGTTCATCAGGCCATTGACCCACACTACAGCCGATAATGGTGCTCGGTTGGCCTCGACCCTCACAGGTACTCATTTTTACTGCTGGGTGAAAAGAGGCAATTGTAGTCTTTCCCAACGGCACAAATATGTGACTTACTCCACAAAAAAGGGTATTATGTTGCAAAAAGGTGAAATTGAGTTGTACACATCGTTACAAAACTCACAAAGTAAGCTTTCATTTGGTACATAATAAAGCTCCATAGGCCCTCCAATTATGGAGATATGACATGTTGGCATATTGATTACTTACTAAGTTTAAAACATGCTTTGAAGTAGTTGGCTCTGTTGTAGAACAACAAAACGATGCACACAAAATTGTTGTTTTTTCCACTTTGTTCATCAAAATCAACAATGTTGTGAATTAAACCTGAACTGTAGATATTATAAAAAAAGATGTAATTCATGACAAATGACAAATGACAAATGACAAAATCACATTTTGACAACATGTTCACCCTCAACATTGAGCGGGCCATTACATGATAAAGCACAGCACGACTTGATACCCTTTTTGTGGAGCTGCAGCCGATTTCACGGAAAGTGCCTAGCTTGCGCCATTTTCAAAAGTGGCTTAAGGCTTGCGCAACAAATGTTGCGTAGCTGCGCCATTTCCTTACGGAGCATATTATTAACGACTGTTTGCGTATTATTGTGTTCTTTCACGAAATCGTTGTTGTATCACCTTCGCCCACCATTTTGAAAATAGTTTTGTCTGACTTTCTGCGAAATCGTGTGGCAACATTAACAATTCTGTCACGGGTAAAATAGTGATTCTTTTACTTCAATCATGAAACTGTGAGTGTCTTTTATCAAGCTTAATAAGTTGAGCAATGACGGGATCCACGTCAATTACGATTTGCTGGTAAAATAGGTCATTTTCAGTAGCTACGCTATATATTACGCCACCTAAATTGACTGCGCAAGCTACGCCATAATTTGTTGCCTAAGTCGCGGACTTACGCACTGTCAAACTTTCGTGAAACTGTCGTAAGCGAAATGTTGCGCAGCAAACAAGTAGCGCAGCTTACGCAATAAATTGTGGCGCAAGGGGGCTTATGCAATTGCGTAAGGTTTCGTGAAATCGGCTGCTGGTCACCTATGTTCCTGGCAGGGTTCTATTAAACCAATGCACTACTATTACCACTGGATGATGGCACTCTATTATGTAGCGTATAGTGCTGAAATCATTGTTTTAGCAATTATTGTTTACTATTTCAGATTGTTGATGTCACTACAGATAGGGCTGATGTCTTCTGTGGCCTGCGACAGCCGTTTGCTTGGACCTCAGATAGCAATGAGATTCTCATTGTGTTTGTGAGTGATAACTCGGAGGCTTACACAGGTTATAAGGCTCAATACTTGGTGAGCGACAGGCGCCCGGAGCCAGGTGGGTTAACTGAGGTTTACTTTTTTGTGATTCAATTGAACCTTGTTTGAAGGTAGGCCACACCATTTGCAGATATCGAAAATATTTACTACCGAATTATTAAGAAATATCTTACTCATCTGAAAGTAAATGTTGATTCTGGGCATCCAGCAAAATGATTGCGCTAGATATCCTGTAATTCTTCCGAAAAATAGAATTTTATAAAGAGAAATTCGCGATCGCCGGACGGCGAGCGCGAAAAAACAAAGATAACATAAGAATAACTGCTCGATGCCGGTTGAAAAAAACCGCTGTTTTTCGTGCTTTTCTCGGCATCCATGATTCTAAAACTTCGGACAGCTCAGTTAAACGATATTTACTATAAATACACCTCCCAAATCTACTCATTCATGATAATTCAAGCAATGACCAATGGTGTATACTACCTTTAACCAGTTTGCATTGGATGCTGTGTATACACGTAGAATTTTAACGGCATTCAAAATGGATGACGGATAAACTCTTTAAAAGCAAAGCCGGAAATATGTCGGCAACCGGCTCGCACTGAGCAATTCTAAAAATATCAAGGTGTGCTACTCACAGATGCCGGCCTGAAACCTTCACGGATCGTGCTTAATGAAAAACAATCCTGCGCCTGGGCCTGCATAGTCAATGTTGAAATAATCCCGGTGTGAACTGGTTAAAGACATTAAACTAAGATTCTGTATACGGTGAGCTACAAACGCCCATTGTTTTGCGTGGTTGTTTACAGTTTACAGCAATTTTGCCAAACTTCAATGAAAATGATTAAATCATTTAATTCAACCTCACCTGAGGTTTTTCTATTTCAATTGAACCTCCAAAGATTGCTTGGTGATTACCGACAATGAGGAAACAGCAGGAGAGATCACCACAAGTCTCTATCCCCAGCCGTATCCTAGCAACAGCGAGTGCTACATGATGATACACCAGGATCTGGATACTTATGTTGTTTTTGAGGTTTCGACCTTTGACCTTGAGGAATCCAACGAATGTGGAAAAGATTTCTTGCAGGTGAGATAGTTTGTGGGCATTTTGGTGATGTTTGATGATTTGTTTTTAACAAAAAGAATGACTTGCCAGAATTTGAATGCAACCACAAAAAGGTCAAGGTGGCAATCTTATTGGAATTGGAGCTCATTTGATGATTTGGAGATTTTGGGTTTTATACCTTTGTTGTGATCATAACATAGCGTTGGTGTGATTACATTAAACTTTAATCCTGCCAAATTCTTGAATATCTAGCAGCTGGTTCTTGAGGATTAGTTGATTAGTTGAGTGACGTATACTTTAGATATTTCTCTATCAGTTCTGTAAGCAAGTACGCCCTCGTGCAACGGCATGGATGGAAGTTGGCGGAAGTCTGACTGGAGAAAGCTTGAAGGGCATTGCCAACGATGACTAATGCTCACATGACGATGTCTTGGCTTTGTGCACATTCAGAATAAAATTAGTTTTGCTTCGTACTAGGCGCGAAGCACAACGTGGGTTTGTCATGCCTGGCAATTCCCAAAAGTTGGAACACATTTGTGACCCAGCACGAGTAAATGAGACACTTTGAGGCAAAAATGAAAATTGAGATTTTGATTTCATCATTTAAAGCTTGTTTAGCTTTATATAATGAAATCAAAATCTCAATTTTTATTTTTGCCTCAAAGTGTCTCATTTACTCGTGCTGGGTCACATTTTAGTACTGGCGAATTTTGCAGCGAATGCTTTGCAACATCAAATGTGATGCGATCAAGTAAAATCAGTCTGAAGTAGGCTTTGGTAATTTTGGGGATTTTTACATATTCTTTTGTAGCGTACTTCAGGTTCCATTTCAGTGAAAACCCCATGTGAATACGACCTTTGGTTAAAAAATTACAACCATTTGAACACCAGCACGTTATATAACCGATGTTTATAGTTCAGTATCTGGTCGCTTTAGCACCTTGTCAACTAAGCATCTTACCAACTTGGCATCTTACCAACTGAGGACGTTACCGACTCGGCCCCTACCAACTGGCACTTGCATTAACTGTGCACCTCACAAACTGGGCACTTTGACAACTCGGCACCTGCAAACATGTCTGTCAAACAGCGTGCATTGACCAATAGGATAACCGTGTTTTGGTCAGCTGACTTAGCAACAGTTTCTACAGGCATGGTCTGGTCAGTACACAGCGCATGAAGTTACACAAAATTTGCGCATACTGCAGCAGTTGGTGGGCAAAATCTCCATCTCTACGCAAAAGCAAGTTTTCAAGCATTTCAACTGCATCTGAAATATTTCGCCTCTTTTGTCAATGGCTGTCTGTTTTACTTTAGAATTGAGCCAAAATCGAACCAATATTTCATAAAAGGCGTACAATACACCCTATTCACGGTGAAGCTAATTTTGAGCGTATTTATGGACAAGCGTATAAATCGACGAACACATTTCATTACGCGACAAAGTCGTACGCCTTATCGCGCTAATAATTAAAAAAGTCGCGCAATCATCGCAACTATTTTGTTTCTTTACACGCGTGTGTATGGCATTGCGATAAAATCAAGGCCTTGTAAACCGTTGAATTGGATGGTGCCAGACAATATGCGTTCTAAATGTGGCTTAAAACATTAGCGTATCATTAATAGCAAGTTTTAAATCATTCATCAAAGCAGACTGGTTTGCAAGTTCAAAAAATGAAAATTTTCTTTCGAGTTTCAATTTAAGCTGGCCAACCTGTGAATAAGGCGTATACAGTAATGTCCTGTAACGATTCTAGGTGTGCACACGAATTTGTTCAATTTCGTTGACCCGCAGCCTCCAAGCTTGTTTGAAACTAGCAAGCAATTTATGATTTAACTTGCAGTTTACCGATCTGACAAGCGGGCGGACGGATCGTTTCTGTGGCAATCTGCCTCCTTTCACTTGGACCTCTGATGGCAACGAGGTCCAGATTGCATTCCGAAGCGATGACATCGTCCAGGCTGGAGGATTTCATTTGTATTCCTTGGCCTCTAAGCTTCCTCCTAAGAGTGTTCCAGAAAGAGGTAATGGTTTCTGTACCACATTACCCTCGTAAGAAGATAGGCGGTACATTTTATACAAATGACTTTTTGAGATGTGCACTTGGCAAAAACAGAAATTTCAATAGTTTTGTAATGATACCCATCACAAGCCTGCAAATGATAGTGGCTATAAGCTACAGGCCTATGTTGGGAATCATTCTAAATCTTATGAAATGTCAAATTCTTTCCAGTCATTTTCCGACTTATTGCTGATTTTGATGTGCTTGGTCAAAATTACATGTAGCTCCATATGCCTGGTGCTCATGCGTTAAAGTATACAGGGTTTGGCACATTTTCAATAACATTTGTTTTTAATCCGTGCAATGGAAGGAATATTTTCATTTGGTGAAAGATTGACTGTTCCATTCAACTCGGTTACACCTCGCTGAATGGAACAGTCAACCTTTAACCTCATAAAAAATTATTCTATTTAACTCACAAACATTCATTATTTGTTTGCCGTTTCCAAATCCCACCAAAGGATTGATATCTGTCTGCTTTCCTCATTGCAGACTGTCGTCAACATCTTATCAAAAGCCGAGAGTACATTCGACTGCCTATGTCTAAAGGTAACCCTCCACTTGGTGATGCTTACTGCTACATCCTCATCAGCGTAGAACCAAACCAACGCATCATCTTAAGCATCGACACTTTGGCTATTGAACCACCACCTATCGGCTATGACCCTGACTTTGTTGAAGTGAGTATTGCATTCTCAACTCGTTATAATTTGCACCTCTAGTAAATTGTATTACATTGTACATGTATGTATTGTTTTAGGAATCTGTAAAGCCATGTGGTGATTGTATGTTTTGGGAGAGTACAGGTACATGTTAAAGTGTTATTACTGCTTCATGTTTTCTCTCAAAATTACTTGAATCATAATTGGGCTGTACCGAATATACCAAATAGTCAAATATTTGATCAACTGAATATTTGAATAGCTTTTTGTCCATTTTATAACCCTTGCTCTTGTTTACCCTTCAACGCATTTTAATATTCGCCCCCAAAAGATGCCTGTGTATAATCCTCCAATGCACACAGCTGGAAGGCATTTGAATGTACTACTGCCGTGCAGTGTATAGTACTTGTACTTGTACAGTGTAGAACTCGAGTACCCGCAAGTACTTGGCCCGAACCAGATTTTCAGTCCCAAAAAAACCCAAAGACCCGGCCTGTTCTTGCACCTTCGTTCTCGGACTCCGCATTCGGACTCGGCATTCTGTACTCGGTACTCCATTCCCCTACTTGATTATACAAAAATGTTCGTGCACGCTATACATGTGCGTACCATAACATTTTTCTTGATTCCCTATCGTGACTGGAGCGCCTTTGATTTGCTATCGCTGGTGTACATATGTGACCCGCTCCATCGTAATCAGGAATAAGTCGCTGAGGCCGTTTTAGGCAATCGGTCGTTGAAGTGAACGCATGGGTGAAAATCGTGACCAAGTCGTTTTTCTGAACATTGTATTTTTAGGAAGTGTAGTTATCACAGATTATTGTCATTAATGTCTTGTATACAAAAATATCAATGAAAATGAAGAGGATTTGTGTGCGCTGTCCGTATGATTTTGGTCAATTTGGTTTATTTTAAAGCTGTTTTTCTCGGAAAGTTGATTCAGCAAATAAATATACACCTGTCATCTTCATCAGACCATAACTCGTTAACCTAAACAGATACACACTTGTGATGGGTATCATTAGAAAGCTTATGAAATTCCCTTTCTCGCCATGTGCATATATCTCAACAAGTCATTTCGAGACTTATTCCTGATTTCGATGGAGCGGGTCACATATTTGACTGCTAAATATAAATGCATGGACACCAGTAAAGCATGTTGCACGTACGTGCGCGCGGGAGACATACCACCACTGCTTTAAATGAAAGAATTGGCGCATGAAAAGGACAGCTGCCCGACTACTGCACATGCAAAATGCTTTTGTTTGTATGTTAGTATTTTATTAACTCATTAAAACACAAACAATTGTTAGCTCCACTGAAGCGGTCGCGAACCGGCAAAACGATGTGCACGAAGGATTTTATCGCGGTCGTAAATCAGTGTGTGCAGCTGGAGACCTCTATGACTTTACCACTGTTCAACAAAGTTTGGTAATTGGACAATTAATATCCTGTCACGGCTTGGCGGGCCGTTCAAACCCCTTCTAGTCCTTCCTCCATGCTTATACAAACAGCTCTTCCATTGGGCTAAAGCCGTGTTTGCACTGGACTTTTTAGGGGAAGGTTTTATTGAGACGATGGTAAAATAAAAAATGGTAAAATCTTACCACTGTTTGCACTTGGACTTTCGACACGGGAAAATGTTACCGAGACTGCGGGAATAGTAGCCGAGCTGTCATTATAATGACTCATGAAGGCGAATGTGATCACAATGCGATGTGCATGCATCAGCGCGCGCACGTAAACAATGCAAAGAGCGCATGCGCGGTGTCTTGTGTAGCATGAAATCGCACTAGGCCAGGGGGGCCGGATGTACGTTTTCCTGAGTCGCTTACCAACTCGCGCTGTTCGCACTAGACTTATTGTCTAGGGAAAAGTTACTTGGGAAGTTTTCCCGTGCAGCAGTTGGCCGGTAAAAGTAACCACTGGCCTCGGGAAAAGTAACTGAGAGGAAAACGTCCTAGGCTGTCCGCACTGGACTTAAAATGGGAAAAGTACCCATCGTCTCGGTAAGTTTTATCAAAAAAAAGTCCAGTGCGAACAGGGCTTAACTGTCTGGGACAATTAAACATGATAGTTAACAACCATCTTTCAAATTAAGAATACATTCTGTTTTTGCATAGATTAGTCTGTGAATGGGTAAGCATTCTGATTTAGAACCTTTTAATGGTTTGATGTTCTAGCAACATTTTCAATAGCAGAAAGAATGTCTAATCTGAATCTTGAAGTTTTTAACTCCTTCAGTGCCTGTGCCAAGAACCCAAATAAAAAATACAATAAAAAAAGGCGTACATGCATAAAAAATAAGAATACATTACAGCGATGGTGCTCTCTCATGATAACCTTAATAGTATAGGTCGTAAATAGTGAATAATAGTACATTTTTAGTACATCAAATTGATCGTACATGTACGACCTTGGCAACGAGTTATACATCTACCACATTTACTGAATTTGTTCTCTTTTTTGTTTGTGTACGACAGATCCGTGATATGTTTCTGGAAGGCAATGGTCACATTGAAAAACTTGAAGGACATCTCCCGTCCTTCATGTGGACCAGCAGTCGCAATGAACTTGTGATAGTTGCAACGCAGCTCAGCAGCGAGATTGCTTCTGTGAGACTGCATGGTACTTACAATGTTGCAAGGCGTCCTCTGCAAGGTGAGTAGAATGATATATGTGACCCGCTCCAGGAAAAGGTGACATAAGTCGCGCTATGCATTTCTGAGTAATGGCCTCTTAAAGTTATTAGGATAAATATTGTTATCAAAATTAGATTTTCATTTTTGGTCTTAAATGACATCTATAATATCCAAAGTTTCAGATTTAATTAACAAAAAGATGGAATTTGATAAATAAAGTGAAATGAAACCTTTTAAGAGTGCATGGTTCCAATGTATTGTCTCAGTTTTGTTGTGTTTCGAAGCCCGTTTTCTCAATTGTGTATTTTGAATTCCATGAAACTCATTATTATGCAAAAACGTCATATCACCGGAACAGGAGGGGCTATGGAGCTGTACTTTGTACCAAATGAAAGCTTATACATGTATCCTGGACCTTTCAATCATGTACCTCACTCTATTTTTAGTTTTTGCGACTTATGTCACCTTTTCCTGGATCGGGTCACATATGGGCAATAATTTATTAACAACTATTGACTGCTGTCATATCCCACGTCTCGGCAGTCAACAATTGTTTTGTTATATCATGCTAATAAGACAGATTGAAATATGTTGTATTTTTTAGGCCTCGTTCTAACAAAGTCTTCGGTCTCGTGAGGGCTGATTTCGGTTTCAGTCTTGGTCCCAGATGCCACGGTCTCGGGTTTTACCCTAAAGACCTGTCGAGACCAGAGCAAAATACCAGGGTCTGCTCGTAAGTCCGACAAAATCTCATCCCAAACAAATAAAGACTCTTGGTCCGACGCCTCATTGGTCCGACGCCTCATAATTCCGAAATTTCGAACTTATGGGGCTTTGGACTTGTGATATGGCCCCAAAATACCATGGTTGCTTGATTTAAATAATGTTGATTAAAATCGCGATTTAAATCAACCTTATTTAAATCACTGTGATTTGCATATAAATCAAGCAACCCTGATGCTTTGAGAATATTGATATGCTGGCAAGCACTAGACGCATTACAATTATTATAATACAACTTGAACAAATGGACAATACAAATGACAATATGACACTCATCCTTCTTAAACCTCTGAAACAAATATTGCATACATGTACATAATTATTTAATGTGGATCTTTGTCTTAACTCTATATTACATCTCGGTCGTTTACAATACAGATAAAGAGTTCAGTAACAAAGAAATTAGTGGTTCAGACATTTGTCACTGTTTAAAATACCTCATTAATTTGTTTTACAGTATATTAAAAAAATAAAAATACTTTCATACAAACAAAATAACGAGAACCATACTAATAAAATGTTAAAGTTTCACGTTTAAAAAAAAAATTATAGCTTTAATGTGACCCTTGGGTGGAAATACACAATTCTGTGTCTGTCATTGTCTGTGCAGGGTTCATTAGTATACAAATAATGAATGTTTGAGTGCGATGGTGAGAATAATTTCAAGAGGTGACAGACGGCATGTTCTATTCCACGAGGCGAATCATCGAACGAATGTGAAACATTCATTATTTGTTTTCTACAACGCCTGAATAATGTCTTGTCATCTGATTGGTAACTTGTAAACATCAATGTAATAAACATGTAGAACATGTAACACTAAAGATATTTTTGTTTGGTTCTATCATTACGCGCGCACCCTTTGATACAACGCTTTAGGCAGTGCGGGTTCACGTCGTGTGATGGGTCAAATAATACAATCCACGTAATCGACAACCCACCAATCGGATGGCAGGGATTTGTTCAGGTGTTGTATAAAGGTCAACACTACACATTAAAGGAATTTAAGTCGCGCTGTGCATCATCATGTAATAACCCGCTCAACGTTGAGAGGGTGAAGATTTTGTCCAAATGTAATTTTAATTTTTTGTTATGAATGACGTCTTGAATATCTACAGTTTCAGGATTCATTCAAAGAAATGTTAATTTTGATGAATAAAGTGGAAAAAAACCACCATTCTGTGTGCATAGTGCTGTTGTTTTACAACAGAGCCGGCTATTTCAAAGCATATTTTCTCAGTTGTGTAATTTGAACTCGAAGGATATAATCAATATGCAAGCATGCCATATTCTAGAACGGGAAGGCCTATGGAGCTTTATTATATAACAAATAAAAGCTGACGTTGTGGACTATCCATCCATGTATATAACTCGATTTGTTTGACATGATACCCATTTTTGTTGAGCGGGTCACAATTAAGCTTAAATTGTGTCTTTGTCTACAGAATTTGATGGATTTTAATGCAACTTGGATGGAGTAATCCTTGGCTTGGGGTTCATCACAACTTTTACAAAATAGGTCATTTGAGGTCATTTCAAAATGCATTTTTTTTTCTTTAAAACACAAACTGCGGGAAAATGCATCCTGAGCCACGCAGTGCTTTTACGCGTTTTCTACTAATAGCGCTCAAACCCCTGCGGACATTTGGCTAGATCCGGGGTTATTAGCGCGAAAAATCATGCGCCCAATCAGAGCCTCCGTTACAAAGAGACCAAGGCCATTTCCCAAACCCTGGCTTTGTAACTGTCTCCGGCTACAGTCTATTGCTAAACTGTATGAATGAAGCCTGAGACGAAGACAAAGCTGGAGTTCGAAAAACAGCCAAAGGCATGTGAACCAACGCTCATTTCTATTGGTCTATTCGCTTGGACATCTGAGGTGTTCTCACAAATGTTCATACTCCCACGTAAATTTTTTAATCAGAAAAATTGTAGAAATTAACGTACAGAACATGAAATAAAGCCTTTTCTATTTTATATTATACAGAATAAGAATCATAAAAGACTGAAAAGCTACGTAAACACCAATAAAATTAAGTATAAAGGTAGAATTTGTCCTTTTTCTAGGGGTGGTCGTTAATATCATGTATTGGCCAACTTGTTTAATGAGTGCTGCGAATGTCCGCAGGGTTTGAGGACGACAAATCAAGAGCCCGTTAAACTCTGCATGGCTCAGGATGGGAAAATGTAACACTCAATCCGTGGATCACTTGTTAATAATAATAATCATCGTGCTTATATAGCGCTTTACATCGTATCAACGATCTCAAAGCGCTTTACAATTATTACCCCGTTCATCAGGCCCTGGACCACGCGGCAGCCGTTTATAGGCGCTCAATCGGCCTCGACCCTCACAGGTTACTTAAATGATAATCATTGTTAATGTACGTTTACATTGCTAAAACCAATCTTACCAATATTTTATTTTGTAAAGATTCATCTTCAAAGAAGGTTCTACATTTAACAATTTTGTATGCTATTGCAACAATGTTCATGAATAGACCAATTCAGATTTGACCATAATCTCTGCGACGCCATTATCTCGGTCAAATTATCTCTAGCGCACGACTGACGTTACATGTACATGCAAAGTTGAATGTGTACACGTTAGGTAGCTGGCTTGGCCTACACCCTAGGGGCCAATTTCATAGAGCTGCTAAGCACAAAAATTTGCTTAGCACAAAAAAGTCTTGCTCATTAAAAACAGGTTACGAGCCAAAATCCTACGGGGATTTTCATGCTAAGCAAAAACCAGCTGATTATCAATCGAAAACAATAAAGATCACGTGAATTTGGTCTGTAACGTTGTTTTTGCCAAGAACAAATTTTTATGCTTAGCAAATTTGTGTGCTTAGCAGCTCTAAGCTCTATGAAATTGGCCCCTGGTGTGGGGTCCTGGGGGTCTGGACCCCCCCCCCATTATTTGGATTTATTTATATTTATTTTTATTTTTTTAATATTTTTTTTAATGTATTTTTATATCAGGGCAAAATAGCAGCGTGGTGCTTTCTGTACAAGATTCCCAATAGATCTAAACGATCAAAATATATAAGAAAAATAGGCTCGTAATGTGCCAGAATGCACCTCAAACCTTCTACTGTAAAACATTTTCGTGGGGAGAGCCCCCAGACCCCCCATCCATGGCTAGGACCCCACATTCATAAATTTCTGCATCCGCCCCTGCACACCATACATGTACGTACAGCGGTACAATAGTGACGACGAAAGGATGCTACATGTATACCCAAAACGGTAGATTTAAACTATTAGGCGAGGACAAAATTAGCAAGCGGGCGAAAGTTAAGGGCGGCAGTTTCGATAATATGCTTTATGTGACAAGTCAAATAGTGTATGTAAGTTCATTTCATCAAATCATTTGTGTGTTTACCACACCACAGTACGTACAGCAAGCGTTTTCTTTATGGCTGAATTCATGATTTCCATTCACCATGACATACACTAATCTAAGGCTGCATTAGAAATTTGAAAATGTACCTGCGGTCGAATCAATCTTAGAAAGACTAACTCCTCCTAATATGCATCAGATCCAATTCAAGTTAGGATGAGTTATTCTTCCTAAGATTGATCTTAGTCTTTCATGAAATCGTCCCCTGGTACAACTACTTTCCATATTCTCATCACACTAACTTTGCATAAGTAATATGTATGTACAACATGCACACTACAGTACCGGTACATGTAATTATCTTCAAGTAAACTTTTTACTTATTAGTAAATGCAGTTGTAAGAGTGGAAAACGTACAATATTGTGCAACAATGAACATCCAACATTTGTGAGAATTGACCAATCAGCATCATCATATGAATGTGATGTACCGTATGCCAATTTAGGCCAAGTAATGTGTATGTACAACATGCACACTACATGTACATGTAATTATCTTCAAGTAAACATTTTACCTGGTAGTTGTAAGAGTGGAAAACGTACAGTATTGTGCACCAATGTACATCCCACCCTTGTAAGAATTGACCAATCAGCATCAATGCTATATGAATGTGATTTATGCCAATTTAGGCCATGGAGCTAGACAACCCATAGTTAGCTCCGCCCACAGCCAAGCAGTACAAACAGTACACAAGTGCAATTATATTTGGAAGGAAAGTCAATGCGAAACCGAAACCACGACTCAGGTGGTCCCCAGTAGCCAGGTACCCAATGTAGAACATGGCCCGGGCAAAGACAAACAAGCACACGATGATAGGTACCAGCTTGAGGTGATTTGAATCCAGATAGGTGCTTAGAATGAGCATTATGGGTACATGCATCGCTGTTTGCTCCAGGGTGTTCTGAAGAGCGCGTTGCCTCAGACGAACAAGCTCCTCGGAGTATGGTGCAGTTGTAACAACTCCAGCGGTGTCCATATTTTCAAATCGAATTTTAGCAACAAGCTACAAGAAAATTACATTTGTACCAATCACTTAAATGTATCTTGACTTTTGGAAATCAAAGTTTAACCTAAACCTAAGCTACCATCTCAAATTATTTAAAATTCAACAAGGGTATTTCGGAGTATTTTCCAGGACATGTAAGATTGAGAAGGCAAAATCAATGTAATACTATTATACTCTACAGTATTAACATACATGCAGAGTATTGGATGAAATATAAATTTTGCATATGGTAGGTGTTGTTACAAAATGTTGCAAAAAGGACATGATTTGTTGTCATGTGTATGCAAAACCATGTGAATTTGAAAAATCTATAATATATTTAACCAGTTGACCAGTTTTTTAAATAATTTTTTATTTCCTGGACCTAGGCATCGCATGGGTTAATTGTTCACGTACATTGCCCCCAGCAGGCCCCAGGCCAGCAGTCCATGGGCAGCATGCCCATAAATGCAAGCTGCAAAACGGTTGCCGACAGATATTTTCGGCCTCACTCCGTTTCAGTCATCAGTCATCCACTCATGGCTTTTTGTATTATTTTAGCTTTAGCTACATACTGTGCCTTTCACTGAAAAAGGTTGAAAAATTAATGACTGCTACGGAATGCCGATTGAATGTATTACAAACAAAATGGCATAATTCTGAATTTGAAAGTTCTGCAACATAATGGAAACACTTTTTACTCATAGTAGAATATTTTGTATACTTGTCAAAACAAGGTTCCCCCAAATCCTTGAATTTAGCAAATGACAGATCTTATCATTCCCCCTTTAATTTGAAACCATAGCCAATTGTGAAATATGGGTAAGAAATGGGGTTTGAATTGAAGTTTTGCGCCGGATGACGTGAATAAACGCTAATTTTTCCTCCAGATTCAAAACAAATGACGCATAAACACGCCACGAGCAAGGCCGGAAGTGTCTCTCGGCAGCGAGCAAGGCCGGAAATGCGTGGGTGTGCTTCCCGCTACTATTGGCCTGATCACGCCTCGGATCGAGTTTTGTTAAAAATAATCCCACGTGTCGGCTCGGTGATGTAAAAAAAAGAAGTTCCATGCAGTTAATAACTCACCTGGATTCCAACAACAATTGGTACTATGGACAGTGCCAGCCATCGCAGAGTGAAGACCAGACGATCTGTCAAGTTAGGGTTAGCTGGGACCTCAAAAGGGGCACACACCCAGCCAATGTAGGTCAGTGAAAGGCCAAAGGTCACACTGATAATGATACGTTTTTTTCCCTCAAATTGGAGATCTGCCTTGGACTTGGTTGTCATGGTGATATGTTTTCAGATAGTTGTGAAACTGCAAATAATAAAATATTAACCCATGTATCAACCCATTAAATTGTACCTCCAAAGCACATCGGAAGATTTTGTAGGATTGGGTATCATAGAGCCTATTGCACTACTTCTTTCACCAAACTTCTTTGTGCATCCCAGGTGCTCCTTTTCATCAAGGAGTTGATCAATGCCAGTTACGCTGCCGGGTACCACTCACAAAAAGACAATGTGCGATTTTCCCCTCCCATTTAGTGGAAATGCTGCAATGATCAGTGTAGCATGTTTTGCAAGCAGATTTGGTGATTAATTATGACACAAGACTGCCTCTTGACCTCATAAGGATTTGTCCATTCAGACTGGTGTCTTCCTTCAAGTAGGCCTATTCTAATGTAAAAAAACAAACAGCGACCAACAGCTTTCGCTCGTGCCCATCGCCCATACTGGGCGCTGTGAATTGCTTTATATGCACTTTGAGCTCTGATTGGATAGATTTAATTGTTTGACCTGTGAACTGGATGTCACCATTTCTGCGGATCAGCTGCACTGTGTGCAGTGTAAAAGGTCATAGTACATGTATGTTACCCAGAATACTGTGCATTATTTTTACCGAAATCTCTGAAGCCACATCAGCACTTTCCCAGTGCCCAGTATATGGCGGTGGGCACCAGCGAACCAACAGCTTGGTCCACATTTCTGATCAAAATGATTTGGGATGATTTTGATTGGCTGGCATGCAGGGTGGCTTATCTCTTTCCTTGTTGTTGAGTTACTGAATTTTGAACTATAAAGGTCATACATGTACACACCATTTGGAGACTTGCTACCAAATTATTAAGAAATATCTTAATTATTTGAAACTAAATAATGATTCTAGGCATCCAACAGAATGATTGTGCCAGGTACCCTGTAATTTGAACTTTATAAAAAATAATTCATGATTGCCGAACAGATCAGTTAAAGGTAGGATACACTACCTTTGCAGATATAACATTTTGCTACCGAACTGAGAAATATCTTATTTTTTTAAAAGTAAATATTGATCGTAGGCATCCAGCAAAATGATTGCGCTAGATATCTTAATTTGTTTCGAAAAATTGAAATTTATAAAAAAAAAATCACGTTCGCCGGACGACAATCGCGAAAAAAACAAACAAGAACAACATAAGAATCACTGCCAGACGGTGGAAGAAAATGAATGCCGTTTTTCTTGCTTTCCTCGGAATCCATGATTGTGAGTCAGTTAAACGATATTTACAATAAAATACAACCCCCAAATTAACCCATTCATAATTCAAGAATTTACCAATGGTACAAGTATACGTACTATCTTTAAAAAGGGCTTTGAAAAGTGCTTTGAAACACTACATTGTAGAGGTATAAAGCGCTACATAATAAGCACTAACATTATTGATATTATTATTTAAGGAAAGAGTTAAAATTAGCTTTCCTTGATATACATGTAAATATGGGACATTTGACATGAGGTCCCCGGCCCTGGACAGTAACACTCCTTGCCATTTTGTTGATACCTCAGTGCAATACACTTACCAGTACATATGCTTTGTACAGTACTTGTAGAGAATACACATTTAATGGCATACACTGCACAAAGTCCACAAGTGTTTTTCCTGTCTTTCAAGGTGTGTAAAAAGCTTAAAGATTGAGGCACACCACTCCAGAATAAACTGTTGTGCTGTCCATATGGTGAAAATGTATGTCAACATCAAGATAATAGGATTATCAAAGCCTATGCACTACTACTGTAGCTAGCTGACCTGGAAAAGATCAGGCATGTGTGTAAAAATAGCACAAGGCCAGACATTGATTGAACTTTGATCCCCACTATAACAAACTTTTGAATATGTAAATATTAAAAATGCCTTTGGGGGAAAAGTCCTGTTGGAACTATTTTGTTCGAAGCCCGATCATCGTTCTGAAAGGGGACAAAGTGTTTCAACCTTTTTTTTTTAAATAAAAAACTACAATTTTTATGTTGCACATATGTAGGCTTAGTCTTACTGGAAATCAAGTGGATTAAATTTATTCAAGAATTATGATATTCGGAAGATTTCTGAAATCTTGTATACTGGTTTATATATATTCTTGTTACTTTAAAACAATTTATGCAAATTAGTCAGTTTCCCTTGTGATTTGAGTCTTTAAAATAAAGATGTACAATGTAGCTGTAGCAGAACAGGCTCGTATCCAGGATTGTTTGCAGGGATCGACCCCTAGGGGTCATGCCTGTCGTTTTTGTTTAAATGTCTGATTGTTAAGGACATACAATGTACACCTCATACCTATTCATGATCGAAAGCCAAACTCTAACTAAGTCCATTTACCCATCCGCAAATTTGTATCCCTATGAAGACATCCTTGTTCTAATGTTCACAAGTTCTCTTCAAAATGCTCCTATTTCAACCGATTAATTTCCTGGGTTGAAATTTTGACCAAATACGATATACCCAAACCATATTTTTTTAGCAAAATTATAAAATCCATGAATCTATTTAGAGAAAACCTTGTAGAGACCTATTCATCTATAGAAAAATACCCAGTGGAGACATTTTGACTTCCAATCCCCATTGAGTTCAGGTCTCCACAGGGTACCGATCAATTTAGAAATGCCATCCACTATTTTTACTGTTTGCCAACTAAGCAGTCAAGTATTTGCACACGGGACAATTAGGCATATATGTAGTAGATAAGACTTGTCTACTGCATGTACTTTACAATGCAATCGTGGAACTAGCGCTGGGCTGTAGAATGCACGTTTGAGCATCGCCTAATAAATCGGGTTTCTTATGTATTTTCCTTCATTTTCCGGGTAGATTTGCTAAACTATACATTTTCAGAAACGTTAGGATATATACTTAACATGAAAACCAATGTTTACATTTTGTTTTCAGGTTCTTTATAGCGACCATCTTGAATTTTTTTAATGGCCTTTTTATGACGTCATACATTTTTCACAAATGCCTGCATATGAGTATGACCCAATAAACTAATACAAAATTTTTTTAAATTTATTATGTTCTGTTTATGAGATATTGCTTAAAGGTCCAAAAATGAAACAAAATCATAATATATCACATGATGACGTCATCAGGATGTCACTTCATTTTTTATCTATAACGCATCCCGCGTACCAAGTTTGGATGTATACTTCCAGAGATATGGCATTGGAAAAAAACACTACACTTTAATAATGCGACACCCAATGACTTCATGTGTCACGTCACGTCACAGTAAAGGTCCATTTTTTTTCAATGCCCTAAAATAAAAATTGACGGACATCATGACGTCATCGTGTGATTTATTATGATTTTGTTTCATTTTTGGACCTTTAAGCAATATCTCATAAACAGAACATTTAAATTTAAAATTCTTGTTGTAATATGTTTATTGGGTCATAGACATAATATGCACACAATTGTAAAAACTGTGTGACGTCATCACGACGTCATCAAAATGCCATTAAAAAAATCCAAGATGGCCGCCATAAAGAACCTGAAAACGAATGTAAACATTGGTTTTCATGTTAAGTATATCCTAACGTTTACAAAAATGTATAGTTTAGCAAATCTACAAAAAAAAAAAGTGAAAGAAGCTTTCATTATGTACATTATGAACCTGACTTAAGCTACACACTAAATGTTGGAAGCACACAAAAATTAATAAGCATTTTCAGAGTACTAGACAATAAAACTGAATATACAGTATATGAGGTACATAGTAAAACATAACATGATTTATTTCGGATGTGTACTTTTATTCAAAGTTCAGTGAACAAATGAAATATAAAAATTTCTTGTTTTAAAGGAATACAAAATTTGCAAACCTACAACAAACAAATTAAAACAAATTAGGGGAATGACGGTCTAAGGCATCCTGCTGTGCTAGCATAATTTTCAAGTAAATTTGTATTTTGGTATCAATTTCCAACACTGATCGGCCAACTAGGGTTTGAAACTTTTTTTTTTCCCTTCAAATACTTAATTTTACATATTTAGTTATTCCATATTTTCTTTGCAATTAAGTTTAGACCTGTGAAGGGTGCAAGCCAGGTACATGTACCGTAGACTAGTTCTCTGACCTTACATTTCTACAAGGACTATAAATTGCTATGTTTTTATTTTAAGTAGTTAGAAAACTAGACTACAAGTAAGTGATTAGTTTCTTGAGTGTACATTTATAGAGCGCAGTATCAATATTTGACGCGTCCTTGTTACAAGTTACTGTAGGACTGTTGCATTCGGCCAATCATTGGCATAAATGATGCTTGATTAATGCTAGTTCAGGAGACATTTATTCGCTTCTTCTTGAAAGCCAGGCAATTACTACAAAATAATGCCCTCCATGTGATCGAGTCTCGACCAATCACAAACCATCAACTCTCCTAGGTATTTATTAATTTCTCATAAATTGAACTTTTTTACATTAATTTCATTAATAAAATTATTGTTATTAGCAAACAGTGCGTCTGGATTTGTAGAATTGCTCTATTAATTAGCTACTTGACCGACAATCACCCAGTATTTTTTTAATTTGATAAACATGATCAAGAACAAAATGTTAGGCCACAGAGCGAGATAACCCATAGTTAACCCGGCCTACAGCCAAGCAATACACACAGTATACCAGTGGTATTATATTTGAAAAGTTTGTCAAAGCGAAACCAAATGCGCGACCCAGGTGGTTCCCAGTAGCCAGGTACCCAATGTAGAACATGGCCCGGGCAAAGACAAACAAGCATACGATGATAGGTACCAGCTTGAGGTGATTTGAATCCAGATAGGTGCTTAGAATGAGCATTATGGGTACATGCATTGCTGTTTGCTCCAGGGTGTTCTGAAGAGCGCGTTGCCTCAGACGAACAAGCTCCTCGGAGTATGGTGCAGTTGTAACAACTCCAGCGGTGTCCATATTTTTAAATCGAATTGAACCAACAAGCTACAGGAAAGAAACATAATAAAAACAACAAAACTCATTTTGGAAATTAAACTGAATCAATAATATGTGTATATATACAGGGGGGTCTTAAGCCAAGTTTATTTCATTGCAAAAAAAGCGAAACTCCGAAAATTTGTAGTATATCGATGTACATAAAATTTCATAAATTCAGACGAAAGTGGCAAGAAATCACCTCGGATTGCACCACGGAGCATCTAGAATACATAATGTTAGGTAGCCTCACGAACGGGGCTGTAATTAGCTCCGTTGTCTTTATCTTGTCGCTAGCAATGAGATATTATACAAGACAAGAGGAAAGAGAGCTAATTACAGTCCCATTGTGAGGCTAACTTGACATGCAAATGTACTTATTACACTCCTTACTATTGTTACTTAAAGGTAGGATACACCATTGGTAATTGCTTTAATTATCATGAATGGGTAAATCTGGGGGGTTGTATTATATAGTATATCGTTTAATTGACCTCTCTGAAGTTTTACAATCATAGATGCCAAGAAAAGTACGAAAAACAGCGGTTTTTTTTCAACCGGCATCGAGCAGTTATTCTTATGTTATCTTTGTTTTTTCGCAATCGCTGTTCGGCGATCGCGAATTTTTCTTTATAAAATTATATTTTTCGGAATAATTACAGGATATCTAGCGCAATCATTTTGCTAGATGCCTAGAATCATTATTTACTTTCAAATAAGTAAGATATTTCTTAATAATTCCGATATCTGCAAATGGTGTATCCTTCCTTTAACCAGTTCGCGCCGGAGGACGTATACACGCAAAATTTTTCCCAGATTCAAAACGAATGAGGCATAAACACGTCATGTTCAAGGCCAAAGTGTTTGTCAACAGCGAGCAAGGCCGGAAATGCGTGGGGTGCTTCCCGGTACCATCGGCCTGAACCCGGCGCAAACTGGTTAAAGGTAGAATACACCAGTGGTAATTGCTTGAATTATCAGGAATCAGTGTATCTAAAGGTAGGAAACATCATTGGTAATTGCTTGAATTATAAGGAATGCGTGGATTTAGGGATTTGTATTTTATAGTAAATATCATTTGACTGACTATCCGAAGTTTTACAATCTGCAAATGTTTTATCCTACCTTTAAGCCATCCCATGTAAATATCTGAGAGGAATTCTCGAGATTCCAGGGAAGGAACACATACAATACCCACCCTGATAGCAGGCACACGTGATAATGGTATTTGAATGGTATTTTCTATTCAAAAGATGATGATTCTTAAAGTGGTTATTAACTGACGTGAAGAGACGGGAATTTTAAGTCATAATCTGACGAGTGCACCACTCGTTGATGAGTCGTCAGAAAATGACTTGATTACCACGTTAATCTGTGACGAGCATTTTGACTGATAAGGCCAACACAGATTATGCATAATGTTCAACACTAATTAATGAAATCAAGGTAACATATTTTGTCATGAAATTACAACAATAGATCGAACATGTTGAAAATATCACGTGGGTATCACGTAGATATGTCGTCATAAATATGATGAGTTCTGACGGGTTCTGACGAGATAATCACGTGATAATGACGTGACAATGCTATCAGGGCAACACCAAAAAAGTTGAGATGTTTCATTAATTGCCCCCCCCCCCCCCCTCCCCCTCTTGCTGCATATGTGGGCAACCTACATGTACCAGTATCGTGCTTTGCCAAATCAGTTTCTAGTGCAGAAAGTGGACCAATAAGAGGAAATTGACAACTTTTAATCAGAACACCCAAATTTAACACCCAATTATAGTTTGGTTTGAATAGCGATTGTGAAGCTTAGGTTATTTGACTTACATGGATTCCAACAAGAATTGGTACTATAGACAGTGCCAGCCATCGCAGAGTGAAGACCAGACGATCTGTCAAGTTAGGGTTAGCTGGGACCTCAAAGGGGGCACACACCCAGCCAATGTAGGTCATTGAAAGACCAAAAATCACAGCTACTCTGGCAAACTTGCGGACCTCTAATTGGAGATCTGCTTTGGTCTTGGTTGTCATGGCGATATGTCTCTTGGCTAGTTATGAAAACTGAAAAGGTTAATGAAATAGTAAGGTGAAACTATCAACCCGGTCGTGATCTCAAAAGCTCGTCAGAAGACCGGCTAAGTTGAGCAAACTTCGGAACAAAAACCACATGAACACTTTGAAACACAATATCCAATTGTCTTACTATTTAACAAGTTTGCGCCAGAATTATTTTGACATTGATAATGCAGGCCAAGATGCGGGATTGGTTTTTTTACAAAACATGATCCAAGACAGGTTCAGGCCAGCGATCCGTGGGTAGCACACCCTGATATTTCAAGCCTCGCGCGCTACGAGCTGGTCACTGACAGATATTTCCAGCCTTGCTCATGAGGTGTTTATCTGTCATTAAATTTGTGTTATTCAGACACTGGATATCTGATATGTACAGGTACTTTTGTAAACAAGTCATGGTAAAGTGTTGTCTGAAGCTTTCCTGTTCTGTTTGTTTTCATGTAGTTTTGAAAACATTGGCTAATTTTCTTGCATTCAGAATTTCTTTTTCAACGTACCCTAGATTTTCATTCTATACTCCCCTCAAGTGTTTTCGTTCGTTCTTTTTCTACATAACCCGGAGCCTATTTTTCTCTAAAGCTCTTTATCAGATAAAAATGTGGCCTATACATACATGGTGTAGAATAAGTACTTATTTATTTATTATTCCTCCAATACATACTCATGTATACACGTACAGTTAAACTACAGTATACTTACATTAAAAACTCTCTGTGACACTGAAAAGCTCTCGATGACACTGAAAAGCTGATAATTGTGTACAAACATCACACACCAGGCAAGTAAAACTCTTGTATCATAGGTTACAGGATTATCATACCATGATAATGTATTGGTTGCTTGAACCTTGATCCCCAAAACAACTGACTGACACTCTGTTAAAGGTAGGGTAATTAATTGTTTGAATTATCAGGAATGGTGTGGATTTTTGGGGGGCTGTATTTTATAGAAAATATAATTTAACTGACCTGTCCAGAATTTTACAATCATGGATGCCGAGAAATAAGCAAGACAAATGGTGTTTGTTTTCAACTGGCGTCGGGCAGTTGTTCATGTTGTTATTGTGTTGGTTTTTTTACAATAACGGGATATCTAGCACAATCATTTTACTGGATGCCTAGAATCATTATTTGGGTCTTTCTATAAATAAGGGGTCCAAAGTAGGACATTGATGTCCAAATTTCAAAACTACTTTATTTATTCCCCACACATTTGTTTGTATTGCTCAACATGTAAACTTTAATAAAACACTAAAATGTTTCACCCAGTTGCGTTATTTTGCAAGTTACATGGTCAACATATCAAAAACATCAGGTTTCACACGTAACTGGGACACCAAACTACTTAACCACTAATGTATTAACAACCATCAACATAAAATGATCTACTTAAACCAAGAGTACCTTGGTGTCAGGTAATTAAACATGGCAAGATATAAAAATCAAAATACATGTAACTGGAAGAAATGGCAGTCTTTAAGAGATTTACGGGCAGTCTTTGGAACATAATTCTCAACTTGGGCAACATTTTGGAGCGTAAACACTTATGATTGTTTGTTTCAGTTAACCCTCAAATGTAGGAAAAAAATATGAACAATTTAAACATTGACAACTACACAGCCAATTAATTATTGAACATTACACATTGATTGTAATTTTTTTTACATATCAGGCCCATATATGACAGGTTTCACACGTAACGGGGACACTGTGTCCCCGTTACGTGTGAAATGTTTGACATATTGTGCTTGGTATCACCAGTTTTACGCTGCTTACATGCAAGTAAGTGTTGGATCATTCACTGCAAAATGATTTAATTCATAATAGACATAACATTGTCCCCATGGTTGGTTGTGGTGAGGATTATAAGAAAAGTCCAATATAGTCAATAAAATCTACCACCACACCAGGAAGAAACGAAATTGCCCAACAACATTCTCTAAATTCCTTATTAATGTATTAATGTATTAATTTAATGTATCATTAAAGCAAATTGTCTGGAGTATCAAACTTTATGAAAAGAGTTTCCTTTATTGCTTGTTTTTCCACTGATCTGCCTGTCACTATCAAAATATTTTTAGTTCATCAAAAGTTAGTATTGAAATATGTCACTGAGGCACTTACATAACAAGAAATAAATGCACAGTTAAATGATTACAATGTGGCCTTTTAAAGGAATACCTAATGTACCGTACATGTAATTGTTCTTTGGGTTCAGAAGCATACACTTGAAAGATTAACAAACTTTTGTGTACATGATAACACTCCTGGCAAAACCCTTAAAGCTGGCATTTATATGCTGCACCACCTGCATGGATGGAGCACAGTTCGGCTTATTAGTAAGTACAGTACACAATGTATGTAGTCATGTTACATTTATTTTAAAACAAACTCATTTGAACAAGCATTTGCAAAATGTTAACAAGTTAAATGTTTTAACAAGCATTTTGTAATGTTAGCATATTGTAATGATAATATTCACTTTATTTTTAGCTCCCCAGGATTGTCTTAAAGTCCTCTTGATGAAAGACATAACGTAATTAATCCAAGGGACACAATACCATAAAACAAGATAACTAGGTAGGAATAAAGAGCTACATGAACTCCATTTTTTCATTGACATTTTTTTTGTTTTTTTGTTTTTTTGTTTTTTTAAAACGTGGAAATTGCCTTGTTATAAAACATGAACGAAGTCCGCGAAAAATATTCTCTTGTACTGTAAATTGCCCTAACAATATCATGGTTCCCAACGTAACAATGGGGGACACGAAAAGTTACGTAGTGAATACAAGATTGCTGGTGGGTTGAAAGAAAAGTTGCGACACCAAACTTGCTGTAACGTATTTATTTACAGAAATAAAGTATTTCTCAATTGTTTCAACAGGACAAAGTTTGTATTTTTAACAACGGACATTACAAAATATTGCAAAACTGCACTCAACAAATTTTGTCCCAATTTTCTTCACAAAATTGAAGGTTTTAACCTCATAGTTTTGGCTCTAAAAATATACTATGGTAAAGAATGGTATGGGCATGTGTTTTTTTTATTATTAGTAACTGCCCAAGGGAGATAAATACAGGAACAAAAATAACCAAGTGTCCCTACAGTTTAATACAAATGAAAGTCTCAATATTGTGATTTTCAAATTGACCCTTTTATTTATAGAAAGACCCATACACTTTAATATACGCAAGATATTTCTTAATAATGTAATATTAACTTTTGATAGTTAATAATCAGAAATTGGGAGGGGTGGGGGGGGGGGGGGGTGGGGGTGGGGGTGGGGTGTTAGTAGTATTGAACAAATATTATTACACTACTTGTTTAAATCTTTGCATTCGTATATGCTGCAAAAACTAGGAAAAACAATCATGTTCTTGTAGTCTAGTTCCCTGACCCCACTTGAGATAAAACCATGGCAAAATTTATAGTTCATTTCATCAAAGCATTTGTGTGTTTACCACACCACAGTACAGCAAGCATTTTCTTTCTGGCTGAATTCATGATTTCTATTTACCATGACATACCGGTATATACTAACTTAACCAGTTCGCGCCGGATGACGTATATAAATGCACATTTTGCCCCAAATTCAAAACGGATGTCATCAGCGAGCAAGGCCAGAAATGCGTGGGTGTGCTTCCCGGCACTATCGGCCTAAACCCGCTTCGGATCGAGTTTCGTTAAAAATATCCCACCCCTAGGCTCGGTAATGTTAAAATAATCCTGGCGAACTGGTTAAGGTTGCATTAGAAATTTGAAAATGTACCCGGTACATGTACAACTACTTTCAATATTCTCAACACACTAACTTTGCATAAGTAATATGTACATGTACAACATGCACACTACATGTAATTATCTTCAAGTAAACTGTTTATTAGTAAATGCAGTTGTAAGAGTGGAAAACGTATATTGTATTGTGCACCAATGAACATCCCACCCTTGTAAGAATTGACCAATCGGCATGGATCCTATATGAATGTGTTGTATGCCAATTTAGGCCACGGAGCTAGACAACCCATAGTTAGCTCCGCCCACAGCCAAGCAGTACAAACAGTACACAAGTGCAATTATATTTGGACCGAAAGTCAATGAGAAACCGAATTCGCGACCCAGGTTGTCCCCAGTAGCCAGGTACCCAATGTAGAACATGGCCCGGGCAAAGACAAACAAGCACACGATGATAGGTACCAGCTTGAGGTGATTTGAATCCAGATAGGTGCTTAGAATGAGCATTATGGGTACATGCATCGCTGTTTGCTCCAGGGTGTTCTGAAGAGCGCGTTGCCTCAGACGAACAAGCTCCTCGGAGTATGGTGCAGTTGTAACAACTCCAGCGATGTCCATATTTTCAAATCGAATCATACCAACAAGCTACAGGAAAGAAACATAATAAAAACAACAAAACTATCGAATCAATAGTGTGTATATACAGGGGGGTGTCTTAAAGGATTACAGAAATAGAAAAATAAAAAGTACTTATATGATATAAAACATAGGTTACAGTATCAATACACCCAATAAAAAAAATTGTGTGTGATTTTAGGGTTATTTGAGCCATTACAAATTTCAAATTTCTCTTCGATCGCCCCGCCCAGAAAAATTCCTCCTGTCGAAGTCGTGACGTCACGTAAAGAATAGCTTTCTTCGCGATTGATCGCGATCGCGTGCGTACACGTACGTAACCACGCGATTGCAATCAATCGCGAAGAAAGCTATTCTTTACGAGACGTCACGACTTCGACATCCAGGCATTCTGTCAAAGGAGGAATTTTTCTGGGCGGGGCAATCGAAGAGAAATTTGAAATTTGTAATGGCTCAAATAACCCTAAAATCACACACAATTTTTTTTATTGGGTGTATTAATACTGTAACCTATGTTTTATATCATATAAGTACTTTTTATTTTCTATTTCTGTGATCCTTTAAAGGTAGTATACACCATTGGTCATTGCTTGAATTATCATGAATGAGTAGATTTGGGGGCTTGTATTTATAGTAAATATCATTTAACTGAGCTGTCCGAAGTTTTAGAATCATGGATGCCGAGAAAAGCACGAAAAACATCTTTTTTTTTCAACCGGCATCGAGCAGTTATTCTTATGTTATCTTTGTTTTTTCGCGCTCGCCGTCCGGCGATCGCGAATTTTTCATTATAAAATTCTATTTTTCGGAAAAATTACAGGATATCTAGCGCAATCATTTTGCTGGATGCCCAGAATCAACATTTACTTTCAGATGAGTAAGATATTTCTTAATAATTCGGTAGTAAATATTTTCGATATCTGCAAATGGTGTATACTACCTTTAAGCCAAGTTTATTTCATTGCAAAAAAACAAAACTTTGTAGTATATCGATGTACATCTTTAACACCAATATTTTCAGGTTTCATTCAAAGAAATGTTGATTTTGATGATTAAAGTGGGAAACGCGCCCATTTTGTGTTCATCGTTCTGTTTTTCTACAACAAAGCCTGCTTTTTCAAAGCCTGTTTTCTCAGTTGTGTAATTTGAACTCCAAGGAAGTTATCAAAGGCAAACATATCATATCTCCAGAACGGGAGTAGATATGGAGCTCTATTATACATCAACTAGAAGCTTACGCTGTGGGCTTTCCAACCATGTATATAACTCAATTTCACTATTTTGTGACATAATATACCCATTATTGCGGAGTGGGTCACATATGTGACGAGCATTTTGACTGATTGATAAGGCCAACACAGATTATGCATAATGTTCAACACTAATTAATGAAATCAAAGTAACACATTTTGTCATGAAATTACAACAACAACAATACATGTAGATCGAACATGTTGAAAATATCACGTGGGTATCACGTAGATATGTCATCATAAATATGACGAGCCTGACCGGTTCTGACGAGATAATCACGTGATAATGACGTGACAATGCTATCAGGGCAACACCAAAAAAGTTGAGATGTTTCATTAATTGCCCCCCCCCCCCCTCCCCCTCTTGCTGCATATATATGTGGGCAACCTACATGTACCAGTATTGTGCTTTGCCAAATCAGTTTCTTGTGTAAAAAGTGGACCAATAAGAGGAAATTGACAACTTTTAATCAGAACACCCAAATTAAGTTAACACCAATTATAGTTTGGTTTTAATAGCGATTGTGAGGCAGGTTATTTGACTTGCCTGGATTCCAACAAGAATTGGTACTATGGACAGTGCCAGCCATCGCAGAGTGAAGACCAGTCGATCTGTCAAGTTAGGGTTAGCTGGGACATCAAAGGGGGCACACACCCAGCCAATGTATGTCATTGAAAGGCCAAAGATCACAGCTACACTGGCAAACTTGTCGACCTCAAATTGGAGATCTGCTTTGGTCTTGGTTGTCATGGCGATATATGTCTCTTGGCTAGTTATGAAAACTGGAAAGTTTAATGAAATAGTAAGGTGAAACTATCAACCCGGTCGTGACCTCAAAAGCTCTTCAGAAGACCGGCTAAGTTGAGCAAACATCAGAACAAAAACCACCTGAACACTTTGAAACACAATCATCCAATAGGCTTAGTATTTAACAAGTTTGTGCCAGAATTATTTTGACATTGATAATGCAGGCCCAGACGCGGGATTGTTTTTTTACAAACCAGGATCCAAGGCAGGTTCAGGCCAGCGATCCGTGGGTAGCACACCCTGATATTTCCAGCCTCGCGGGCTACGATCTGGTCACTGACAGATATTTCCAGCCTTGCTCATCATGAGTTGTTTATCTGTCATTCGTCTTGTTTATCTGTCATCCGGACGGCGATCGCGTAAAAACAAAGATAACATAAGAATAACTGCTCGACGCCGGTAAAAAACAAACGCTGTTTTTCGTGTTTTTCTCGGCATCCATGATTGTAAAACTTCGGACAGCTCAGTTAAACGATATTTACTATAAAATACAACCCCCCAAATCTACTTATTCATGATAATTCAAGCAATTACCAATGGTGTATACTACCTTTAAGAAGAGGGTTAGGAAATCATTGAGTTAAATTTGTGTAGCCCAGACACTGGATATATTATGTACTTTTGTAAACAAGTCATGGCAAAGTGTTGTCTGAAGCTTTCCTATACTGTTTGTTTTCATGTACATTGTAGTTTCGAAAACATTGGCTAATTTTCTTGCATTCGGAATTTCTTTTTCAACGTACCCTAGATTTTCATTCTATAGTCCCCAAAAGTGTTTTCCTTCATTCTTTTTCTACATATAACCCGGAGCCTATTTTCCTCTAAAGCTCTTTATCAGAGAGGGTAAAAAATGTGGCCTACATGGTGTAGAATGTACTACTTATCTTATTCCTCCATGTTATAGTATTCCTCCAATGCATACTCACGGATATACTACAGTATTATACTTACATTAAAAACTCTCCGTGACACTGAAAAGCTGATAATTGTGTACATCACACACCAGGCAAGTAAAACTCTTGTATCATAGGGTAAAGGATTATCATACCATGATAATGTATTGGTTGCTTGAACCTTGATCCCCAAAACAACTGACTGACACTCTGTTAAAGCATAGAGCAATTCCTTGCTCTGTGGTTAAAGGTACGTATTTGTTTGAATTATCAGGAATGGGTGGATTTTGGGGGGTTGTATTTTATAGGAAATATAATTTCAGGCCTCAACCTTAAGCTTCAGAGGGTCAAGGCCACTTGGCCTCAAAGGCTCCAAAAATGAAAGGGGCACCAAGGCCAACCTAAAGGGCACCAAGGCCATTTTCAAACTGTTATTTGTTCATCCCCGGATCACCACCGCCCCAAGTCTCGGAGTCAACCCCCCTCCCTCCCCCCCTTCCAAAAACCTCAAGGCTCAACAAAATCCGCTGTTTCAGAAAATTCAACCTTGAAGTTGAATATAAAATTCTTTAAAAAAAATATTCTTAGAAATAAATATGATTATAAACATTTAAACCCCCCCCCCAAAAAAAAAAAAAAATTGGCCTATGTAAACGTAAATATGATTATGAAAATTGAAAACGAATCCACTAAACGCCATATCATTCACCTATGCAAACGTGCATGTTTATGCCTAGCCCTATGGCTATAGTCGGCCGGCCCCGCGTCCATCAGTGCAAACAAAAAATTCATGGAAATAATTCGGTCTCGAACTCGGCATGCAGGTTCATTTATTATAGCGCATCGATATTTCGTCATAATTAGGACTTTTCCGTGGTTCCGTCTGGTGTAATTTGTCCCTAAATCTGCGTTAAAAAAAATTAAAAATATTCGCAATAAACGCAAAACATCATGGCGGAACAAGTCTGCGCAGGCGTGTACAGCTCGTCGCACCGAACAACAGAGGGCGCTCTGCTAGTGCCCTATGTTGTTCGGTGCGACGAGCTTTGCACGCCGCGCCTGCGCAGACTTGGTCCACCATATTGTTTTGCGTTAATCATTTTTGGCCAGTCTATACATGAGTAGTCTGTTACCGTGTTTTTAGTAGTAAACAACTCAACTACGTTTGATATGGTTTCCATGCCACGTTCTCCTCTGCAAGAACTTGCGCGATGCATGGCGCAAGCAGCAATTATGAAAACTAGTGCGCGGAAGAGCGTACGCTACATACGTCGAAACAATTTGATCTTCGTAATGGGTCACAACGTTAACATTATTTTTAATAACACTTTCGATTACATAATATAATGGAATCAACGAAAAGGGGCACGACGGCCAAGTGGCCGTAAGGTACGTGTTTTTTTCAAGGGGCTTCACGGCAATTCGCTGGGGCATCGCGGCAATGGCCGCTGGTGGCCGCTGTAGAGGTTGAGGCCTGTAATTTAACTGAACTGAACTGACCTGTCCAGAGTTTTACAATCATGGATGCCGAGAAATAAGCAAGACAAACGGTGTTTGTTTTCAACTGGCGTCGGGCAGTTGTTCATGTTGTTATTATGTTATTTTTTTTAAATTACAGGATATCTAGCACAATCATTTTGCTGGATGCCTAGAATCAATATTTACTTTTATATACGTAAGAAATTTCTTAATGTAATTTGAAAATTTGCAAATTCGATATTTGCAAATGCTGTATCCTACCTTTTAAAGGGAATGTACATCATTTGCTTTTGTTGTAATTTTTTTGAAATTTTAAAATTGATATATGTAGGGGGGGGGTGTTGAGTTAGTAGTACTTAACAAATATTATTACACTGGCTCGTTTAAAGGTTTGCATTCGTAAATGCTGCAACAACTAGGAATAACATCATGTTCTTGTAATCTAGTTCCCTGACTTCACTTAAGATAAAACCATGGAGCAATTTATAAACCGAAGCGGCGGTTATTGTACAGTCAAGAAAGCAGCTGTCCTTATATTTCCCCGTTCTTATATCGATTCCTATACAAATGCAACCTGACAAAATATGGTGAATTGGCGGTAGTTCGAAGAAGCTAGTTTTTTTTACAACACTGGATGGCTGACCACTGTTGGAAATTAATATAAAAATGTCACTTCTCATGAAAATGACGTCACACCAGGTGCCTTAATTGTACAGGATGCTTTAGACCGTCATTCACCCAAAGTGTTATTAAAAGGTATTTAATAATAATTTGGTAATTTTTTTTACGTTTGCTAATGTATATTCCTTTAGGAAGTGTAAATATTAACAGATAATAAATAGTAATAGTAACAGTAAAGCAAATCAAATGAAAAAGAAAACAAAGTTTAATGTAGATTTCTAAAATGGATTTGCTGTACAGTAAACTGTACATAAATTTATGAAACAAGAATAACTTGTTTTAATATATAAGCATTATTAAATACATTGGAGAGTTGATAGCTTCTGATTGGTCGACTAGATCACGGTGGGGGTGTGTTAATATGTGATATACAACTGTCTGTAAATAAAGCACACGTCAAATCTTGATACTATGCGCGCTTGATACAAGTAGAATATTTGTATCCTGCGTGCAACATTTAAAAAAATGAATCGTATACATAGCGCGTTGCATGGGATAGATCAATGGTCATAAGCTATATTAAAGAGACAGGATACCATGTACAAGCAAACAAATTACACCTGAACATGAACACAAGTCTGGGATCTTAACAAAATGTGGTTCATTTTAATTTATTTCGTTAGAAAGGTAATTATTATGGGAATAACTGTGAGAATTAACCTGGTCTTCACTGTGTGATAATGACCAGGCTGGGGATATTTATAAATTTAAAACTTAATTGCACTATACGGGCAAGTTGTGTGTGTCAACATTAATTATTCCAAAGTGCCACTTTTTTTCAGCAGTTTTTCATGAATTGCTTAATTTTGTGTATACAATCATTTTCTGCAAAATAGATTATGGCAGGATTCTGTAGAGTGCTCAGTAGTTTCTAAATTACACCTGCAACGGTATTCTTTAAGGTTGGGTGTATTTTGTTGATTTTAATATTTTACAATTTATTTAATGTTTATATATTATGTATAATTTTTTTTTTCCCACAGCAGGGGCAGGTTTTTGGCAGGGGATGTCGAGGAAAAGTAGTTATAGCTTTATAGTAACTGCCAGAAAAAAACACCACAATATGCTTTAAGTGCTGGAATATTTAGCATTGTTAGTGAAAAAAAAGTCTTGTTTCTTTTTTTACCCTGTTTCACAGCCTGTACCAGAATGATGCTAGAAGACACTGGAGTCATTCGCTGGTCAACCGACTTCCCTGCAGACTCAACAGACTGTGAGCTGACCATTCACACACATCCACTCAAACGAGTCATTCTTACCTTCGACAAGCTGGATGTACAAGCAAACAATTGCCGAGACTTTAGTATTGAGGTAGAGCTGAACTTGTTGTTTTTGTTTTTGCTTTGATTATTGCAAACTACACTAATGTGATTCTTAAATCTGTGAAACCCATTAGCAAAGTTGTAATCGAGATCATAGGTCGGTTCACGGGACGGTTCACGGGTCGGTTCACGGGTCGGTTCACGGGTCAGTTCACGGGTCAATGTACCGATCCCGGCGGCAATCCCACCCGGCTGAAAACAGTTTTTCTGCAGCAGCTTGATCAGCGCAAACTGCTCTCTAACATTACAAACTACATTGTTCATTGTATAATCTACAATGTCATATGAATGCTTATAAATTACCCTTTTAGAGAATAACATATATTAATAAATACCTAGGAGAGTTGCTGGCTTCTGATTGGTCGAGACTCGATCACGTGAAGGGGATTATTATGTAGTAATAACCCGGCTTTCAAGAAGAAGCGAATAAATGTTCCCTGAACCAGCATTAATCAAGCATCATGTAAGCCCATGATTGGCCGAATGCAACAGTTCTACGGTAGTGTAACAAGGACGTGTAAAATCTTGATACTGCGCGCTATAAATGTACGCGCAGAACATTTGTATCTATACGCGCGGCATTTTTCAAAATGCGCGTGTCGTCTGTTAACCCTATTGTGTTTCTATGCACGGTGGGTAGCAGTGGTCAGGGTTTTCTCTTTAAAAAGGTATTTATTAAAGGTAATAACAGTGCAAGGACCCGGTTATTACTGTGTGATAATGACGGGTTGGGGGATGACCGCTGGTAATAGACCTCGCCTTCGGCTCGATCCATTACCAGTGGTCATCCCCCAACCCGTTCATTATCACGCAGTAATAACTGGGTCCTTGCACTGTTATTACCTAAAGAAATCTATTAAAATGTCATTTGCATCCGTGTGATGTAAATTTAACAGCTCTTAATAGGAACGTACTCCCTGCTAATCCCCATTTAGCTGCTGACTAATGTTACGAGACTAGAAAATGGGGCTGATAATAAGTTTAACAATTTATTTTGAATCGCCTTAAAAAGAATTCATCGCAAATTCATCGCATTCGCATTCATCGCAAAATAGCAGGGCTGAAAATAACAGCAAAAGTAAATGTTGTATATTACTTTTAACCAGGTCGCGCTGGTGGACCTACAGGTACCGTATATACATGCAAAGTTTTTCTTGAGATTCAAAACGGATGACGCATAAACACGCCACGAGCAAGGTCGGAAATGTCTGTCAGCAGCGAGCAAGGCCGGTAATGTCAAGGATGTTCTTCCCAGTACTATCCGCCTGAACACGCCTCGGATTGAGTTTCGTTAAAAATAATCCCGCGCCTCAGCTCGGAGAATGTTACAATAATCATGGTGCAAACTGGTTAACATTTATTCCGGCATTGTTTCAAATATTTGAAACTCGACTTAATTTATGCATTCATGTACTTGCAGGTGGTTGATGTCGAGCCGAGTCGGACGCTGACTTACTGTCAAACCCAGGCACCATTTTCGATCATTTCAACAGCCAATGAGATAAGACTGCGATTCAAATGGACCAATAGCGGGGCCGCAGAAATCAGACGACAGCTATCTGGAGATGAAGAGCCGGTCATTGTGAGGCATTATGTAATGGACAGACCACTTCAAGCAGGTGACTGCAAGCTTGTCATTTTGTAGTCTTGGTTTCTAGATTTAGCGGTGAAATGCAGCGCGCACAGGTTTAAGCACTGTACAACAATTTACCAATGTGGGCATTCGTGTTAGATGACGTGTATACACGCAAAGTTTTTTTTTACGGGATTTATGATGGATAATCACGTCACGAGCAAGGCTAGAAAGATCTGTCGGCTTCCCACAGAGGCCAGTCTGAACCCACATGGGATCGAGGTTCGTGAAAAAGAATCTTGTACAAAGGATCGCCAAGGACGTCTGGTTTCTGTACGTACTGCAGCTTGCAACAAACCCCGTAGCGTCGTTGTTATGGACTTCCTATAAAAACAAAATAATGTCGTCTGTACGGATTCGTTCACATTTGAATGTAATGTACAATCTGCAGAAAAGGCCCTAAGAAATTGACTCAAAAGAAGTGCTTTTGGTTAATTTGAACCTTGGACGTAGCCATGATTTGAATTAAATTTACGGCAGGTCATGGCCATTGATTCTCGACAGATTTTTACAACTGCTTTATTGGAACAACCAATGTACATGTTCAGATATTTTGCATATTAAGTCACACCCTGTTTTAATACAAAAGATCAAAGACTGCTTTACGTGTACGTTGGGGTGTGTGTGTTGGAATGCTGTGGATCTCTGCCGTGCACGCTGTAACAACACCGCAAAGCACGTCTTGTTTTACCAAGACTATTTTAATGAGGATCGCTTGTATTAGTCTGACGCCTCATATGTCCTACGCCTCATGAGTCTGACAAAATCCCATCCCTCAACCAAATAAAGGCCAATATTAAGTCTTCCCTCGCCTTCCACCGCTGTGATTTGCGTTTGAATCCCACCTGCGCCAATATGTGGATTGGATTTTCAGTCTCTGCCTGATTCCATGGGTTTCCCAGAATGTTTTCCATGGTTTTCCTCCCACCTCTAAAACTGTAATTTCTTCACATTGTCTTCTCGCTACTTGGGACCAGGGATGTAGTCGAGTCCCTGCAAGTCCCTGCAAGTCCCTGCAAGTCCCTGCAAGTCCCTGCAATTCCATCACAAGTCCCTGCAATTCCATCACAAGTCCCTGCAATTCCATCACAAGTCCCTGCAATTCCATCACAAGTCCCTGCAATTCCATCACAAGTCCCTGCAATTCCAATTCAAATCACAAGCTATTCAAATCAGCTTTGACAAAAGCATTCCTTTGTCATTGTTCATCCAGTTACTTGTGACTGGCTTTATGAAGGGACTTGTGACTGGCTTTATGAAGGGACTTGTGACTGGCTTTATGAAGGGACTTGTGACTGGCTTTATGAAGGGACTTGTGACTGGCTTTATGAAGGGACTTGTGACTGGCTTTATGAAGGGACTTGTGACTGGCTTTATGAAGGGACTTGTGACTGGCTTTATGAAGGGACTTGTGACTGGCTTTATGAAGGGACTTGTGACTGGCTTCACGAAAGGACTTGTGAAAAGACTTGCAGGGACTCGACTACAACCCTGCTTGAGACCCATGTTAAAATAATAAATAACTCAATAAATGTATAAACAATCCACAATCTCTTCATACTAAAACTCGTATCCTCCACATTTCAGTTGAGCATGTTGCTGAGTACCACCGCATCTTCCGCAAGGAGCAGGGTGAGTTTTCCTCCTTGGATCACTCGCGAGCATTATGGATGGACGGCAACTGCTCAGTGATGATCGAGGTTTCCTCAGACAAGCAGATACTCATCCACTTCCAGGATTTTCTGATAGGCGAGCAGCCGCCCCAGCCTGATGAGAATACACGGGTGGAATGCCATCCTGAATTTGTTGTGGTAAGATTCTATTTCAAGTTCATTCTTCATCTTATGACAGTACAAGAGTACAAAATTAACACATGACATAACCAAATGTAAAGTAAAGGCCGGTTCATACTTTATGCGAAAGCGAATTTCATGAAGTCAACAATTACATTTTCATTGTGACTTTCTCCGTTGCCTTAACGAATTTGCTTCGCAATGACATTCGCGTAAAATATGAACCGGCCTTAAAGGTAGTATACACCATTTGCAGATATCGAAAATATTCACTACCGAATTATTAAGAAATATTTTACTCATTTGAAAGTAAATAATGATTCTAGGCATCCAGCAAAAGGATTGCACTAGATATCCTGTAATTATTCTGAAAAATATAATTTTATAAAGAGAAATTCCCCATCGCCGGACGGCGATCGCGAAAAAACAAAGATAACATAAGAATAACTGCTCGACGCCAGTTGAAAATAAACGCCGTTTTTCGTGCTTTTCTCGGCATCCATGATTGTAAAACTTCGGACAGGTCAGCCCAACGATATTTCCTGTAAAATACAACCCCCTAAATCCACCCATTCTTGATAATTGAAGCATTTACTAACGTCCGTCGATGTCAGTTTTTCATAATAATTGATTAATCGGAAATTCAATATCGAGTGTACTCGATATATCGATTATTTCCCGTGTGCAAGATGAAGCCTAAAAACAGCGCTCAATATACTGAAGACCGATAGTTTAATAATAGGTACATTTGTACGTTGCATATAATATACCGGTTTTCGGATTGATCCTCTGCGCATGTTAATGTCGAACGGTCCGAACAATATCAAATTGCAGTTGGTCGTCGAACGTATTTTATTTAATAGGCCTACTCAAATGTTTTAAGCTACAAATAAAGACGGCAGCTTTTCTAATATACTAAAGCCCTGAGATTTTCTGGATAATCTGACAATCTTTTGGTGTTTTCGATATCATTTAGGAACATCAAAATTTAGATACATCAAAATTTTCGATATATCGAAATGTCGATATTTCGATATGATTAAAAAAGTGACATCGGCGATATCGATGTCAAAATAGTATCGAGTATTTGAGTAATATCGATATATCGATGGACGTTAGCATTTACCAATGGTGTATCCTACCTTTAATATACGTTTTAACAAGATAGTAGGTTATAAAATAAGAAATTCATCAGATCAGGGGTCAAAAGTGACTTTTGGGGTATCCCGGTTACACCCAACCTGTGTAATTTCTGATGCAAGTGTCATTAACCAGCGAGCGAGGCCAATAATATCAGGGTCGGTTACCCACAGATTTCAGCCCGAACCCGGTCAATGGTCACGTCAATATCAAAATAATTCTACAAACTTATAAATTTGCTTTGCAATTTTTGGTACCGGTGCTGTATGCAATCACTCCTGGAAATAAAAGGCATCAATGAATGTGTCCTGCAATAAAAACAAATTCTTATGTCGGAGGTAACAGGGACACAAACAAATTGTCCCCCTAATTTGTGACACGATCAAGCGGAATGAGTCGGATGTTGGCCCCGGTCAAAAATGTTTTAAAAACTGAAAACCCCATGTTGATACGATGTTTTGTTGTCGACTTATGTAAATTTGTTTAAATACCAACAAAGAACACTGTTCTGATTAAAAGATTTGTGGGATTCCCCGACATCCGACTCATTCCGCTTGATCGTGTCACATTTGTGACCCACCAGGCCAAAACCAGGCAGAAGTCGGCAAATGCCATTTCGAGATATGGCATTGTACACAAAAAAATGTGTTGCAGGTCGATTTTTAATTTTTTTTAATAAATCGTTAGTTAAAACTCTAATTTATAGGCTGTTCATGTTTAAACCTTTTTAAAAATCCCTGAAAGTGATAATATCGGCGTTCTCCTGAGTTTTGTTGTCGTTGCTATTACTCAAATTGAGCAAACTTGTTGCCGCGAACGGCAACAAAATGTCACTTTTTGAAGCGTCGTTACTGTTCATTCCATAGCGGTACTGGTGCATGTGAGGTATCATTTTAAAGCTTAAAACACTAGCAATACAATGGTATACAAATTTCTCATATGAAAATTTTTGACTTTAGCCTGGTTTTGGGGTGGTGGGTCACATTTATGGTCTGACCCCTCTACAAATTGTTGGCACCGGCATACACATGTAAACATCTAGCCTAATGTTAGATTTATGTATAATCTCACCCATACACGTAATTATTCTACCCAAAACTTTGCATTGGGATTAACTTCTAACAAGCAATAAACAATGCCACTTAGCATTGTGTTTAATAAACCAAACGATTTCAGTACAGCTTTCAGTTCATATCCGTTTGCATTTGACCATTAAAGGTTGAAGACATGACCAATGGACGTAAGAGCATCTTCTGCGGTCACTACTCCTACTTCTCGTGGCTCTCTGACACCAATGCAGTCCTCGTCACCTTTTACACCAACCCAGTCATTGTGTATCATGGGTTCAGAGCCAAGTATGAAACCGTAGACAGAGGCAAAGGTACTTTTCTTCTTTTTTTCAATTCATTTTCTACTGGTGAAATTTAAAATTGTACTCTTCAAAATTAGACCTTCCTTTATACATTGGGTAGCCAATTTCTTGTTTAAGATACTGCACTCACAGATACTGTATCTCGACAGGCTGAGAATGAACCACATAGTATTCATAATTTCTGCAGTGCACAGCCATAAACACTACATGAATAACAAAGTATAAACAGTAACTATATACCCTCGGGTTGTCGCCACGCCGGTCGGCGCCGGCCGGTCGGGGATGTCGCATTGGCCGGCCGAGAGTCCGGGACAGAAGGTAAACTAACCTTTCCGACCGGCACCAAAAAACTCAGTTTGAATAAAGATTTGTTGAGAAAAGAGAAAAATTTACATACCGGTAGTTGCACATCCATAACTTCCCATTTTACTTGTAAAACGATCATCTCTGCTTGGTTTAAATAGTTACCCGTGTTTTGACACTGTTTTCTACTCCGAAAACGGGCTTATTGAAGGCACCCTTGATTATCACAAGATTTGCTTCACAGAAACGAATCTTGTGATAATTGAGGGCGCCCTCAATAAGCCTGTTCTTTGAGTATAGATAATTGATGAACTGATAAGACGCCGTGAGAATGCCGTGCTTCGCTCGCTACGCTCTATTTTTTCAGTAAATTAGCCAGCACTCGAAATGTTTTGCTACAACCCTGATATGTACCTATATCAACCACAGATTAAGTGAATTTTCAACATTGTTCCGAATGAAACAGATACATTTTAATTGTATTTAGATTGTATCAGTTATCGCTTAAAATGTAACTAATTCTATACATGTACATGTAGGTGATGAGCTGTTATAAAACTAATTTCGACTTTAATCCTTGTGGTATAGTAAAACTCGGTGATCTACGGAGCATTCTAATAAACTTCGGCTTCGCCTTTGGGGAAAATAGAATGCTCCAAGAATCACCTTGGGAGGCTAATTTATAATACTATACCACTTAAACCCATGTTGGTCAATGGACCATTCTTGTGTGTGAATTAAACAGTGTCCATTGACCAATTACATCAATGACCAAACTTCTGTTCAGATGATCCCAATAGCTCGATCAAATTCTGTTGAAAGCACGGTGAGTAATGGCCCATGCTAAAATGTGTCCTGAACAAAAAATGGTTTGTTTTCCATACTGTCTTCATGTTTAGGATGTACATGTAGTTGTGAAAAAAAATATTATTTTGTTCTTTGAAACTCAGAACCGTCAGTACATACCTCGGAGGAAAGTGGTAGTTTTCAGTCAACAAACTTCCCGGAGAATTACCCATCTCCTCATGAGCAGAGTTGGATGGTCCATTCTCCTCCAGATTATATAATTTCCTTGGTTGTGGATTCCTTCGAGTTGGAAGATTCTGTCGACTGCAGTAAAGATTACGTAAAAGTATGAAATTGTTTCTTTAAACTTCAGGTAGTTAAACGATATTTACTATAAAATACAACACTCCAAATCCAGCCATTCCTTATTTTTCAAGCAATTACCAATGGTGTATCCTACCTTTAAGCCCAAAACTGGTCCTAATTAGACCATGGAGAAATAAGACACAGGGAGTTACAACGACCTATGGATCAAACGTTTAGGCTATAGTACCGCGGTCGTAAAACAGCACGGGATAATTGACTGTAAACACCCCGTGGGCAATCTCGCGACCGCAGCCACACGAATTCGGGAAGATGTGGGCAGGCGCATATCAAAATAGTACGCAAGTTTCTAAAAAAGTTTGATTTTCTTATGCAAAAGAAAGAAAACGCAACACGTCGCACACCGTTGAGCGATACACGAATGGGCAGACAAAAGCCTCAACGAGCAAACCCTTCCATTTCTGGCCGGCCAAACTCGGCCTTAAGTCGTCAAAATCATAAAAATATGCTACCTTATTTCTCCATGATTAGACAGCCAGACTGTGACTGGACCTCCGGGCGTGGGTTTCAGTTGTGTCGCACGGCAACCTTGGGGCAAACTTAAAGCCAGGGGCTGGTTAATGCAATTTTTTTATCCAAAATGGAAGCGTGAACAATGTAGCTAAAGTGAAAGATGAAGTGCCCTTTAGATTAATGACTTAAGAAAAAAGTTCCGCGATCAATTATACATTTATACAATTTTTTTTGGCGGTGGTAAACAAATTTTTCAATAAGCCATTTGCGCGTGACCCCGAGTTAAATTTGAATAACATCTGGTACACTGACTTGCTCGCACAGCTTGGCACGGTTTAACTTTAAATTCTCCAGACCAAAGACGCTGTTGCTATATCACGTGATTCGGGGCAAGCCTTACGCGTCATACGCTAGCAATCCCCAGCTCTGGAATGGTCTGGTGTCTTTTTGCCATTCTCACCCATTGTAAACAATGTATTGGTGCTGAGCGTCTCTTACGTAACTATGCAAAAGCTTGCCCCGAATCACGTGATATAGCAACAGTGTCTTTGGTCTGGAGAATATAAAGTTAAACTGTGCCAAGCTGTGTGAACAAGTCAGTGTACCAGATATTATTTAAATTTAACTCGGGGTCGCGCGCAAATGGCTTATTGGCCTAAGATGATGCGAGGAAGGTGGCCGTGGGAATCTGGCATACGGACGTGACAACCCACCCATTGTACCACCCAATACACAATCACTCTCGCGTACAATCACTACAACAAACATTTTAATGTACTCATTATAATGTCCTACTGTCCAATATACATTGCTAATTGCTATAGGAACTTGTCAATATCCACACTTCATAACACAGATGTGCTTTGTTTTGTTCTGTGACGCATTAGTTTGAGGATTTGTCGAGTGGTTTCAGCTCAGTCTTGTGCGGAACTCATGGCCTATTTGCATGGACCACATCAGGGAGTGAGGTTGCTGTTACCTTGATCACAGATGAAGACACTAATTCATCAGGAATATCAATGACGCATTCACAGGTGGATGTTTCAAAAGGTTAGTAATTGTATTATTATAGTAAATATTTTTTTATGTACCAACAAAGGTTGCCCCTGGGAACTAATGTATGCTGATGACCTGTTGATAAAGGCAGAGTCGATCGAGGAGCTCAAACAAAATTTCTCTGTTTGGACATAATCTTGAACCTGGAACTGCAGTGCACTCTGCAGTGATTTTACGCTGTTGGTTGGCCATGTGCATAGACTAGTTGCCGCACTTCCATCATGCCTTAATTCTTTGGCATATTTAGTGGGCGTGCTGCGGGAACCAGCACAGCATTGCTGCATTGAATAATACGCACATGTTTTCATCACCGTGATGGGGACTCGCACACCGAAGGAAAACATTTTTAGGGTCAGGGCTGTAAAATTAGGCTAGGTCGGGTAACCAAACTAAGGTAATTTCAGGATGACACAGGTGAAAAAGTGAACAAAGAATGTCTGAACGTTATAGTGTTTCTCCCTTGTTTGAACTTGAACATTTCTTTTGAACTATGTCTACATAGATTAACCAATTTGTTCCTCAACAGGGTGTTTCCATATTCTTCGCGGCGAGTCCGGATCTGTGAAATCTTCAGAGTTCCTTCAACCCGATGAGGTTTGGCATGGGTCTTGCAAACTGATCATACACACCTCTCCCGACAAACGATTGAGCCTACTGGTAGAGGGGGTCAATATAGAGGAGGATTGTGGGAATTCTGGTGTCACCGTAAGTACAAATAAGATTTCAACCCGGGTTATTGCAAGGAATTGAAGTTGGTTGAACCCAGCACAGGTCATCAGCCTGGGGGGGTTGGTTGATATCAAATGAGGGGAATAATGCTCATGGTGATCTTTAGCAAGGTATGTACCCTGTGGCTTATTGGGGTGTTATCACCCTTTAAATTAAAATGGCCGCCAAAATGCTTGATACCACTACAATTAATCTGGTAACAAGCATATTGGCGGCCATTTGGGGAAAAAATATAAAAAACAATAACGTCCCAAAAGCTGCCATCGCTCTTGCTGCAATGCTATTACACATTTTCCAACTCTAGGTGTACATTCACATAAAAAATACTAAAAATTGCTATGAGCGTTACTCTTATTGATCATTTGATACTGGTGGCCCAATTTTCGGATCGAGGCTGATGGCCTAGCAGCAGTGAACAAAGTCAAACAAACTAGTGTAGGCTTTGCAATAGCCTCATTATTCAAATGGTAGCTTGTTTGTGATTTAGTTTACATTGGGGACACTGGTCATTGGAATTATTGGTTCACATTTTAGGGTCCGAGGTTTTACCTTCCATTTCTAGAAAGAATTGTACTGTTGCAAATAGCTTAACAAAAAGATTTTTTTTCGTCAACAATATTATACAAAGTTATGGAACAGAGGAGTAATTGTAAGGCATTCTAGCAAAATGAGTCGGAACTGGGCGCAGGGCAGGGTGGATAAAACTGCAATTTATTAATAATTGTAATCTTTGGTATGCTTCTGACCATATTGTGACTGGCTCTCCAAAAAGGTGTATTAAGTCGCGCTGTGCACTATCATGTAATGGCCCGCTCAACGTTGAGAGGGTAAACATTTCATCAAAATGTGATTTAAAAAAAAAAAATTACCATGAATGACATCCTTAGTACCTACAGTTTTAGGTTTCATTCAAAGAGCCGTCTATTTCAAAGCCCGTTTTCTCAGTTGTGTAATTTGAACTCCAAGGAAATAATCAATGTGTAAACACGTCATATCTCCAAAATAAGAGGGGCTATGGAGCTGTATTACATACCAAATGAAAGCTTACGTTGTGGGCTCAATTTCTTTTTTTTTGCGACATAATACACCTTTTTGTAGAGCCGGTCACATTTTGTTAAGAAATAGTATGGAAGTAGTGGAATATAAATGGTTTTAAGAAAATATTACGTGAACACAACATGAAGCTTCAAAGTTTTTACTTTTCCAACATGTTGATAAATGCAAACTTTTAACAGCTATATAACTTGGTAATGGAATTGAATATCAAGAAAGAGCATTGTAAGAAGAATTGTATCCTCTTTTCTAATACCTGAGAACCCTCATCTCAACCTCTGCCCAGTTCTGTCTCATTTTGCCAGAATCCTCACAATTGTGCATTATATGAGGGTTTTACATTGAAAAAACACATTAAGATTTCTAAATTATCGCTAAAAATTAATTTTAATATGACTCAGAATAATTGAAACTTAAAGGTATGTAAAATGCGTTAAACTGAGGTACAATTTTTTTCGGTATTGTGCTATTAAAGCCATCTTTTAGCTTACAACAACATGACCTGTGTAAATGGCTGGCAATACTACCCTGTGAATGATGTATATTTGTAAAGGCTTGCCAACCAATCTGATGCACCATCTGATCTGCTCTTTGTTTCAGATTGTCGACATTGCGACTCTGCGCAGTAAGATCATCTGTGAGGTGTCGCATGACCTTGTTTTCACCTCTGACACTAATGAGATAGCGTTTGGTTACATCAATTACCAGACCACACTGCCAGAGTTCACTGTCAGCTGGGAGTCTCTTCACAGAGATGTCAACCCGGGTAAAACTAGGGTCTTGTGCTCTGAGCGGAACTTATCTAGATACTTAATAATTAGACCAGCTTTACTCATGTCTTCTTTTTGCCCAATTTCACTGACCCATAGTCACTTCTGATTTGTCAACAAAATGCCCAATTGATTTACACTTGTTCTTTCCCAAATCACACACAACTCGTACAAGTACATGGTTCTACCTCAAAATCCGCAGTTATCTTTGAGAATCGCATTATACATCGAATAATGAATTAAAAAGATCAAATAAGTTAAGAGGGCCTAATATTTCGATCTTAACAAGATCTTCTTCAGAGACTAAATGGCTGTGTACAAGAAACAAACATATATAGGGCAACATACAGCATGATGCACATCATGAATGCTGAATAAACACAAAATAAAAAGCACAGATTACAATGGAACAAACAACAAAAGGAGGATTAGGCTGAGGGATTATAGGGGGAGGTCAGTGTGGGTAGGATCAAAGGCAGGGTAGGAACAAAAGCAGAAGGGGTAAAACCACAAGGAAGGGGTCCAGGGTGGAGATCAAAGGGAAGAACTAACAAAGAAGTATGAATAGGAGTAATGTGGAGGGGGCCCGGGTTGAGGAAAATAGACAGGGAAAACCAGAGGAGTGAAAACAAACAAAAACAAAATTCTGGCAAGGAATGAATCTGAAACAGATGACAAATGGAGAAAAAATTTGAAGTTAATCATTTCCTAGTTGGATGTTAAGCCCATGTGGTTGAATAGTCCGAAGGCGATTCGTCCAAATGTCCAAATTAAAAAGATGGCTGAACTTATGCAAAGGCTAGTACTGATGTCATTTTGTAATTATTCTTGCACAGTTGAATGCACAGATGTCTTTGACCAAACTCCTGAGACGATATCGGTTGATGACTACCGGCCCATTTTACTACTTCTACCTGCTGATGCTGCCTGTCACATCCTCCTTACTCTCCCACCTGAGGAGGCAGTGCATCTTATTTTTGAAGAATTCTCGTTGCCAGGTGCTGTTTGCGAGAGGCATTATGTTGAGGTATATGGACACCTTCCACAAGTACCCCACATCAGTGGTGATATAGCAGAAGTTTTGGAAAGAATAGGATGCCTTGAACGAATTGCTGACAGCACCTTAAGGTCATGCAAAGAATCCAAAGGTTTTAAACATGCACAGGCAGAATTTATTTAGTCTTCCTATACAATGCTACCAGACTTATTGGTCAAGGGCCAGGAGACAATAATAAGGGAATAAATGATTGGCCAGTTTTAAACATACGTTTAAAACTGGCTCATGGGACTGGACGAGTTAATGACCCAAGGCGTGGGTCACTAAGAATGGCCAACCATATTTTTTCCCATTCATAAATACTTTTCATTAAAATACGTAATAAAAAATATAAGTTTCCAACAATTTTCTAAAACAATTATACAACATAATTTTGTGAAACGCCCCTCTAGCTACGTTTATGGTATGATCCTTGCTGCGTGATCAGTCCCACACGTAAATGACTCCTAATACGGACAAATGTTACGCGGAATGCAAGATGTCACCACAAAATGAGAGTAAAGTCGCACGATGTGATTTGGAGATATGGCCATCCAAAGTCAAAATATGAAGGGGTGGTAAATTGAGATTTTGCGTAATTTGGAAAACCCAAGTCCTCCTCTACATATTCCCGTTTTTTTTAGTGAGATCAGATGATCAAAAACCTCTCAAATTACACGATTTTGCGCAGTTAGTGTTTGGATTAAAGTCCATTAGTGGTCTAATTAACACGGTAGATAAATATGAAAATCAGGTCCTCGTAAGTATCCCACAGTTTCGAAATGTTGTTATTTTGTTGTTTATACAATAGTTTGTATAGTGTGTAGAAATTGTTAAGAAGAAACAATGCTCAACCGAACCTTACTTGTCCTGTTTTGTAATCTTTTGCGCGTTACCCTGAGGGACCCCGCGTGACATCTATGTCACATTATTTTTGTGTGACATAGATGTCACGCGGGGTCCCTCAGGGTTAAGATGTTTAAAGTAAGGTTTTTTCACAAACACGTTTTGTAAAACCCATGACTTTCTAGAGCGCTGTAACAAATATTTATTGCAAAACCCCCAAGTGTTATGTACCATTGGAAAGCTCTATTTCTTAAGAATTTGAAAATACCAATATCTCAATTTTCAATATTTCCGACTTTACTCATTTTGTGGTAACAGGTCACATTATGTTTAAACACATGTAGAAATGTTTCAGTGCCTGGTGAATGCAACATGGACGCAAAACGAGTATATGAATGTACCGTGGGAAAGGGCAACATCGCCATCTGTGGATCACAGATTATAATGGCACAATGAAGAAAGTAGTAATGCACATAGAACCAACATTTTACTCGTACTTGTCTCTGTTGTTTTTTTAGATTGAAGACCTTGCCACGCTGCGCTATGACCGCTACTGTGACCCAGTGCTGCCATTTTCCTGGAAGTCTGACAGCAATGAGGTCATGATTCGCTTTGCAAAGACGAATGATACCTCTGCAATGCAATTCGTTGTGAAATTCTCCCACATTAGCAAACCAAAAACGGCAGGTGAGATACCAAACCGATTTTAGTTCTTCATCCCAATACTTTAACCCTAACTCCCTAGTGTAGTTTACTAGGAACCATACCTATCCTGGAAAATTCCAACACCATGGCAAACTGTACACACTGGACCCTAACTCCCTAGTGTAATTTTACTAGGAACCATACCTATCCTGGCAAATTCCAACACCATGGCAAACTGTACACACTGGACCCTAACTCCCTAGTGTAATTTCCTAGGAACCATACCTATCCTGGCAAATCCCAACACCATGGCAAACTGTACACACCGGACCCTACCGGTAACTCCCTAGTGTAATTTACTAGGAACCATACCTATCTTGGAAAATTCCAACACCATGGCAAACTGTACACACTGGACCCTACCGGTAACTCCCTAGTGTAATTTACTAGGAACCATACCTATCCTGGAAAATTCCAACACCATGGCAAACTGTACACACTGGACCCTACCGGTAACTCCCTAGTGTAATTTACTAGGAACCATACCTATCCTGCGAACAATGCAAACGTTCGCCACTGTTTTGTTTGTTTTTCCTTTTTGTTTTGTTTTTTACACATCTAATGGAACATTGTTCGTATAGTTTGCAAACATTAGCAACATGAGTGAAATGCACCTCGGACTAGCGTTTGTTACTAACTAATGGAGGTACATGGTGATTTCTTGAGCTACTCGCCTGAGACTACAAATGAATCACTAACTTCTCATGTGGGACTGTAACCCACAACCTGCTTACCAGTGTAGTAGTGTAGCTTGCCTCGGCCCATATGTTCATCACTATTCTTTCCACCTTTCAAGTAGCAAACGTTATAGATTCACTAAAAAAGTGACAAGATTTACTTGCCTTCATTATGTTTTACTCGAACTTTAATTCAAGTTTTTTTTCTGCATTTTTGGTCTTGCATTTTTATTGAGCCATATATTTTCAACTAGGTAGTTAACATATCACAATAGCTTTTAGTAGTTTTAACATTTGCTTTTTGGTTAGTTTTGTTAAATTGTTCCCTACCCAGTTTTTAAATTGTGTAATGCGTTTTGAAGGCTTGTTATAAGGCGCTATATAAATGCATTATTAGTGGTAGTACATTTCCTTGTTCAGATTGCAGCAAAGTGGTGGTTGGTGACACAGGGGATCTCCAGTCAGTCAACTACCCCTTACAATACCCCACAGACATAGGGTGTCAAACACTGATACACACGCAAACTGGCAACAGGGTACAGATAATTTTCAACGAGTTTGAGCTTGAAGAGGAGACTAGAGATGTAGGATGCACAACTGATTATCTCAAGGTAAGAATTGTTTGTGTTCTTGAGCAAGACACTTTATTCCAATTGTCTCACTCTACACCAGAGTATGAATAGGTGCCTGATTGTGCTGATCTTGAGTTGCTGCAGAAAGCAAGTCTTATGGGCTGATGAATGTAAATGTGAAGCTCATTGAGTGCTGAAACTGATTCTTCCGGTTCAGTTTGGTTCCGTTTCGGTTCGGTTCGGTTCCAGTTCAGATATTTTCCCCGAACATCGGTTCGGGTTTGGTTCGGTAGTACATGTATAATTTTGAAAAACATAAAAAGGCTATAATCATGCCGATATAGTATGGGTAGTACAGCTAAAAATGTGTGGAAACAATTCCGACTCAGCCGCCACGCCACTCAAGATGAATGAATCACGGCCAAACACGAGACCTAATGAACTAGAGGAACAACTTTAATGCAACTTGCGAGGTAAAACAAGATGTAAGCACCCATGGGTACATAACAACACTCGCGAGAGGGCGCTATAGCATATTAGAGTATATTACATGTACACGTGCAGTAAATGTATAGCATGCGGTGAATGAATGTCCGTACCGCCCTCTCTTCCAAATTCACGTTGGTTTGGCCCATCTTGTAGAATACCAGAATTGCGCGCACACGATCGACACACATAGTGCATGAAATCACAATGATGAATGAAATAATGGCCACAACCCATGCTCCGCCACGCCAATTGCTGGGCTGCATCTGATAATCAAAATGCATTCAGTATTTAGTCACGAAGCCTGAAGACGCGTCTTGCAGCTAGCTCCGCAGCTAGCTAGTCAAGGCACATGTTATGTGAAGCTGTATTTTGTGTACATGTATCATGCCCCATTGCATGAAAAAGTCAACACGTAGTTCATAACTGTGGGGTGTATTATTTTTTCCAGAACTATTACGTTTAATTACATCGGGTATTTTGTAAATAGAGAAGAGCATAAAATGTGAAAAATATTTTTGTAGTGTCTCCGTCCAATACTCAAGGTAAACTGTTAAACCAATTTCACTTGAATTTCAAGGAGTAGCCCAACCAAAAGCAGCCTGAATAGTTTTTACGATCCGTAACAAGTTTAAAAAAAGTACATTGAATATTCAGGTACACTAACAATCGGACCACCCGGTATTCACGTTGTTCAACAACAATGTTCGGTATTTTTGTAAAATAAATAAAACGGGAACCAAGGATGGTGTTTGGCATAGCGGCGTTTGGCATAGCGGCGTTCACTGTATTTGTAACATCTCAGGTTTTTACCCAATGAAAAATGTTTGCATTTTCCAAGCACACACTTGGACTAGGAATTCATATTGGACAGTTGTTTGTACTACAAATCATTGAGACACATCATGTGATTGTCATGTCAAGTAACCTGACTTCTCAGATTGTAATATGTTTATAATGCGTATATATCCACATGCTTCTCCCAAGCTGACAGATCTAACAGCAGGTCGCTCCACCACACTGTGTGGCCTCGTCGGACCATTCATCTGGTCCTCGACAGCCAATGAGGTCCTGTTGGAATTTGAATCTGACCAATCCAACACCTACCCTGGCTACTCTGCATATTACACTGTGCTGCCAAGGATACCCGAAGCCGCAGGTGAATTTTGAACAAATGTCTTCAATATCAAAAATATGATGTGGAATATAGGGATAGGCAAACTAGTCGAAAAGTGTATGGGCTGAACCTCAAACTTATTCAGGTTTTTGCTGTCAGGTTGCTTGTTGTTTCTTAATACTTTGTTTAAATCAATAGCTTAGGTCAAATAACAATTTGGCCGTATACACAAAGTTTTTTTCCCTCCATTAAAAAAACCCAGAAATCCAAAATTTGAGTTTGTACATGTAAAATGACTGAATAACTGCCTTTTTGCCACTGTAAGGTTGTAATGAGACCTTGACGACAGAGACGGGTGTCGTCCAATCACCAAACAACGCCTCCGAATCTGACCTGTATAACAACTCCTTGATATGTTACCAGCGTATAGAGGTGGATCCATCCAAACATGTCATCCTGTCCTTCAGTGTGCTAAGTGTAGAGTCGGATCCAACCTGCCAGAAAGACTATCTTGAGGTGAGACTTTATAGGATCTGTGCATGAACGGTAGATGGCACTGTGTGAACGCTGGCGAGAGCTCCAAGCTCCATGTGGTTTGCGCACATGTGACCAAACGCATCAAAATCTGGAATGTCACAAAATGATGTTTTGAGATAGGTACTCGGCAAAAAAAGAAATTTCATATGCTTTCCTAACCAGTTTGCGCCGGGATTATTTGATTATTTAACATCACCAGGCCAAGAGGCAGGACTATTTGTAACGAAACTCGATCCGAAGCGGGTTCAGGCCGATAGTGCCAGGAAGCATACACCCACGCATTTCCGGCCTTGCTCGCTGCTGACAGACATTTCCGGCCTTGCTTGTGGCGTGTTTATGCGTCGTCCGTTTTGAATCTGGGAAAAACTTTGCATTTATATACGTCATCCGGCGCGAACTGGTTAATGATACCCATTACAAACCTGTAGCTCAAGTATTATTGGCTAGTGGCTATGACATTTCCAATCTTACCATGTGCATACATCTAAAAAGGTCATTTTGGGACTAATTTGTGATTTTGCTGGATCACATACATGCACTAAGCAATTATATTTGAATAACTCTGTGAAAGAGAGTACTTGTGCGCAGAATTCACCAGCTATTTTTTTGTACCACAATTCAGACATTTATGAGGTGGTACCTCACCCAGGGTTGTATGTACCAGTAGTTCCCAAAGCTTTTCTGCCAGTTATGAATTTATGAGCTTTTTTGCCCGTGGATATTTGACAATTATTTGTTTACATGTATTTCTTTCTGATGTCTAATATATTACTAAATGAACTGTCACATTATTAACATGGGATTTCTTGTGTTTCACAGCTTACCGATGCCATTATTGGAGACACAGATATTTACTGTGGTGACGTAAACCCCTTTACGTGGATCTCTCATGGTAACGTGATTATCTTCAATTTCAAGACCGATGACCAGAACCGTTACCAAGGTTACAGGGCGACATTCAAAGCTGTTCCTAACGAGCCATTCTCCAGTAAGTCTGAATGAATTTACCTAAAACAGTCAAGAGTCCTCACATTTTAATAATTTGTAGGTTTTCCTTCTCATTTTAAGGTAGGATACACTATTTGCAGATATCAAAAATATTTACTAACGACTTATTAAGAAATATCTTACTCATTTGAAAGTAAATAATTCTTCTAAGCATCCAGCAAAATTATTGCGCTAGATATCCTGTAATTTTTCCAAAAAATTGAATTTTAACAAAGATAACATAAGAATAACTGCTCGACCCCAGTTGAAAAAAAAAAACCTGTTTTTCGTGCTTTTCTTGGCATCCATGATTGTAAAACTTCGGACAGCTCAGTAAAACGATATTTACTAAAAAAATACAACCCCCCCAAATCTACTCATTTATATTAATTACCAGTGGTGTATCCTACCTTTGATTAAAAGGCGAAATTGCCACTTTTCACATGTTATAGTGTATAACACACGTAGTAACTTAGTAAATCAGCCGTGGAAATATTTTATTTTCATTTTATGCTCAATAGACTAAGTCTTGTGCACAAGGTCATGATTTAACTTACGGGTACCTCCGAGCCAACAGCTATAGGACTTTTACGTGTGGTTGATTTTGTTTTCCATAATACTTTGTTTTTATGTAGATCTGAACCATGAAACGGCCATAAATATGGATGATAAATTCAAACTCAATTTTTTAATTAATGAAAACATGCACGACTATCTCAATTATGGATTATTATTACACATTGAACTTAAGCTCCTATTTGAGTTGCAAAGAAGTTTGGGTTCTTGTAAATTCTTGAACATTCTCGAGATCAACTTGCAAGCTCTATTGCCATGAAAATTAAAGTGGGTCATATTGTCTCGGGAACAAATCAATAATTGTAAATCAAAAAACTGTTGCACCCTACTTTTCACCTGGAAGGGTTCAATGATATTGCTGGCTTTAACTTCATAGGTCTCACAACTCAGAATTTTATTGGAAAAACTCCCCAAATATCATCAACAAAAATCACTTCTTGCAAAAAGACTACTATGACATTTGAAAATATAGACCTACATGTATTTCAACAAAAATAAGAAAAATATGAATCAGTCGGAAGTAAATGTCAAGACCATGTTGTTATTTACAAGTCACAAGGAATGATACCTCAGAAATCTGTACTTGTCCAAGTTCTTTTGTGTAGCTTGATACTAATGACCAATTTTAAATAATGGCATGTCAGTTTTTGTGATATTTGATAGTCCTAAATCCTCCAATTTTGTTCACAATGTTAAATTTGACATCCTTTGATTTTTTTTTACGCAGGTTGCGATAGAAGTCTCATTGCTGATAAGGGCAATGTCCAATCACAAGGCTTTCCCTCCCGGTATGGCAACAATCTCCATTGTGTTACCACGGTAACGGGGCAAGAGCACCACCTCATCCAGCTAGTCTTTTCCATGTTTGATATTGAGGAGTCAGAAAGCTGTGCCTATGATTACGTGGAGGTATGTCATTTTTGTGTCGCCTAAATGACATTTGAGGCACTAAATTCTGTCCGTATCTCTGTGTACTACGTATGTTAACCAGTTCGGGCCGGAGGACGTATATACAACCAAAGTTTCCCTAAATTCAAAACCGATGACACATAAACACGTCACGAGCAAGGCCGGAAATGTCTGTCGGTTGCGAGCAAGGCCGGAAATGCGTGGGTGTGCTTCCCGGTACCATCTGCTTGAACCTGCCTCGGATCGAGTTTCGTTAAAAACAATCATCCCTCGGTTCGGTGATGTTAAAATAATCCCGGCGCGAACTGGTTAACAGCACACCAATGCACACACTGTGGTTTTTTTTTAAAAAGAAGGTATAACTTCTACATGCTTTTTATCGATTTTGATGAAACTTGGATGCAGTGCATACAGTGACTCTAGGGTGGGAAGACAATTCTTTTATATCGGATTACTGAGGTCAAAGATCAAATGTAGGGGTCATTTGAGGTCAACGTTTACACATGCACACATTTTAGTTGTTTAAGTACACAAAACATTTTGAAGTGACAGCAGGAAAAGGTGACGCTCGCGATCCGGGACAGCACACAGGTTTTCTTTTTTTAAGTAGGTTTTTTTTTTTGTGTCGCCAAAACAGTTTTGTATAAAGATCAAATGACCGTAGCCCTGTACGTGTACGTGTATGTATGTTAAAGTTTTAGGTTAAGTTTTTGGGAAAAAAATGTATAACTTTAACGGGGTTTATGGATTTTGGTGACCCTTGGGTGGGAAGACACAATTCTTCATTCAAAGGTCATGTAGTGGTCAATGTTCAAAAATGTTTCAAATGTTTTTGTCTACAAAATTTGATGGATTTTAATATAATCCTTGGGTGGGGTTCATCACAACTCTTTTGAAATGGGCCAAATAAGGTAATCTAAGGGTAATTTGAGATCGTCGTTTAAAAATGCAAAATTGACCCCCCAAAAATAGATCGACCGTAGGAAAGGAGACACACTTAATCTGCAGATCACTTGTTTATAGTAGATTGTAAATGTGGGAGGAAATAACATTTTCGAGTGGATAACCAATTAGGAATTGAGTAGGAACCAACAACCCAAGTGACAAGTTGGCCTTTGTAGAATTTGAACACGAGTAACAGCAATTATATCCTAAGCTAACATCTAGCTTTTTGCCCCATTTACTCGTACTAGCCAAAGGAAAAAAGCAAAGCTTTATGTATTTAAAAGTTAGAATATACCTTTTGCCACTATCCAAAAAGTAACAACCAAAATACTGTTAAAAAGCTTACTTGTTGTAAATATAATTAATGATTCTATAAACTCCCTCTTCAATTATTTCGTCTGGCATGCTGTCATTTTTTGAAAATAACAAAAGAATGTCATTTCTAAATATGCGTCTGAACATTTGGACATTTCTGCAAATACTGCGCGCAAGTGTTCAAACAATGCGCAGCTCATGTGTGGTCACTACCATTGTTCTGTTTATTGCGCAACACGCAAGCGTAGCTGCAAAAGGCTGGCTGGGAATGCACTCTGAATGCAGATTGTGCTCGCAATTCAAATTGTGACTTCAATTTTAATTAAAATCGAAGTCTTGGAATATTGTTTTCTCAAAATATGCATCTTTCACAAAGCTAAAACTTTACAAGGTTAGTTGTCAAACACCTTTTAAAATATTTTGAGCACTTTTGCTGCTTTAAACGATAAAAATGCACAACTGACAAATGGTCTATTCCTATAATAACTTTCAATCCTGCTTGTAATACCATGGAGAAATAAGTCACAGGGAGTTTGAACGGCCCGCTAATCCCCCACAGGGTATTCATATTGTCCAATTAGCGACCCTGGATGACCAGTGGTAAAGGCATGGAAGCCTCCCGATTTACGACCGCGATAAGATCTCTCACATCTTAGGGTTTGGTACCGCTCGCCACCACTTACTGGAGAAACGAATTGCTCGTGCGGTCATTCTGCCGATATTTTGTTGTCGACATTCTGATGGCAAGTTACGTTTGTTATCCTTTTAAAATATGAACGGTAAAATCATGGAAATATGGTAGCATATTTTTATGATTTTGACGACTTAAGGCCGAGTTTGGCCGGCCAGAAATGGAAGGGTTTGCTCGTTGAGGCTTTTGTCTGCCCATTCGTGTATCGCTCAACGGTGTGCGACGTGTTGCGTTTTATTTTTTTTGCATAAGAAAATCGAACTTTTTTTAGAAACTACTATTCTATTTTGATATGCGCCTGCGCACTAACGCGAGTACGCGCTAGTGCGCAGGCGCACATCTTCCCGAATTCGTGTATACCCAGCACGATATGTGGCAGAGGGGTACCCCCCTCTTATCCCTATACTTTATACGCACTCAACACTATTGTAACCTAACCCATCCCCCCTTGAAACCTAAAAGGAATTCCTGAGATTCCGGGAAAACAATGGTCAACACAAAAAGTTGTTTTTTTCTGCCACATTCGTGCTTCATATGTATTCGTGTGGCTGCGGTCGCGAGATTGCCCGCGGGTGTTTACACTCAATTATCCATTGTTGTTTAACGACCGCGGTACCAGAGCCTAAACGTTTGATCCAAAGGTCGTTGTAACTCCCTGTGACTTATTTCTCTATGGTAAAACCAGGTGATCCATGTTGTCGCGTCTCACTGACCCCCAATGAGAAGCCTCGTTGCTGAAAATAAACAGCGTCTCCTGTAATCCTGAATTCACTATCACATTTGATTATGATTTACAAGAAATTGTGCTTTGGCAAGACTATTTGCCAATCCTGCTTGCCACATTAAGAAGTTTTAAAACAAGCTACACGTCCCAGCATTGAACTGAAATCGGTGGACTGAAAACCTAAAACCCTTTTTTTTTTTTTTTTCCACAGGATATATTTTCATGTATCTGCCTTAGTAATAATGAAAAAATATTTAAAATTTACAATGCGTCTTTTGCCTACAAATGATTACAGATTAAGAATGTAATTTTGAAGTATGCTAGGAAGTAGGAATGTATTAACACCTAAATAAATGCTTGTTATCTGTTTGGTAGATCATTGATCATAACAAATAATGAATGTTTTACGTTCGGTGACAGATGGAATGTTTCATTCCACTAGACTTCACCTCGTGGAAAGGAAATTCCATCAGTCATCTCATTAAATTACACCATCGCACTCACAAACATTCATTATTTGTATTTCATAGAGTTGAAAGACGCTTGCAAACATTTAAGACTGGTATTTTACTATCCAGAGTGGTGCAAACCTATTTTTATTTTTTTTATAGAAATATAACCAACTTTTTGAAGCGGGAGCGACTTCTTTGCAAAATGGATGTTTGCAGTTGACTCCAGGGTTCAGTCAATGGAAAATTAGTTAGCCAAAATGAAATGATACAGATATGAGTCAACTTGGGTTGCTCATATTCATAATGCTCTTGACTGCTACTCTGGAATGCTTGACGCAAAATGTGTGTTGCCCTCATGGAAAATTCTAAATTCCCTTCCCCCGATCTTAGATTCGTACCCAGGGCATTGGAGCACCGCAGATCTTCTGCGGTCTGAAGACTCCGTTCTCCTGGTTGTCATCGGGGAATGTTGCCATAGTTACCTTCCACAGCGACTTCATTGTAACCAGCATAGGTTTCAATGCAGAGTATGAGCTGGTGGCCAAACCCAGCCATCTCAAAGGTTGGTGGATTCTATGGTGGTTAGGGTTATTAGTTGTGGTTTCTAAGCTATGATTTTAGGGTTTACACATTACAATGCAGTCAGCGCGCAGCGTTGCCCTTAATGAAGCGTGCGATGAAGTTTTATTTGCGAGTTGGCAGTCTCGAGTCGGCCGTTTAGGAATTCACTAGGTTTTAACGAGAGTTCATTAGTGCCCCTCTGAAAACGAACATTAAATCTCTTCAGTGGTAGTTTTAGGATAAACAGCGAGTGAAACTCCGATTAGTGCCAATTTGTAATGATTATTACCGATTTAAAGTTATTAGTTAGCCTTGTGAAATAAGGTATAAATCTTGAACTTTGTTGACACCCCTGTACGTTTTGAATGACCCTGACTGTTTGAAGCCAAAATTTGCCATTTGTCACGAGTTACGCTTTCGAACTGTACCACTCGCATATCTGCTGATTCCACAGGCAATTTAAATTTTTTATTTAATTTTATGCGAATTATAGCACACTTTCCTATCTGAAATACACGTTTACCTATTCATGCGTGTATAACATGCTTTTGTATTGCATTCAAAGCACCAACGTGTACGCGTACAAATAAGACGAACCACGATTGCACAGATAAACTGACAGCCTTATCGTGCTGCAGAGTCAAGTTACATGATTGGTCAGGACACAAGCTGGTTTGGGAGGTTGACCAATGAGGAATGCACACTCATGATCTTTTTATATTTTGCACAGCTTGTGACGAGAGTATGTTCACCCCGAACGGTACCCTGTCTTCTCCTCTCCATCCTGAAATATATCCAAGCAACAAAGATTGTCGCACAACAATCACAGCAGCACCAGGCTACGCCATCCAGATATACTTTTCAGAGTTTGAGTTGGAGTTCCATGAAACTTGCGGCTATGACTATGTTCTGGTGAGTAGGCCAAAACAATTTTAAAATTGGAAAGGTATTGTGTGTGGTAAACATTTTTCAGACCTATATTCGTGACAGCAAGCAATTCAAATGTTTCTATGGAGATGTTTAAATATGACAAATGAGTCGCATTCCTTAGAGGGAATATACATTAACATCAAAAAACGAAACTACCAGATTTGTATAAAATACCTTACTGTAGTGTTGGTGAATGACGATCTAAAGCATCCTGTAAAATTATTCCAATTGGTGTGCCGTCATTTTCAAGAAACTCTATATATCTATCTATCTATCTATCTATCAATCGATTTGAACGGGTACAAGCCAGCTAGACTGGTTCCCTGACCGTACAATTCTCTGACGTTTATAAATAGCTACGTTTCATCTTAAGTGGGGTCTGGGAACCAGACTACAAGAAAAAGATTGTATTCTTGGTTTTTCCACCATCTATGAACACAAAACTTTAAACAAGTCGGTGTAATAATACTTGCTATACAATACTATCCCCGCAAGTCATCCATTTCTGAAAATTACAGCAAAAGCAAATGATGTATATTCCCTTTAACAACTATTCATGACTTTAATTATAAGGAATCCTGGGGTCATCGGCAGTAAAACCACTGATGCAAGATAACCTCTAAGAGCCTTCAAAATCTATCAAGGAGTTTGGCAAGATTCTGCAGTATTGGGGGTGGTAATAATGCCATAAGCTTTATGCACAATAGGAATTGTTTTGGAGAACTAGACAGAAAGGATTCCTCGCAAAAATTCACCTAATAAGGAGTTAGAACTAATGAAATAACTGTCCTTCACTTTGCTGTTTCTAGCTCAAAAACTTCCCGAAGGGACCCAAAGACAAATATTGCGGCACCTTGGAGCCTTTTACCTGGGTATCCAAGACCAATGAAGTTGTGTTGGAGTTCCATAGTGATGCTAGCACAAGAATGAAGGGATACATTGCTCACTACATCACATATCCAGCTCCACTAGCACCTGCACCCACAGAGCACTTACCGTCTTTAGGTAAGTTTGCTAGGAGTAATGTCGTGCGCCAGCCACCAAGGGCACAGGTTGTTGTTGTTGTTGTTGTTGTTGTTTGCACTAAACACGCTCCAAATGAATTCAGTTGAACAGCTAGGTCCGTTTGGTTAAATATACAACCAGCAGTTATCACCAATACTCAAGTTTGGACGAATAATGGAAACAGTCTGAGAGTAACTTAGCCAGCCCCTGGCTGAATATTAGGTATCGGCTCTGTTGATTATTACTTGTCAACTCTGCTGGATTTACATCTCTGCTGTATTTATGTCTGTCGTTAGCTCTGCTGAGTATTACTAGTAAACTCCACTGCCTCTACCTTGCTAACTAACCCTTGGCTAGTTCCCTTAAAGTGAGTCCCTTGAGTGCAGATTACTTCCCAAGATTTTCCAGTTACTTTTACCTGATAAGATGTCCTGCTGATTCGGTTGGTGTCACCGGAGTTTTTTTAGTCCGAGTCAGCTGTGGGTTGGTACAGTACCTACAACGACACAGCAGCTGTTTGTGTGTGTGTGGATGAGTGGAGATGGATGAAAGAAGTTTGCAGTTTAGTTGTAATGAGTTGTTAGATGTAGGAGGATCTAGAATTTGATGTGTTGTGAAATGGGGAGCCAAAGCAGGCCACACATGATGAGGTTATATGTTCATGTTTCCTTGTGCGTGTGATGAGACAAGCTGCTGTGTTCAGGATGAGTTGAAATGCCGACAAATGAGAAGCATCGTAAGTTAATTATCAAACTGTTCAAGTAATTAAGATGGGACGTAACAAAAGCTTTTACAAGACACTCGGTGGAACTTTGGTCCAGATACTTTCTGATTTTCTGATTGCTTAACAGGAGTTAGGAGTGTGTTGTTTTTTCATTCAGGGTGCTGTGCACTGTAACTCCAAGGTCTCTAGCAGATTCTGAAGGGGCGATTACTGCGCCATCAAGGTTGAATTCTAATAGCTCACCAGAGTTTAGAAACTGATAAGTTACATGCCAAATTTCTGTTTTGGCACCGTTTAGCATTAGGTTATTGCTAATAGCCCAGGCTTTTACATCAGAGATGCACTATTCAAGTCTCGCATCCCCCACTGGAAACTATTTTATTTGAGTATGCGACACAGTTGTGTATTGTTGGCGTATATCATGTGTTGAATACCTTACATGGATTGTTAAATTTGATGTTTTGTTTGTTTAAATCACATGACGCACGTGTATTTTTGCATACTCTGAAAAGCGAAAGGATATGATTTGGAGCAGCATTCAACTTCCTGTGAAACCGAATGACACGGTGGATTCCTCCAATTGTATTCCTCTTTGCCGTAATTGACAATCTATAACTCAATGACAATTGCTGAAAAAGTCAAGTTGAGAACCTTCTGTAGGTCGCTCCATCCTGTTGTTTGCTAGGAGCAATGTAATAATTCTGATCTGACGTACACAAATAAACAATGGTTGAATCAGTCAAGAAGTTATCACAAATAGGTAGGCTTCATCCTGTGCCTTTATCATACTAGGAGTTTTCATACCTACAATCAGTAGGGTACACCTAGTAGAAGGGGTGACCAGACATTGCTGGTGGAATGCCATGGCCTAGTGGTTATGGTGTTCGACTCGTGTCCAAAGGTGCATGGGTTCGAACCCTGCCAAGAACATGGTGTTTGTGCCCTTGAGAAAGACACTTCATTAAAATTGCCACTATCCACCCAGGAGTATAAATGGGTATCTGTAAAATTCGAGGTCAAATTTGCCCCAGGCAGGGCCTGATTAACGGGGTAATAATTATATAGCGCCTTGAGCATTGGTATTGGTGGATATGTACCCATCACATTATCATCAGTGTCCACGTTATATTTGTGCCAGCACCATGTGGCATACTGAGAATACTTGAAGAGTTGTAGTTATAAACCATAGTTTTAAAACCAACTTTGGAATGGGATATCCTAGTCTACGGTTGTTGAACATGCCATGATCCAGTGGTCAAGATTTTGACTCGTGTACGATGGTGTATGGGTTCGAAACCCTGCTAGGAACATTGCGTTTGTGCCCTAGGGCAAGGCACTTAACTACAATTGCTTCTTTCCACCTGCGAGTATAAATGAAGCCAAATGTGCATTGATATATGGCTGCCACATGGTCTCATGGCCTGTGCAGGCTTCATTTTAGGACTTATTTGGATAAAGTTGAAAATTTGGTTTAACTTGTAAAATGTCACATCATAAAAGTATTCACTCTGTTCTTCTGACAGTGTCCAAGTGTAACATTGAGATGACGGCTGAGCGTGGCGTGATCACATCACCCAACTTCCCTTACAAATACGACAACGATCAGAACTGTCGCACAGACATTGAGACAGATGTGGGTTCACGGATCAACGTGACTTTCCACTTCATGGACATTGAGGAGCACCGTGGGTGTCAATGGGACCGAGTTGAGGTAAGAGTTCACCAACCCCCAAAACTAACCAGTGCTCGTGCTTATCTAAATCGCATATCCAGAAAAAAACACATTTACCTACATGTATGTCGGCCTTTTCCCCAATACATTATGTAAATATTTAGATGTAAAACTGTGATTTGCCAGAAAAAAAAGTAAATATGCCCTTGCATGTACTGTATGTATGTGAACAATTAATAGATGAAAAATTGTCTGAGAGACTCATTTTGTGGGATCCTGTTAGGGGCCGTCCAAATTTGTCAACATTTTTAAGGTCGTACAGAGCGTACTACTTTTCAAGACCCCCCCTCCCTCCCCCCAAAGTAGTACTTTTTAACATTTAGTCCAAATGGGGCATTGCGTGCACGATGTCCATGCACAGCTGTGGGAACGAGTCGCGTCAAAGGTTATTCATTCACGTTTGGCACATTCGCGTGCTTATTCAGGGCTAGGCTAGGGCATCAATGTGTGTATGTACACCGCATGGTTAACGTTGCGCTATACGAAATCATTGACAACTTGGTCGCCGCGGCATGTAGTGCGGGCGGCGTCAAAAGTATCTCATCCTCGCAAGCTACGTATAGCTAGCCAGGGACGCATCAGGTTTTTTTTTCTCGGAGTTGCACAAAAGCTGTTAACAAGGTATAGGCCTAACCATGGAAAAATAAGTTTCTCCATGGTATAACCATACCTGCCGAAGCAATCATTTTTGAACAGCGGACTTTGTATCGCTTCTGATTTTAACGTTGAAAATTCTTTCGAGATAAAAAAAAAAGGAAACAAAACCAATTATATAATTATCTTTTGCTGATTGTACGGTACAAAATCAACATTTTATTCACAATTTAAAGTCGTACGCGGCCTCCGACCCCCCTCCCCCCTGTCGTACGCTTTGTACGACCATTAAAATGTTGAAAACTTTGGACGGCCCCTTAGTTGTGAATAGTCACTGATTTTTGTGACTTGGCGCAAGTCATTTAAAAAAGGTGACACAAGTCGAGTCGGTGTTTTGTCGAGTCAAATATCTAGCTTGAGTCAATTCAAGTCAAAAATATTTAAACACAACATAATAAATAAACACAAGCAAGAAAGTAATTTGTTAAAATTGTTAATATTAAAAAAATTGCCTAATGCCAATGATGAAACCACAAATTAGAAAATGCATTTCCAGTCCGGTTGTGTTTTTGGTACAATATACAGGGTGAACCTAAAAAACTAAAAATAACCCACCGGAAAATGGCCATAATCTCGAAAGTATATATTTCATGGAAAATATAGGAGCTACAAGCTTTCTTCTGACACCTACATCGCAGGCCTATGGTCACTGGTAACTGAGTACCATTGTCTTGAAAACCATAGGCAGATTTCAGAAATGTCCAAATAGGTGTGCGTGTTGTTATCTTCGTGTAGGCAAATAAGGTCGCCTGGAAAAGAACAAGAACATAATTCCCTTTGTTATAACCTGTTTATTTGAAACAATAACAATGAAGACTGGTACCATGGTCGCGATACTTGTTAACGTTTGCCAAAATTGTTGACTTCCTGTCTCATGAAATCTTTTAACGATGAAAACCCATTGATCAGTTGTTAGTTGAACCATCTTGATGTCTTTTTCGCTGTGAATGACCATGCAAACCTACATTATGTCCCTCCCCAAAGCACATGGAGTCTAGGATTAGGATTACATAATCCAATGTCGATCATTGAACCTGGGCCACGAAAAGACGCGGTTGGATGCACACCACTGACCGCGAAGAGGGATGGTTCATTTCCATGTGGCTTACAAAATTATTGATTTGGACATTTCTGAAATCTGCCTATGGTTTTCAAGACAATGGTACTCAGTTACCAGTGACCGTAGGCCTGCGATGTAGGTGTCAGAAGAAAGCTTGTAGCTCCTACTTTCTGATATTGACTTCATTTTTTCCATGAAATGTATACTTTCGGGATTATGGCCATTTTCCGGTGGGTTTTGTTTGTTTAGGTTCACCCTGTAGAACTAATGCTATGTCTCAACAAGGTTACAAATTAAAAAAATGTAGTTTACTCTATTAAACAGAACACCAAATTTGTATCCTTGTGATTGTAAAGCCATTGTATTGTTATCTGTGTTCCTGTACAAGCATTCCCATAGATTGTGCACACAATTCCTTGTGAGACCTTTCATATTTTGGGGGTCTTTGTTAATTGTATATTGGACCTCCACAGGTTAACAAATTTAGATTGCATTTTGTGTAAACTGTCACGCATCTCCCACTTGTGTGTCCAACAGATTTTGGACGTTGGCTCTGGTCGCAAGTCGGAGCCTTTCTGCGGGAGTCTCTTTGGCGGTCACCGTTCCTGGCATTCAGATACTAATCACATCGTTGTCATCTTTGTCAGTGATGATATCGTGACTCGCATTGGATTCTATGCAACATACTCCGTGGTTGGGTCCACAGAGCCAAATCCCATCAGAGGAACTTAGTGACTCATAACGTGTTGGAGATCTTGGATTCCAGTACAATAAGGTTCTTCTCAAGAACTAATTAATTAAACCTTGGAAACATTTTGAATATGCTGTTTATTATGGTACTGTTATCCCTACTGCATCTATCTATCTCTGGTAAGGGTACCTTGCAAGCCTTTTCATTTGTTTTTAACTAACAGCTAGAGAAAAACAAATGGTGTTTTTGACTGAAACATTTCAAAAGTTTAACGAAAAACTACTGCTATTTCATCCGTTTTAACGTACAATGTAATATATTTAAAAGGTCATCAGATTTGTAGAAATGTTCAACAATAATAAACATGCAATTGGGAAGCAAATTGTTTTTGTGATATAAGTAATTTATTAGTTTTGACTTGAGTTGATAATACTGACATGTGTAATAATAATGTGGAATGAATAAGGCATATAATGTAAGATTTTATCAGAGTATAATTTGTCAGAATGTTCAGTGTAAAAAAATGTTTAAAAAATGTGGAAAAAAATCAAAAACAGTGGCAATGTTAAAATTTGCATAATAGCCAAAGAAAAAAATAAGAAAACAAATTAAACCACTTTCCAATTGAATTGTTCTTCATAACAATTATTGCAAAGAATTATGCAAAATGTGAGGTATGGAATAAAATTTGACATGAATCATGAATTGTTTGGTAATACCACTCCACTTTTGTTCCTTTTGAAGCGTGCTTTTTAAATTAAAATAAATTCGTCTCGAAATATACTGCTTTTCAAAATAAAGGACAAATTAAAATACATTTCAAAGTTAAATATTCAGGACAAATACTGTGTTCATTTTAAGGCCCCAATATACCTGCAAAAAAGTAACAAATTGTAAAGAAATCTCGGGAGGCGTTGGTGCCAGAAAGGTATCTTTTCTGCAAAAGGATTCAATGCAAAGTCCAGCGTACGCAGGCAGATGGATTGAAAAGAGAAATTGTACGTGTCTACTGCGTTCGTCTTACCCGTAGAGCCACTACTAATGCATATATCCGTAATGGGCTACCCACCATGCCCTGCGGTCTACCTGCCATCTAGCTTCCTTTTTTCTCTTGGCGACGGACGGTGATGTGAAATAATTTATATAGTAAGTACGTTAATTTATCGTACTTTGGTTTCACGTTACAACACTGATAATAAAATCATTACGTGAAGCGTGGATCGATCGGCTAGGGGCAGGGAATCTGTCGGGGCACCCCCCTCCGTACACAGATCCCCCGCCACCCGGAAACGAGTGATGGTGTCCCTACAGACCAGGAGGTCCAGCCCACCCTTCGGGCCGCTAGTCCTAGTAACGAGCAACCGATCAAGAAGCTTGCCGGTAAGATGGGCCAGCATCGAGCCTCGGCAGTAAGCTTCAAGGGCAAGCGCACCCCCCCCCCCCACCCCCACCCCCCCCCCCCCACCCCTACCCCCCCCCACCCCCACTCCCTCCCCCCCACCCCCCCCGGCAACTTGCCCTAACAAACCTCGGTGCAAGCTCAGATTCCAAGCTCTGTTTCCGAGGCGCCCCGGTTCACTCAGTGTGTCCGGGCCTCCGGTGGTAGCCCTCGAGTCCACTACCGACCACCAGGCTATAAAACTCCAGTCTGAGACTTCATCACCCACTGACCCGCCAGGCAAGCGTAGTTCGGCGGCAGGTGGACTCGACCACCCCGGTCCCCTTGGCGAGGTTTTTCTTCAAACTCGGAATTATTTCCGTGTTGCGGAGTTCCCGCAATTCCACCTTCACTGGAACCAGCGGGAAAACGCAGGGGCCACCTAGAAAAGAAAACCATGTCGCCCCGCGGTAAACGGCGCCGACATCCTTCGACTCTGAGTCTTTCTTGGACCGATCCCACAGCCGAACCAAACACCAACTAAGAGTGTGCAAATATCTTTCGAGGCTCTCATTGACAAGTTGACAAGTCATACTCCAAACAGATGCCTCAAAAGACGGTTTGGGTGCAGTGCTTGCAAGCCGCGCACTATCCAGCAGAGCACAATTACTCAATTCACAAGCTGGAATTTAAGGCGTTGCATTTGGCAATCACATCTAAGTTCAGGGACTACCTGTATGAAAACCGGGTGACAGCAGTTACCGATAACAACCCTTTGACATGTCTTGGACAAAGCTAAGGTAAGCTAAGCTAGATGCATCGGGCCAGAGATGGGTGAGCGACCTTCCCATATTTAACCTCGACATTACTCGGCCGGGCAAAGCCAACTCCAATGCTGATTCATTGTCCCGTATACCCAAGTCTGAAGTCTCCAATCCTAGATGGTACTGGCCACAGAACAGATGGGGAGGTCAAGAAAGGAATGGACACCATCCAGGCCAGCAGTAATGTTGTTTCCTTCCTGAAAGTCTCCTACATCAGCGTCCCAGAATGACGCCGGTAGAGAGAAGAGTCCCCTTGATGACACCGGAAGATGTGGGACCAGTTGTTTGCTAGGCTCAAGTCTGAAGAAGGCTCAACAGAACAATGAAGCTATCAGCAAAGTCATTGACCTGAAATGCCAAGCCAAGCAGGAGGCTGGTATCCAAGAATCTAAGGTTGATTAGAAGGTTAGTGCGGTCATTGGAAATAGTTTAAAGGTGGCATGCTGTTTTACCGCAAGGAGTATGATGTCGGTAGAGTATCTACTTGTCCTTCGACGTGAGATGCGACGGAAGGTACTGCATCACTTGCACAATACCATGGGCCACCTTTCGTTTGACAAAGCACTCCATTTAGTACGTGACCGATACTACTAGCCAGGACTCGTACATCAAGAGGTGTAGAACATGTGCCATACAACGCCAGGAAGCTACCAAACCTGCCAGTCTGCATCGTTCTAGACCTTGGTGGTACTAGAACCGGAACTGTGCGAAGGAACCTGCTGATAATCTGCCAATTCAACAAGCCTCATGGAAGCAATGACTCAGAGGAGATGCCCGAGAGTCAATCTTTCTTCACTAAGGTTTCAGCAAGCTAGTCTTAGCGATTGCTCCTTGATAGACACAGTCTAATTCTTCTTCTAAAATTAGTGATGATACCAACCACAATGACGGCCAAGACGAATCATCAGGCAACCGGCAAGATACAGGGACTGGTGATGACTGGCACCGTTATATTTAGCGCTGATGATTCCAGGATATACGAGAGACAATTATGAATTCATCAATTTTATTTGTCGACTATTGCGGAGGACATCAATGCATTAAATAGGGGGAGAGTGAACAGTAGTAGAGATACATTTAACTTTTATAGGAATATTTATAATTTTCTTTTATAGAAAGTCCATGTACATTGTAGTGGGATAGGAGTAGCACCCCCCATTTACCCGACAGAAACCACACTAATTTGCGGTAACACCACGGTAATTCTCTTTAGTAAAGCCCCAGTCCCACCGAAAGCCGGATACGATACGTGAAACCGTAGTGTATCCGTGATAAACCGTAGCGTAACCGTAGTGTAACCGTGTTTATCCGGGATGAAACGGGAGTTGGTTCACACACGGTTCCACTACGAATGACCCCGGATACACTACGGTGTCACCACGGATTCACTACGGTGTATCCGGGGTCATCCGGGGTGAACCGTGGCACATCCGGGATGAACCGTGGCGCATCCGTAGTGAAACCGTGGCGGAACCGTAGTGAATCCGTGACCATCCGGGGTCATGAGGGAAAAACAGGCTTGAACCGGGATGATCCGGGCCCATCCGTGGCGGAACCGTAGTATAACCGTAGTAGGACCGGGGAACATGTCATATTTTTTTTCGATTGCCTTCCCGGTCCACCCCGGATCAAACGTCTGTTTCAACCGGGGCCATTCGGGGCATATCCGGCTTCAGTGGGACTGGGGCTTAAGATGTGTGGTTCTATAAAGAACCGGAGAAACCATAGTGTGTACCCCTATAAATATTTACTGCAAGGCCATGCACTTGACCAGGCACTGTGGCATGCTTTGAGCTCCAGTCTCAGCGACAAGCATGTGGGACATGTTTGGTGCAACCGGGCCAAGAACTTGTAAGGGACTTGGTGGTTTACGCTCAAGTGTTTTTGATTTGTAACTTTCTTTAAACACTGGGGTTTTGGGTTTTTTTGGGGGGTGGGTCTGTTACATTATTGTTTTTGGAAGGTTAAACTGTTGTTTTAAACTGTCTTGAAGTTTTAGGATTTTGGTTTTCACGGCCTTTTTCACATTTTCAGAAATTGGTGGTCATTAATAACATACATTTTGCATAATGAATTTGGGATTTCTTTTCTTACATAGTGGATTTGTAAAGTTATTATTTTGTTATAGTTCTTGCGTGCAATATATTTATTTGTTATTGTGGTTTGTTGTGGGAGTCTAAACACTGCCATTGTTGTCTCTAATTTTAGGATTAGCTCGCGATTCCTCCCTAAAAGATTCCTGTTTTATTTGTCTTTGTTGATCAAAAAAAGAAGCGAGCAGGTTTTTCATTATTTAGTGGTCTTGAGTCATTTTTCCGGGTTACATAAGCACGATGACCACAGTGTACACACATCATTATCACTGTGTAGAAGATTAACCAGTTCGCACCGGATGACGTATATAAACGCAAAAAATGGCCCAAATTCAAAACAGATGACGCATAAACACGCCAAGTTCAAGTTCGGAAATGTATGTCAGCAGCGCGCAAGGCCGGAAATGCGTGGGTGTGCTTCCCGGCACTATCAGCCTGAACACGCTTCGGATCGAGTTTCGTTAAAAATAATCCCGTCCGTCGGCTCGGCGATGTTAAAATAATCCCGGCGCGAACATGTAATAAGTTGCTTTTTTGCTTAAATCAATAAAGTTTAATGTTGACAACAACATTATGTGTGTGGTTGTGTTTATTTTCTGTAATAAATGGGGGAAAATAATTTGTCAAACCACTCCCGCCCCTCGAAGGGAAGCCTCATTAACATAAAACCTCGCGAGGGGTATGACGAAAATGGAGGCAGAGACTCGCCGCGCTGCTACCCGGCCTATCGTATACTGACTGCATTGCAACAAGTGTTTGTCTTTTGAGTGACCGCGAAATTTAAAAGGGGGGGGGGGGTGTCAATTTTTGGACGGCAAATTACCACACTAAACGTACATTAGAACCAGTTTTGTTCACATTTCACACACATAAATCTATTAATTTAAAACAAATTGCGTAATGAAAATCTTACACTGCATATCTTTCCTTTAGGCTACATACAAAAAATTGATTGTTTCTCATCAGCGGCCGGGCCAATTTTTCGTGCCGGGTGGATATTTTTTTATATTTTATAAACAAAATATAAATGTACCGGACGCCCGAAAATTCCGAGATTTTTAATTTTTTTATTTTGTATATGCTGTAAAAACACGCTGTTGAAAGCAATAACAGTTAAAACTCACACAGGCCAAGTGAATGTTTTTAGTGGCCATACATGTTCCAGCAGAAGCAAGCCGGAAAAATCGAAATCGACGGCGGACAGGAGATCGGAGAAGCCGAGTATAATAGTAGTGAGAACGGTGTCTGTGTGCCTCTTTCATAAAAAAAAACTGGGGTGCTCAAAATTATATGGGAAAATAAATCGACTTAACTATATTTGTGTGTTTCTACCAACATTATTTGAGTTTTTATTCTATATGAAATGTGTGCATTGGTCAGTTTTGGAAAGTAAATCAACGAAAACAATTTGTAATTTAGATAAAGAATGCAATTCCCAACGAAGTTTTTGTCAACTAGCGCTTTCACCCCCACACGCGGTGGCGCCCATACTATAACTATGGGCGCTGGAAAACACCTGACGAGCTTCATAGATTTCTGTGTAGGAAAACGCACGGCATTCTGGGTAGCGTACATGCTCTGCCGCGCAGCTGAGCCACGGAAGTAGTAACCTACGTTCGCAGGTCGCAACAAAAATTATCCAATCAGAGCTAAATGCACATCAGCGCTTACCACCAACGCCCGGTTCATCAACATGTACATGTACATGTATGTATATGCGGTAGGCACGAACGAAACCAGCGCGCCTGTAGTTGTTTAGTCAGATACCGGTTTCAAAGATTCGGCGACATTTTTATTCTATAAAATATAAAATGCCCTGACGGACCATTTTTTCAAAAAGGTTCTGATGAGAAACAATTCATGTTTTTTATGTAGCCTTAACACCTTGACCTGGCACACTGTAAACGATGACACGTTATCTACCGGTAGTTCTAAGTTCAGTGTTAACACACAGTCGTGTTTTACATAACGACCGAGGATTCCCTATTGTGTTTTCCTTTGTTCCTGTACTGTAACCTAACCCAATTCACTCATCGTACACTTTAACGACAGACGACAAAATTCAACAAAAGACGAATGCCCGAAGACTGATCATGAAAGGAACTCTTGTTCGTCTATTGTGCTTCTGTCCTCGAGGGTTATGTAGTACACGTACACATGGTTGTCTGATTTACTAAGTGAAAGCACTGACATTTTTCTAAGGGTTGAACACCCTATTTATTTATTTGTTTTTATTTATTTATTTATTTGCTGTCTTATTTTAACATGGCCTTACCATAAGGGCCCTGTGTGTTACATAAATATTAATTAAAAAGAAATAAGCGACAGAAATAATATTAACAATCAAATTAAATAAGACATAAAAAAGAAAAAGAATAAAACCACAAAATGTCAAAATAAAACAATTGAAAACAGCTGACATATGTGACACGATCAAGCCGAATCAGTCGGATGTCGGCGAATCCCAAAAATGCACTGTATTATTCTTCGTTGGTATTTAAACAAATTTACATAACTCGACAACAAAACATCGTATCAACATGGGGTTTTCAGTTTTTAAAATGTACAGATGCCCTCTTTGAAACTACATGAACACTCATTTGTTTTGACCGGGGCCGACATCCGACTGATTTCGCTTGATCGTGTCACATATGTTTAAAATGGGAAAGATGAATATCAATACAATCTCCAAGCGAAAATACAGGGAAATATGGATTAATAAAAAATGTTAACAAAACGCCAGAAAATGTTACATTAAAATATGCCTCCACCAAACCCGTTTTTAAACACCCTTTCATCCTTTACTAGGACAATATTTATAGAGGTTCAAAATTGCTGTTATACTAATAGTACCGTAGTCAAGTGGTAAGACTTGCAATCACAAGGTTGTGAGTTCCGAATCCCAAGCTGACCGCTGATTTCACGTATAGAAGATGGAATTGATGGATTCAGTATACAGTTAGAGGTAACAGTACTCCTGCTTGTCATGTTCTTAATTGTTCGTGTGTTTTGTCTCTATTGGTCCTGTGCACTGTCTTAAGTTTAGGAAACAAAAGCTTTTTATAATAATAATAAGGCATTTTATATGGCGCTATTCAAAGATCACATCAGCGCCTAACAAATAAAAAATGCAGCACACGTTATACACAAAAATAGTATATATTTATCAACAAATGGGAAATAAGGGTGTTTTGAGTAGGCGCTTGAAGATCGCAATGGACACCGCTTCCCTGATAATAACCGGCAGTTTATCCCATTTGATATTTGAAACAGGTCGATAACTCTTAAAGGCATTGGGATCGACGGTGGGTTTCTTAAGAACAGGGGTGATTATCAATTGTTTGAAGGTTTCAGGGAAAATACCAGATGAAAGGGAAGCGTTAACAATTCTTGTTATAACCGGTAACACAGTAGGCAAGCATCGTTTAACAAGCCAGGATGGTAACGTGTCTAGTGAACACGACTTGTTAGACAGTTGCCTAATGAGTTTTTCAACGTCAGATTTGGTGAGAATCTTGAAATTAGGCAAATTTTTGCTAGGATCTAATTGAAACTGACCAGGGCCCAATTTCATAGAGCTGCTTAACGGTAAGCAAATTTTTTTGCTTACTATAGCAGAAAAATTTGCTTAAGCGTAAACGTATTTCACCAGCGGTTGCTAACTTAAGCACGTAAACAAACTGCGCGCGCAACATTTTAGATCGTCTGCTTAAGCGAAAACTTGAACAGAAAAATGGCGGGCGAAATAAATCAGAAAGTGGCGCAGGCCGGGGCAAAGCCTAAATCGCCCCCCTTCTCAGCCGAAATGGACCTTGCGCTGGCGATCTCATATATCGAGGAGAAAGCGGTTATCGAGGGTCCTCTGAAGGGGTCCAAGTTGACGTCCAAACATAAACAAGCAAGCTGGGAACGAGTGAGGGGGTGCGTGAATGCGTAAGTATTGCCAATGGGTGGCGCAATTGCATAAACATAACGAACGATCGAAAGTATGGCATGAAAAGATTCAACGCTACGGTCATGACGTAAAGATATGCTTTATTGTTCAAGTTCTAGGCCTACATACGATTTTCAAATAGTCTGAATTGGGTTGGTAGTTTCTTTGTTCGTTGATGATGATTTCTGGCGGCATATGATAAGCCCTAGTTTGGGTTTAACATAACGTTGGCAATCATGACCATAAAAAAGTCCATAGTCAGTTGTTTTGCTTGTCCAACATCAACGTGTCCAATGCCGTCAACATACTGCGTCAACTGCATGCAGACCTAACAATACGTAAGCATGTAAGGGCCTACTGAATGTTATAAACGTACTTGTTTTATTATTCACGTCTGCAAGTAGCCTACCTTGATTTTGTCAGCTCTTTAGTTTTTGTGGATACAAGTTGAAGTTCTTCTAATATTTATATTTTATTATTGTTTTCAGTTTACAGCATGCCGATTACCATTACTGATGACGGTGAGTAACTAAAACCCACTTACTGAAATACCTAAGACAGTTTACACATTGCTATTGGTAGAAATTATCACGTGGTTGATTTTGAATGGTTGATAAAAAACCATTTTGGCTGTGTACGTGAAAGTATTATAAAGGTCACACCATGGTAGCTCATGGCCTTTTCATATCAGACAAATCAGACAAAGCAGGGTTGATATCCCTCAGGCGTGAAACCGTACATGTTTTTCAAGCCTGCGTCAATTCGGTGTAAGTCCATATATTGATTACTTGTTTACAGTCATTTTGCAGATAGTAACAATATGAAATTGATTTTTTTTTCTAGTTGTGTCTATGCCAATCACCTTGCCAGTCAATGTCATGAATTTTGGTGAGTCAGTTAACCTGCTTCTGTTCTACTGCAAACCAAAACAAAATATACCTTTCCCCTTTCTTTATACTTTTCAGAAAATGTATCACATATTCATAATGCCCCTCTTGGCAAGATCTAATGCTACAGTCACACGGCCATGTTACGGACCTGCGGATGCCTGCGTATATTTGGATAATGAAAATGCGTAATTTTTAACCCCAATACGGAAATTTGAGCAAAAGTTACCTATATTCTGCGGACGATACGGATTAGTACGGATGTACGATACGGATGTTACGTATGAATTACGGATGTTACGGGTAAAACCTGCGGATGAACCCATCCGCTGCCAACCCGCTGACACATGTTACTGACGACTTACGGATGACTTACGGACGATACGGATAAGTTACGCTCGTGTCTGCGCATGTCGGCTTCCTCTGGCGTCCGCACCATCCGCATATAAACCCACGTGGATCGGAGCTTGCTTCAGTCGCATTTCATCAAGTCTGAGATCTAGTTCCAGTTATTCAACAGTTTCTTCTCCATCTTTTTAATAGTGTTTACGTACCCCTATGTATCCGCAGGCAACTGCACACCCGACAAAGTGTGCGGATCAGTTACGTATCTAACGTATCCTGCGGATGAGTTTACGTATCTTACGTATGAGTTACGTATTTTACGTATGGATAACGTATATTCTGCGGATGCTTACGTATATTTCATCCGCAGCAAAATTTTGAGATTATCAAAATTCCGCTGCGGATCTGCGTATGTCTGCGGATCCTGCGGATTGAATTACGGATGGATACGGATGCTTACGGATGATACGGATCCTTGCGGATGCTTACGGACTTTTATCCGTAAGCATCCGCAGCTACCGTAAGTGGCCGTGTGACTGTACCATAAGATGGATCTACCGATGGATTTTATATTGTCTGTGGCAAACTGCAATAATACGTTAAATGTTACACAAGTTGATATTGGATTATATTTATTTGTCAGGGACATCTTGCCAAGGAATACCAACGCAAGAGACCTCATCCAAAATTAGACCAAAACGGAAGTATGCCAGTGGGATCACTGAGGCCGAGTACTTGGAAAGGAAGTTGGCGCTCATCGAAAAGGAACAGGGTGTGAGGATGAGAGCGTTACTGGCTCAAGCAAGGTATTATGAGCTGAAGGCACAGGTTCTTGAAAAGCAGCTGCCATAATACTTAACTTAATCCTGAGGCCTATTTAGCTATGTGAATGTATGCAAATATAACATGGTTTGAGGTTGGACAGTCTATATTCGCTCCCTGAGGTATTGCAAGTTGACAAACTAGTTCCTTCAGCAACTGTCCAACCTCAAACCATGTTATTTTTGTATTACCGTTACATAGCTAAGTGGGTCTAAAGCCAGTATTGGTCTCATCCTGACATTGTTTAAAAAGAGCTTGATTTGGTTTAAAACATAAAAAACACAATTATACTGGTTGTGGTGGTGTCCTGTTTTTGTGTTCACTGCAAAAACTTTGTTTAGCAATTAAACACGCTTCTAAACACTTTCTTGCTATCAGTTTGAAAACATGTTTAAATTCTAAATGTTTATGTTTAGGAACTTCTAAACATACTGTAGCAAGATTATGTTTAACTGCTTAACACAGCTTTTAGATTGAAGTATTTATAGTATATTTATGGAGCTTTTTATGAATCAGTACTTCATCACTGTGCATTTAGTTGTCTACGATGTCTGGAGATGGATGTAGCTAGTCGATCTCTCATTGCCTGCCCAAGTGCTGTTTCAGTTCCTACTCCTCTGTAATCCAGACACAGGTTACCCTCTGGGTCATCCCTCTCAATGTTAGCCTGCTCAGGCATGAGGTCACCTTCCAACAAATTACAAAAGTGGCTTTGAAGTTACACATGTTAATACAATTTCACTCCAAGTCATCATCTTAAGGATAGCTCATTGAGAAATTCACACATTGTGGGACCTATTAAAGGGTGTGTACAACATTGGTAAAGTTGAAAATATAAGTGTTCACAGATTTGCACATAACTTACATGTTATAAAGATGGACATAATAATTGGAAAACTTCCCTTGAAATAGTTTTGCTGGAAATGCCATAGTTTTTTAGGAAATGAGTAAAACAACTGTATTTATCCTGCAGGATAGAATCTGATGTTTGAAAACAAATAAAAACACATAAGGTTTTTTTTCACTGTTTTCTCATGACTCTGAAGACCGATTTAGCTTAAACTTTCACAGGTTTGTTATTTCATGTATATGTTGGGTCACATCAAGTGTGTATACTAGTCGTTGACAATTACCAATGTTGTACACACCCATAAGATAAACGCACAATCGGTCAAGTAATATGAATAACTTACCTTCATCTATTCCATAGTTGTGGAGTATACAGCATGCAAGGATTTCACTTGCGGCCTTGCCCATTGACCGAACCCTGGTGCCTGTTTTCATCAAGGCAAACCTTCTTTTGGCAATGCCGAAGGTCTGCTCAATGAGTGACCTGTACATAATTGTATGAATTTTAGGTGGTGCTTCATTTGTGTAGTAAGGAAACACAATAATGTTTGCACAGGTTTTCTTTTTTTCACTTAGACACCGAAAAACAAAAAGTCTCGTTAGAATTGTCAATATTTTTAACCGATTTCAAGAGTTTTGTCGAGATTTTCCCTGAATTTGTGATTACAAAAAGATTGGAATTTGGTACCACTGAATTTTTACCATAAAGGAGGTGTTATGTTTTTGAGCACAGGTTATAATGGAAAACTAGAAACTATATTTTTTCTTTAGGGATCCCTTTTGTGACTTCCTTACTCCTGCAAATTATGATAATGGGAACTCAACATCAAGATTGTTGGATTATGGTGATATGTCTATTCCATGGTGATATGCCTAATCCAAGTAAATCCTAATCACTTTATGTAAAACTCTCGCCAGCAGATATCGACAAACACTAGAGTTGAAGTTTGACTGAATGAGGATTGTTGGGTTTAAATGCTGTACCTTGTTACGGCATGCACAGTATTGTAGTCAATTTCTTCCTGTGTCACTGGGTTAGGGTAGGGAGCCATGAGGAAAACCCTCTGGTAGTAGCCAGAATCACCCAAGATCAGACAATTTGGCCATCTGCCTAAATGTCAAAAAATAGGGATATTAATTATTTTCTCTGTTTCATTTGACTAGGTATGTTTAACGATTCAAATAATTATAGAAGACAGCTTGTTCAATATTAAGGATAAAATTTAAAGCCTATTGCAGTTTCCCATATCTGATGTATGTGTGCCAATTTAGCAATTCATTTGTGAAATTTGCAAATTTTATATTGATTTCGCATCTAAGATAAAAAAAAACATCTACCAGCTTCCATTGCCATGCCCAGAGAACTTTCTCGCCAAACTCTGCTGTCATGGGCTGCACCGGGGAATTTGACCACAACATTTGTGAACCTCTTGCGGTGGTCACATACCATCTACAGAAATGAAAAACACCAACAAATCCAAAGTTATTAAGTGAGACAAAAGTTAGTTTGGAATTATTTGTTTTGAATAGCATTAATTTATTATACTTGCATATATTTCACAACTTTTAAATCACCTGGCAGTTGAGGGATGTGTACCCCTTTCTGTTGACAAACTCATTTCTTAACTCGGAAGGGGGTTCAACACGAACATGGGTGCAATCCACGGCTCCAATGACATTGGCAAATCCTATCAATAAAATGGAACATTTTTGCAAATAATTTTCAAAACCACTACAGTACAGAAACATTTTTTTAGTCACGAACGAAAGGTGTCTCTATTTTTTTTCTAAATGATAATGACTATACTTCTCATTCGGCAATTGTAATGTTCAACTCGTGGTTTATCATATGCCAGTAAATAATTGTATACATGTATAAGCCCTATGGATTATTTATTCAATACATATTTAAAAAAAATATATCTGAATATGCTTGTATTTATTGTAAATAAAAACTATTAATTATTATAAATTAAATAATTGTATACATGTATAGGCCCTATGGATTATTTATTCAATACATATTTAAAAAAAATATATCTGAATATGCTTGTATTTATTGTAAATAAAAACTATTAATTATTAGAAATTAAATATAATTTTTGATCAGCAAAATGATGCCAATGGTTCTCCCCTTTCTCCAAGCTGTGTGTGATTATGTTAATAGTTTATTGTAGGCTAATATTTAATGGATGTAGTGCTGACGTTTTAAAGTCTCAGCATGGTTTTCCTCATAATAAAAAGATAAAATTACTATCTGTCCGAGTGTAAAATAATGTTGTGCAGAGATGCGGACATTAACTTTCCTATCCTCATTTGCCAATTAACAATTATACAAAAATTCCACCAAAGAATTATCTTACCGGCAACCTTGAAGAAGCCCTGTTTTAGTGCCTGCAGGGAGATTTGATCTTGGGGATCTGGGAACTTTATTCGAATCCCAAGAACGCGATTGATGGCTCTGACGGTGCGATCTATGGCTCGCCAAGCCGTCGGGGGGCTAACCACAGGGCAAGTGTCCCCAACAACAATGGCAAAAGTCCCCGAGGACAAGTACCGCAATGCGAGGCACACTTGAAGTAGGGGTGGCAGTGCGTGGTTGTTGTCAGTTGGATGTTCCAGTTCAGCCGATAATGCTTGGGCAAGTCCTACTATGGTTGCCGGGCGAAATCTGTATCGCGCCCAAATTTGAACGGGCGTAAACAGCTCGAGGGGGTTTTGTCTGTCTCGAAAAACCCGCCTCTGTCTTTGAATTGGATAATTTCGCTGATTTTCTTCAGCGTGACGTCTCCTTCGCAGTAAGGCAGCCATTTTGACTGAAAGTTTTGCTTAAGCAAAAAATGCGGTGGTTAAGGCTCCTTTTTCTTTGCTTATCGCTTTAAGCAAAAAATCTTGCTTAACGGTTGCTATGAAATGAAAATTTGCTTAAACACCCCGCTTAAGCAAAAAATCGTCCGTTAAACAGCTCTATGAAATTGGGCCATGGTATAGTATCTGAGCGGAAAGAAGCTTTATCAGATGTAACCTTAGATCGGATTTGCTCAACTTTGTCAACAAAAAAGGGCATAAAACTATCAGCAAGTTCAGATTCAGAGTCACAAACTGGTAAGTCACAAACACACCCTATACCATGACGTTGTTGTTTAACTATGTATTCTGATAAATTACACTTAGTAGAATAATATCCTACTTTGGAAGATTTGTACTTAATAAATGTGAATTGAATGAAATATGATAGCTTTAAATATGCGTCACTCGTTGCTGTGACCTACAACCGCAGGTGCTTTAACTTCATCATGACTTGGTCAGACCTTTCTCTGTAGTCAGACAGGCAGTGAACCTATACTTGGCGACGCGCGTTACACTTATTCAAAAGTAAATAATGATTGTAGGCATCCAGCAAAATGATTGCACTAAATATCCTGTAATTGTTCCGAAAAATTGAATATAAAAAAGAAAATCATGATCAGCAAATGAACGCCGTTTTTTTTTGCTGTTTTCTTGGCATTCATGATTATAAAACTTCGGACAGGTCAGTTGAACAATATTTTACTATAAAATACCACCCCCAAATCCAGTCATTCCTGATAATTCAAGCAATTACCAATGATGTATCCAACAGGTTTCCTTGTCTCACACACAGTTTGAATGAAGGCACAGGGGCAGTTGATGTGACTGAAATTGTCAAGTTGTCATGGTCACTGTGGTAGTGTCAGTGACAAAAAAGTCTCTTTCCTACGCAAGTATTCGTCCAGTCGAAGCTTCGAGTACCTTGAAAAGATAAGCCGAAAAAGTAAAAGTTGCTTATTTGATTAAAAATTTGATTAAAAATTGTTGAATTTGTTTGTGTAGTTCTCAAGAAAGGATTGCATTGGACTTAATACTAAAGCCCCAGTCCCACCGAAAGCCGGATACGCTACGAATCACCCCGGATGCACTACGGTTCATATCCGGGGTTATCCGGGGTCATCCGGGAGTGGAACCGTAGTCAAACCGTGATGAACCGTAGCCAATCCGGGACCATTCGGGGCCATTCGGGGCCATCCGGGGCCATCCGGGACCATCCGGGGACATCCATAGTACGTCCGGGAAGTCGAGCGTCACCCCGGATCAACATCTAGCATCCGGGGTGATCCGGGATGATCCGGGCCCATCCGTGGCAGAATCGTAGTCAGAATCGTAGTCAGAATCGTAGTCAAACCGTAGTAGGACCGTAGTAGGACCGGGGAACATGCCACTTTTTTTTCGATTGCCTTCCCGGACCACCCCGGATGACCCCGGATCAAACGTCTGTTTCATTTGGGGCCATCCGGGGCGATCCGTAGCATATCCGGCTTCAGTGGGACTGGGGCTTTAACTTCATATATGTATGCTTATACACCCTTTGCACATGTATAATGGGTCGTATGAATAAAAACTAGCATTTGCTTTTACTACACATTTTAAATCATTTACTAGCATCTTTATGAATAAAAACAAAGCAAATGCTTTAATGGAAAGCATTTGCTAAAAACCAAGAGTATTTACTTGTTGCTTTTTTTGCTAGAATATTAGCATTTGTTTCATTTGTTATGAATAACATAGAAAAAATGCTTCAGATTTGGAGTATTTACAGTAATTTGTCAAGGTTGGGTTGGGGCTACATGTACCTTGTAAAGAGAGAGGCAAATATTAGTTTGCAAAGTATGAGCTTTTGTGGTTAGGCAGGAAACAATAGAGTGCAATCAAATGCTCAACATTAAAATTTAACTTTTATTTATACGAATTCAAGCATTTGCTTTTCCCTATTGTTTTTACTGCCAAGTAAATGCTTTAAATGTTTGCTTGCTGTACTGCCCTAAACTAGCCTGATAGTATGATTTTCATCAAGGAGTAACAGTTTGCAACAATGTAATTACCTGTAACCCTCTTGGTTATTTTGGCTAGAAATCGTAACCGCAGCAACATGCACCTGATGTATTGTGCTGAATCTGGCAGAGTTAGCGTTAATGGTCAACTCAAAACTAAACAATCCAAAAAGATTCTATTTCAAAATGATTTAAAAGGTGGCACTTACTCCAAAAAGTCAAAGTCGATGGTCGAGTAGTGAGCTTGCATCAAGGCCCAGATTCCCCAGAACATGTGCGCTGCCTAAAAAGAAAACGTATGAGAAATATAATTAAATATTTAAGTGAAACTTGAAGTTTTAAAGTTGGCAGTATTATAACATATGAACATGATTACTAAATGTTAAGGGTTTCTGTGGACAATTAAATTAACTAAAGCCAGATTAAGCTAAATGCTCATTGTATTCTCTGTTGTAGCATATGCTACCGTGACTTTGGATTAGATTTTCATCTGCTATTAAAAATTCAAAACTTAACCCTCATCACCAAAGCACTTGTGCCACATGCACTCCCTTAGAAAGTAATAATAACGCTACAAGTACTGTAACAATAATGCTTATTTTGGCTAGGGTTAGCTACCAGTATTTATTATTCCCCAGTTTCCGCAAAACCAGCGTGACAATTTTCAGAAAGCGTCGCATGCATGTATATGGCAGAGTGGGTCGAATACATAAAAACTAGAAATTGATTTTTCTAGGATTTTGCTTACATTTAAAAAAAATAAAAATAAGAAATTTCTTACAAGCAAATGCTTCTACTTTTAAGCAAAGCAAAGGCTTGTTTCCTGCAAGAAATGCTACCAGATGCAAATGCTTAAAAACATACACAAGAAAACAAGCCAAAGCCATTGCTTTTGTCATTAATTCTAAGCTTGTTCCCCACTTGCAATGCTTGAGCTCTTGCTTATCAGACAAGATCAACCATTACCTTGCATCTGTTTGTAACTGGTGAAATATGTTAATGATATCTTTCAGTTTCAGCATCCTTTAACCTTATATCTTTACTTATTAATTTAAGTGATAAATTGTATGTTAGTGTTTTTATCAACTTTACATTTATTTACATTATAAACTTTACAAAGCAGGATAGCTTTTTGACATTTTAGATCAATTTTATTTACAAGTATAAATCGATATTTTCTTTGTTTTTATATGTGTACATTGTACAAACCTACTAATTGCAGCCACTGTGTGAAAAACTTTCCCTTGGCCCTCACAGGGTAAACCACATTCAGAACTTCTGCTAATGTAATCACCATTATGACCATACCCACTGCCCCTAACTTAACTCATTATATTAAGTTTTACAGTTTCTCTTGTTTATTGCCCCTTATAATCCCTTGAGAATTTGCCTAGGAGTGCCTAGGAGTGCCTAGGTAAATTATTACAAATTATTACGATAGAGTTACGACATCGTCAAGATTTGTCACGGCGTACTACAAAATGTCAAGATTGTACCCCAACGTCTCTACTGCGTCAGTATTTTGAAAATGGCCTTGGTGCCTCTTTTTTTTGGGAGCCTTTGAGGCCAAGTGGCCTTGAACCTCTGAAGCTCCAATTTGAGGCCTGCCATCGTAGCGAATCCTTGGCTTGCCGTAGGTGTTGTGGCCACTACGAATAAGTACGAATGAACAAGACGCCGTCACGACGCCGTCACGACACCGTCACGACACCGTCACCGTCACGACACCGTCACGACAACGTCGCGACACCGTCACGACTCTCATACGATGCTGCTGCAGTGGACCATGATTGTTTCCACCGTTACGGTAAAGCAAGATTTTTTTGAACATTCCAAAATAAATCATGCTTCTCCACAGTGGCATCACGTTCCACTACGGTGTGCTATAATGGACCACAATTGACCACGAACATGTCTACGACGCCATTGCGATTTTAAATAAATACACAATTTTTTGCTACCGGTACAGTAGAGCACGATTTTGTATGTGGGAAAGGGGCATTTCAGTGTTCTTACCAGTGCAAATTTGTTCACTTTGACATACAAGGTTTCCACATCTCTTTCAGCGACTTCTTTCTCGATGTTGTTCGCCTTATATTGAGCTGTCAAGAATTCATGCAGCCACTTCATCTGAAAATCCTTTTTGGGATAGAGGTTGTAGTCAACTTCTTCCACACCTTCAATAAGAAAATACAGGACAAGGTGACGTGACTAAACAATTATTCAACATAATTTTAAAAAATTGACATTTTTGATAAATACATTTGTTGTGAAATTTGACACTTTTTAGTGTTTTTTTAAAGTTGTCACTTATTTGTAGACATGCCGATTGCCGACACATTCCTTTTTGATGTGACATGAGCTGAAGTACAGCTATATCTTATGCAACCATTGTGTAATGCATGATCATTACCATGCATTGCCATGTAGGTCTCTTTCAAATGACTGCTTACAGATTGCCACATGCATCGGCATCTAGTGAATCAAGTTTCGTCATGCATAGTGGACAAAACAAAAACACAATTTTCCATTTGCCCGCATTTTGTTTTGCAACCCTTTTAATTGTATGCGCCGACTGCGTTGCATCACCCCCCCCCCCCCCCCTCCACAAAAAGAAGCTATCTTTTAAAGTTAAAAACTTAAGATACGTCTCAGCCCTTGATTAACCCAAACTCCCTACCCCAAACCTTAATCCTCCAAGTATACTCAAATTTAAAAGTGTTAAAGCTACACATACCGGTATCCTAAAGCCCTGTCCGCACTGGACTTAATTTGGGCAAACTAACCGAGCCAATGGGTAACTTACCCATTTCAAGTCCAGTGCGAACAGCCTGGGTAACTTTCCTCACAGGTAACTTACCCACGCCGCATGGGTAGTTTAACCGAGCCAAAGGTGCCCAGGAAGATTGACCAGGTCAGTTTAACCGAGCCAGAAAATACAGTGCGGACGCGACGTCTCGGTTAAATCTTCCATCACCCGGTGATGGAAGATTTAATGTTGAGAGCTAGCATCGGGAACAGACGATCCGGTCGTCAAGTCACGCAGGGCGCCCTCTTTATTGTTTTAGAGCCAGCTCGGTTAGTTTACCCATCGTCTCGGCAATTCTACCCGCGTCAATTAAATCCAAGTGCGGACGGTGGGAAGATTAACCCATCGGAATGTTACCTGGCGTCATGTTCAAATTACCCAAAATGTTTATCCAGTGCGAACACGGCTATAATCCCCAATATTTGTTACAGGGGACCACTGCCTGAATCCTGCAAAATAATCAAGGTCTATTGAGAATCTGCGTTGGTCAGGTAATTACAAATAACTTGAATCCTCCAAAATCTTGTTTGGATAAATACCCAAGTGTTAACCTCAATCCTGGCATCAGATTGGACCTCCATGACTAGATCCTCCATGACTTTTCCCTTGCGGTGAAATTCTCTAGCGGTGAAATCCTCTAGTGCCCCCTGCTTTAACTTTCAAAGACCCCTAATACTCCAAATTCTTCCATTTGGCAAAGAAGATTTTGGAGGATACGACAAAGTTAAGGTTAACCCTTTGAAACTAAGCTTACCTGCAAATTCACAGAAATGGTTTCCAATATCAAAAGCTTGGTAGTTGAAAGCAGCATATTCATAATCTATGAAAGACACATGATCTGCAAAAAAGAGGAAGCGGTAGACCAAAGTAATGAGTAAAGAGCTCAAATCTCACTGGAAAGTGTATGTTCCCTTTGGACTTTTTCTTTCGTGGCCTCACGGAAACTTACCACGACATGCCTTAGCATAATTCTACCATGCGTTTCCACTTGGACTTTGTTTTACCGCGATGGATTGTTTATTGGCCTTGCAAAGGTGGCAGAATGTCACACTTATGCTGGTGCTTAGTGCTGGGCGAGTAGTGATTTTTCCCACTCGAGAACTCACAAAGAAATTACTCGCGAGTAATCAAGTGTTTACGAACTGGCACTTATGGGGTACCGGCCACAAAAAGGCAACAATGGTACCCCACAGAAATGGAAGTACCCCACACTCGTAATGCTATGTACATGTATTTCGAGAATTCTAAGGGGACAAAGAAAAACAAAAGAAGGAAAGACGGGTCGGACAATAGTGGTACCCCACACTCTACAGCGTGTTGGGTGTGGGTGTACTCACGAGTAGTTGCCACAATGTTCACAAGGTGTTAAAAATGACGATCACACACGTGTTGATCACCATGTGTTTTCATTTAAAACAGAACGGTAATTTCGCAGTGACTTCTGCAGAAATTTGGTTTCTTTTATTGCTCAAGTTCCAATTCGGAATGTTTTGATTCCTCCATGGCAGAATTGAAAATCAATACAAATCGTTATCATATCGTAAAACCATCGCAATTGTCATTATTAAATAGTAGTAGAGTCCAACCCAAGCCCAGAACGTGGTTTTAAAACCCCGATATCTGCAGAAGTGTGGCTTCCTTTGTATCAATTCTGCGGACTGGGGACATCTGCGGTCAGGGATTTTTGCTACATTTCGTGTAGGTTCACTCAAAGGATTTAGTTCGTTGAACCTTATTTATTTGGGAATAAGACCTGCCATTGCAGGCGTGCTATTGTGGGGAGCAGCAAGTCAATTCATTACGTGTCGTTCCATCATACGACCACAGCTTAATCGGTACTTGTCAACAATCATCGCTTTCTAACAATCACTACTCGCGAGTATTTGTGACCCAGCACGAGTAAATGAGACACTTTGAGGCAAAAATGAAAATTGAGATTTTGATTTCATCATTTATTTATTAAAAGCTAAACAAGCTTTAAATGATGAAATCAAAATCTCAATTTTTATTTTTGCCGCAAAGTGTCTCATTTACTCGTGCTGGGTCACATTTATTGCTACTCGGTCTGGCACGAGTAATCGAATAGTTAAAAAACTGCGAGTAGTGCTACAAGTAGCAAAAACTAATCACGAGTAGGCGAGTACTTGAGTTACTCGCCCAGCACAACTGGTGCTGACAACTTTCCGCGGCCGAGCGAAAACTTTCTGCTTCCACTTTTGAGATGCTAGTTTTACAACACTGTCACGGTAAGTTGATAGGGACATTAGTCTACCGCGTGTTTCCATTGGATTAAATGTTATAATTTTACAGAAAATTTGCGGTACGTTAACCAAAAAATAGTATTCCGGGTTTTTCATGGAATGTTTTTACCATTCGTTGCAATAAAAAGATTCGGATAGTCTAGGAGAGCCTAACATCTTTAAAAAGTTTACAGGTCAGCTGGTCCTTATAAATAAAGACCCATTTCCACAATAAATCCTTAAAAGTAGGATACACAATTTGCAGATATCGAACCAAATTATTAAGAAATATCTTACTTATATTAGGAAAATAAATAATGATTGTAGGCATCCAAGCAAAATAATTGCGCTAGATATCCTATAATCCAAAAAATTGAATAAAACAAAGGAAAATCAAGAACAACATAAGAATCACTGCCCAACGCCGTTGAAAACGAACTCTGTTTTTCTGGCTTTCTATCGGCATCCATGATTGTAAAACTTTGAACAGGGCAGTTAAATGATATTTACTATAAAATACAACCCCCCAAAAAAACAAAAAACAAAAAACAAAAAAACATTCATGACAATTTAAGCAATTACCAATGGTGTATCATACAAGCTGTGTTGTAGCCAAATCCTTTCCCAAGTCACAAGAAATTCAGTCACAAGAAATGGAATGAACAATGCGAAATGAATGCTTCTGTAACAGTATAAAAATAGCTAGTGACTTTACAATGCTCTCAAGACTATTAGGACTTGCAGGGACCTGTGAAGGACTCGACTACAGTACAACACTAGCTGCACGTACCGGTACATGTATGTATTTGGGGGGAAATGTGTCAAAATCCAACATGCTTGATCTGACAGGCAATTAAAAAAAAAACATTCAAAAGTTAATTCACCTTTTTCCTCATTGAAAATGATGTTGGCAAGGAGGTTATCGTTATGGCAGAATACAATGGGCATTTCTAGACATGTGAGGGCGCTCTTCAAATCATTGACTTCCTTGCGGAGCTGATCATGCGATGGCACTGTCTTGATGTACCTGAATCATGAGGAAAGATATGTATTTTATTGAAAAGAATTGGAAATACATTGGATCAATAAGATATTTGCGAGTTAAATTTGAATAACGTCTGGTACACTGACTTGCTCAACATGTTTGACACATTTTAACTTTGAATTCTCCAGACCAAAGAGACTGTTACTACTTTTTTGTACATGTGTATCATGTGATTCGGGGCAAGCCTTACGCTAGCAACCCGCAGCTCCAGAATGGTCTGGTGTCTTTCTCATCCATTGTAAACAATGTATTGGTGCCAAGCGTCTCTTACGTAACTATGCAAGAGCTCGCCCCGAATCATGTGATAAATAGCAACAGTGTCTTTAGTCTGGAGAATTCAAAGTAAAAACGTACCAAGCATGTTAAGCAAGTCAGTGTACCTGATGTTATTTAAATTTAACTCGCAAATGGCTTATTGAATCGATCAATTGAAAATTCAAATAGCATTTGCCAGTTTGAATAATTAAGCCTTCCTCTTGTTTGTACACTCCAATGCACTTCAAAAGTCGCCTTAAAAAAGCCTAATACAATGTAGTTAATTAATACTTACTGTAAAACAATCCAGCGGCCCAAAATATCCAAATATTCAAACGTTTTGGGAGTCAGGTTCGTGTAGCGGTTATTTCCTCGCCTTCCACCGCTATGATCCGGGTTGAATCCCACCTTCGTCAATATGTGGATTTGGTTTTCAGTCACTGCTTGATTTCGTGGGTTTTCACCAGAACATTTTTCTGGGGTTTTCCTTCCACTTCTAAAACTGTACCTCTTTCTCATCGTCTTTTCTCTACAGGTTTTTTTCAGGCTTGCGAGCTGCAGTGCCTAGAGCGCTTTTGAGGGATCCTTGGTTTCATTACCAGAAAGAATTAATAATAAACAAAATTATAATAGTAACATCGTGGGAAAGGCAGCGGGTGAAACTTGATTAACGAGCTTTTGATATTTGGTTTAGTGCATTTATAATTGGATACTAAATTATTAGAAATAAATGAATAGTTCTATGGTCCACCATTTTCTCAATGCATAAATGTATCCTAGGGTGCTAGTCACAAGCCATAAACCAGAATGTGCAGCGTAGCCGGGGATCACACCCACATGCACAAAGCTATCAACATTATGCTGCGAACTTGGGAAACGGCACGCAGGCATCACTTGTATGGTGTTCTTGTTAAAGGTAGTATACACCATTAGTCATTGCTTGAATTATCATGAATGAGTAGATTTGGGGGCTTGTAATTATAGTAAATATCGTTTAACTGAGCTGTCAGAAGTTTTAGAATCATGGATGCCGAGAAAAGCACGAAAAACAGCGGTTTTGTTCAACCGGCGTCGAGCAGGCGATCGCAAATTTTTCATTATAAAATTCTATTTTTCGGAATAATTACAGGATATCTAGCGCAATCATTTTGCTGGATGCCCAGAATCAACATTTACTTTCAGATGAATAGGATATTTCTTAATAATTCGGTAGCAAATATTTTCGATATCTGCAAATGGTGTATACTACCTTTAAACAATGCCAATTTCTGTGGTTCAACCTTAAATTAATTAACACATGCACCTTGTTTAATAGTTTGCCTAAATTTGTACTGTGGTTCACTGAAATGAAGTTTTGGCTAATTTGAGTAAACTCTAATGTTCTTAACTCACCTTTGCTGCTTTTCTTCATCCTCAAATTTTTCAGGAAGAAGCGACAGCCACTTATCAATCAAACGGAAGAGGCACGGAGAAGTCACATCGCCATCTTGTGGCTTGATGCTGTGCATTTTTATCATCTCTTTGATGACGAGCCTGCATGTACAAACCAAAACAAATATTGAAAACACGGTGTCCCAGAAAAATAAAAATTCCTTATTTCCAAACTTGTTTTGTTTGGAACAATGTGTACGTGAACATGTTGTAGCTTGCGTCCAATCTTAAGTTTGTATCACTGCGAGCGGCATTTAAAAAAGTTTTGAGCGTGTGTGTCGTCTACTAGCACTCTGAGCGTAAATGTGCATGGTCGTCACTGTATACAGATATTATGTACATGAAACAGTTATTCTAAATGGCTAAAGACGATTCATACTATAAAGCATTAATAAATACATGTACATGTAGACTATAAAACTGATGGATTAAACAAAAATACTTTAATAATGGGGTTTATTCATACAACTTCACAACAGTAGTGGCCACATTAGGTATACGAGCTTAACCAGTTCGGGCCGTGTTTTTTTTCTCAATTTACCGAGACCACTGACTGGATTAATTTTCATTACAAAAAATGAGTTTTTTATTCAGTAAAATATTCCTGTTTTGTGCAACTACTACAAGATGCCAACACTTAGTTTATTAGCACCGTTATTTACATGTTTTTGCCAACATTCTGTCGCCTAGGGCATTTTTTCTCTCTGCAGTCAGGGCATGATATTACGTCAAACGCTAACTGCCATAAAATCTGACGCGTGTGTATTTATATATACTTAATGGAACTACACACAGGGCCGGTGACAATTGTACGCGGCATACATGTATATATAAATATTTGCAAGCCCAACTAAAAAGCACCCTTTCTAGAGGAGACTAAAGAGCAATAGTTGTGAAATTTGAATGCCAAGAAATTAATGAATCCAGCTAATAATCCTTGGCTGTATGAATTCAATGGAGACAATGGAACTAGGGGTTGAATATGCCTAATCACTAAAGCGTGATACCACGATATAGATATAGCGTATACCAGTACATGTCCACCATGTCAACAAAGCTTGCTTGGCAATGCCAACGTACATGTATATTTACAATTAGGCATACAAAAAAAATGTTATGTTGGCGTAACCCGACCGACCCTAAAAATACGGCCGACCCTGGATATATTTTTTTTCAAGGGACGAAATTTAATGATTAAAATCTATATAAATCTAGTTATAAATACGTTTGAAACCATTTCTGACCGTTTCTCATTGTTGTGTGTGTGGATTGTGTATATATTGAACCTGAACATGCTATCGTGTATCACTACCGGCCTAAACAATTAGAAAACATATCATTTTCATTGCTGGGAGAAAAAAAAAAAAAAAAAAAGAATCCCTACTTACCTACTCTATTTTTTGGGGCCCATTACGCCAACATAACATTTTTTTTGTATGCCTTACTGCGTGTATGCCATACATGTCAGTCGTGTATATCCGTCCTCCGCAGCGCTATCCGGTAACTTTTGGCATAAAAGTCCTCTGCAGAATTAAAATGCTGTGCCTAATGGATCAATGCAACAGCCGTGGAAGTAAACAATTTTTTCGGGCCTTGCTCGGGACGTGTTTATTCTTCATCCGTTTTGAATCTCGGGAACATTTTGCGGATATACTTGTAGGAGGCACAAGCATTTTCAAAGAACACATGACTATAAATTTGATTAGTGAAAACGGTCCGTTGTTTTGAGTCAAAAATTTGGTTCTACAAAATAGCGGACCGTTATTTGTCACGAAATTCAACAAAAAGCATGCAGTTTGAAGAAATAGTTGTGTGAATCTTTATATTCTATTTAAAAAAAGCTTCCCAACCAAATTTATTTAATTTGTATATATACACGAAAATGCCCAATCCAAAGCAATGTACCCCTTTCACCTAATTTGCATGATCCTCAAAAATCAACACTTTTTGCCATTTGTCATTCAGTTTCAATCCTCCAAAACTGCCCAGATGATTTTGGAGAATTGAGGAGGGTTGAGTGTATAAGTAGGGTTAGACTTAATTGGTACACGGATTCTCAAGTTCATCGCAAGTCATCTATAACAGTATCAAGTCAACACACTGGTGGGTACCGGTAGCCTCCTGCTACTTTTGACTTGGTCAGAAAATTTGGAACTTTAAATTGTGTGTGTGAGAGACCTCTGGAAGCATTTTACTAGAAACCTTCAACCTAATTAGTCAGTAATTAGCACTTTAATTGGCATTTCAAGCACAAACATGATTTTTATCACAAATAACTCTTATAAAGCCGCGTTCGCATTGGACTTTTTTGGGTAAAACCTACGGAGAACTTATTAATTAAATCCAATGCGGACAGGCGGTAACATTGTCAATTTGTCCATTTTATCCTCCGCAACAGTAAGATCTACAAGCCCAAGCTTCTAGCAGAGGAGTTACCACAGTGTTTGACAATGACGTACATGTACCGTAACATTTTACAATATTAAGTCCAATGCTAAACGTGGCTTAAGTGACCTCAACTAATATTTGTAAATTAAGAATGAAAAAAGGTTGGATACAGCTACAGTACTTAACAAGTTCACGCCGGATGACGAATATAGACGCAAAGTTTTCCCCCAGATTCAAAACAGATGACGCATAGACATGCCACGATCAAGGCTGGAAAAGTCAGCAGCGAGCAAGGCGAGCAAATGCGTGGGTGTGCTTCCCGGTACTGGCGGCCTGAACCTGCTTCAGATCAAGTTTTGTTAAAAATAATCCCGCGCGTCGGCTCGGTGATGTTAAAATAATCCCGGCGCGAACTGGTTAAGAACTATTTGTTAATTTTGTATTGCAAGTGAACTTGACAGGGCACATACTTGTAGATTCTCTCCTCCCTGACCGTCTTCGGATCCAGAATGACTCCTGGCAGGTACTCATAACACAGACCATTGTTGCACCTGGCGTAGAGCTTAGATCCGCATCCTGCTTGGTGTAGAAGTACAAACGTCCTGATCTCGGCCTCCCGGTCAATAAGAAGTTCTGTCTTCTTGCCGTAGACCCGGACTAGGACCATATCCGACTTGTTCTCGGGAAGGTAGCCGCCTATGAGTTTGTTGGAGATACCTGCTGTGAAAACCTGTTGTACAAAGTTCATCCCAATTTAAAGGTAGGATACACCATTGGTAATTGCTTGAATTATCATGAATGAGTACATTTTTGGGGTTGTATTTTATAGTAAATATCGTTTAACTGAGCTGTCCAAAGTTTTACAATCATGGATGCCGAGAAAAGCACGAAAAACAGAAGGTTTTTTCAACCGGCGTCGAGTACATGTAGTTATTCTTGTGTTATCTTTGTTTGTTCGCGATCGTCGTCCAGCGATCGCGAATTTGTCATTATAAAATTCAATTTTTCAGAATAATTACAGGATATCCAGCGCAATCATTTTGCTGGATGCCTGGAATTAACATTTACTTTCAAATGAGTAAGATATTTCTTAATAATTCGGTAGTAAAATATTTTTGATATCTGCAAATGGTGTATCCTACCTTTAAGTACCACTTCCAGAAAAACTAATTTTAACGTTTTGCACATTTATCTGAGAAAGAAATCACTTATCTACTTATTAAGATTATTGGACTAGTTAGCAATGTTTCAAATCAAAAAGAATATTGTGAATATGGGACATGGTTTTGAATATTTGGGGGAAAATTTTGGGTAAAAAAGACTGTACACACACACGATGCAAGTTGATTCCCCATACTAGCTTCAACCATGGAGGTAGGAAACATGGAGTTAGCACGAACTGGCGATCACACAGACAGAGTCTCATGCCGCGGTCGTAAAATCAGTAGGACACCCCATTTCGCTAATCGAATTACCTGCGGTCAGCCGACTCTCGAGAGCGCGCGCAAAGCATTCTGGGAGTAGCGGCAGCACGCTTGCGCATGCGCATCGCATAAAGTGGTTAAGAAAGATGGCGGCGTACGGTAAAGACGAGTTTTATTTCGGATCAGACTTGAGCGATTTTTCCGATGATGAAGAATTTGTTGACGAAAGTTTGGTATCTGATGATGACGGAGACATTCTAAGGTATTGTGTATGTGGTTTACAAGCGACCACAGACATGATTGCGTGCGATGGCGACGGTTGCAAAATCAAATGGTTCCACTACGAATGCGTTGGCTTAACAGCTGACACAATTCCCGAAGCAACATGGTTTTGCGACCTTTGTCGTCCACCTGTGAATAATGGCAAGTTTTCGTTTCAGAATTCATGTAAATCTATCAATATTTCCCTCTTTTTGTATTTTATAAGTTTTGTCAATAACTTGAGATTACTGATTAGTCTTTATTAAAAAATTGCCGCAAAAATAGTGATGCTCTTAAAATTGTAATGACACAATTTTTTTTAAATCAATTTGAACAGTTTCTTTGGCTAGAAAATGCAATTTTCTTGCATGTTTTGCAGTTAGTGTCTTGCAAAATAACGTGGTTTTGCATCACGCGCGTGTGGAGATTATTTTCTTTTTAAATTTCGTGTTGTGTTGATTACTAGACTGGCTAGCGCCTGTGTTGTTTGTCATTTTACTTTAAAATTATTAAATATTCCTTCATGCTACAACTCCAAGTACAATCATGGAGGTAAAAAACATGGACATTTTCTAATTACGCAAGCTAGTTTAGCAAGTCCATAAAGTATTTTTTTCTCTTGCAGGAACAGGACCCCAAACTACACAAATGCCGTCTTCAACTGCATCAACAGAACCAGAGACAGAGCAAACGGCAAAGAGAACAGTCGCAGCATCAAGCTCTCTCATGACATTGACAGAGAGCACAAAGCCTAACGAGACTTCAAAGAAGATTCAGAAGAATGGTATGGAAATACTAGTGCTATTTCATCATGTGAATTGTTATTGCGACAAAACAAAGTGTAACTGTAAATGCTGTAAGTTTATGTATTTTTTTAATTGGGGGTCTCCATTTTTTCAGTGGCACAAATTTAAACTCTAACATTATTAAAATATATATTCCAATTCCTGTTATGTACTGGGAATTTACAGTAAAAGTTGGAGTTGATATACATGTATAAAGATAACTTTTTGAATAACAAAATTTCTCCAAACTTTTAAAAGTTGAACTATTTCTTGCTTTAAAACAGCTTTGAAATCTGTGCCCAAGACTGCTTCATCCGAGTTAGAGCAGGATCAACCAGCTGTCTCCAATTCGTTGACCAGGAGTGCAACGTCTAAAGACAAGAAGAAAACAAAGGACCCCCCAAAACAGCCAAAAAAGTCAGGTAATGTAAATAGCTGTTGCATATATCTTTTTACAGTTACAGAATGTTGGTCCTTGCAATTTTGTAAAAGATAACTACATGTACATGTACATTGCATTTCAACTATCAATGTGATCTAAGAAGATACAATGTACATGTAGTCATACATTGTATTTATTTTGCATACATGTACCATGACTGGAGAATGGTGAATAACAAAATGTTTGTTTTATACATGTATTCTTTTTTCTGGGTTTGCAAGATCTTCCTTTTTTTTAAATTCATTTTAATTCTGGGGTTTTTTTCTCTGCAGCTCTGCAGAAGCCACCTCGTAAGTTTACAAACCAAGATGCAGACGGGAGAGCACCCCATTACTTCCGCACAGCCCTAGAACAAGCAAGACAACAGCCTACATTCAAATCCAGCTTTCCGTTAGCGCTTTGTATTATGGGTCTGTTAACGGCACTGTCTGGATTAACAGAATCAAGTACATTCATTGCCTTCGCAGAGTCTATCGTCAGTGCCTTGTGGCTTGTCGTTAAAGCCGGAGATGAAAAGTTTCTCAGGCCAGAGTGTATGGACCTGGTCTGGAACAAGTTTCACACGTATAAGATTCAAAGTAATGATCAATGGATAGAATTTCTTGAGTCAGTTGAAATTGACAGTAACGGCCCACATGTTTTAATACTTTACCAATATCTTCTTCAGCAAGTTTTGAACTTGTTAGTCAAAGACCGTTATAATACAGATAAACCTCCCGAGCTGAAAAACAGTGTTGATAAGCCAATAACAAAACAGGAGGAACAAGTGCTCAGATATGTATACCGTTTGCTTTGCATACAAAATTTATTAAACAGGTAAACAAAACGGCTTCAACATTTTGTGAAATTTTAAATTCATGGCGCACTTGTAGCACAGACACTGAAAAAACCTTCCTAGAGTATCTATACTATTAATCCTGAAGATGGGGCATGGTTGGCGCCATCTTGTGGACGGTTCCCCGTGTGCCGTGTACCCGTTTGCGTGCGGAGGGTGGGAGGGAGCCCGTCTATCCGGCCGCGCCATTTTGGATCTGGTGTCCTGTTTGCCCGCCGCGGTATAGTGTGGGGTAGCGGATGTGGGGGCCCGTCTTTTGCACGAGCCTCCCGTCGGAATTGCGCGGTGGCTGCGCCGGTCCCGCGCCAGTTTGCGGTGGCGAGGCAGAGTATGGAAAGGAGCCTGTCTACTGTCGTGCTGGATGATATCGCGTTAGCGTAACGTGTATGCATGTACCACACTCACTGACGGCCACAGTACAACCAATATTGCTCTCCCTCTGCCATCCTTTTCCAGGTATGTACATGTACTACTATCCTTGATTTTGAATAACTATGTGTATATTAAATCTAGAAGTAGGCCAATGATCTTTTGAGTTGACATTATTATACATATCTAGGCTGTCGACCGTTTAAATAAGACATAACTGTCAATGTCATAGACATAGACACTGGGTGTAACCACAACACAAGCTGAATTGTTTAGTATGAAACACGAAACGTGTATACATTGATTGATATTAACATAATAGTCAAAGGATTTATTATATCCCATGATAATTTAGATCTTTAACTTGGTCAGTGGTAAGCGAAGTAATTACATTTTAACTTGGAATCAGAACTTTGATTGCATTAGATTCAGGCAAAAACCGGGGATGTATAAGTATATTTTCTGCTTTTGTCTTACCAATATTATATTGTAGGAGATAGTTTTGTTGACTAAGTTTACGAACCCCCAATATAATAATTAATATACACTGTGCATGTGAGCTATGATTGAGACTAGCTAGAGTAAAAGGCACAGCATAGAGAAAGGAACAGAACGGTTCCTTTCTGGGGCACAGCCGGAGCCCAGTCCTGACATTCCGATAACAGGTGGTCAATCCATTAGCAGGACCTTGGGGTCAAGCCAGTGGCCCTGTTATGACCTAGCCTGGGTTAATGTCTTTGAATCAACTTCTGCTGCAGAAATACTGCTTCAGACCTCGGAGGCTATATTCCTCCATGTTTAGACTAACACAAGTAAGTACATTTCCTATAAACATTTTGCTATTTTTTTTTTTTAAGAAAAAGAAACATCTGAATCTAAGTAACCATTTCGAATAACAATTTCGCTACAGTTTCCCCCTACAAAACAATATTTGTAGGCCTTTCAGTTCCTATAAACATTTTGCTGTTGTTAGATTGTATTTTGCTGCCTTTCAGAAATTTTGCTGCCTTTCAGAAAGTGCAGTGACAGTATTCTCTTTAATTCCCCTCCAGCGCAATGTGTTTTTGTGTGTGTTTTTTTTAAAGAAAGAAACATCTGAGTCTAACTTTCCTCCCTAAAAAAAAATATATTTGTAGGCCTGTCAGAAAACAAAGAGCATTTCCTATAAACATTTTGCTGTTGTTCCAATAAACATCCTATTTCTTCTCCCTTCAGACATCTCGCACAACAATGATGCTGTTCTGGCTGCAGCAGGCTGGTCCGACATCAAAGGTATCTCTACATCTCTCTACTTTTAAATGTTTTGCTTTACACAGATTCTAGATCTTGCCCATCAAATAATAGAATTGATGATTCATTATACAATCATGAATTTACCCCTAAACCCTTTCCAGTTCTTTACACTACCACACACATTCCACGCATACACCAAAACCCCAGCTTCTTCAGCTTTCCCTCTTGCACCTATTTTGTTTCCAATCACAAGTCCACCTTTTTCAGTGCATCTTAACCTACTTATACCGTTCCCCTATAGAATCTTTACCTACCTATCCATATTTTTCTTGACTCTTTGGACAGCACTACCAGATGCCAATTTTACCAAGGAAGACAACGCGCAAACTCCCCCTACTACCAAACCTGCAAGAGGATGACATATCTGCTGCTTCACAACTAGCCATCGTTGAGTAATTTCCCAACCTTACACTAGGCATTTCAGTGACGTCACGAAACCTGTTGATTTTGCACACACACTGCTCAACACGCAATGTTCAGAACAAAAAAATTTTTATTAAATGATAACTCCGCGGTTCCTTACATCTGATGATCCTGTACATTGATAAGTTCACTTTAATATTGTGCAAAACATTGAATGAGGTAATATCATACTTTCGTAGTAATTTGTTCTCATTATTTATGCAAATGGCTGTGTATGAGTTGATCTTTAGAATCACTGTTTGGTGTATTTGAGAATTACATGGACCTTTTAGAGACTAACAAAAACTAAAAGTTGCAAAATGTGCAAAATCCTTACATTTTCCATTATTTTGGTAATTAATTATACAAATTAGTAATTAAACATTCAGTTTTTGTTTGAAATTGTAGTAAATGGTAAAAAGAGCATACATAATGTATACACAATTTAAATGATAACAAATAAATAATTAATAATTTATGACAGAAAAATGCTCCGATGTTTGCATTTTCTTGGTGCCATTGCCTGTATAAAGAAAAACATAGGAATAGGGCAAAGGTCAACATCAAATTTTCTCCTAATTTGCTTAAATTGAATTTACGTATCTTAAGAACCGCTTTGCCAATTTTGAAAAATAATACATTATTAAAATGCTGAAGACATACTCTTTCGTCTCATCTATGTATTGAAGCTCTGTGTAATATATTTCAAGATCACCTGAAATACTTACCAGCCTTTTACATCCTCTTTCTGGATTGATTCAGCCTTCCAAATCAAATCTACACACATTACCCTTCTCCAGTATTAACCACTACCAAAAGGTTTTATTTTAAGTACATTTACTCTTAATTTCACACTATTTTATTTTTATACTATTAATTTCGGTTCTTTTCATTATCTACCATTTTGGTTCACCTTTCCTTTCCAGAACAGCCACTACCCCAGATCCTCTCAAAACAAACATTACTTAGCACCCCTAACTGCGCGCCCGACCCACCTGCACAACTTCCTTTTACCCTTCACTTGCAACACCCCCCCCCCCCCCCCCTTCTCTGGCAAACACACTTCCAATCAAAACTCCTACCAGTACAGTCCACGTAGCCACATCTCCATTTTCTATTTATACTTTTCACCGTATTTGCATACTACTCTCTCTATACGGTCCACTCACTAGCGGGTGCCGCTCAGTACTAATTACTTCCAATCGAAAACTTTCTGATTTATGTGGCAACTTTTCAAAACATGATGAAACAAACATTTTCGTCAGATTTGAAAAACATCATGGAATTACAAACAAGCAAGTTTATACACACATCTAGCTATGTTTCGCGGTTTGTTTGTCATACAATCCATTATGTTTTTAGGACATCAACAAGGTTTATCTGCAAGTCACAATTTCACCCAGCTAGCGGGTGCCGCGCGAAGCGCGGCATCCCGCTAGTACTAATGAATGGATACAACGTCAAAACCGAGGAGCTTTGTTTCATGTTAATGATGATGTGTATATTTTGTTTAGAACTATGGAGACAGATACTAGATTGTTCTTATCTAAAGAAAATTTTGATAACTTTAGAGGCATCGACATTAAGAGCAGCCTTAACCCTAACTCCCTCACCATTGTTATTGAACAATACAATTCCTTCAAAATCCTCCAACTTCCTTTGTTGTGTAGGGAGTTAGGGTTAAGGACATAATTTTATCACAAAATCGTCTTCATAATTACTGGTGTAATCTTAATTAATTAAGCGATTAATTAGGGCCTAGGCCTATTAATTATTTTTATTAATTATTAAATAATTGAAGAAACTATTAAAAATGCTTTTATTACCCTATCAGTTTCTCACCTAATACTAGTAGTAGGCCTACTACATGAATGTCAGTGATTTAATCATGAATAATCAATCCATTCCATCTTCAATTTCTAAGTGTAAACAAAAAATGACGATTTTTCGAGAAAAAAAATCTAGCCATGCTCCAAACGGCTCCCGCAATCGAAATGCATTACCGAAAAGTGTATGAGCTCATCTTTTCATTCCTGCCCTTTTCGCGACCGGTGGGTACTAAAAACACGGTAAAATATCACAAAACGTACTACATGTAGGTAAAACCAGAGATTTCAACATTCATAAAAATAAGATTTTTGTCCAAACCTTGCCCAGGAACGTCCAATTTTGATGATCCAAACAACGATAGACTCAGAAAAACGCGATCAATTCAACGGAAAAGATGGCGCAGACACAACACAGCTTAAAACACTACTGCGCATGCGGTTTTGTTTCGAGTGTGTTTGTTCGAGCAGTGGGTATTACCTCCAGTGTGGATTTCGCATGACTGTGTGGCTTGGATCCGCGGCATGAGAATCTGTGCACACAGAGCGTTATCGCGGTCGTAAATCTGTCGCGCGCAGCGGGTGGCTCCATAGGTTTTGTGCAGGCCAGATAACCACGTTAATTGCGCTGGGATTTGTGCTAACTCCATGTTTCCTACCTCCATGCTTCAACTAACTTTCACTTTCCTAAGTCCTAACAAAAAACAACATAAATTGTAAGATTTCCTCCATGAGAGCTGTTTATTGGAAGTTGGTGGCACATGCCAAATCACTCAAGCTGCAGTGTGTTAGAGGATACTTTGCATAGTTAATAATTGGGCGTATGGCTTTGCTTATCAGTGTAATATACAGTTCACTCATACATGTAGCATGGTTTACCTGCGGTTTCCTATGGCATTCCTTGGAGTGCTATTTTTTTAAACTTCCTACAGCACAGAGTGTACTCTAGTGCGGGGCTATAGACTAGAGCCCTGTTCGCACTGGACTTAAAATGATAAAACGTCCCTAGACGATGGGTCCTTTACCCATTTTAAGTCCAGTGCGGACAGCCCAGGACGTTTTCCTCTCAGGTACTTCTCCCGAGTCCAGTGGGTACTTCTACCGGCCAACTGCTGCCCGGGAAAACGTCCCTGGTCGCTTTTCCCTAGACGATAAGTCCAATGCGAACAGCGCGACTCGGTAAAAGGGTCCCAGGAAAACGTTAATCCGGCCCCGCCCCCCAGTGCAAGGTCACGCTAAACAAGACACTGCGCATGCGCTCTTTGCATTGTTTACGTGAGGGCACGCTGCATGCAAATCGCATCGTGATCACATTCGCATGTGGTTCTGCAAAAAGTTTACGTAGAGTTGGGGTTCCTTTGGTCAATATTATGGCAGATATTATTATTGATACAGTCGGAAGATTTGAAGCGCTTCGGGACAACAAATAAGAACAAGAATAGAAGAGAGCGTGGAGTAGTTGTTGCAATACCGTACGGCTAGCGATGGCGTCAATGATGCGATCGGGGAAAAAAAAGCGCGCGCGCGATCACGGGGTCAATGCAGAAAGGTCACGCAAAGCGCCCTCACGAGTCATTATAATGACAGCTCGGCTACTTTTCCCACGGTCTCGGTAAAATTTTCCTGTGTCGAAAGTCCAAGTGCGAACAGTGGTCAAATTTGACCATTTTTATTTGACCATCGTCTCAGTAAAACCTTCCCAAAAAAAAGTCCAGTGCGAACACGGCTTAGGGCTAGCAAAGGCACTAGTCCCACTAGTGTGCCCTGGTATGCTGCACTACAGGGTCACACATCGGGACACGCTAAAATTGGTTGAAAACTTTGCTTTTTCGTGCGCATTCTGTGCGAGGAATTGTGGAGTCGCAATTATACCGGGTGTATTTCCTAATCTCCCAGCTCTTACTATCTGGAATAATGGTTAATCTTACCTCCAATAATTTTTTTGATTTTTTGAGTTGCTTTGACAATTCACCATTCAGACGCTGTGATTTATAATCATCCCCACGATTGCGTTCCATGCCCATTAACTACGAGTGAATATACTGGGCAAGTCCATTGCACACAAAACTGCCGTCGCATCTCAACTGGCGAAGCGCCCTCCAGGCGCGCTTTGCACACTCAAATGACGTCACAGGTCTTTGGAAATTGGATTATAATGGGAACTTAACAGGTTGGACGAAGTTCTTCATTGTACGACTGACGTCCAGGGTATAAATTTATCCTGCCATAGCGAAAATATTTTCATTTTTTTACCTGACGTAGGAAGTTCGTAAATGATGTTCACGTCGAAAAGCGTGGATTTGCAATTTATTTTCCGTAAATAAGTACTAAAGAAGTAGCCCAAAGACACATTTGCTTTGTGTAACCCATGACGATCTGTAATTCCAGACACAAGAAAGACATGAGCGAGATTTTGGCTTCCTTCATCAAGTAAAAATATGAAAAAATGTTGTTGTAAAATTTGTCGCTATGGCAGGAGAAATTGTAGCCCTAGTCTATGGCCCCGCACTAGAGTGTAAACACTAGAGTGTACTCTAGTGCGGGGCAATGGGCTATACCCTGGACTCCGTCGCGTTGTACACAACAACGAAGGATTCCAACCAGGGCTACACTTGCCTTACAATATTTTTGGAAGTACCGGTACTCCCAGAACTAGGCCTTACCTTGAACTTTATGTGTTCCTGATTCCATTCTGGCCGCACCAAACTCAGCAATATCAACGCCCCTTCCTCTAAATTTTTCTCATCTAGAGTCAAGTCAACTCGAAAAACACAATCATTTGACATTTTGTTATTGTCCACGGTATGCGTTCAGCTAGCCGGCCGGCCCCGGAGATATAGATACACGTAGAGAGGGTCAGAGGACAGTGGGTATCTCTTTGTACAGTGACCTGTGAAACACGATGACGTCATCAAATTGGGACATGGAGAAGGGCGCCGCTTTCGGCAGATAGGTAAACGCACCTTCCGCCACGCAGAATCTACGTAGGAATTTAATATAAAACATCGGGTGAAAAATGCGGGCAGAATCTTCATTGATGACTGAAAACCGACGTGAAAAGGCGAATACACCAAGAATTAAATGTTGAAACAATAAAGGAATAAATTAATGAACGAGTAAATTATTAAAAGGGGATAAAAGTATGTCTGTGAAAACAGTGACATGTTGGGATCACTAATTTTTAAAGAATCAGATAATACAATAATAATGCGAGTTTAATAATAACGATTGCTTAAAGGTCTACAACTTCCTCATGTTGATCAAATTAATATGGAAGCAGCTTCGATTTGTTTTATCTTGAACAAAATCCGCATTTTATTTGTATTATTAACAGTTAATTATGAATAAATAATTGTCAAAGTACATGTATAACCCATTGCTCATAACATAAATACAATTTATTTATTATTTATTTATTTATTATTTACCCTGGGGTAACCTCTCAGTGAAACTCTGTTTTTAGAGGGCCCCAGCAGTTATAAAATTACAATAAAATAAATATAACAGGGTTTAAAATAAAACAGCAACATAAAACATTTATAAAATTCGTTAAAAATACCCCAAATTTTTAAAGCACACCAAAAGGACAAAAATAATATAAGACACCAAGAAAACATAGACATGTTCATTTTTTGAAAAGCAGGCTTTTGTATGTGTTTTTGAAATTGGCTAGAGTAGCAGGCAGTGGGCATTTAAGTATTGTGGGTAAAATGTTGAAAACAGACACTCCGCGAGCCACAAACATACGCCTGCCAGAATTAGATTTACTAAATGGAGGAACTAAGTAACCATAAGAACCAGACCAGCACCCGATTTCACTAAACTTTGCGACGCGTCGCAACTCGAGTTACGAAGAGTAACGCGTCGCATCTCGCGACGCGTCGTACGATCCATTTCACTAAAGTTACGATGCGTTCAACGCGTCGCAAATACCTTGACAACGGCAAGTAACACGTCGTAAGTTACGAAGTGTATTTGGGTCGTCGTAAAATAAGATGCGTCTTTTCATAGCCAGTTTTACGCCATAGAAATGAAACAAACGAGACTAGAATACTCAGAGAATGTGTTGGAAGTTGTAAATAAAACATTCATCGTAGTCATATGAATAAACCTTGAATAGTGCACTTGAAATTTAAAATTAGCTAGAGGTCCACAGCAAGCTTGTTTTTCGTTAAAATTGCATCGTACGTCAGCCATTTTGATTTACATTTTTGAAGCTTTGCGAGAAGAAATTCGACGACTCTTTGCTGAATACCAGACGGCTATTTACTGTGAGTTGAATAGGTACATACAACAGTCGTTGTTTTGTGCTATAAATACACCTACGACTCGTCGCACGTACGATGTGTTTCGTGAAATCGATTTCAAGACGCGTCGCAGCTGCGACGCGTCGTAGAGATACGACGCGTCGCAGGGCTGCGATGCGTCGTAAGTTAAGAAGAGTTTAGTGAAATCGGGTGCTGGTATTATAAATATGAGCAATACTTGTGAGAGTAAAACAATTGCATAGTTGTGCTGGCAATTTCATAAACTAATGTTTTTATAAACTAATGTGTTTAAATAGAAAATACGTCTATCTTCTAAAATATTCCACTCAAGAGTCGACAAAACCATGCGTGTAGGGGATCTCCGGGGAAGCCCCAAAATGACTCGCCCAGCGTTACTCTGGAGTTTGTCAAGCTTAATAAGGGACGTTTTGCATATGAAGCACGATATGTGGCAGAGAAACCCCCCCCCCTCTTTTGTGTTGACTATTGTGTTCCCGGAATCTCAGGAATTCCTTTTAGGTTTCAAGGGGGGATGGGTTAGGTTACAATAGTGTTGAGTGCGTATAAAGTATAGGGATAAGAGGGGGGTACCCCTCTGCCTCATATCGTGCTGGGTATAACGTTTTGGTAGAATTACCCCATACAGCATCACAATGAAAATGAGGCAAGATTAGCGTTTTGTATAACAAATTCAGTGAGCGCTGAGGGAGAACACTCTTGACTCTCCGGAGAACCCCCACACGCTTGTTGACTTTCTTAACTAGTTTGTCGATATGAATATTCCATGTTAGCGATGGATCTAGTACAACACCTAAATATTTAAAATCAGTGACATTGTCAATGACCGTAGGCCTATTGTTTATCTCGATATGCAAGTTGTCTTCCCTACGACTTAATGTTGTGATCTTCTTTAATTTGTTTTGACGATATAATAAAACATTTTAAAAACGCTTTACATTACATTAAACGCACTGTGCGCCGATTGAAACAAATACATAAATTCTTGGAAAAGAATAATAATCCTGAATGTTAAACCATTGTTCGTATCACCCCAGTATACCAGTGCATTAAAATACAGTACGTGACAGGGTCGGATCCAGGAATTTCGGTTAGAGGGGGCGCCAAAAATTGTCAACATAATATATTGGGAGAAGATATGGGAGCGCAGGAGGCGCCGGGGGGGGGGGGGGGGGGGGGTGCGCTGAGGTGTTCTCGAGATTTTTTTAGGGGGGGCGCGCGCCGGGTGCGCCCCCCCCTGGATCCGCGCCTGCGTGTAAAGCTCTTTAGCATAATACTGTTAACCGTCAACACAGTTTTTATACACTTTCAGGCATTTCGCCATAAATCCCATGAGTGGTGCTATTTATCAGAGAATAAACTTCTTTAATATGCTACCTATCTGCAAGATTTTACTAAAGAAAAGTATTTTAGCGGCTTTGCGCAACTAGGTTTTCAAGTTGGGTGCACTATCGTACGAGGCGCCCTTCCACGTATCTCTGAACAAGTACTTTTTGTTTCAATTTGTATGCCGCTGTGTCCCTTTCTATACAATGTACATGTAGTATGTTTGGTTCAGCCATGGTTCCGGTTCAGCTCATCAGCCGGGTTTTTTTTCAGTACATTATTTGTACATACGTACATTTAATATGAATCCTTGCTAAACAACGCGACGTCGAAATATCATGTTTGAAAGGATTGATTCCACAAAATAACAATTATGAAATGTTAAACACGGCGTCGCGAAGTGCATTGACTGCACTGCAGTCCTAATTTAAATGTGCCAATAATTATATGGCACTTTTAAATTAGAGTTCCAGGGGTAAAGATCGCGATGGGACAACATAATTATGGTACAGCAAGATCGTAGCCATGGTAACGAAGTTGACAATCATTCTATGCTGGGGCGTGTTTTGGCCGTCCTCTTCCCGGACTAAGAACCGGTCGCGTTTGAGAGCGTACACAATTATTGCAACCGACCAAAAACAGGTGAGCGTTTTGATTTGGCGACCTCGGTTGTACTGTGATCTCGTGACTGTTCCGACCAAGAGGACCGGGTTGGTTAGCACTCAAAATTAAAAATGGTGGAAAAGTAAACATGTTGTGAAACTTTCCGAATAATAATTGTTCCTATGTTTTTGTGGTTGAGTAATTGTGTTGAAACAGGGAAGTGTTTTGGCCGTGGTACTCGGCCAACAGTTTCTCACTATGGCCGGTGAAGTTATAAACAACTTGAGTAGGCATATAGCTAGTACTAGCAGCCTGGGACAACACATTCAACAGACGACATAATTGTAGTACTTTCAAGTTGTGATACGTTGATTTTCACTATTTACTCCGGCCGCCCTATAAGCCATAAGCAGTTCAAATAGGCCTTCAACCAAAACTAAAGAAAAAATAGAAATGTGTTGAACTCGAACACAAGCTGCTTCATGTGACCATTGTTTGAGTTTGAACTCTGCGGATGGCTGTATGACATGTGACAGAAAGTTCTGATAAGATTCCTAGTTTCGGTTAATTCACCGAATTTATAAATCCGTTGATTCCTAGGCTATATATATATAGTTTTGTTGCAACATAGCAACGGCGCGCCATATATTCATGAACCTTGAACCAAACCAAAAATAAAAAATGGAAATTCCCTTTGCCGCGCAAATTTCCTCTTGCCTCAGCTAGCTAGCTTTGCAGCCATATTTTGTGGATTTATTGTGGTCTGTGTCGAACGGTAAGTCAAATTTTGTAGGTTTTGGGGAATAAGTAAAGTACAAAGGTTACAATTGTTGTTACATAATTAATAATAATGCGCACGTACATGTATAGTTCCAGTAATTATATTTTGAAGCATTTTTTTTCATTTTTATAAATTTCACAGACAAGCTGGGCATTATTGGAAAGCCTATAACCTGAGGATTACAACAGTGTAAACAATAATTCCATAGCTTCTCATTTGTGAGGGTGGAACATTCAAATTGATGATTGAATCACAATTTAGGCAGTCTGTAGATAGGCCTATTGTAAAGAATGCAGTGCTCACGAAAATGCGCGATGATTTAACAGCATCAGACTGTGCGGTTTTTACATAATTATAGAGGTCACAGTCAAGGAAAACGCGCACAATGAAATGTTTGAATTAGTATTTCCTTTATTGCAAATATTCACAGCGAGGGGGTAATACTGGAAAGCAAGGGCTAAATGTTGGATAACCGACCTTTTTGGTAATGTGGTTTTCTTTTTCATTTACCTGCACCAGATACCAGTTCGTGGGTTCCTCAAGATGACACTGCTTGTCGTGTTTGTGTTTTGTACACTGAATCTTTGCCACTTTGCTTCTTGCCTTCCTGTTCCCGAACAATTGCACCCAGTTGATACGACTAGGCTTTGCGCTTCCTGCGTAAATAGAGAAAAGTACAACCTTGTTATTATGGCTTATAACAAGATTCCTGGACTCGTTCGTGCAAGTCGATCCAAACGTAGTAAGTATTTCTGGATTTGTTCAATTATTTGTTATCATATGATTCCTGCCAGCCATTCCGTTAAATGCAGTGGATGTCATTACGGCAGCCGTTACGCATGTTGTGTTATTGTCTATCGTTACTGCATTACAACTGCGCATGACTTAGTTGCCGATTTCGTCCGGAGTCAAGTTACATCGTGCGTACAGGGCCTACATGTACTGGTACGTTTGTTTATGGTGTAAATCGAGGGGTTTCCTTTGTTTCTCTCGAAAATTTCCTTTGTTTCTCTTGAAAATTTCCTTTGTTTGTACTCTAACTTTTTCCGACGGCTCTCATCATGTTTTGTACCCGAATCTCAATCGAGGTCGTCCTCGATTCTAACCTTAACCTCAATTGATCACCTTCTATTCGTGTCGCCAGGTATGTGTCCTCCATTTACACCATAAACAGACGCACCCAAACGCATGTACTTTGTACACAAGGAAAACACGGGCTTTCGTGCATGGATTAATAATTATGGGTCACGTGTGCAGACTTTCCTATTTTTGACTTAGGCAATTTCCATGTACGGTCGGAGTGTCAGAAGGAGTGGGAAAAGGCCACACGTCCCTGTATTTCTAACAAAATCAATTGTGCAAAAAAAAGATGCCCCCAAAAAGGGTCCTCCAAAAAGTCTTCAGCGAGTAGTTCCTCAGGCTGGTTGCTGCAAATAACTTGTGAATTGGCCTTCAGTTTCTTTTTGGAGTAGGTTAATTTTGAAAAGTAACGTGTACAATTCTTTTAAAAAAATATTGTTCAATAAAATACTCCAGAAAATTTTTTTTAGCTAGATTTCCGACACTTGACAATAGATGGAAAATCACGGGAGCCGCAAAACTGTGTGATTTGCAACATTATAGGCCTATGCCTTTTCGGTAATCCACAGCTGTATTAACTCTTGCATTGAATATTTAATTTGTTGAATAAAAATAAGTCGAAAAGTCTCAAATTTAACAAATCTACCAAAGACTGGACATGTATGTTGTCATGGTTCAGAATCGCGGGTACAAGCGATTTTACGTTACGTGTTTTTGTTCTAGCCGCTGGCCCTTCGTTGGGGCGGCATATTCGCGCTGCGCTGCAGACGAACATTCCTAAAACAGTTTCTTTTAAAAACGATACTGGAAGTATTTTTGTAAAACCTTTATCAGAAAATCTGCTTGATTTGGGAACCATTCCTCCATGCAGTTTTGGGGTGGTTCTATAGCTGGAAAATGTTGTTGTAGCTGTCTACTCTCTAAATGTAAGAGTGAAAAGCTCACTCTAGAAAAGGGTGAATCTCTTATAAAACAGAGTGAAGTTTTTCAGAGTGAAAGCAACTGCAAAAAAAGGTGAAAATCATAAAAAAAAACTGTTGTTTATATGGCTCCTCAAAAGAGTAAATAATAATAATAATCACTCTTTTGGAGTGATTTACTCTAGTGGAGTTGTTTTCACTCTGAAAAACTTCATTTCCCTTTTTGTTGTTTAGTGTTTTATAAGAGATTCACTCTTTTTACAGTGAGCTAGTCACTCTTGTGGCTGCCGTAACGATAGCCAATGCGTTCTTCAAAATGTATGATGGTATTCTGGTGTTTATGACTTCTTACTAGCGCCCCCAAACAAAGAAACTTACAACACAGGGGCAAGATAGCTCATCAGAGCAACGGCCTGGTATTCCGACATTTGCCAATGTCTTTGTTCACTTTGAAAATATTTTTTTTTAGATGGTTCACTTCAATGACGTTCGTTCAGATAGAAGACAAATGAGTAAAAACATGTCGAGCCAGCCAATGTAAACATATAACAAGGAAACAATATTAGAACCATAGATTTAATTTCCCCACTATAGCACATGAATAAACCTTTTACAATACTAAACAACACTGTGTGACAATTTCCCGTTACAGAGCGCGGGGATTCCCCTTTTCATTCGGCATGACGTCAGCTATGAAAATATTAAGTATGGCGCGTATAAAGTATCTTTATTGCCTTTTGCTGTATACCTATAACACTGCTTTGAACTTTCACGTCATGTTTAATATTCAGTTGTTGGTCTTATTTCAATATGTTCAAACAATAATTGTAATAATACATTTAATGTGTTCAATGTTTTCTTATGCTGTGTGACGCGTAGCCCTGGAATGCAATTGATCGAATCTACTGGGTTTCGGAACCCCCCCCCCCCCCCCCCCCCTCCATTAAGAAATCAGCCTTACATGTTTTAAGAATAATGGTCTTAACCATGACGGGCAATGTGCTATAATATTCTAACATTCAAATTCTCCATTCGTCATCTCGATCGATCCAACATGCAACAAACAAGCGATTTAAATTCAAAAGAAAAGGCGGGCATATGTAGAGATTATCTGATCATTTAACATCAACATGATCAATACAAACCTGCTTCTAGAAATAGGGATGATTGTCACTTTTGAAACTGGATGTACGACCATTGAAATGACAATAAATTCGCTCCGCACATCGTATCTCAACAAAATGCAGAAAAATATTACGCACTGGGTTATTTGCTTCGATTAATCCATACCCTTTCGGGCCGTTAATTATTTGCTCATTTTTAAGTGTCTCGATACTTTTTGTGATGAGTTTATATTAGGCCGAGTTTGATATAACATGGCGAAATGCACGATTGGAGCTTCGTAGGTGTATTTTATTTCAAAGTAATTATTTTGTTATATTGTTCAACTTTGTGCAGGAAAGTGTAATCATTTTTAAAGTTCTTATTATTAATATTGTCACTGTTTGGCTCTATATATTATTATAATATAAGACCCCAAAATCCAGGCCGCGTTTTTTGTTGTTGCATATAATGTAGGACATTATATAGTGAAGCTCATCCGAATCTAATTGAAAGTGGTAAATTCTCTGTATCAAAGTAAGGCTTTATAAACAAAAGTCTGAAAGAATAGCCATTCACTTAATCCAGCCGATCCGACTACCTACCGCCGTTAATAAGCGAGGTTTTTTGCCACTTTACAAGCACGTGTTGTTGCCACGCTAATAAGCAATAATAATAATAAAACAACTTCAAAGGTACAAAATAATTATATCTTGGTACAAATTCTTGCAGGGAGTTGCAGGATATTAACCCCAATGCCCTATATCGGCATTCATTTGGGTTGCAGTACACTGTACTATACACAATTCCCAGTGTTGTAAGAGTACTCTATAGGCCTACTACAGTTAACTCAAGTATAGTATTTTGTATTAGGTGACGTTATAGTTTAATAGACGGAATCAAAGTCAAACCAGCCCACGTACCTCTCCAACACCACCGCTTCATCATAATATACGCAAGTTGCTTCGAACAGCACTCCTTTCTCTTGTTTACCCACCAGATTTAATAATGTTGTGCTTGTTGCTATACATTTGGCGTATTATAATATAATATTACCGGCACAGTACATGTTGACGAAGTCTCGCTGGGTAGTCTGGCTGGGTGCTTATTCAATGAGAACAAAGTACAAAGATGACCTTGACTCTGGACTGACCCTCGTTGGCCGTATTCCTCACGAATGTGACATTTAAACGAACCGAAGACTGGAACATAACATTAATTAACTTGTTCACTTCCAGGTGATGACCCCATTAATGAACCATTTTACGCCTCACCTGGCACCCGAGTGTACTTGCAGAGAGGCTACTCTTATCACATACCATGCCCGACCAGAATAGAAGACGAGAGAGTGAGCGTCTTCCTGTGGTTTCAAGGAGAAGACCTCGTTGCTCGATATACGATTTTAGCAGGAGATTCCAACTATACCCAGAGTGATCGCTATGAGTTGTCTGACACTTATGGTCTAATCGTCAGGCAAATTCAACAGGAAGACAAAGGAAGGTACACTTGTAGGATCATACCCTATGGAAGTTCCAAAAGCAGACTCAGCTCAACCGATGTCATTGTGTTAGGTGAGTTAGTCGCTTAAGACAACGTGGCCCAGTGTTGCCTTTACCATACCAATGCTAAAGACTGAGGATATTGATTTATCACGTAATGATGTGCTAGTTATTTATTTATTTATTTATTTAATTATTTTTTATTGTGCGTATTGTGCGTATTTCGCTTTTTTGTTTACTTCCCATTCTTCGATAATCAAATTAACTTAAACCAAATAGCCTGCACCTAAGTCATTTTATTTTTGTTTTGCTAGGTCGAGTCCACAGGTTTAACATGTTAACCCTCCGTGGAGCCAGGACTGTTACCATTTTCTGAACCTGTACACGTTTTAGTCCATAAATGGCAAAATAAGATTGTGGTTTTCTTTTCTAGTCACGTTGGAGTCATTGTCCAGCATTATTTCTCCACTGTACGATATGTCTATGTCCACAAATGAATTAGCTAGTCCGCTATCTCACAGGCTCCCGTTTTGGTCAAGTTTATTTCATGCATAACATGTATTAAGAAAACTACAGATATACAAAAAGTATCATTAGGGATCGCATTCATTGCTATATGTTTATAGTTGGATATCGAGTGCATGGCGTAAAACCGTGTTTATTATTCAAAAGGCCATCTCATTCGAACTTGTGCTCTTGCCTCTAAAGGCTACACCGTACAATAAAGCGGTATTTAACGCCTTTGTAGCGTTTGTACTGTGGAAAGTTACCGACAAAGATCTAACCCAAAAGTCTTGGCTGATGACCCATATGGCCCATCCAACCCAGGTCAAGTGTAGGGTTATACCCCCCCCCCCCCCCCCCCCCCCCCCACTCCCCCGGTATTTACGACCCTGGTTTTATTAAACACATAATGAAAACAAACCATGATATGACAACTTTCATTTAGTGTTCATTTTTTGTTCCTAGACCAACAGTTTCCCGTTGTTGTTGACACTTTGTCGAGAGTGGAAGAACGGAACCTATCCCGAGGAGAAAAACACGAACTTTCGTGCCCCGTTGAACTGCCAGAAAACGAAAAGCGCCCGTCTACTGTATACTGGTGTTTAGATACCGGGGAGTCTGATTCTACGAATATCATTGGAGTGAGGTTCTCAGACGGAGAAACCCAAGTTATGCAAAATTACTTTGGGGAATACGAAATTACCGTCGGCAACTCTTTAGTTATCAAGTCACTGGACAGCAACTACAGTCGTTTCTGGTGCCATCTCTCTGTGTCACGGACACCATTAAAATCCGGGTACATCGATGTCAACGGAGAAGGTAAAACTGTTGAAGAGTATATTCCTTTTTTCCCTTTTTCATTTTAAAATTTAAACCAGAATAATAATTTTTTCTGAGAACAAATCAGTTGGGACCTGTTTTTTTGCTAGTTTAACAACAAGTCTGTGAGGACGGTTTTTATTAGAATTGACATATATCTTTCCTTGTCTAAGGGTAATTTTTTGTATTCCTATTATCAGTACCATATACGAGGCCAAGCGCGATGCCTGTGTTGTTAACTTCACCTGAGCCCCGACCTGATGAAACTTGGAGGATTACAGTTTTAATTGTTACTGTTATCCTGTTAACACTATGCGCAACTATGCTTGCTATTTGGTTCATCTGGAAACGAAAAACGAGAATTCCTTCCTACCGAGACACAGATGATTCAAAAAAACACATTCAACAGAATCAACAAGGTAGGTTTTCATGAAATTCATGATTCTTTCAAACAATAACAAATATTTTGAAAACCAGAACAGACAAGCCAAGTAAAACTGCATATAGTCAAATACCGATTGGATTCCATGTACAGAGTAGTCTATGCCTAGTCTAGTCCATATGCGGTCACAAATCGAAAGATTTTACCGACAATGGACCGTTAACATTAACTTAAAGTAAAACAATTTAGGGAAAGAAATCTCAGAGATGGCAGCAGCATGAACGGTGCCTTCAACTTTAGGCTGGTCCCTTGAGAACAAGCTTATATTTATAACTATGGGACCCAATCAGAAATTGTATTTTGGCTTGGAGGAGCCTTGGGAGTACCTTGTTAATGGTAACACTGGAACCTTGGCGTGAGAATTATATTTTAACCTTTCTGATCAAGTTTCAGAAGTACGTGTTGCTTGTACTACAAGTGAGGGACCCCAAGATGAAACAAAGATGGTGACCGCAGGTATGTTTCAGCCAGGAAGACGCCTTTTACAAAAGTTGCAAAACAAATTATATGTTGTAAATATAGTTCAACTGTGATTGGCGAACAGTTACATAAATTACAGACCCCAACTTTAGTGAAATAAAAGTGTGTGTTTTTTTCTTTTCCTTTCATCGGCTGTTGTCTGGTTGTTTTATTGAAATAAGTTTATTTATTCACTTTTTTTTCAGATGATGATTGTGACGAATCATTACTCTTGACTAAAGCCACTGCATCTGATACAGCAGAAGATTTAGGTGAGAAGCTTTATAAATATCACTTTAAATAAAAAAATTCGCTGAAACAGGCGCACAACATATAGGGTGATTGGGAATAGTTTAGCATAATTCAGAGAAGAAAGGTCAGTTTCGTAATGAATTAGCCTACGCTATATGTTTGGAGAATAAAGGTAACATTTAATTTTTCTCAGTTCGTGGAAGTGCTGTGACCTAGTGGTCTGGAGCATTGTATTTGTGGTTTGAACCTATAGCCTATGGGCTTTGAGACTAGTAATGCCTTGCAGTAGAATATAACCAACCCTATTCGTACTATAAGGAGATCAGATTGTCTTGGTTCAGTGCTTCCAAAATTTCGTTATTTGGAAGTGCCTCTTGATGACAGGCATAAACCCACAAACGAGATTGTATGTATGATGTGCCAACCGATAACTTGTTTTATTTATTTATTAGTTTCTTTACTACATTTCTTTACCCAGGGTGTGCCCAAACAGTTTAAAAACTGGTTCACGTTGGGCCCCTGCATACATCATTAAATAAAATTTGATACAAAATAATATATAAAGAATCATCAACAAAACCGTACATCTATTAAACTGATAACTAACAATAATACATAGAAATACAACAACATTTACCCAAAAATACAAAAAGGAATATTTACAGACGCACATGGGTATTTACAGAAATATAAACAATTTATACTTAGGTAAGTATGTACATTAACTTTTAGAACAGTGTTTAAGGCCAATTCTGATTTACGGTATGGACAAAAACCCACGGGGAAAAAAATGGGGGGAAAAGAGATAGGGAAATTCCTACTGGCTCCACATTACAGTGGCAACAAATAGATCAGCGCAAATGGCAGAATATCTAACAGATGCCATTATGGTGCTCCTGTTTAAATGTTTTTAGGGAGTCCAATGTTCGCAATTGTTCGGGCAGAGTATTCTAGATATTGGCACCACTAACATACATTGAAACTTGGGGCGTAGCATTGTTTTTTTGTGAAAGGAACTTTCAGTGCATTTGGGTTGTTTGCCATTTTTCGCGAATCACTGTAAGTCGTGTGAAATAATTTGTCATGTACAAAGAAGTCATTTTGTTGGGACTTTTGAAGACAAGAATAGCCTTTTGGTGAATTATCGTCACCTTTTGCACATTTTAATAGAGACCACAAATTGAAGTGTTTCTCTTTGAAAATAGAGCGCAGAAACTGAAAGGCAAGTTGAAATAGTGTACTACCGTATAGTATTCAATAACCATTTCACTCTGAAAGAAGACGAATCCTCACCGTTAACTGTAGATACTGTAGATAGCGGCAAATATAACATGAAACTTAATAAAAGAGAACTAGAATTAAAATCCGGTTAACTTGATCAAGAAGGCGGAAAATAATGTGGCGAATTAGTATTTCATCAGAATAATCCTGACAAAATCTGAATTAATATGTTATAAAATAAAATACTATTTTATCCAACAGGAGAATCTTCTTCGTCAAGGACCAACCCGAGCGTGCGCATATACATTGGGAGCAGTTCTGATTCCATCACAATTGTCGAGAGAATTATTGGAATGTTAAAATCACCAAATAAAGGTTCGACCTCGTCACAAAAACCTGCCAAAGGGACACCGAATAAATCAGGATATGTCGCACGGAGATCCGTACACAAACCCAAACGGAATTCACCGCCAAAGAAATCTGGCAAACATGGTAAAGATTTTTGAATAGTTGAAATTCTCTTTTTGAAACTTTTGTTTAAAAAACTCCAGAAATGCTCTTCGCACTGTCATGCTGCTAACTGTTTTGTTGCACATTCAGGTAAAACACAACCTGCGTTACAGAAGGCCATTACTCTTGAGTGTGCAAAATCAGAACAAGAGAAGATTCCTCTTGTACAAATTGTTCAGCGGAAAGATGATAACCCGCACATGAGAGGTAAACAACAAGAACAAGTACCTGTGGATGAGGGAAACAATAAGGATGACCAATGTAAGCTTTTCTTTTTTGTTTATTCTTCAGACAATACAAGGCAAGCCTAGTAACGCTGATGTGGTGAATTATAAAATAATTAATGTAACTTTTATTTTGTGTTCGCAGACGCAGCGAGGATCGAAGAACAACAAGACGGCGAGATATGTGGTCCTGGTCAGACATCACTTATCCAGGAGGCAACACCTCTAACAAAATCAGGAACCGAACAGGCACCTAGCATGAACGCAGAAACAGATTCCAAGATGATGGAAAAGGAAGACAAAGTTGAACTTTCTGCTGAGGAGGAAGGTAATACCAATTAACACCGTGATGAGGATTCGCACAATTTTAACAATGGTTTATTGGAACGCAGCTGCACTTGCACGCTTGGGGTGTCACAAATTTAGCTTTCGTCGGTTGTTTCCCGGTGTGAAGACACCAAAGAATGATGACAGAAGATCAACTGATACACCAAACCTCCAATCCGTACCTAAACCCAAAAGGAATTCACCGCAGAAACAATCTGACGAACATAGTAACGATTTTTGTATAGTTGAAATTCCCCCTTTGAAAATCCAGGAATGCTTCTCGCACTATCATGCTTTTAACTATTTTGTTGTACATTCAGGTGAAACAAAACATGTGTTACAGAAGGCTATTACTCCTGAGTGTGCCAAATCGGAAAAAGAGAAGGTTCCTCTTGTACAAACTGCTCAGCGGAAAGATGATAATCAGCAAAAGAGAGGTAAAAAACAAGAACAAGTACCTGTGGATATAATGGGAAACAATAAGAATGACCAAGGTAAGCTCCTTTTTTGTTGTTTATTCTTTAGACAATACAAGGCAAGGCTATAGTAAAATTGATTAGTGAATTGTGATATTCTAGATGTGAGGTACTTTATTGATGTACTAAAATGTAAAACAAAGGATCTTGAGTGGAATCCTCCAGACTCATCGTTTAATTTTCTTTTAGATCTTAAAATGTTGAGCATATTAAATTGTATGATAATGCTATAGTGACGAAAAGAATGCTACTGACACGTTGGTTTTGATGAATTCTGAAAACATTTCTAGCTGTCGTGTACTGTTCGTTGCACATCCAGGTCAAACAGCCTGTATTACAGAAGGACACTACACTTAAGTGTGTAAAATTAGAACAAGAAAGATCGTCTTGTACCAGAGGGGCAGCCAACAGATGAAAGGCCTTATATTATTGGTAAACAACAGCAAGAAAAAGAAACTTGTGGACGAAGGGAACAATAAGGACGACCAAGGCTATAATCTCCTCTTTTTTATTTATTCTTTAGACAATACAAGGCAAGCCTATAGTAACACCGATGTGGTGAATTCTAAAAGATTTACAGTGAGATTTATGTTGTGTTTGCAGACGCAGCGAGGATCGAGGAACAACTTGACGGTGAGACAGGTGGTACTGGTCCGACATCACTTGTTATCCATGAGGAAACACCTCTAACAGAATCCGTAACCGAACAGGCACCTAGCAAGAACGCAAAAACAGATTCCAAGATGATGGAAAAGAAAGACAAAGTTGAACTTTCTGCTGAGGAGGAAGGTAATACCAATTAACACCGTGATGAGGATTCGCACATTTTTATCAATGATGTAATGGAACGCATATATAGCTGCACTTGCATGCTTTGGCGTTACAAATGTAGCTTTCTTGTTCGTTTCCAGATGTGAAGACACCAAACCATGATGACAGAAGGTCAACTGACACACCAAACCTCCCATCCAAATCAATTCAAGACCAAACAATAACAGAAAAAGTTAAACGGTCTAAAAAAGAACGAGGCCATGTTATGTCACCAGGCCATCAGAAAGGCAAAAAGGAAAAACGTAAAGAAAACACGCCAAAATCGAAATCAAAGGATAGGCCGGGATTGGGGCACACAGGGCAAACGAGGTCTCCGGCTAAAATTCCTTCAAGATCTGGCGATAAGAAGATGTCGAAGGACAAGTCTGGGTCTCAATCAGAATCAGAGCCGCAACTGGAAGGCCATGAAGTGACCAACGTAACAGACGATCATCGTTTAACACCAGATAAAGGTGAAAGTGTTTCCTAACTGACTTGTTAAACTTAACATTCAAGTTCCGATAGTCCAGTGTGTTGAAGGTGCTTTACAAACGGTGCAATTATGATGTGTTTTTTGAAAACCTGCCGTGATAGATGTATACAGTCCGAACAATATTTGTAACCAAATTCCTCGAATTGAGTATGTAGGAATAATTTCCCGGTACATTGTATTAGGTTTTTATATGCAGTAGAAACCACATCAATTTCTCTTCATATTGGTATATCACTCGTATTGACATCTAAAACATATACAGATGTTATTTAGGCGAACAATTTAATTACTTGTATTAATTTCTATTGAGTAGATACTGTTAAAAAACATATTACTCAAAAGGTGACTTGTGCGTCGTTTTGTTAAGTTGGGTCTCAATTTTCGACAGGTTAAGTTGATCACAAAAAGCACTAAGTCATTTGCTTTAACTCTGTTCATTTTTCTTTTCAGAACAAATAATAAATCAGCAAGTCGCGGCATGTTCTAATGACATCGCATCCGTTATCGAATCGAGTCCAGCGAGCCCCAACCACTTACTCCTCTCTCTACCAGAAAGAACCGATGGTAACTTGGACACCGGAAGTGGAGACAAAATGTCGAAAGCAACACCAGTTGACAAGAAAAAGAAAAATCGATATTCTCCATACCAAAACGTTGGACAGAAAGAGAAGCCACATAAATCGTCAGACTCCTCTTTCTGCGAACAGCTAAATCGTACGGTCCCTGACAACAAGGCCGTTTATCGAGGTAGGAAATACACGGTGCTTTTGTAACCACATTATCGCTACAAGGCCAAGGAACCTTGCATCACAGTTTTGCAGAAAACTTAATTTTGTGGTTTCTAACAAATAATCCGACCTTAAAGAACGTCCTAAGAATTTTCAACCTACTTTCCATCAATTGTCATTTGATGTGAAAAAGATTGTTTTATCAAACCAGAATTATGTTTCTTTACTGCTATACGCTTCTGATTGATGTTGCTGCAGATAACATGTAATCATTTTGTCACTCTGCAATTTGTCTTGTGTAGGTAATGACGCCGGGATATTTAGTGACACGGATGTACCTCCTACCCAGCCAAATAACCATCCAAATCACTCGCAGCCCATCGCAGCTGTTAAACCTTTTTCGCACAATGATATTGCCACACCAAATGTTGTCAATACAACACAAGTACCCCAAACAATTACGCCACATAAGGATGATACAATTGGCCACATAGGTACTCCCCAAGATAGGCCAGCACTAAATTTCACACAACCCACCTCTGATTTATCGACCAATTTGGACGATACCAAAGCAGGCATTCCTGAAGTATCCACACCCTCACCGAACCCAATTTCAAGCGACGATGAGTCAATGGGTTCAAAGAGTGACATCGAGAATGAAGAGGCAGAAATGGAGGAAGATTCTGAGCGTCAAGAAGAGAACGAAATTGGTATAAGTATGCATGTTTATGCAATAATAGTACTGTGGCCCTGGAACGACATTTCTATGTTAACCTTTTTATTATCAGCGTTGAACGTTTGATGTTCACAATGTGCACGTTGGCCGTTGGCCGTTGCTTAATATCGCAATATGGAAGTTCCCCGTCAAAGTGAATGTTCCACCTTGTTAATGTTAACGTTCAATCTTTTCAATGTTTACCATGAATCATACTTAATTCCCATGTTCCATCTTGCTTCTTCGCAATTTCAACCATGCACCTTCGCATTGTTAAAGTTTCACCTTGGATCTATTTGATGTTCATGTTGATCCTTGCTCCTTGGAAATGTGAGTCTGTATCTGTATCTGTATGAGTACGTTGCAGTAACCAATTCTGGCATTAACGCAACGGAAGGAGAGGGTGTACCAACGCACTGCCAGGAACACCGGGGCAAACCCCTTCTCTTAGCGATAAGTGTTACTGGGTTCTTTTACGTGCATTATAATGATTATTATTATACAATACACGGGACCTACAGCTTTACGTCTCATCCGAAAGACGAAGCAATAGTGGTTTCAGTGCCTTGCTTAAGGACACAGGTGTCGAGGCCGAGATTCGAACTCACGCTCTGCGGAACAGAAAACCGGGTTCTTAACCGCTCGGCCACGACACTCCACTAGGAGAGTATTATTAGGAGAGTGAGTGTATGGTGTCCTCGCCAAACCTCTGCCCAGTTTAGTCTCATTTTGCCAGAACCCCTCACAAAGATATGTATAACATGCATGCACCTCGTGCTTTTGAAACAAATCTCCTAAAACTAATTTAAATTTAAATGTTTTGCTTTAACGAAAAACTATGGATGGATCCATGAGCGCCCTCTACAATACTTTTGTTATAGATACGCATAGGTACTCTATATAATAAAATCTCATTTAAGCCAAGCATTTCGATAGCTCAGTTGTATTAGAATATACAGAAATAGGAGCAAGAGTGAACATATAAATCAAGACGATTAACTTGAGGTGGAACATTGACATTAAGCATAATTTATGGTCAACATTGACAAGATTGAGCGTTAAAATTAACAAATTCTCTTCGACAAGGAGGAACTTCCACATTGCAAAATTAACCATCTTCCAACCTGCACATTGCAAAGATTAAAGAACGTTGATATTGAAATGATTAACATTGAAATGTCGTTCCCGGGCCACCGTATTACAAAGATAAGTATCTCTTCCTGGTATTATTTGCACCCTCGATATTACCATTTGATCGAACTGTTTCTGCCGTAGATTCGAACTCAAAACGCCAAGTTTGGACCAACACACTTTTCAACATTGAATTATTACCTTTTGTGTTGTGTTTTGGAGGTTATATTATTTGCATTCAAATGACATTATACGTTAGGTATTGTACGCAGTTTATACCTGAAACCTTGGAATAATTGTATATTTTTCTGTACCTTTTTAAAGACGATGAAATGGAGGTAGAATCGACAGACAAAGAAATAGACCGTAAAGCAAAGACGAAGAGACCACTCTTATCAACAATGCAACAAACTCTAAAAGAATTGAATCCACACAAAAAAGGTATGTTGCAGAAAATATGGATGCCTTTATTATTCTCTACTTCTATGGCCTAGTATTAACTGGTTTTTAGGGTTCGGACCTAACATTATGGTTTAATCTAAGTTTGTTTTGGAAATGAGTAGACAATTTCATGAACTCTACCGAAATATAGGCTGAATATTGTTATATTTGTATTTTTTCTTCTTTCACAGGTGAAAGACACATAAAGCCGCGGTTTCCAAAACCCCAAACTGTAGACGCGTAAGCAATTAGCGATGGTTTGATGTTTCGTTTATAATGGGTAACGAAATTATATATTTCATTACGATCATGACACAAAATGTTACAGGTTGTTTTAGGTTTTGTAGTGTTTTTGTCATGCAGGGTACATGTACTTACTATGTAGAATGAGATTAACATGATTGTTTTTCTTAACCTTGGGAAATGGGCAGATGTCTCGGTTCCGTGGCGAGAGACGGGGAGGGCTGGAGGGAACTACTTTAAATTGTCCACAAAATAGTGGAACCATGGAATAGTCAGGGACGTTATAGCGTTATGGGCCGTTTGGTTCAGATTTTTCTAAACACCAAACTTGGACAAGATGGCACCTATACCATACGTTTTCAAATAAATATATTACGCGGCAGATATTAAGGATTTATGCAAATTAGGGCGGTCTCTTTAGGGTGCCCGTCTTGGCTCCCGTCACGAATTGAAAAAGTATGGTATACAGGTACAATTGTTGGTCCAAATTTGGTGCTTTTAGAACAATCCGAACCAAACTATCCCTGACACCCCAGACTATAAGGAAACATAGCAAATGCGCCATTTTATTTTGTCTCGCCAAGTACTAGTAGTCAGGTGGCTTATACCAATTTTACCAATCGCGATCGACTGTCTAAAGCACCAAACTTTGCATATATATTATTATAGCCCTAGAGAAGATATTTAGAAGGGGTGACATCTGCAATATTTTTGGAAAGGGTGCCTAATTTGTATAAATCGTTAATACCTGCCGTGTTTGAAGTATATTTTTGGAATTCTTTTGCATACCCTTACTTAAATAACATTTTCTAAAGCATAATAAGAGACCGGATAATTATCCGGACATAATATATATATATATATATATATATATATATGTATATAAATGCTATACCATTATACCCTAGAGTTGCGCGCATTTACCTTTTCCTCAGATATCATCAAGTAGTCTCGACAAACGTCAGTATCGATTTGATGAGCTTCAAGTTCAAATAGTTACTTATACTGGAATAATAATAATGCAAAATGGTGATTTCATAGGCGACTTACCCTGTCCTCCCGCGAAGCGGGTGAGGAGGCAAAGCCGCCTCGTTTGAGCGATACGGGGTGATTTCGAGAAATAGGCCTAGCCTAGGAAATCGATTGATTTGCTTGTCAGCAAAACTCAAAACAACGCGCGTGCCACATATTCTCGCGGGGGGGGGGGGGGGGGGGGGGGGGGGCTGTGATAGCGAAAAGATAAAGAGAAAAGACGAAAGGAAGCTAATTACAACTCTATTTGTGGCGCTACAGGTCTGTGGAAAGCTGGTGAAGTTTGATAAGTTCCATACTCGATTGCCACTATATAGTTATACGACATCAAACACGAAAATATTGCATAGGCCTATTACATTACCTTGTTCCTTGAAGAGATTAGAAGCATAAGCAGAAGAGTTTTTTGGCCATTTCTGGGGGACAATTAAGTATCGTAAGCGCGCGGCGTAAGAAAACGTTTCTCTTTGCTCTCCAGTTAACTATGCGCTGGACCTCCATGCACCTATTATTCATCCACTTCGAAATCTAAGCCTAAACGCGTCAACAACGATGTGGATGATGCGAGACGCAGACGCAGTCGTGCAGAACGCAAGTGGCGGAAGTCTAGACTCGCCAATGCAATCTAGCTAAAGTTATCTTTAAAGCCAAATCGGACTTTTACAGAGATTCGCTGATAGGTTCCATCCCTAGAAAAGTCTTCCGTGTTGTCAATTACCTCACTGATAAACCCCGGTCAATGCGGTCGATTTAATACTCACCTGTATAGTTCTTGCTAACACTTTTTGCGAAGTTTTCATGGACAAAGTTACGACTATCCGAGCTCATGGATGCCCTACATGCAGATTTAACTTTATCTGTCGACATTCCAAAATGCCCTCCCAATATTAGGTTTTCTCATTTCCAGCCGATCACCGATGATTACCTCCATCAATAAATCAATAAATCAGCGGCCAAATCCTGATGTCTCGACATAATTCCAACCTGGATAATCAAACAGCACATAACTACCTTTCTAGCTAAGCTGACGGAAATCGTTAAAACCTCACTGACTTTGGGTTTTCACAGACTCATTCAAAATGGCCGTCAATACTCCAATCCTAAATAAATCATCTCTCAATAAAGAAGACCTAAAAAATGACCGTCTCGTTTTTAATCTCCAGTACCTAGCTAACAGAAAAAGTCGTCTCTAAACAACTATCCCAACACATTGATGTGCACCAGTTAGCCGAACCCCTACATTCCGCCTACAGACCCGACCACAGTACCGAGATTGCTCTGCTTTGTGTACAAAACGACATACTCAGAGCAATGGACAAAAACAATGCCGATTGTATAGTCATGCTTGATCTTTTAGCTGCCTTTGATTCCCTACACCACGATACAACGTTTCCATGACAGATTTGGTATAACCATAATTGGTACTGCACTCGACTGTTTCAGGTCATAACCGTAGGAGTCGGGTTATCCTACCTGACGGTGTCACCTCTGAATAAGTCGCTCTTCGTTTCGGAGTTCCTCAAGGGTCTGTTATAGGCCCACAAGCCTTTACGATGTACCTGGCCCCCGTCCGCTGGCGATATTTTTCGACAGCATGATGTCAAATTTCACATGTATGCTGACGATATTCAAATCTATGTGGAATTTGACCCACAAATCCCAAAATGATGCAGAACTCGGGCTGTCCAAGCTTTCTCCCTGCATCATCAACGTTCAACGCTGGATGTTACGCAATAAGCTTCAACTAAATGAGAGGAAAAAATAATTCTTAATTGCCGCATCTAACTACAACTACACACGAATAGCCCACCTGACTCTCACCGTGAACAACATCACACTCCATCTATCATCTGCCATCCGGAATCTTGGCGTTGTTTTTGACAAAACCATGTCGATGAGTGACCATGTTATGTCTGCAAATCTGCTAACTATCACCTCCAAAACATCACTAAAGTCCGGAAGTACTGTCCGGGTTGATGTCTGGGCACTTCTCTGCTAAATGGACTCAAACAATCTGACTTAATCAAGTTACAAACAATCCAAAATAGAGCATCTCTTGTAATCTTCTCCTAACCAAAGCATGTTCCCACTTCTCCACTGATCAAACAGCTGCACTGGCTTCCAATCGAGAAACGAATCGTGTATCAAACGGCCTTAAACGTGTACAGATGCATTTCCGGTATTTTCCCCACGTACATTTGTAACTCAATAGATGCCAGGCAAACAAGGGCCAACTTGCACTCCCAGGGTAACGTCTATATTCCACAAACCACCAGGATATCAGGAGACAGGGCATTTTCAATCGCAGGCCCTAGGATGTGGAATTCCATTCCATACTCACAACAATTCTAGCTCCGTGGCCAACTTTAAAAGGTCATTAATGACATAATGTGTTTAATCTGTAACTTCCTTGTCAGACCTGACTTCATTCCTTGATCTCATCAGTAATCGTTTCTCTTTGAGTTGCTATTGCTGGGCTCTCTTGTTGAATGCTGGGGGCTGGGTCTGGTAGTGGTCTTTCCATTTGGTTTTACGTTATTATATCATTGTCAGTGTTGTATTTGCTTGGTCATTCTCTAAGCGCTTTGTAACTCTAGAAAAAGGCGCTTTATAAATGTTGATATTGTTATATTCACAATGAGCACCTTCGGAAGACAAATTAGCGTAAACCATTTTCGGTTATTATTATTTATTATTTACATTACTTATGATTAATTTTTTTTATAATTATTATTATTATTAATTATTTTCTTAGTTAATCCGATCTGTATACTTGGTTGATTTATTTAACTAGTTTGCCATAACAAATAAAGTAATACTTAAACAACCTGTATCTTAAACTAAAGTTTAATTAAAAAATTACAAAGGGTCTGTTAAACCTGCACACACAGCCCTTAAAATGTAACTGACATTATTTAAATAAACACATCAATGCGAAGCCCACGTCTTGCCCTCCTAATTTATGAATAATAATGTTTATGATTTGGCTATTTAAGTTGTCCATGTTTATAATGTTGTATTATACTCTTGTTGCTGTTATTAGCTAATTAGTTGTATTGGTTGCATGGGTTAAAGGTAATACAAAGCATTTGCAAACGTCAAAAAACCAAAACCACCAACTAAGTATACAACACCTTTTGTTTTGTAACTTAATAATAGTCTCGAGCATCCTGCGAAATCATGACACTTGTTTTGTTGTCATGCTATCATTCACGAACACAAAACTGTATACGTGTTCGTGTACCAATATTTGCTATAAAATATTCACCCTAAAATCTACCCTTTTCTAAAAATTACAACGAAAAACAAATGTTATATATTACCTTTAATTCGAATTACGAAAGCACGCAACTTTGGAAATCATTAATTGTGATCTACTGGTTTATACGCCTGGTCTTTGATTTAGGCCTATGTATATTTGAATATTTTGATCAATTCTGGCTTTCTCTAAAATAATAAAATTGATGTAATTAATCGTATCAAGACACTTCAAAAAGTCACTTTGGGTCCGAGTTGATTTTCTAAATTCGCGCCTCTTGTCAAACTAACTAATCAATTAATTAGATACTATCTCGCCTCGGCGGTTACTGTATCTCGCCCCAGCGATTCCCTAACTGCACCATAAGGTTGTGCAGTGGGCCTACAGTGTTCATTGTCACGTCTCCCGAAGATTCTGTTCGTCCCCGAACATCATAGAGCTCAATTCTCAATTTCAATTTCAAAAAGTTACCGAATGTATTTTATTTAAGGTGCAGTATAATTTAAATTTGTGAAATTCGTCTCTTTTGGGCGACCAGCGTTGAATTGAAAAAAGCAAATTCGTTTCCTATCATTCAATTTGACGCTGTTGTCATTCCCTTTCGTTCTGTTTACTCTAAAACGTTGCGGTTAGTAAATGGATTTATTTGACCAAAGCGTTATAAACGAGAGACAAAACGAATTGCTTTTTAAATTTTACCCTACTTGCTCGATGAGACGACTTTTGGACGATAAGAATGCTACATATTTGAATTATATACTGCGCCTCATCTTGTTTAAATTAAATAGAGAATTGAGCTTAGCGATGTTCGGGGACGAAAATATAGTGCCGTTATAAGGAATTTGTGTGATATAATACTGTTAACATAACTGGAGTTGTTGCTGCACAACTCGGAGAATAATTTCAAGTGCCTATACAAGAAGGTGATTTTGTTTGGGTATTTTAACCCCGCCAAAAAGAAGGGCGTTTGCCTAAAGCTCGTGAGTCATTGGGAGGGTCCCTATTAATTTAGTGTTATTCTTTCCAAAGTATTTGACACTGTCTATCGGAAACAAAAGAATAAACCGGTGAATCCTATAGAGTCGTTAATTCCGTGTGCCAATTAGGGTCTGGGATGAGGCTTATTCACTGGAAGACAAGCGAGCGGATTTACCCTCCCTGTGAATTTGATCCCGATGACAAAACTGGCCCTGACAAAACTGGCCCTTAGGCCAAAAAAAACCAAAACATGTTTAGCGTCATGCCTTTTTTTTTAAAGGAAGGAGGAGGCCCTTTTAGTTTTTTTTGGTTTTTTTCCAAAATGGCCGCCCGACACATCCTAATTCGAGTCAGGCAGTAAACATGTCACACCCTATCTTCCAATTTAAAATTAAAACATGGTTCACCCACGATTAGAAATAAAAATTAATGTGGGTCGATCAAGTATGCACCGTACACGACTACACGTCACGCCCTGGCCTTCCTATTAGAACAAATATATTTCCAGAGCATGTACACAGTGATGCTAAAGTCAAAAATACGATCTTAAAATTGTATTATCTTTTAAAAAAATTGTTGTTGTTTTTGGGTTTTTTTTTTCCAAAATGGTCAAATTTATCATTTTTTTCAAAAAGAAAAAAAAAGAAAAAAGGAGGCGGCCCCCAAAAAGGAAGCGGGCGGTGACGCTAAACATGTTTTTTAAATATTTATTTGGCCTTATATGCTGGCCCTGCTACGGGGATAGATCAAGAAGTACTACCTGGATTGACGAGGAAACTTCAGTCCCTGCCAAGCTAAGCGGTTATGAGGTATACCGATAAAATGGTACAGTCATCCCTACATGGGTTGACCCCTCATGAGGTGGGAATACACACACCACACGACAGGAGGTATCCCAAGATAATCCACAGGTTTCAAGCAAGGTATCGCAGTAAGATAATGTTCTTATTCAACAAATCATAAAGGTATACATGCCTGTTACCTTTTCTAATAGTCCAACAAGCACCGGACGACCTCAACCCGACTCCGCTGCTAAAGTGCCGAAGGTGCTAGAAGGTAGTTTTGCAGAGGCGCAGCTGCTACAGGCGCATCCAGGCAGCATATGGGCCACCCCTTGTAGCGTAATGCCTACGCTTCCCATTCAAAAGCAAGAAGACGGATAACCTGAGACGGCACCCCCGGAGAGTCCATCTTTATCACCTAGACGACCTTGTGATCAGAGTTATCCCTCCCCTAGGTGGACTGGAAACCCAGTCTGACGAGCTCTAGGGGTGCACGGTTGTAAATAGGCCCAAAATTGCTTGCGCCGATCAGATCACATTTTGCATGCCCAGGAAATAATTTTCTAAAAAGCATTTTGAGAGCCAGGCATTTGAAGGATTGTAAAAATACAGTGTACCACCTCGGTCCGGGAGTGTGAGCTTCTAATTCTGAGCATTTGGGATGAATCTGGCCATGGAATTGGCACTACTTGGCTCTTGAGCTAGAGGGTATTTTTTTTAAATGGACTCTCTGCAGATTGGACTTCAAAACTAGTTTTAGGGGTGTTCTCCTTTGGAGGGAAATATCACCCAAAAGTTATCAGATGACCCCACACAAATTGAAAAGAAAATGAAAGATGGTGAAATAAGCTTCATTTTGGTGTATAGTTTGGTCACCTTGGAGAGTTGTGAGTATTTTCCCCAATTTTTTGAAGTTGGGGTATTTATCATTGTTGTCTATGGGACTTTATTTGGATGTGCGCAACCCTAGCTACCCGAAGCAGCCTTGTTATGGCGCCAGGAACTCGCCGACGCCCTCTGTCATTCAGTAAAAACAGAATTGGCACGAGAAGCCAGACAGTGGGATATGGTTAGGAGAGGCTAATGGTGAACAAGTCCGGTGGTACTTTCAGAGCTCCGTATTCATTATCTTGCGATGAAGAGCCGACGTGACGACACCCCAACTTACCGCAGCGTATAGTATAGGACCATATTATTTGATACGCATACGGGATACGTATGTGGCTCGGAAAAAAGTTACCTAGTATTGCGATTTTGTGTAATAATTTCATCAGTTTTACATTATACATTTCAACATTTTGATATGAGAAGTAAATTGCCGATAATTTACTAGACGAAATAACAACGCAAAATGGTAATTTAATAGGCGACTTTTTTGAGCCGCATATCAGGTATCCCGTACGCGTAATAAAATATAATGGTCCTCTATACTAACTCGTCGCGTCTAACTACTAACTCGCCGCGGCTAGATAGAATCTGGGATATTTTATATTTTCCATGTGTCCCTTCCATATTTATATGCTTCCGTATGTTTCAAACTTCTGTCCAAAGTGAGATTTAAGCGACTAGACTATATACGACAAGGAAATTTAGTTGGTAAGTCAGGTACTATGACAGTGACATAAATACATCATCAAACATTAATACAAAGGGACTGTGTTCCAAGATACAAAATACTTCAGTAATTAAAACAATAACCGCGGTGTTAAATTTAACACGTGTCTGTAAGGACCCCCCGGTGTTATTTAGGTAGGTAATAACAGTGCGAGGACCCGGTTATTACTGCGTGATAATGACCGGGTCCTCACACTGTTAAGCGGTGGTCACATCTTACGGTCATGAACGTAGTTGAACGTAGTATGGTGTGACCGTAGTTGACCGTAGTAGACCCTAGTAGTCGTAGTTAAACGTAGTTAAACGTAGTGGACCGTAGTTCTGAACGTACTTAGACCTTGAGGAAAGCCATGATTTGGCCGTAGTTAGCCAAAAAGTTTTTAACATGTTGAAAATATTTCTACGGTCACCTTGAATGCCTAAACCGTACTGTGAGCCTAGTATATACGTAGTTAACCCTAGTTGACCCTAGTTGGCCCTAGTTGACCCTACTTGACCGTAGTGTGGACCGTAGTTGAACCTACTTGACCGTAATGTGGACCGTAGTTGACCGTAGTTGACCGTAGTAACCACGGCACTACGGTTGAAGTACGGTCAACTACAGTCTACTACGGTCAAATGAACTATGTTCAACTACGTTCAACTACGTTCATGACCGTAAGATGTGACCACCGCTTTATTACCTAATTAATGCTGATTCAGGGAACATTTATTCGCTTCCACTTGAAAGCCGGGTTATTACTACATAATAATCCACTCCACGTGATCGAGTCTCGACCAATCAGAAGCTCTCCTAGGTATTTATTAATACCTAATTAGCCTATTTCAAACAACAGACTTATGTGTTTTCTACGACCTAGAAGTGATATAAAAGCAGTTTTAGGCTTCTTAAAAGCAATATTTATTTTGAATTCACATGTTTTAACAATTTCATAGCATTTTTGGAGCCAAAACAATTGAAAATCAATACCGTCTTGTATGCTCTATACCGTCCCTTATCGAAAGCTCATCATAGCTAACGCGATGCCCAAGCGGAAATATTTTTTAAATTACAGTATTTAGTTTCGTTTCCCAAGAATGATGAAACTGTCACATGTACTCATTGTGAAAGTAAAACTTCACTAGATGAGACCTTTATCGAAGATAGGTCTGCGTGTATAAACCGACGTTCTACTGACTGGGAAGCCATTTCCTCAAAGTTATATATTTGTTTCGCGCTGAGATGGCGCAGCTTGGCTTAAGTGTGGTGTTCCTGTTTTTGTTGGGCTGCTTCTACTCAGGTAAGTTCAGTTAAATCGGGTTATGAAAATACTGTTTAATTTGGCACTAGTTCATAATAGTAGGGTTAATTTACAGCCTAAAACCAGTGGCCAGTTTGTTTTGTTATAGGAAATACTTACATTGTAAGGCTGTCTGTGAATGTCATTAGTATAGGACCTGCTATTTCCAAGAAAAAAAAGGATTATCATGAATGTTTGAATTATCATGAGTGTGTGTATTTAGGGGGTTGTATTTTATAGTAAATATTGTTTAACTGACCTGTCAAAAGTTTTACAATCATGGATTCTGAGGAAAGCAAGAAAAACGACGTTTGTTTTCAACCGGCGTCAGGTAGTGGCTTAAAAGTTGTTCTTGTTTTTTCGAGATCGCTGCCTGGCGCGATGGTCGTATTTTCAAATAAGTGAGATATTTCTTAATAGTTCGGTAGTAAAATGTTTCGATATCTGCAAATGGTGAATCCTACCTTTAAGATTGTAAATATGCTGTAACTTTGTAAGAGCCACTCTATCACCGACAATTTTGACCGCCATGTTTGTTGGCGTTTGCCTTGCTTTGATTTTCAAAATAGCACACTCGATAGAGGTCTATTATGCATGCCGTGTGTTTGTGTCCTTTTTTTAAAGCTGATAATAAATCAAGGGTTCTGATTAAATTAAATAAGTTTTATTTTAAACATAAACATTTGTTGCAGTTTTGTTGAAGTTGCAATGCAATTGATTTTATTTGGATTTGTTCTTTCCCTTGTATTTTAACAGTTTTTGCTTTAAATGTGGCACTTGAGCCGACAGATAGGGTTGCTCAGTATTACCTAGAGGGTCAAACCGCGGAGTTTGCGTGTATAGCAACACCTCCAGCCGTGCAGGACACGTACTATGTTAGCTGGATTCTGGACGATGAAGATATAGTCGGTAATAAAGTGATGGCAGAGAGAGAAAGCTTCAATATTACATTGCTTCACAGAGGAAATCGCACTCTGATTTGCGTGGTGTTTCACGGTGCTTCAGGTTCAACAAACACATCCTTAAACCTTGTGGTCTTATGTAAGTTTTCCATACTAGCACAAAAAAAGGTATTTAAAAACAATTTCAATGTACAGTAATATCTAGGCCTACTTATTTAAGTTGCAATCAGTAAACGCGTAAATCCCCCCCCCCCCCCCCCCCTTCTAGCATAAGGGGTCGTATGAATAAAAACTAGCAAATGCTATGAAGTACAAGCAAAAAGTAAAAGCATTTACTTCGAAGTAAAAGCATTAAGGCAAATGCTTCAATTCGTATGAATAAAATAAAGTTTTACTGTTTAGCATTTACTGGCTGAAAAAGCAGTAAATGCTTTTTACTTGCAATTGATTTCACAGCCGAATGGTTTATAACAATAGAGTCTGTATTGTGTGTACGATACACATCCACGCATATAGCATAATTATGCTATAGCATATACGCTGACAGGGGTGTTTGATTGAAATCGGAACCTCAAGTTGCTGCTTCGCAGTCATGATCCCCTTTTCTGTCTCAACAATATTGCAAGAAATTATTGGCCATCTACGTCTCATTTCCTTCCCCCAAATCAGTGCAACTGCTTGTATTTTAATCCTAGACAATCCATCTGTCATGTTCATACCTTTTCCTGCCTAACCACATATACAAAAGCTCCTATTTTCATATTAGTATTTGCTTCTTCTTTTTCAAGGTAGCCCCGACCCAACCTTGACAAATTACGAGTAAATACTGCAAATCTGAAGCATTTACTCATTTTTATTCATACCAAATGGAGCAAATACTAATATTCTAGCAAATGCTGAAAATTAACAAGTAAATACTTTTAGTCTTTAGCAAATACTTTCCAGTAAAACCTTTTGCTTCATTTTTATTCATACAGATTCCAGTGAATGCTTGAAAATTGGTAGTAAAAGCAAATGCTAGTTTTTATGCATATGGCCCAAGTAGCCGTATGAATACAAACTAGCATTTGCTTTTACTACTAATTTTCAAGCTTTTTACAAATGAGAAGCAAAAGGTGTTATTGTTAATTATAGTATTTGCTAAAGACTGAAATATTTACTTGTTACTTTCCAGCATTTGCTAGAATATTAGTATTTGCTATAAATATTAGAATTTGCTATGAATACAAATGAGTAAATGTTTCAGATTTGCAGTATTTACAGTCAAGGTTGGGTCGGGGCTACCTTGAAAAAAAAGAGAAGCAAATACTAGTATGCAAAATAGGAGCTTTTATATAATTATGTGATTATAGGCAGAAAAAGGTATGAACGTGAAAGATAGAGTGTCTATGATAAAAATACAAGCAGTTGTACCCGGTTTAGGGAAAGACATGGGACGTAGATGGCCGATCATTTCTTGCAATATTCTGGGGATAGAAAGAGGCAGCATGACTGCGAAGCAGCAACTTGAGATTCCGATTTCATTATAACACCTCTGTCAGCGTACGGGCTGCTGTGTGTTTGTGGCTGTTACGTTGATACAATAGAGACTCTATTTGTATAAACCATTTGGCTTTGCAACCAGCTGCAAGTAAGAAGCATTTACTAATACTAGTTCAGCCATTAAATGCTAAACTTTATTTTATTCATACGAATCAAAGCATTTGCTTTTCCTTAATGCTTTTACTCTGAAGTACATGTTTTGCTTTTGTAGTTAAAAAAATAAGTAGTTAGTCAGACGGAGGTGGAACAAATAACGATAATATAGGCCTACTCTTTTTGTTTTATTTATTTATTTCAGACAAACGTGCGACCAACCTAACTCTTGAGATGAACTCCGAAGTGGTCAAGGGCATGGTTAACGTGAAAATAGGTCGTCCCTATCGATTCGCGTGTAACGCGCCTGGTTTAAATCCAGCCAATCACACCACGTGGCTTATCGAAGAAGAGGCTGAACAAAAACAGATAGAGACCAGCTCTTGTGATTGGTCGTTTCGAAACAACATGTACAGGGACCTGTCAACTGAAATTTGTTTGAATTTCAAAGAGGACCACCCGTCGAGTAGACTGGTATGTCGGGTTTGGTTTCCCGCTCACGGAACATACGCAGAGGCAGCAGTGAACCTTTCATTTCATACACCAAGTAAGTCGCAAAATATTGAATAACACAGACGGGGGTTAAAAGTATAGAGCAGATATGTAATGGGATTGTGCCTTTGATGATACAAACATGGAATATGACACACAGTCCGAGTATATCCTCCCCTCCCCAAAATTTGAATATAGGACCATCGCAGATTTGGCCTTTGAAAAAAATATAAGTAGAATAACAAGCAGTTTACCAAATAGCTAGTCTACGTTGTTGTCTTCAATACGGCAACACATCCATTAACGAGTGAAGGCCCCTAATCTGGTTCCCTGATCATTCCCCGAAACTTGTACATTGTTGATTTCGTATAAAGTAAGGTCAAGGAACCAGACCACAAGAACAACACTTATTTCTTAGTTTATTTCAGCATATATAAACACAAAACGTTAAATAGGTTATAGTGTAAAAATATTTGCTATACATTACGAATACCGTAACCTTTTTGTTAAGTACAGCAAAAGCAAATGTTGATACTCAACCTTTAAAAATCTGAGATCATTAATTTTAAGGATAGCTCCTGTGTATTAAATTAGTGTTTGCCATCGCAAAAACAATAGCGTACATCATTAAACTAAACACAGTCTTTTATTAGATCTAAAAATACCCAATTGCTTTTTTTGTTGTAGAAACCTCGACTGAACTGTCAGCGACCGAGGTCCCGGAGAGTGACGTCACACGGTTTCCCATCATGCACACTGCTGTCATTGTTCCTGTTACGTGCTCTCTTGTCATCTGCATTGCCGTGGCAATAGTCTGCATCACGAGACAAAAATGCAAGCAATCACGTACAAAGGGGGAGGTCGCCACTTCAACCGAAGTCAACTTAACGGTATGTGTTTAGCGTTAATTTGTACAGAATAAAAGACCTATATATATTTTGAATAAAAAACTTGCAATTAAGATTAGAATTGTATTCTTAATTTAATTATGGTCAACGGTTGTATTCCCTACATAATTAGCTCTGTTTCCTTTTTTCTTTTACTAGATGCAGTCTAAGGAAGGCCAATACCCCTTTGACCTAGAATCCAAGTTCACATTTTGTTACCTAACACCATTTCTAATAATTCTGTGTCAGTGTCAGTTTTAACCTGAAAAACCAAATTGAACTTGGATTTTTGGTAAAATACAGACAATAAATGAAGGAATATACTGTACATGTAGTTGTACTTGTACAAATAGCTGAGATGATGTACTATAATAATCTTAGTATTATAGTACATCATCTCAGCTATTTGTACAAGTACAACTACATGTACAGTATATTCCTTCATTTATTGTCTGTATTTTACCAAAAATCCAAGTTCAATTTGGTTTTTCAGGTTAAAACTGACACTGACACAGAATTATTAGAAATGGTGTTAGGTAACAAAATGTGAACTTGGATTCTAGGATAATCTTAAGACAATGTCAATAGTTCTCTACTCAAATTTTCTATCACGACTTTGATTGATGTACCATATTGATTATTGTTTATATATTTCATTTTGTTTTGTGCCAGGAGGTTTCTGTTCCCGACGGAGGGACTTTCATCCGGTCACAGAAAGACTACGATTTTCCCCGTGGGAAGATTGCCCTTCACGTGATTCTCGGCAGTGGTAACTTTGGCCATGTTTACCGAGCCACGGCCGATGGCATATACAGTCTGGGAATCAAGTCAGAAGTAGCTGTCAAAATACTTAAAGGTAAGGAAGAATTTTCAGTGTAATTCCAATTAGGAAGAATTTTCAGTGTAATTCCAATTACATATCGTTTCCTTACACCTAACACTTGAACATAGCCTTCGACAAAACAAACAATTTAATCAACTTATCTCAACTTGTACTCTCATGTGCTATTGCATATTTTATGTATCTTTCTGTAACTTTCGGTATGCTTACTTTTTCTACATTATGCACTATTCATAGTATTTGCACCTAAAAATTAAATCATAGCCATTTCTGGGAAGTGTTTTAGGATATCAGGATGTAATTTTTAACCTGACAATAAATACATGAATGCTAGGCCGTTTTCCAAACCCCAGCTTCGTCTCCATTCTGGCTACGTTTATACAGTGTGGTAATAGTGATGTAGCCACAAGACCCTAAGCTGGGGTTTAGGAAACGGTCATAAGCACCAAAATAGACAGGCTTCTTTGTGCTTGGCACACAGGGCCACAATATGGCCCAGACTCCCCCGGATCGGAGCATGGTGATTTTCAGAATTACTAGGGCCTTTTCGAATCTCTGGCTTCGTCTTTATCTTTGGCTTAAGGCGATTTTGGATTCCCAACTGCGAAATCTCCAGCCACATTTTAATGCCGGATGATATGGTTCAGAAACATTCAATCGATTGATGTGAACCCCAAAGTTAAAATATTTCCATTTGCCTCCATTTTTATTTGCTTTTCAGTGATTTTAAATTCGGAGGCGAAACCGAAGACGAAGCAAAGGTTTTGAAAAGGCCCATAATATAGGAGAGAGCTAGCGGAAAGTCCGAGAGCCTGCAACTCAATGTGCTCGAATATGAGCCCATAGCGAATAATAGGGTACGGGAAAAAAACAATCGCGGCTGGGGCAGGATTACCAAAGAGGCATTATCAACAATAAACAAAGCGAATAAAGCCAACATAAAATGAAATGAACTTGGAGCTTGTTCTTGATTATTTCAGAGTCTGCCGGTGGGGATGTGGTGGCCGACTTCGAGAAGGAAATTATGGCTCAGAAGAATCTCGTGAAACATCCTAACATCGTGGGCATGCTGGGCTACTGTACGGAGACGCGTAAGCGAACCATATTAGGAGGGCTTGAGATATTTATAATATTATTAATAATAATATATATTAATATACCTCCAAATAGGCACTTGGGGAGACAATCCCATAGAGATGTACACAAACTTAAAACAGTCCTAACTTGTTTACCCTAATCCTTTTCTCTAAGATCTTCGAGATTTATGCTTTTTAGACAAAAATCTGTCGTTCTAGGACAAAAATAACTCCCAAATATCGTTTTTGGGGGTAGCTAGCTAGCGCCCAATCCATCGAAAAAATATTTAAGATATGTAAAGTCAAATATTTTAGAGCAATCATCATCACCATTTTTACTTCACTTTGTTTGTATCCTGTTCCATGAATTTGTGCGAATACAGATATTATTATGGCCTTTCAAAATCAGTTTTAATAATAGTCAAAGTACTTTCCCAGCGAAATTTCCAGCGGTTTAGGCTGATGGAAGAGATTTACAGGAGACTTAGCAAATATCCCAACATATCAACTAAAAGCATTCACCAATTTGTTTTGGAAAAACGATGCCCAACAACACCGGTTGGGCAATATTAAACCAATAATTTAACCTGTTGATATTTATACCACAATTTGTAGTGTAGAGTTATGTCCAGCTGATCAGATCGTTTTTTGTATGGTGTGTCAAATCAAAACAGCCTTTTATTTGTTTTACTCAAATAAACTACAAGGTTTTATTTGGTTTTGTGTGTAGTAAATACATTTCGTGTTTCAAAAGTAAAACCTTCAGTGTAGCTGTTTTCAGCATCAAGTCGTTTATTTCCTGGTGAGGGAGTGATTTGCTTTCATTTTAGGGAAGAAATGGTTGGCAACTTGCGCCTAATTGACACAGTTTCACTTTGGTTTCCTGTTGGATTTCTTGTTAATGTATTACTCATCATCATTATTCTAGAGTGACATTTTGGGGGAATTGTATACTTTGCACACAGTGGCTTACAGGTGCGGTTCTAGAGCAAATATTTTAGGGGGCTAGATCCTTCGCACGTGACTTCAACTTCTAACTTTCGCAAATCCAGAATAGGCCTACATATTTTCCAGAATGTACTTTGTATTTCATTTGTCTTAGGCTTGGGCTGGGGGGGGGGGGGGGGGGGGTAGACAACAGTTGGTTTGCTAAAGCCCCCCCCCCCCCCCCCCAATCGCACCCCCCCCCCCCCCCCCCCCCCGTAGAACGTATTATATTGTTTTTTGGTCCATGAACTTGAAGGTTTGATCAAGGGATGGAAGTCGTGCACAGGATAGCCTTTTGACAAGGCCTCGTGACTCTGGCTAAGCGGCTGAGATGAGTCTAGATACCCGGGGTGAACGCGCGACCGAGTGACGAATGTCACGAGGCCTTTTGCAATGTAGGTTTCACTGCTTTGCAAGAATTATTCATAGATACATATTAGCATGCCAATACGCCCAATCAGAACGGCGATCTCCCAGTTGGCTTCGTTCGTGATTCGTTCAATATCAAAGCATGTAAGAAAAGGTACAAAAATGTATATAAATTTTGCTTCTGAGTTGAATATATGAATGATAAATACAAGATATCACATTTAAATCTATTTTACATGCAAAATTGCAATAAATTAGACAGCAACTAATGATTTGAGCTAAATATTGTAAGTGACATGATTGGACATTCCCTGTTTGTAAAATGAACTAGTCCAACTCAAATATAAGCTGACGTCACGCGGAGATACGTTCGCTGATAGGACGCTACCATTTCGGTAGCGAATTCCAGTCGGAAACAAAGGTTAACATAAGAAATCCAAACCAGATTGATAAAGGCCACTTGTCTGGGCAATTCGCACTGGCGTTCACTCAGGTTTTCGCGATTAGTCTCTTTTTAGTCGCTCGGCGTCTATCAGACATGTGGCCTTGTTTAAAGGCTATGCACAGGACTGTCAACTCGTATTTCTGTGATCGTTTATTATACTGGTGAGCGACTGTATTTCGTGATGGCGGATCTCATAATATGCGTCTAGGTGCATTGGCCACTTGGCGCGTAAAACAGCCACAGGCCTACCCCTTGTCATTGCTTGCCAACCTCATGCACGCATAATGTTCTTATAAAATGCCTTTATTGTTTGACATTTACAGAGCCTTTTTACTTGATACTGGAATATGTATCCGGGGGCAACTTGCAGAAATACCTGCGGGCGAAGAAAGACGCCTGGAGAGATGATGCCGTTGAGGGCGCACAACCTGCTTGTCCCTTCCAACTCTTGACATTTGCCTCTGATATTGCCAACGGAATGGACTACCTCTCCTCCATGGGGGTACGTAGGGTTAAATCGAAATACAACTCACTTCAATCCTTGTGTAGTTTAACTGAAAAAGCCTCTTGCTGCTCTTTTTATAGTGTATGTTTCTGTTCCACAGCAATACGCTTGGGTATACCTTTTGTGCATTAATTGCCAAATTGAGATTCAAAATGACTGTGGAATACATAGGAGTGGTGCCATCCAGTGTTATAGTCCCTGCAAGTCCTTTCTCAAGTCTAGTCGCAAGTCCTTCATAAAGCCAATCACAAGTAATTGGATGAACAATGAGCTTAGGCTGTTTGAATAGCTTGTTTTTTGAATCGGGACTGCATGGATGACTTATGATGGACTCGACTATACCTCTGAAACCATCACTGTTTTGAAACTTTTTTTAAACAAAAGTGGCTATTGAGATTTTCTTTACAAAATATTAAAACGAGTTGTAGGTTAACCAACTAAACGTGAAGGTGAAAATGTTTTTTGTATTAGGGGGAATACAGAATATTACACCAACAATGAATTAGTTGTTAGTAGGACAAAATGATAATTAAAGAATAGTCGATACGGTGATTTTATCCTATCACGTTTTGCATCAGGACCTTTTTTCACGCTCTTGTCATTGTAGTGCATTCACCGTGACCTGGCTACTCGCAACATCCTTCTTAGTGAAGACCTGGTGTGCAAACTGTCTGACTTTGGATTGGCACGCGACGTTTCTGAGACTGATCAATACGAGAAAACATCCCTGGTAATGTGACCTTCTAAATGAACCATCCCAATGCTTAGTTTGAAAGCTACCAAGAGGATATAATTATGAATATCTGTTCTGTATTCCAGACTGAATTAAAGATAGGGGGCGTATGGCCCAGTAGTTAGAGTTTGTAATGATCAGAGCGTCAGTGATTTGAATCAAGCTGCTGGTCATAGTGTTGTGTTCTTGGGCAAGCTACTTTACCCCTACTGGCCTTGAGTATTAATGGGTACCGGCATTAACTGGGGGTAACCTGCAATAGACTATAGCATCCTATCCAGGAGGATAGAAATATTCTCTAATGGGCCACATTGTCTCGTGACAGGCTTTACTTTTTACTTTACGCTAATAACATAACACTCTGTTATGGCCCTGTCACACTAGACCATTTTAGGCCAACGCGTGAGTAACGTGTTGTAATTTTGGCAACACGCTGGCAAACGCTGACCAACGCTTGGCCAGCGTTAGCAACACGCTGAGCGCGTTACTCACGCGCTGGGACATGCTGTCACACGCTGAGAAAAACATATTTTGTTCAACATACATACAATTTCCAGCGTTTGCCAGCGTGTGACTGCACACACTGGCGGAGCGTTGGAGGTTTGTTACTCACGCGTCGAACACGCTAGACGATCGTTATCAACCCGCTACTCACACGCTGGCGCACGCTGGCGTACGCTGGCGTACTCTGGCGACACGCTGGTTATGGCCCTGTCACCCCAGAACGTTTTAGGCCAATGCATGAGTAGCGCGTTAAAAATAGTTGATACGCTGGCAATCGCTGAACTTTCACAGAAAAAGTCAAGTGGAACCGTGATTTCAGCCTGTCCATACAGCTTGATAACGGGTTCATAGCGTATGCCAGCGCGTGAGTATCGTGTGAGAAACGTATCACTGATTTATAGTAAAAATACGACAGCGGGTCGCCAGCGTGTGAGTAGTGGGTTGGTAACGATCGTCTAGCGCGTTCGACGCGTGAGTAACGACCATCCTGCGCGCCGCCAGCGTGTGCAGTCACAGGCTGGCGAGAAAACATCCCTGGTAATGTGACCTTCTAAATGAACCATACCCAATGCTTAGTTTGAAAGCTACCAAGAGGATATAATTATGAATATCTGTTCTGTATTCCAGACTGAATTAAAGATAGGGGGCGTATGACCCAGTAGTTATGACCCAGTAGTTATAACCCAGTAGTTAGAGTAATGTGCAGTCACACGCTGGCAAACGCTGAAAATTGTAGGTATGTTGAAAAATGTATTTTTGGCTCAGCGTGTTCCAGCGTGTTCCAGCGTGTGGGTAACGCGCTTAGCGTGTTGCGAACGCTGGCCTAGCGTTGGTCAACGTTTACCCGCGTGTTACCGAAATTCCAACACGTTGGCCTAAAACGTTCTGGTGTGACAGGGCCATTAGTGTAGTAGCGCGTCGGCTTTTTATACAACTAACCATGTGGTCGTTGCAGTACGCTGGCGCGCGTTGAAACGCGCTACTCACGCGCTGGGCAGTCGTTTATCAGTCGTCGAGCGCGTTACTAACACGTTTCTCACGCGATGGCGAACGCATTGAACCCGTTAACAACGCGTTATGGACACGCTGAAATCACGGTTCCACTCGACTTTTTCTGTGGAAGTTCAGCGTTTGCCAGCGTATCAACTATTTTTAACGCGCTACTCACGCGTTGGCCTAAAACGTTCTAGTGTGACAGGGCTATTACATATGTGCATTCCTCTGGGAGATTGGTGGATCTCGTTAACACCTGGCTCCCACAATAATCGCATATGTAAACAAGACGCAAGGCATAACGTAATTATGTTTTTAGGGTAATTGCTGGACCAAGAGAGCGCCAGCCTTATCATTTTTTTCTCTCACTTGCAAGTCGCAATGTTAGCGCAATATAAATAATCACTGAGTTGTGTACTTGACAAAAGCGAGGGATCAGCAACAGGCCTCAGCTGTCATTGGCGATCAAGTGTGCCAACTTGTTGACATTTCCTAAGCCTACATACAATTCGCGAACTACTTTGTTTATTATCACAGTTATTATTTTTAACATGCATTTACCCCTGTTCCTGTGGCCCTATATACCAAACATGATATTCAAGACTAATTGTCGGTAAATCTTAATTGTCTCTTTTTGTATTTCAGGGTTTAATTCCTGTGCGGTGGCTTGCTCTGGAGAGTCTTGTCGAGAACGTGTACACCACAATGAGCGATGTGTGGTCGTTTGGTGTCTTGCTATGGGAGATTGTCACACTAGGTATGTAAAACTGACGTCATCACAAACTGGAATGCAACGACTACTAATTGACCGATTCGTCGGATCCTCCATATTGGATCCCCAAAACGTCACCTTTTGCATTTCTTTGGTCACTTACATCAACACGCTTCGTCAATGATAATTATTCTTTGGATGTTGGCTAATCATAGGAATGGACTGTTTAGATCTCAATTGTCGGTTAGAAAATACAGTACTAATATTTTCCTTAAAGCAAGGACCTTACTCCGAAAAGTTTAGGAAACAAAAGGCTACAAAAACACAAAAACAAAACGAAAAAACAACAACAAATGTTTATTGCGAGTGCGTTACGGATAATCCAAGATGGCGTTACGGATAATCCAAGATGGCGGACGCTACTTCAAGTATTTGAAAGAAGGGTTGCACAGGCAATCTTGGACTTCTTGAATGTGTATTACGTGATATTTATGGAAACCACAAAGTAACAATGTCAGTCAGAGTTAGCTTAGAAACCTACATACATGTAGTATAGAAAATCGTATTTTGTTTTCCGTAAATATAATCATTGTGGGAACTTTGAAAACCACAGGCAATCTTTTTTTCTGTAAATCGAACCCTGCAAATGGTTTTATTATGTTATTTTATAATGTGGTGCTAATATTTTTAATTTGTTTTCTGACTCGCATCAATACAACTCTATATTCGCAGGTGCCCATCCTTACCGCGGAATGTCCGTCAGTGAATTAATCGACGCCATAGTTGAAGGCTTTCGGCTACCAACTCCTTCCCATTGCAACAAGCAACTGTGAGTAAAGGACTTCTTTATACGACATCAGACTTGAAGGCACAGGTCAACCTCATATCTTACCGACTTCATTGTGCTCTGTTACTATACTATACGGACTTACTATGTACTTACTTAATGCCAGCTTGAGCGGACTAATCCTTAATATGATGACTTGATCACAGATTACTCAGAGATAATTACTACAATTTCGTCAAATTTAGTGTACACTTTTTGTCAACAAACAAAACAATGTATCATATAATATTAATAGTTATAATAATAGCATTATCAATAATTAAAATGGACGATTATCGATCTGTGTCTGTTTTAATAGCTACACTGTTATGAAGGAGTGTTGGAGAATTTCACCCTCACGTCGACCATCTTTTGGCAATTTAAAGAGGATCTTGGACATTATGATTCCTGACGCTCAGGTAAGCGTGATTTCCATCTAGCGATTTTAAATTGACAACAGCTGCCCCACAGCTGTCATTGTTTATATAATAACGCCAGGTAGGCCCAATTGTCATTGTTAAATCTTACTGAACTGTATAATTCTTTTTTTCCTTCAAATTTAACCCCAATTTTTTCTTTGGTCTGCATTGAAGATATATTTGGCAATGGAGGATTATGTGGCTGACAAGTATACCTAAAGATGTGGACTCTTCTCGGTGAAGCGACTGACCATGGTCTGCGTGTGGCTTGAGTTCAAATCCAACTCAGATCAATTTCTGTCACACAAACATTTAATTATGTTAGCGCTTGGCGTTTGAGGTTGTTTAAACGCACTGTTTATACACTGTTAAACATTTCTATGTTGTATTACATGTACACAGAAACTTATGTCAATTGGTATTACATGGGCTGTGTTAATATACAGAGGTAATCTCTGGACGTTTTAAAATGAATTATGTACACTGTAAAAAAACGAATTTTGTAAAAATGCTCTGTATATGTACAGAAATGATCTGTAGACTGTTTTGTGCATCAGCAGTGCTATTTTATATTATTGCGGGAAAGTAACTTGCAAATTTACATTTTTAATACAGGAGTGAATCAAGTGGTTACTATATTAGTAATGCTACGATAACCTACTTAACTACAAACTAATTACTGTCGTGAATTAGCTTTATATTCAGCATTTTCCGTCATGATGAAGTCACGGTTTTCCATCAATATTGTTAATATTTGAATACAAAAGAAGATGTATTGCGAATTGTTTTTAAAAATAACACATTATGGCCCAAGAAGTGCGTTTTTGAACTAAACCCACCAAATTTAACACGACTTTTGTAAATACAAATTTCCTCAATGCTGATTGCTGCGGATTGAAATATATTGTCGGGAATAAATTACATAAAAATACCACTTTTCTCGAAAACTTGAATGACAGCACACCAGATGCAATATTTTTTACAGAATGCATAACATGTTTTCAAATGTGTAAATTCCCTTTAAACAGTCATTGTTTTGCATGCTGGTAGTGTAAATAGATTCAACAATTTCTTTAATTGTAAATTCCTTGCAAATTTATAGATATGTCATAAATAAACAAAATAATACAAGAACTATTAAATATCAAAGACACCCTTTTGGTGGGAGATTCAAACGCACCGCCCCCTTTCAAACGATTTCATTTTTGCCCGTTGTACTGCCTCTTTTAATTTCTTTCAACATTTACATAAACATCGTTCTATATCACATGAGTAATAAACACAAAATTCAGCAGCATTAAGCACTTATTTTTCCGGTTATAAATTCATAAGTACGATTACAAAAACTTGAGGCATCAGGCATGAGAAAGCATTATTTATAGGCGTTGTGGTTTCAAAAGAGCAATGCATAATACCACCGGCATAAGCCGACGTATAGTTGTAAAGTCTTATTATTATAGTCAGGTCAAGATATGGTTTGACCCCAAAAAAATTGCAACAAAAGGTTTTTCAACGGTTTCTAGTAGTATTCGACCTCAGGAATAACATACTAAAAGTCGACCAAAATTGAAGGTTCGGAAAGCTGTTATTTTCAAAATGGCGTCCAAGATGGCCGCCGATCACATACAAATGACCATAAATCACTTATTATCTATCATAGAAACATAATTTTGGTGTCTATCCCATGGTTTCGGGGGTCAGAGAATCCATTGAGACAAGTAAGAACGGTTTGTGATGGTCCAAGAAACCCCCAAAATCCAAGATGGCGTCCAAAATGGCCGCCATAACATTAAAATGGCCATAAGTCACTTATTATCCATCCGAGAAACATAATTGGGGTGTCTATGCTATGGTTTTCGGGGTCATAGAATCTATTAGGATAAGTTAGAACGTTAAACAGTGGCTTAGGAAACCACAAAATCCAATATGGCGTCCGAAGGGCCACAAAACCACTACAATCTCTCAATAGAGGGCGCACTTTATACAAAGAAAATAAACTTATAATGTATCTCTCTCACCCGTATGGTGGCTACGACCCCCAAGGGGTCAACTCAACTATTGTGTTTATTGGGAAGCAGCGTAATCATACATGTCACTCAAGGTTTTTTAATTTTTAGAACGATTCTCGGTCACAAGGGAAGGACATTAACTTGAAGGACGTGTAATACTGGGTTTTGTGGAATTGTCTTTCTTTTTCTGTGAGGCTATTAGCTTTTTCAATTATAATGGAGTGCTTTTGCAAGAAGGTATAGCACAGAGAAACCGGTTTATGCAGGCATACTTCAAGGAATGATCAGTTAATTCTTTTTGTGTTTTTTTTGATCAATTCTAGAGTAAGCTGCAGTGAATCAGAACTCATTCTATGTAGGAAGGGGAGGGTGTTTATGGGAGTTTTCACAAGTCAGAACTTTTTCTCATCGTTTTCGTTATTTTTTGTTGAGATGTTGAAGCAGTTCTGCTGCGTAAGGTATCATTGGATTTTAGGTAGTGGCTGGTCTACAGAGATAAATCTGCATAATTTATTGTGTGCTGGTATGCCAGCAGTGTGTGGTTGCGTAACTATCCCGCCCAGAGCGTAATTCCTAATTTAAGTTTTATTTCCTAGTGATATACGCTTCATGGGAGGTCTGTTCAGGCCACTTTTTTTCTGCGAGATTGCAGTCTGTAGGAATGGGGGGGGGGGGGGGGGGGGGGGGGGGGGGGGGTTGTTTCGTGTACAAGTTTCAACAGAACCCCTCCGTGCTTTTCGTTATTTTTTTTGAGACGCGGAAAAGGTTCGGCTGACAAGTATCATATGGATTGTATTTGTGACTGTTCTGCCGAAGATAAATCTGTAATTGTACGTTAACTAGTGGGTATGCTAGAAAGTGGCTGTTTGACTGGTCTCTCTAGAGCGTGATTTTTAACTCTTTTTTTCCTCTTTTTTCCGTAAGACACGCATCTGGGGATCAGTTTTAGCCACATTATCTCTGCTAGATGACAGTCCGTGGTTGGAGTTCGTGGACGGGCTAATACATCAAACGTCTGCAGGCCAATTGGGTTAGACATTCCCTAAAAGCGGGAGTTTCAAACCCTGTCTCTGGTTTTGGCGATGCGATGACTGGTTTGTGTATTGCCACAGTGGTCCCTTTGTTTTTAGTTCACACAGTGATTGATTATTACCGGTGATAATATGCCGTCCCCTCTTTTTTTTCCTTTTTTGGAAGGGGAGCAGGGCATATTTTCTGTGCTATATCATGCACTTCATCAGCCACCCTCTTATATAATTCATTTTGCTTTCCTTGTTTTTATTTGTGTGTCGGTTTATATGACGCATGGCAAGGACAAGGGGGGGGGGGGGGGGGGGTTGACTTATTTATTTTGTTTTAGTCTTGAGATCCATTTCTTTGATCATTGTTTTGTTCTTTCAATAGTTCCAATAGAATTTGCAGATTCTCCTCATCAAGATTTTGTTCCTCTTGGTTGGATTGTGGAGATGCTTTAGTCCTAGATCGAACAAGTTCATCTTTTATGTTTTTGTGCCGTTTGTATGCCAGGATGGGTTGGGTATCAAATAGCCTATTCAGATATTCATTTTCGCTAATCAAGGGCCAGTGTTTGAGGACAGCCCGTTTCAGGGCTGGGTGCGCGACATGTGGGTAGTATGGTAGGACGAACACCAGTGGGATATTGTTTTTGTTTTTTTCACGCTTAGGGTCCGCGGGAGTCTTTCCCCTTTGGGAAAGGAGAGCCAGGTCTTCGTTTGTGTATCAGCGCTTTTGAAGTTTGTCTTTGAAGAATTCAACCCTCCCCTCAAAGTCTTTTGAATGGGTACATATACGATTGTATCTGGTCACTTCGCCCTTGATTAATCCGCCAAATACCGACTTAGGGTGTGCTGAATCTCGAGCTATTATTTCTCATACATTCCAATGCCTCTCATTAATGTGTCAAATATCTGAATAAATGATGATGCTTCATGTACGTCAGTTGGTTGTTGCATCGATGATACATTTAACCTGTTACTTAGGTTATATGCTTCAATAGTACAAGAAAACTACATTTTGTCAGGGGGGAGGGGGGTGAGGCACCTTAAATTTGGGGGGTTTCCTAGGCCACCAATGAACATTTTAACTCATTTCAATGTATTTTCGCCCCGAAAACCATGAGATAGACACCAAAATTATGTCTCTTAGGATGGATAATAAGTGATTTATGGCAATTTTTAGGTAACGCGGCGGCCATCTTGGACGCCATCTTAGATATTGCGGGTTTCCTAGACCATCTACAAACATACTAACTTGTCTAAATGGATTCTCTGACCCCCGAAACCATGGGATAGACACCAAAATTATGTCTCTAGGATGGATAATAAGTGATTTATGGCCATTTTTAGGTATCGGCGGCCATCTTGGACGCCATCTTGGATTTTGGGGGTTTCCTAGACCATCTACAAACATTCTAACTTGTCTAAATGGATTCTCTGACCCCCGAAACCATGGGATAGACACCAAAATTATGTCTCTAGGATGGATAATAAGTGATTTATGGCCATTTTTAGGTATCGGCGGCCATCTTGGACGCCATCTTGAAAATAACGGCTTTCTGAAACTCCGATTTTGGTCGACTTTTAGTATGTTATTCCTGAGGTCGAATACTACTAGAAACCGTTGAAAAACCTTTTGTTGTAATTTTTTTGGGGTTGGGGTGTTTTTTACCGTATATTGACCTGACTATTATGGCCTGCATAGTTGACATTTAATCCAAAATAGAGATTTCTCTATTAACAATAGAGATTTCTCTATTAACAATAGAGATATCTCTATTAACAATAGAGATTTCTCTATTTCGGACGTACAAAGTTAACATTTAATTCCTGTATCAGAGATATTTCTATTAATAATAGAGATATCTCTACTTATAATAGAGATTTCTCTCTATTATTAATAGAGATGTCGCTATTTTCTTTCTAATAGAGGTATATCTATTTCTAATAGAGATATCTCTATTATTAATAGAGATATATCTATTGTATCTGCTTCACAAACATAATAGTTGGATGCTAGGCACACAAATTCCAAAGGCAAATTGAGGGCGTCCTGCCTCACGAAAGATACACAGATTTCATGTTAACGTCATCTGAAAAAAGAGGATCTTACTACATATATAAATATATGCATTGGTTCTTTTTAACGCTAACAATAACCGCGAGAGTATGAAAGTAGTTGCACATACATTGTATTTAAAGGAAACATGTAATAAGGTGTTTTTTTTGCCTAAATCAATAAAGTTTAATGTTGACAACAACATCATGTGTGTGGTTGTGTTTATTTTCTGTGATAAATGTGGGAAAATATTTTATGACGAAAATCGAGGCAGAGACTCGCCGCGCTGATCGGCATATCGTATACTGACTGCGCGCGTTGCAACAAGTGTCCGTCTTTACATAGTTTTTCGTTCTGATTCAGGGTAAACATACAACAGTTTTCGGTCATGCCGTGTCTGAATAAGAAATACTGTGATTCGAATCGGACGAATCAGCACTGTTTTCGTCGGAATCACCAAAAATATTCACAATAAACGTTTACCTTAATCTTAAAGATGGTTTGCTGTGCTTTTTGGGTGTTACACCCTAAAAACAGATTTTCAAATTGAATTATTAGTTTTCTAGCATTGTATTTGTTATAAGGTTTTGAATGAGACATCGCACACACACAAATCGGCCGACGGCAAGTAATTAAATAATTCAATTACAATTGTTAATGAAAAGCGCCCCGCTCCTAATTTTGGGGGTCTCAGTATGCGCATGCGCTGTTTCGACTGCATGTATAATGCGCGTTGTATAATGGCGGTATACCTGTGCATTTACGCATTCAAATAGTTGACGTTGAACAATTGAGGGCAATATAGTCCACTATTGACAAACGTTAACTGTTGAGATTCATGAACGAAGCATACAGGTTTACCAAAACGCCAAAGTTCAAAAACGTGTACAAACCCTACGGAGAAAAAGTCTGAAAAAGGAAAAAATTGAAAAACTAGGTGTTTGTGGACAAACACTAGCTGTTTCGGCTTTTATGAAATGTCTGTATTTTGTTTGTCTTGTCATGTTGATCAAAGAAAGTGTGAAAAAGTTATGAGTAGAATAAAGTTGGAACAATTATATAAACAATGGCAATATCTTGGTACCCACCAAGCTTCATTACAATCGGACATACAGTTTTACACATAACACAAATAATAGGACTTATACTTCCGGAGATATAGGGTCAAATGTATTGCTTGAAGAAAACGTTTACAAATCCTATAGAAAAAAATTGAACCTTTACCGTGACGTCAAATAATCCCCAAGTGACGTCATCGTAACAAATTTCTTCTAGGACCATCTGTGGGTGGTGGTCTAAGTATGTGCCAAGTCTGAAGTCATTCAGATTTACCAAAGTACCAAAGTGTATTGGTGGAAGAAAAAACGTGTAAAAACCCTACAGAAAGGAGTCTGTTGCTTAGAGGAATTTGATCTGTAATGACTAATATTCTCGATCCAATGTTTAATATAATAGAGTGACCAAACTTTGAAATTGATTGGTAAACGACTAAATTGGTTTGGTAAAATCGTGTGAATTATTTCTTCAGACAGAATTGAATGTGAGAATGTGAGAAAACTGTTTTTAAATAGCCGGCAAAACATACTCCGGGATTATTTATGGTTGCACAACAGTTAATTCAACTTCATTATTCTGTCCGATTACTTTGAATTATTCAATAACTTTTACTTACACTGTAATTAACTCTGTGTGGTGATAACAAGAAAACACTTGCCATTCTATACAAAATTCAAAACCAATTTCAAACCAAAATTCCATGACTGTCGTGGTGCGGCTGGTCTCTCAATGCATCCCGACTGCTTCCGGGTGTTTCAGGGTAGGCGTAATAATTAGCAACAAAGTTCGGCATTTCCAGTGCTTCCTGTAACCCACAAAATGTGAACAATTCTTACCTCTTAATAAACAGTTTAAACCGACACAACTGTTAAGCATTACACTTATAGACTCCGAAACAATGGTCATTTTCTGCGGAATTATATGTCGTTTGTAACTTTCAACAATATAATTTATGGAAAATGTTTGGAAACAGATGCCTAACTTTATGTGATCAACATTATCAACATAAATATGCGTAGATGTATTGGAGGTCCTACCGAAATCGTGTCGTATTTTAGGAAGAGGTCCAGCTTGCGTTGCAGTTCTTTGAAGTTCGGTCTCGCTTTAGGCGAAGCCTTCCAGCAAGAAGCCATCAGTTTGTACCTAAAACAACCACAGTACTGCAATGTGTGAGTCTCCTGAAACGTTTGTTATAAAGTAACCAAAATACCAATGCAAGGAAGATTATCTACTTTATAAGCAGACAAACGTAAACCACAGGATCACGTAGAAAGGTTTGGTGTGTGCACGCCTAACACCTAGGTCACATTATTTTGCTCTCACGTCCAGGATACGGCGGCCGTAACCCCTCGAAATCCAGAGATATACCTGCGGCGCCGCAGAGGCCGCAAATAATACATTTCGTTTTTCCAGTCCAAAAAAGTACTCTTGCGTCATGCGATTTAAACAAATAACTATCCAAATTAAAAATCCATGCACTCAAACAGCATTATTAAAAACGAATTTCAATGCCAAACAAATTTAATTACAAATGTCTATAATATTTTTTTTTAAACGCCGTGAAACTGAATTAGAACGACAGATTTGGCAGCATGACCAAAATCGCTTGAATACGTACATTAAAAAACAAACCTAATTGCCCATCTTACGAACTTGATCGAGAAAACCTAGGCCTATAATATATCTTACAGGTCCAATCCGCAGTGTGCAGGTCTTGGCAGTCGGAACCCCTGTCTTACAGCATCAATGATGGCATCAGATGACATATCAGGATAGGGGAGAGCACCTGTTGGTATTAAATACCAATATATTTTGAGTAATTCGCGTTTAAAGTTGGGCATACATTCTGGGTGTCGTATTTCACTCTTAATATTTTGATAATAATCTTTTTGATGTTAATTTCATTGAGATTAGAAAATGTTTCAACCGTAAACTAACAGTTTGCTATTCGTCAGTTTGCTGGATCACGAAATTACGCGCGCGCTGTAGTTCGTCACATCTTTTCGTCGGTTTGTCAGATTATAGTAGCCGACGAGCATAGTTATTAGTCACAACTGTCTATATGTAAAATCATGCAGTCTGTGTTTAATTTATTTTCCGTTAAATCCAATCATTATATCGTTGAGCTTATCATGAATTAACGGTACCCTTGGAACATTAGTTCTAGGTTAAACCAAATTCTTGATTAAAACATTTCACGCAATATTATCTGGCTTTGCTGTTTGTAATTTTATTTTACTTAAACAACAACTTATAGCCACTCAACCAGAAACCACGGTTCTCACAACGTATGGTTTTGAAGTTCTTTGTTTTTGTAGTCGTTTTGTATTAATTTTGAATCGTGCATGTCGGACGTACTTGGGTCTACAAATTAATACATCTGTTGGGATGAACATTGATACACAATTTTAACAGTTTAATTAGTATTATTTGATAAACATTTGTCCAAGATTGAGAGATACAAAAACCAAAACACATCTGGGTAATAATTAGGGCGTAAGCGGTTTAGCAATTCATTTTAAGTTAACACTTCACTGCATTACTCCCTCAAAACACATTTTTTTCGAAAAAAATACTGGCAATTTCTTTGTTTCTTTCCACGTTCGTAACTTTTCGGGATTTATAACAATGATTTATCTTGAATTTATCTTGACAACATATTCACTACTTTCTTTGCGGAAAATTGCGAACTCAATAACATAACATTAAAGTTCACTAAACAATCACTCGTTTAATTTATCAAACTGTGACTTCGAATTCATGATGCCCATACATTATTTTCTAGGTACGTTTGGCACACAATCGTTTTGCAGATATTATCTACATTCATCTTATGGTCGCAATTCCTCCTTGATCGCAAGCTGACATAATAAAGACAGTCCATATATAGTTTCTACGTTGCATGTCATGTTGTGTAGAAAATCATCTTATTTTTTACTATCGTCAGTTGCACCATGAACATTAATCACAGTTCCATTCCACCACTTGTTTTTGTAGTTTCTACCACTTTTATACCACGAGTCAATACGCCTGATGTTCAAAGTCTTGAAATCATCAAGGTGTCAGTGTAAAGGTAAACCTCCCCTTAGTTAAAACCTAGATCCGCCCCTGCATACCCTGTCGTTCAGTAAGAACAGGGTCGGCACTAGAAGCTAGACAGGACTTGGTTAGAGGAGGCTAATGATGAGACGCTGTGCTATGCAATGGGGTATTTCAGTGGGAAAGGAGCGGCTCAATTCTCCATTCCACCTCAGCACATCCTAACCCCTTTGACTCTATCCGCCACTGCCTGCAGTAACTGCAAAATCGGCAACAGCAAAAACTAAATTACATGCAACAACAACAATAGTCTTTGCAAAAGACCACTATATTCGACAGTTCGCCCGCTAACGACACGATTTATAGTCGCTTAAATGGGGCGTGAACTGTTTATGCAAATTTGACCATTCGAATATACACAGCGTCTTCAATCAGTTAACAACCCATCTATTGGTCTCGCCGGCCGGCGTTGCATATCTAATTAGCGCTGCTTCATCACAAAGGCATTTCGTATTGGGCGTATTTGTGATTGCTGATTGGCTCTCTAGGAAAGCCTGCGGAGAAATAAGGGGAAAAGAAAAACTGCTTGATCAAACTTGCAAAGACCACTGTGCGACCAAAGGAGCTGGACTATAAATCGTGTTGTTAGCGGGCGCACTATCGAATACAGTGGTCTTTGGCAAAAACTACAACAACAGCAGCAGCATCAACGACAGAAACGGCAGCAATTACATCAACAATAATAGGGACAACATCAGTGACGACAACGACATCGACAGCGATAGCGATCGTTACAGCGACAGGAGCAACAGCATTAGTAAAGGTTTTCTCGACCAAGTTCGTAAGAAAAGTATTCACATTTGTCTGACTAGTATTCAAGCAATTTGGGTTATGGTGCCAATTTTGTGGTTTTTTTTCACTTTCAGGGCGATCAGTTTCGTTCAGAGACATACCAGTTCATTTAACAATCAAATTGGTTCCCTGTTTGAGTGCATGAATTGTTAATCATGGTTATTTTGTTTGCATGACGCCTTTTTGCGTATTCAGAAAACTAAACTGAATATTGATTCGGAGCAGCATTAAAAATCGCACAAAACCGAATGATGCGTTGATCTAAATTGGATAATGATTGGCCGAAATTGATCGAGAAAACCATTAAAGGAGAACTTGGAACTTGATACTTACCAAGCGTAACAAGCTCCCATAGAAGTATTCCGAACGACCACACGTCGCTCTTAGTTGTGTACGTGTTTGACAGAAGACATTCGACAGCCAACCAACGAACAGGTACAGCGCTCTGAAATATCGCCAAATGGGATAATATACGCGATGAACGACAGTAACCTCATTTAAATTAATTAATACCTCATTAAAATCAAGAGGCAAGTTAATTAACACATTAATTTAGGAGTTAAACTCTTGTTTATTTAATGTGACACACAGAGACGTCGGTCATATTGGAACACGTAATTGATACTTTGAAGGGACCATCAACAGATGGCGCTACACAGTTACTGTCCTACAAGTTGTTACAAAAGGAAACTTTATCAAGATAGCAATCAATGTCGAACTATAGCGCCCTCAGCCCCTAACCGAGTAAAGCTTTTATTCTACGCACGAGGATGTGCTTCCATTACTACTAACAATAATTATATGTATTTGCAAGGGCACTATAATGTATACTGTATTTCACTCCCACAACTATTAAACTACGATGCGTATTTGGTTGCCTATCGCTCGAATAGCTGAATGCAAAAGCCTCAGTCTGAAACCAATAAAAGGGAGCCCTATGAGTCTATAATTATAGACTTGTAGGGTTCACGTTTTTGCTATATTATAGCAATTATCTACGTCAGTGATTTTGAGCAAAACCACATTCTGAAATTAAGGAACTCATACCCCTGATAGCATTTCGTACTGCTCGCTTCCTGTGACGTCACGAGCCAGCCCAAAGTCACACAATTTGCATACTAGCCCCTCTCCCAACAGAACGTTCCGTGTTGCGAGGTCACGGTGAATCAACTGTGTAGAAAATCAAAATATAATGATTTCACTTTCCGTTGAAGCTACTTTCCGGTGGCTCAACACTTGTTCACTATCGCCATGGCCAACGGTTTAGATAAAGATTATTATAATTATTAGATCATATAATTACTTTAAAGCGGGAAACTAAAACTTTTCTCGCGGTGTCCTGTTGTGTTAAAAAAGCTTTCTTACAGAAATATATTGTTTATATTCAAATATGATTAATTTATCTCTGAAAGCAAAACACAAAACCCAAACAGGCTTACTTTAAAATAAATACGATAAAAGAAACATGCTTTGAAGACAAATTTCCTCTAATTGTTGCATATTTAAAAGGAAGAGTGTTTCACGTTTACAAACGAAGAGCTGTAGAAATGGTGAGCACTGGTCAGTTGTTGCAGTTGTTTTGTACTGTAGAAACTGTTTATTCTACTTATAAACAAAACAAAACAAAACAAACCAAATCAAAACACTCAAAATGTTGTACTTGCATGCATAGAAGACAGGTATTCCATGCCATTAGCGACCTGAAAAGCGAACATAAGGATAACTGCACTGAATGCTTCCTTCGATGCACTCCCAGTGCCGCTGAGCTTCGCTTTGACCCAAGCTAGACGTTTCTGATTGATGTAGTCCTGCAGTGACCCATTCAGGATGTACTCCATGATGATGTAAAAAGGCTCTGGAAATTAATGTGGAAAATTGTGCAGAGACTAAAATCGACTTTAAACTCTACAACGAACAGCGTTATAACGAACATATATAGTAGTACAGGGCCGTATGTCTCTAAAATGGCTCCCGTGGGCCTTTCATGTTTATTTCCTAATTTCTACTGGAATCTAATCTATGATGACCACTGAATAAAAAAAACATTGGCGCCAATTTTTCGAGCACCTTTTCCCCCCTTTTTGTGCCTATGAACTGTGACGTCATAGAATGCACATAAACATGCCAAAAATGAGCATTTTGGCTGTTATCTGCAATGCTATGTTACATTTTCCTGTCGCATACATACATTATTGTGTGTCAATACCTCTAGTATAATATTTATCACATATAAACTAGGAAAAAAGCATGTCTCAATCATCGTTCTCATGCACACCTCACTGAACAAAAACCTGACCGAAAGAAAACATTGAGTGTGCTTGAGAATGGCAAGGAGAATCAACAAAAGCCAACAAAATCACAAAACTAAAAAAGCAAGAGAAAGATCGTTCGAGTCTCGCAAAATAAGTAAAAAGCAAAACAAACAGACGAGAACGATCACTCTCGAAATGAGGGCCAAGAAAAGTATGCCTTATGTGAAAAATCTATCAGACGCACAACTATCCAACATTGAACTGGTAGCATTGGGCAGGGGCCTTAAGTTCATCCCGACCCCCCAAAAACCAAAAAGGTCGACCATCCTTCGCCATTCCCGATCCTTCTTCAGAAAGATGAGATTACGGTTAAGAAAGGCAGGGAGAGTCAGACCTATAAGCTCACACCCGTTCAAACTACCTTCAACTTGGACTCCCCAACCTACCTTTAATCTAAACCTAGAGTCATATATTCAAGGCACTCTGGAGGAACTATCCAGACTGAAAATTCAAAATGTCAAACTAAATATAACAAAAGCAGAACGTGTTGCGCTATCTGGCCTTAAGAAGAGACAGGATATTATCATCAAACAATTCGATAAAGGCCGCAGTGTGTGCGTCCTTAACAAACAAGACTACATACGTGAAGGGACACGACAATTAACAGGCCCCCACTATGAAGAAATTAACAGGGACTTGACCGATGAAACCGCGGAATTAGTCTCTCAAGCCATACGCCAACTCTACGTGAACGGACTCATATCGAAAGACATATCGGAGTTTCTCAACCCCCGCAACCACGACATTAAAACACCTTGCCTTTACTTCCTACCGAAAGTTCACAAACAAGTACCAGAAGGAACACGGTTCGTGGGGAGGCCAATCATTAGTGGTTGCGGAGGACCGACTCAATCCATATCCAAAAACATAGACTATTTTTTGCTCCCAATTGTCAAACAGCAAAGCACATACACACGCGATTCTGGGCATGTGCTTGAAAAACTAAATAACCTGACATTGGAGCAAGACAACTTATTGATGACACTGGATATAGTATCCATGTACACTAACTGCCCACAAGATGAGGCAATTGAATCAGTTTGTGACGCACTTGCAATGGCCGATGACAGACTATACGCAATACCCAAGCCCACAACAGACCACGCGCGACGTCTCCTTGAACTCATTATGCGTCGAAACACGTTTGAATTTAATGGCAAGTTTTTTAGACAAAAAATTGGCGTGGCCATGGGCAGCGAATGCAGTCCGGAGATTTGTGACATAACTCTATTCAAATACGAACAAGACAAAATCCTCCCTCACAATCCCTCAATTGTGAGCTACATGAGATATAGAGACGATGTTCTCATAATCTTTAACGGAAATGAAAAGCAGGCTGCTGACCTAGTGCAATCACTTAATAAAATTCACCCTACGCTAAAGTTCACGTCTGAGATCTCGCACCGCCAAGTCACTTTTCTCGACCTTATTATCTACAAAGGCGAACGATTTATACATGAAGGGATATTGGATACTCGAGTCGCTACAAAAAAAACTGATACATTTCAGTACCTAGCTCGAGATTCAGCACACCCTAAGTCTGTATTTGGCGGATTAATCAAGGGCGAAGTGACCAGATACAAACGTATATGTACCCATTCAAAAGACTTTGAGGAAAGGGTTGAATTCTTCAAAGACAAACTTCAAAAGCGCGGATACACAAACAAAGACCTAGCTCTCCTTTCTCAAAGGGGAAAGACTCCCGCGGACCCTAAGCGTGAAAAAAAAAAAAACAATATCCCACTGGTGTTCGTCCTACCATACTACCCACATGTCGCGCACCCAGCCCTGAAACGGGCTATCCTCAAACACTGGCCCTTGATTAGCGAAAACGAATATCTGAATAGACTATTTGATACCCAACCCATCCTGGCATACAAACGGCACAAAAACATACAAGATGAACTTGTTCGATCTAGGACTAAAGCATCTCCACAATCCAACCAAAAGGGAACAAAATCTTGATGAGGAGAATCTGCAAATTCTATTGGAACTATTGAAAGAACAAAACAATGATCAAAGAAATGGATCTCAAGACTAAAACAAAATAAATAAGTCAAACCCCCCCCCCTTGTCCTTGCCATGCGTCATATAAACCGACACACAAATAAAAACAAGGAAAGCAAAATGAATTATATAAGAGGGTGGCTGATGAAGTGCATGATATAGCACAGAAAATATGCCCTGCTCCCCTTCCAAAAAAGGAAAAAAAAGAGGGGACGGCATATTATCACCGGTAATAATCAATCACTGTGTGAACTAAAAACAAAGGGACCACTGTAGCAATACACAAACCAGTCATCGCGTCGCCAAAACCAGAGAATGTCTAACCCAATTGGCCTGCAGACGTTTGATGTATTTGCCCGTCCACGAACTCCAACCACGGACTGTCATCTAGCAGAGATAATGTTGCTAAAACTGATCCCCAGATGCGTGTATTACGGAAAAAAGGAAAAAAAGAGTTAAAAATCACGCTCTGGGGAGACCAGTCAAACAGCCACTTTCTAGCATACCCACTAGTTAACGTACAATTACAGATTTATCTTCGGCAGAACAGTCACAAATACAATCCATATGATACTTGTCAGCAGAACCTTTTCCGCGTCTCAAAAAAATAACGAAAAGCACGGAGGGGTTCTTTTGAAACTTGTACACGAAACACCCCCCCCCCCCCCCCCCCCCCCATTCCTACAGACTGCAATCTCGCAGAAAAAAATGTGGCCTGAACTGACCTCCCATGAAGCGTATATCACTAGGAAAAAAAACTTAAATTAAGAATTACGCTCTGGGCGGGATAGTTACGCAACCACACTGCTGGCATACCAGCACATCATAAATTATACAGATTTATCTCTGCAGACCAAGCCACCACCTAAAATCCAATGATACTTCACGCAGCAGAACTGCTTCAGCATCTCCAAAAAAATTACGAAAACGATGAGAAAAAGTTCTGACTTGTGACAAACTTCCATAAACACCCTCCCCTTCCCACATAGAATGAGTTCTGTTTCACTGCAGCTAACTCTAGAATTGATCAAAAAAAAGACAAAAAAATTAACTGATCATTCCTTGAAGTATGCCTGCATAAACCGGTTTCTCTGTGCTATACCTTCTTGCAAAAGCACTCCATTGAAATTATAATAGCCTCACAGAAAAAGAAAGAAAATTCCACAAAACCCAGTATTACACGTCCTTCACGTTAATGTCCTTCCCAGGTGACCGAGAATCGTTCTAAAAATAAAAAAAAACGTGACTGACATGTATGATTACGCTGCTTCCCAATAAACACAAAAACAAGTATTATTGATCAATAAGATACTGAATACAGAAAATGTCCGCAAAAATCTATGCATAGGGTCCACAAATCTAAATTTTTTCCAGATTTTGAAAAGAAAATTTACATCGTTTAATTTATATTTACGAATTATGACGTCATACTTTATTTGCATAAGCATTTATGAAAATATGCTTCAACGGATGGTGCCATATTTGACTCCACACACTATCCCTGGCCGTAAATAATATATTAAATGTGCCAATTTTTTTAATTTGCACCAAAATTGCAAGAGAATTGGTCTATACTGTGTATTGGTATATTGAACTATGACGTCATACCTAATTTGCATAAAAAAAATGCAAACATGCTCGAAAAAATTGGCGCCAACATTTGTTTCCTTACTCACATCATAATTAATGAATTCCCGCAAAGAATACAAAATAAACATCCAAATCCCACGGGATAACATACGGCCCTATACTAGTACAGGGCCGTATGTCTCTAAAATGGCTCCCGTGGGCCTTTCATGTTTATTTCCTAATTTCTACTGGAATCTAATCTATGATGACCACTGAATAAAAAAAACATTGGCGCCAATTTTTCGAGCACCTTTTCCCCCCTTTTTGTGCCTATGAACTGTGACGTCATAGAATGCACATAAACATGCCAAAAATGAGCATTTTGGCTGTTATCTGCAATGCTATGTTACATTTTCCTGTCGCATACATACATTATTGTGTGTCAATACCTCTAGTATAATATTTATCACATATAAACTAGGAAAAAAGCATGTCTCAATCATCGTTCTCATGCACACCTCACTGAACAAAAACCTGACCGAAAGAAAACATTGAGTGTGCTTGAGAATGGCAAGGAGAATCAACAAAAGCCAACAAAATCACAAAACTAAAAAAGCAAGAGAAAGATCGTTCGAGTCTCGCAAAATAAGTAAAAAGCAAAACAAACAGACGAGAACGATCACTCTCGAAATGAGGGCCAAGAAAAGTATGCCTTATGTGAAAAATCTATCAGACGCACAACTATCCAACATTGAACTGGTAGCATTGGGCAGGGGCCTTAAGTTCATCCCGACCCCCCAAAAACCAAAAAGGTCGACCATCCTTCGCCATTCCCGATCCTTCTTCAGAAAGATGAGATTACGGTTAAGAAAGGCAGGGAGAGTCAGACCTATAAGCTCACACCCGTTCAAACTACCTTCAACTTGGACTCCCCAACCTACCTTTAATCTAAACCTAGAGTCATATATTCAAGGCACTCTGGAGGAACTATCCAGACTGAAAATTCAAAATGTCAAACTAAATATAACAAAAGCAGAACGTGTTGCGCTATCTGGCCTTAAGAAGAGACAGGATATTATCATCAAACAATTCGATAAAGGCCGCAGTGTGTGCGTCCTTAACAAACAAGACTACATACGTGAAGGGACACGACAATTAACAGGCCCCCACTATGAAGAAATTAACAGGGACTTGACCGATGAAACCGCGGAATTAGTCTCTCAAGCCATACGCCAACTCTACGTGAACGGACTCATATCGAAAGACATATCGGAGTTTCTCAACCCCCGCAACCACGACATTAAAACACCTTGCCTTTACTTCCTACCGAAAGTTCACAAACAAGTACCAGAAGGAACACGGTTCGTGGGGAGGCCAATCATTAGTGGTTGCGGAGGACCGACTCAATCCATATCCAAAAACATAGACTATTTTTTGCTCCCAATTGTCAAACAGCAAAGCACATACACACGCGATTCTGGGCATGTGCTTGAAAAACTAAATAACCTGACATTGGAGCAAGACAACTTATTGATGACACTGGATATAGTATCCATGTACACTAACTGCCCACAAGATGAGGCAATTGAATCAGTTTGTGACGCACTTGCAATGGCCGATGACAGACTATACGCAATACCCAAGCCCACAACAGACCACGCGCGACGTCTCCTTGAACTCATTATGCGTCGAAACACGTTTGAATTTAATGGCAAGTTTTTTAGACAAAAAATTGGCGTGGCCATGGGCAGCGAATGCAGTCCGGAGATTTGTGACATAACTCTATTCAAATACGAACAAGACAAAATCCTCCCTCACAATCCCTCAATTGTGAGCTACATGAGATATAGAGACGATGTTCTCATAATCTTTAACGGAAATGAAAAGCAGGCTGCTGACCTAGTGCAATCACTTAATAAAATTCACCCTACGCTAAAGTTCACGTCTGAGATCTCGCACCGCCAAGTCACTTTTCTCGACCTTATTATCTACAAAGGCGAACGATTTATACATGAAGGGATATTGGATACTCGAGTCGCTACAAAAAAAACTGATACATTTCAGTACCTAGCTCGAGATTCAGCACACCCTAAGTCTGTATTTGGCGGATTAATCAAGGGCGAAGTGACCAGATACAAACGTATATGTACCCATTCAAAAGACTTTGAGGAAAGGGTTGAATTCTTCAAAGACAAACTTCAAAAGCGCGGATACACAAACAAAGACCTAGCTCTCCTTTCTCAAAGGGGAAAGACTCCCGCGGACCCTAAGCGTGAAAAAAAAAAAAACAATATCCCACTGGTGTTCGTCCTACCATACTACCCACATGTCGCGCACCCAGCCCTGAAACGGGCTATCCTCAAACACTGGCCCTTGATTAGCGAAAACGAATATCTGAATAGACTATTTGATACCCAACCCATCCTGGCATACAAACGGCACAAAAACATACAAGATGAACTTGTTCGATCTAGGACTAAAGCATCTCCACAATCCAACCAAAAGGGAACAAAATCTTGATGAGGAGAATCTGCAAATTCTATTGGAACTATTGAAAGAACAAAACAATGATCAAAGAAATGGATCTCAAGACTAAAACAAAATAAATAAGTCAAACCCCCCCCCCTTGTCCTTGCCATGCGTCATATAAACCGACACACAAATAAAAACAAGGAAAGCAAAATGAATTATATAAGAGGGTGGCTGATGAAGTGCATGATATAGCACAGAAAATATGCCCTGCTCCCCTTCCAAAAAAGGAAAAAAAAGAGGGGACGGCATATTATCACCGGTAATAATCAATCACTGTGTGAACTAAAAACAAAGGGACCACTGTAGCAATACACAAACCAGTCATCGCGTCGCCAAAACCAGAGAATGTCTAACCCAATTGGCCTGCAGACGTTTGATGTATTTGCCCGTCCACGAACTCCAACCACGGACTGTCATCTAGCAGAGATAATGTTGCTAAAACTGATCCCCAGATGCGTGTATTACGGAAAAAAGGAAAAAAAGAGTTAAAAATCACGCTCTGGGGAGACCAGTCAAACAGCCACTTTCTAGCATACCCACTAGTTAACGTACAATTACAGATTTATCTTCGGCAGAACAGTCACAAATACAATCCATATGATACTTGTCAGCAGAACCTTTTCCGCGTCTCAAAAAAATAACGAAAAGCACGGAGGGGTTCTTTTGAAACTTGTACACGAAACACCCCCCCCCCCCCCCCCCCCCCCCCCCCCCATTCCTACAGACTGCAATCTCGCAGAAAAAAATGTGGCCTGAACTGACCTCCCATGAAGCGTATATCACTAGGAAAAAAAACTTAAATTAAGAATTACGCTCTGGGCGGGATAGTTACGCAACCACACTGCTGGCATACCAGCACATCATAAATTATACAGATTTATCTCTGCAGACCAAGCCACCACCTAAAATCCAATGATACTTCACGCAGCAGAACTGCTTCAGCATCTCCAAAAAAATTACGAAAACGATGAGAAAAAGTTCTGACTTGTGACAAACTTCCATAAACACCCTCCCCTTCCCACATAGAATGAGTTCTGTTTCACTGCAGCTAACTCTAGAATTGATCAAAAAAAAGACAAAAAAATTAACTGATCATTCCTTGAAGTATGCCTGCATAAACCGGTTTCTCTGTGCTATACCTTCTTGCAAAAGCACTCCATTGAAATTATAATAGCCTCACAGAAAAAGAAAGAAAATTCCACAAAACCCAGTATTACACGTCCTTCACGTTAATGTCCTTCCCAGGTGACCGAGAATCGTTCTAAAAATAAAAAAAAACGTGACTGACATGTATGATTACGCTGCTTCCCAATAAACACAAAAACAAGTATTATTGATCAATAAGATACTGAATACAGAAAATGTCCGCAAAAATCTATGCATAGGGTCCACAAATCTAAATTTTTTCCAGATTTTGAAAAGAAAATTTACATCGTTTAATTTATATTTACGAATTATGACGTCATACTTTATTTGCATAAGCATTTATGAAAATATGCTTCAACGGATGGTGCCATATTTGACTCCACACACTATCCCTGGCCGTAAATAATATATTAAATGTGCCAATTTTTTTAATTTGCACCAAAATTGCAAGAGAATTGGTCTATACTGTGTATTGGTATATTGAACTATGACGTCATACCTAATTTGCATAAAAAAAATGCAAACATGCTCGAAAAAATTGGCGCCAACATTTGTTTCCTTACTCACATCATAATTAATGAATTCCCGCAAAGAATACAAAATAAACATCCAAATCCCACGGGATAACATACGGCCCTATACTATAGTAGAAATAACGAACACCCCCTCTCACTCCTGAAATATTAAATTGTAATACGATTCCCGGCCCAGAGTCTGTGTCAAAGCATAGAGCAAGTCAGCTTAAGGAGGATGAGGCTGGTGGGCCACTATATGCTGCATCCAGAGCTAGCTTTGAGCGCAATTATAAGAGAACCTGTTGATGGAGCTAGGAGCAGGGGTAGGAGTAGCCTTTTGTCAAGGCCATCGTGGCTTTTTCAGCCTTGGCGACTGGAGTCGATGCCATTTTAGCGCTCTCGAGAGGCGAAGCCTGGAGGCCTTTTAGCACCTGATTTTCGGTTTTGGAGTTGAATTATTCATATATTATTCCTTTGTATATGCAAGGGTGAAAGTTTAACCAACCACGGTATGCGCGTCAATTTAATTAGTACTCACTAATATGCACGTAAGTCATAGGCTACCATTTGCACGTGAAGGAACATGCGACACAGCGTTCGTTTGGGTTTCGATTTTCCTCAAATTTCTTGGAAATGACAGATCATGTTGAAGCGGATGTTCGTTTTTAAACTCATAGGCCTATGTACTGTATGTACTAAACATGCAATGTTGGAATTGTAGATGAATGTCTCTATCGGGGCTTTTAAAGTTTTGGAATCGGCAAAAATCATGGCGACGTTTATCGCCACGTTAACGTTTCAGTCAATGTGTTTGTGTATCGCTTGCAAATAAGCCGCGTCTTTACCGCAGAAAATTACGGTACTACATTGTATTACAATGCACAATTTCTATAATAAACAATTAACAATCGAATGAAAGACAAGGTCTATGGTGATTCACCAAACCTTCAATTTAATGTGTTTTTTGTTTCCTTCAACGCATCCCCGTTAGGATATTTACCAATTCACTATAGCACAAAAGGTTTACCTGCAGTTGTACAACATCCAAGAATAGACACCACGTACGGATGTTGTTTCAGGTTCTTGAAGATGCTAAGCTCACTCTTAAAATCTGACCAGACAGAGGAGCCTCTTTCACCTTAAAAAAACAACAGATTTTGATTTTGATTATCCTGTTTTATAACTTGCATAAACAAACCTGAGATTTTATTATTTTGAGTCACGATTGAAACGTGTAAATTTTTGACCTTCTTTCCTTGTAAAACTATGTTCCTTACATGAAGGTTTCTGTGTTCGTTGCATTTAACATTTAACACAACCCATGCAGTATAGCATTATAATTCGGTTTGTGCGAGACACGCCTAATTAGCGTCAACATGGATAGTTCACTGACGTTTTTGACACGTTCTATAGTATACATTTTGTAAGTTGTGTTTTAATGTCAGTGTTAAAATGTTAAAGCAGTTGTGCTACATTTCCTATGATCAAATAAACATGCCCTTATTTTGCAGTAAATTATTTAGAGGGCATTCAGAAAATTGCTAATTCATAGTTCCGAATCCACACTTTACTAAAGATTCATGGATTACGAATCCACACTTTTTGTCTAAAGCGTCGATTTGTAGATACAAAACCACACTTTTAACAATAGAGTGACGTCATAACTATAGTTTAATAGTAAATAACCTACGCTCTACCTCGTTGTTATTGTTTGTGAAACAAAGCAAGCACCATATTAACAAAATATTTTTAAAAAAATTAGGTCACCTTTTTTCTGACTCACCCTGTAAAAGTTATATTTGAGGAGTTCTGGCAAAACGAGACGGCACAAGAAAGAGTTTGAAATGAGGTTTATTTAGGTATTAGGGCAACAAAGATAATATTATCTTTACAATGTTGTTAAAGTTCACATTTATCAAAATGTCGAAAAAAATTAAATGTTGAGAAAAAGTCTTTGAACTTTCGAGTTTTGTACATGTTATATTGAAAAATGGCAATTGTTTTTTTCTTAAAAACACTTTTAGGAATCTTAGGAATACCAAAGATTTAAAATATCAATAAATCTGAATTTAAAAAATGTCCATTGTTTTCTTCACGTTACGCCCTGGACCCAGCTGTTCCCTGTTTCATTTCATTTTGCCAGAACGCCTCACATAATTTGGATAAGTAGAAATGTTCTATAATTACGCGTGTGTAGCGTCCTAATAACAATTGTTGCAATTTGTTTGCAGTGTACTGTGTTTCAGCAGATTAATTCAAGATTAATTGCGCTTTTATTTGTTTTTCGCACACAAATTTATTAAGTGAAAGCGATACCAAGTGGTGGTATAATACATCAAAGGTTCCCACGAGTTGCTATGTAAAACTGAAGTTTAGTGCTAAGTGCAAAGTGGTTGCGTGCAATACTGATCTTCCATACAAGGCTGCATGATCAGTGATCAGTGTAGTATTACATGTACTTAGACTTGAAAGCCGGAACAATTGCTGCACAAATAATAACAGCACAGCAATTACAAGTTGGGCCCAATTTTATGGCGCTGCTTATTAAAGACGATTTTGTGCTTAGAGCCTCAATCATTATAGCACCGCAAAATAGTGCTTATGCAGCAGCATTATTTTCTGCTTAGGTAATTAAGTACAAATTATTGGTAACTGTTAAGTTGTGTTATGAAACTGGACCCTGAAAACCAGTCAAATATATACACATTAACGTATTTGTCGGTGGTCATCCTCATCAGGAAACAGATTATGTTGTAGTCAGCAACCCGATTAAATTAGCATTTTATTTAATCTTCAATGTACAAAGAAAGCTCACAATAGAAAATACTTGTTGGTACTGAGATTCTTTACACGTTACGTCTTGGCAATGTTAATTATTTTGCACGGTATACAAGACCAATTTGTGATATCAAGAAATAAACCGCAGGTATATATTTAAGATTTATTTTTAAGACATCTGTTATACTTTTACATTTACTTGATGGGACCAACAAGCTTTCGTACGATGTCTGGTTGAAGAAGTCGGGGAAACGTTATTTCTCAATGAAACCGAAACACTTTTTAATAAGCAACTACGTAAATTATGATTGTTCCCAATGCTGATGAGTTTAAAGGATGTTTTACAAATTAATATTCGTGTAATATTGTCTGTTCCCCAATGTAATGGTAATGTACATGCGTGTTGTTGTTGTTTTTATTTTACATAGGGATGCGTTTACAAGTTTATCCCTATACATGTTGGTAATTAATAGATTAATTGTTTTTGTAATTTAATCTAATTTAATGCATTAAATTGATAATATTATGTCTGATGTCAGTGTAAATGTATTACTTATCGACATAAAATAAATGTTCCACAAGGATCATGTCCTGGACATCCACACATAAAACACATGCAGTAGTTTACATAAGTGTATAAACAGTTTTTGAAGTGTACATTTTATTTTCAATTCTAAAAGCAAAATCTGTCCGTCCGATCAAAAATATTTTCGTAAAACATGTATATCCAACCTTTGATAATCTTGACTGCGACGGTAGTATCGATCCCATTGCGAACTATTCCCTTGGCTTTGGCTTTGTAGACGCGACCGAAGTTACCGTTCCCAATTATCTCTTGAAGTATAACTCTGTTTCTTGGAAACTCCAATCCTGGAATAAAGGTAGTAGGGATCCGATCTGAAGTACCTACTGGTATTGGAATACCTCCTCGTAGTTCCTGTGCACACAAAGAAACATATATATCGAAAAGAAAGGATGTGGCGTCAAATGTCATTTGTGGCCCAGCCAAACCAAATAAGTTACTTTTTAGTAATTAGTATTGTAAACAATAGAGATCAGGAAGCGAACAATCTTTTCGCCCAAAAAAGATCTGTATACTTTTAGTTTTGTTTGGCTGGATGATCAGAGCACGCACAGCGAACGTTACTTGCGTAATGATAATTATGTTGTGCTCGTCTTCCAGCCCCACAGTCATGTGTTATGACAGTACAGTGCGGGTGTCCCTTTTTGTTCTCAGCGTCCAGTGGACCGTTTCCCTATACATGTACTCCTTCCCAGGCAAGCAACATCAGTTCAGGTCTTGCACCTTGCGCCTATAGTGTCCGGGTTTCGTTATGTCTCGAGAGGATAAAGCCAGCACGTTTATCGCCGATGCCTTATTTGACAGATTCAAAGATTACTTTGATGACAGAATTGCGCGGATAAGTAATCAGAAATCGGAAGATATCGCTCAAGTAGAAAACAAGCTTGTCGCGAAAGACTTAAAAAGGCCAAGAAATGTTGCTCAAAATTAGTTATGTGGTCAGTTAGAAATTTTGCTGGACACTACTAAGGTTGCCATTCTAAAATTAGGAGATACTGATTAGCGCGTTTTGTTCCAAAGAGCCAGTGCTACAAAGCTGGGTCTGAACATTTTTACGAAGGGGTGGTTTAGAAAAGACCAAATACATTTCCCACGAATTTTGTATTGAAATCAAAGTTTATTTTAACTGTATTTAGATTTAAATAATTAATAAATAAATAAAACCAAGCAAAATATGCGGTTGAGGTGTTATAAAACAAATATTGAATGCTTTATCTTGTGGTGTAGAAAAACTAGCCTCTCTCGGTGATCCATAGAGCATTTCAATTTTTCTCGGCTTCGATCTCTCGGAAAAAAACAGAATGCTCCATGGATCGCCTCGGGAGGCTAGTTTTACTACACCACTTGAAGCATTAAATGTTTGCCTAAAATTCAAAGTCTGGGCAAAATGTAATACCAAGGTCTAAAATGTGTCACTTTGGAAAATAAAATGGATTAGAAAAGGCAATGGAATGTGCAAAACTCTTTCATCTCAAATAAGTTTAAAACACGAATCTACCTCTTCTCCGAATGCTAGTGAAATCCCCGGATAAGAGTCCTTCCCCTTAGAACCTCTTCTGTTGGAACTCTTATTTCTCCGTTTTCGAAGCTTTCGCTTCAAAGCGATGCAACACAGAATGATGACAAGAATCACAACCAAACCGTTGGACAGCACCACCGCTATTAACCAAATCTTTTCTGAAGCTTCCGAGGATGAAAACACAAATATCTACGAGGTTATATAAAAGTCGACAGTTATTATGGGCAGGTCTCTCAACTTTTAACCGGCGTCAGGCAGTTGTTCTTTTGTTGTTCTAGTTTTTTTCTCGATCATTTATTTCGGAACAATTACAGGATATCTTGTGAAGTCATTTTGCTGTATATGCCAACAATCAATATTTGTTTTTAAATAAGTAAGATCTTTCTTAATAATCCGGTAATAAATATTTTTCTTAAATGGTGGATACAACATTTAAAAACGAACGCCGTTTTTCTTGCTTGTTCGTAATTCTTCCAAATAGGCACTTGGGGTAAGTTAGCGTAAGTTTTTAGGTAATAAGGAGACAGTGGCACTTAGGGAGACTTTTCAGTGTCTCCCTAAGTGTCTAGCTACCCCAAAAATCAATATTTGGGAGTTATGTTTGTCGTAGAACGACAGATTTTGGTCTAAATAGCATAAATCTCGACGATCTTAGAGAAAAGGGTTAGGGTAAACAAGTTAGGACTGTTTTAAGTTTGTGTACATCTCTATGGGATTGTCTCCCCAAGTACCTATTATTATTTTTTTCGGAACAATTACTGGGTATTTAGCGCAATCATTTCGCTGGATGTATAGAATCATTATTTACTTTCAAATAAGTAAGACATTTTTTTATTAATTTGGTAGTAAACATTTTCGATATATGCAAATGGTGTATCCTACCTTTAAAACGTCGACTTTCAGCAAACGCTTATACCGTCTACAGACTGTAGTTCCCTGTCTGATAATTATAAAGGTTTTCGCTAATATATTCACAAAATGACGTAACGTTGTATAATATATAGCTTACCTTTGTCTTTGTCTTTCACAAATACGTGTAGATGCTCCTTAGCAATCAGTGTGGCGTTGTGTGGATAGAATATTTGACACGTGATATTGAAGTTGTTTTCTCTTTCCAGAATCTCAACCCTGACTTTGCTGATGACATCCCAAAACCAAGAATTCTCATAGTTGTGAGTCTCTGAGTAATTATTATGGTGAAGTATCGGTGACCCATTCGCATCATCTCGACCTGTAACTTCCCACACTATGTAACTGACGGGACTGGAACCCACTGCGGTACACTGTAGATCCAAGCTGTCACCAGCGGCGACATTTCGTGTGCAATGTTTGCAGACATGACAGGAGTTCTCCTGTGAATCCCACACACAAAGCGCACTTTTTGCCGGTGGACCTATTTGGAAATAATTGGGTCAGACCCATAGAGCTATAGTAAATTACTAGAGCGCTAACTCCTCATTTTTACGCGCGGAGATATTTTAAGTCCATGTTGAATTTTGACAGTTTGCTCTAAATACAACGCGCATGCAAGTAGAACAGACGCAACTAGTACGCGCGTCATGCCAGATAAAAAAAGTCACGGCAACATCATTTGCAGCGGGTACGTATGGTGGCCCTGAAGGGACTACGCAGATCGTGAATATTGACGTCAATATTCACGACAAATTTCACGACTTTCCTCAAAGTCGCGAATATTGACGTCAATATTGACGTCAATATTCACGACTTTCCCCAAAAGTCGCGAATATTGACGTCAAATTTGACGTCGATATTCGCGTCAAATTTCACGACTTTCCCTGAAAGTCGCGAATATTGACGTCAATATTCGCGACAAAATTCACGACTTTCCTCAAAGTCGCGAATATTGACGTCGATATTGACGTCAATATTCGCGACTTTCTCCCAAAGTCGCAAATATTGACGTCAAATTTGACGTCAAATTTGACGTCAAATTTCGCGACTTGTCCCAAAGTCGCGAATATTTTGACACGAATTTTTTTCCAGCAAGCTAGGTTTGGGCTAGTCTTGCTCCAAGACTGAGTTGTTCATTTGTCCGAGGCGCGCCGTCCGTCTGTCTATGTAGTTCATTAATCCTCCATACTCCGAAAACGGACTTATTAAGGGCGTCCTCGATTGTCACGAGAGATCAGTGGATTTGTTGACTACCGAATTATTAAGAAATATCTTACTTATTTGAAGGTAAATTATGATTTTAGGCATCCAGCAAAATGATCGCGCAAAAAATCCTGTTCCGAATTTTTTTCTTTATAAAACTAAATTCGCGATCGCCGGACGGCGATCGCAAAAAAACCGAATACATGTAATAACAAGAATATTCAACTGCCCGACGGCGGTTGAAAACAAACGCAGTTTTTCGTGATTTTCTCGCCATCAATAAATTATTGTAAAGGTCAGTTAAACGAGATTTACTATAAAATACAACCCCCAAAAATCCACCCATTCATGATAATTCAAGCAATTACCAATGGTGTATCCTACCGTATCCTACCTATACCTTTAAAACAAATCCACTGATCTCTCGTGACAATCGAGGGCGCCCTCAATAAGCCCGTTTTTGGAGTATTGATGATTGATGGACTGCATAGACGGACGGCGCTCCCCGGAACAAATAAAAAAATCAGTCTTGGAGCAAGACTAGCCAAAACCATGGATGAATAAGAAGACAACCTAGCTTGCTGGATAAAAATTCGCGTCAAAATTGATGTCCGGTCGTGAAATTTGACGTCAAATTTGACGTCAATATTCGCGACTTTAGAGGCAAGTCGCGAAATTTGACGTCAAATTGACGTCAATATTCGCGACTTTGGGGGAAAGTCGTGAATATTGACGTCAATATTGACGTCAATATTCGCGACTTTGAGGAAAGTCGTGAATTTTGTCGCGAATATCGACGTCAAATTTGACGTCAATATTCGCGACTTTTGGGGAAAGTCGTGAAATTTGTCGTGAATATTGACGTCAATATTCATGATCTGCGTAGTCCCTTCAGGGCCACCATAGGTACGTACGCACACGCATTTACTCAGAAACAAAAAAAATTAAACAGCTCATTTGCTAATCGTGCGTTTCGGTTTTGGGCGTATCGGCTTCGGTAACACACTGTATAGAATACAAACGCAGATATTATAGCCGTACACAAGCAGTACAAAGTTTCGAGTTTTCCCATAGGTGTGTGTACAAACATGAGTGCGCCAAGCATGCATCACTTTGTACGTCGAGCCAGCGCTCTGCGCTCTAGTAATTTAATATAGCTCTATGGTCAGACCATAAATAGGTGTTCCAAAAGGTGGCATTCTTTTGTATCCCGGTTACGCCCGACCTGTGTAATTTAGCATGCACGTGTCATTGAATCGAATCTCACTTTAAGGCTGGCTCACATAGTAGCGGCAAAGACCCAACGAAAGGCGACGAACGTGAAAATCAAAAAATGTTGGCGGCAAAGCGACGGCAAAGGGGGAAAACCAAGATTCGCTGACGGTTGGGAACGACCTCCAGCGACAACACGACGGCAAGGGACGAATGGCTGCGGCAGGGAACGGAGGCTAGCGACCAAACTTGGACGTTGTCTGGGCGGCGAGTGACGATGTCTCGACGGAGCCCGGCAACAAGGAACGAGGTCAGACGGCTAGCAGCGGATTGGCTGGCGGCAAGGAACGGTGGCTGACGGTGGGTTGCGGTCGATATCAAAGCCTGTGTGTGGGTGCGTTTGTATTGACCGGCAATCGTGGTCGTCGGACAAAAGAATTAGGAGTCAAACAATGGGTCCACGATTGACACAACGTCCACGATCTTTTCCCGTGTACAAATCCTATGGCGATCATCAAAAAACGTTTGAGTATAAACAAAAGAGGGAAGACGGTCGGACAATACCCCGTCCACGATCGAAGGCCTTTACACACTTGTGTGTGTGTGTGCGGGTCGTATAAATAGTCGAGTTTGGCGTTCCCACTCTTCACAACGTTCTGGCGTCACACAACGTGAAAAATCTCACTAAAAGTTTAAAATCGTGGACCATCGTTGCAAAATCGTAACCCATCGCAGGCCACCGTTGCAATGCCGCAGGTACTCGCAAACGACCCGCCATCAACAGTCATCACCCGTCACCCTCCGGCCAAAATTCGCAATCCATCGTCGCACCAAGGTCGTTACAATTTCGTTACTTGCCGCAATGTGTCGTCAGGGTTCGAGATGTGACGTCACTTGCCGTTGTTTTGCCGTCAATGGTCGTTGACAACGACTACCAACGAAATTGTGACGACCTTAAAACGACTAGAGACGGAATCGCACGGCATGGAAACGTCAAGGAAATGAGGGTTGCGGTCTCTAACGAAATCTGAACGGAATCACAACGAATTTTGTTGCCGCCACAAAATTTCCAACAAGCTGAAAATTTGCCGACGGACGCGACTGATGATTTCGGTCGTCTGCGGTCGCTAGCGGATTTGTCAGCGACAACTGACGGCAACACACGATGAGTGGCGGCAAATTCAAAATTGAAATTCGCAGCTTACCGTAGCTTGCCGTACCCCCCTATTCGTCATAGTGTGAGCCAGCCTTTAAACTGCTTTTAAATCAAAGAAATTAAAAGGGACTGGTATTTCGATCTTCTATCTTTCAACCTTTCGTATTTCGGTATTAAGATCTTATTCAGAGGCAAAACTACTGTGTGGTGGACTATGGAATTCCATAGATGGATTGATGTCATCCCCCAACACCTGACTAAGAATGAGACATATTTGACTAAGAATACAAAATAAACAAACTCATACTTGTCAAATGTTGAGGGATTACATCCTCCAGTCCTCAGAAATCTACGCCTATGATTACAACTCTGCTCACTCCCAGCTGGACGACACCATGATCAGCTTTGATGTTGTCTCCCTCTTCATTAGCTTTGAGTTAATGCTGCGCTGTATCGACCGATGTAAACATTTACCTAAGTTTTTGGAAGTATATTTTTCCCACCCAAATCTAATAGTTTAAACTGCAGGGAATATACGTATAGACTTGTTTGTATATTTGTGTGTACGTGTCTATTATGCACGCTTAATTGAACAGCGACTTCAGAGACTAAAGAAGTTGGATTGCACCCCCCCCCCCCCCCCCCCTCCCCGCCACCTTGACATATGAAGCACGATATATGGCAGAGAAAAAGAAAACCTCTTTTGTGTTGACCATTGTGTTCCCGGAATCTCAGGAATTCCTTTTAGGTTTCAAGGGGGATGGGTTAGGTTACAATAGTGTTGAGTGCGTATAAAGTATAGGGATAAGAGGGGGGTACCCCTCTGCCACATATCGTGCTGGGTATACACCTTGATGTCCAAAAGCGTATACCCAGCACGATATGTGGCAGAGGGGTACCCCCCTCTTATCCCTATACTTTATACGCACTCAACACTATTGTAACCTAACCCATCTCCCCTTGAAACCTAAAAGGAATTCCTGAGATTCCGGGAACACAATGGTCAACACAAAAGGGGGGGGGGGGGGGGGGTTTCTCTGCCACATATCGTGCTTCATATGCAAAAACGTGCCACGCGTGCCGCACCTTTCCTTATTGTGATCCCCGCCATACTGCTGCTGCTGCTGTAACATGTGGTTTATGTAATCATGTTATAGGCGCACAAATGGATGGAAAATAGCAGGTTTTAAAATGCTAGAATGTTCTACTCAAATTCAAAGTTGACTTCATAGCCAATAATAAGAAAAGAAAAGGGATTTTATGAGGTTTTGTTTCGTGCATGCCCACTTTTAAAAATAATACTCCGCCCCTAAAATGGGCAAGATCTTAGATGGATTGTGATTTAAAAATGAAGTTTGTAGTCAGGTTCACAATGTACATATTGAACGTTTCGTTCACTTTTTTTGTAGATTTGCTAAACTATACATTTTTGGAAACGTTATAGATATACTCAACATGAAAGCCATTGATTACATTAGTTTTCAGGTTCTTTAAAACAAAATTGACCTTTAATATGACGTGACACATGAAAAGTAATTTGGTGTCACATTAAAGGTCCATTTGTTTTCAATGCCCTATCTCTGGGAGTATAAGTCCGATTAGGTTTAAACTCAGTATGCAGGTATGGCGGGATGTGTTATAGATATAAATTGAAGTGACATCATGATGACGTCATCGTGTGATTTGTTATGATCTTGTTTCATTTTTGAACCTTTGAGCCATATCTCATTAATAGAACATAATACAACATTTATTTTTTTGTAATATGATTATTCGGTCAATCCAAGATGGCCGCCATAAAGAACCTGAAACCAAATGTAAACATTGGTTTTCATGTTAAGTATATCCTAACGTTTACAAAAATGTATAGTTTATCAAATCTACACAAAATTGTGAACGCTAATACATAAGAAACCTGACTATTGTGTCGTATTTTCATGGACGAGGTGCAAAATAGCTTCAAGACATCGGCAAACATCAAGAAAACTTGGCACGATGTTAGAAATGCATTGCGACGATAAGCGGAAATAAACAGGGGGGGGGGTTCAGGTCCGCCTTTTCACACTTTAAGCGCCGCTCTTAAGTTTATGATCTAAAATCACTCTTAAAGGTAGTATACACCATTTGCAGATATCGAAAATATTTACTACCGAATTATTAAGAAATATCTTACTCATTTGAAAGTAAATAATGATTCTAGGCATTCATCAAAATTATTGCGCTATAGATATCCTGTAATTATTCCGAAAAGTAGAATTTTATAAAGAAAAATTCGTGATCGCCGGCCGACGATCGCGAAAAAACAAAGATAGCATAAGAATAACTGCTCGACGCCGGTTGAAAACAAACGCTGTTTTTCGTGTTTTTCTCGGCATCCATGAGTGTAAAACTTCGGACAGGTCAGTTAAACGGTATTTACTATAAAATACAACCCCCCCAAATCTACCTATTCATGATAATTCCAGCAATTACCAATGGTGTATCCTACCTTTAAGTTACATTTATATTTTTTATATAAGTGTAAAGACATCAATAAAAACTGGCTTTATTTTCTCACCTATCAGCGCGTTAATCAGTCTGAGCTAAAATCGCTCAGATGTCATGCTGGTATTATCAATTTCCATCAATTATATGCCATACTACATAAGGAAATTTGTTCCCGAAATGTTGATTAAACCCTATCCAGCTCTCAGTCTAACTACAATTACACATGCATGTTTACCTTGTATCGCCAAAGTAGCACTCTTATTAACAAGTACTGGACGCAAAGGGTCGACCACTTGACATGTGATCACAAGTCCAGCGTGCTCTCTCGTTGCGTTCAAAGAAATCTCCTTGATAACGTCAAAGCATTCTGCCGGGTTTGGCGTGGAGCTTTGGTCCCTGGCTTGGTACTCCCATGGAGGATCCAAAATATACTCGATGTGGGTGTTACTATCGTAACAAGATGCATTGCAGGTGAACGTTACTGGTTGACCAACGCTAACTGGTGAGGGATGCTGAGTCAACATGACCTCTTTTCCTTCGAGTAAGACACAACCAAAAAAACGTTATGTTATCTGTAGGCCTATTCGGGTGGTGAATGTTGAATTGACGACGTTGGGACAATAGGTGTCCCAATATTGCATTGAACTTAGCCTCTCGTGTACATGTACATATGGTATTGGGGTTTAAAGTATAATATTTAGGAGGTGAAACAAATCCAGAATATTTGGATGGATTTTTTATATTACAAAATTTGGTTTTGGGTTGTTGTAAAATATTGTTGTTTTAATAGAGTAATTTGTTCTATCGCTGCATGCCCTAGTCAGAACTAACACCTGTGATGTCCGCCTTGTGAAAAACAGACCCATGGTGCGACAGTAACAATAACAGTTGGATATTGTGTAAGGGGTAAACTGTTTCCATTTGTATGTTCCTTGTTTTATGTTTTAGATGTTGATTTGCTATTTGTATACAACGAAAATGTTCAACAGATATACTATGGCTTTTCAAAGGAAACCTTCCTTGGCATTCAAACCTATAAAACCAATTTTACAACACTTACCGAATATGGATTCAACGAGAATAACCGTTATAACCAGATACGAAACAAATTCCATCCTGTTCCTGAAGCCAACAAGCATGTCGTGTGATAAGTGCCTAGTAGTATAAATATGAAGTGTATGCAGCTGATTAATGCCTACAAATAACGTTGCACGCGCGTAATGAAAGCGAAATAAGGAGTTGCACTAATAACTCAACACAGTGACGTATGTGTACAGACAAGGGGAAATTCGTTTGTGATAGAAACAAACGGAAATCAATAAAATAAGTTTGATGTGACCTGCTGATGATAATGTGACCTGATGCTTAAAGGTAGGATACCCCAATTGCAGATATCGAAAATGTTTACTACCGAATTATTTAGAAATATCTTACTTATTTAAAAGTAAATAATGATTCTGGGCATCCAGCAAAATGATTGAGCTAGATATCCTGTAATTGTTCCTGTATCCTGTAACAAAAATTCGCTGGACGGCGATCGCGAAAAAAAACCAAGATCTACAATTGCCCGACGCCGGTTGAAAACGAACGCTATTTTTTGTCTTTCTTCTCGGCATCCATGATTGTGAAACTTTGGACATATAACAGGTAAACGATATTTACTATACAATACAACTTTCCAAATCCACCCATTCCTCATAATTCAAGCAATTATCAATGGTGTGTATACGACCTTTAACCCTATTGACCCCAGTATATTTTAGAGCACACAGGCTTTGATCACTACAGTTTTGAGCATAACAAGTTATATTCTTCACCAGGGCCATTTTTGCAAACTTTCAGTGTATAGCGCCCTCCCTAGACAATATCTCGAAATGGCACTCTGGCAAGGACAATGCATACAAATTCAAAAATATTCTATTCTTATAATGTACTGAGAATTATTTTGACCTATTAGAAATATTTAGTTTGTTTTGTTCAGGGGTGGTTTCTAAATCCTAACTTTATGTGTTTGTTTTTATATTCAAACGACTGTTTGGGTAATTGCACAAAAAGTACTAAATTTGTTTCTTTATCCAGGGTCAACACCAACAGTCCCAAAAGGTTTTCATTATGGCCGTGCAATGAAATAAACTAATCTGAATTTTACAAGGTCCAAGTCTTACAAAAACAATCTTTTAAAACAGAGCCAAACAAAAACCACCAAGAATAGTTTTTAGTAAATACAAATACTCAAACTATATTGAAATAATTACCACAAGAAGATATTTTTTGAGAAAACGATTGCTAAAGTAATACAAATGTAAAGTCGTAAGACTTTACCCCCCCCCCCCCCCCCCCCCCCCTCCCCGCCCATTATCAAAGTTTAAGTGACAGCAAATGTGTGCTACGATATACAAACTGTTACTGCAGTCGATTACAAAAAAGTGATTTTGGTCTAAACAGATATCACTACAACCTTGTACGGGGGGGGGGGGGGGGGGGGGGACTTAACTGTAGTTACAGTCGATTATAAAAAAGGTGGTTTTGGTTTAGTCTGAACAGATATCATTACTATACCTCATAAATATTCATTAACAATTTGGAGTGCCTTATTGGCCGATTAAGCCGCGAGTCTAGGAAGTAAACATGATACGCTGTCATGTGGCGTCATGCCAGTGGCATATAGTTTTTTTCAGCAGGGTAAATGGGCGTTTCTGTACACCCCTAGCGTCATGATTAATCAGTAGTTTCAACAATAACGCTAACATATATTGCTATTTCTCAGTCAACTAGTTACACGTAAGCCCAGAGGTACACATTAAAGCACTTTGAAGAACAGCTTCTTTCGACATCTTACAGTAGCCAAGTAGATAATGGTTATACATAAATTGTAAGATTGGGGTTCGAATTCGGATGATGCTAATTTTTCATTAACTGTTTTGGGACTCGAAGTTTATTGTGGGGATGAGTTTAATTTAATGGAAAGCAAGGTTCCGAGAACCTAAGTATCTTTCATTCAGTGTGGTCTAGATACGCCCATTTATTCAAACTGCTAACCGTGGCTACAGTCAATTTTTGAAAGGTGATTTTGGTCTGAACCGATGCAGATATCACTACAACCTTGAGCAAGTTTGGGCGCGAACTATAGTTAACCATTAGTCAGTCTCTGCTTTACCAATGCGCATGCTCAAATGCAGTTCGCTCGAACGGCTCTAGTCGAACTATTGTTGAAAAGATGGCAACCGCTTTGTTTACATTTGCGACATGAATGAAATGGATATTGCCACTATTCTTCCACGCATTTAAGTAGGATTTAACGTTAGTCATGTTAGTCCAAAAACAAGACAAAAATTACATTAGGCCTGCCAGATTTTCACTTAACATCACTGCCTTTCCCTCCGTTTGACTACTGATAGTGATACCACCTTTTTCTACGTCACTGGTTCTCTCCATGTTTTCCTATAAAAAGAGGCTACTGTCAACCAGCGGCAACCGTGCTCCGTGGTCTGGTTCCAAGTAGTCGACTAGATAGTCCAACCATTCTGCGTTCGAGCGACGTTAGTCGAACTATGGTTAACTATAGTTCGCGCCCGAACTTGCTCCTAGTACATGTAGAACCGATGCAGACATGACATCACTGCAACCTTGTAGAGGGGGTGCCTGGGGGGGGGGGGGGGGGGGGGGGGCTGGACCACAATCAAAACTACTCGGGTAAATGTTCATCACACACTATGAAACGTCTTACACACTATGAAACTTATTAAGGCATGGCAGGACACATATTGGCTTCTTACACTGTTTACACTGCATACGAGTCTGTTTGAGATGGGATTAATGCAAACGACACGGTTGCGCTTTTTGCTGGCCACACTTCTCCCAGGATAATGTCGACTGGAAAGACGCGATGGTTCGTTTGCAAGTACAATGTATGAGGATGCTATATTGATTTGAGGAACGTTTTCAATCTAGAAAGCAGTAGCCTTTTCTTTAAAGGAAACGAAACATGCAGTCTAACAACTTCATTATGCAATTTTTGTTTTAAATTAATAGATTTATGTGTGTTAAATGTGAATATAAAGCAAAACTGGTTCTTGTGTACGTTAGTGTGGTAATTTGCCGTCCAAAAATTGACTCCCCCCCCCCCCCCTTTTTAGATTTCGCGGTCACTTAAAATGAGTGACGTAAACCGAGGCAGAACCCGGACAAATTATCGATAGTCGGTACGCGACGTCTGGGTACGAGACGGCTTCGCGTGGCCACGTACGCTATTGATCTCTATAATGGAGATCAACGACGTACGCCACGTACGCCATTGATCCCCATTATATAATGGAGATCAATTACGTACGCACACAACCAGGGTGAACCTGGTCGCGTATTCCAGCCTCCGTATACTTGAATACGCGGCTTGAATATCAGGCCGAATACGCGGCCAGGTTCATTGAGTCGCACACATTGGTGTGTGTACATGAGTTAGTCTTGCATACGCACTGTGGACCTCCGAACAATATAGGTCCACACGATGCGGGAAGAGGTTACGGTTTGTGGACTTGCACACGTCCACAATCCGTTTTTCAGTTTCCGAAAAAGAGCGCTAGAAGAAAAACGGGTTAGGGTTATATATAGAAAAGATAGAAGGGACAGCTGAGAGGCCCATAATCCAAATTTGAGGGTAAATTTGTTTTGGGGAAGCGAGAAAAATGAGTATTTAGTCAAAGTTTGTTAACTACACGAAGACAAAGGAATGCTCACAGTGCGTATGTAAGGTATAGTTGTACCCACAGTGTAGGAATCGCGTACGATTTGTGCACGGTAATCGAATTTCACATTGACGATCGTGAAAATTCTTCCTCGGATTTTGGTGAATCCGACGAAAACAGTGCTGATTCCTCTGATTCGAATCACAGTTTTTCTTATTCAACCACGGACTCGAGCGAGTATAAAGATGGGGTCCCGCTAGGCGCTCTAGGTCGAAGCACGACCGCTCAAAATGGTTGCTGCAGAGGGCCGAAAATCACTAGGCCCGGACCACTTCGCTCTGGTAAGCTTTACTTTCGCTGTCCAAATCCTCCGATATTTAGAATCAGCCGGAAACAATGATTTTGCTACACAGCATCTAAACACCTAGTCGGCATGACCGAAAACTGTTGTATTTTTACCCTGATTCAGAATGAAAAAAACATGGAAAGACGGACACTTGTTGCAATGCGCGCAGTCAGTATACGATATAGGCCGGGTAGCAGCGCGGCGAGTCTCTGCCTCGATTTTCGTCATACCACTTGCAAAGTTTTATGTTAATGAGGCTTCCCTACGAGGGGCGGAGTGGTTTGACCAAAATTGTCAAAAATTATTTTGCCCTATTTATCACGGAAAATAAACACAACCACACACATAATGTTGTTGTCAACATTAAACGGGTTGTGATCTAACGAAAACACATGATTCAAAGAGATCAAACCGTATTTTCTTAAACAAACCATTTTTTATGTTTAGAAAAATGCATTTTCACTGTCAAATCTGTCCTGAATTCTTTTTGTTCTTATTTAACTACCAACAAAACCGGAGCGTCTGTATTGAGTTTTGAAATGTGGTGTTCCATCTCATATATACTAATTTTACCGAGAGAGAACACTTTTCGGAACGGTGCACCCTGACTGGCCTGCAGGATTTTCACTCCCTCTCCGTGAAAGTATAATAGCGAAGAAAGATTGCGGACGTATAGGACCCTCCGGAATCGAGTAGGTACAATTTCGTGCAGAAATGGGAGGCAGTCATTCAGTGCAGTCTCAGAAAATGAGAATAAATAAACTGTATGTGATCAAAGAAGTACATGGCTTGTCTTTGTCCATTGTAAATATTGATGTTCCATGATGTAAATTATTTTTGCAAAATAATTAATTTTCTATTCTTCATTCTTGATTTTTCGCCTTCATGCACTTAACACGCACGGCATCGTAATCGCGGTAACCCGAAAACGGTTCGGGTGTCACTGTCATATCGAATTGGTGTCTAAATCGAAGCGTGTAGTGATCGACTAGTCCTGTGTGGCGGAAATGATTCGAGCGTCTCGCTGCATTGGAACGGAGTATACTATACACAGCACACAAGCAAAACACGACGGAATAACTATAGTACAAAGATCACTCTATTCAAGAGCAAAGGAGTGACAAAGGTTTATTTTTGTTGTTGACATTAACGTCTGTGACCTTACTTTCCGTGAAACTACTGTGTAGGTGGAAAGTCCCCGTTGGCTTTATGGCAATTGACGAGTCATACAGAACGAATCTATCGTTGTTTTACACGCAGCTAAGTACCCTAAAACCACTGGATTTATTTTACATTAATTGATCACAGGTGAGTATGTATATGCCTTCATCAAATGATTTTAACAGAACCTTGTTTATTTGGCAACTCGCCCGGAAATACCCAGTACATTCTATATTTTATATTTTGTGTTACAAGTTAATTTTGTCTATGTACATGTACTATGATATAGGCTGTGTGTGTGTGAATTCGTGTGTGCACTGTGCTGTGTGGCGTGGATGTCCATGTAGTCGTATCTTGATAACATCGTTTAATTAATACAG